>LR990629.1:5379105-6637766 GCA_905147815.2 Phalera bucephala | reverse complement strand
GTGACCACGAAAGTTCGTGGCTTACCAAAATAATTTAAAACAGTTAATACGCAAGCGACTCATAATAGTTTACCTAATGACGTATAATAAATAGATCATGTCTTGTCTGAAGGGCAATCTGTAACCGGCAAGCGTGTATGAGACGACCTATGAGAGTCAAGGAAGCCAGAGAGGTCTATAAGGAAAGGACCTGTTGGAACTCTGTACTCTCTGCCTACCCTGCAAAGAATCTGGCGCAATGATATAGA
Organism: Phalera bucephala; assembly: GCA_905147815.2. Classification (NCBI taxonomy): domain Eukaryota; kingdom Metazoa; phylum Arthropoda; class Insecta; order Lepidoptera; family Notodontidae; genus Phalera; species Phalera bucephala. The sequence continues at coordinate 6,637,518 of LR990629.1, read as the reverse complement.
TATATAGACGAATAATAAATTACAACAAATAATCATCCTATATTCTCCAACAACTGTCTTCTCTCAAGAACTGATGAATAAAAGAACGGGCCATACTCTATCACAAACCGAGTGCAAATTTGTAAAGACAAATATTTAGCCATCTGCTGATGGAACTTATCAAACCGCTGTACCTAACTTACTTGGCTACTACACAAAGTAAAAACCCGGACTACGGACTAAATATGCTTATAGGGATACTCCAAAAAGGTAACAGTTTCCATTAAATAATATTAGCCTTGTTAAGAAACTGTCCCACCGTTGGGCACGGGCCTCCTCTAAAACTGTGAGGGTTTAGGCCATAGTCCACAACGCTGACCCAGAGCGGGTTGGAAAACTTCACACACATGCAAGTTTCAACACGATGTTTTTCTTCACCGTTAAAGGAAGTGATAGTTAATTTATATATAGACAGGGGTGCGTGCCTGGGTTTGAACCCGAGGCCTTTGCAGTCCAACGGCTTAACCACTAGGCTATCACTGCTTCCACATGCGAACATTTTCCATTATAGATAATCAAATACCTTGTGTCAGGAAATGTGCCAATTTCAATTAAGCTTGTATGATTGACCTCATTAAGATCTCAACTCTTTTACTATCGAAGTTTACAAGCCTATATACCCTTCGTACCAAACTTGTCTCCCTTTTCTCAGTTGCTAGGAAATCTCTTGAACCAAAATTATCACTACATAGTATTTGATACTTTTGAGATTTGCTTACTGTCAGTACAATTTTGACAGATTTTTTATACAAAATATGTCAAAATTCTATCCGTAGTAAGCAAATCTATCTTTGAGTTATATATTAAAACCGGCCGGTATAGATGTCAATATTTTCGGAACTGCGGATTATGCAAACGACAAGTTCCATCTATTTTTTCGGATCACCGATGCACAACCTTTGATAGCATTTTTCACACTTGCATGCTAATAAAATTCGCTAACACTTCTTTATCATACAACAAGTTATTCAATTATCATTGACTATATTTTAAACCCGAGTAGGAGGTGAATGTATAAACAGTTTCCTCCAATTTATGTATACTTAAAATATGCTCTCTCGATTATATACCTTCTATAATGATTAAAAACAAACCTTATTACATAAACGGACGATTTAGCACAGTGGTTAAGAGCTTGATCCGCTCCGCCCACTGTGTCTAATAGTAGCGGGTTCGATTCCCACACGGGACAAATTTTTGTGTGACCTACAATTATTTGTTTCGGTCTGAGTATTTATGTATGTGAATTTTCGTGTAAACGCACCCACGACACAGGAATAAATCCTAGAGTCGGGTTACGTTAAAAAAAAGAAACAAAATACTCTTGAAATAAAACTATTTTTCGGTCCCTCCCGTGACCATGGGTGCTGCAAAGCACACGAAACGTCGCGAACTTAAAAATCAAAAATAAACCGCGATAAAATCCGAAAAATAGTTTTATTTCATGTGTAATATTCGCGTAAATCTAAGAACTTAGTATTTAATACTCTTATAAATAATCACGTTTGTGAAGAGGTTATTAAAACAACCTATATCCTAATTTTTATTCAACGGTTAACATAACATTGCTACAATGTTATGTTAACCGTTGAATAAGATATATAGATAGATAGATAGCCGCATAGGAGTAGAATAACAGAATCACTAATGCTTTGTGTTTTTTTTGGATTTTAAGAATTTGGATTGAAGTAGGTACATCGGTATGCGGGCTAACAGGAAGTAGAAATAGCGCTTTTTCCGAGGACTTAGCACGAAAACTTTGACTTTATCGTGACGCTAGCGAGTAAACGTGCTGACACGATTATGTTTATTTAGTAAATTTGTAGCGTTACAAAGATGGTATATCAACTCGATAATATCACGCTAACGTCAATTTTGTGCTTAACTCTTCTCTTCAATTACGTAATTAAATTGAGGAAAATTATTTCAAGACACATAGACAAAGGGATCTATTTCTAAACATAAAGATTACACTTATTTTATTTCTAACATTGACCTTGACAAAATGCCATTATAATCTAAGCATTACAAACAAACAATGCAATAAAGATAAAAACATGGCCATAAAGAAACAATAAACAGTGTTTCAAGACGTTAGGGCTCAGCTTCACTTGAATAACTAATGTGCAGTACATACTTTAATAGGTACCTACCTACAAATGCTCGCCTTGTAATTAGAAGTCCCAGAGTATACAATTTCGAAACTTTTGCTAAAAATTGTACATTGCACCGTACTCATAGAAATATGTGAGTGACGCAAAGATTTGTACAATGTGCGGATTGAACCCGATTACTCGATCCATGGAACAGATCGACCAACGCTCTAACCACCAGTCCAAGCCGTCATCGGATTAAGAATAACAATAAAATAAAACAATAACTCGTAAAAAAGCTACATCCAAGAGAACGTAACTAGTTTCAAATAGCTATGTGAAATATGGTACTTGAAAAATTACTCAATTTAGAAGCAACAAACCTGAGTGAAATATGACTGTACTGTACATGATGTACACCTCTGCGTTCGAGAATAAACAACAAATCAGACGGCTTAATTAGTCACGAAAAAAAATATCCTTAACTAGAATTATTGCAGGTACGAAAGTCGCAAAGACTCAAAACGTACCCACGTAACCAAATTGACCATTATAACCTCCAGCGGTTCCCAACCTTTTTCAATCCATTATGAAGTGTGCCCATTGCAATGCAAGTTGGAGTTCAGTGCGGGATATGGAACAAGCATTTAGATTTTAACTGGGTTAATATCACGAAGGGTGGATGGCATAAATTCGGATCGGACAGATAGTGTGCCTGGAAATGTCCTGAATACCGAATCTTTTCCCTTACTCCTTTGCCTCCTGTAACCGAAGCTGCCTCCAATGAAACTTTACTCAGTGAAATACGCGATATAAAGGCGAATAGCGAATCTACCTGCGCTCACTGAAGATGTACGTTGCAATAAGGCGAAACTCGTTGAACTCAAGGCTTGCTGTGAATATAATGGTAACCGGATAGACGACTTTACGACCTAAATAACATAGTTTTAAATAATCCATCGGACAACTTCTTAATTATTTAAGATTTTAATATGCGTGGAATAACATGGCACCTAAACGATAACACACTATTACGTTCAAACATTAATAGTGGTGACAAATACTTGCTGACGGATGAATTACAAGTTTTAGGCCTCCACCAATTTAATGGTTTACTGAATAAATGTGGTTCTATATTAGATTTAGTGTTATGCAATAAGATTATATTTGTATCTGAATGCCTAGATCCACTAGTACCTGTTGATGGCTATCACCCGGCACTGTCCATACAATCACGAGCTTTTCTAGTACCACCTGTCTGAATCCTGCGTCATATAAACGATATATGTTTGATAAAGGTGACTTTCCTGCTATTCATAACGTAATTCTAGCTGTTGATTGGATGCATGACTTCAGTAGTCGATTACCTAACGATGCTGTTAGCTACTTTTATTTAATTATATCAGACATACAAAGTAAGTTTATCCCTACTAAACAGGTCACACATAATTCCTATCCTATTTGGTACAACACATCACTTAAGAGATTAATTAAAGATAAGTCTAAATACCTACGAAAATTTAAATTATATGGGAGGCTCTCAGATAACATATCATTTAAACTATATTATGTCTACCGAAATATCTATTAAGGAAAACCTAAAGCATTTTTGGAGGTTTGTGAAATATCATTTTAAATCGAGTATGATTATACTGTTTCCACTCCTAAATCAATTTGCAATGCATTTTATTCACTCTTTCAATCCAATTTCCTGGTCCCAGTCACTGATGTGTCATTTACTAATAATGAAACTGATCATCCTTCAACAAGTTATATTCATTGACTGTCTGAAATTCATACAGTCTATATCGAATTGTGACTAATAGAAAAACTACTCAGTCAGCTTGATCCATACAAAATCGCTGAAAACTGCCAATTTATCACCAACATGTCTTAAATACCATGTGCTAAAACTTTCGCCGCACCTATATGTCTACTGTTTAAAATGCCTCTCTCTACTTCTACTGTTCCCCAAATCTAGAAACGTGCATACATCACTCCTGTTCATAAGAAGGGGCCTAAAACGGATGTTGCAAATTAAAGACCAATTTCTAAACGTTGTATACTAGCGAACGTGTTTGAAAGAGTGGTCTATGATCAGGTTTATGCAGCGCTAAACAATTTTTTAGTGCCTCCCAACATGTCCCTCCCAATCTTACTCTGTTAAATGAGTTTATAACTTTAAGTATGGATAATGGGGCACAGGTCGATGTCATTTACAGAGATTATAGTAAGGCCTTTGACCGCATCGATTATATTCTTAAACTGAAGCTTCTTAACATTGGCATACAGGGAGATTTATTTCGATAGTTAACGTCTTACCTCGATAATCGGTCACAAGCTGTCGTTATAAATAACTACATTATAGTTTGGTCTCGATCCCTGTGGTGTTCCCCAGGGTTTCTTGATGGGTCCGTTGCTTTTTATTATCTATGTAAATGACATCGATTCTTGCTTCCATACGTCCCATTTGCTCTGATCTTAATCTGTTGAAATGCTCCGTTGTCACATTTAGCCGTAAGCGTTCAATACGTCCTACCTCATACATGCTTAAAGATCAGTTACTACTAAGATGCAATATTATACGCGACTTAGGTGTCCATCACGACTGTAAGCTTATTTTTGATGTGCATGTTGATGAAGTCATAGCAAGAGCCTCTAAAGCACTTGGCTTTATCATGAGGCTATCCGGGTGCTCTAACAAGTTAAAAAATTTAAAATACTGTAATGCACATTGTCACTTGGAGTATGCGGCAAAAATTTTGAGCCCATTTGGAACATACAAAAAAGGTTTATTCAATTTGTATGTTACTGACTACGCATCTCTTTCCATTCCGATAGTTATTTAAACCTATACCAAAAGTTTTACATTTAACTATTAGTTAATCGCTGTCGTATGGCTGACTGTACATTCTTGCTAAAAATGATCTCGAATAAAATTGACAACCCCACTCTTCTTAAAAAAATATTCCTCAAATTATAATGTTCCCCAAAAGTCCACAAGGTTTAACTTCCTTCTTTCTGTTCTGTTAGTGTCTTCAAATTAAAGACAAAAATTTTATATGGTGCGAGCCAGTAATTATTTAAATAATTTATGCAAGGAGTTTTGTCTTGATCCATTTACTATTAAGAGTAATAAGGTAAGAGAGCTGCTGAACCTCAAGATTTTCATTTAGTTACTTAGGTAACGTGAATTTGTGTATTACTATTGTTTGCGAAAGTTTCTGTCACACATTTAGAGCTATTCGTGAAAACCTGTAATTGGCTTTATATTGCTATTACTTTTATAGTCTCATAAGTGTATCTGTTGGTTTTCCTTACCCAATAAATAAATAAAAGATAATATCGGTGTAAAGATAAGAAAGGGGATACTCCGTTGGTTCGGGAATATAGAAAGAACGTCGGAAGAAAGAATGACAAAACAGATATCCAATGCTTAAGTGGAAGGATACCTACATCTTTATATCCTCTATTTGGTTACAGTAAGATACCCCGATACCTAATCAGGGTATTTTACCTTGACCAAATAGAGCGTGTCTTATCTGAAGAGCGAGTCAAAAGTCTTTGTAACCGGCGAGCGTGTATGAGACGAACTATGAGAGATGTATGTTAGGAAAGGACCTGCTAAAACTCTGTACTCTCTGCCTTCCCCGCAAAGGATCTGGCGTGATGATAAAGATAGATAGATAATTATTGTCCCGTAAGTGATATAAATCATGGCTTGGATTTTAAAGTCGATCAGTTTTAACAATATTCGTTAACCCCGATGCAGCTGCCAACTATGGCAGCCATGAATATTAATCGGATAAAAAGTAAATGGACATTGTATTTACAGTATTTATGCCAATGGTATGCATTCTGTTTGGAGATACTGAGCCATTTTGTAACAAAGGCGCTTATAGAAACAGATTTTAATGCGGTAAACATACTTTTATAAGATGGACCGATGACTGGTTGAAGATCGGGGATAAAAGATAATTTTTAATACGCAGGCCCACACTAGGATTACCTCCTATGTTGTGGGTGCGTTTACAAACATGAAAATTTACATACACAAATACCGAGACCAAAACAAATAATTGAGGGTCATACAAAGATTTGTCCCGTCCGGGAATCGAGCCCATGACTATTCGACCCAGTGGGCGGACAGGCTTAAGCTCTTAACTACTGCTCCAAATCATCCGTCAAAAGATGGATGCGGCCATCGCAAAGCCATTACAGGACACCTTTGTCCTGTAATGGACGTCTTTCGGTTCTCGAGTAGACGTATCAGAAGACGTAGAGTGCGCAGACCCTGCACTAAGTAGACCGCTGACCGCTGGCTTAGCACAAAAATATTGATGTTAGTGTGACGAAAGCGAGTGAGCATGCTGTTACGTGCATGTTCATTAGGTTAACAGTTAGTGTGACATGGACAGCATATTATCTCGCCAACGTTACGATAACGTCAAGTTTTTCATACTAAGCTTCCAGGTGGAGTTCGTAGGTTAATGACTACAGCAAAAAACAGTCGTTTTACGATAGCAGTATGGAATCTGAAATTCTATCTATATCTATCTCTATCTATATCTATCCATCTAGTTCCAACAGGTTCTTTCCATACATGCCTCTCTGGCTTCCACTCTCATAGTTTCAAACACGCTCGCCGGATACGGAGACTCTTGACTTATCCTTTAGATAAGACTCGGTCTATTTGATCGTGGTAAGATAGTCCAGGTCTTCCCCGGTACCTACATCCTTGCAGCGTATATCGGTTTTGTCATTCTTTCTTCTGACATGAATGGTGCGATGGGAAGGCTACTTGGGAGCCGGCACTTAAGCCAAAAGGCGCAGCTGGCCATGCATAACGGAGTGCTTGTCCCAACGCTGTTATATGGCAGTGAGAGTTGGGTATGTAAGAAGGAGAACGAAAGCAGGATAAATGCGGTCGAAATGCGATCTCTGCGGAAGATGTGCGGAGTCACGCTGACCGACCGTATTCGCAACAGCGTAGTAAGAAAGCGAGTAGGTATGAAAGATAGTATCGGTGTAAAGATGAGAAAGGGTATGCTCCGTTGGTTCGGGCATATAGAAAGGATGCCAGAAGAAAGAATGACAAAACAGATATACAATGCGAAAGTGGAAGGATGTAGGTGCCGGGGAAGACCTAGACTATCTTACCATGACTAAATAGACCGTGTCTTATCTGAAGGGCAAGTCAAGAGTCTCCGTAACCGGCGAGTGTGTATGAGACGAACTATGAGAGTGGAGGAAGCCAGAGAGGTATGTAAGGAAAGAACCTGTTGGAACTCTGTACTCTCTGCCTACCCCGCGAGGGAGCTGGCGTGATGATATAGATAGCGATAGATAGATTCTTCTGACATTCTTCCTATATGCCCGAACCAACAGAGCATACTCTTTCTCATCTTTACACCGATACTATCTTTTATACCTACTCGCTTTCTTACTACGCTGTTGCGAATACGGTCGGTCAGCTTCACTCCGCATATGAAAAAATTAACACATGTTAAGATGATAAAGTGTTCTAAAACTACCATATTAAAACATCTGAGGTCATTAATGATTTAAAACCACGAAACAAATATAAAAAGGAGACAGAAGCAACTGTGCACTATCAAATCAAATCAAATCAAATCAAATCAAATCAAATCATTTATTTGCGAAAATGGGTACAAGTACAGGATGTTACATTTTATTATTATGTGACGCCATAATCTGCCTTTAGACATGCAAAATATAAAATTGTAAGTATAATTTAAGCCATTCAGTCATATTCATTATTCAGGTTAAAATATATATTTATAATTATCTACATCAATCATAATTTTTTGTTATACATTATGTCTAATAAAATTACGAATACTAATTACTAACTTTTCCAATTATATAAAATTTTATGTCAGATATTATATATAGATTATGTATGTCAAGTGATATAAAATTAGTTATAGTCATTTATATATAAATTAATATTAGATTAGTGATCCAACATTTTATCACAGAGGTATTCAGTCACACTGTAGTAGGCTGTATCCTGTAAAAGTCTCTTAACCTTACACTTAAAGATATTTGAATCTCCTATTTCTAAAACAGTCTTAGGTAAATGGTTATAGACACGTGGTCCCATACAAAAAACGCTGTTGGTATACATAGCTGTTTTATGTGACGGACAACAGATTTTGAAAGTATGCCGTTTACTTTTATAATTGTCAAACATGCTTCTATTTCTTTTTATAAATATAATTAACTCATACATATATAGACAAGGCATTGTTAATATTTTTAAGTTTCTGAAGTAGGGTTTACAGCTATCTGTTTGCTTGAGTTTACAAATAGCTCGTATGCATCTTTTTTGAGCTATAAATACTTGTTCGCTGTTAGTGGAATGACCCCAAAATATTATGCCATATCTTAACAGAGATGCAACATAGCCATTATAAGCAGTTAATACTGCAGACTGGTCCACAACCTTGGAAAGCATAAAGAGTGCATAGGATTGTTGGCTTAATTTTAGACATAAATTCTCAACATGCAACTTCCAATTCAGTGTATTGTCAATATGTAATCCTAAGAACTTTGTCGTTTGTACCTCTTGAATCAAATTTCCCCTGTAGGTAACATTAAGATCTGATATTTGTGAGATTCTATTTTTAAAAGTCATAATATATGTTTTTTCTAAATTAATCCTCAAATTCATTGATGTCAACCATTCTATTATACTTAATAAAGTCCGATTTATTTCATTTTCCAGACCTTCCTTATCTTTACCTCTCATAACTACAGTACTGTCATCTGCAAATAAGATTGTGGGGTGACGAGTTATATTTGGAAGTTCATTAATATAAATATTGAATAAAAGTGGTCCAAGTACGCTCCCTTGTGGAACGCCAAATTTTACATCTCTGTAGGCAGATAAATACTGTATTTCTTTTTTCGTCTTAGGACATATTCTAGTTATTTGTGTACACTGTTTTCTATTAGAGAGATACGACTGTATTAAATTTAAGACGTTTCCTCTTATTCTATACATATGTAATTTCTGTAACAGTTTACGGTGATCCACATGATCAAAGGCTTTGGTGAGATCCATGTATAACCCACATACTGGTATTTTTTTGTCAATGTTTTCCATAACTATTTTCAAAAACTTATAGATTGCCATGTTTATAGATTTATTCTTTCGGAATCCGATTTGTTCCTTGGCAAACAGGTTCTTAGTTTCAAAGAAAGTATAGATTCTATCATAAATTACTCATTCAAAAATTTTGGAAATTACTGGAATCAGTGCAATAGGTCTGTAACAATTCATAGAGTGTTTGTCGTTTTTCTTGAATAGTGGTTTTATTATAGTTCGTTTTAGTCTGTCAGGAAATACACCATGCATTATGCATAGGTTTATTACATGACATAACACTGGGGATATTTTTGATGAAACAGTCTTTAAAATAATCGTAGATATATTATCGTACCCAGTACTATTCGTACTTTTTAAGTCTGAAATTATTTTATGTATTTCGACGGAAGTAGTAGGGCTCATAAACAAAGAGTTTAGAACATTTACAGATTGGATTACATTTGCGTCGGAGTTTAATTGTTGAATTTGGTCTATGAAAAAATTATTAAATGAATTAATATTATCGATGTCAATACTGATGTCGTGAATTTCATCTTTCGGTAAATTATATTTTGAATTATTAATTATTTTCCAAGTAGCCTTACATTTATTAGGGGCTGATTCAATAAAGTAGTTGTTTTGACGTTTTTGTGTAAGTTTTATAATGTGGTTTAACCTAGAAGAGAGAGATTTAAACGCTTTTTTATTTTTTACTGTTGGGTTAGATCGATATAACCACAGAAGTTGACGTTTTCGTCTGCAGCACGTCCTTATACCTTTTGTGATCCATCTAGGTCTTTTATTTGAATTATTTTTTACGTAAGTAGCAGGAAAGCATAAGTTGTAGAACAGAACAAATGTTTCATAAAAGCTGTTAAAAGCTTCAGTTGGCTTCTCGGATTCCAGCACCTCACAAAAAGTCAAAGAGTTTATACATTTTTTAAATTTGTCTATATTTTCTTGGCTTAAATTTCGTTTTTTAGTGAACCAGTACTTGTAAACAGAGCTCTTTAGTATTGGACATGTAAGCATCTGAGCTGTGTGATCAGATAAAGCTAATTCTAAAAGCCCGCTTTTACACCCACCAAAATTATATAGAAAATTATCTATACATGTGCCGCTGATCCGACGTGTAAGCTCCTCAAACGCCCATCTCAGATTATGACATGACAGTAATTGTAGAAATGTAGCAGATGTTTTTGTCTTGTTTATAATGTTAATGTTGAAATCCCCACATATAATAACTTTTTTCTTACCTTGACAATATGTAGTTAACAGGGACTCTAGTTTTTCAAAAAATATATTTAAGTCCTCTTGAGCTACTTTAGGTGGTCTATATATACAAAACACCATTATTTTATGGTCCACAAGCTCTATTCCTGAGCACTCGATAATACCTTCTATACAGTAAGTTTTTAATCCACGAATTAATTTAAATTTATGTACATTACGAATTAGCACACAAGAACCACCATGGCGTGATTTGCGAGCAAAAATAGATCCCAATGTAAAGTTGCTTATGTTGAGTAATTTACAATCATTTACTAGCATGTTATGCTCAGATATACATAAAATGTCAATTGGATTGTTCTCACTTTCAAGCCTTTCCAAGGATAGTGTCAGTAAGTTTGATTTATTGCACGGACGATTTAGCGCAGTGGTTAAGGGCTTAGTCCGCCCCGCCCACTGTGACTAATAGTCGCGGGTTCGATTCCCGCACGGGACAAATCTTTGTGTGATCCACAATTATTTGTTCCGGTCTGGGTATTTGTGTATGTGAATTTTCATGTTTGTAAACGCACCCACGACACAGAAATTAATCATAGTGTGGGGCAACGTTTAAAAAAAAAAAAAAAAAAAAAAAAAAAAAAAAAAAAAAAAAAAATTATAAGACCAACTATATTCTGATGCAATATTATTAATTTTTTATTCACGAAAAAAATCTTTTTGCGTTTCTGGTAGGTTTGATGTATCAGTTTGTGTACTTTTATTCAAATAAGTGAGAAGATATTGCTTACTTTCGTTATAAGTATCATATTTCGTTTTATAATCTATACGTAAAATATCTTTGAGTAATAGTTGACATTTGTGTAAGGCAGAAATACCACGGAAGGAATATACAGAATGATTCAATTGTAGGAAAGTAGTGTTGTTATATCTAGAACAAGTAAACTTCAGTTCATTATTTAATTTCAACTCATTAAGATATCTATTATAGGGTACGTCAGAAATGATTATATTTGTATGTCTAGTAGAATTTATAAAAGTTTGAACTCGAAATAATAGTTCAATTGGATCTGAGTCGTTTATACCTCCTAATACAAGCACAAAATCATTTTTATTAAGTTTCACTATTTCCGTTTTTTCTGATAACAGTACTTCACACATCGTAGCTCCAGGCTTCCAGAAGCAGGTTACTATGAAATCCTGACCGACTATGTCTTCACTTGGCGTTATTCTTAAATAGGTTACACTGCCTCGTTGGTCTGGTGGCAAAGCACATCGCTTTGTGAACACGAGGCCCTGGGTTCAAATCCTAGGTCGGACAAATGTAGTTTTTCCAACGAAAAATTCCCAGTATGAGTCCGGAGTCTGGAACTGTGCCCGGTATATGGCAATAGGGTCGCCCCCTATTACATGGGATCTAACATCGTCGGCGAAACGTGGGTGTTCTCAGTACACCTCTGCCACCCCCGCTTGGGGAATATAGGCGTGACGGTGTTACTTTGCTAATTGTCAATTGCTTTTTTTTTCTGCGTGGTCTATTTTAAGGTTGTGGAAATTTATTTTTATTGTTTCATTATTTTTATTTTTTTCTTATTATCCATTCTTATTTTTATGAAACTTTTATCACTCACACTTAATTTTTTTTTTGCTTAGTAATACTTAACCATTTGCACATAACTTTTGATCACCGAACTCCAAGATACAGACTCTCCATCTAGTTAGGAGCTTACTGATAAATGTATTTTAGATACTGTGTTATCTGAATGATAAAGGACATTGTTCTGCGCCCATACATGATTTGCCCCAGAACCAACAGCAATGAAAAAATACTTGTATGATTTCAAATCACCCATAAATTCCCTGAAGGTATTTATTATTAAACGGACAAGTGGGAAAATCGTAATATTGCACAAAAAGTATTAGATTTTGAGGTTATAATTCAGTAGCCGTTAATACATATGAGGTTATATTGTGTGTATTGACATTCAGTAAAGATGTCGCCGACTTCGGTATAAGTACTTACAATACTTTGAAATATTCGTTTTAGATTGCAAATTGTCCGTTAGATACGGATATGTGCCATTACTTTAATAATATAGATAAATAAAGATGGCATGGGTCGAAGTTTTGTTGGTTCTGGGGCAATTTTCGACAATGTCCTTCATTCTTATGTTCTTATTAAGTACCTATATACATCCATACCCTGCCTCAGTACAGAAGCAGTTCCGGTTGATAAAAGCATCACTTCGATCGATCTTAGGCAGTTTTATATGTAACTTATGTACATCGTGATATGTGTTTGAGCTGGGAGCTTATTCGCTTTAACCAATCAAACACGTAACGTAGCACGATACCGTCCCAAAATTAACGTTTAATAGGACTCCAGTGGTATACAAAATAACATTACACGATTATTTTACGAACGCATCGTTACGTGCCGCGTTTGGCGATATCGAATAAGGGCCTTGGATATTAAGTAACGCTTGCGAAGATATAAGTGAACCGAGTGAAGATGGTACAGACCAGTAATGATTGAATAGTGGTTATTTTCTATAGCATGTACTTTAAAAAAAACACCGTCACGCCTATATTCCCCAAGCGGGTGTGGCAGAGGTGTACTATGTACACCCACTTTTTGTAGACGATGTTAAGTCCTAAAGTAATTGGGTTGACCTTATTGACATTATACCACAATGCCAGACTCCGAAATCATGCTGGGAATTTTTATATACAAAATTATACTGTATCCGGCCTAGCAGTCGAACCAAGGTCCTCGGGATCGGAACGCACATTATTTTCTACTAGACCAACTAAGCAATTCAACTAACATTTATATTATATACTGGCAGTTTCCCGCGACTCCGTACCCGGTCGACAACAGCGCCACCTACCGGGTTTATGTTATATAGCCTAACATAGGCTATATAACACTTCTGGCTAAGGTAGCTTTCTAATGATGAATGAATTTTTGAAATCGGTCCAGTAGTTTTTGAGTTTATTCGTTACAAACATACAAATCTTTCCTCTTTATGATATTAGTACACACCGTCACGCCTATATTTCCCAAGCGGGGGTGGCAGAGGTGTACTGAGTACACCCACGTTTTTCCGACGATGTTAGGTCCCATGTAATAGGGGCGAGCCTATTGCCATATACCGGGCACAATGCCAGGGCAAGAACATCCCAGTCCGGAACTCGTACTGGGAAGTATTCGTTAGAAAAACTACACTATTCCGACCTAGGAGATGGACCCAAGACCTCGTGATCACAAAGCGATGCGCTTTGCCACTAAACCAACGAGACAGTCGATGATATTAGTAAAGATTATATTATAAGCCTATACTGTCCCACTGCAAGCCAAAAGCTTCCACTCATCTCGATTTAGTGCAAATTGATGCCAGTCCTTGTTATAGGAGTCCAGTTCGTCTCGCCGCCTCTTTCTGGGCCTGCCGCGCTTTCTTTTCCCGCTAGGGGGCACCCACTCTGTAGGAGTTTTACACTTCTGCCGGAACGCTAGCGGAATATAGTCTAAACGGAAATCTTATTGAAAAATATTTCAATCTTTGAAACTTACATAATAATAATAATAAAGCTCTTTTATTCCGAATCCGCTACAACTTTGACAATACATATTTCCAAATTCTATTTGTTATAGTATGTCTCGCATATCGGCGGGCATAGGCCTCCTCCAGCTCTCTCCATTGAGCTCTAACCTCGGCTACTCTGGTCCAGAATGGCCCCATGGTTAGGCGGATATCGCCTTTCCATCTTGTTTTAGGACGCCCCTGCCTTCTAGTGTCCTTTCTTGGGTACCATAAGGTTACTTGTTTGCTCTATTTCTTATTTTGCAACGTAGCATATGTCCTGTCCAACCCCTCTTTAAATGCCCTATGCGAGTTATTATATCTGCTACTGTAGAAACTTACATAGGTGGGGTACATTTTGCGTTCTCATTTCCGCCTATTCAGTGAGAATAAGATACTTACTTCGGTTTCCATTCATTCATCATTCATTCACTATCTGAGCGTTTCGGTACGCTGGTCACAGGGAATGGCGGCGAGATCCAACAGCGAATGGAAGAGGAGCTTAATTTGCAAGTCCATTTTATGTTTACACGTGTACCTTAAACTAAGGAATGTTGTGATTTTTTTGTTAGAATGTACTAAGAGAAGAAAACATTTTTAATAAATACTAAGAAAGCGTGTAGGTTTGAAAATAAATTATCAAATCAACACCTAATGGTGAAATTATCACCATAGCCCACCGGATTAGTAAGCTGAAGTCGCAATGGGCCGGTCACATTAGCCAAAGAACCGATAACCGCTGGTCAATCGAATTATTTAGTGGAGACCACGGACCTGCAAACAAATAGACCCTCCCGATGCTTACATCCTTTCTTGTTGATACAGATACCGCAAACAGGATCAGACACCGACCTCGCCGGCGAGGTCGAAGAATAAATAATAGTCGCGGGTTTGTTTCCCACCCGGAGCAAATCTTTGTGTGACCAGAATTATTTGTTTCGGTCCGGGTATTTGTGTATGTGAATATTCATGTTTGTAAACGCACTTACGACACAGAAATAAATCCTAGAGTGGGAGTACGTTTTTATGAAAAAAAAAGTCTTTCGACACGTGGTTGCTACTTAACCACCTTTCTGCCCCAACTGCCGTCAGTTCTGCGAGCGACAATCGGACTTAGCAAAATATAAATCCAGCGGAATACAAAAACATCACAGAAAAAATCCTTTTAAAATTCATACCTAGCATCGTTTACTTACAAAGTATTTACGTCTAAAGCCTTTTGGAATGAATTCTTCGCAAAATAACACAGCATTTGTAAGCCAAGCGATCTGAATATTAGCGAAGCGGCGTAGGCAGTGGAGCTATTTACATTTGAATCACATTACCGAAGCTAACACCATTCCGTGGCTCAAATTGATTGCAAATTGTATAATTTAAATGCCCGAGTAAGTTAGGTTATATATCTAGATTCTGAATAAAAAAATCGTGGGTCACATTCAATCTTCAAACGTGGTAGTGAGTAGGGAAGTATAGATAACACTGTACAGCACACAGGATCAGACACCGACCTCGCCAGCGAGGTCGAAGAATCCCTTGCCCACCGGCCGGTGCAGAACACCACGGCGAGACACCTAGTATACGCCCTCCCCCATAGCGACTGTCCAAGCCGAGGCCGTTCATCCTTGAGGCGCCCTTGAGCTAGTTGCCCCCTTGCCCTTCTGGTTCGAACGTATTGGTTGCACGCTCGCCCTCTAGTCCGGCGAAGCTGTAAAGGCCCAGCGGCCAACAGCGTAGATCATTCCCACACACACGCGTAAAAAAAAACAACACCGTCGCGTCTTATATTCCCCAAGCGAAGGTAGGAGGGATGTATTGTGTATTTTTTTCTTTACCGGATGTGAAAAGTACTGAATGTGATATTATACTAAATAACGAGAAACTTAAGTTTATAAATGATACAGCTTTCTTAGGGATTACGACAATTACCCTGTAAGGGATTTGGCTAATTAGAAAACAAAATTTTGGTAAAGAAACTCGATTTAATTTAGGCCTACTACGAACTCGAGTACATACCAACCACAGCACATACAGTTAATCCACGGCACCTAAAAACCTACCCTCAATATTTGCCTACTATAAGAACAGGTACCGACCACAGCACAATCAGTTAATGCCGCGCACCTAGAAAACCTACCCTTCTCACTTTTATCATAATAACACCTGATCCGTGAAGTCGGTAAATTGAACAGCATGAAGTAGGCAGTAACTCAACTATGTCAAGGCTATGTAAATAATATAACAAATACGATAAGTACATAGATTTGTTTGGCATATCAATTAATAATCTTAAGAACAAAGTCCATAATATAAGCATGTCTAAAAAATTTAATCACTCAATTTGTTATCTATATGTATTTTTATTTTTGTTTCTTTTTTGTTCATCCTTGTCGAATCGGTTATCTTTTAATAATTTAACAATTCCTTGCATGCTGTGTTTGCCCATTAAAATTGTGCACTTAGATTAAGTGATTATGTAACTCTAGTTAGTATTAACTAACTCGAGTTACATAATCACTTAATCTACAGACCTCTCTGGCTTCCTCCACTCTCATTAAAGAGTGGAGGAAGCCAGAGAAGTCTGTAAGGAAAGAACCTGGTAAAACTCTGTATTCTCTGCCTACCCCGCGAGGGAGGTGGCGTGATTAGATAGATAGTTAGTTAATAACAATTGTTGGTAAACCAATAAAAAATTTAATAAAAAAAAGTATCAAATCCCATTTACAAAGAGTTTAGTTAGTCAGCAACATAGAACGCTTAACATTATCAATTTTTCAAATCACACTTTTGTGTAGTATAAAATTCAATATATTTGTTCATCTGAATATATTTGAATATGTTGCCAATAATGTGTTATTGTCGTTGTTAACCAACGTTAGTAAAATAGACCATTACTGATATGAAAAACTAGGAGTGTTGAGCGACTTATGTTGCTGACTATACTTTTAGCGCAAACCAGATAAAAGAATACTCGTTTGGCTGTAGAATACAGTCCCATTTCATTTTCTCCGATCCGTTCCCTTGATTATCGATACAATACAACTATCTAGGATTTCCATATACATACGTATTCTGATAAATTGATTCAAGCAATCAGAGATGGAGATATAATGTTCGTGAATTTGATTGGGTGTCTATCTGCATCATTACGCCGGATCCCTTGAAGGGATGGGTAGGGAATATAGAGTTTCAACAGATTATTTCCTTACATACCTCTCTATCTTTCTCTACTCTTATAGGTTGTCATACATTCGGCTCTTGATTTGCCCTACCGATAAAACATGATCTATTTGGTCATGGTATGAATTATCAACAAAGTGTTAAAATACACTATGATAAATAATTCTCTTACAATAAAAGTGAAGTTACTTTTACAAATCCAAAGCAATTTAATTAATTCCCAGTCAGTTAAATCCATATATGCACTTCCGAGGCGCCTACAATGGCATCTTGAACGATCGTGTGCCAAACAGAGCTCATTATAGGCCTCTTCGATGCCAAAAAGCTTCTTGGCAAAAGTGCTAGTTGCATATTACAAGGAATCGTAAAAAGCATGTTTTTTTTCAGATGGGTACAAATAAAATAATAGTATAAAGTCATTAGTTTAAAAATGTATTTTTTGCAGCCTGGCATAAAACTGCCAATCAAAATTTAGATGTATATAGCGTAGAGGCATTTCAGATATGATGCTACAGACCTATGTTGGCTATTAGTTGGACACACAGAGTGATCAATGAGGAACCTTGTTTCGGATTGGCCAGAAGCGTCAGCTCTTGCTTATCATCAATAAGAATAAAGTTGCATATCTGGGACTGTGTTGAAATACGAAAGGTACTCTTGCAACTAATAATGATGGGCAAGATCGCCGAAAAGAGTCGTGTTGAGCGCAGGAGGAAATTTTGATCACAGAGAGTCAGAGAGTTCTTCGCTTCGTGAGAAATAAAATGGATATTCCAAGCTGACACACAACCTTTATTAATGCATTGCCATCGGACCTGAACCAACAGGCCAAATTTTAACTCCATTGGATAAGACTAAGTCGTTTTAAATCACTTTGCAAGATTTAATCTAAACAAACACCCATTTCAAGTTATATAAAAGCTTGTAAAGCAATAATTTTTATCATCTATACTAATATTATAAAGAGGTAAAGTTTGTGAGTTTGGATGTTCCGGGTAGTCTCCGGTACTACGGATCCGTTTTTCATGATTTCTTCACCATTGGAAAGCTACCTTATTCAGAAGTAACATAGGCTATATAAGACTGATTCGGTAGGTAGCGCTGTTGTCCACCGGGTACAAAGTCGCGGGAAACTGTTAGTTAGGAAATAAAATTACCGACAAATCAAGCCGCAATAAAGTCGCCTGAACAAGAATCTTATTTACACTTGTCCGGTTTTTTTTGTATCTTCAGTGTAAAGACGCAGCCTCTTCGCAATAACATAATGTATATTATGCATATATACTAGTGCACAAATAGCAAGCACGTATTCAATAAAATAACAAAATACGCGTCCCCGAATATACATTTTTTTCGGACAAACTCACGCACTTATGTATAACATAAGCGCGTTATACGATGTTCAAATAATAGGGGTAAACAAAAAAGGGATAATCTAGTGTTACATATCATACACTTCCAACAAATCAACAGCCGTACCTGTTATACATTAGGTAGGGCCTTATATTTGTCAGAAGAATTTTCCTTGAGTATAGAATAAATATCGTGAACCTTTATAACGTTTGCAGTTCAGTCTAATCCCGCCCTGCGGTTTCACCCGTCGTTTACCACGAAGCTAATATGGTCACAACGCATCGCCCCTCGCGCTATTACTTCTCGCTTAGAGTTTTCTCTGATTTTTTTCTTATTGCTTGGCTCCTAGGGTCGTAGCATCATGTTAAATAGCTTTTAAACAAACTCTTTAGCTTTATCATATTAGTATAGATTTGAGTTCTTAGATTTACGCGAATATTACACATGAAATAAAACTATTTTTCGGATTTTATCGCGGTTTATTTTTGGTTTTTAAGATCCCACCGTTTTAAGTACTGCATGGGTGCTGCAAAGCACTCGAAACGTCGGGAAAATACGAAACCTCTTTTGCATTAACATACTTATAGTATGCTAGAAAAAAGCACAGGAAAATATGTCATCAATTAACAAAAATATCTATCAACAGCCGAAACACGTCTACTGCAAAGACAAAGGGCAGAAAACCAATTCTCGTATTTAATTGACACTGAGACTGAATATTGACTGCATTGAGATTTAATTATGAATTGACTCACATTTGGTATTCTCCACCAGGCTCCACTAAAATATCTAACTGATTTCAGTTTCATCATCGCTAGTCTAATTTCGATACTGTGTTAAGTTATTTAATTTAAATTATACTGTTGATCATACGTTAATATCAGCTGCCATAGTCTAAATAAAAAATATCTAAATGAAATCTTCAATTTGATGTTAGTTTTGTTTTTTTTCATGTCAGATCAACATATTATTGGAATACCGTTCACATTTGTTCAACTTTCGGTCCGATGTCGATATTTTACGAGAATAACATTTGTGAGATTTATGACATTGAGACTAGATCGAAACAGCATTGTAACATTTTTAATTACGAATTGGCCTTCTGTACTGTATGTAGAGTTTGCGCTGTACGCTGTACCATGTGTGTGAATGTATGTGTAAGTCGAAATCAAATGTTTGTTATTGATGTAGACCAAAAGGCACTTATGAATACTCAAAAAGAGAAAATTATTGATTACTTAAGACTTTACCACCCGTTCGGAAAGTCATTTCTATGGAAAAGAAGGGCAAGAAACTCCACGGTTACTCATTTTAAAAATGAGAGTTTTACAATTCTTTCTGTATACTTTGCTTTCATGGGGTGTAGGAGAACAATGCAGAACGAGCTAAATAGATGTGCTTAAGTATAGATTAATCATAAGTTTACTTAGATCCATGGTATGGGTCAGTGTATACATAGTCCTCTCATTTACAAAATAGAGATGTTGTAAAGGTATATAATAAAAAGTATAATAAGAGAAAAAAGGGTTACTATATAATATATAAAGAGTGCGTACAAAATAATTGGTTATAGGTCCAGTGTGATGCCGAATTTCAACAGTACGGTACATGTTTAATCAGTCAAAGTATAGAGGACGGACCAGTCCCTACCAGCAGCACCCTTTCACAAGTATGAATTGAGAAGCAGCCGTCGCTCTCTTCGACCATACTAGAGGAAAAAGAGTGACCCGCTCCACAGAGAATTATCTACGCTGTTGGAAGCGGGGCCTTTACAGCTTCACCGGACAAGAGGGCGAGCATCAACAACTACGCTCGAGCCAGAAGGGCAAGGGGGCAACTAGCTCAAGGGCGCCTCAAGGACGAACGGCCTCGGCTTGGGCAGTCGCTATAGGGTAGGGTATATACTAGGTGTCTCGCCCTGATGCTCTGCACCGGTTTATCTGCGACCTATCGACCTTACGGTATATTCGTTTATTTTGAAGTATCAGTCTATCGGTGAAAGGTGAATGACAATCCGTGTAATAGTTTCTGAGATTAGCACGTACATAAAATATAGATAAAATAGCACGTAGATAAAAAAGATGCGGCGGTTTTCTAAATTTTTTGGGGAATGTAGGCGTTTCGTCGTTGAAGCTCCACATTTGAAGATTGTTGATCATAAAACATATATTTTATATTCACAGTTGCGATCAATGTTATGTAAATTAAGATGATTTCTTCAGTCATTCTTAATATTAAAAAAAAAATTGGCAATTATTGGTGGTTCCTATCAAGACCTTTAGATCAAAAGAGTGATGGAACGTCAAATTGAGTTTGTTTGAAGTCCTAAAGACCAAATTATTTCCCCTATATGGCATTTAAGATCAAACACAAAGAAGTTTTAATTTACATCCAGCTCATAAAACGGAAAATGGTTTTTTTTGCTAACATAAATTGCAGCTTCCAGAACTTAACTCGACTAACAAGGTGATTAATTGGGGTTAGAAATTGTCGGGACGATACCCTTTAATAGGCTATAAAAACGTCTGCTCGTGTTATAATTACTGCATATTCAAAGATTCTTATTATTCTTATCATACTTAGAAGACTAACTATAGGAATAAATCCAGCAAATGTGATTGGAAGCACCGGAAGAAATCGCCCAAGGAGAACCTACCACGACCAAATTGAAAGAGACGAGATATATGAATTTAGATAACAGTATGTGAGTTGCCGATTAATATACAATTATTGTTGCCCAATGCCCATTATACGAACTGCGTCGTAAAAAAACGTAAGACCTCAGAAACCCCGATTAGATAATTTTAATCATTTTTTTAAGACTTTATACCCCAATTAACAATGAAACTTGTACGTGTATGTGTGCGTATTAGGAAATACGTTTTTAAAATGCATATGAAATCTCCGTATTACTTTGAATCAAGAATAAATATATATAAATAAATATTTGAGTAAAAAGTTAAAAAAAAAATTAAGATACATTAAAAATAGTTGGAATCAATTCTGTTGCCGATTTAGAACAAACTACTTTCAGGTCCAGTCCAGCTGATGTGTAACATATAAAAGGAACGATGATATGTTAATTTTCAGTAACACCCTACCTACCTCTACAATATTCGATGATAGGTAAATTGCTCATATTTTTCATCTAAAATATATCCAAATTACAACCTGTAACTCGGTCGACCAGGACATTGGTGTTTGGGTAATATTAGTTATAATAATTTATTTGTTTAGGCCAATACATAAGAACTTACAAACGTCAAAATTATTATATCTACCACCGGCTTGGAACGCGGCCTCCACTGAGAAGATCCGGCGAGAAACTCAGCGGGCTAGTCTTTTAACTTAATTTTGTTTGACCTTTCTGATAAACATTTTTTTTTCGAAATTGTATTACACAGCATTGCTTATTTGCTGATTAAGGAGCTACTCAAACCCAATCTGTTTTATCGTCAAGATAATCCGAAATTTTGTAATACCCTAACTTTCACAGTCACATGTTTCGGATATCTATGGGTAATTTGTTGTAGAAGCGTATACATTGAACCCCATGAAAGAATTACTAATTCTGTGGAGATGAGTAGAATGTACAATAAGATCATTTTTGTTTCGTGTATTAACATGATGAATGACGCTATATTTTTCAAAGTTACTGATATTTTTTTTAACATATAGAGTTTGTACGAAAACGCTACTATGTCAGTCCGCCTTCAGGACCAGAGCTCGAAACCTATTCAACTGCAGCGTGGTGTGAGACAGGGAGACGTTATATCCCCGAAACTGTTCTCCGCCGCGCTGGAAGATGTCTTCAAGCTTCTGGACTGGAGAGGACTAGGTATCAACATCAACGGCGAGTACATCTCTCACCTTCGATTTGCCGATGATATCGTGCTCATGGCGGATACCCTGGAAGACCTCAGTACCATGCTCGACGACCTCAGTAGAGTTTCTCAACAAGTAGGTCTTAAAATGAACATGGACAAGACGAAGATCATGTCAAACGTCTATGTAGTACCAACTTCTATAAAGGTTGGAGACTCTACGCTCGAAGTTGTTGACGATTATATATACCTGGGACAAAGAATCCAATTAGGTAGGTCCAACTTCGAGAAAGGGGTCAATCGTCGAATCCAGCTCGGTTGGGCGGCGTTCGGGAAGCTACGTAACATCTTCTCGTCCAAAATTCCGCAGTGTCTCAAGACAAAAGTCTTTGACCAGTGTGTGTTGCCAGTGATGACTTACGGCACTGAGACATGGTCGCTTACGATGGGCCTCATAAGAAGGCTCAAGATCACCCAAAGGGCGATGGAGAGAGCTATGCTCGGAGTTACCCTGCGGGATCGAATCAGAAACGAGGAGATCCGCAGGAGGACGAAAGTCACTGACATAGCACTCAGAATTGCTAAACTTAAGTGGCAGTGGGCGGGGCACATCGCTCGTAGAACTGACGGCCGTTGGGGCAGAAAGGTTCTCAAATGGCGACCACGTACCGGAAGACGTGGAGTGGGTAGGCCCCCTACAATATGGGCCGATGACCTGGTACAGGTCGCGGGTGGAAGTTGGATGCGTACAGCACAAAGCCGGTCGTTGTGGCGGTCTTTAGGGGAGGCCTTTGTCCTGCAGTGGACGTCTTTCGGCTGAAGAAGAAGAAGAAGAAGAAGAAGAATAGAAGATTTTCAGTTAACTATCATCTACACAAGTTCAGTTGTTTTCCTAGTACCAACTTTGTAGCTAAATAATTATAAAGACTAGAATACATAAATGTAAAAGACATATCGAATTTTACACAATATCACACGCATGATCACACGTTTCAATAAAACAACTATAGAGCTCTCATTATTCTACAGCCCTGGTAGTCCGGGAGATATCTCAACAAGATTTGATAGTTAAGTCACTAAAAGGGGATATTAATATTATCTATCCATAATATCATCACGCCAGCGGGGTAAGCAGAGAGTATAGAGTTCCAAAAGGTTCTTTCCTTAGGTCTCTAGTTCGTCTCATACACGCTCGCTGGTTATGGAGGCTTTTGAGTTAATAATATATCTAATATAATAGCCATAAAGCCGTTTCCAAATTCCAAAACAAATCCAAAAGTGCACCGTTATAGCTTACACAACATTTTCCTAAAGCCAAAGTCGTATTTCACAAACATTTATAACTCTGGACCCTTATTCGACACTAATTGAACACGTAACGCGGCACGTTACGATAACTTCTTGATATGATCGTTTGGTATGTTCGTACTCCAGCGGCATACAGGATCATTTCACGTAGCTACCATAACGTACTGGGTTTAGACGTAAGGAATAAAGACCCCGACCGACCCGTTGTGGGTTGGATTAAAGAATTGGCGAGCCTCCAGGGCAACGTATGCGAATTAATATACTGACCATTGTGGTCCGGGATAATATTTTTTGAACAAAAAATTAATCTGGCTTTGTAAAATCTTTTGTAGTATTTAATTCTATTCTGGTTAGTGTAATAGAGTATGGAGTGTGGGAGATAAAAGCCCACGCGTGGGGTGGATGGCAGGTGCGCAGATTCGGTCGACAACCCGATATTTCGCGAACACGTCCAATCATAGGAATCCGTTAATCGTAGCCACCGCCGACTACGAACCTAAGTCCCCTCCTAACAGCCGCTACCGCCGTCTGCGGTATGTTCTCACCGACCCTCCCGATGCCCTTACATCCCTTCTTTCAGATACAGATACCGCACACAGGATGACACAGGATCAGACACCGACCTCGCCGGCGAGGTTGAAGAATCCCTTACCCGCCGGCCGGTACAGAGCACCACAGCGAGACACCTAATATATGCTATCTCCCATAGCGACTGCCTAAGCCAAGGCTCCTTGAGGCGCCCTTGAGCTAGTCGCCCCCTTCCCGTTCTGGCTTGTGCGTAGTTGTTGAATGCTCTCCCTCTTGTCCGGGAAGGTTTAAAGGCCCCGCGGCCATCAGCGTTGATTGTTCACGCATACACGCTTGGAGATGCGGCCACGATAAGGGCAAAATTCATTTATTGATTTATTTTATAAGCACCGCCATATCTATATTTCCCAAGCGGAGGTGGCAGAAGTACACACACGTTTCGCCCACGATGTTAAGTCCCATGTAATCGGGGGCGAGCGTATTGCCAAATACCGGGCACAATTCCAGACTCTGGACTAATACTGGGATATTTTTATTTTATTTATTTGAAAGGCTTCGTCGCTTAGACCACATTGGCTTATTAATCTCAATATAAACATATTTTTACTAAACATAACAGTTTAGCCTAGTTATTTATATAAAGTATCGGTGTAAATATGAGAAAGGGTATGCTCCGTTGGTTTGGGCGTAAAGAATGTCAGAAGAAAGAATGACAAAACACATATACTATGCAAAAGTGGAAGGATTTAGGTACCGAGGAAGATCTAGACTATCTTACCATGGCCAAATGAACAGTCTTATCTGAAGGTCAGGTCAAGTGCCTCCGTAACCGGCGAGCGTGTATGAGACGAACTATGAGAGTGGAGTAAGCCAGAGAGGTATGTAAGGAAAGAACCTGTTGGATTTCTGTACTCTCTGCCTACCCGCAAGGGATCTGGCGTGATGATATAGATAGATAGATAGAATTTATATAAATATTTAGCTTCAGCAGTAGATGGTCTAGATAGAATACTGGTACATAATCCAACATTTGAAATGGTATTTGGTTTAAAAAGGGATTGTTTAAGGTTCGACTTCCGAACACACTCCAGAATTTTTCAATAGAAATACTACGTTTTTTCGACCTAAGATTTGATTCCTAGACCTTGCTAATCAATCACTAAATCACAGCACAAAAAAAATACGACAAATTTGATATTGTAATAATGAATTAGTTTGAGATAATGCCGCTTTGTGTAATGAATTGTTAATGGTCTGCCAGTCTCGTTAGTCTAGGGGCGAAAAACGCGCGTACCGGTGACCAGGTCTTGAGTTCAAATGGTAAAGGTACAGCCAAACCAGCGCGTTCAGCAGCGTCCGCGGTGGCGTGTAGGATGTCGATCAGCTACTGCAGTAATATTTGTATAGAAATGTTCGATCGCGCTTACACGCGCAATCATAGGGAGATACTGATCGCCACCGTGATCGCTGCGAGGGACGCCACCGCAGACACGGCTGAACACGTTGGTTTGGCTGTTCCTTAAGTCGGTCAAATGTGGTTGTCTATCAAAAAATTCCCAGTATCAGTCTGGAGTCTAGAAATGTTTTTTGTTAACCGTAGCCCCACTCTGATAGTTATTTCTGTGTCATGGGTGCGTTTACAAACATGAAAATTCATATACACAAATACCTAGACCGGCACAAATAATTGTGGATCACACAAAGATTTGTCTCGTGCGGGAACCAAAACCGCGACTATTAGGCACAGTGAGCGAAGCGGCTCAAGCTCTTAAGCACTGCGCTAAATCGAAATTGTGTCCGGTATATGCCAATAGACTCGCCCTCTATTCCATGGGGCATAACATCGTCAGCAAAAGTGGCTGTATATAATACACCTCTGCCACTCACTTGGAGGATATAGGGGTTGTGTGTGTAATTGTAAATGAGTACAGCGAAAATGATCTTCTTGCAATTAAGAAATTCATTTTATTCCCAAAAGACGGACGATTTGGCGCAGTGCTTAAGAGCTTAAGCCTATCCGCCCACTGGGTGGAATAGTCGGGGGTTCGATTTTCGGGATAAATCTTTGTCATCATCATCATCGTCATCATTAGCCTATAACAGTCCATTGTTGGACATGGGCCTCTCCAAGTACACGCCACTGGGTACGATCCTCGGCTACTCGCATTCAGTTTCTGCCAGCCGCCCTACGAAGGTCATCGCTTCACCTAGCCTGAGGGTGTCCTGCATTACGCTTGCCAGTCCGTTTTTTTAAATATTTTTTTTAAATTCTAATAGTCGCGGGTTCGATTCCCGCACGGGACAAATCTTTGTGTGACCCACAATTATTTGTTTCGGTCTAGGTATTTGTGTATGTAAATTTTCATGTTTGTAAACGCACCCACAGAATAGGAATATAGACCCCGATACCTCCGACCCCCGAGACAAAGGAATAAATCAAAGTGCAGGGCGTTAAAGAAAAATAAAAAAATGAATTGGGTGTAAGATGGTAAAGAAGAAAATCTGAAGTGACTTAACGACATTAAGCTTTCTAGCGACCACTAAACAAATACATTAGAGCCATAAATACACTCCACCTTAATATAAGCCTCACGGCACGATTCCTTGGATAATCAATAGAGACAGGCCGATGTACGTTGCTCTGATTCACGGTCATCTCATTTTATAGCAGTCGTACCTATATTATGAATAACAACGGCATATTCTGATTTCCCATAGGACGCTAATGTTATTATCGGAGATATGTCTTACTATTGGTAAGCAGTGATAGCCTAGTGGTTAGACCGTTGGACTGTAAAGTCAGAGGTCTCGCGTTCAAACCCAGGCACGCACCCCTGTCTTTTCGAAAGCATGTGCGTATTAAAAATTTATTATCACTTGCTTTAACGGTGAAGGAAAACATCGGGAGGAAACCTGCATGCCTAAGTATTTCTCGAACCTGCACTGGGCCAGCGTGGTGGACTTTGGTCTAAACCCTTTCAGTTTCAGAGGAGGCCCGTGCCCAACAGTGGGACACTTTCTTAACAGGGCTAATATTATTATTATTATATATATTTATATATATAATTATGTCCTATTTTTGGAAAGTTTTATAAATATTTATGTAGCCTTGGAGATAATCTTCATTTCCTATGAACAAAAAAAATAAACGCCGTCACGTTTATATTAATACGTTTTTACTAGCGGCGGCTCTGTGGAGCGGATCACTCTCTTCCCTCCAATATAGTCGAGGAGAGTGATGGCTGCTTCTCATATCATACTCGTGAACGGGTGCTGCTGGTAGAGACTGGTCCGTTCTCTATCCTTTGACTGAATAAACCTGTAGTTTATTCAAGCAGTCAAAGTCAAAATAAACTTTGGCCCGTGCGGCATCACACTGGAGCTATAGTATACACACAAGTATTTTGATCGCACTCATTATATATTTTATAGTAAGCAGGTTTATTTTTCTTGTTATTATTGTTACATTTTTTATTATTCTTATATACCTTTACAAAATCTTTATTTTGTAAATGAGAGCACTGTGTAGACACTGATTGATACCATGAGTGTAAATACAAGTAAGTTTAATTTATACTTAAGCACATCTACTTAACTCTTTCTGTATTGTTCTCATGAACGCAATGTATACAAAAAGAATTGTAAAACTCACATTTTAAAAGAGTAACCGTGGAGTTTCTTGCCCTTCTTCTCCACAGGAATAAAAATCCGAACGGGTGAAAGAGTCTTAAGTAATCACTAACTTTCTCTATCGTGACTATTCAGAAGAACTTTATGAACTACACGAATAAAAAAAATGATTTTGATCAATTAAAAACGGTAGAGAAATAATGTGTGCACTTTCGCGAAGATTTTAGGTCCGACTGCAACTGGAGATGAGCCTATTGGTTTTATGATATCATCACGCCAGATCCCTTGTGGGGTAGGCAGTGAGTACAGAGTTCCAACAGGTTTGTTCAGGTTTTATGCGGGAGATAATTCCATACTTTCAACTGTGAGTGATTTTGCCGATAGAAAAAGCATAGGTAGCAAAAGGATAGCTTACTCTTAAAAATAAACTATCTGATTTACGATTTGAACCCAGGACCTCATGATCGCTACTCACGCTGTAATTCCTCTGATATTGATAGAGTGAAATAACAAATTCGTGAAAAGTACTATTTTTAAGGAAACCTTAGGGCAAAAATCTGTTGGAACTCGATACTCTACCTTCCGCAATAATATAGATAGATACATATTTTCTATTTCGGTTTAAATTTCGGTATAACATTAAGGGCCTACTGCGATCAACCATTTACGGCCGGTTCCTATATTCAACTCAAGGGTAGATTTGCCACCTACAAATAGAATTTTGGCATACTTTGTGTAAAAAAATCTGTCAAAATTCTACTGACAGTAAGCTATCCTTGAGATGAAATAAAACTATTTTACGGATTTTATCGCGGTTTATTTTTGATTTTTCGTTCCCGACGTTTCGGGTGCTTTGCTTTGCAGAGCTCATTCTGCGTAGATCGGACCAACAAAAATAATTAAGAAAAAGAATTAAAAATCAAAAATAAACCACGATAAAATCCGTAAAATAGTTTTATTTCATGTGTAATATTCGCGTAAATCTAAGAACTCAGTATATCCTTGATATTATAGGAACCGGTTGTTATCGACCGAGAGAGTGACAGTGACGCAATCACTTAACAAAAGAATAATAAGGGGCGGATATATTAAGCGCGCACCCGGAAATAAAAGGCGTATGTGCGAAAATAAATTTTATCACATTCTAACAAGACTACTCTAGTCAATAATACACAAAACCTTTACAATAACTTTGCTACAATTATTTGCTACGCCTTTAAAAAAATTCTATTGATTAGCCCCTAAGCATTTCACGTTGAAATCAGAAAATGTAAAGCAATAGAGATGACTTTAGATTATTTTTTTTGGAGAAAATTTGGTTCAATCGTGTATTCCTTTTACCAGATTCTAAAATATACACTCCAAAAACGTATTAATAAATATTAATTATGTAATCCATATACTTCTGGAAGAGCATCTAATATAGGAAACACGTTTTTTCGGGGTGCGCCCTTAAGTTCACGACTTTTTCTAAAATTCAAAAACATACTTTATTTTTACTTATAGAAGAGTAACTTCATGCTTTTATATACATAGGCGGACTTTTCATCGCGTGAATCTAATAAGTCGTTTACATATTAAATATGTAGGTACCAAATATGGTAACTAAATTGAATCGACAGAACAGTTTAAGAGTAACATTAATTTTGTGAAAGAAATTCTTTATTTCATAATGCTCAATGTAACCGCTATTTATGTAAAAATATTCTTGTAACAGCGCCTTAGGCGTTGAATACGAAATGCTTATAAAATATATGTGACTGAATTGGAATACCTCATTTGAGTGGGCATGATTAATGCTCGGGAAACTTCTGAAGGTTTCTATTAAAATTCGTATGAGAAAGTGTATTTCGTATTTTTTTTTTATTATATACTCCGTCTCCCCTATATTCCCAAACGGGGGTCACAGAGGTATACCATGTGCATCCACTTTTCGCCGACGATGTTAGGTCCCAATATTGTACCAGGGGGCGATTGTACCAGACACAGCGTAAGACACCGCACTGATTTTGGGAATTTTATTATTATAAAATTTTATAAGGGGGTCTGTCCAAGAGCGTGCTCGTCGCGACCCCTGCCAGTCATTATGGCTGCAATCTTGGACCGAAGACGTACCGCAGTGCGGGCTAGGGCGTCCCCCCGAGGCGACGCGTACCGGCCCGCCCCCGTCGGTACGAATATAGGTGGAAGCGGCGATGGGGGCCGCCACCCATCACGCCGGGCCCGAACTGGCGAGTCGTGGGGTGCAGAGTGCCGAATAGGCACTTGGAATGTAAGAGGTGGTATGGAAGATAAGATGCATGAGGTGATTGATGTAATGAAAGAGAGACGCCTGGATGCTCTGTGTGTAACAGAGACAAAGCGGAGGGGCAGTGAAACCTGTGATCTTCCTGATGGAACGATGGCTCTGTGGTCTGGGGTACCGCAGAGCAGTCGTGCCAGCATGGGGGTGGGTATCTTGCTGTCCCGTCGCCTGGCCTCTGGAGTGAGAGATTATGGCCTGTGCGATGCGAGACTTCTCTGGGTCCGTTTAAAACTGGGTGTCACTAGAGTATTTTTGGTCGCAGCGTATGCTCCCGTAAGCTCGTCGACACCCCAGGACCTTGAGAAGTTTTGGAATAATGTCAGGGAAGTTCTGGATTTGGCTGAGGCTAATGAAAAGGTGATTCTGTGTGGCGATCTGAACGGATGGGTAGGAACCAGGCGGCAAACTTGCGACGCTGCTCTGGGTCCTTATGGTGATAAGAGAGTGAACGATGCAGGTAAGCTCATTGTAGATGTTTGTTTGGAAAGGGGTCTCCTTGTGTCTAATACGATATTCCAGCACAAGGACATACATTTGTATACGTGGAGAAGGAATGAACAAAAAAGCATGATAGATCTGATCCTGGTTGATAACCGTCTCCGAAGCAAACTACAAGATACGCGTGCGTATAGAGGCCCCACTCTGGAATCAGACCACTATCTTGTAGTTGCGCGGTTTAGTGGTCTGTTCAGGAAGTGGAGACACTGGCGAGAGCGTATCCCCTTCGGAGACCTTGAAAGATTAAAGGTTGAAAAGTTGCAAGATGAGAGCGTGAGGAGAATGTATGAAGACAGAGTCCGAGACAAGCTTTTGACAGCAGGCTCTTCGGACTCAAATGTAGATGAATGCTGGAATAGCCTGAAAGAGAGTTTGGTGGAATCCGCGAAAGAAGTATGTGGTTGCTCAAAGAAGCATATTACAGCAAAAGGTGATGCATGGTGGGATGCGGAGTTGCAAAGCTCCGTAGAAAGTAAGAAGAAAGCGTGGCAGGACTATGTATCTTCTTTGAACCTGAATGCCAGTATGACAGAGATGAGGAAAGAAATATACCGGCAATGCAAGAATGCCACTAAAACTTTAGTGAAAGATAAGCGTGAAAGAGCCAGTATGATTGAGGAGGAGAGGCTGGCGAAGAACTTCGAGAACAACACCAAACTCTTTTGGAGCAAGGTGAGAAAGGCTCGAGGTGATTCGTCAGGCTCCAGAATGGAAAAGATAAAATCTAAAGATGGTGACATTCTTGCAGACACACAAGCTGTGCCAAACCGGTGGAGTGAATATTTTGGAGAAATGTATGGAGATGACCCGGATGCTGATGCCGCAGACGTGCCTAAAGGCGTGATTGCGGCACCAGAATCAACGGAGGACATCACTATGGAAGAAGTTGAATGGGCGATAGGAAGTATGAAAAACGGTAAAGCTGCGGGAGTAGACATGATATCTGCCGAGATGATCAAATATGGTGGAACTTGCGTCCGGGACGCTTTCCGGGCCCTTGCAAACCTTTGCTGGAGGACCGGTAGAGTCCCTACAGATTGGCGCCGCGCAGTCATAGTGCCCTTGTATAAAGGCAAGGGCTCACAATATGACTGCGCCAATTACAGGGCCATCAGTTTGATCAGCTTGGCAGCCAAGGTGTACGGTAAAATTATTGAACGGAGAATGCGCGTGAAGTCCGATGGAATGTTGTGCGAGGCACAAGGGGGTTTCAGGTCTGGAAGAGGATGTTCGGATCAAGTCTTCTCACTCCGCAACATCGTAGAGAAGCATCTGGCAGTGGGCCGGAAGGTTTTCTGCGGTTTTGTAGATCTGGAGAAGGCATTTGACAGAGTTGTGCGAAAGAGACTTTGGGACATTTTGCCAGAGTATGGTATAGATGGCACTCTGTTGCGAGCCGTCCAGTCCACTTATGTGGACTGCAAGGCATGCGTACGGGTGGGTGGTAACAGGTCACCCTGGTTTGACGTTAAAATCAGCGTCAAGCAGGGTTGCGTGTTGTCCGCTAGACTGTTTATAATATATCTGGACAAAAGTCTTCAAAGACTGAAAGCGATGAATGAAGGTGTACAAATGGGTGACTTAGTGGTAAACCATCTACTTTATGCAGATGACGCGGTTTTAATAGCGCCAACAGCCACTGATCTGCAAACACTAGTCACAGTTATGAAAAACGACTGCATGATCAATGGCTTACACTTGAATGTGAAGAAAACCAAGATTATGGTTTTTGAAAGGGAAGAAACCAGAACGAATGTAAGGATTGTGGTTGGTAACGATGTGCTGGAGCAAGTGAATGAGTTTGTATATCTTGGATGCGCCTTCAGTAAGGATGGGAAATACACCGCTGACATAGAGAGAAGAGTGAGTGCAGGGAACAGAGTGAATGGTGCGATGGGAAAGCTACTCGGGAGCCGGCACTTAAGCCCTAAGGCGCAGCTGGCCATACATAACGGAGTTCTTGTCCCAACGCTGTTATATGGTAGCGAGAGCTGGGTATGTAAGAAGGAGAATGAAAGTAGGATAAATGCGGTAGAAATGCGAGCTCTGCGGAAGATGTGCGGAGTGAAGCTGACCGACCGCATTAGCAACAGCATAGTAAGACAGCGAGTAGGTATGAAAGATAGTATCGGTGTAAAGATGAGAAAGGGCATGCTCCGTTGGTTCGGGCATATAGAAAGAATGCCAGAGGAAAGAATGACAAAACAGATATACAATGTGAAAGTGGAAGGATGCAGGTACCGGGGAAGACCTAGACTATCTTACCACGACCAAATAAACCGAGTCTTATCTGATGGAAAAGTCAAGAGTCTCCGTAACCGGCGAGCGTGTATGAGACGAACTATGAGAGTCGAGGAAGCCAGAGAGGTATGTAAGGAAAGAACCTGTTGGAACTCTGTACTCTCTGCCTACCCCGCAAGGGATCTGGCGTGAGGTTATAGATAGATAGATAGATAGATAAAATTATATTTTGTCCAACCTAGGTTCGAAACCACGACCTCGTGATCGCTAAGCACATTATACGCCACTAGACCGACGAAACAGTTTATTTTTTTTTATAATACCATCCTGCCTTTAACCTCTTAAGAGAACAGTTTAAGAAGTTTGTCAAAGACTAATCTAACTGCCTCGTCCGTCATGGCCCCCTGGTACCAAAGGTCAGACACAGTCATCAAATAGCATATAGACTTTATATTTTTTATGATTTATATGGATTAATTATGGGGATAAATAGAAAAGTTTTAAGTACTCATCGTAACGTCATTTTTTGGATTTTACGTACTTTTGTTGTGGGTTCAAAGAGTTCGAAATTGGAGTTTTTGGCGGTAATTTATTTTAATTTTCAAAACTTGTGTTATTTCGACTAATAATGTGTAATGTTGGTGTGTTCCGATACGTGCATGAGAGAAGGTAATTGTAACAAAGTAATAAAACGTGCCTTTTCGACTTCCCTTAAAACGGTCGTCGCCATTGGTATGTAAAGTATCCACCGCTTTACTGTCCAGGGTGGGGTACTTCATTAATTTCATTATCATCGCTGTCATCAAGTTCATCGGGGAGTTGAATTAATTTAAACAAACACGATTATATATCTCACTGGAAACTGGCAAAATACACCTAAAATTAGTGTGAAGCCATAACTTAAAGAAGAAGAAGAAGAGTTCGAAAATTAATTTTCCATCAATCAACACGTCATTAAAAAATCGACACCGATTCATTTCAATTTAATCGGGAATCGATTGTTCACCGATCGATTCAAATATATTATTCTTGAATAAAATAAATCAACATGTCAAGTATTTTTTATCTGTAAGTTATGGCTTCACACTATTTTTAAGTGTATTTAGCAAAGAAGGCCAAGTCCTGTGGGATGATCTTTAAAAAAATAAAAGAAAATTCGTTATTATAATATTTCCAGTAGTAGTTAGCGATCGTTGAAGGTCAAAGTATGAGAGAGGTCCGCGAATAATACATAAGCCGTGAAGGAGTTTTGCCTTAAAATGGCAGCGCGGCGACCGTCCGCTGCCCGATCCGATTTCGGAACATTCTCATAAGTGTGTGTTGCTCTGTCTGCCCTTGGGTAAAGTATAAATATTTTCTTTTATAGTTTTCGAATATTTTGTCATTGATTTTATTTTTCGTTTTGGAGGGGTTACGGAGAAAGTTGTAAGATATAGAGGAAAGACAAAGGTTCTATTTGCATAGGTTTGTTAAAAGTATTATTTTATACTAGTTCGTAGACTTAGACTACTTACTATACTTCGTCTGCGTACACTTTACACAGAAACTAAAAAAAAAACCGGGATAAAAAGTACTCTATCTGTTAATTTGTGTTTTGGAGTGGAGACCATGAACTGACAAGCGCAGTGTGGGACACCCCCCGCGGGATGGAGTGACGACATACGTCGGATAGCCGGCAGGAACTGGATGCATAAAGCCGAGGATCGGGCTCTGAGGTGCACATTGAAAGAGGCCTATGTCCAGCAGTGGACTGATTTGGGCTGATGATGATGTGTTAATTCAGGAAATAAACTATCTGAGTGCCAAATCTCATTCAAATCTGTTTAGCTTATTTTGCGTGTTTGAATAACAAACATCTATCAACATAGAAACTTTCAATGTTATTATATTGGTAAGATTCTATAAATGTCCCAGTTACAACGGCATAATGTAAACCTTAACTTAAGCGCATGACAAATTTATAAGTATGAAATAAAACTATATTACGGATTTTATCGCGGTTTATTTTTTTATTTTTAGTTCCCGACGTTTCGAGTGCTTTGCAGCACCCATGGTCACGGGAGGGACTGAGGTGTTAGACGTCCAATAGGCATAGTTGTTCCGGGGTACCCTCAAACTTCTTAATTATTTTTGTTGTTGTTGGTCCGACGACGGTGTTTTAGGTCAGAAGAGAAGTCAAGCTCAAAGAAGTCTGCAGTCTGTGAACATGTCCTTGACCGCACCCGCCATAACATCAGATTTGATAGACCACAAATCCTCGTGAAAGAACACCGATTCCTACCAAGGATGGTTATTGAAATTAAAAAACATCCTAATTTCAATAGAGAAGATGGCTGGGTGCTTCCATCGTCTTGGGATCCGGTAATTAATATAATCAAATCCAAAACCAAGCATAACACTGCAAGACCTCAAGACACCGTGAGCTCATTCTGCGTAGATCGGACCAACAACAACAAAAATAATTAAGAAGTTTGAGGGTACCCCGGAACAACTATGCCTATTGGACGTCTAACACCTCAGTCCCTCCCGTGACCATGGGTGCTGCAAAGCACTCGAAACGTCGGGAACTAAAAATAAAAAAAATAAACCGCGATAAAATCCGTAAAATAGTTTTATTTCATGTGTAATATTCGCGTAAATCTAAGAACTCAATAAATTTATAAGTACACAATCTTCATTCGTGAAAGTCTTTTAAATCCTGAATATTTTGCATATGAGATTTGATTTCTTTTCTGAATTCTATCTCCGTCATCCGTTACAGTAGATAATAATGCTAACGTTTCAATAATTCAGTAATGGGTTGCAGATTTATAATATCGTAAGTAAAAGAGATAGCTAGGTTATCCGTGTGAGAATCGGTGTACAAAAATAACTTATTACTCGATTCTGTGTGTCGCCACACGTAAACAGTACTTTACATCCAAATCTAAAAGAGAAAAGGACTAATAAATGTTTCAATGTCATAAGCAATTAATGTAATAAATGTTTCAATCAATGTTCATAAGCGACACAGAAACTGAAAGATGGCCGATCGGTCTAGTTTTGACGTGCCACTTTCGGACCGCATACGACGCTTACTGTTTTTTCAAGATCCCATCCAAAAATTAAGCCCCCAAACACTTAGTTGACCTAGAATTTGACCCCACGAAGTCTTTCATCCAGTTGCATATGGCACTAGATCAAAGAATAATGATGATTCTTCAGAGATCTTTGTGTGATCACAAATATTTCCATCGGCGAGCCTATTGCTTTTATACGAGACACAATGCCAGATATCGGACTTATACTGGGAATTTTTCGATGAAAAAATTAAATTTTTGGCTGACCTAGGATATGAACCCAGAACCTTAGAATCGCTACGCGCATTATTCGCCAGTTTTTAAAAGAAACTAATAAAACCACTCCTAAGCTTCACAGTTTTCATTTGAAAATTCGCAAGCCGAAGGCCATAAGCCGGCGTTACTCAGACATTTGCATAAGTTGCCGTTGTTGTGGTCGTCTCGGACGGGCCGGCAGAATATAAATAGTCCATTTATAGTTTTCTGATATTTTCGTTATAGATAAGAATAGGGGTTGAGAAAAGTTAGTAACACTTTATATGATAGGTATTCTTTTTTATGCCTCGTTGTCTAGTGGCAAATGCGCATAGCGATCACGAGGCCCTGGTTATGAATCTTAGGTTGGGTAAAACGTAATTTTTCAATGGAAAATTTTCCAGTATCTGTCCAGAGTCTGGCACTGTGCTGCTTCCCACTTACATGGGACCAACTACGATGGCGAAAAGTGGGTAAAGGGGTGACGGGTGACGGTGGGTATTTTTTTATTTTAATATTTAACTGAAGCTCAGAAAGCTACCGCAATGTTGCGCAAACGAGTTACTCGCTCAAGTAATCCGCACATGTAGCTCGCTTCACTCGTTATTTTATTCAAACTTGTATCAAAGAGCTATTAAACGAGTCCAAGTTATCGTTAAAAGATTAACTTGCAAAATAAGTAAAATTGAAGAGTCTGCCTGTAATTTCAAAATAAACAAATTTTCTTTAAGTTTATATGACTATTCGCTAGATAGTAAAACCAAAACACGTCCTTTTTTATTTTTATTTGTCTGTTTTTGCGGGATAATCTCCAAAACGACTAAACCGGTTTTAAGGGAAATCACTAGAAGATAGATATTATAAGCTACTTTTTATTCCGGGAAAGGGCGCTTTGGGTGTAACTTCCGGGAATACCCATGTCTAATTACAAAATAAAGACAAAGCTGCGAGAAACAGATATTCTATACTAATATTATAAAGAAGAAAGATTTATTTGTGTGTTTGTTAATAATCGATCAATTCTAAAACTCACGATCAATAATAATTTTTCATGATCAGAAAGCTACATTATCAAGAAGTAACAGACC
Organism: Phalera bucephala; assembly: GCA_905147815.2. NCBI lineage: Eukaryota > Metazoa > Arthropoda > Insecta > Lepidoptera > Notodontidae > Phalera > Phalera bucephala. Next base: position 6,600,195 of record LR990629.1, on the reverse strand, counting down.
CAGTATGAGACTGTATTGTTAAAATCGGAAGCGTACATGTCGACCAGTCGAAGCCGCGGAAAAGTGCTAGTAAACTTATTTATTAATTACATTGCGATACTGTTAAGGACGGTTCGTTTACGTCAAACTTAACTTTGTTCTGGTTTTAAAGGTTTCGTCACATAGCTGATGCAGCGTGACGGGAGCGCGACGGTAGCGCGTCTGGGGAGTTGTAAAATACTGAAATGTACGAGAGACGCTACACAGCGCAGTGCCGCTCGGCGCGATGACAAACGTCACGACCGAACGTAGCCGAGCGCTTCCGTCACGCTCTCGACGCGCTCCGTCGCCTATTTGACTAAACCTTAAAGGCACGGTTAATTGCATTTGTGTGCCTGCGTCGCTGGCGGTTTAACGAGTGGGGCTTTTTGTGATTAATTTGTACCATTTTGCATTAAATTTTATTTTAAAAACTCTCAATGTGATGAAATATTTTGTGGAAAAATATTGTTTCTTTTTTACTCATACTTGAAAATTGGCAATAACTAAATTTTGTTAATCATTGGTTTTCGCACTAGGCATACACTGAGGCGACTCTAATTAAAAAGATCAAATGTGACAATCTATTTATCTCTTTCACACCCAAAATGTAACTCCTTAAGTGATTTGTTCTTAGTGTGTATTCATTCACCCAGGACACAACCTATTAACAACTTATTCTTTTGATATTAAGCAGTTTGGTTATCACTAATGAAAACATGTGGCATGTACATATATAGTACCTAGAACATACTATGTTCTCACACGCTAATATATAGACTTCATACGATTATATAACTGAAAAAATCTGCCTCCAAGGACGTGTGCGATATTTCGTCGTGAAAATCGCCGACTAATAAATAACGCTCTTCGAAGAGTAAACGGCGCGTGAACAAATCGTACCACTTATGTAACTCTCCGTGTAAATCATGTTTCCCTGGTACGCGGATCCAACAACTAAAGTGAAAAATACTATTTCTCTCAAATAAATAAAAGTGCTTTGGCTACCCACAGCTTCTTTGAGAGTTATATCAAAGGCGTATAAAGAACACCCACGTTTCACAGCGGTGCTTTGCATTAGTCTCACAGATAGGTATTGTAGGTGACGTCACTGATGTCAAACTATTGAAAAGCTCTCCGTTTAACAACATAAAAATTAAATAATTAAACATTATTGAACACAGTCAATTAGTGATCTGGCAATATTTATCACAATAAACAGTGTGTATTGTTTATCAATAGTTGTAAGTAGTGTAAAGTACTTAATTTACATATTAAATCTCTCCAATACACTGATATACTTAAAATTACCTTATAGTGACTGAAATAAAATATAATATTTATACTGACTATTTACACGTAAAATAATCATTAAGTGACAATCAACAGTGTGTACGCGTTAGTGATACTACCCAGAATTTGGTCTATGGTGTTACTTGCCTACATGGTGTTACCTTATCTATCTATCTATCTATCTATAACCTCGCGCCAGATCCCTTGCGGGGTAGGCAGAGAGTACAGAGTTCCAACAGGTTCTTTCCTTACATACCTCTCTGGCTTCCTCGACTCTCATAGTTCGTCTCATACACGCTCGCCGGTTACGGAGACTCTTGACTTTTCCATCAGATAAGACTCGGTTTATTTGGTCGTGGTAAGATAGTCTAGGTCTTCCCCGGTACCTGCATCCTTCCACTTTCACATTGTATATCTGTTTTGTCATTCTTTCCTCTGGCATTCTTTCTATATGCCCGAACCCACGGAGCATGCCCTTTCTCATCTTTACACCGATACTATCTTTCATACCTACTCGCTGTCTTACTATGCTGTTGCTAATGCGGTCGGTCAGCTTCACTCCGCACATCTTCCGCAGAGCTCGCATTTCTACCGCATTTATCCTACTTTCATTCTCCTTCTTACATACCCAGCTCTCGCTACCATATAACAGCGTTGGGACAAGAACTCCGTTATGTATGGCCAGCTGCGCCTTATGGCTTAAGTGCCGGCTCCCGAGTAGCTTTCCCATCGCACCATTCACTCTGTTCCCTGCACTCACTCTTCTCTCTATGTCAGCGGTGTATTTCCCATCCTTACTGAAGGCGCATCCAAGATATACAAACTCATTCACTTGCTCCAGCACATCGTTACCAACCACAATCCTTACATTCGTTCTGGTTTCTTCCCTTTCAAAAACCATAATCTTGGTTTTCTTCACATTCAAGTGTAAGCCATTGATCATGCAGTCGTCTTTCATAACTGTGACTATTGTTTGCAGATCAGTGGCTGTTGGCGCTATTAAAACCGCGTCATCTGCATAAAGTAGATGGTTTACCACTAAGTCACCCATTTGTACACCTTCATTCATCGCTTTCAGTCTTTGAAGACTTTTGTCCAGATATATTATAAACAGTCTAGCGGACAACACGCAACCCTGCTTGACGCCGATTTTAACGTCAAACCAGGGTGACCTGTTACCACCCACCCGTACGCATGCCTTGCAGTCCACATAAGTGGACTGGACGGCTCGCAACAGAGTGCCATCTATACCATACTCTGGCAAAATGTCCCAAAGTCTCTTTCGCACAACTCTGTCAAATGCCTTCTCCAGATCTACAAAACCGCAGAAAACCTTCCGGCCCACTGCCAGATGCTTCTCTACGATGTTGCGGAGTGAGAAGACTTGATCCGAACATCCTCTTCCAGACCTGTACCTTATCGACCCATAAAACTAAATCTCGAATCGATCTTAGAAGCCCCATCTACCGAACTTAGCCGTTAATGCTTGGTTTAGTCACTACCAGAATAATCAACCTGCGTCATCTATAAATTACTGTTCAAATCGCTAAATCGATAAAGGTGATCGATACGATGGCAAAGTGTGGAACTTGCGAAAAATTCCTCTCGCCGACAGGTGCCGCCACATGTAAAACTGCGCGACTGTTTACCATAAGCAATGTGTTATGGTTTCCGAAACGTCGGTATTTAGTAAGGTCTGGACTTGTCTTGAGTGTAAGATCAAGCTACGCAGGGGCGAAAATAGCTCAACCCCTATCAGAAGCGTATGCAGAAGTCCAGGCCCGGGCGTAACACCTTCCGGCGAGCCATCTGGAGGCCCCTCTGTCCTCAGTGAGCAACGCACCATCGATACAGTTGGAGCCATACATGATCTTCGGCAGGAGCTTTCCGGATATATGGAGGAAATTCGTTCCGAGGTCAGCAAATTTCGTAAGGAAATGGCCGAACTTCGAGCGTTCCTTCACCGCGTTACGGAGCGAGTTGACGGATTTGAGGCCAGGCTGGAGGTAATAGAGCGGCGGCAGGCGGAACCCACCTCGGGTGATGTGTCTGACCTCTAAAAGGAAGTCAATCAGCTCAAGATTGAGCTGAATGAGCGGGACCAGGAGGCCCTGCTGTCCGACCTGGAGATAGGCACCTCCTGGAGGAAAAAGGGGAGAACGTCCTGCACTCTGTATCGTTACTCGCTGTGAAGCTGGGCGACCGCTTAGAGGAGCGCGACATAGTGTTCGCTGAACGCGGAGGCGCTGGAGGCGGAGGGCGGCGCGGCGGCGCGGCTGCTGCGTGTGGTGGTGCGGCTGGCGCGCCGACACCTGCGCGACGAGCTGCTGCGTGCGGCGCGCGTGCGCCGCACTCTATCGGCCGACGCCGCCCTCGGCGCAGCTCCCGACCCCCGTATCTACGTCAACGAGAGGCTGACGTGCTTTAATTGACAGCTGTTCCACCGTATCCGTGAGGAGTGCAAGAGTTTGAAGTGGCTGTATTCGCGGATCAAGTGTGGTCGCATCTATGTAAGGCAGGGCGATGGTGTTCCCGTGTACCACATTAATTATGATGCAGATGTGCAGCTTGTTTTTCGCCCTAGCTTGATTTGATTTGTCTTTTTGTTGTATATGTTTATGTAACCTGCTATTTGTGTATGTACCTCTTGAAATTTGTAACTTATTATTTTTTTGTGTTACCCTTTAAGTGTGTAATATGGTTCTTTAAGATGTCGCGCGAGAATAAAGGATAGCACTTTTTTGGGCATCCTGATGGTGAGAAGAAGAAAATAGTGACGAAAAATAGTGTGTTCTTGAATCCATATTAATATTCTATCTATCTATCTATATCATCACGCCAGCTCCCTCGCGGGGTAGGCAGAGAGTACAGAGTTCCAACAGGTTCTTTCCTTACATACCTCTCTGGCTTCCTCCACTCTCATAGTTCGTCTCATACACACTCGCCGGTTACGGAGACTCTTGACTTGCCCTTCAGCTAAGACACGGTCTATTTGGTCATGGTAAGATAGTCTAGGTCTTCCCCGGCACCTACATCCTTCCACTTTCGCATCGTATATCTGTTTTGTCATTCTTTCTTCTGGCATTCTTTCTATATGCCCGAACCAACGGAGCATACCCTTTCTCATCTTTACACCGATACTATCTTTCATACCTACTCGCTTTCTTACTACGCTGTTGCGAATACGGTCGGTCAGCGTGACTCCGCACATCTTCCGCAGAGATCGCATTTCGACCGCATTTATCCTGCTTTCGTTCTCCTTCTTACATACCCAACTCTCACTGCCATATAACAGCGTTGGGACAAGCACTCCGTTATGCATGGCCAGCTGCGCCTTTTGGCTTAAGTGCCGGCTCCCAAGTAGCCTTCCCATCGCACCATTCACTCTATTACCTGCATTCACTCTTCTCTCTATATCAGCGGTGTATTTTCCATCCTTACTGAAAGCGCATCCAAGATATACAAACTCATTCACTTGCTCCAGCACATCGTTACCAACCACAATCCTTGCATTCGTTCTGGTTTCTTCCCGTTCAAAAACCATAATTTTGGTTTTCTTCACATTCAAATGTAAGCCATTGTTCATGCAGTCGTCTCTCATAACTGTGACTAGTGTTTGCAGATCAGCGGCTGTTGGCGCTATCAAAACCGCGTCATCTGCATACAATAGGTGGTTTATCACTAGATCACCCATTTTTACCCCTTCAGTCATCGCATTCAGTCTTTGAAGACTTTTATCCAGATACACTATAAACAGTCTAGCGGACAACACGCAACCCTGCTTGACGCCGATTTTAACGTCAAACCAAGGTGACATGTTACCACCTACCCGTACGCATGCCTTGCTGTCCACGTAGGTGGACTGGACGGCTCGCAACAGGGTGCCGTTTATACCATACTCTGGCAAAATGTCCCAAAGTCTCTTTCGCACGACTCTATCAAACGCCTTCTCCAAGTCCACAAAACCGCAGAAAACCTTCCGGCCTACTGCCAGATGCTTTTCTACGATGTTGCGGAGGGAGAAAACTTGATCCGAACATCCTCTTCCAGACCTGAAACCTCCCTGTGCCTCACACAACACTCCATCGGACTTCTCGCGCATTCTCCGTTCAATAATTTTACCATACACCTTAGCTGCCAAGCTGATCAAACTGATGGCCCTGTAATTGGCGCAGTCATATTGTGAGCCCTTGCCTTTATACAAGGGTACTATGACTGCGCGGCGCCAATCTGTAGGGACTCTACCGGTCTTCCAGCAAAGATTTGCGAGGACCCAAAAAGCGTCCCGGACGCAAGTTCCACCATATTTAATCATCTCGGCAGATATCATGTCTATTCCCGCAGCTTTACCATTTTTCATACTTCGTATCGCCCATTCAACTTCTTCCATAGTGATGTCCTCTGTGGATTCTGGTGCCGCAAACTCGTCTCTGGGCTCGTCTGTGGCACCAGCATCCGGGGCATTCTCATACATTTCTCCAAAGTATTCACTCCACCGGTTTAGCACAGCTTGTGTGTCTGCAAGAATGTCGCCATCCTTAGATTTTATCTTTTCCATTCTGGAGCCTGACGAATCACCTCGAGCCTTTCTCACCTTGCTCCAAAAGAGTTTGGTGTTATTCTCGAAGTTCTTCGTCAGCCTCTCCTCCTCAATCACACTAGCTCTTTCACGCTTTTCTTTCACTAAAGTTTTGGTGGCATTCTTGCATTGCCGGTATATTTCTTTCTTCATCTCCGTCATACTGTCATTTAGATTCAAAGAAGAGACATAGTCCTGCCACGCTTTCTTCTTACTTTCTACAGAGCTTTTTAACTCTGTGTCCCACCATGCATCCTCTTTTGCTGTGCTATGCTTCTTTGAGCAGACACATACTTCTTTCGCTGATTCTACCAAACTCTCTTTCAGACAATTCCAGCATTCATCTATGTTTGAGTCCGAAGAACCAGCTGTCAAAAGCTTGCCCCGGACTCTGTCTTCATACGTTCTCCTCACGCTCTCATCTTGCAGCCTTTCAACCTTGATTCTTTCAAGGCCTCCGAAGGGGATACGCTCTCGCCAGTGCCTCCACTTCCTGAACAAACCACTAAAGCGCGCAATTGCGAGATAGTGGTCCGATTCAAGAGTGGGGCCTCTATATGCACGGGTATCTTGAAGTTTACTTCGGAGACGGTTATCTACCAGGATCAAATCTATCATGCTTTTCTGTTCATTTCTTCTCCACGTATACATATGAATATCCTTGTGTTGGAATATTGTATTGGACACAAGGAGACCTCTTTCCAAACACACATCTACAATAAGCTTACCTGCATCATTCACTCTCTTATCACCATAAGGACCCAGAGCAGCGTCGCAAGTTTGCCGCCTGGTTCCCACCCATCCGTTCAGGTCGCCACACAAAATCACCTTTTCATTCGCATCAGCCAGATCCAGAACTTCCCTGACATTATCCCAAAACTTCTCAAGGTCCTGGGGTGTCGACGAGCTTACAGGAGCGTAGGCTCCAACCAAAAACACTCTAGTGACACCCAGTTTCAAGCGGACCCAGAGAAGTCTCGCATCATGCAGGCCATAATCTCTCACTCCACAGGCCAGGCGACGGGACAGCAAGATACCCATCCCCATGCTGGCACGATCGCTCTGTGGCACTCTAGACCACAGAGCCATCATGCCGTCAGGGAGATCACAGGCTTCACTGCCCCTTCGCTTAGTCTCTGTTACACACAGAGCATCCAGGCGTCTCTCTTTCATTACATCAATCACCTCATGCATCTTATCTTCCATACCACCTCTTACATTCCAGGTGCCTATTCGGCACTCTGCACCCCACGACTCGCCAGTTCGGGCCCGGCGTGATGGGTGGCGGCCCCCATCGCCGCTTCTGGCTATGTTCGTACCGACGGGGGCGGGCCGGTACGCGTCGCCTCGGGGGGACGCCCTAGCCCGCACTGCGGTACTTGCTCGGTCCAAGATTGCAGCCGTAGCGGCTGGCAGGGGTCGCGACGAGCACGCTCTTGGACAGACCCCATATTAATATTATCTGACTATTACCTTTTCCGACCAAACCGCTTAACAGATTTTGACCAAATATATTGTGTATGTATGTATATAATGTATCTATATCTCTGATAATCCAATTATGTTGTTTGTTTATTCCTCCCTTAGTTCAGGTTTGCCATCTTTGACGTCACTCCTTCTTATAGGATGCCAGAATACCAGCGCTGCACCATGACACAATGTTATGGTGCAGCAATATGCTGAGTCAGTATCCTTTTCTCCCACACAACATCTGGTGTTTGTAAATGTGTATTTTGTTATCTTGTTGTCTGTATTTGTGTGGTTGAATAAGTGGTTTCTCTTTCTTCTTTCTTTCTTTCTTCTATAGTCAGTCCTTTTATATGTTTACAGCATGTGGAGTTCTGTAAATCAGAAGTTTTGATAATAATACAAAGACATACCATAAAACAACTCATTCGTCAAAACAAAATGGTTTTTATATTTCGCCTAATAAAATAACACGCATTATACTACGATGCGTGAACAAATCGTACAGCTTACGTAACTCTCGTAAATCATGTTATCCTGGTACCCGCATCCACTAACTCTGTCGCGTTACGTGATGAGAATTGATAAAAATGTTCTCTACAATCTCACTAACAAAAAAGCCTAAAATCTTTTTTAATCATTTTTTTATAAAACGTAGCCCCACACTAGGATTTATTCCTGTGTCGTGGGTGCGTTTACAAACATGAAAATTCACAATCACAAATACCCAGACCGGATCAAATAATTGTGGATCACACAAAGATTTGTCCCGTGCCGGAATCAAACCCGCGACTATTAGACACAGTGGGCGGAGCGGCTTAAGCTTTTATCCACTGCGCTAAATCGTCCGTCAACCATATAGTGAACCATTTTACTTACTGCTTGTGCCCATCGCGTCACCTCTTCTTTGCACTTTTAAAACGATTTTTTTGGTTTCTGTTTATAGTTTCATGATTTTATTCTTAAATACATTTAAAGGCAAGGCCAAAAATAAATTTAAAAAAAATCTCTACAAAAGTCAGCCTAAATTGGATTTGTATTTATGGTTATATTTATTTTAACAGATGTTATCTTAAAATGAGATTTTATTCATCATGGTCGGCTTATGCTTATAGAGAAATTAAATCATTTTAACAATCTACTATACATATTCAATCTTCAATCAAAGGTTCATCAATCAATCGGCATGCTGTAGTGTAAACCGAACGTTGTCCCATTCCGATCTTGGTCTCGAACCTATTCGCGCCTTTATTAAAAAGGCGACAACCCGATATTTTGCGAACGCGTCCAATCATAGTAATACGCTAATCGTAGCCGCCACCGACTACGAACCCAACTCCCCTCCTGTCAACTGCTACCGCCGTCCGCGGCATGTTCTCACCGAACCTCTCGATGCCTTTACATCCCTTCTTTCGGATACAGAGACCGCACACAGGATCTGACACCGACCTCGCCGGCGAGGTCGTAGAATCCCTTGGCCGCTGGCCGGTGCCGAGCACCACGGCGAGACACCTAGTATACGCCCTCCCCCATAGCGACTGCCCAAGCCGAGACCGTTCCGCCTTGAGGCGCCCTTGAGCTAGTTGCCCCTTTGCCCTTCTGGCTCGAGCGTAGTGGTTGCACGCTCGCCCTTTTGTCCGGTGAAGCTGTAAAGGCCCCGCGGCCAACAGCGTAGATCATTCACACACACACACACCGAACGTTGTCGAAAAAGCGTGCTCTCGTTTATTTTTATTTAGTAATTCTGTTGTGTGAATAGGACAGCATATCAATTCGATAGAGTCCCTCCTCCATCCTCTTGCAATCATCCATCACGTGTTTTTAAATACCAATTCCGTTTGTTTGTTACTCACAGACTGCAAGCTTTCGTCTGAGAACATCAGCGCGGTTCTTGAATAAAACATACACTCAGAGCAATGAAGACGCTTTCACATACAAAATAGATTCAAAACAACTTGCTAGATGTGGTTCGAGTATAATGTGGTGCGAACAAAGACGATTCATTTCCTTTATCGCTATATTGATGGGAATTGATAGTCATTCTATTCTCTTTTACCGTGGACGAAATTGCGTGATTAAAATAAGTAGTGTTTATTGATAAAAAGACATCGTCACACTTAGCTCCCCTGAGCAGGTGGGCTAGACATGTACTGGGTACACCCATATTTTACTGACAATGTAAGGTTCCAATTAATTAGGAGTAAACCTTTTGCCATCTTACTGAACAGAATTCCATACTCCGTACAGCTACTGAAGATTTTCTATAAAAAGTCTCCAATAACAATTAGTTGGAGCTAGGATTGGGAGCCTTGTGCTCGCCAACCGCGCAATACGCCACTAGACCAAAGAGGCAGTCGGACAACGTATAAAATACTAAATAATGATTCACTAAATAAGCGCATCGCTTGGTGATCAAAAGGTGCTGAATTCAAATCATAGGTGCGTCAAAAGAAGTTTTTCTAACGAATACGAAATTTCCCAGTATGAGTCCGAGGTCTGGCTGGTATTGTGCTCTTTTCTTTTTCTTTATCTTTTTTTAATAAAAGTAGCCCTACACTAGGGTTTATTTCTGTGTCGTGGGTGCGTTGTATAAACATGATGATATAGATAGATAGACAAAGATTTGTCCCGTGCTGGAACCCGCGACTATTAGACACAGTGGGCGGAGCGACTTAAGCTCTTAACCACTGCGCTAAATCGTCCGTCTAAATGGTATATGGCAATAATGCCCCCCCCCCTATCACATGGGACCTAACATCATCAGCGTAAAGTGGGTGTACTTAGTACACCTCCGCCACCCCGCTTGGGGAATGTAGGCGTGACGGTGTATGAGTTATTATGTACTATATACTAAAGAAGATATTTCAAACAAATAATGGCGCCCAACTGGGACCAATAGGGAAAAAAGTTAACGTGGTCATGGCCGGACTAAGCAGTTGAACACCACGGTCATAGGGGCGACCACGGCGAGAGTGAGTTTTCATAGATATTTATCTATATTCCTCGAGTTGTTTAATCAGTATCTCAATGCACATAAAGGCATATTTTTTAAACTTAACTTATCATGCACCTGGCCAGGCGTGCAACGAAACAATTTGTGGAGGTGTCTTCTTTAGTACTCAGTACATAATCATCTATCTATATCATTACGCCAGATCCGTTACGGGGAAGGCAGAGAGTACAGTGTTCCAACAGGTTCTTTCCTTACATACCTCTCTGGTTTCCTCTACTTTCATAGTTCGTCTCATACACGCTCGTCGGTTAGGGACACTCTTGACTTGTCCTTCAGATAAGACTCAGTTTATTTGGCCATGGTAAGATAGTCTAGGTCTGCCCCGGTACCTACATCCTTTCACTTTCGCATTGTATATCTGTTTTGTCATTCTTTCCTCTGGCATTCTTTCTATATGCCCGAACCAACGGAACATACCATTTCTCAATCTTTACACCGCTACGCTACGCTGTTCCTCGCATTTCCACTGCATTTATCCTACTTTCATTCTCCTTCTTACATACCAAGCTCTCGCTGCCATATAACAGCGTTGGGACAAGCACTCCGTTATGTATGGCCAGCTGCGCCTTTTAACTTAAGTGCCATAATACCTTGATGTAAAATACTAAATATCTAGGATCCTGAAAAAATGTGTTTTTGTACTCCTTACACTTCAAGAAGTATATGGACTAGAGACTTAATATTTCGAAATATGATTTTTGACTGTATATTTTAGATCCCGGTAAATGGAATACACGATTAAAGGAAATTTTCTCGGAAGAAAAAAAAATCTAAAGACATCTAATCTAATAATATGATTGCAACTAATCAATACAATATACTTAAAACAAAGCTAAAAATTATAGAAAAGTTCTTGTAAAGCAGATTTTTTATTGCATATTGTAGATGTTTTTTTTGAAAAAATATCAAAATTTGCGCACTCTATATTTCCGTCCCTTAATATCTTTTGTAAAATAATTGCATCACTGTCACTCTTCCGGTCGATAAATGGCGATCGTGGTAGGCCCTTAAAAGCTACCTTTTATATAATTCCAAATACAGAAACACTGCATTTGCCTCTTCCACGTTCGTTCTACATCATCTGAAAATAAAGTGCAAATAACTCTCTGACAGCACAAAATGTAGGCGCGAGAAATTTGTTCCCACTCGAGTCCGGGCGCGCTTTAAATAAAAATACCATTATTTTTTATTACTCCGTCGGCTTTAGCAGCCATTCCCTCATTTTGTAGTGAATTTCTCTATTTATTTGAGAATAATAGATGGGGGTAATAATGTTATGTAAGATGATGGAAGGGCAAGGAAAGTCTAGGGAGAAAAGCGTTAGAATTTATCAATTCATATAGCGACGTTCATCATGTTACTACAAGGGACCAAAGATTATCTTATTATAGATTTTAGACGTCTCCACGGAACTATCAGGTAATTCTTTCATAGAGCAATGTTTATGCTTCTACAACAAACTAGCCAAGGATATCCGAAACTTGCCATCAATAACTTCAAAAAAGCTATCAGAACTAGGCCGTGTTACAAAATTACAGATAATTTTGACGATGAAACTGTCATCAGTAGGTAATGTCAAAAACATAACTTACTGTTACCTAAATACAATTTAGTGATTAGCTAAAAAGGCTGATCGAATAACACTATTAAAATATACAAATATGTCTAGCTGTTCAGTTTCTCGCCGGAAATTTGGCCTTCACTGGAGGCCGAGTTTCCATCCGTTGGTAGGTGAGCAAACATTTGTAAACCTCTAACATGCATGCGATGCATGCAGACTAGTTAAAAATCGTAACAGAATTTGAAACTATACTAACCCTACTAAATAATGATTTAACTAACATCGAAATCTTACTCGTAAAATTACTAAACAACTTTTATGTAGGTGTACAAGGTGTAACAATTACAACGTAAGACCTCAAACATCCCTATTAGATTATTGCCTTACAAATTCAACACCTATCCTAAACTATCTAACCATGACCAAATAGACCGGGTCTTATCTAAAGGACAAGTCAGGAGTCTCCCTAACCGGCGAGCATGTATGAGACGAACTATAAGAGTGGAGAAAGCCTGAGAGGTATGTAAGGAAAGAACCTGTTGGAACTCTGTACTCTCTGCCTATCCCGTAAGGGATCTGGCGTGATGATATAGATATAGATAGAAATTCAATACGAATATCAAACTTCCAATTTTAAGGAGTTTTCTACCATTTCTTTGGCTCTTTGGTACCCAAATTAACAAGGAAACCTATAATTTTTTGGGCGTATTGAGGTATATATACGAGGCATGCCTTTTAAGTTGCCTGTCGTTTCCATATTTCTCGGCAATTTTGAATTTGGAACTGTTCTATATTGAAATGTGTTTAAATTTTTAATCTCGAAACAGTTGAAAGTATTAGTATTAATGCTATTGTTTAGTCACAGCGTCGATTGGAATCTGTCAGGTTACGTACGAAAATGAATCTTTCTAAGGAAAATGTTCGTGCAATAATTTTCTACAACTTTAGAAGAGGCCTGACACGGCTTCAGTGTTTTGAAGAGCTAACATCAGTATTCAGTGATCAAGCCCCATGTCTGCGGACTATCAAACGCTGGTATTTAGAATTCCAACGTGGACATACTAGTGTTAGTGACAAATCTCGCGAAGGACGCCCAAAATCCTCCTTCACTGAAGATAACATCATTGCTGTGAGACAACTAGTTCTCGAAGATGGTCATGTGATGTATCGAGAGATAGAGGCTCTATTAGGCATCTCAGGGACAACCATTCAGAAGATCTTGCATGAAGCGCTTGGTGTGAGAAAGCTAGTTTGCCGTTGGATACCGCATCTGCTTTCCGACGATCACAAGGCGGCCCACGTCAGATGGTGTAAGAAAACTCTGCAAAGGTTCAACCGAGCCGACTAAAGTTGTTCGTTCTCGAAGCACTTCAATGAAGATGGTGGCCACGTTCGTTGGAAAAACCGGCCATGTTGCGACTATTGCACTTGAAGATCGTAGAACGGTTAACGCAGAGTGGTATACCACAGTTTGTTTACCACAAGTCATCGCCGAATTTCGAAAATCTTACTCAAAGCGACGCATCATCCTGCACCACGACAACGCAAGCTCACGCAGCGCTCGTCAAACGATTGAGTATTTGAAGCAGGAAAAAGTAGAAATTTTTGACCATCCTCCATACAGCCCTAACAATTTCTTTACATTTCCTAAAATTAAGAAAAGTCTTCGTGGTCAAAGGTTCCAGTCCGGTGAAGAAGCAGTCGACGCTTTCAAGTCAGCCATTTTGAACACCCCCACTTTAGAGTGGAATAAATGTTATAATAACTGGTTTGAGCGCATGGAAAAGTGTACGTTTTAAGCTACGTGGTGAATACTTTGAAAAACAATAAAAAGTACTATAAGGTTCTAGTTGTGTTTTTTTATTCAAACGACAAATCTTAAAAGGCATGCCTCGTATCAGAAATGTATTTAAAATAGCTGCGCTAATTATGTTACACCTGATCTCTACATTTAGTTGTTATGGGTTAAAATCCCTGACTTAAAAACTTTTTATATCACTTACATTATTTTGAGTCGTGTGCATATGATATTTATATCTGTAAACCTACCCAAAAAACCTGAAAAATGCCAAGTTCTCCTAATATTTTTCCGGGATAAAAAGATCCTATATGTTAATCCAGGTCATAGACTATCTGTGTGCAAAATATCATACAAATCCGTTTAGCCATTTTTGCGTAACAAACATCTTAACATACAAACTTTTACATTAATGATATTATTAGGATTGAATCTCTAAAAGCTTCCTAACCGCCTTCACGCCTATATCCCCAAGTGCGGGCAGCCGAAGTGCTCTTTCCGCCGACGCGATCCTAACATCGCCGGAAAGAAGTGAGGCACTTGGCTCATCTATTACATTAGGACCCGATACTCATCCGGGTAATAAACTATCTCTGTGCCAAATTTCATCCAATTTCGTTCAGCTGTTTTTGCGTGATTTCGTAACAAACTTCTTAACATACAAACTTTTACATTTATAATATTTGTAGGACTAACAGTTTCCCGCGATTTCGCAGAACAGCACTACCTATCGGGTCCAATTAATAGTAAAAACCATCCAGATGGCCCTATAATTACTAAAGAAATATCAAATTAGGTCAACCATTTAGGAGGAGAAGAATTACAAACACACTCAGGCTGTTACCCGGGACTTCTGCGTTATATATTTTGAGACGAAAGGTAACCTATGTATTTCTTCAGAATGCAATATATCTCCCTGAAAATTTTTAACAAAATCTTTAAGCGATTTAAGCTTAAAAAGGTCAAAAGGAAACAGACAGAGTTATACCTTTAACATATCTTACTGTTTCCGATGGGATCTTCAAAGACATCTCCAAGACGCACACGCACACGCACACGCACACGGACACGCACACGCACACGCACACGTACACGCACACGCAGACACATATGCACACACACACACACACACACGCACACGCACACGCACACACACACACACGTTGCGAAGCTCATCAATGGAAATGCCACGAACGCCCATCCATCTAAGGCTGACTGAGCCGAACGCTGCTTTACCTTGGTGATCCCTACCTCGACGTTTCTCAATAAAAAAAGTTTATCAAGGACACTGAATTTTTATTTAAAATGGTATAAGATCGCCACAAAGGACCATGAATATTCTGAAATAAAGCTCAGTGACACGAGAAAGAATTATGTCTAAACTAAAAATAGGGGCTATCTAGACTAGTCTTGTCTGTATTTTCAGCCATAGCCCAGTTCTAGACGTGGCCTATATTGCAAATTAATGGTAGTGGATATCATCCACTGTAAAAAAATACAATGTAATATATTTCTTTGTTAACATAACGTAAATATGTATGGGATTAGAATGGAGGACCATGTCTCTAATATGATTGTTAAAAAATAGGTATAGTACCGTAAATACATATAACATATTACAAATATCACCGATATAGGTTCATCGACACCAACTCGTACTATGTATCAATACAGCAGATCCAACTTTGAGCACATTTGTTCTGAACTATCTGCTATAAAATGGAGGGACTTGCTGTTGCACGGGACTATCGATGAGGCTATTGATAGATTCTACTCGGTATTATACGATATAAGAAATCGTCATGTTCCTCAATCTCAATTACGAGACTCTAAATACCCTCCCTGGTACAACTCAGCGCTTATAAAATTACTCAAAGAAAAGTATAAATACTTCAGGAAACACAAAATATACGGGAACATCTCTGACCTTCTATCATTTAAAATCTTGCGCGACAGAGCTCATGATATGGAACAAGCTAGTTACAAAGCGTATCTTGCTAGAATGGAGTCCTCGATTGAACATAGTCCGAAAGTATTTTGGTCCTATGTCAAAAGTAAGAGATCGAACAGCAATTTTCCGTCAAACATGTCATACAACGGTTTAACCTGCGACTCCGGCCAGGGTATATGCGAACTTTTCTCCAAATATTTTCGTTCAAACTTCCTCAATTCCGATGCTCCTCGCGCTTGCAATCCAGGTGAAATGCAAATGTCCTCTACTGACATCAGTCTAATTGAGGTTGATGCCGCACTGGTACATAAGCACCTTAAATCACTCGACTTAAGCAAATCGCCTGGTCCCGACACTCTTCCTGCAATTTTTTTGGCGAAGTGTGCGGATAAACTTTCTGAGCCTGTTACTCTACTCTATAGACGTTCTCTTACAGAAGGTATTGTTCCCTTGATTTGGAAGTCGGCACTTGTTTCACCCATTCACAAGAAGGGTTCTAGGGAACATGTTGAGAACTACCGTCCAATATCGAAGCTCTGTCTCCTGGCCAAGGTACTTGAGCGAATAGTGTACGACCAAGTGTACGCAAGCCTGGTCGATAGTCTAATCCCTCAACAACATGGGTTTTTGAAAGGCAGGTCCACAGTATCTAATCTTGTTCTGTTTACTGACTTCATCTCCGCCAACATGGATGCTGGATCTCAAGTGGACACTGTATATACTGACTTCTGCAAGGCGTTTGACCGTATTGACCACAATATATTACTGTGCAAGCTTCTCAGCCTGGGTATTAGAGGAGACTTGTTCAGATGGTTCTCGTCCTATGTCAGAAATAGAACTCAAGCAGTAGTCTTGAATGGATACTGCTCTTTATCGATAACTATCCCCTCCGGTGTCCCCCAAGGATCCCTGTTGGGGCCCTTCCTGTTCGTGGCCTTCATCAATGACATCGGCAAATGCTTTAAACACTCCAACTTCTTACTTTTTGCGGACGACATGAAAATATATAGGCTCGTTAATTGCCAGTCAGAAGCAGTGCTCCTACAAGATGATCTTCTCAGAGTAGTTAAATACTGCAAATCTAACAAGCTCGACTTGAACATATCCAAATGCCAAGTAATTAGTTTCTCTAGGAAGAATTGCACTCTAACCTTTAACTACAATTCTTGGCTCGTGTTCATGTTGTCAGAGATCTTGGTGTTATCATGGATAGTAAACTGTCTTTCGATCACCATATCAACCACATAGTCAGTAAAGCTTCCTCCTCTCTTGGCTTTATCATACGCAACAGTGGTTCCTTTACTAGCATGAAGACCATCAAATTGCTTTACTGTGCGTATGTTCGGAATCATCTCGAGTATGCAAGTCAGATATGGAATCCCAACTACGCAATCCACTCCGACAGACTCGAACAAATACAAAAGAAGTTCACGAAATATTTAAATTACAAATTTAAAATTCCGCCCTTGAGATATGAAGATCGCTGCGCTCGCTTCCATTTACTCTCCTTATACATTCGCAGAAAAATTTCCGATGTTCGCTACTTAACAAAAATTGCGCAGTCCAAAGTCGACTGCCGTCAACTTACAGCGAAAATATATTTAAACATTCCCCCACGACATTCCCGCCCTAGACACTTGCTCCATATTCCATTCTCACATACCTGGTATCGTCGTAATTCATTCTTCCTGCGCACATGTAATATGTTTAACGACTTAATGAAGTCCAAACACCTTACATTAGATCTATTTACTAGTTGCCCCACCTCTATTAATGCTATTCTCACCAAACACTTCACCACCTCCTAACTGACTATTATATCTTTCTTTTTGTTTGTTTATTTACTGATTCCTTAAACTTTTTTTTTTTTATTTTGTATCATTTTGTTTGTTATTAGCGATTAAGCCAATTATCTATATCTTAAGTCTATATGTGGAGGCTTGTAAATGGCTAATTGTAACTATTTTATACTATTAACTCTGTTATGCTAGCTGTAAGCCCCCCGAATAATTGAAAATAAAAATAAAAAATAAATCATCAGCCCGTATTAGTCAACTGCTGAACGTAGGCCTCTCTCCCATAGAACGCCAATAAGCTCGATCTTCAGCTCTCCTTATTCAATTCCTCTCCGCTGCCTTACGAATATCGTCACCCCACCTAGCTACAGGGCGCCCTACACTACGTATTTCTTAGTTCAAATTTAAGAGTATATCCATATTACATTTCCAAGGTAATTACTCTTACATAATATAATCTCAGTGAATCTCCTCTGAGCCAACTTTGTAACACAAAACTTTATATTATTGCCGTTTTACAGCCGGTTTTACGGCAACCCAGTTCAATAAATCGTGGTTATGGCGTTTCTGAGCTGAGACCTAAGTACGAACCAGTTGACGTTAGCCTAACGCTATCAAGCTAAGATTCCATCCTTTTCACACTTGTAATTCACTCAATAAAGATGAATGTGACGACACGCTTTCTCAACAACGTTTCTGCAACGTCAAATTCAAGCCATGCCGCCATGCGGTCCATTCGTGTTCTGGCATATTGCGCAGAGTTCGCTTACGAAGAGGCGAGTCTGATACGATCATACAGATTAGGAACTCGGTCTTACTTCCCTGGCCTATCTCTGAGTGAATAGGCTATTACTGAATTAGCGAGTTATATCTTCAGCCTCATAGACGTTTTCCATCAGCTGAGGTAGGTTAAATCGCTAACCAGTCTTTAATAAAAAAATAGTCCATGCATAAGCCTCTGAGAGTTTAGTACGAATAGGTTAACGTTAACGTGACACTGTCGAGAAATGGTGATGTCATGATTATCTTTATTAAATAAATTTGCAGTGTGAAAAGGACGACATATAAACTCGATAGTGTTACGCTAAAGTCAATCTGTTCGTGTCAAGCCAACTGAACACGCAAATCAACAATTTCGTAGATATTATATACGTATCGTGATACGAGTAAGGAGAGACGAAACGTGAAAATCTTACAAGGAGATACATTAGACGATACGATTTAGATACTAAGCAATTTTTTTCTAAACTAGGCTTAACTCACGCATGATTTAATTGTATGGTGTAATAATAATCAGCCGATAAATACCTACGAATTTGGTTTACATAAAACTAGAAACAAAGATCGACACAATGACCGGGGGAAGCGATTCTGATTCCCCAAGATGAGCTAAATCAAGCGAGGCACATGTGAACACTTGTACAATCCCTTTGCAGATCCTAAAGCTCCATTTCGGGTTAAAGGATGCTACCGTGGGGGTTTTAGTGTGGTAAATGTCCCACAGACCTCAGTTGTCTCCATATAGGACTGAGAATCTTCTTAAAGATAAAAGAAAATCACTTTTACCCACTCAAGCGTGTTACATTAACTCAGAAAATCTCAAATAGCGTCGGTGGAAGATCAAGTAGATTTTGTAATGCTTAATTTACTCTCAGTGTAATAAAAATCTTGTATAAAAGTTGCAGTCTGTACTTGGTCTAAAACTGTCATTATGAACATTGTAGCTAATTTATACAATTATTTGCGGACTACACGCTTTAACTCCAGTCTAAAGTGATATATCAAAAACTTTACGATTACTATATATATATAACTTTAAAACCGTAAGTGTTCCGCGAAACCCCGCCGGGTTGTGTAGCAAGACCAATTTGTGTGAGATTTTCCTTCACCAAGATTTATTAGCTCAGTAATGGCTTTAAACCCTTCTGGACACATTGTGGTAATCGAGGTAGAAGTTGTAAACGACTGAAACTCAGATGATTTCAGTCCTTTCTCCCTATCCAACGGAACTGATTAACCAATTTTCTTATTGAAAAGTACAACCTTGGTTTGATTTTAGGCATATTGAGGTTGAATTTTTCGTGGGGCATGATATTATGATTATATTGATATTTTTCTATCGACAAACTGTCACAAGCAATCCAGTGGTTGAAATTGTGCCCGATAATAATGCCAATATTCCCGTCTCCTATTGCATTAGGGAGGCTATTGATATTATTCGATATACATTGATATATGTACGTCGACAACAGAATGTGGGTGTAAATAATACACATCTTCCACCTCCGCTCGTTTAAAAAAGGAATGACAATGTCCTGCATATGCCATCATGATCACCATCTTATAATGCATGATCATTTTAATCGGGTGATGGATTAATTCTAAACCAGAAACCTGCGTTTACCAATCTGCGGGGCCGTAGAGTTTGATTCATTCTTGCTCATATCTATTTGTGACAGAACAGTTTTTTCTAACAGTTTTATTACGCAACAGGAATACTCTTTGATAATTTACAAAATTCTAGTCCGAAGGTAACTATTACTGTAAAACTAGAAGTCCTCGTTTTACACCATCTAAACGAGTCAGAAACGGTCACTTTAGTGACCGTTTCTGACCAAAACTCATGTTGCGATCATTAAGTCCGACAATTAGCCGCCCGACGCGGGATTAACTAAACAATGTTAGGAGACCAACTTGCCAAGTTTAAATGCACAATTAATGTTTAACCGCCATTAGGGAATTGTTAACAACAATGGCCCCACAAGGTGTACCGATGACCTAAAGGTCACTGGTAAAAGCTGAATGTGTACTGAAAGGCTTAGCATGAAGAGTGCCTGCAGACAAGTGGACTGTCTGCAGTCGGTAATGCTAATAGAAAGCAATTAAAAAAATAGTATATTTAAAAACGATTTAAAAAAATAAAATTGTATGCCAGTTGCAAAATAAATGTAAATACAACATGTTGTGTCTATGCTGTTGGTCGGTGTGGAGTTCCTTCGTTTGGAGCTAATTTGAATGTAGCATCAGTTCATCAGATCATAGCTCGCAAACTCAGTAAGCTAAAGTGGCAATGGGCTGGTCACATCTGCAGAAGGACCGACGGCCGATGGAGCAAACGTGTCCTAGAGTGGAGACCGCGACTTGGTAAGCGTAAGATAGGACGGCCCCCAGCTAGATGGACCGACGACCTCAAAAAGTTCGCTGGGTCAGACTGGATGCGGAAGGCGGAGGACCGTGTGCAATGGCGCGTGTTAGGAGAGGCCTATGTCCAGCAGTGGACTGCGATAGGCTGATTGATTGATCAGATCATACTTCCCATCAGAATGCATTGTCATCGGAACTAAACCAACATGTCAAATTTCAAATTCGTGGGATAGGAATTAGTAGCGAAGGGTGTTGTGCCTGACAAGCTTGGGGTATTGCTGCATTGTAGACCAAATCTGACCATCCTCTTTGGGATTCTGGTTTGGTCATGCTAACTATAATGTCTTTGCTTGCGGTGGCTGTCTGGTGCG
Organism: Phalera bucephala; assembly: GCA_905147815.2. Classification (NCBI taxonomy): domain Eukaryota; kingdom Metazoa; phylum Arthropoda; class Insecta; order Lepidoptera; family Notodontidae; genus Phalera; species Phalera bucephala. The sequence goes on along the minus strand of LR990629.1, from coordinate 6,579,204 downwards.
GGTAATGAATTCTCTTCTTTTTTTTTCTTTAATTTTATTCTGTTATTTAACAACTTTAAATAAAAAAAAGATATATTTGACTCGTCTTCGTCTAGTAAATCAGTTGTTAAACTGGTTTACTAGAGCCGTTGTAAATTCACATTACTTACTAAAAGAATAAATGGAAAACATAAATCTGCATAACATTTTGACTGAAAATTGTGGTTGTTTTAGATGGAAATGGTTTTTTTTCACAAGAAAATGTAACCGAACATTTTACTTTATGTAAATTTGCGAGCGTGTCTCGCCGGTTACGGAGACTCTTGACTTGTCCTATAGATAAGACTCGGTCTATTTGGTCGTGGTAAGATAGTATAGGTCTTCCCCGGTACCTACATCCTTCCACTTTCGCATTGTATATGTGTTTTTCATTCTTTCTTCTGACATTATTTCTATATGCCCGAACCAACGGAGCATATCCTTTTTCTTCTTTACACCGATGCTATCTTTCATACCTACTCGCTTTCTTACTACGCTGTTGCGAATACGGTCGGTCAGCTTCACTCCGCACATCTTCCGCAGAGCTCGCATTTCCACCGCATTTATCCTAATTTCATTCTCCTTCTTACATACCCAGCTCTCGCTACCATATAACAGCGTAGGGACAAGAACTCCGTTATGTATGGCTGCGCCTTTTGGCTTAAGAGCCGGTTCCCAAATAGCTTTCCCATTTAACCATTTACCCTATTCCCTTCACTCACTCTTCTCTTTATGTCAGCAGTGTGTTTCCCATCCTTACTGAAATAAAAAATAAATCTTTCCCAAATCTAGTATCCCACAAAGAGACAGCCGACTTAGAGCCCTATCGCGATCGTTTATTTATTGACCGGATAAATGACAGTGACGCAATTACAATACAAATAAATCATCTATCTACATCATCGCGCCAGATCCCTTGCCAGGTAGGTACAAATAAATAATAAGGGATGGATATCCGTTCAACATCCGACAAATATATAATTAGCGCAAGATTCCCCTACAAGATAGACCAATGACCTTTTGAAGGTCGCGGGTGGAATTTGGATGCGTACAGCACCAAGCCCGTTATTATGGCTGTCTTTAGAGTAGGCCTTTGTCCTGCAGTGGACGGCTTTCGGCTAAAAAGTGATATTTAGCGTGGGTTCGGAAATAAACAATCTATGTGCAAAAACAAATTTCATCATTTTCTAAAAAAAACTACACTATTAAATAAAATACTGCTTAACAAGAACTTTGTTACAGTTATACTCTGTTTTAAAGTAAACTTTATTGACTAGTTCTTAAGCATTTCGCTTTGGAATCAGAAAATGTAAAATAGAGACGACTTTAGATTTTTTTTCTATCGAGGAAATTTTGTTTAATCGTTTATGCCTTTCACCAGATCCTAAAATGTACAGTCAAAAATCATATTTGGAAATATTAGGTCTCTAATCCATATACTTCTTAAAGTGCATGTAGTACAAACACACGTTTTTGCGGTACCCCTCAAAGGTGGCTTCTCAGTTCAAACTCAATTTATACAGACACCTTTACCCAACAGTAAGACAGTATAGGCTGTTTTTCTCTATTACCATCATGGACTTTATGTCTATTTGGTCAATCAGATATCTAGACTTTATGACACCCCTTTAGTTGCCTTTTACGATATTATGTATTTATATACTACTCTATTCAGTGAGCTAAGCTTCCTAAGCTCATATCACGCCTATACTAAAACTGAGTCGAGCTCTGTGTAAACTAATCGTAAATCATCGATGTCTGGCACAGTGTATTAGAGACTCATCTCAAACACATGATTAAATGATTTAGCATTGTAATTTCAAGACAATAAAGCTTAATTTGTCCTTTTTTTGCTTTTTAGTTAACTTAGGTGTAATACTTTTGAAACCTTTTAACGACGTTTTCATTTTTAAATATTTACTTAACTTATTACTTGATCCATGTTTCCATCTTACGTACATTGTGGAATGCAAAAGAAATAAATAGGAAAATAACCAGAACAAGTTATGAGTCTCCGAAAGTGGAGAGCGTGTATGAGACGAACTATGAGAGTGTAGGAAGTCAGAGCGGTCTGTAAGGGTATTTCCTTTGTTTCCATGTTCCACGTGAGAAAGTTTCATACTCTATGCTCTCTACCAACCTTGCCAGGGGCCAAGACTAAAAGCCCTAAAACTACTTAAAAGCTGTGCTATCATGTCCAAGCAAAGCTAACGCTTTAACGGCCTAAATTAGATTCGTCAGTGACTATAGAGTCCATAAAAGGACAATAGAAAATATTCCTTTACACCGTTGCATTTATCTATTTAGTTATAAATAGATATCAAGTCAGATCCCTTGCGGGGTAGGCGGCGAGTATACACCACACTTACCGATGTCAGCTACATTGATTTGTTATATTCTATAAAAATGAATTTGAAGATTTAGATTCCACCTCGGTTTTGGGTTTTGTAGATACAAGATTATATTAATAAAAAAAAAAAGAAATAGACACTTTTACGCCTATATTCCCCGAGTGAGGATGGTAGAGTTTTACCACAGAACAAATAAGACATTTTTATTTCTTGACGTTGAAGTACACTCACATTTTACTAGTGTTGCAAACGCTATACATTGCTACAGAGCTGTACCCACAAATGGCACTGAATATAAAATCGACAACGATTCTCCATACATGTCTAGAACGCGATATGAGAGTTTGCACGACGCGTTGCTTACATACAAGCCCCCGACAACCTTTGGGGGAGAGGCAGGCCCCGCCAGACACAAATCCCGTCTGGCTGAAAATCTTCCCTTTGTCAAATCCTGCCACATCGTTCCTGCCACACCAGCTATATTCAATATAAGCGATCCTCTAGACACAATACGACACTTTGGTCTGCTAGTGAGAACTTTTCTATAGAAAACCCTGACCTACACTTTGAAAAGAGATTCTAGCTAGGAACCTAGATCTTTTTAAGAAAATAGTTTAATCCCCAAAAGTTATTACTATTTCTTTAAATAGGTACATACATCTTTCAAAATACCTAACTCTCAAATATCTGTAAAGTCATATTGAATAATTAATTTCAATTTAAGCTATACCTCCCGTTATTTGAATAAAACGAAATTGCCCAGAATACAATATAGTAGCATTGTTTCAACGGTATTCCTTTGGGACGAGGTGTACTGAAATGTCTTGTAAATTAGGTAATAACTTAAGTCAGTCTAGTTTGACCGATGGGCACTTAGTTCGAATTTCATTAAAATCATACCAAGTTCAGTAATATCTAATAATTTATTTGTGGGTGAGCGAGCATTCGAAGCTAGAACGGCTATTTATCAGAGAGATTGATTATACATATATACAAGGTGTTGGAACAAATATCGTCAGTAAATCTGAACAATAATGTTACATATTTTAGTTGTTTACGACATACCCCAATAGATGGCGGTGCACTGAAACTAAATAATAATTAATAAAGAAAGTTAGCCCGCGGTTTCGAGATTTTTAACCGACTAATGACTACCGTTCAGTTTCAGTGTAGTGTTAATTGGGATCCGCCCCGCGCCCATAGTGACCTAGCTAGCTAGTGACCGCCGCACGGACCGTAATCTCCCTTCGCAACCTACCCCCTTCGTCTCTCCCAAAACGAAGCGAGGCGGAAGCACCCGTATCGCACTCGTGTGGTACGGCGGGGAAAGCTAATCGCCGTCGAACGCCGACAGACTTGTCTGTCGACGGTCGCGGCAGGGCGCGTCCCCAGCCGACGCCTGCCGATTTATCGGCCCCCCAAAGGCCCTTTTCAGGGCCAACTCCTCCTGTGGTTCAGCCTCGGTAACCATGAGGCCAACCCAGGGCTCCCGCTCGCTGTCGGACCTCTCCGACTGGCGTACCAGGCCGACGAACGTCCCGTCCGCCTCTCCAGCGACTGCGTCATCGCCGCGCCCCAATGCGGCCGCCAGCCGCACCACCCCGACCGCGCGTCCCCCGTTCGCGACTGCTGCCTGCACGCAGACCGCGTCCGCGAGTGCGACCGCGCCTGCATCCCGACCCGCACAGCCTTCACCGCCGAAGGCCGGTGCGACGAAACCGAGCGCCGCGAGTGCCAAGAAGAAAAGTCCAGGTGCCGCGAGTGCAGTGAAACCCGCCGCGACACCGTCGCCTAAGCCGGCTCGCTCAGCCGCACCCCTCGCGCCGCTCCCGCAGCGCCCTGCCGCCGCCTATGCGCGCCCCTCAACCTCTCGTGCCACTGCACGCCCGTCTACCTCTCGTGCCACCGCCGCGCCCGCAGCATATGCTGCGCCACGCGCCGCCGCTCGCCGGGCTCCCCTAACGTCGTCGGTAGGGTCGAGCGTGTCCGCCAGGCATACCAGCCCGCAGAAACCGCCAGCCGGCAGATCGATGCCGCTGCTGCACACACCCTCTCCTGAACCGCGCACCTCTGCACCCGCATCGCCGGCGCCGTTCGCACTCCTCACGCCCGCCACGCGCGACCGCTTTAACCTGTCCTCCGCATCTCTTGAGTCGAGCGACATGGACGTCAGCGAGTTCGTGCGCCCATCGCCGGGCCTCATCCGAAGACCGCGCGACTTCTCGGAAGACGAGCTGGAAGAGGGGGTTTTTAAAGAGACCAAGCGACTCTGCACAGCCCCGCCCAGCACCACTCCACGACGCTACGCCGATGTAGCCCGAAACCCCCGCTCGCCTCGCCCCGCCTCCCGAGAAACAGAGGCTGAAGCAGTAGCGGATAAGACGCCGAAGAACCAGGCGAGGTACCCGCCCCTCATTGTTGAGCGGCTACCGAACTGGCCGAAGCACTTCAAGACGTTGAAGAACTCGCTCGGCCACGCACCCAACGCACGCCCCTATGAACAAGGCGTGCGTTTCTCACCCCGGTCCGAGAAAGAATACCGGGTGATACAGTCATACCTCTACGTCCTAGAGAAGAACGAGAATATCGCCTGGTTCTCGTACTCTCTCCCGACGGAGAAGAGCCTGAAGGTGGCAATCCGGGGTCTACCGGTGAACACCGACCCCGATGATATCCTGGCGGAGCTCACCGACATCGGTTTTGAGCCCGAATACGTGCGCCAGATCCGGGCAAGACGAGGAAGACCAGGGTGCATCTTCCTCGCAATCTTAAAGCGCACACCGGACCTCACGCCGGGCATCTATGAGGTAGAGGAGCTGCTCTATATGCCCGGCGTCAGGATTGAGGCCTGGCGGGGCAAGCAAGGCCCCGCTCAATGCCATAGATGCCAGAAATTCCGGCACTCTAGCCACCATTGCCACAGAAGGCTGGCATGTGTGCGCTGCGGTGGTGAACACCCCGAGAAAGAGTGCGAGCGCCCCAGAGAAGAACCGGCTACCTGCGTAAACTGCGGTGGCCCCCATCCAGCTAACCACGTAAAATGCCCCGTCTTCCGGAAGGAGGCCCGGAACAAGACGGCAGGCACAGTGGCCATCAGTGGGAGAGAAAGGAGTGAGACCGGAAGAGGCCCCGCTCCCACTGAGCTCGCACAGACAGCCCGAGGAGCCACCTTAATGGCGCCTGCGAACGACCCCAAGGAGAGGAGCTCGCAGAAGAAGAGGAGGAGGAGGAGGCGCAGGACCAACCGCGCTCAGCCACCCTCCATGACCGAGACGCCCGTCGAGCCGCCCACGGTCCACTTTGAAGTTCCGGCGCCCCCGAGAGCGCCAACCAGGGCCAAGGCTGCAAAGCCAGCCCATAAGAAACCCGACCCCACCCCCCACCCAAGCAGGGGGGGTGCCACACAAGCCGGCCAGCTCGAGGCGGCAATAGTTGCCATGATAGAGGCCCTAGAAGCCATCACGGCAGGAGGGGATCTTCACTCAATCCTCGAGGGAGTAATGGCCCGCTACACACGAACACCCACTCCCCAAGCCGCTACTGCCAGATCCCGGACCCGGTCCCCGTGAGGCCCACACCGGACCGACTCCCGCCGCCCACTGCAGTTCTTTCCGATGGCCCGCCGTTGGGGCCCGAGCGCGCACGCGGCGGCGACGCAACATTGTAACATCCAGACACGGCCCGGTGGTGTTTGATCGCCCGCTAGGTGTCCCTAGCGGTGCTGTATCGCACTACCGGGCGAAGTAAGAAGAGGGGCCTCGAGAAGTCGCCGCCTCCTGCTGATCGCTTTGTCTGGCTTCCTATGGTTCGCCATAGGTTCCACCAGGCAGGGTTGGTCGCGGAGTGCGGCGTGAACACACTCTGATGGCCCCCCCGCGGGATCCACGGGTCTCCGCCCGTTCAAGGGACATAGTCCCGTCTCAATGACCCGGCCATATTTATGGCCGGCGACAGCCACCTCGGCCAGGGGGCCGTTGCCCCGATGCCGACTCCCCACACCCTTGCGGGTGTGTGCGAAGACCTCGTGTGTGTAGTGTTAATTTCGGCACAGTGGAACAGTTGAGTATACTCCTTAATACATACGGAGTTTCTTTGGAACTTCGTTCACAAGGTGTAACATAATTAACGCAAGACCTGAAAGTAGTTTGTTCTAAATCTGTAACTGAACGGATACTTTTGTTAAATTTGCAAAATATGATGGTACTCCTTCAGTGCGTTATAACAAACTAAATTTGTTCTTGATTCCAAGCAATATGGAGATTTCAAATGCATTTATAAAACATTTCCTAATACATACACATACACGTACAAGTTTATTGTTAGTTGGGGTACAACAGTGCTAAAAAAGGTAAAAAAGGTAATTGGGAAATTTGGTTCTGGTGTTGACTTTGTGAAACAATTACCTAATCGGGGTATTTGAGGTCTTGCGTTATTTACGATACACCTTGTATAATAATATTATTAAAAAGTATAGTTGTGTATAAGCATGTATGTATATTAATAGTGTAAGCAAATGTTACGATAGGCGTCTATTTACTTTATTATTTAAAATCAACTGTTCAATACGAATTCCTGAAATACTTGTGTACTATAAAATTATTTACCAAATTATCTAACAATTAATGATTAGTCGAAATAACGATTATCGATTCGAGCTATTCGAAAATACTGGCAACATGGTTTTACTCAGGCATCCCCAAATTAGTCCATATAAATCGAACATATTGCTGCCGCAAGGCAGTTGCCATAGAGTAAAGTAATATAGTGGGAATAGAGAACCAACTCGGCGCTTTTTTTACCGCCAACACGATTTCTGTCACCTAGTAGCGCGTCTATTAATAGTATTCCGAAACTTTTTAGACGTACGTACCTATATATAGCTAGCTATAGTGGTATGCCTATATAGGTATATATTCGTATATGCATATATAGTTCAGAATCCATATGCGTACTACCTATAGGAATGCATAGATGCAGCTGTGTCCCTACATTCCTATACTCGTAGTTAGCACAGTATTAGTATATTATCTATGGTTAGCACTCATGAATATATCCGGTAAGATTAAACACTATTAATAAAAATTTTAATTACTACGAGGAGCAACAAATCTAGAGAATAAAAGGCACAAAATCATATCTTATTTTTATTGCATAACTAACTTTTACAACACATACTTTTAGGGCACACAGTGACATCCATCAATTCACAAGAAGCACTTTAGTTCAAAATTCGTAAAAACCAACACCAAAATCAGCGTCTAGAGGATGTTTGAACTCGAAGTAAGGCAAGCGCAAAAATGTTTTAGGTTGATAAAGAGTTCCCACGCAAATCTATATAAATTTAACTCAAAATCAGACAGTAAATACATAATTACAAACGTACCTACGCGTACAACAAACAAAAAATACAAGTTCGGCGGCCATTTGTAAGAGTCCCACGACTAATTAGAGTGAACAGTCCACAGACTGCACACCTACCATGAAGGTAAAATTACCTGGAGGGAGTCATACGACGTTGCCGCTCCGACGGTCATCGTTCAACACATTGTCTTTTTTCTCTCTCAATTACACGGATCACCATTTTGAGTGAATGAGAAAGCTATTGTAAGGTTGGCAACGTCGCACTGTACGTGCGCTTCGTAGCCTGTTGTGTCCGATGTTTGGGCCATAACAAATGCGCCCCGTCCGTGTCAGCGGTTAAAATATGAATGAAAATTATTGTGTTAAGTAAATATACTTTAATACAGTGAAAATATGTCGTGTCGTGCTGTATTTTGTAAATCAAGGACAACCAAAGGAGGAGTAATAAATCCTGAATTATCATTTTACACGTATATATTTATTGCCTCTTATTATATTATAGGGAAGTTTCACAGCAAAATTGTGGATTTTACATGAAATATATACGTTATTGACGTCATATAAATAATATACGGTGATAATTAACTGTGAGTTTAAAGCTTTAATTTGTATTTTAAATATGCATTGTTTTACGCTTCTCTAATAGTGATGTCCTACAGCGCCTATCGCTTACTGTCGATATTAATAAATTAATACTGAAACATTAACAATTCCTATTCACGTCATAATGACTAAACGAATTTGGATGAAATTTAGCAAGGATAGAATATCTAGATAAACACTGTAACGTCTATATTCCCTAATCGGGGGTAGGACCTATTTATGATTATTTCATCTTTATAGCGTTTTCCCTAAAATAAAACACTTATTAAACTACTTACCTCACTGGAAGCTTTATATTGAGATGGCATATAGACCCTCGGTTGCAAAATGAAGTTTTGCCTTTTGGGTAGTACTGCTTATACTGAAGATTAGAGGTTTGAACTCTATGTGAGTTGGCATTGTGCCCTCCACCCCGTGAGGGTGCGTTGTATGCCATGCCCATATGTAGATAAATCTGAACCCTGAAAAGCATATTGATATCCGTGTGATGGAACTATTGATTATCGTGATTTAGAATCCGCGTTTGCTAAAACGTTTAAAAGGTACCTCCCCTTTCATTATCGCCGGCACGCGGTTGCGGTTAGCAAGTACAAAATCCAAAACCAAGCACAGCACTGCGAGACCTCAAGACACCGTGAGCTCATTCTGCGTAGATCGGAGTTATTTATTTTAAATAATTAAAAAGTTTGAGGGTACCCTGGAACAACTATGCCTTTTGGACATCTAACACCTCAGTCCTTCCCGTGACCATGGGTGCTGCAAAGCATTCGAAACGTCGGGAACTTAAAATAAAAAAATAAATCGCGTAAAAATCCGAAATATAGTTTTATTTCATGTGTAATATTCGCGTGAATCTAAGAACTCAGTATTAAAAAATCTTATTTAAGTACCTTATTGGTCTAGTAGCAAATCTGTACCTCCAGGTGATACAACTCGAGTTATAGCACTTTTGACATATTTACACATTATGCACCAGAAAAAATCTGCTATTTTTCAATCTGATGCCCATGTCTCTTAAAATGAGGAAGTTTTGTTTTTGGTGCATATTAATATAACTAAGGATTCTTCAGAATTAACAAAGTGTAAGATGATATATCTTCAATTATCACAAATTGAACTGAACTGATTGCTCCAATGTTTTTTTCTGTATTAATGATTCAACTTTAATAAACCCCTTACACAAACAGCAGGGGTAGATTAAAAATGGTGTGAATTGATATAATTCCACGTGTGTCAGTGTACACTAATGTTATTTAATAAATGAACATATTTAGTATAGATTCTCAGATAACTTAAGATTTTCTGTTCGGTGAAATAAATATGTTTTTTAATCATCTATTGTCTTTTACGTTGATAAGGCCTGTCCTAGTAATCTCTTCCCTATTAAAGTACACTAATGCAGATCCACAAACTCCCACATGAAATTGACACGCTACCTCAGCGATATGCGCTGACCATACATCCTAGTTTCATGACTAACGTGCATTGAAAAAGCGCACGTGCAAACGTAGGATAAATGTGATGTAAAAATTGTTACCACCACTACGCCTATATTCCCCAAGCGGGAGTGGAAGTGGTGTACTGTGTACACTCACTTGTCGTTCAACAATGTAAGGTGTATCTCTCCTCATGTAGTAGAGGATGAGTCTATTGATATTATACCGAGCACAGTGCCAGACTCCGGACTAGATTTTTTTTATCGAATAATTCGTATTTTCCGACATAGGATTCGAACCGATGACCTTGTGATCGTTATGCGCATTACCAATGAGGCTTTACTATTGTATTAAATTGTACATACTAATATCGATGTTTACAGATTCGTCTTTAAGATTTGTATTATATTACGTATGTGTGAACTTATATAAGTTACTCGTAGTAATTCGAAATCATAATTAAGATGAGTCAATTACGATTTTGCATGAAGTAAATATTTGTTAATCATAAATTATCGATAAATTTTCTTATCGATAAATCCTGTACTAGTAATCACTTGCCTAATCACGTACACTAACGCAGATTCACAAACTCACACCGACATAAAATTGACACGCTACCGTGGCGATATGCGGTGTCTAGGTATATTCTTCGTCTATCACATATACACTTTGTATCGATTTTTTGTTGAGAATAATCGATAACAATACCTTTACTAAAATAAATCAAAGTAACAGTTTAATAGTGATAAAAATGTATAACGATGTTGATCACAGGTTCAATATATTTATTTAGATTTGTATATTAATAATAAGATTAGTACATTAATTAAAAAAATACATTTTTTTATTATCAAAATCGATCTATATCTATCTATAACCTCACGCCAGATCCCTTGCGGGGTAGGCAGAGAGTACAGAGTTCCAACAGGTTCTTTCCTTACATACCTCTCTGGCTTCCTCGACTCTCATAGTTCGTCTCATACACGCTCGCCGGTTACGGAGACTCTTGACTTTTCCATCAGATAAGACTCGGCTTATTTGGTCGTGGTAAGATAGTCTAGGTCTTCCCCGGTACCTGCATCCTTCCACTTTCACATTGTATATCTGTTTTGTCATTCTTTCCTCTGGCATTCTTTCTATATGCCCGAACCAACGGAGCATGCCCTTTCTCATCTTTACACCGATACTATCTTTCATACCTACTCGCTGTCTTACTATGCTGTTGCTAATGCGGTCGGTCAGCTTCACTCCGCACATCTTCCGCAGAGCTCGCATTTCTACCGCATTTATCTTACTTTCATTCTCCTTCTTACATACCCAGCTCTCGCTACCATATAACAGCGTTGGGACAAGAACTCCGTTATGTATGGCCAGCTGCGCCTTATGGCTTAAGTGCCGGCTCCCGAGTAGCTTTCCCATCGCACCATTCACTCTGTTCCCTGCACTCACTCTTCTCTCTATGTCAGCGGTGTATTTCCCATCCTTACTGAAGGCGCATCCAAGATATACAACCTTATTCACTTGCTCCAGCACATCGTTACCAACCACAATCCTTACATTCGTTCTGGTTTCTTCCCTTTCAAAAACCATAATCTTGGTTTTCTTCACATTCAAGTGTAAGCCATTGATCATGCAGTCGTCTTTCATAACTGTGACTAGTGTTTGCAGATCAGTGGCTGTTGGCGCTATTAAAACCGCGTCATCTGCATAAAGTAGATGGTTTACCACTAAGTCACCCATTTGTACACCTTCATTCATCGCTTTCAGTCTTTGAAGACTTTTGTCCAGATATATTATAAACAGTCTAGCGGACAACACGCAACCCTGCTTGACGCCGATTTTAACGTCAAACCAGGGTGACCTGTTACCACCCACCCGTACGCATGCCTTGCAGTCCACATAAGTGGACTGGACGGCTCGCAACAGAGTGCCATCTATACCATACTCTGGCAAAATGTCCCAAAGTCTCTTTCGCACAACTCTGTCAAATGCCTTCTCCAGATCTATGCCGCGTGGTTCCCGGCTTAGAATAAGACCAACCCATCTCATCCCATCGGGTGTCGTACAAGGCGACTAAGGGAAAACTAGGGAATGGGCAGCAGCGTTCCCTTAACACTTCTACCATCAAAAACTGCGCTCGCCAACCCGCCTGCCAAGCGTGGCGAGTATGGCAAACACCCCCAATTTATTAAAATGGAAGATAAGAATAAAACCAGGCCCCTAGTCCCCGGCGGTCCTGTTCGTCCTGGCCACGGTAGCAGCTATGGTAACGACAGGACAAGGGGTGCTAAGAATCTCCGGCAGAGATTCGGCTACCACCAACATCGAAAATTGGGCCTGGTGACATACAATGCACGCACGTTAAGGACAGATGAGAAGCTTGTTGAGCTGGAAGAAGAGATAAACGAGTTGCGGTGGAATATTGTTGGTTTATCGGAGGTCCGAAGAAAGGGCGAGGACACGATAACCTTAAAATCCGGCAACTTGTTTTACTACCGGGAGGGTGAACAGCAGTCCCAAGGTGGTGTCGGATTTATCGTCCACAAGTCACTCATAGACAACATTGTGTCCATCACTAGTGTGTCGAGCAGGGTAGCGTACCTGATACTCAGAATATCCAAAAGATATTCGCTGAAGGTCATACAGGTCTACGCACCGACCTCGGCATACTCAGATGATGACGTCGAAGTAATGTATGAGGACATTAGTAGAGCCATACATACTTCCAAAGCACACTTTACAGTGGTTATGGGTGACTTCAATGCGCGGCTGGGCAAACGGGGCGATGATGAGTTGAGAGTGGGGCAATTTGGATATGGGCAGCGCAACCCCAGGGGTCAGAGGCTGGCCGAATATCTGGAGAAGGAGGGACTCTTTATGATGAACTCTTTCTTCCGGAAGCCGCCTCATAGAAAATGGACCTGGATGAGCCCTGATGGTTCCACAAAAAATGAGATAGACTTCATCATGAGCACCAAGCGACAAATATTTAATGATGTCTCCGTGATTCACAGGGTAAAAACCGGCAGTGATCACCGAATGGTCAGAGGCACATTAAATATTAATGTCAAAATGGAAAGATCGCGTCTGATGAAGTCTACGCTCCGATCTTCTTATGCACACATCCAAAACCCCGAGAACTTTCAACTCGAATTGGCAAACCGCTTCGAATTGCTAGACAGCAGCGCATCAGTGGACGAAATCAACAACAGGCTGGTAGAGACTGTCCATACGGTCGGGTCCAAGTATTATAAGCCCCTCCGTAAAAATAGACCTCAGAAACTATCTAACTCCACCCGAAATCTCATGGCTGAGCGACGTTCCATGACGCTCCAAACCTCCGATGATGCTAAGTCCTATAGGCAGCTCAATGGACAGATACTGAAGTCCTTGCGTCACGATTTACGGTCCTTCAATATAAGGCGTATTGAGGAGACCATAGCACAGAACAAGGGCTCCAAAGTGTTCGCAAGAGACGCGTCTATTGGGCAAAGCCAGTTGACGAAGCTGAAGACGGAGGACGGAAACGTAACGTCGAATAGGTCAGAGGTGCTCAGGGAGATAGAGAGGTTCTATGGGCAGTTGTACACCTCAGTAGCTGAACCTGTTGTTGACTTGGTAAAAGACCCAAGAGCCAAGCTAACCCGACACTACACTGAAGATATCCCGGACATCAGCCTGTACGAGATTACGATGGCTCTCAAACAACTCAAAAATAACAAAGCACCAGGCGAAGACGGAATTACCGCAGAGCTTCTGAAAGCGGGCGGAACGCCGGTACTTAAAGTCCTTCAGAGGCTGTTTAATTCCGTCTTGCTCGAAGAGAAAACGCCGGAAGCATGGAACAGGGGAGTGGTGGTACTGTTTTTCAAGAAAGGTGATAACACTTTACTGAAGAATTATAGGCCCATCACACTGCTGAGCCATGTTTATAAGTTGTTTTCGAGAGTCATCACGAATCGTCTCGAACGCAGGCTTGATGACTTCCAGCCTCCCGAACAAGCCGGTTTCCGGAAAGGCTTTAGTACCATAGACCACATACATACGCTGCGGCAGATTATACAGAAGACCGAGGAGTATAATCGGCCACTATGCTTGGCGTTTGTGGACTATGAGAAAGCCTTCGATTCGATCGAGACTTGGGCGGTTCTTAGATCTCTCCAGCGATGCCGCATTGACTATCGGTACATTGAAGTGTTGAAGTGCTTGTATAATAACGCCACCATGTCAGTCCGAGTACAGGGGCATTGCACGAAGGCGATCCCCATAAAAAGAGGAGTAAGGCAGGGAGACGTCATTTCTCCGAAACTGTTTACGGCCACCTTAGAGGACGCCTTCAAGCTCTTGGAATGGCAAGGACTTGGCATCAACATCAATGGCGAATACATCACTCACCTTCGATTTGCCGACGACATTGTGGTCGTGGCAGAGTCGCTGGAAGATCTAGGACGAATGCTCGGTGACCTCAACAGAGTATCTCAACAAGTGGGTCTTAAAATGAACATGGACAAAACGAAAATAATGTGTAACGTCCATGTCGTACCCACCGCACTCACCGTTGGGAACTCTACTCTTGAAGTTGTCGACGAATACATTTACCTGGGACAGGTAGTCCGGTTAGGTAGGTCCAACTTTGAGAGAGAGGTCAATCGACGAATCCAACTCGGCTGGGCAGCGTTCGGGAAACTGCGCAACATCTTCTCATCCAAAATACCTCAGTGCCTTAAGACTAAAGTTTTTAGTCAGTGTGTGTTACCAGTGATGATATATGGATCAGAGACGTGGTCTCTTACTATAGGTCTCATAAAAAAGCTCAGAGTTGCTCAGCGAGCTATGGAGAGAGCTATGCTCGGCGTTTCTCTACGCGATCGAATCAGGAATGAGGAGATTCGTAGAAGAACCAAGGTCACCGACATAGCCGTTAAGATTAGCAAGCTGAAGTGGCAATGGGCGGGCCACATAGCGCGTAGATCGGACGGGCGTTGGGGCAGAAAGATTCTAGAGTGGAGACCACGTATTGGCAAGCGCAGTGTGGGACGACCGCCTGCCAGATGGACCGACGATCTTGTGAAAATCGCAGGAAGTCGTTGGATGCAGGTGGCATCGGACCGGTTACGCTGGAAAGCGATTGGGGAGGCCTATGTTCAGCAGTGGACAAGTATAGGCTGAGATGATGATGATGATGAGATCTACAAAACCGCAGAAAACCTTCCGGCCCACTGCCAGATGCTTCTCTACGATGTTGCGGAGTGAGAAGACTTGATCCGAACATCCTCTTCCAGACCTGAAACCCCCTTGTGCCTCGCACAACATTCCATCGGACTTCACGCGCATTCTCCGTTCAATAATTTTACCGTACACCTTGGCTGCCAAGCTGATCAAACTGATGGCTCTGTAATTGGCGCAGTCATATTGTGAACCCTTGCCTTTATACAAGGGTACTATGACGGCGCGGCGCCAATCTGTAGGGACTCTACCGGTCCTCCAGCAAAGGTTTGCAAGGGCCCGGAAAGCGTCCCGGACGCAAGTTCCACCATATTTGATCATCTCGGCAGATATCATGTCTACTCCCGCAGCTTTACCGTTTTTCATACTTCCTATCGCCCATTCAACTTCTTCCATAGTGATGTCCTCCGTTGATTCTGGTGCCGCAATCTCGCCTTTAGGCACGTCTGCGGCATCAGCATCCGCATCCGATACTTCTACCGATACTAATTGTTCTGTTGTGACATCAAGCGAACAACTTAATAACTACTTGGTCTTATTTTGTTTAGGAATGATATGAGGTGGCGTGACCAAAAAAAACTGTTTTAACTGTATAGGCGACTTTCCGCTGGCAGTTGTTGTTGTGCTCTCGAGCAGTTCAAATCTTAACTATTGTGATTTAACGGTTGTGCTGCTGCGTTTAAGTTGTGATAATGAGATATATGTCAAAAGTGTGTACAAGTGATGATAATTATAAGTGTATCAAAGTGCATAGTGCGTTTTGTTTCTTTCACTGTCAGGATGCTACATTATTCCTGAGTACTACAGGCTAGTGCAAGTACAAGCAGTGATAGCCTAGTGGTTAGACCGTTGGACTGCAAAGTCAGAGGTCTCGGGTTCAAACCCAGGCACGCACCTCTGTCTTTTCGAAAGCATGTGCGTATTTAAAATTAATTATCACTTGCTTTAACGGTGAAGGAAAACATCGTGAGGAAACCTGCATACCTAAGAGTTTCTCGAAGGTGTGTGAAGTTCGCCAACCCGCACTGGGCCAGCGTGGTGGACTATGGCCTAAATCCTCTCAGTTTGAGAGGAGGCCCGTGCCCAGCAGTGGGACAGTTTCTTAACAGGGCTAATATTATTATTATATATTATTATTACTACATGCTATTTTGTTGTGTTAAAAATAGCGTAATACCTATCGATAGATGCGATAATATTGGTTTATCAAACAAGTACCAATTAACATAATATTTGTAAGTGTACCGAATATAAAACCAAAAATATGCAAGGTGTAACATCAAGAAGGGTCAGTTTGGGGACCTCCGAAACTAGAAAAGATATAAAATATATAATACATGGTTCCTGACACTGATTTTAGAGATAAGAAATACTTAATTCATAGTTTTAAAAATCGCATACACGATTCGGGAACCAAACTCGTTCATTTTGAAAAAAACTTACATTATCTATTCATACATATGATAAAAACAAAAAAATTCGTGTCATGAAATATTTTTCGGAAATAACAACCCAAGCCCCAACAATCTATGTAGAAGCCGATTCTACAATTTTTGGCTTTCGTGTCTGTTTGTCTGTCTGTCTGTCTAAGGATATGAATCAACATCACGCGAAAACTACCAGGCAGATTTTAATAATACGTTGCATGCCGATACCGTATATTGTTGGCTAACATATTATATGTTATTTATCCCGGAAATTTAGAAGGTCTGCACATTTTCTGCAGAACTCGCATTGCGACTGGGATATTTGGGATAAAGAATTCATTGTGTTTTTACACAAAAATTGACATTATCTACAAAATGCCAAATAATTCCTAAAATAACGGCAAGCGAAATCGCGAGTACAGCTAATCATAATATAATAATTCAACGCGGACGAAGTCGCGGGTAGAAACTAGTACTATCTATCTATATCACCACGACAGATCCCTTGCTGGGTAGGTTACAGAGTTTCAACAGGTTCTTTCCTTTCATACCTCTCTGGCTTCCTTCACTCTCATAGTTCGTCTCATACACGCTCGCCGGTTACGGAGATTCTTGTCTTGCCCTTCAGATAAGAATTGCCTTTAAGTCTTTTGGCTGAAGAAGAATCATAACATTATAGGTGTATGTGATTAGTTCATTTAATACGTAGAAATTGTGATACGGACGCTAGGAATATGCAATGAAATTTAATCCGTAGACAAGTTATACTTGAGCATCTTACTTTCTAAAAAAGCTTATACTTAATGCCATGGATAAATTACAATGGATTGAGCACTCTGCAAACAAAACGTGATGACAAGGATACTCACTTAGAGCCCTACGTCTCTTTCAAAGTAGGGTGACCAAACATTGGTACGATTATGGACTTGTTGGCATATGCCAACAAGTCCATAATACGGACTAATACGGACTATACCTATTTATGATATGGTTTAAATACGCTGTAACCCGTTTATTACCGAATTCAAAACAAACAAGGTTCTCAATTCGTTTTTATATACAGGATGGATTAAGATGGGAGAGTAAAGGCAGCTATCTTAACCTTTGTAGATACAGAGAAACTGCCCTAGGAGACTATTCTTAATTTTTGCTATATATGGAGCTGAATTTACAGATTCTGAAAAAAAATGTACAGTCAGCTAGAAAATAGACAATTCAATCAAAAACTTTGACTACTACTCATTTAAGATGTGGAATATGCGTAGAAAGAAAGAAATACGGCAATAAACAGTGCCCGAGAATTATACGCTAATTATATAATTAGCGTATAATTCTCGCCGGTTACGGAGACTCTTGATTTTTGCTTCATATAAGACTCAGTCTATTTGATCATGGTAAGATAGTCTAGGTCTTCCCCGGTACCTACATCACTTTGGCATTATATATCTGTTTTGTCATTCTTTTTTCTGATGTTCAGGTGATTCATGTAGGTATATAATTTGTAGTGTTTCCTACCTCAAATATAATACAAAAAACTAATAGATAGATAAACAGGTTGACATACTGAGTTCTTAGATTTACGCGAATATTACACATGAAATATAACTATTTTTTCGGATTTTATCGCGGTTTATTTTTGATTTTTAAGTTCCCGACGTTTCGAGTGCTTTGTAGCACCCATGGCCAATGGAAGGACTGAGGTGTTAGACGTCCAAAAGGCATAGTTGTTCCGGGGTACCCTCAAACTTCTTAATTATTACAACTATGCCTTTTGGACGTCTAACACATTCCACTCGTTTTGTTTTTTCACGGCGTAGATAACCTTCATTACTTCGATTATAATAAAACCGTTAACATTTCCAAGATATAAATATATTTACGTAGGAACATAACGATATAGTTCGTTATGTTCCTACGTAAATATATTTATACTTAAATTATCTCTATTGTGTCAGACAAATACATTTTTCTTATTGTTACATTATTTATATTGATTTTCCTTATTGATACATGAAAGGAATTATTTCGGAAGTTTGTTTAGGTTATATTTATCTAAATAGAGTAATGTGGGAGGTACATTCTTACCTGTAGGAAATCAGAAATAATAATCATACTTATCAGAGTAGTTACGAAAAAAAAACATTTTGTTTTAATCATCGCGTTTTTAAACATGTTTAAAACTGAACTTTCGACTCTTTTTAATATATATTTTAATCCATGTCATAAACAAATAAGTACTATATTTACAAATAAAACATCCTTACGCACGTATAGAAAATATTTTTGATGCTTTTTTTTATTAACTAGCTGTTCCCCGCGGCTTCGCACGCGTTATTTTGGAATTTGACATAGGTAGGTAGGACTTTCTGGGATAATATTATTCCAAGACTTAAAAGACACCTCCATATTGAGTTTCTTTTCAATCCGTTCAGTCGTGTTATGGAGAAATAAAAACAACTATCCCCTGAAATTTGCATTTCCCAAGGTAAAAAGTAGTCGACAATCTCTGAAAAATCCTACATATTCCAGTGATAGTGTATTTAAAATCGGTTCCGCCGTTCTGGATATTAACACGTAAGAACATTTTTTTTTGTTGTCCCGTATACGAATAAAATATCTTCTTTTTTCGATATCACAAATCCCAAATCCTAAATATTCCCGTGCGCTGTACGGGGCTCGTACCTGCAACTATTTGATAAAGTACGTTAAGCAGTCTACGTTTTATCGCTTCAACCAAGTTGTCTTTGTTTTGCAAAAGTATTTATAAAGTCAACTTAAATAGGAGTCAATTTTCGCTGTAGAATAATTTCAGCAGCTCCCCAGGGTTCCAGTTGCCTGTGAAGAGAAAGGGGAAAATTGAAATATTGCCAGGCTTTTCTTTAGACAAAGTAAGTTTAATATCTTTGGTTCTTCATGCAGGCCAATTAAAACCCACCAAATGCATATGATGCAGGATAATATCGGCATTATCTAGTGTGTAAACAAAGTTACCTATTTCATATTATTATTTCACGACTTAAGATACTTTAATACTATCTACCAATCTATATCATCACGTTAGATCCCTTGCGGGGTAGGCAGAGTGTACAGAGTTCTAACAGGTTCTTTCCTTATAGCCATTTCTGGCTTTCTCCACTCTCATAGTACCTCTTAGACACGCTCGCCGGTTACGGAGACTCTTGACATGCTCTTCGGATAAGAAATGGTCTATTTAGTCATGGTAAGATAGTCTAGAGCTTCCCCGATATCTACGTCCTATTCTAGGTACACTACCAACTGACAGCATCGTGGACCCATTTGACCCTTTTTAAATATGTATATTATTTTTTTACTGCCGTTTTTTTATTGATAATTCTTTGCTGTTTGTTTTTTAATATTATACATTTTTTTTTTTTAAACGTAGTCCCACACTAGGATTTATTCCTGTGTCGTGGGTGCCTTTACAAACATGAAAATTCACATACACAAACCGGAACCCAGACCGGAACAAATAATTGTGGATCACACAAAGATTTGTCCCGTGCGGGACTCGAACCCGCGACTATTAGACGCAGTGGGCAGAGCGGCTTAAGCTCTTAACCACTGCGCTAAATCGTCCGTCTACATATTGTACATAATTTGTGAAACTATAAATGATTGTTGTTCAACGTCCTTCTACTTTCGAATGTGTATATGTGTGTGTGGTTTCTTTTATATAAAATTTCTTTATAATCCGTTCAGTATGAAGAAATAAAATATATTCCGCAGAAGTCTATTTTTCGAGATAAAAAGAGTTCTCTTTTATTTTACGATGTAAAACCCCTTCATATAACGTTTTAGTGAAATTCGTTTAGCCATTTTAATATTAATAAATACCAGCTATGTCGCAAGAACCGTGATTCTTCCCGAGATAAAAAGTATCTCAATTATTATTTCGAGACCTAAAACACCTTGAAAGTGTTAGTAAGATCCATTCTGTCCTTTTAGTATGAAATGAAGAAATAACAGCTAGATATCCCGGGAGAACCTTGTAGTGAATATATTGTATATTTTGTCAACTTTCACCAGACTTATTTCTCTATCAATTATCTCTATCAACGGGTTCAGTATTAGCCATACTTAGCCCGCACAGATGGTCTTTGTTAAATATAAACTAAACTAAAGCGCGATCTTATTCGACACACAACACTAACGTCATTCCTAAAAAAAACATATACAGTACCTTCCTTTTGAAGAAGGATTATCAGTTTATCTAATTATTTTTAAATTATCGGTATAATATTTCTGATTGAAATCTTCTCTACCTACCCTGCCAAAGATTATAATCTAGTGTAATAATATCTGAAAACGGTACATTGCCAGCTAAGTATGTAGCAAAGTTTTGTCAGAAAATTTTGTGTTAGTCTTCTCTTAAGATATTAATCGTCGTTAAAGTTTCGTATCCGACCCATTCATCGTTAGAGTTCTCTCCAGAAAAAACAATCCTGAATGTATCATCGGGGCATGCACGAAACCATATTTGAGTGTTTAAATCAAACGTGTATAACAATTTCGAGTGAGTGCTTTTAACCACTGAAAAGTTTTTTGTGAGGAGATGAACCTAAGTCCAATATCAATTCATGGATGAATTCATGTGTAGGCAAAATCACATATTTTACGTCGTAACTTTGCAGTTCGGCACAAACAGTAATAAATTTGTACAATCTAGTAACTAAGTTGTTCTGGAACAATTATTGATATTAATGATTTATCAAAATTTCGATATATCGACTTCTTTTTTTCTTTCTTCAGAAACTGTTACATTTCTCGAAAATATAAGTATACAGAGTTGTGATTCTTAGTACAGGCTATAACTATCCAAAATTTAATTGTAATCCATTGAACAGGTTTGGAGTAAAGTGTCTTTTTAGAAATCCAATGTTTCGCTTGTTTCCGTCTTTTCTGGATAAACCTTTTGATTTTCCGGGATAAATACTATACAATACGTTAGCCAATATTTTAAGGTATCCACATGCAAAGTTACATCAAAATCCGCCTCGCAGTTTTTGCGTGATGCCGGTTCATACCCTACGACATACAGACAGACAAACTGACACGAAAGCCAGAAATTGTAGAATTGGCTTCTACATCGATAGTACGATACCCCTGGGTTGTTATTTCCTAAAAATATTCCACGACTTCCTTAAAGTTTTATATGTATAGATTATCCTTTTTATTGCTTTGTTATCAACAACAATGTTTATCAAAAATTATAGAATGGTTTTTTTTATACAAGGAGCCCACTAGTGAATCCCACTCGACGAAATAGGTTTCTACATAATGACGGTCCTCTAAATATAAATAATTATGATTGATATTTTTTTTATTATGAGATATAAAACTATTTTCCTAAAATAATAACAATAAATTAAATATTGTTACAAACAAATAAATAATAATATTAACCCTGTTAAGAAACTGCCCCACTGTTGGGCACGGGCCTCCTCTCAAACTGAGAGGATTTATGCCATAGTCCACCACGCTGGCCCAGTGCGGGTTGGCGAACATCACACACCTTCGAAAAACTCTTAGGCATGCAGGTTTCCGCACGATGTTATCCTTTACCGTTACAGCAAACGATAATTATTTTTTAATACGCATTTGCTTTCGAAAAGACAGAGGTGCATGCCTGGGTTTGAATCCGAGACCTCTGACTTTGCAGTCCAACGGTTTAACCACTAGGCTATCACAGCTGTAACAAATAAACAAATAAAAATAATTTTAATAATATCCACAAATGCCCAGACCGAAACAAATAATTGTGGCTTACACAAAGATTTGTCCCGTGCGGGAGTCGAACCCGCGACTATTAGACACGCTGGGCGGAGCGGCTTCAGCTTTTAACTGTCTGTCTGTCCTTTACAATAAAGATAAGAAATAAGCCGGATTTTACAATTCCCACGGGATAAAGAATAAATGGGATCCATATTTTCCCTTTGAAGTAGCCTTATTTCCGTAACGGTAATTATTAGAGACTTCAGATTCAGTATACATTTAGGTGACACTTTGGGATTAAGCTTATCTAAAATTCAACATAATGAGAATTCAAAACTTTGCAAATACAACTATTTGGACGTGAATGTAATTCTCAATAATATAATAATAATAATTGCCCGCAGGACAGCTTGTGGCGAGCTGTTGGTGAGTAACGACACCACGGACCCGATTGCTTCAGAGAGTCGGTCAGGGCCCCCAACTCGGCGTGTCTTCGTCGGTCGAGTGGAAACTGAAAGGGCAAGACTCTCGGCTCTGGCTAGCCTTAATTGGCCGTCGAGAGGGGCCGTGAGAGCTATATTGACGTAGAAAGATAATGCGGTCCTACGTCGATGTACTCCAGGGGTGGAAGTGTTAAAGGGCAGGGAGTAACTTCAGAGAAAGCGCAGCACACCTCTCTACACCCCTGAGCCGCTAACACCGGTGTTGCCCTCAGTTGTCCTAGGACGACCGTTTTGGGGCCCGTCTAGTAAGCGGCGAGTCACCGCCGGCCACGGGTAATTAGGTATTACTAATTATGGCCGGTCTCCGTCCCCTTTGAAATAGTCCAGTTTTTGTCCACCAAACCTCATTTATATAGCCCTTGTTTTATTTCCATAGTTTATAATAGTCCTTGCAACTGCCGGGGTCAGTTCGATGGTTATGTTTTTTCATTTTCAGCAAGTCATCTCAGCAGGTGACTTACATAACATTAACTTCTCGCAAAGGGCATCTACGCGTTGGACCCATGTCCCCATGCAAGCATTTCAAAGGTCCGGGTAAAGCCAGAAAGAAAAGAGATACATCGTAATAACATTAGCCCTGTTAAGAAACTGTCCCACCGTTGGGCATGGGCCTCCTCTCAAACTAAGAAGGCTTAGGCCATAGTCCACCACGCTAGCCCAGTGCGGATTGGCGAACTTCACACACCTTCGAGAAACTGTTAGGCATGAAGGTTTCCTCACGATGTATTCCTTCACCGTTAAAGCAAGTGGTTAATTTATTAATACGCACATGCTTTCGAAAAGACAGAGCTGCGTGCTTGGGTTTGAACCCGAGACCTCTGAATTTGCAGTCCAATGGTCTAACCACTAGGCTATCACTCTAGGTAATTTTCAGTATTTGTCGAAATTTCCACGGGAATAAAGGGGACTTATTATATTATAACGATGGACTGCTTGGTCCACTGGTTAAGAGCTTGAGTGGCTGCGCCCACTGGATCGAATAGTTGCGGGTTCGATCCTCGCACGGGACAAATCTTTGTGATCCACAACTATTTGTATCGTTTGTGTACGTAAATATCAGTTTTGGAAATGCACTTACGGCACAGGCATTATTCCTTAGGGTGGGGGTTGTTTTTCAAGTCAAAAGCCAAAAAATTCTTTATCTATCCATCACGCCAGATGCCTTGCGGGGTAGGCAGAGAGTACAGAGTTCCAATAGGTTCTTTCTGTACATACCTCTCTGGCTTCTCCAAAATCCAAAAACATCTTTAAATTTACCTTATTTCTATGTGTTTCGATAGAAGTCCGGATACCAACAGGCAAATTAGACACATATAAGTACACTTTTCGTGGTTAATTCGGATAAGTGCTTGAAAAATAGTAATATCTCTCAACTATTAAAAGTTAGGATTTTGTATTCCATTTTTATCTATCTATCTATATCATCACGCCAGATCCCTTGCGAGATTGGCGGAGAGTACAGAGTTCCAACAGGTTCTTTCCTTACATACCTCTCTGGCTTCCTCCACTCTCATAGTTCGTCTCATACACGCTCGCCGGTTATGGAGACTCTTGACTTGTCCTTCAGATAAGACTCGGTATATTTGGTCATGGTAAGAGATAGTCTGGGTCTTCCCCGGTACCTACATCCTTCCACTTTCGCATTGTATATCTGAGTTCAATTTGTTAAGCAATAATCTAATTGTGTTAGGGCTTAGGTCTTGCGTCAAGTGTATTGTATGGTATTCAAAATGTAACACAAATGAAGATTTATTTAATTATGATATCCTAATCCTAATAAAAACTAACCTAACTCAACACCGTAGGAAAAGTGGGCGAACACAGTACACCACTGCCACCCCCGCTTGGGGAATAAACGGTGTGTGTGACCTCTCCTTTGGTAATGTTATCATTATTTTCATGTGAAAGAGCCTTTAATTTACAGAAATTTTCTGAATGGCCAATGCGAGTGGACGCCTCGCGAGAGATTCGTATAACTCACCTTCAACTTAATATAATATTGCTCTAGGGAGAACTCGTGATTTAGATAGAGCATTTATTAAATATTCTGAGTGCTACCAACTAACTTGATTATATAATCACTTATTGCACGGAAGCTATTCTGTATGAAAATAATAGGTATGGTTATGTTTTTCATATTATGTAGGGATCTTATGAAGCTACCATTTTAAAAAAAAAAGTTAATGTTTTTTAATTGATACGCTCTGTGCGTCTGTCGTGTTCTTAGCTATCATCAAGGTTGAACAGCGTTAGGCTCGGTCGGTCTCAGATGGGTGACCGTTTGTGACATTTTCATATCCAAACGTCTCCGCGCTTCGGAAGGTACGCTAAGTTGTTGGTCTCAACTACATCTTAATGTGCTAATCGTAAAGCCAAATTGGCTCATAGGCTGATAAGTTCCAACAGTAGATGGCCACAAACCTGCCTCCACCAATCCGCACTAGGTCCGTGTGGTGCAGTATGACCTATTTTCTCTCACCTCAAATAGTGAGAGAAAGCTGTTTCCCAACCGTGGGACGGTAATAATAATAATGGTTTTATGGTATAGGCTGATACATAATTGGATCAATTTATTTTTTGTATGTGACACATTGTCGTACCCACCATTGTTCGCAATCCACACCTCTTTGTCAGGTCGGCATTAATAAAATGATACCATAAAGTTTAAATAATTGAATCCATGGAAAAGAAGAAATAACATTTCGTTCAAATTGAAATAACCCTACAATAGATAAATGAGGTGTCAGGGCTAGGTGTGAAAACCTGAAACAAAAAAATCTTTTATAAAAAAAGGTAAACCGACTTCAAAAACCAAAAAAATAAATATTTGAAGTCGGTGCTGGTTGGTGCAGTCGGTTACTTGGCACCGACTTCAAATATTTATTTTTTTGCTTTTTGAAGTCGGTTTACCTTTTTTTATAAAAGATTTTTATTTTACAATTTTAAGTGACCAGTGAATTCTATAGTAGGGTACCTATAGGATTGACGTAATACCCATAATATCGCAATTTACACATGCCTATTGTTTGTCGTTAAGGAGTTCCCTGGTGTATCTTCTAAGTCCAAAGTCCAATGTCAATAAAATTAATATGGGACCACCTTGGGGATATACTGAACCCAATGCAAAAAAAAATATCAAAATCGGGCCACAATTGACGGAAATATCGCTGAACATACATACAAAAAAAAAAAAAAAAAAAAAAAAAAAAAAAAAAAAAAAAAAAAAAAAAAAAAGCATACATACAACCGAACATAGAACCTCCTCCTTTTTGAAGTCGGTTAAAAAATAGGTAGTACTAATCAATACGAATAACCTAGACTACGTCTGCACTAGCTAGAAATAAAAAAAAAAACAGAAGATTTATTGCATTTCGTGGAATAGGTGACAACATTTTGTATGGGACATTCATCATATTAATACTCGAAACAAAGATAGTGTGAGTGTGTGTGTGTGTGTATGTGAATGATCTACGCTGTTGGCCGCGGAGCCTTTACAGCTGCACCGGACAAGAGGGCGAGCGTGCAACCACTATGCTCGAGCTAGAAGGGCACTGGGACAACTAACTCAAGGGCGCCTCAAGGAAGAACGGCCTCAGCTTGGGCTGTCGCTATGAGGGAGGGCGTATACTAGGTGTCTCGCCGTGGTGCTCTGCACCGGCCGGCAGGCAAGGGATTCTTCGGCCTCGCCGGCGAGGTCGGTGTCTGATACTGTGTGCGGTGTCTGTATTCGAAACAAAGATGGTCCTATTGTACATTCTAATCGTCTCTATAGAATTAGTGATCATGTATACGCTTCAACAACAAATTATAATATAGTATTATAAATTAAGTATCCGAAACCTGCCTATTAATAATTCCATAAAGGTTATCAATACTAGACTATGTAATAAAGGATATAATAAAATTTCGGATAATCTCGACGATAAAACTGTCTGAGATTGAGCAGCTCCTCATTTAGCAACTCCTATACATATCATCATCATTATCATCATGTCAGCCTATACTTGTTATAGCTGAACAGAGGCCTCCCTAATCGTTCTCCAGCGCAACCGGTCCCATACCACCTGCATACAACGACTTCCTGCATCTTCACAAGTGTGTGTTTGAGTGATATACGCTGTTGGCCGTGAGGCCTTTACAGCTTCACCGGACTTAAAGGCGAGCGTGCAACTACTACGATCGAGCCAGAAGGGCAAGGGGCGACATACTCGAGCGCGCCTCAAGGAGGAACTTCCTCGGTTTGGACAGTCGCTACGGGGGGAGGGAGTGTAATTAGTGCACCGGTCGGCGGGCTAGGGGATCTACGAATTCGTCGTCGTCGTGCGTATCCGGAGCGGAAAGAAGCGATGTCAAAGCATCGGGGGGGATCGGTGAGAACATGTCGCGGCCGGCGGTAGCGGCAGGGGTCGGGTTCGTAGTCGGCGGCGGCTACGCATGGGAAGATGCGTTCGCGGAGTGTCGAGTTGTCGCCTTTTTAATATAGGCGCGAATAGATTCGAGACAGAGATTTTTTTTTTAAATCGGGGTGGAGGCTGATATTTCGTACGAACCACGGGGCTCCTACGGCTTTGCGGAGGAAGCGGAACTGAACGGCTTGAAGTATATCGATGTGAGAGTGGGATGCATGCCCGAACACCTCACATGCGTCATGATGGGTCGCACGCGAGTGTAAAGTGTCACCTTATTTCTAAGGGGCATTTTACTCCGCTTGTAGATTAGTGGATAGAGACGGCCGAGCACAAGGGATGCTCGATGACAAACTCGCTTGATGTGCGGGCCGAAGGACATGGTATTGTTTAGGGTGAACCCTAGATATTTGACCTCTTTGACCCAGAAAATGGGTCGGTCGAACATGTTCATCGTCGGTCCATTTGGCAAGCGGCCGTCCCACGCTGCGCTTGCTAATACGTGGCCTCCACTCTAGAATATTTCCGCCTGTACATATACTGTAAAAATTATTTTGTAAATAAGTTATAATAATGATAAATAGACAGGCTAGTTCAACAAAACAATACAAGGTAAAAGACTAACCCGCTGTGTTACCCGCCGGATTTTTTCTGTAAGAGACCGCTTATCGATCCAGTGGTACTTAAAAAAAAATTAAAAATGTTGACGTTTGTAGGTGTCTTTTATTGGCATAGGCCAAATAAATGATTTTTGATCTTGACCTGAAAAGTGCCATAATGTGGCACATTGTAGGTCAAGTTACATGCTGTTAAACTTTAAATTCCATTCCAAATTATTTCGGTGGTTTTTCCGGATGCCTGAAGAGACAAAAATATATGACTATAGTATTTTTTGGATATCTGAATTGAACCAGTCCCTTTAAAATTATATCAGAAAAGATACACAAGCAAACATTTACCTTAAATTTTAGCTATACAATCTTTTTCAAGTAATGCTAAAATATTTTCAGGAAAGTGAATTTTCTGTAAACATTACTTCGATACGCAGGGTCATCGTTTCATGTGGTTCGTTTCGCCAAAGTTGGAATTTGCCCTCCTCAGCGGAAAATCCGCTTTAAATACCTACATTTTTAAATTTTAAGCCGCTTGATGGGGGACCGTACTTAACATCTCTCTATTTGTTTTGCAAATCCTTTTTTAAGGTTCCGTACCTCAAAAACGGAACCCTTATAGGATCACTTCGTTATCCGTCTGTCTGTCCGACGGTTATCACCCTTTTTAACCGACTTCAAAAAAGGAGGAGGTTCTCAATTCGACTGTATGTTTTTTTTTGTATGTATGTTATCATTCCGCCAATTATGAATCGATTTTGATGACTCCTTTTGCATTGAATTCAGTATAGTTCCAAGGTGATCTCATTTTAATTTCAGCAGTATTGGATCTTGGAGTTTGAAGATACACCAGGGAACTCCTTAACGACCAACAATACAGATGTGTCGATTGAGATATTATATATATTACGTCAATCCTATAGGTACCCTACTATAGAACTAACCAGAATATTAAGAGTCTTCAAAAAAAGGATCATCATCCGTTTATGCTTTTTATAACTTCTTTGCTAATAAACCGATTGTGATGAATGATTTGCTTTGGGTTCAATGTAGCTCCGGGGTAGTCCCATTATATTTTTATCGGTGGTGGACCTTGGACTTTAAAGATACACCACGGGACTCCTTGACCGCAAACAGCACGAATGTGTAAAATCAGTTACTATGAGCATTATATCAATCCTGTAAGTATCTTACTGTATAATAATATAATATAGGTATATAAATATACATAATTAAGTCCTTATCACTTAAAATTGATAAATAAAAAAACTTAAAAAAAAAAAAGTGAAACCGACTGCAAGGAGCAAAAAAGAAAAAGTTTGTGCTGATTGGTGCAGTCGGTTACTTGGCACCGACTTCAAATATTCATTTTTTGCTTTTTGAAGTAGGTTTCACTATTTTTTAAATGTTTTTTATTCTAAGGAACGGTTCGAGATATTTAGATAAAATTTAGGTCAAACAATAAGGTTGTCGGTCCCCTGCTGGTTGAAAAATGAAGATTCTAGGTGATCGCAGTCAAAAGATCATATGTTCATTTAAAGTCACTTATCAGAAATTATTGAGTACTCCCCGTTGACCTAAAATTATGATAAATAAATAAAATAATAATAAATTTGACTAGAAGCAAGTTTTTAAAGTACAAGTAACCGAATAAATTAGTAGTTAATTTATAATTTTATCATAAATTATTAATATTTTTCCTCAAATTCGACGAAAAATTAAAATTACGCCATCTAGTAACATTTCGTGGAACTATACTTCTTTGCCTACCCCGTAAGGAATCTGGCGTGATGATATAGAAGAATATAGAAAAAGAAAGTAAAGGAAATAATCCGAAAAATGTTAATTGGTAATTATATCATATTAAAAAACCTACTCGTTCAAATTCGATGAAAAATTAAAATAACGTCACCTACTGACATTTTGTAGAATTATTATGATTTGTGGTGTAGTTAATGAATTTTTTTCCGCATCGCGTTATCTGCATTTAAAGTATGTTAACATATAACATTTCGTAATAAGTGATGCCATTAGTCGAAAATATAATATTAGTGTACGGTCAGCAACATAAGTCGCTTAACATTCCTAATTTTTCAAAACGCTTAAAGACTTTTGTTTTGCCTTAGATCCATTATTTTTGTTTATCTAAATATATTTGAATACGTTACTAATAATTTGGTTTTAACGATGTTTATCAACGTTTATAAAATAAAGTACTATCGATTTTAAAAACTGAGAATGTTAAGTGACTTACGTTGCGGAATTGACCAACTCAAATAAATTACAAACATGAATTATGTGTTAAGTACTTAAAGAAACTTATATAAAGCATTCAGGCCTAATTTGTTAGCGTTGCAGCTTTTTCTTTATAAACCCACTCAAATTAGTTCTGCAAAAAATCATAGATGGCAACTGGCGTCGAATGTGAGTCGAATAAAATATAAATTGAAAAAAAAACTATCTTAATGGTCCGATTAAGGCACGTGGTGCGTAATTACTTACATGTAAAATTTTAGTGACCGTGTATTAAGTTTCACTATTTTTCTTTTATTTTTGTATAGTTACAATAAAAAATAAACGCACTTTATTTAATTACTGCTAAAACTGATGAAGAAGAAGGTTTTTTAACGTTTATTTATTGACTTTCTTGTTTGTCTAGTACCGTATATTGCGCGTAGAGATCACGTAGGATCTCCCGATCTAGGTCTTCACACGACACTTCGCGAAAGCATCTACCCGTGCGAATCCGTTAATCGTAGACATGTTCTCACCGATCCCCCCGATGCTTTGTCATCCATTCTTTACGTTCAGAATACGGGCGACGACGGCGTAGTCGTAGATCCCCTCCCATAGCCGGCGGTTAACCGGTGCACTTAGTAGTGCACCCCGTCCCCTCACAGCGACTGTCCCAACCGAGGGCGCCTCTCCAAGGCGCCCTCGAGTATGTCGCCCCTTGCCCTTCTGGCTCGAGTGTAGTGGTTGCACACAGCGTACATCACTCACACACACACACACACATAGGATGTCGGTAAAATTGTGAGTTGAACACAATGTAGTTTTTCTAGAGAAAAGTTTCCAGAATCAGCCCGGGGTCTGAAATTTTGCCCAGTATATCGGCGATAACGTGGCCCCCATTACATTGGCACCTAAGATTCTTTCTGCTACCGCAGAACTCAATAAATATTTACTTACTAAATCCAAAGCTAAAACTACAGATTCACACCATAAAAAGAGGCAAGAGATGATACGTAAGATGAGTAATCCCAGTGAACAAACACACTGCAATCAGCTTACAACGTTTGTTTACTAGAGCGTAGCAGTAGCAAATTGACGTTATCGTAACGCTATCGAGTTTATATGTCATCCTTTTCACATTACAAATTTACTGAATAAACAGGAATGAGACAGCATGCTTTCTCAACAACGTTACTATAACGTCAAATGTTGTTTATTTTAGGCCCTCAGATATTGTCACGTACCGTGTGCTTGATAGCAAAGCGTTCCAATAGTTTTCAATCACATTGTTTGTAATTCCGAGTCTTTTCTTTTAAACACCTATGGTGTTTATTTAGCCGCAACAATACCAAATCGAAAAATCAATGATACTTTAGTCCGGTAGATTTTTAGTACCGCACTAGGAATTATTCCCGTGACGTGAGGGCGTTTACAAACATAATATTGACATACACAAACATTTAGACCTAAATAAGAACAGACTTACACAAAGACGGACGATTGACGTTAATCGTAGCCACCGCCGACTAAGTTCCCCCCCCCCCGACCCCTGCTGCCACCGCCGGCCGCTCAAAATACGGGCGACGACGACGACGTAGTAGTAGATCCCCTCCCATAGCCGGCGGTTGACCGGTGCACTTAGTAGTGCACCTACCTACCCTACAGCGACTGTCCCAACCGAGGGCGCCTCGAACTCTTGCCCTTCTGGCTGGCTAGAGCGTGAAGACGGCTAGACGTGAGCCGGTGAAGCACGCACGCACGCACGCACGCACGCACGCACGCACGCACGCACGCACGCACGCACGCACGCACGCACGCACGGACGATTGAACGCAGTGGTTAGAGCTTAAGCCGCTCCGCTCACTATGTCTAATAGTCGCGGGTTCGATTCCCGCACGGGGCAAATCTTTGTGTGATCTACAATAATTTTTTCCAGTCTCGGCATTTGTGTATGTAAATTTTCATGATTGTAAACGCACCCACAACACGAATAAATCCTAGTGAGGGGCTACGTTTTTTTAAAAACAAAAAACTAGCTTTGTCCAATGCGGGGAACGAACCCAATTTGATCCAGTTGGCGAAGCGGCTTAAGCCCTTAACCATTGAACCAAGCCATCTAATTGTTACTAAGAATCCGCTAGTGGCAGTTATATATTAAATGAGCGTTTAAACTTGGCGAGTTGGTCTCCTATCATTGTTTAGTTAATCCAGCGTCGGGCGGCTAATTGTCGGGCCTAATAATCGCAACATGAGTTTTGACGCCGTCTGAACGAGTTAGCTATTAACTCGTTCATATGGCGAGAAATGGCGAGTCCTAGTCTCGACTCTAATATATTATTAGCTAAGAATTGGTAACCGCCGTAACCTGTGACCGTGTATGAGACGAACTATGAGAGTAGAGGAAGCCAGAGAGATATGTAAGTAAAAGAACCTGTTGGAACTCTGTACTCTCTGCCTACCCCACAAGGGATCTGGCGTGATGATATAGATAGATAGATACATATTAGAATTAGTATTTTCATAGTGTTTTGTTTTATCTTGTTGTAGAAAAAAGGCCTTCTGTCACAAGTAATTTTCTGTGCTTAATAAAACAAGCCGTGACCGTCAGATATTTATATAGTCATACATGAAACTTTTGGCCCGCGGCCAAATTCAGGACTAACGCTGTCATGAAGAGAAATGTCACTTCATGGCAGTTACAGCATTGCCGTATGCTATAAAATTTACCCAAGTTTTTTTTTTTCATTAGAACCGTGCCAACCGTGTAACCGACCCATCTGTTGAAATATTTATACCTAACTAATATATAAACCTAATTTCACACCAACGGGGGGGCCGCCCCCTTCGATGTCATCCACGGGCCAAAAAATCCATGTAGCACTATATCAATAATGTTATTTTAATAAACGCCGTAAAGGAGGGCTTTTTATGTTTGACTATGTGGATTTCTAATCCTTTGCTATACTTCGAATGACCACCAACACTTCAACCACCCAGAACGTAGCAATATAAGTGGGTTCGACAAAAAACTTCAATTCAAATTTAAGAGTAAATAAGCATCCCGCAAGGATCATTAATGTCAATCTGATACGCTATTTATTAAAACAGTTGAGATATAATTGTTTTGACAAGGGATCTCTTCTCAATTCATTTGATCGAAAATGGAACAATATTTCGAATCCAAACCAATGCTTCTTTCAATATAGGAACATTGGCTTAATAGAGGCCTTCACTAAATATTATTATAATATCTATGGAATTTACAACTCCCAAACTACACAAAGGACAGTAAATTTTAGTCTTTTCCAATATCTCTCAGCCACGTAAACGAATGTCAACAGAGAAGACGTAAATCCGTTCATTCTTCAATTGGATCCCCCTAATGATCTTCCTATTGCTATCTCTTTCTATAATGTGGGTGTTGAAACGAGAAGGAGATAAGGTTTGGGATCTACCGCTTGCATACAGCTTTGTAATCGATTTGCCACAATCAGTTTTGTTCGGAATTTTAATATTTGAATTTATTAAACAAATTTGAGTTATTTGCTTCATGACCGTAATTACTTGGAGTCATTTCAGTTGCCAGTTCGTAGTTCTCTAGTCATTTTCATATAATTTCGTTGAGCTTAAAGTACGAATGTATCAGGAAATTTAATTTATTCAGGTAACGTCGACGGTTAAAATCAACAAAAATCTATAGTGTATCAAAAATGTCTAATAATTAATTTGATTTATAATTGGTCTAACATTTAACACTCAGTCACGGAAAACTCGTCATTTACACATCATTACACAAAGCGACATTATCACTAATGAATTCATTATTTCAATGTATGAATTTGATGTAATTCCTCTAGATCATCGATGACCTTAAGAGTTTTTGTTTGAAAATTTCCCTTGCCTGGTGACATTGACAACAGTAAAAAGTGTGCCCGGAGGACCCAAAATGCAAGCTTTGTTTCAAATAATTCAAATAATTCAGATAATATTTAATAATATATTTAATAAAATAATTAAATTAAAATATAAAAGTCATCCATACAAATTATAGAGCCTATGTTAAGCTTTCATTTATATAAATATATATATATATATATATATATATATATATATATATACATATGCAATATATATTTAATATCAAGATTTAAAAAAATATTATTTTGGAAATTTATATAAGTAAAATTAAATTTTATTCCATACATTAAATTAAATTCACGACCTTTTTATCTTAATTTTTATATATATTCCTTATAACAAATACGCGCTAAATTCATTAAAAATCTTGTGTAAATAGAGCCTATTTCTGGTAGTTAAGGTAATATTTCCCCTTAATGATAGATTAGCGATATATGATCTTTAAAATAAAGATCATCTCTGCAACTGGGCATAAAACTATGATTGAAATTATTTAAATTAAATACATATTAAATTAGCTAGCAGTGATAGCCTAGTGGTTAGACCGTTGGACTGCAATGTCAGAGGTCTCGGGTTCAAACCCAGGCACGCACCTCTGTCTTTTCAAAAGCATGTGCGTATTAAAAATTAATTATCACTTGCTTTAACGGTGAAGGAAAACATCGTGAGGAAACCTGAATGCCTAAGAGTTTTTCGAAGGTATGTGAAGTTCGCCAACCCGCACTGGGCCAGCGTGATGGACTATGGCCTAAACCCTCTCAATTTGAGAGGAGGCCCGTGCCCGACGGTGGGACAGTTTCTTAACAGGGCAGGTCTAAATATTATTATTATTATTATATACATATTGCATTTGTTTATAAATAGTGATTCTAAATGGAAAGAAAATTTGTATGCTTCAGGTGATAATTGACTTTTATGACACGTGTACTAGTACTTAAACTCGCTTATCTACCCTATTTATCACCTTCAATAAGCTAGACAGCTTTTTCCACATGCCACTAACTTAATAGATAGATAGATAACTCTGTATTGTGCACCAGTAAGATACATCTCAAAATAACAAAAGAACTAAAAGTAACACAAAGGGCGGCCTTATCGCTAAAAAGCAATCTCTTCCAGGCAACCTTGGGATGGAAAAATAGATTTGTAAGTAGTATTTACGCATGCAAATATTTTCTAGAAATGTCCATTAACCATAAAAAAAGATCACCACAAAGAATAGAATGGAATGAAATAAAAAGATAAAAAACGCAAACTGATTACTATGAAAATAGAAAGTTTTCAGTGTAGTAGGATAGCCTGACTGGAGCAGGAGGGACTGAATGAAATTTTACGTTCAGTTAATACTATTCTGCTTATTGGAAACTGAGTGGTTCGGACGGCCATTTGACTTTGTATTGTTATTGTAAAAACAACGGATTTCTTGCGTAATGATATCAATCAGCCTATCGCAGTCCACTGCTGGACATAGGCCTCTCCTAACACGCGCCATTGCACACGGTCCTCCGCCTTCCGCATCCAGTCTGTCCCAGCGACCTTTTTGAGGTCGTCGGTCCATCTAGCTGGGGGCCGTCCTACCTTACGCTTACCAAGTCGCGGTCTCCACTCTAGGACACGCTTGCTCCATCGGCCGTCGGTTCTTCTGCAGATGTGACCAGCGAAATGATAGCCAATCGGTAATGGCACGAAAACCAATCAGTCTTATTTGAAGTTTCCACTCTCTAACTACTTTCCGTAACCTGCCACCCTCGCTTGGGGAATATAGGCATGACGGTGTTATTTTAGCGATGAGCGATTGTTACGAATAAAACTATCGAATGAATCGACAATTGTAGCTGCGCACATTCGATTCGATGGAAATTCTTTAGGGTAACTTTCTGCCAAATTATTTTTGGTTTGTTATTAAACTTTACTTGTTTTACTTATGTTAGAATTACTTAAATCCATTCAATAATCATCATCATCTTTCTTACTGGGCTGGAAGCGAAAGAAAAACTTAGAATGCCCCAGTAGCCATACTTTTGCTAGGCTGGTGGTAAGAGTCCACCAAAGGTAGTAACGTCATCCGATCAACGACCAGAAAAGGAAAATTTGAAACAAACCCTATACCAACCCGTCTGGCCAGCGTGGTATAGTAGGCCAAAACCTCTCAACATGTTAAGACACCAAACGCAAAGGCCCCCAGTTCCCGGTAGTCCCGCTGTCCGCTGCCACGGTAGCGGTCGCGGTAACAGCGGGGCAGGGGGTGCGAAGAATCTCCGGGCTACGACACAAGGCTACCAAAAACACCTGACCCTGGCTACGTACAATGGACGCTCTCTACGGCTGGACCAACACCTCACTGAACTCGAGGTAGAACTAGGTCGCATAAACTGGCACATATTGGGGTTATCCGAAGTCCGAAGACAGGGCGAGGACACGATAACCCTTGAGTCAGGCCACCTGTTCTACTTTCGGGAAGGTGATCGGCCCTCTAAGGGTGGTGTCGGTTTCCTGGTCAACAAAGCTCTCACTAACAACGTTGTGGAAGTCAGCAGTGTGTCGACACGGGTAGCGTACCTCATAATTAAAATCACCAACAGGTACACCCTGAAGGTAGTACAGGTATATGCGCCGACCTCGACATACTGCGACAACATAGCCGAAGCCATGTATGAAGACATAGCCAAGGCATTACATGGCACCACCAAGACTCACTACAACGTTGTTATGGGGGACTTCAATACCAAAGTGGGAGTACAAGAACGCGGCGAAACGATAATCGGACCCCACGGCGTGGGGCGCCGAAACCACAGGGGGCAGATGTTGGTCAACTTTCTGGAGTCGCAGGGGCTCTTCTTGATGAATTCGTTCTTTAAGAAGAAGCCTCATAGAAAGTGGACATGGCGAAGCCCCGACACTGTGACGAGGAACGAGATAGACTTCATCATGACTGACAGGAAGTCTATATTTAGAGACGTCTCTGTGATCAACAGGTTTAATACCGGCAGCGATCACCGACTTGTCCGAGGCGCTCTAAATATAAACTTCAAGGCCGAAAGACGTCGCATGATGAGGTCTACTCTCAGACCTACTGCGCCTCAAACAGCTTTAGGGTCCAAAAAGTTCCAACTGGAGCTTCAAAATCGTTTCGACCTGCTGGAAACCGAAGGCAATGTTGATGAGAAAACCGACACAGTGGTCAAAACGCTACAGGATGTGTCTCGAAGGGTGTTTCCCGGCAAAAGCGGTAACAGAGAGTCTAAACTCTCGCTCGAGACTCTCGAACTTATGAGGCAGAGACGGGAAATGTCATCCACGCAGGCGTCTTCGCCGGATGGGAGGAACCTCAACCGCAAGATCCGGACGCTGGTGCGACGTGACCTCCGATGTTCCAACACCCGCACCATCGCGGCTGCGATTGAACAGAACAGAGGCACCAAAGTCTTCGCTCGCCAGCTAGGTAGATCCCATCTGACGAAACTTAATACAGCGGATGGCAAAACCGTGACCTCCAAGTTCGAGATACTCGAGGAAATTGAGAGTTTCTACAAAGACCTGTACGCATCACGGATGGCTAAACCCTCGAGACCCAGCGCTGACGACCACAGAGCCCCACTAGCACGCCACGACACGGAAGACATCCCTGATGTCAACCAGGACGAGGTCAGAGTGGCTCTCGAGCAGCTCAAAAATAACAAGTCGCCAGGCGATGACGGAATCACCACTGAGCTCCTAAAAGCAGGCGGGACTCCGATCCTGAAAAAGCTAGCGAGTCTCTTTAATTCCGTCATCCACCAGGGCTTAACACCTCAAGCGTGGAGCGGGAGTGCGGTGGTTCTTTTTCTTCAAAAAAGGTGACAAAACCTTGCTGAAGAACTACAGACCCATCTCACTCCTGAGCCACGTCTACAAGTTGTTCTCAAGAGTACTCACAAACCGCCTCGCCAGAAGACTTGACGAGTTCCAGCCACCGGAACAAGCCGGGTTTCGAAAAAGCTACAGCACCGTAGACCACATCCATACTGTTCGGCTGATTGCACAGAAGACCGAAGAGTACAATCAGCCGCTGTGTATGGCTTTCGTGGGCTACGAGAAAGCCTTCGACTCCATCGAAACCTGGGCGGTTTTGGATGCTCTGCAGCGATGTGGCATCAATTGGCGCTATATCAAGGTGTTGAGATGTCCGTATGATACCGCCACAATGACCGTCCAGCTCCAGGACCAAAAGACCAACCCGATCGAGCTGCATCGAGGGGTAAGACAGGGGGATGTAATATCCCCCAAGCTCTTCACCAATGCACTCGAAGACGTCTTCAAGACGCTGGACTGGACGGGGCGGGGCATTAACATCAACGGCGAATACATCTCACACCTTCGGTTTGCCGATGATATCGTCATCGTGGCAGAGTCACTGGAACAGTTAAGCGAAATGCTGCTAGCCCAAATGGAGCCTCTCGAAGTGTCGGTCGGTAATGAGCATGTCACGCCGGGACCGATCTACGTCGATGGTTCGATGCTCGAAGTTGTTCGGGAGTATGTCTACCTTGGACAAGTTGTCCAATTTGGTAGAAACAACTTCGAGAAAGAAATCAACCGCAGTATCCAATTGAGTTGGGCAGCATTTGGCAAACCACGTCACGTTTTTTCTTCGCCTATACCGCAATGCCTGAATACTAAAGTCTTTAACCAATGCGTCCTACCTGTTATGACTTACGGGGCCGAGACGTGGACACTCACAGTGGGACTAGTCCACAAATTCCAAGTCGCACAGCGGGCTATGGAGCGAGCTATGCTCGGCGTCTCTTTGAAGGATAAAATTCGTAACGAGGTAATCCGACAAAGAAACAAAGTTACCGACATAGCTCGCAGACTCAGTAAGCTTAAGTGGCAATGGGCTGGTCACATCTGCAGAAGGACCGACGGCCGATGGAGCAAGCGTGTCCTAGAGTGGAGACCGCGACTTGGTAAGCGTAAGGTAGGACGGCCCCCAGCTAGATGGACCGACGACCTCAAAAAGGTCGCTGGGACAGACTGGATGCGGAAGGCGGAGGACCGTGTGCAATGGCGCGTGTTAGGAGAGGCCTATGTCCAGCAGTGGACTACGATAGGCTGATTGATTGATTGACATTCGATTGTCGATTCAGTCGTCCACACAAAAATACATTCGAATAACAATCGAACAACGTTGGAATCAACGAAGGAAAATCGACGGCGCATTCCCAATGCGCAGGTCACATTCGATACGGGGAGAACGTCCGATAGTTAGCAACGAATTTAAGTTAATCAGTAATTAATGT
The DNA here is from genome assembly GCA_905147815.2 of Phalera bucephala. NCBI lineage: Eukaryota > Metazoa > Arthropoda > Insecta > Lepidoptera > Notodontidae > Phalera > Phalera bucephala. Next base: position 6,540,094 of record LR990629.1, on the reverse strand, counting down.
CAGTAAAGGGCTTAGGCAAAGTAAGTTGGAAATATCGATTAAATTATAGATAAATTAAAATAAATATAACTTAGTTATTATCAATAAACCTACCCCGCAGGAGATGTGGCATGATGATAGAATACCATAAATTACAAAGTATTTTATGAATTACACTTTTTTACTAATTACATATATACGTAAATTATTATATGGAAAATTAATAAAAACATGTCTCAATTGAAATCTATTGAACGATACAAATACAATCGATTCGTCTGTCGATTACTTGCTTGTTAATAATGTTACGCGCGCGCGGTCTAACCACTGGATAACAATCGATCAATAATCGAGGAATTGTGATTGTCTTTCGATTGCATTCTAATAAACGGAACAATCGAACGATTATATTGTTTTTAGTAATAATCGCCTATTGGTAGTTCCTATTTTTAGTTTAAGCCCCAAATAGATGATTAATCAACACGTTTTGTACTGAAAAAATCATACTAAAACCGTTTATAATGCGGGTCTCAGTTCACGCCCATTTTGTCAATATAGCGCCCGGCAATAAATTACCATCCTTCGGGCAATTGTTTTATTTTAGCGTATAATATGACATGTATGGCTTTTTGTTGGTGATCCAGGGTAATTTAATATTATTATCAGTATGTTGTGAGATTAATGGTTTTTTTTTGAATTCCGGATCTTTGAAAGGCTTGTGTGGGGGCAATGGTTCAACACGTAAAGTTAATGTTATGTAAGTGACCTGCCGAGAATTATTACTAAAAATGAAGTTATATAAACAGCGAAGTAACACCAAAAGATGCAAGGACTATTGCAACTTATTAAATACTATGGCAATGTGAAGGCGCACGTAGCGCTAAGCGACTGCGGTTCTTTTAGCGATCACCAAGGTTAAGCTGAGTTCGACTCGGTCGGTCTGAGATCAGTGACCGTTTGTGGCATTTCATATTCGAGCTTCTCCGTGCTTCGGAAGGCACGTTAAATCTCTCTCATCTCAATTTGTAAGAGAAGGCCTTTGCCCAGCAGTGGGTCAGTATAGGCTGATATTATTATTATGGCAAAATGGCTTCGCCAGACACTGGTCTATTTCAAAGGATACAGAAACACTTTTTTTGTGTGTATACCTAATTATCAGTGGCCGGCGGTGACTCCCCCCTCACTCGATATACATTTTAGATATTAGGTTCGAATTTAATGGAGTGCTAGAGTACTTATATAATATGAGCCCTGTTAAGAAACTGTCCCACCGTAGGGCACGGGCCTCCTCTCAAACTCAGAGGGCTTAGGCCATAGTCCACCACGCTGGCCCAGAGCGGGTTGGCGAACTTCACACACCTTTGAGAAACTCTTAGGCATGCAGGTTTCCTCACGATGTTTTCCTTCACCGTTAAAGCAAGTGATAATTAATTTTTGCCAGAGGTGTGTGCCTGGGTTTAAGCTCGAGACCTCTGACTTTGCCGTCCAAAGGTCTAATCACTAGGCTATCACTACTGTTACTAGAGTACTTACTTAGGCTATCACTACTGTTGCTAGAGTACTTACATATGTATAATTTCCGACTCCGGACAATAACTGTGAAATTTTTTCGATCACTCACGAACACGGTCGTATGAAGCACTTCATACGACCTAGAATTCGAGCCCAGGAACTCGTGATCGCCATTCACATTATACAGCACAAGACCAACGCGATATAACTAAAAAGAAAACAGCATAAAAAGTAACATTTCAAAGCTAAGTACACATAGGATCCTTGCAAGACAGCACTAGGTTCAAAAGCCGTGTCTACAAGGGTCGGCTGTTTCGCGGCGGGTTCATTAGTGCTGGGGCCTCTGACTCGACTCGAGTACCTCTAGTGACACTCGTGTTCACCTGTCCTAACGTGCACGGCAAATAAGCCTTTGCTTTTGAATTTTGATATAGTTATGTTGTATTAGATATGCGACTACTGTTTATAAAAAAGAAACTTTAAAAAATGGGGAACCGACTTAAACAAGCAAAAATAAATCTTTGAAGTCGTTGCAAAGTAACCGACTGAACCAACCGGACCAATTACAATTTTAAGCAACAAGTGAATGAATTGCTAATATTTGTGTACCTATATTATATCATTCTATTTAGTTCTTCAGTAAGGTACCTACAGGATTGATATAATACATATAATAACTGAATTTGCACATTAGTGCTGTTTCCCGTCAAGGAGTCCCCTGGTGTATCTTCAAAGTCCAAATACCGATACAATTAAAATAGGACATTCTCGAAGCTTTATTGTACTAAATGCAAAAAAGATCATCAAAATCGGCTTATAAGCAAAGAAGTTATTATAAAAACACAGACGAATTATGAACCTCCTCCTTTTTTGTAATTGGTTAATATTCTGCTTAGTTCTATAGTAGGGTACCTATAGGATTGATGTAATACCCATAATATCTCAATCTACACATTAGTCTTGTTTGTTGTTTAAGGAGTTCCCTCATGTATTTTCAAAGTTCAAGGTCCAATACCAATGAAATTAAAATGGGACCACCTCAGAGCTACACTAAACCCAGTGAAAAAAGAATCAATATCAGTTCACAAGCCAAGAAGTTATAAAAAACCCAGACGAATTATTTACCTCCTCCTTTTTTTGTAATCAGCTAATATTCTGCTAAGTTCTTTAACAGGGTAACTATAGGATTGGCTCTTTACCCATAATATCTCAATTTACGTATTCCTGTTGTTTGTGGTTAAGGGGTTCCCTGGTGTAAGTCCAAGGTGCAGTATAAATGAAATTGTAATGAAACCATCTTGGGGCTATATTAAACCCAATGCAAAAAGAGTTATTCAAATCGGTCCACAATTTTTTTTTTTTTTTTTTTAAACGTAACCCCACACTAGGATTTATTCCTGTGTCGTGGGTGCGTTTACAAACATGAAATTTCACATACACAAATACCCAGACCGGAACAAATAATTGTGGATCACACAAAGATTTGTCCCGTGCGGGAATCGAACCCGCGACTATAAGACACAGTGGGTGGAGCGGCTCAAGCTCTTAACCACTGCGCTAAATCGTCCGACGGAATTATAGGTGAACGTCCGGCGTATGTTCACCTATATTTCCGAATTAACGGAAATATAGGTGAACATACGAAAAAAAACACACACAGACGATATAAAACCTTCTTCCTTTTGAAGTCGGTTAAAAACTTTAACACCATGCAAATCTATACTATAATATGATAAAGAGGAAAAAAGTAATCTCTAAAAACTACGGAACCGATTTAATAATTCTTTCACCATTACAAAGCTACATCATCAAGAAGTCACATAGGCTGCATTATATTTCAGCAATCATTTATGAAGATATGATTGTAGCAAATCGCGTTCGGCGCTAGTATATGGTTAGTATAATATAAACAAAACAAGAGAATTAAGTAAAACTACTGGTCGCCCATTGGTCGAAATTCGACCATAATTAATTTAAATTATAAGTTTGAACATTATTAAGGTTCTATTGTCAAAGACTATACTTCCATAATCACAGATTTCGCCAAGGCTACACTGTTAATTTGCCTATTTTTTTCTAACAAATTATATAAAATTTAAATTTAAAAAAAAAAACATAAAATGATTAATATAAATAATACATTTTTTTTATTGAAACAAAATCCCAAAAAGAAAATGCTGCCCATTGAACTTGACATACATATTTCGCTAATTTAATTAATGATACAAAACTTCTCTGTAAACGATGTGTTTGGTAAAAACTCTTTCCTCGTTTGCTGGTTATGTTTGACATTCAGTAAGACTATAATACTATAGACAAATAATATTAAAAACAAACAATATTAATCTATTCTCAATTTGAAGTGTATTGCGTCAAATACATGGTAGTGTGTCTAATGTGTTTTTTATTGATTTAATGTATTTTTTATGCACAATTTAAAAAAAAACTAGCGTTTTCGTAAAAAGGGGTACAAAGTTTTTGCTTTACGTATTAATATAATGATAACGAGCCCGCTGTGTTTGTTCGCCGGATCTTCTCGGTGGAGGCGCGATCCCCTAGTAGATTAGTAGTTGAATTAGATTTTAAAAATGTGGTTATTTGTAAGTGCCGCAATGTTTATACAAAATAAATTATTTGAGTTTGAGTTTGAAACAAAGGGCTAAACACAAACCATTTGACATCATAGTAAAGTTGTAAAAGATCGTGCTGTGACGTTCCTCTTTATATTTAGTTTGAAAAGGATCGCATATCAACTCGGTAGCGTTACGGTAACGTCAATGTGTTTGTGCTAAGCCCTCAGATACGAAAAACATACTATTATGTTGCTTTTTTAATTATTTTTCTAAATTTCAATCTATATCCTCACGCTATATCCCATGCAGGATAGGCAGAGAGTACAGAGTTCCAACAGGTTCTTTCAGACCTCTTGTTTCATTATATACCTGTCTCACTTTATTCACTCTCGTAGATTTCTTTTTTAAACGTAGCCCTCCTACACTAGCATTAATTCCTGTGTCATGGGTGCGTTTACAAACATGAAAATTCACATACACAAGTACCCAGACCGAAACAAATAATTGTGGGTCACACAAAGATTTGTCCCGTGCGGGAATCGAACCTGTGACTATTAGACGCAGTGGGCGGAGCGGCTTAAGCTCTTAACCACTGCGCTAAATCGTCTGTCTTTATTTTAGTTTTATTTTATATACGAAAACGCTCGCTGGTTTCACCGACTCTTGACTAGCACATTGCATAAATTTACTTACAATTTGTTCCAGTACGTGATTTAATAAACAGCCAATCAAGTATTACCTGCAACAACAATAATATTATTAGTTACCACCTGTAGTTACCACTGAACAAAAATAATTATTAGAAGTTTGAATGGCAATGATATAGTATAGACGTCCTGTGCCCTTTCTATTACCATGGGTGCCGTAGCACCCAAAATATTGGGAATTTGTAATTAAGTGTTTAAATTGTCTTGGTCTGAAATCAATAATTAACTACGATTAATCTCTATCTATCTATATCATCATGCCAGATCCCTTGCGGGGTAGGCAGAGGGTATAGAGTTCCAACAGGTTATTTTCTTAAATACCTCTCTGGCTCTCTCTGACTCTCTTATACAATTCATCGGAAAATATTTTTTACGACAATAATGTTACGGCAGCAGTGATAGCTTAGACGGACGATTTAGCGCAGTGGTTAAGAGCTTAAGCCGCTCTGCCCACTGCGTCTAATAGTCGCGGGTTCGAGTCTCGCACGGGACAAATCTTTGTGTGATTCACAATTATTTGTTCCGGTCTGGGTATTTGTGTATGTGAATTTTCATGTTTGTAAACGCACCCACGACACAGGAATAAATCCTAGTGTGGGGCTACGTTTTTTATAAAAGAAAGAAAAGAAAGAAAGCTTAGTAGTGAGACCATTGTACTACAAAGTCAGAGGTCTCGGGTTCAAACCCAGGTACTCACGTCTGTCTTTTCGAAATCATGTCTGTATTATAAATTAACTATCACTAGCTTTAACGGCGAAGGAAAACATCGTGAAAAAACCTACATGTCTGAGAGTTTCTCGAAGATGTGTGAAGTTCGCCAACCCGCACTGGGCCAGCGTGGTGGACTGTGGCCTAAACCCTCTCAGTTTCAGTCAGAGACCCGTGCCCAACAGTGGGACAGGGTTAATATTATATTATTATAATGTTAGTGTGTATGACTGTGTATATACGTGATAATGACTGTGTATATAATGTTTCGTGATAACTTTATTGCCGCTGTTCGTTTAGCAAAGGGTATAAAAAGCGACCAACTGAAAATCTCCGGTGGATCCCAAAATATATACGTGAACGAACATCTCACATTGAAAAATAAGGGTTTGTTTCGAGAAACACGAGAAACAGCCAGAAAGTGCGGTTATAAGTTTATTTGGATTAAACATGGAAGTATACTCACTCATGCAAGTGAATCATCTCCAGTTGTCGCAATACGATCGAGAAACGACCTATGTAAAATCAAACCGATACAAAAATTATAAGTTTTTTATGTTATCACTTGCATCCTTTGAGTCATGTTTGTATAAAATAAAATATGAAAATTTAAACGTCAAATTGTTATGCTGTGGCGACAGTCTCTGTGTCCCACATTACTCTGTGCAATCGTATTTACGATCCGTTGATGTGGATACCCTCAGTCAAACAAAATATGAAATTGTTAATTTGTTTTTTAAAATGTATACTACTTTTGATTGTGATTATCTTTATTACCCAGAATCCGAATTAATATGCAAATATAGTGGTAGGCTGTGTTATGATATTTGGCTAATATTTAGTATAAGTTACGTTCGCCCGATGTGTAATTTTAGGTTGGTGTTAAAATTAAAAATATTAAACGTACTTATTTTTACTACAATCAATGGTAAATCAATACTGCGAGACTTGCTTAATATAACTGTTAGTTTATTCGATTTAATAACTATATTACGATGTATAAACAATGTACTATGCACCTTATTGAATAAAAGTAGTTTGATTGTAATATGCCACCCACAATTGCGTTTAATGTTTTTGCGTAGCTATATTTTCTGTTCCGTGTCGTGTTATTTTTCTTTAGTAAAAGTGATACTTTTGCAGCTTAATAACTTTAATGGATAAACTCACTATTTATTATCAGAACTGTAGGGGTCTAAGGACTAAATTAAATACATTGTATTCTAATATACTATTGGATTGTTATGTTATTATTATTTTGTCAGAGACTTGGTTGGTGTCTCATATCTGTGATAATGAATTTATTGACTCTCGATATTCTGTTTACCGTTGTGACAGGGACCGCCAGGTGACCGGTAAGCTTGATGGGGGTGGAGTATTAATCGCGATACGCCGTGATATACTGGCCACGCGTTATTCATTAAATACATCCCAAAGTGTACGACCCAGCAGTGATTTATGTATGCCATCTGCTATTGACTATGTGATCCTAAAAATCCCTCACGTATTAAACACAAGCACCACTTAATATGCGCCCTTTATATTACTCCAAATCAACCCCTTGCAATTTATCAGTCTTTCTTAGATGCGATTCAGGATGAAATTACATGTAACAATATCGAAACATATTGCATCGTGGGTGACTTCAACCTACCTAATTTAGTTTGGGAGGTCACTGATAAACCTTACTTGTCACCTTCTCTTTTGAGTTGTAATACTGTGACAGATAATTTTTTTCTTAATTTTTTGTCTGCTATAAGTGGTTCTCAATATAATCACTTAAAGAATGACAGAGGGCGTACGCTAGACCTATTTCTAACATATGCCGATACTTGTGAAAGCGAGACTGCGCCAAACCCTTTTGTACCCGTTGACAAAGCGCATCCCCCTTTATCTGTGTCCCTGTGCTTTGAGCTACCTTATAAACCGATGATTCATTCTCTATCTTGTAAATATTGTTTTACTTCAGGCGATTACGAGTCCATAAGGACAGAGCTTAATAATATAAACTGGGTTTCTGTTCTATTAGAATCGTCGATGGAGATGGCTGTTAACGCGTTTTATGAAATATTATATAGAATAATAAAAGAATATGTACCACAACATCCCGTCAAATCTCGTAATTTCCCCGTATGGTTTTCAAGACCACTTATACATATATTTAAAGATAAAGAAAGAGCATGGATTAGGTGGAAAAAATTTGGAAATAAATCTGATTATAAGGAATTCTCAGACTACCGCTATAGGTTCAAATTAATGTCTAAAGAATGTTATGATAGTTATATGAAATCTGTTGAAGATAATTTGCGCAAGGACATCAATATATTCTGGAAATATGTTAAAAGTCGTAAATGTAAATCTGGTATCCCCAACAATATGGTGTATGGCGATATTCATGCCGAGGACCCCAATGGTATTTGTAACCTCTTTTCTAGGTTTTTTGGCTCAGTGTACGAACATAGTGACTTAGGTGAATCTCAATTAGATAATTTATCGTCCAGTAGTGTTAACTGTGATGTCATATCGGATATCTCAATTTCGTTGGAAGCAGTAACTAAAGAATTGAAATCCTTAGATGTAAGCAAAGGAGCTGGACCCGACGGTCTGCATCCTTTATTTCTCAAGTTAACTGCCAATTCCATTAGTAAGCCTGTCTGTATTCTCTTTAACAAAAGTCTGCGGGAAGGTGTTATACCAAACATTTGGAAAACGGCAAATGTAACACCAGTTCACAAGGATGGCTCCAAAGCTGATGTAACAAACTATCGTCCAATCTCTTTGCTCTCTATCTTGCCGAAGATCTTGGAATGATTAGTTCATAACTATGTTTATCCCATATTACATCCTATAATAATTCCAGGACAACACGGATTTGTCAAAAAGCGGTCTACTATTAGTAATCTGTTATTATACACAAACTTCTTATTTGAAACCATTGACGCGGGTAGCCAAGTAGACGCCATGTATACTGACTTTTCCAAGGCTTTCGACAAGGTGGACCATATGCTACTACCAAAAAAATTGGCTTTTAACGGAATCAGAGGTAATCTTCTGCGCTGGTTTACATCGTATGTCACAAATAGATCTCAACGCGTGGTAATCAATGGTTTTACATCTGGCACGGTCCCAGTCACGTCTGGCGTTCCACAAAGATCCATATTAGGCTCACTACTTTTTATCCTATTTATAAATGATATTAACAGTTGCTTCCGTCATGCAAACTTTCTTCTATATGCTGACGACCTCAAGGTTTATCTTAATGTCAATCATCACAGCGATTGTTTAAAATTACAAGATGATCTCGACAGGCTATCTGTTTATTGCATGCAAAATAAACTGCAACTCAATCTTTTAAAATGCAAATATATAATTTTCACAAAAAGGAGGAATTATATTATTAATTATCAATACAAATTGTGTAATTGCTCACTAAACCAAGTCTCTGTAATTAAGGATCTGGGTGTACAGTTAGATTCTAAGCTACACCTTGATATTCATGTTGATAATATTACTAACAAAGCCTACAAACTATATGGATTTGTTTTAAGGACCTGTGCATCCTTTAGACGTCCTTCTACCTTTTTGTTCCTATTTAAATCACTCATTAGATCACAACTCGAGTATGCTACAGTTATATGGAACCCTTTTTATAATAAATATGGTGATAGTCTAGAAGCGGTTCAACGTAAATTTCTGCGCGTGGTAGATTACAAATGTTTTAGAAAAAAATCGTCATACGTTACTTTGTTAAGCAAGTTTGGTCTTCTAACATTATACAAAAGAAGACAGCTTTTGGATCAAATGCTACTTTATAATATTTGTCATGACAAGTTCGATTGCAATGAAATAATAAAACAAATATTCTATCGGGTACCCAACAGGTCTGTCAGAGAATGTAACACACTCACATCCTGTTTGTTTGAGTTGAATAAGTGCAGGACTAATGCTGGTGAACGTGCTCCACTAAGGCGCGTTACGAAATTATATAACGCTCATTTTGTCGATGTAGATTTATTTGCTTTATCTGCCGTTAATTATAAAAAGAATATTATGAATATATTGACAAATAATGATAATCACACTTAATTCAATTTCATTGATGCATATTAAATTCACTGTCATAGAATAATCATGGAAAATCTAATTTAATCAAGTATGTGCCTGATAAATTAGGGTTTCCGAATGCTTAGTCCGATATAATTAATAATAGTGACTTATTGTTGTATACATTGGCCTTCCTCCACAATAAGTTAGTCTTTCTGTATCATAAGCTTTTCTCTTTTTAAGTAATTTGAGAATAACGGTGCTGGTTGTACTAAATACACATACTATGTTAATTTATACTTTAAGTACTCCATTGTACAATTGTTTGTTGTCCTGAATAAAATAAAAAAAAAATAAAAAAATATACGGTGTAATTTGAGTCGTCCTGGAGAGAAAGACCGGGACCATATTCTATAGTATTTCTAGTTTCTTATTATTACAATTTGGCGAACGATTTGGCGCAGTGGTTAAGAGCTTCGATTCTTGCACGGGACAAATCTTTGTGTGACCCACAATTATTTGTTTCGGTCTGGGTATTTGTGTATGTGAATTTTCATGTTTGTAAACGCACCCACGACACAGCAAGAAATACTAATATGGTATAAAAAAGTAAATCCTAATATTTTAAATGTGAAAGTGTGTATGTTTAAATGTTTGGATATTTGGATGTTTGTTACTCAATCACACAAAAAGTACTGAATGGTTTTGGATGTCATTTGGTACACAGATAGTCTATTACCTGAATTAACACATAGGATTTTTTATCTCGGGAGAATATTAGGTTCCTGTCTAAAGTCAACGCAGACGAAGCCGCAGGCAGAAACTAGTAATATTATAAATATAAATGTAAAATTTTGTATGTTAGGTTGTTTGTAACTCAATCACGCATGAACGGATTTGGATGAAATTTGCCACACAGATAGTTTATTACTTGAATTAACTAATAGGCTACTTTTTATTTTGGAAAAAAAATTAGGTTCCTTTCTAAAGTCAACGCGGACAAAGTCGCGGGCAAAAACTGGTAAAATATAAATAAAATAAATTTCTGATTTACTCGACTTATGTCAAAGACTAATAATGCCATACAATAAAATGGTCAAATCCGAAAAATGACTAACAATGACTGCCTCGTTGGTCTGGTGGCAAAGCCCATCGCTTTGTGATCACGAGGGTTCAAATCCTAGGTCGGACAAATGTAGTTTTTCGAAACGAGAAATTCCCAGTATGAGTCCGGAGTCTGGAATTGTGCCCGGTATATGTCAATAGGCTCGCCCCCTATTATATGGGACCTAACATCGTCGGCGAAACGTGGGTGTACTCAGTACACCTCTGCCACCCCCTCTGGGAAATATAGAAAATATGAAAATAACACATACGAATAATGACAATGATTTGTTTCTCATTTAAATAAGTAAAATTGTATGTAAATGATCTGTGCAGGGCAGCTGGCAAAAATAGGTATGTGTAGCAGAGGATCGTAGTTTTGGAGCAATTTTAGATTTCTATATGTTTAGAAGAATGGTATTGTTAAGGTTGGACATTATGATTTGGCATTATTCAGGGTTGACATTATTCATCTTTGACATAAGTCTAGTAAATCCAATTTCTATGTTTGAGCTATACTTTTAGTTCAACGCATACACGCTCACCGATATATATTATTCTATAGTAATAAAAATGTATAGAACGACTTTCGTGGCTAATCGCGCAAAAATCCAGGTCTTTTGACGTAAAACCATCAATCTGTCGGGTCCACGGCAGAGATCTTGATAAATCGTTCCAGTTATTAATCGACGATTCTGAGGATCTGATACGAGCCGCCATTGTTGACGCGTCACCGCCAGCGGTTGGTGATTTACTGATACTGTATCGTTTTATTGTCAACTGGTGCACCGGTGCCTCTCCTTGAAGCGAGAAGGATAAGCTGATCAATTCGGAGTTTGAAAAATATTTATAGGGTAAGATAAAATCTCGGAGTTCGAGGCTCAGCGTAAAGCTGACCTTGACGCCAAACGCAATCAGTTAAAGGCCCGCCCACCTGCTGCCATATCATACAACTATGAGAACGGCGTACTCACGTGCCCTCAGTGTGCACGGAGTTTCGCCGCGAAGATAGGCTACATAAGCCATCTTCGAGCGCATCAGCGGCATTACTCCGACTAGGGGTCAAAGTGGTCGCCATGGCCGAAATCGGTCGGATCAATCATCATCATCATTGTCAACCGGTGCACCGGTGCCTCCCCTTGAAGAGAGAAGGATAAGCTGATCAATTCGAAGTTTGAAAAATATTTATAGGGTAAGATAAAATCTCGGAGTATTGGTAACTTGGTATGCCTATGTTCAAAATACTAAACTAGGGGTGTCCCTAGTGGGTGTGTTTAGTATATGAAAATCGCACATTAAGTAAAACAAGCATCCGTCTCAATTGGAATAAAATAATCTTTTTTTCTGAATTTTCCAACAAAAGAGTACTAAATCTACGAATATTTTAGCCTAAAATTGAAAGTTCATCATATAGGTATTTAAAGAAATGAACTTAAACTCTTGGTTTAATATCCGACGGGGCGCGACGACCTTGGGCCACGCGAATGTTTGTGTTTTCATAGAGATCTTAAAAATCTTTTGTATCTTGATTTTTTTAAACCGTATATCAGTCTACATAAAGGCATCATTTTGAAATAAAAAATGGTATTCTAACATCACACTGCGGCAAGCACCTAGCAAAGACTAAGTTAGCTAGAGTGTATGCACTTTAACGCGTCCTACAAAAATTAAGTGGAGGTGTCTTCTCTAGTAAGTCAATCTTCTCATCCGAATATACAAACCTTCACATTTATACTAATATTATAAATGGGAAAGTTTGTATGTTTAGATGTTTGGTTGTTTGTTAGGTTGGGATAAAATTTGGTAGGCAGATAACTTAGATAAATAGATAGATAACTCTTTATTGTGCACCAATAAGATACATCTCAAAATAACAAAAAGAACTAAAAGTAACACAAAGGGCGGCATTATCGCTAAAAAGCAATCTCTTCCAGGCGACTTTGGGATGGAGAAATAGATTTGTAAGTAGTATTGACGGGGGTGCACTTGCTAGAAATCGCCGTATAAATTTGAAATAATATATAAAAAGAAAACAAAACGCTAACACATATTAGAACCTACACATACGTGGCATATTAAAACACAAAAATAAAAATAAATAAATAAACACACAACAAACACATAATTACCTACATATTTAAGTTTCACGTCGTGTCGCGGGCAGAAACTAGTACATAATAACTGAATAACAATTGTGATATGAGATTAAGTCCACTTCTTAAAAAAATTAATAAAACACCGTAACGCCTAATTTCCCAAGCGGGGGTAGCAGGGGTGTACTGAGTACACCCACTTTCCGCCGACGATTTTAGGTACCATGTAATAGGGGTCCCACTTTCTGTTACTTTTAAAGTATAACTGGTTGGGAAACAAAGCAGTACCAAGCTAGTTAATATTCAGACAACAACTAAACAGGCCAGGCATCCCCAGAGACCGGAGCGGATAATATCGGGAGAATATAGTTTGATACGAGACGTTGATATGGGTTGCCGTTCTCTTCGTTATACGGACGTACCGTATAACAATTTAATCTGGTGCGTTTTTGTTGTAAAAATATTCTGGACGATCTGTATGTCTTTTTAGTCTTGACAAAACATGAGCCCTCTTGTTTCGATCATAATTTTATTTAATAAGTATTTAATGGTTATATTCGATGGCGAGTATCTGTCGAACAAAAATAGTCGATTTATGTGAGCATACTAATTATTTATTCGTCTGGGAACACTGACACTATATAATCTCTAAACTGTGTTTTGACGTCCACTAACATGTTCGCGCGTGCCGAGGCATCGTCCTGGCCTCACATCCGGGACCTAGCGCCATGGCATGCGCGCCCGCCGGACAGGAGGCCCAACCCACGCAACTGGGCCGTGCCCAGCGATGATATTGTGGGGCCTGCACCGGACTAGACCTCCGCCGCCCACTGCAGTTCTCCCTAACGGCTAGCAGTTGGGGCTCGAGCGCATGCGCGGCGATGACACTGGACACGACACCGTGGAAGATAGATGAGGGACTGGACGAAGTCACCGTCATAGCTGGTCGCCTGCCGGGCTTCTCCAACGAGCCCCACCCGGTAGAGCTTGACCGCACGGCGGTGTGAAGAGCGCCACATCGCATTACCCTCACTATCTTCCACACCACCGGATTGACATTTCCCAACCCCCTAATGCCCCCATCTTCCCTCTCGAAATATCCCTACCCCCACTATAACACCTGAAACAGCCCGGTGGCGTTTGATCGCCCGCTAGGTCGCCCTAGTGGTGCTGCATCGCGCTGCCGGCGAAGAAAGAAGAGGGGCCTCGGGAAGTCGCCGCCTCCTGCTGATCGCTTTGTCGGGCTTCCTATGGTTCGCCATAGGTTCCAGCTGACAGGGTTGGTCGCGGAGTGCGGCGTGAACATACTCATGATGCCCCCCCCCCGCGGGATCCACGGGTCTCCGCCTCTTCGAGGGAAATCCCAACCCAACGACCTGGCCATATTTATGGCCGGCGATAAAAACCTCGGCCAGGGGGCACTTGCCCCGATGCCGATTCCCCACACCCTTGCGGGTGTGTGCGAAGACCATGCGAATGACGTCGCCATATACTCGCGACTTTTAACGTCGGACAGTTCGATAATATCATTGTGATCGCCTACCCACCTTGTGAATTATTGAAAAAACACATGGCATTGTGATTCGAAATATATCCGAGGATATCCTTGCAATCCTAGTTTAATTTCTGAGTGTAAAACCTGGTCTTACAATCGTAAAATATTTATAAAGACAATGTGTTTCTATCTATATCATCAGAGAGTACAGAGTAACAATACGTGTATTTTCTTTGTATGGGCATTATAAAGACGCAGCTATGAGTGGATATTTCAAATAATACAAATTAAATGTTTGTGTACATATGTTGTTAAGTAAGTCATCGGTGATTTATCTACATACCTTTTTCATTTCTTTAGAACCTGAATATTTTAGTAATAACCTTTATTTTATTAATAAACTTATTATATTAATTATTACACAAACACAAAAAATGCGAGGGTATCTATCACACACGCATAAATTTTAAGTAGAAAAAAAACTTAAGTAAATGTAAACTAAAATAAATAACGGGCTTAAACAAAAAATGGAATTCATGAAAAGCACCGTCAAAAAGTATTTTTTCAAGCATTTATCATAGCACCAAAACAAACAGAGCACCGTTCATCCATTTAACGTTCCTCTATAATTCACAGATTAGTAATTAGTACGGTCTTAACGACCATCAGATAAGGAAGATTAATAACAATGTCTGTCCCAGAAACGTCAAAATTAGGCCAGAATTTTAATATTTATTTCGACTTTTTAGCCAAGAGCCTCTTTTTCCGAGCATTATCCGCTTTAACTGGTCATTAAGATCATCTGTCAACTTGGCCGGGTACCCGAGGCAGCATGATCCACCAGCTAGGGTTGAGCAATCAATAAGGACCAACCATTAATCTTGGATGACAAAAAAGTCTTGTCTTCTAACAATATTTTTGTCGGTTTAGTGTACGTTCACATAGAGCGGTTTGAACAGCGTAGGAGAACGCTTGATTTTCACACAGAACTGAAGCCGGATGCTCGAGCGCGAAAAAGTGAAAAAGTTTGCAAACAGGACGCTTTTAATGTTCTTACGGCGCATTGTAACGGTTCTCGAGTATTTTCTGATCACGAAAGATGTAAATTATAATTCCAAAGCGGTAATTTAAATACGATCAAATTTTGTTCGGCTCCCTATTCAGGTCTATGTAAATGAACCCTTAGTCGAGCGGGTCCTTAGTTTTTGTGTAGGTTCATTTCTTGTCGAGTTTCCAGATTAACATTATTGTGTTTGACGATTTTCACACGGTTATTTTGAATAACAAACATAACTACTTACACAATCATATGTTCCTAATCACATAATTAATCACACAAGTCACAGATATAGTGCCATAAGGATCTTTTAGCCCGTGGACGACATTGACAGGTTGGTATGAAAGGACATTGTCGAAAATTGCCCCAGAACTAACAAACATTTGACCCATGCCATCATTTTTATCTATTTTATTAAAATAATGGCAAATATCCGTATCTAATGAACAATTTGCAATCTAAAACGGATATTTCTAAGTATTGTAAGTGCCTATATCGAAGTCGCCGACATTTTTACTGAATGTCAACACACAATATAACCTCAAATGTGTTAATGGCTACTGAATTATAACCTCAAAATCTTAAATACTTTTTGTGCAAATCCCAGTATCAGTCCTGTAGGTGGAATTGTGCCCGATATCCTAGTGCGGGGCTACGTTTTTCTTTAATTCGGTGTACACAGTACATTTCTGCAACCCCTGCTTGGGGAATTAGGACGGTGTTTATTTTTTTATTTACAGGAAATATTTCCTGATCTGGGGCAAAGATTGTAATAATAAATAATCTTAGGTAGAATTTCAGCTAAGATTCAAGTTCTGCACCTAACAGGACTTTAGTATAACTATTTTACTATCTAGATATTTATAGCGCCAGCGAGATCACTGTCTGGAATTCAGGATAATAAGCTTTGTTCCGTGATGAAACTTTCTAGGACGATATTATCGATAAAGCAATCAGACACCATCATGATTTATGTATTCCTAGTCTTAGAATGTTTGGTGTCAGCTATTGTAATCTAGAAATAGGTTAAATATAGAAATTACAAGTAAGTAGACAGCTATGACACATTTCTTGAGTAGCTAGATATATTATTGCGCTGGATCCTTTGCGGGGTAGGCATAAACGTAGAAAATTTGTAAATTTTATTTCATTCAAAATAATTTAGTTTAGATTTGACTCACTAAGGTGATATCACCTGGGTGTTTAAAAGCGACGTTTATTAGTGTCCAATGATCATCCAGTGGCAAATCACTTAGGTAATATTTCTCAGCCGTCATCTAAGAAGAAATGGTCATAGGAAGGAAGTTATAGCGTAAGGAAGGAAAGGTAAAATTATTGAACGGAGAATGCGCGTGAAGTCCGATGGAATGTTGTGCGAGGCACAAGGGGGTTTCAGGTCTGGAAGAGGATGTTCGGATCAAGTCTTCTCACTCCGCAACATCGTAGAGAAGCATCTGGCAGTGGGCCGGAAGGTTTTCTGCGGTTTTGTAGATCTGGAGAAGGCATTTGACAGAGTTGTGCGAAAGAGACTTTGGGACATTTTGCCAGAGTATGGTATAGATGGCACTCTGTTGCGAGCCGTCCAGTCCACTTATGTGGACTGCAAGGCATGCGTACGGGTGGGTGGTAACAGGTCACCCTGGTTTGACGTTAAAATCGGCGTCAAGCAGGGTTGCGTGTTGTCCGCTAGACTGTTTATAATATATCTGGACAAAAGTCTTCAGACAGTATGCTGGACAAGCAGTTAAATGAGCATATAAAGCTTCATGATGCTCAATTTGGATTTCAGCCCGGACTATCAACAGAGGCGGCTGTACTGTGTCTCAAGCATACTGTATGGTACTATACAGATAGGAAGACACCTATCTATGCGTGTTTTCTTGATCTGTCAAAGGCATTCGATTTGGTGTCCTATAGCAAGCTCTGGAATAAATTGTACGCAGAGACCACAGTGCCAGGTGAACTTATCAACCTATTAAAGTATTGGTATGGGCACCAAAGTAACTTGGTTAGATGGGGAGGCTCACTATCCGGAGCGTACCAACTCGAGTGCGGCGTGAGGCAGGGGGGGCTGACCTCACCCAAACTCTTTAATCTCTACGTTAACCGGCTGATTGAGGAGCTCACCAGCGCCAAAATAGGTTGCTCTATAGATGGTATATTTGTAAACAATATAAGTTATGCAGACGATATGGTGCTGCTGAGCCCCTCAATCAGTGCCTTAAGAAAACTGGTAGGGATTTGTGAGAGGTATGCGGAGGCCCATGGTCTTGGGTATAATGCCGACAAAAGTGAGCTACTCGTTTTCAGGGCGGGGACTAAAGAATATTCTTCGGTTCCGCCGGTAATGATAAGAGGCTCACCACTTAAGTTAGTGTCGGAATTTAAATACCTGGGACACTGGGTCACCGCAAACCAGAATGATGACCTGGACCTGGAGAGAGAGCGTAGGGCGTTGTCAGTGAGAAGTAATATGTTGATCCGCAGATTTGCAAAGTGTACCAATGGTGTAAAACTAACCTTGTTTAGAGCCTTTTGCCAAACGTTTTACACCTGCAGTCTGTGGATCAACTATACTAGAAGGGCTGGCGACGTACTGCGCGTACAATATAACAACGCGTTTAGGGCATTGATGGGGTTGCCGAGGTACTGCAGCGCCTCGGGGATGTTCGCGGAAGCACGTATAGATGACTTCTACGCGATAATTAGAAAGCGGATCGCGTCCCTGTGGAGGCGAGTGCGCGCCAGCCCCAACAGTGTCCTGCGCACAGTGGCGGAGAGGGTCGAAGGGCCGATATTGCGGCACTGGACCACCGCACATGTGGTGCCGTCAAACCGGGCGGCCAAATAACATTATTTTTTTTTTGTTTTAATTTGTTTTTTGTTTGTTTCTACTAACAATAGTTTTAAGAGTCGATGTAATTACTAACATATGTATGGATGAATATCCGAAATAAATATATTATTATTATTATTATTATGTATATATTTATTCAGTATAATTTCTTATAAAATATATATAAAAATATAAAATACAAATATTCTTATATATATTGTATAAAAAAAATGTGCTCCACCGACAGCAAGGTCTACGACCCATGCTACCGGCGGTCAGGGCTCCAAAGAGAGGAACCTCCTCACAATGCGTGCCGTGTCCAACATTACTGCCTTCTGTATCAGGCCCTTCACCCACCTACCTAGCGAGAGCTTCTCAAGGTGTTTATCGAAGCTCTTCGCTATAAGGCCGTTGACTGAAACGACCATCGGAATAATGATAGTTGAATCAACATTCCACATGGCGGTAACCTCATGGGCCAGGTCCAAATATTTTGATAATTTTTCTTTTTCGGCCTTTACAAGGTTCTCATCATGCGGAATGGTGACATCAACTAGCATTACACGACGCATCGATCGATCTATTATCACGATATCAGGTTTATTGGCTACAATAGTCCTATCCGTGATAACAGATCGATCCCAGTAGAGCGTGATATGACCACTTTCGAGAACTGGAAGAGGCTGGTACTGGTAGTACGGTACTTCAGAGTCCACAAGGCCATATTTAAGAGCAAGTTGCTGATGGATAATCCTAGCCACTTGGTTGTGTCTGTGCAAGTACTCTCCGTTAGCAAGACGATAACAACCGGAAACTACATGTCTAATAGACTCACCGGGACGGTGGCATGCCCGACAAATGTCAACCGTGCCGTCCTTTAGGATGTACTTCCGGTAGTTGTTCGTCATGATAACTTCGTCCATAATTGCAAAGACAAAGCCTTCAGTTTCCCCAAAAAGGTTGCTGAAGCGTAGCCAGGTTACGGAAGCGAGCTGGTCCACATCAGGCCCTGTAAGAGCCCGATAGAACCGTTCGTGTAGCTCCTTGCCCTTCCATATGGCTGTGCGGTCCGAAGTACTTAATACCTGGGGCCTTCGCCAGTTCCCGTTTGCCAAGGAAAGCGGAGTTAGGCCTCTATCGATTGCGGCAACATCTCGATACATCACCACGGATACACTCAAAAAGTACTGTCTGAGATTGCACACCTCGCGGTTGTGTAGTGTCTTAGCGTTTAAAAACCCACGACCACCGCACTTCCGCGGGATGTACAACCTCATAACAGACGACCGCGGGTGATGCATACGATACGCTGTCAGCAATCGACGGACCTTTCTATCCAGGGCATCCAGTTCAGACTGAGTCCACCTTAGTATGCCAAAAGAGTATGTAAGAACAGGCATGACCCAACCATTGAAAGCTCGGACCCTATTTCCACCTGATAGAAGGGTTTTTAACACTTTTATCAGGCGGGCAAAGAACCGATCCCTCAATGATTGTTTCATATCCTGTTCCGCTATACTTAAAGCTTGTGACATACCAAGATACTTGTAGGAATCCATTTCAGAGAGAGACCTGAGGGATATATCTTCAGAGAGCTGTAGATTAAAAGAATCTTCAACTCTCCCTCTTTGTACATGGATGACCGCACACTTGTCTACTCCAAACTCCATTCCGATGTCGTTGCTAAAATTGCCGGTTATTTTGAGCAACTCCATCAGGTCTGTTTTCTTCGAAGCGTACAACTTGAGGTCATCCATGTACAGTAGATGAGATATAGGCTCACTCTCCCTCCGCAAATGGTAACCTAGCTTTGAATCCTTAAGTATAGCACTTAATGGATTCAAAGCTAAGCAGAACCACAACGGACTCAAACTGTCGCCCTGAAAGATACCCCTGCTTATCTTTATCAAGTCCGACGAACCAGAAAGGCCACCACATCCTGGGTGACGAAGAACTGTGGTCCACTGCCTCATACACGAACCGAGGAAAGAGCATAGCGCCGGGTGTACTCTGTACAGCTCTAGCACCCTCCCCAGCCATGTATGAGGCACCGAATCATAGGCCTTCTTATAGTCAATCCAGGCCATGGAGACATTCTTTCTGGATCGTCGTACCTGTTGGCAAATGGCAATATCAATGAGGAGCAAATCCTTTGTACCCCGGGACCCCCCCTTACAGCCATTCTGAGTAGGCGATAGAATATGCTGTGCCTTAAGGTGATTATTGATTTTTATTCTCAGAATGGATGTAAGGAGTTTATAGACCGTAGGTAGACATGTAATCGGTCTATAATTTTTAGGTTCCGAAGTACTGCCAGATTTGTGAATCAAGTGAGTGACACCCGATGTCATAAAACTAGGAAGCGATCCCAATTGAAGAGCTTCTTGGAATTGAGTCGCTAGACGAGAATGTGAGCCCTGGAGCCTCTTTAGCCAGAATGCGTGCAGTCCATCCGGCCCCGGACTTTTCCAGTTCGGCGCCGCACGAACCGCACAAGCCAGATCTTCACGGCTTATGACTACGGGCTCCATTTTCTGAATGGGCCCACAGGATCGTCCAACAACATCAAACCATTCGCCCTCGGAGTGAGTGACGGGCACTGACCAAATTTTACGCCAAAACTCGGCCATCACGGCCGCATTTGGCAAGTGCACGTCAGTCACTCTCTCTTGGGGGCGCTCCCAAGCCTGGTATACACTCCTTTGATTCGTCTGGAAGGTGCGATTCACGTGGTATCTGTCTGCTCTCGCCTTATACCTGCGAATCCTCTTCGCCCATGCATAAACTTTTTGCTTCCAGTAGTCTATGCGTTCCGCGACTCCTGCCACATAGTCCACAGGAGCCACTCGTGTGCCTGCAAAGGCTTGGGTCACGAAACGCACAACTCTCGGGCGGTTGTTTCCAGCCTGGAAGCACAACAATTTCGCTATGAGTGTCCTAGCCATATTTATACGCCGCTCTATTCTGCACTGCCAGAGTGATTTAGCATTTGTGGGTTGGGTGGCTCGATGTAGATTAGGAAATCTTACACCTGCCACCCGACACACCGCCACCGCTCCACAGTACAAAATAGAATGGGTATCACATAAGTCCACACTGGTCTCCCAGTGTGGCTTTAAAACATTGTCTAGGGCACTCACAAGCGAAATGTTACGTCTATGCATGGGCAAACGGGGTAGGCATGGTCTTAGGGAAATCGGTGCAGACCGATACTCCGCAAAGGCATCCTCCAGAGCTCTCCTCACCTGCTCCTGTAGCTGGTCACTAACACTTGCCTGCTCGCTATTTACCTCCTCCAATCGTGCGAAGTTATTCAAAGAGATAGGATCTTCAACACTTCGCACGTTGGATTCAGTACGAGCAGGAAGTGCTTCGCGGTGCAGTCGCTCAAGCACTGTGTCATCCAACAACTTGCACCGCTGGATGGCACGTACTTGATCCGATAGTCGTTGCGCAGTAACGGCGACAGTCGGGTGAAGCCCCTGAAACAGAGACAACAATTTCGGACGGTAAGCGGTGAGGATGGTTCCTCCCTCTGTAGCACCATAGTAGGCCCGCATGACACTCAAATTTAATTCTGGAGTCCATCTCATGCGGCGCACTACACCACCGGTAGCAGGGGCCGTGGGCGGAGCACAATGTCCCGCTGGTCCCAGGCGTGCCGGTAGCGGTGGGCGTCCTCTCCTCGCAGATGTTAATGTAGGTGGAGACGCCGATATCCCGGCATCGTCACTAGAGGCCCCAGATGTCGGCGGTGTAAAAAAATCTTCATCCTCCGAAGGCTGGGGCGAGGTGGGCGAGCCGGGCAAAGGTGTTGGGCGTGCGCTAGGTGACCGGGCATCCCGCTGCCGACACAGCCGCACGGGGTTTCTTCGGCTGGGCTCGGCCATTTACAGATGTGTTATGTTTTTCTTCGAAATCCACATTTTGCGAACCCACGTTCGCATTGTAAATTTTGCTCTTAAAGTGTGTTGTTTTTTGATGTTTGTTGATGTCTAAATGGATACTTTTCAATATTTCTTCGCCAAAAAAATTTTTATTTACACAAAACGACGTGTCGTTGACAGCGGTTGCCATGGTTATTATTATTATTATTAAAGACTGAAAGCGATGAATGAAGGTGTACAAATGGGTGACTTAGTGGTAAACCATCTACTTTATGCAGATGACGCGGTTTTAATAGCGCCAACAGCCACTGATCTGCAAACACTAGTCACAGTTATGAAAGACGACTGCATGATCAATGGCTTACACTTGAATGTGAAGAAAACCAAGATTATGGTTTTTGAAAGGGAAGAAACCAGAACGAATGTAAGGATTGTGGTTGGTAACGATGTGCTGGAGCAAGTGAATGAGTTTGTATATCTTGGATGCGCCTTCAGTAAGGATGGGAAATACACCGCTGACATAGAGAGAAGAGTGAGTGCAGGGAACAGAGTGAATGGTGCGATGGGAAAGCTACTCGGGAGCCGGCACTTAAGCCATAAGGCGCAGCTGGCCATACATAACGGAGTTCTTGTCCCAACGCTGTTATATGGTAGCGAGAGCTGGGTATGTAAGAAGGAGAATGAAAGCAGGATAAATGCGGTAGAAATGCGAGCTCTGCGGAAGATGTGCGGAGTGAAGCTGACCGACCGCATTAGCAACAGCGTAGTAAGACAGCGAGTAGGTATGAAAGATAGTATCGGTGTAAAGATGAGAAAGGGCATACTCCGTTGGTTCGGGCATATAGAAAAAATGCCAGAGGAAAGAATGACAAATCAGATATACAATATGAAAGTGGAAGGATGCAGGTACCGGGGAAGACCTAGACTATCTTACCACGACCAAATAAACCGAGTCTTATCTGATGGAAAAGTCAAGAGTCTCCGTAACCGGCGAGCGTGTATGAGACGAACTATGAGAGTCGAGGAAGCCAGAGAGGTATGTAAGGAAAGAACCTGTTGGAACTCTGTACTCTCTGCCTACCCCGCAAGGGATCTGGCGTGAGGTTATAGATAGATAGATAGATAGAAGGAAAAGTTATAGGTTTTGTTAAATAACCCCGTTACGCCTATATTCCCCAAGCGGGGGTGGCAGAGGTGTACTGAGTACACCCACGTTTCACCGACGACGTTAGGTCCCATGTCATAGGGGGCGAACCTATTGCCATATACCGGACACAATTCCAGACTCCGAACTCATACTGGGAATTTTTCGTTAGAAAAACTACATTTGTCCGACCTAGGATTTGAACCCAGGACCTCGTGATTACAAATCGATGTGCTTTGCCACCAGACCAACGAGGCAGCAACGAGAATTATTAATCAGTGTGACTGGTCTAAGATCGTTATAAAAACTTAACAGATAAACGTTCTGACTTCTTTGTTTAAATAATATTCCAAAGGTCTATATCCGTAACCAAAATAGTATCGTTTTCATTAAATTAATTGTGATGTTCAGTGAAGTTCTAATCACATTAAAGACTATTTCACTATGTGTTCTCGGGTTATCTCGCGAAGAACTCCTTGTGATATGTATAACGTTCCAACAAACTTTTATAGCCCCGATGTCTCGTCGTAATTTGGTCGATATTGTCAACAATCTGAATGGAAAGTTTTAATTTGACAAACTTTTCAAGATGCATGTCTGCGCACGTTATGTGTTGTTTTTACGACCTCCCTTCAGCATACATACGAGTACAACAAAATATATATTTAACATAATTCTTACCGATGCCAAAACAAAGTCGTTTTAATAATACGGAGCTTTAGTGCCAAGCCTTCTGGAAATAAATTTGTACATTTGCTGTACTTTGATTTAATTGAGGCCTTACTAAGCTACTGGTGAGCTACTGGAACAGTAGTTAAATAGAAAAAAAACTATAATAACTTACTTGCAAATACGAAGATTTCACTAACAAACTATCCTGAAATCATTATATAGGTTTTCAAAATTTTTAAACTGCTTTCCGGACGGACCAAACTTACATTTCGAAAATGACCCACTTTTTTTAATTATCTGACTTTTACCCAGATCCCTTGCGGGGTAGGCAGAGAGTACATTGTTTTAACAGGTTCTTTCTATACACACCTCTCTGGCTTCCTTCATTCTCATAGTTCGTCTTATACAAGCTCGCCGGTTACAGAGACTTGACTTGCCCTTCGGGTAAGATACGGTCTGACTTTTATTTTGGTATATATTCGTGTTCGAAGTAATTTCGATGCAAAAGCCCTTAAAAAATCACTTATGCTACCTACAACCAACCTATAACTAACTTGGTTACAGAGAGTTTAGCACGAACAGGTGACGTTAGCATGACACTATCAAGTAGGTATACCCTCCTTTTTACACTGTAAATTGTCAAAATAATAATCAGTGACAGCACACTTTCTCAACAATGTACGATAACGTCAATAGTTTGTGCTTAGCAATCATTTTACGAACTTATACTTCTGATTTTTATCTGGACAGGGGCAGTATTGAGGTCTGTCGACAGCAATTAGCCTCTTGTTCTCAATGCCTTATCTTAATTAAGCAGTTGCCTGCAGTCAAAAGATTGTTCACTTAACTTTTCAATTTTCGGAATAAATTTTGCGAAATACCTATAATTTTCTGATGACTGCTCTATTATTCACTTTTTTCGACAGCTGTCCGAATTAGTGTTATAAAAGTTATTTAATTTAATGTATTTTTTTATTTTACACACAAACTGTTACAATTGATTGAAAATACATAGTAAATTATTGTACAAAAGCGAGCTTAACTCAAAGTCGAGTTCTCTACCAGCAAACCTTTGAGTGATAGAGAAACAAATTAACAAAATGAGGATAGGAATAAGTGTACAACACAAAAGAAAGAAAAAAAGTTATTTATAGATAGAAAAGGTATAAACTACAGATATATATCTACAAATATACTACATGCTATACATTACCATAAAATAGACTACTTGAATATTTACATACATACAAATATCTTACACAGATAGGAAATGTTTTCTAATTCTTCTCTTGAAAATCTGTAAAGTTGGGTTATCACGTAAACAGTGTGGGAGAGAATTCCATAGGCGCACAGCACGCACAGTACGCATAGTAATGCACCATCATATCGACATGAGCTATGACGAGGTGCACCTCGTCATAGCTCATGTTGATGTTATGGTTGTGGTATGTGGATGTTGATATGATAAGAAGAAGAGAATAGATAGAGCGACAAGCTTTTTCCCTGGGGACTGAATACTCAAAGCGTTCACAAAGAGGTTTTTTAATTTATGAATTTTTATATTATTTCTCGTATATTTTAGTTGTAAATCTATCTATATCATCACGCCAGATCTCTTGTGGAATAGTTCATAGATCCAACAGATTATTTCCTTACATACCTCTCTGGATGTTTGTACACAGCGACAAAATATGTCTTTTTTACTTGTTAAAAATATATATAGTTCTTCTTTTAAGCCGCAAATATTCTAATGTGTGTTTTTGTTAATTAATATAAACTGAATCATTGTTAAAATTATAATTTTGGTTTTCATTTTTTGCCATTTATGAAAAAAGAAGCGTTTCTTGAGCCTCAAGTCTTATTTTAAGCTCGTGTTGCTATTGAAGAACTCAAATTAATAATTATTTCTGTATTGTGACTGGATTTGCATGAATTTCACATGCATAAACACCTGAACCGAAACAAGTTATTGCCGGTCGCACAAAGTATTGTCGGCAAAGATTTGTGTGTGATGCGAGAGACCTTTAATCTCATTCCACCATCATATTATTGTATATCTATAAACACCCTTAAAATTCCAATCACGAAACCAATACCAGCGAGGAATAACGATATATTATCGTAGATATCTTCACATGTCGAGGAGTGAAGATATTTATTATATTTCTATTCAGAAAGGAGACGTGAATAATATTTATGCCTGGCCCGTTACGTCATATTCTATACTTATGTGATGCCCTGGTACCAGATACCGAGAGTTAGCGAATATCTACATCGTACGAATATTAATAACGCGAATGTTTGTAAAAATGTATATTTTTTACTGGGTCACGATAATTACTAAACGGATTTTAATGAAACTTTACAGCTTATACATCAGAATAATACATGGGCTATTATTTATAGAAAAATTACAAAATGAACACATGCAAAGTAGGTAACAGTTAGTACTTTAAAAACTTTAATGCTTAGTTGCTAATGCAACTTAAAGTTAGAGGTCACGGTTAAATTGATTTCGTTTATGTCGAGAATTATTAGTATTCAAATTTCATAATTTTTACGGACTACTTGACGTAAAAACTTACTGGTGCAATTTAACGTTACACTTACTGACTGAATTACAGACAATGCAGAGCTTAAACTGATGAATCTAGTTTGTCTAGAAATGTTGCATATGAGTTCTTTATAAAAGAAGGTGAGCATATGAGTTCTTTATAAAGGAAGGCTAGAAAGGGATTGTTAAAAATGTATCGCTCAAGGGGGTTGATAAAACCCGATGAGGACACCTGTGTTTTACCTTGGTTCGAATAACCCACAGATTACTGGTATCACGATGGCTGATATCAAGCTCGCTTCCTATCACATTGAGAACTTACATCGTAAATGAAGTGTACAGACTCAGTCTATCTCAGCTTGACCCTAGAACAGTACCCATAAATTAACTGCAGTAACAGTACCCTGGGGTACGGGAGTACCCCATGAATAAAACACAAATTTTACGAAAGGATAAACATTTATTAAAAATCAACTTATATAGACAGTAAAGAAACTAATGACAGTCTTATTGGTTACAAATAACAATACTAATAATTACTATAACTTACAGTTTTAGCAATTATATTTGATGCTCTAAACCTATGAATGTCTTACATTTCTCACATCTAGTTTGAGATTTATGATCTTTTGATCTGAAATAAAACGAATACCTTCCAGATTTCGAATCTTAAGCGTTTGGAGTGCTGCATGATCGTGTTTTCCCTATTATATTGTCGATACTTATTTGCAGATGTATCGGCAAAGTTTTATAGAATCGATCATGCAGGTGCGGCTTTATTACAAGAAAAACAAGAACATACTATCTAAATCGCTTGAAATTAATTTAGCAGGATTTTGTTTCTTGGTGCATGAAATTTTGTTTTGTTTTATTAGGATAGCTAACAGCTTATGAGTATTATAGTTCAAAAACCTACTATCTAAATCGCTTGAAATGAATTTAGCAGGATTTTGTTTCTTGGTGCTTGAAATTTTGTTTTGTTTTGTTTTATTAGGATAGCTAACAGCTTATGAGTATTCTAGTTAGACACAAAGTAGCAACTAAACGCTAATTATAAGCTATCACATGTAGAAAACGACTATGAATAACAGCCACAACATTTTTTGTTTCTTTTTAAAAAAGCACATGTAAATGATACAAACTTACTTGCAAGTTACTTTGCTTAGCAAAGCCGGACAATCAACATCTCCCCTAATTAACTTGAGAAGTAATATAATATCTGCTATATTACGTCTAGCAGAAAGAGGTAAGAGATGAAGCTTAGCACAGAGTTCGTCAAGTTTAGGTATCTTAAATATGTAACTAAGAAATCGTGTAAACTTTTTTTGAACCCTTTCAATCATAAGATTATATAATTCGCAACATAGATTCCAAATTTGACTAGCATACTCGAGATGGCTACGGACGTAAGCACAGTAAAGGATTTTAATATATTATATAGAAATTTATATAGAAATATTATATTTCTTTGTGGAGTACGAGTTGAAAGAGGTTGACATGAAAACCATACAAATTTTTCACTACTTTCGTTACTTTTTGTTCCTTTACCACGCAAAACTTCTGGTACTGTAACGACTGTTACTGGTAAATTTGTAGTTCTAATCTAGACATTATCTTCTTCAACTTCTTCTTTAAAGATCTTCTTCATAGTTACAGCTATCCTTGTCAGTTAGTCGTATTCTCTTCATCGCGAAGGTCGGGAATTATTTCGTCTCGTTCATCTTCCAATTCTTTCCTTTCATAATCGGATTCCAAAAGAAGACTTTCTATTGTGTGATGTATCTGTGAGGATTCTACGTGAAGCCATCTAAAACATAGCTTTAGTTCGATTTACATGCATACATTACCTTACATACATACCTACTTACAATAACTGTTATAAAAAATAGAATACACCAAATTTATGCGAAATAAAGATCAGGGAAAATAAATTATATGAATTAAAGTCATTACATTATGGAACATGTCTCAAAATAGTGGAAAAGTATTCATTCATTCGAGAAATATCAATAACGAAAAAATGAATTTATACTTACATTAACTGTACCCAGAGGTACTGGTGTACCCCACACACTGATCACCATGTCCACATAAGAACAAGGTTCGCACCCGACTTATGCTTCGATACTACCCCCCTCCCTGTGCAAATACACGGCATCACGAGAAAATCCGATTCTTAACAAATTAGTAATCGCTTTTTACGATATTTTTTTTGATCTGTACCCCAGAGTACGGTATTAGTACTAGTTAAAGAATTCAGACGTTCATTCAAGTAGTCCAGAGTCTAGATTTGTGTCCGGTATAATAACAAAAGGCTCTCCCCATACATAGGACCCAAAAGCAATCACAATGTACAAACAAAGTACACCTCGGTCACCTCCACTAGGAAAGTGGGCGTTTATTCGATACTCTTTAGAATTACTTGTATATCAAAGCTACTCGCCTTCTAAGAAACCGGCAAGTTATTAAGGACAACGCATTCTAGTGTCCAATAACACAGACAGACAGCGTCGTGAGTCAATAGGGCTGCCTCGTTAGCTTTGAACAACTGTAAACCTTGTTATGGAACAAGGCACCACATACGAGTACATTCATTTCTTACACTTCCATAATTTAACAAAAATGTTAGAGAAGGTCACAAGTACTTTACGTCGCACAATAATTCAGATTTATGCACATACTATTTATTACACACGACTGTTATACCTAAAGGGGTGATCAGAGATGTTTGTAATACTTTAATATTTCAAAACGTCCATATTTCCTCGAAATGATTTCAAACAGCTCACGTGATATTGAGTTAGTGAAAGTAGGTTGACTTTATCACCCAAGTGATTTGTGTGAAATGAACCTCACGGAATTTATGGAATACCTGTGCATATGGAAGCACGTCTGGTTTTTTCCCGCATATTTTCAATAATATTTATTAGAATTATGTATTAGTCGGAATGGAGTACCTACCACGCGGTAAACTATAGAAGAATGTGCTTTGTTTGTACATTGTGATTGCGCCTTTGGGTCCTTTGTAACAGGGGAGAGCCTTTTGTTATTATACCAGACACAAATCTATTCTTCTGAATTCTTCTATAGATAAACAATACTGAGGGCATATAGAAAGAATGTCAGAAGATATAAAGACCAAACAGATATACAATGCGAAAGTGGAAGGATTTAGGTACTGGGGAAGATCTAGACTATCTTATCATGACCAAATATACCTTGTCTTATCTGAAGGACGAGTCAAGAGTCTCTGTAAGCGGCGAGTGTGTATGAGACGAACTATGAGATTGGAGGAAGCCAGAGAGGTATGTAAGGAAAGAACCTGTTAGAACTCTGTACTTTCTGCCTACCCCGCAAAGGAACTAGCGTGATGAAAGAGATAGATAGCATACTGAGGGATAAGCACAAACCATTTGACGTCTTCGTATCGTCATCGAGAAAGCGTCCTGCAACTTTCATTTTTATTTAGTACTAGCAGTTTCCCGCGATTTCGTACCCAGTCGACAACAGCGCCATCTACCGGGGCTTTAGTATATAGCCTATGTTACTTCTAGATAAAGTATAAAGTAGCTTTCCAATGGAGAAAGAATCATTGAAATCGGATTAATAGTACCGGATATTGCCCCAAACATCCGAACTCACAAACTTTACCTCTCTATAATATAAGTATAGAAGTAGACTAACGACCCGTCCTGGCTTCGCACGGGTCAACTATACACATAAACCTCCCACTTAAATCACTCCGTCGATTGGTGAAAACCGTATGAAAATCCGTTGAGTAAGTATTGAGTTTATCGCATTCAGACAGACAGACAGACACGGCGGGAGGACTTTGATTTATAATATGTGGTGATATGTAGTGATATTTGTAGTATGATGAGGGTGCCGTATCAACTCGATAGAGTCACGCTAATATGCTTCACTCGACTCGCCGACGTAGGGCATAAATTCTCAATGGTCTTTTTATTTTAATTTATGATTTCGTGTTAAGTATTACCTATACAGGTACTCTTTTAAAGTCCGCGAGAATACAAAACAGTCTGTATAATCAAATATGTACTTGTTACATATCTAACACCATACACTATCTCAAACAATTTCCATGCAAAAACGACAAAGATGTGATCAACAAATCTCGTACTCGTACGTTCAAAATTAGATAACCCTACGGCGTCTCTTTTCGCCAATTGAGATGGCATTACTGCCGTGTTTGTCACGGCCGCTAAAATGGAGCGCCTGTATGACAAATAAAGGTTATATATTATATTATATAATATTATACAAACAAAGTTGTGACATCAGATAAGGCTCCCGTTACTGGTTACATTCGAAAACGTATGGTTATATAATTTGATTGTGAGTTGCGAAATTTATTTTCTGAAAGATAAAACGAGGTATAATGAAAAGCATACTTAGCTCTCTGTCAATACAAATAATCCTAAGCATAGGAATATAGCCACAAATCTTGCGCGTGACTGCATATTACAAATGCCGTGTTTATTGTTAGTGCCGTACCTCTATTTTCGCAAATTGAGATGGTATCACTGCCGTGGGTGTCATTTCCGCTTATGTAGTGCACCCTATTTTGTCACAAAAGCTATGACATAAGATAAGGGAGCTTCCGTATTAGTTTTAATTCAAAACACATATATACTAATATATTATAAAGATAAAAGATTTCTATCTATCGATATCATCACGCCAGATCCCGTGCGGGGTAGGCAGAGAGTACAGAGATCTAACAGCCTCTTTCCTTACATAGCTCTTTGGCTTCCTCCACTCTCATAGTTCGTCTCATAAACGCTCTCTTCGAGAAAATATTTGTTAGTAGTTTCAGTTTATCGATTACAAATAATCGATAAACTGAAACTACTGAAAAAGCTACAAGTAACATAGGCTATAATTTATAAAGATATTACAAAATAAATGCGTGCTGCGAGTAACAGCTAATGGTTATGTAATTTGATTGTTGATGTGGCAGTTACTGAATAATCTATACTTAATCTATCTATCTATCTATATCATCACGCCAGATCTCTTACGGGGTAGGCAGAGAGTACAGAGTTCCAACAGGCTTTTTCCTTACATACCTCTCTGGCTCTCTATACTTAATAAAATATTATAAAGGAGTAAAGTTTGTGCGTTTGGATGTTCGAGCTAATTTCCGGTACTGCTGATCCGATTTTAACGATGTTTTCACCATTGGAAAGCTACCTTATCCAGAAGTAACATAGGCTATATAACATAGACCCGGTTGGTGGCGCTGTTGTCGACCGGGTATGAAGTCGCGAGAAACTGCTATCAGAAATAAAGCAAGTAGATGTAATGACTTCCTAATTATTGCGGAAATGTTAACTCTCCCACACACATACGCACACACACGCACAGACTAAGATTCATGTTTTGTTTTATGTTTAGTTTAGTTTTCCATTTTGGCCTGTGTTTTGTTTTTTTTTTTCTATTGTGGTGGCGGCCTGGTAACTTGAAATACAGGTTATTACTTAGTTTAGGCACCAGACTATCACAACTTTTATGTTGAACTATTGTAAAAAAAAAACACCGTCACGCCTATATTCCCCAAGCAGGGGTGGCAGAGGTGTACTGAGTACACCCAATTTTCACCGACGATGTTAGGTCCCATGTAATAGGGGGCGAGCCTATTGCCATATACCAGGCACAATACCAGACTCCGGACTCGTACTGGGAAGTTTTCGTTAGAAAAATTACACTTGTCTGACATAGGATTTGAACCCAGGACCTAACGATCACAAAACTATGCGCTTTGCCACTAGACAAACGAGGCTTAACTGATCTTTTGTAACTACTTATTATCTCCGTAGTGAGTTAATAAGGCATTATTATTATTATGAAAAGCATACTGAATTCCCCAATACAATACAAATAATCCAAGATTTCCTTCCAAAATAAAACCAAGCTATTTTAACAAATCTCGTTTACAGTTGCATATTTCAAAATATGGCAACCCTAACGCGTCTATTTTCACAAACTGAGATGTGTATCACTGCCATGTTTGTCACGGCCGCTAATGTGAGCCGCCCTTAATTTGTCACAAAGTTATGACGTCAAATAATGGTGCTCCCGTCACCGATTATTCCCGGAAATTTATACAGTTATATAATTTGATTGTTGATATGGAAGTTATTGCTTAAAAGACAAAGCAAGCAGGTGTAATGAAAAGCGTACTTCCAACTTCCCGTCAATACACATACTCGAAGTTGGATATAATATATTTCGGCTTTGGCGGTGATACTTATTGAATACTAGCTGTTACCCGCGGCTACGCACGCGTTTATGTTGTAATTTGACGTATGTATAAACGATACCCTTTTCAATACACCAGAGGGCTTAGCACAAAAAATTCACATTAGTGTAACGCTATAGTATTTTTTACATATGAAAAGTGACGGTTCCAATTGCCAAACGTAGTTAAACATAATTTAATGGCAATAAGTTAATTAAATGACCCGTTTCTATACTTACGGTGTTATGCCTTCTTCTTCAGCCGAAAGACGTCCACTGCAGGACAAAGGCCTCCCCTAAAGACCGCCACAACGACCGGCTTTGTGCCGTACGCATCCAAATTCTACCCGCGACCTTCACCAGGTCATCGGTCCATCTTGTAGGGGGCCTACCCACTCCACGTCTTCCGGTACGTGGTCGCCATTCGAGAACCTTTCTGCCCCAACGGCCGTCAGTTCTACGAGCGATGTGCCCCGCCCACTGCCACTTAAGTTTAGCAATTCTGAGTGCTATGTTAGTGACTTTCGTCCTCCTGCGGATCTCCTCGTTTCTGATTCGATCCCGCAGGGTAACTCCGAGCATAGCTCTCTCCATCGCCCTTTGGGTGACCTTGAGCCTTCTTATGAGGCCCATCGTAAGCGACCATGTCTCAGTGCCGTAAGTCATCACTGGCAACACACACTGGTCAAAGACTTTTGTCTTGAGACACTGCGGAATTTTGGACGAGAAGATGTTACGTAGCTTCCCGAACGCCGCCCAACCAAGCTGGATTCGACGATTGACCTCTTTCTCGAAGCCTTATGCCTTAACACCACTGAATTAAATATTAATTTCGTTTGGCAATTAGAACTGTCACTACCCACCCTAATAAATCCCTGAAAAATATTATAGGTTGTGTTGATGGAAAAATTGTAAAAATACTATTCGCCCCCTATTACATGGGACCTAACATCGTCGGCGAAACGTGGGTGTACTCGGTACACCTCTGCCACCCCATCTGGTAAATATAGGCGTCACGGTGTTTTTACTATTTTAAAAGAGCAACCGTGAATTTTCTTGCCCTTCTTCTCCACGGGAATGACATTCCGAAGTGATGGTAGAGTCTTTGTTACTTTTCTGATGATTCATAAATACTGTAATGGTTTACATGAATAAAACTTATTCTGATCCTCTCAACTTTTATCTATATATCTACCATCAGCCAAAAGATGTCCACTGTAGGGCAAAGGCCTTGCCCAAAGACCAGCAGAACGACTAACTCTACCTTCTACCTGCAACCTTTACGAGGTCATCAATGAGACGACATCGAGGTCAATCTTTATTGATACTGAAAAACAAACAACATCTCAACCTTATAATTCCTCAGACACTTGCTCGTCGATCATTCTTACATGAAATAACTTAGATACGACAAAATATAAATCAAAATATATAATCTCGAAAGGGATTGAGGGACGATTTAGCGCAGTGGTTAAGAGCTTAAGCTCCGCCCACTGTGTCTAATAGTCGCGGGTTCGATTCTCGCTCGGGACAAATTGTGTGATCCGCAATTATTATTAATAAATAAATAAATTATTTGTTTTGGTCTAGGCATTTGTGTCTGTAAATTTTCATGTTTGTAAACGCACCCACGACACAGGAATAAAGCCTAGGTGGAGATGCGTTTTTTAAAAAAAATAAGCATTGTTTTGCAAATTTTAAGATCGGCATACTTATCAGTTAAGCTTATGACAATCCAAAATAAAAAAAAATTAAAATATTCACTCTGTTATATTATTTTCAATTTCTTTAATTAAGAAATGCTACGTTTCTTTAAAAAAAAAAGAAGTCCCATACTGGCAATTATTCCTGAGTCGTGGTTGCGTTTACAAACACAAAATTCATAAACAAACAAAACATTTGGCCACAATTTCGAAGATTATGAAGATTCTAAATATCTTTCAGTAGACATCATGTCAAATTATTTTCTACACATTAGTCGTTCCAAACGTATTTCCAGAGAATAAAACAATACCAATATTCCAATAACCAGTCGCACAATTTGTAACCAATTTCCTTAAACTAACAAATTCAAGTTTTCATCTTAAACATTAAATTCCGGTACCAATAACTTTAAAGTTTCACAACCGAAACAAAAAATCGCATAACTCCAAGCAACTGCAGGTTATTAAAACCTTTGCCTGAGCTTAAACAACTTATAATAGAGTTTGCAACTACACGGGGCCGGAAGCATTTCAAATTGCATTACGAACTCGCCTGGGATATGAAGAGCAGATGTCTCACAAATACACGTACGTACTTGTATCACGTCACGATGGAAGAGGTAGTCAAGGGTAGCCTTCTTAGCATGGATGCTGCCATCACTTAGTTACTATGTATTATGTTTTCCCTCGTTAGCTCTCTAGGTATGGTGTTGGTCTTCTGTTAGTAATAAGACCACCAACTATACTACCATTTTTTACATATATATATTTCTATCTACATCTATCTATATCATCACGCCAGATCCCTTACGGGGTAGGCAGAGAGTACAGAGTTCCAACAGGCTCTTTCCTTACATACCTCTCTGGCTTCCTCTACTCTCATAATTCGTCTCATACACGCTCGCCGGTTACGGAGACTCCTGACTTGTCCTTCAGATAAGACCCGGTCTATTTGGTCATGGTAAGATAGTCTAGGTCTTCCCCGGTACCTACATCCTTCCACTTTCGCGTTGTATATATATATTTCATTTTTTTTATTTGTTGTTCTGTGCTTATGTTGGTGTACTATAAAGTGTACGCTATCTATCTTTCTATTTATCTTTATAATCAAGTCAAAAAGCAGTGATAGCCTAGTGGTTAGGTTAGGTTAGGTTATTTAGTGGCAAATTCAAACCCAGGCATGCACCTCTGTCTTTTCGAAAGCATCTGCTAATTTAAATTAACTGTCACTTGCTTTAACGGTGAAGGATAACATTGTGAGTAAACCTGCATGTCTAAGAGTTTCTCGAAAGTGCGCACTGAGCCAGCGTGGTGGACTATAGCCTAAACCCTCTCAGTTTGAGAGGAGACCCGTGCCCAACAATGGGACAGTTTCTAAACAGGGCTAATATTATTATATTATTATCAAGACGTCTTCAAGACGCTGGACTGGACTGGGCGGGGCATTAACATCAACGGCGAATACACCTCACACCTTCGGTTTGACGATGATATCGTCATCGTGGCAGAGTCACTGGAACAGTTAAGCGAAATGCTGCATAGCCTAAATGGAGCCTCTCGAGGTGTCGGTCTCGGCATGAACTTGGATAAAACCAAGATCATGTTTAATGAACATGTCGCGCCGGGACCGATCTACGTCGATGGTTCGATGCTCGAAGTTGTTTGGGAATATGCCTACCTTGGACAAGTTGTCCAATTTGGTAGAAACATCTTCGAGAAAGAAATCAACCGCAGGATTCAATTAGGTTGGGCAGCATTTGGCAAACTACGTCACGTTTTCGCTTCGCCTATACCGCAATGCCTGAAGACTAAAGTCTATAACCAATGCGTCCTACCTGTTATGACTTACGGGGCTGAGACGTGGCCACTCACAGTGGGACTAGTCCACAAATTCAAAGTCGCACAGCGG
This sequence comes from Phalera bucephala, assembly GCA_905147815.2. Lineage (NCBI taxonomy): Eukaryota > Metazoa > Arthropoda > Insecta > Lepidoptera > Notodontidae > Phalera > Phalera bucephala. The sequence goes on along the minus strand of LR990629.1, from coordinate 6,503,856 downwards.
GCTATGGAGCGAGCTATGCTCGGCGTCTCTTTGAAGGATAAAATTCGTAACGACGTAATCCGACAAAGAACCAAAGTTACCGACATAGCTCGCGACTCAGTAAGCTAAAGTGGCAATGGGCTGGTCACATCTGCAGAAGGACCGACGGCCGATGGAGCAAGCGTGTCCTAGAGTGGAGACCGCGACTTGGTAAGCGTAAGGTAGGACGGCCCCCAGCTAGATGGACCGACGACCTCAAAAAGGTCGCTGGGACAGACTGGATGCGGAAGGCGGAGGACCGTGTGCAATGGCGCGTGTTAGGGGAGGCCTATGTCCAGCAGTGGACTGCGATAGGCTGATTGATTGATTGATTGATCAAGTCGGGGTAGGCAGAGAGTCCAAAGTTCCAACAGATTCTTTTTTTGCAGACCTCTTTAGCATCTATTACTCTCATAGTTCATAATCGCTCGCCGGTTACTCATACTGTTTACTTCCCCTTTCAGAAAAGACACGGTCTATTTGGTAGTGGTAAAATAGTTTAAGGCTTCCCCGGTATCTCCATCCTTACACTTTCGTACTCTATACCCGTTTTGTTATTATGTGTTACATACTAAAGAAAACATCTCAAAGATTTTTTTGTAGCACGCATTGGTATTCACTCTTACTACATTGTGTCAAGTCCTTATCGGAACCTGATAAGTTCGGATGCTAAGTTTTATGCAAAAGTAAGCCTTTGTGACCACTGAGATACTTTTATATAAAACTCTAGAAACAGAAGATTGTTATCTATGAAAACATAAGCATCCCCGCTAACCTCGCGGTCATCAAATTGTGCGCAATTTTGACAAGCTTTTACTTAACTTGCACTGTTCGTATGTCTATCTGTCGTTTAGCATACGTATATACATTCGGTGGCAATGTAATAATATGGTACTATGGAGCTGATCTGATGATCGAGTCGGAAGGTGCCCATCGGAACGTGTCAACTACACAACATAACCATATCGTGTTTAGCCTTGTTGGATTTATTTTAACGAGTTCTGTATTCCCGGATGATGTCCGGGGTCTGATGATGGAGCCGGAGGATGGCCAACGGGACTACCCAAGTATTCAGCATAACCACGACGTTTTGGAGCCCGTTGGATTTGCCTTAACAGGCACCATAGTACTTGTCGGTCTCAGTCGTGTTTTTACTACAAAAGCTTGTTTTTAAAAAGATTTTTTTAAATTACATTGTTTGAAATAGCTTCTCTAGTGCGTGAACTGTCGCATATATTTAGTCAGTACTGACTAAATATATGCGACAGTTCACATATTCTTACGGCTACCTTTTGACTCCATCATCAGAACAGCTCCATGGAACCATATGATTTCATTGTCACTTACATACGTATGCCAAATTTCAGCTTAATCAGATACCTGCAAGTGCTTGAAAAATGGATCAGAAAATTTGAACCAGAAAGACAGACAGACCGACAAGCTTTTACTTAATTTGCAGTTGTATTTCTGTCTAGACATACGAACAGAGCAAGTCAAATACAACCTTTCAGAATGACAACAGTCGGACCCCAAATTAATTCCATCCAACACCTCGTCGTCACCATTACAATTACGCTCTCCTTCTAAAGACGTTCACAACATCGAAAACCGTCGAATTACGCTGGAGATCACCCGGCGCCGGATATCAGAGTTCTAAATCCGTACGAAGGAAACAAAATATCCGGCTGAAAGCTTAACAACGGGCCGGCGACGCGTGTAGCCGACCGGTTATCCGGACGAACGGTACTGCACGTGGAGGAAAACTAATGATAATGTTAGATTTGATACTTAATATCGTGTATTCATGTTATTGTTCATGTACTAATTAACGTATTTAAGTATAAACCAATTACAAAGCCAAACCCGATTATTCCTTCGCAAGTTTGGGCCCGTTTCAATATTGATCTCAAGATTTGCTTACTGTCAGTAGAATTTTGACAGACGATCGATTTCGTCGACGAACGATTTAGCGCAGTGGTTAAGAGTTTAAGCCGCTCCGCCCATTGTGTCTTATAGTCGCGGGTTCGATTCCCGCACGGGACAAATCTTTGTGTGATCCACAATTATTTGTTCCGGTCTGGATATTTGTGTATGTAAATTTTCATGTTTGTAAACGCACCCAAGATAAAACAATAAATTCTAGTGTGAAGCAACGTATTTTTTAAAAAAAAATTGACGGATTTTCCATACAAAATATATGAAAGTTCTATCCATCTATCTTTATCATCACGCCAGATCTCTAGCGGGGTAGGCAGAGAGTACAGAGTTCCAACAGATTCTTTTCGTAGTAGGCACATCTATCCTTGAGTGAGTTACTTTTTGGTTTATAAGTAAACGACATTGTTAAAGTACTTACAGTGAAAGAATCTTCTGAAATCTTATTTCAGTATTAAGTTACGTTATATATTCCGGCGAGCGTGTATGAGACGAACTATGAGAGTGTAGGAAGCTAGTGAGGTATGTAAGGAAAGAACCTATTGGAACTCTGTACTCTCTGCTTACCCCGCCAGGGATCTGGCGTGATGATATAGATAGATATATTCCAGTGTAATTTCATGATTCCACTACATGATGAACTCACCGGCTTAAGTTTGAATTGTATAGTTATTGTCATACAATATTTAACTTCAATACACAACTTAAGTTATGTCGCAGTAATCATAACTATCCCCGAAATAAGTACATTATCAAAAAAACCTTACTTTGGGGTCGTCCATTAATCACGTAATGTTTTTAGCAACTTTTTAACCCCTACCCTTCCTCCTAGTGAAACGTGGTAAGGTTTTATACTAAAAATCAAGTGTATTTTTTTGGTAGAAACTATCTTAAACATTTTCAACGCGAATCAAGGTCACGCCCGCTTATCGGTTTAAAAATCACGCGTTTAAGTATAAAATATATCTCACTACACCCTCTCCTCCCTTTGTGATTTTTTTCGTGATGTACCCTTTCTTGTTCTGATTGACATTTAGGTTGTTTCCACACTATAATATGATATTAAACCAAATACATTCATACGTTGCTCTATTTGAGTTCATAATGAGTGAATGGTAGCTATGTTTGTACGATATTTATTAGTAAACTTGAGCCTTATAACTGAAGGCGTACATTCAGTGCTGTTGGATGTTGGATGTACCATCTGCCTAAGATAGGAACTCCGCGCAAGTTTTGATTTATTGCCTCAGATCTGAAGCAGATGTGCAAGTGTTATTGATTGGACTCTAAGATAATATCTTGAGAATACAGATAAATATGAATAGCGACAGAGTAGAGTCAACAAGAAATAATTTATCATACACAATTTAAGGTGTAAAAACCCCCCTAATGTCGGATGCACATACGAGTGTTCAGAATGAACATGATTGGTCAATGTCAAAGTTTTTTTTCGAGTAAAAGCTCTCGGCGGCGACAAGAAAATTACGTTTTTTATGTATAAAATAATTTAAATTACGTCCCGACAGTATAAAATCTTTTAAATAAAATGTATTTGTCAAAGAAAAGAAATTTTGTAACGAAGGCAATTATGTTCAATTAATGTGGTTATAGTCTTATTAAACCTCCTAAATACTTTTTTTTCGAAAACCTAACGAAATGGTTGCCTATTTAAATTTCGCCCCGACATTCGAGGGGTTAATACAACGAAGAAAATGAAGTATCTATATATATCATCACGTTGGATCCTGGGGTAGGCCAGAGAAACACACCGTCACGCCTATATTCCCCAGAGGGGGTGGCAGAGGTGTACTGAGTACACCCACGTTTCGCCGACGATGTTAGGTCCCATGTAATAGGGCGCGAGCCTATTGCCATATACCGGGCACAATTCCAGACTCCGGACTCATACTGGGAATTTTCCGTTAGAAAAACTACATGTGCCCGACCTAGGATTAGAACCCAGGACCTCGTAATCACAAAGCGATGCGCTTTGCCACCAGACCAACGAGGCAGAAACAATATCGTTGAAAACATAGTATGCGTATTTTTAAATCCCTTTTTTTTGCATAAGTACTTGGTTTCTGGGCCAGTTTGAAAGAGCCGTAGAAATAATGCATCTAAATAAAATAATCATGATTATCATCTTGATATCTCACTAGGATTTATTCCTGTATTGTGGGTGCACTCACAAACATCAAAATTTACATATACTAATACCCAAACCGAAATAAATAACTGTAAGTCACACATTTATCAAAGAGGTCACACAAAGATTGCCTCGATCATAAATATACCATAATAAATAACAAGATGCACACTTCCGCTCAAACGTTATGAAATAAACATAATTTAAGGCATATTGTACCTTACTCGTATTACTTAAAGTTGTATTTGCAAAGCAATTGCCAAAAGCAATAAAAGTTTACGACCGATGCTCGTCAGTACAACACAAAATGAGTGGAGTCATTATTTTGTGTTAATAGAACAATATTATAATTAGTACAATATTTTTTTATTTTTACAGTACGCACATTTTTTTAAACTTTGTAAAATGTATTGAGTTCTTAGATTTACGCGAATATTACACATGAAATAAAACTATTTTACGGATTTTATCACCCATTTTAGCACCCATGGTCACGGGAGGGACACCTCAGTCCCTCCCGTGACCATGGGTGCTGCAAAGCACTCGAAACGTCGGGAACTAAAAATAAAAAAAATAAACCGCGATAAAATCCGTAAAATAGTTTTATTTCATTTGTAAAATGTGTTGCAATATAGGTATTGTAAATATTTTTCTTTATTAAAGAAGAATACTTTTATGGTATTGTAAATATTTTTCTTTATTAAAGAAGCTTAGCGCTTGTGTGTATAATTGGTCTACGCTATTGGCCACGGAGCTTTTACAGCTTCACCGGAAAAGAGAAACGTAGCCCCACACTAGGATTTATTCCTGTGTTGTAGGTGCGTTTACAAACATGAACATTCATATACACAAATACCTAGACCGAAAGAACCCTCTCGTTCGTTCTACAATAGTCTTCCATTGTTCTCTTTAGATCTCATTTCGTGGAAAACTAAAATTACACAAATCAAAACACTTTAAAAATATGTAATATAATAAAATTAAGCAACGTAATGACGACTCTGTTTTTGCTCTAGCGACCTTGATCTAGAGATTAAGTTTTGTTTCGCTTCCGCACTCAAGAGTTAAAGAGACAGTTGCAACAAAATAATAATGTACAGAAGTCAAGCTCATGTATGTACCTCACTTTTCATACCTACGCTCGGCGGTTGCGCTAGGGTTATCAACTCTGGCTTATGCGAAAAAACAATCGTGGTAGTGGCACTCGTATCTAGTTGTTTGATTGATTGTTGAGAATAAAACAGGAAGAACGGAAATAAAAACCAATAATAACTACAATAAGTCAATATTATTTTCATTGTTATACCTGTTATTATTATTATAATGGAGTTGGGACTAAAATGAGCTTCACACACACAAAGACGAAGGCAACTTGAATCTATTAAATCTTCTATATGTATCAATCTCAACCATTCAGTTTGCCTGAAACAAGATATAACTTTATCTTAAAATATACGTAAAATATAACCGTAACCTAAAAAAATAACTAGCGGTTCAAAACGGTTAGTGATTTTTTAAACACAAGGCTTACACAGCTTATACTACAATAAATAATATAAATTGTAAAAATATTACAAGGCCACGAACTCATGTTCGCTTTTTCGGCGCGGGGACGGCGTAAAATACAAGTAAATACCGACTTACCTCTCTGATACAACTGGTAGCTTAAAATACGACAATTCACCGTTTAAAGTAGAATTTTAACATCCATCAACTGAACAGTTATAATAACTCTTTTTTGTTGCTTCATCTCTGCACAAAAAACATCACTAGACGCGTATCTGAATCGGACGGCACTCGCGCTCGCACTGTTCCTAACCGTGCCGAGGTATCGTATCCGTGAGCGATGTCTATGTGTGCGTTGCTCTAACGCGCGTTGTATGTAGCTTGACTTCTGTACACTTTTATTTTGTGCAGTTGCGGACTGCATACGATGTTATAAATAAACAAAACATAAAAAAAAACATTTTAACGCGAATAAAGAAAACACGGTATAGAATATTATCAATCTGAACTGATACTTACTGAAAATAAGACATCCCATCCGTTTTTGTTACTTTATTGGAATCATTTTTACAGTTCTATAGCAATAAAACCAACATAACCATATAATTCCATAATTCCATGACCATATCATCATAGTGGCCAGAGAATCTTTTCAGCGCCTGGGTTTTGTACTTCGCAACTCTAATGATTTCCAAAACGTCGGTGTAATCAAATTGATATTTAGTGCTTTAGTCCGCAATAAACTTGAATCAAGTGCGTGTGTTTGGCGTCCGTATCAGAGTACGTATACGCTCATAATAGAAAAAGTCCAGAAAACTTTCTTGAGGTATTTATATAAACGCACTTATGCTACCAATATATGTACCTAACAAAATTTTTGCTCGGGTCCCTTGTTTACAACTCTTTGGAGGTCAGAAGAGAGAGAGACCAACTTGTAACGAGAGGTAAAATTCTTAGAGGAACTATAGATGCTTCTGATCTAAGTGGCGAGTTATGCAGGCTTTATGCTCCCAACGATTACCGACGGGGCAGACATCACAGGCCCTTTGCTGTTACGTCAAGCCGCACAGTGGCTCGATCTAAGTCACCTGTACCACGTACACTAGCTGCGCTCAATGCCCTCCTGGACGCTACGCCACATTGCGATCTGTTCGCAGATGAATGGAACGTGATACTGTCAGTCTGCTTGCAGTACTGTGAGATAAAGGCGTGACGTATGCTCAAATATATATTTTTATTTTATTAGTTTTAATTTTATGATTACTTTATTTTTTTACTATGATATTCTTTGTGACTAATTTGTTTATTTCGTAGATAAGTTTGTTTTTAATTAATATTAATTTTATGAATTTTTAGACACATTAGTGTAATTGTTTAATCCGTACTAATATGTAAAATGAATAAATAAATAAATAACATAACATGCCGGGCTGGGCAAACAGCTTGCCAAATTTAACCAAAATCTGTTTAGCTGTTTAGGCGTGAAGACGTAACAGATAAATAGACAGACAGAGTTACGTTCGAATTTATAATATTAGTATAGATGAAACGCGGGTTATACATACTCTTTCGAAAAATATATTTGACTTCGTAACATTGAACATGTTGTATCTCTTGAAGGCATACAAAAGATATCAACTATTAATATCAATCATAGAGATCATAATGTCAACAAACTCAAATAATGCCACAACTTGCCTTGTTCTTTGGCGGAAGGTATTTCTTACCTAAGTTGATCGTGAATCACTCGGCTCCCTAAATCTAGTACTAGGTACACTAGATTTAGGTCGAGATTAATACACTACAAGGACAGTGAGATCGATTCTTCCATAGAACAAATATATGTGTGACCAGGTCACGATATAGTACGACATAATATTGTTTTAAAGAATAAAGCCATGCAAAATAGGTACTCGATTGCTATTTGTAACTGTTACTTTTGATTTAAATAAATTGGATTTATTCGAAATATAGTAAATAGACGAATATAAGAACCAATCGACGATTATTTAGCGCAGTGGTTAAGAGCTTAAGCCGCTCCGTCCACTGTGTATAATAGTCGCGGGTTCGATTTCCGCACCGGACAAATCTTTGTGTGATCCACAATTATTTTTTTCGGTCTGGGTTTATGTATGGTTTGTGTTTATGAATTTTCATGTCTGTAAACGCACTCACGATACAGGAGTAAATCCTACTGCCTCGTTGGTCTAGTGACAAAGCGCATCGCTTTTTGATCACGAGGTCCTGGGTTCAAATCCTAGAATCCTAAATGTAGTTTTTTCTAACTAAAAACTTCTCAGTATGAGTCCGGAGTTTGTAATTGTGCCCGGTATATGGCAATAGGCTCGCCCCTTATTACATGGGACCTTACATCGTCGGTGAAAAGTGGGTGTACTCTGTACACCTCTGCCACCCCCGCTTGGGGAATATAGGCGTGACGATGTGTCTATAATAGATAAGTACATTATCGAAAGTTTTCCGTATTTTGCATTCCCTAAGTATAATGGATTTCGTGTAACAAAACAAAGTTTAAATAGCAAAACACTTAATCATTGCAAAAACAAAACAATATGATAAAATCTATACAGATAAATATAAATGAAGTGTCTGTTTGTAATATCTCAATAACAACCTGTTACTGAATGCATATGAAAGAATATGCAGTACTAATAACAAAAAACAAACATTTTTGAAGTTTTTGTCTGTCTGTCTGTTGAAACGGCTGGACCGATTTTGTGGGGACTTTTACTGGCAGTTAGCTGATGTTATAAGGGGGAATTAAGTTTACTTACTTTTATTTAAAAAAAAGAATTAGGGTTCCGCACGAAACTATTAAAATCTCTGAAAAATATTTTTCCACGCGGAAGAAGTCGCGGGTAAAAGCTAGTGTAAAATAATATTATTTACAGAATGTATTTCGATATGTCAGTAGTTTTAAGACAAAAGTTTAAATAAAAAGCCCAATCGCCCAGTAATAAAATAAAGAGATTTAAAGTTCTGACACTGAATATCCATTACCCGGCTTCATGGATAAATTTCCAAGTTTCAGCGGATATTGAGGGGTATGATAAGCCTGGTTAAATCTAAAAAATATTATTTAGTTGAACAATATTGGTAAAGTAGATAATACAATATTGGATGTTCGGATCAAGTTTTCTCCCTCCGCAACATCGTAGAAAAGCATCTGGCAGTAGGCCGGAAGGTGTTCTGCGGTTTTGTGGACCTGGAGAAGGCGTTTGATAGATTCGTGCGAAAGAGACTTTGGGACATTTTGCCAGAGTATGGCATAAACGGCACCCTGTTGCGAGCCATCCAGTCCACCTACGTGGACAGCAAGGCATGCGTACGGGTGGGTGGTAACATGTCACCTTGGTTTGACGTTAAAATCGGCGTCAAGCAGGGTTGCGTGTTGTCCGCTAGACTGTTTATAGTGTATCTGGATAAAAGTCTTTAAAGACTGTATGCGATGACTGAAGGGGTAAAAATGGGTGATCTAGTGATAAACCACCTATTGTATGCAGATGACGCTGTTTTGATAGCGCCAAGAGCCACTGATCTGCAAACACTAGTCACAGTTATGAGAGACGACTGCATGAACAATGGCTTATATTTGAATGTGAGGAAAACCAAAATTATGGTTTTTGAACGGGAAGAAACCAGAACGAATGCAAGGATTGTGGTTGGTAACGATGTGCTGGAGCAAGTGAATGAGTTTGTATATCTTGGATGCGCCTTCAGTAAGGATGGGAAATACACCGCTGATATAGAGAGAAGAGTGAATGCAGGTAATAGAGTGAATGGTGCGATGGAAAGGCTACTTGGGAGCCGGCACTTAAGCCAAAAGGCGCAGCTGGCCATGCATAACGGAGTGCTTGTCCCAACGCTGTTATATGGCAGTGAGAGTTGGGTATGTAAGAAGGAGAACGAAAGCAGGATAAATGCGGTCGAAATGCGATCTCTGCGGAAGATGTGCGGAGTCACGCTGACCGACCGTATTCGCAACAGCGTAGTAAGAAAGCGAGTAGGTATGAAAGATAGTATCGGTGTAAAGATGAGAAAGGGTATGCTCCGTTGGTTCGGGCATATAGAAAGGATGCCAGAAGAAAGAATGACAAAACAGGTATACAATGCGAAAGTGGAAGGATGTAGGTGCCGGGGAAGACCTAGACTATCTTACCATGACCAAATAGACCGTGTCTTAGCTGAAGGGCAAGTCAAGAGTCTCCGTAACCGGCGAATGTGTATGAGACGAACTATGAGAGTGGAGGAAGCCAGAGAGGTATGTAAGGAAAGAACCTGTTGGAACTCTGTACTCTCTGCCTACCCCGCGAGGGAGCTGGCGTGATGATAAAGATAGATAGACAATATTGGTAGATTTTTTGGGACAATTAAGTTGTTGTTTCAGTAACTTTATTACCAAGTTCAATACGAACGAAGTCGATACAAACGAGGTCGCCAGTATATATTTTACTATGCAATACTCGACCAAAGAGGCAGTCTTAAGCGAATAATAATATGTAATACTATAGTCGCGGGCTCGATTCCCGCACGGGACGAATCTTTGTGTGATCCGCAATTGTTTGTTTTAGTCTGGGTATTTGTGTATGTGAACTACCAATGATTGTAAACTCACCCACGACACAGGAATAAATCCAAGGGAGGGGCAACTTTTTTTTAAAAAAACTACAATCGGTTTCAATTAACTAGGTTAGAAATACGAAGGTAAAATATTAGCATAGTAACTTAAATAAAATGTTCTTAGATGATTAAATGAAATTTCTTAGTATTATCGCAGTTAGCGTTAAATATGCATATGAAATAATAGTAAGAATTTATTTCAAGTTAGTATTACATTAGTAACATTTTAATATGAGTGAAGTACACAAGGTAATCATTTTGATTTAATTTTATAAACAACTATTATTAAGACAGATGTGAATTTGTGTATGTGAATTTTCATGTTTGTAAACGCACCCTCGTCACAGGAACAAATACTAGAGTGGCGCTACGTTTAAAAAAAAAGCAATATATACATACGTAAGTAAGCGCATTAACATTATCAATTAAAAACGCAAAACAAAGCGAACTGCTAGGGTAAATAAAACTAAGACCATGGGTTTAATGCCATCGGTCGCTGCAGATTGAAACTTATTTCTATTTGAAAATGTGATTGGAAATTTTCAATACTAAAAACAAACAGACCTTCTTCCCCTTTGTTTGAACTCGTATAAGCGAAGCACTGATAATAGAATGTACAGACGAGAGCTATTTATGAACTAGATCGCGAGATTGTTTGCTGGGATACCAGGCCAACATGGGGCAAGAAAAAAGACTTTAATATTAACCATTTTCCTATTCTCTCTATTTACACCATCACACCAGCTTCCTTGCGGGGTAGGCAGAGAATACACAGTTCCAACATGTTCTTTTCTTACAGCTCTCTGGCATCCTCCACTCTCATAGTTCGTCTCATACACGCTCGCCGGTTACGGAGACTCTTGATTTTTCCATCAGATAAGACTCGGTTTACATATTTATCAATACTAGATTAGTTAAAAAGAAACTCTAAAATGATTAAGGGCCTCTTTCATCAGTCTTGAATAAAGTCTCAAGTAAAATAGCTAACAATTAAAGTTACAAGTAAGTCTATATACGAATTTGACTATTTCTGAGTGGCCCTATCCGACGGTTTAACTAACCAGTTTTTATAGCCGTATAACGCTAATCGCTAAGTAACTAATCACCACTTTACTCGAGGGTGGTGAAAGAGACCCTAAGGGATCGTCCACTAATCACGTGAGGTTTGAAAGAGGGGGAGGGGGTTGGGAAAAAGCCACGAAATATCACATGGGAGGAGGGGGTGTAGTAAGATATCGCGTATATTTATTTTTATGTTGAACGCGCCATTTTATCAACCGAAAAGCGGCGCGTGAACTTGACTCTAATGAAATGACTGAAATTTTTAAGATACTTTGTACTAAAATATACTCGTGATTTTGGGTAGGTTAGGTAGTTGGGGGGTTAGTCTAAAACCTCACCACGTATTACCAAGGAGAAGGGGGCTTAAAAAGTTGCTAAAACATTAGTATATTAATTATTATTTTATAAAAAAACGAATCCCCACACTAGGATTTATTCCTGTGTCGTGGGTGCGTTTACAAACATGAAAATTCACATACACAAATACCCAGACCGGAACAAATAATTGAGGGAAGATTTGTCCCGTGCGGGAACCCGCGACTATAAGACACAATGGCGGAGCTGCTCAAGCTCTTAACTACTACGCTAAATCGTCCGTCGAGTAATTAATGGACGACCCCTAAGTGTGAAGACATTGTGTCAAGCAAGTCCTGCGCAACGAGTCGGAGTTTCTTTCGAGATAATGAATCAGTTTTTGTTTGTACCAGCACCTATGTTACATTAAAAGTACAAGTCATAAAAAAAACACTGTCACGCCTAGATTCCCCAAAGGGGTGGCAGAGGTGTACTGAGTACACCCACGTTTCGCCGACGATGTTAGGTCCCATGTAATAGGGGGCGAGCCTATTGCCATATACCGGGCACAATTCCAGACTCCGGACTCATACTGGGAATTTTTCGTTAGAAAAACTACATTTGTCCGACCTAGGATTTGAACCCAGGACCTCGTGATCACAAAGCGATGCGCTTTGCCAGCAGACCAACGAGGCAGTCAGTACAAGTCATAATAATAATATTAGCCCTATTAAGAAACTGTCCCACTGTTGGGCACGGGCCTCCTCTCAAACTAGCCTATGGCCTAAACGTACAAGTATGAATTAAAATTAAATTAAATATCTTTAGTTTTATCCTACTTCCTGCTAATATTATAAATGTGAAAGTGTCTATGTTTCGATGATTAGATGTTTGTTACTCAATCACGCGAAAACGGCTGAACGGATTTGGATTAAATTAAGCACACAGATACTTTATTACCTGGATAAACACATACAAAGGAAAGAAATAAGAAAGATTAGGAAAGCAGCTGTTGGAACTCTATGCCTACCCCGCAAGGGATCTGGCGTGATGATATAGATAGATTAACACATAGAATACGTCTTATACCGGAAAAAATTTAGGTTCGTGTCTAAAGTCAACGGACGGCGTACGAAGTCGCGGCCAGAAACTAGTACATACATAAATATAAAGGCTTAACTTAGCTTGAAAAAAATTGAAGTTAGCGTACCGCGATCGAGTTGATATGCCATGCCATGAATGTGGCAACACGAATACTCTATAAAGTCACGCTAACGTCATAGTTTTCGCGCTGAGCCCTCTGTTCATGCTAAGCCTTCTGAGCCTTCTAACTTACCACGAATACAGTGACGATTGTTGAAAAAGCGTGCTGTCACGTTCATCCCTATTTATTTAAACTTTAGTGTAAAAAGAATGGCATATCAATAGCGTCACAGTGACGTCAATATTTTCGTGCTAAGCCTTCTGATCAAAACACATTAAAGGTGTAAGCGTCATGGCGTCTCTTCAAAGCAAAGTTTCGCAAAACTTTGCAAGTCTTCGAGATGGCTAATTAATTAGAAGGAACTGTTTAAGGAGCATCCAAGTTTAGTAGTTTGTGCAAACTTGTTATCTACTTTGTGATCGGTTTGTCGTGTGTGCTCGAAGAATTCGGAAGAAGGAACTTTGCATTATATATTGCAGATCGGTAGAATAAGCTAGCCGGTATATAAAAGTAAAGGTCACTTACAACTTAAAGAGCATAATGTCTATTCTTAAAAAAAGACGGCGGTAGCGGCTGATAGGAGGGGAGTACTCTCCTGAAGCGTGGCAGAAAATTAATCTCCGAGCAACTTTTAGATGGTAAACCCCATCAACACTTATCTGACCTAGGATATAAACCCAGAACCTCGTGCTTGCCAGCGATGAGGCAGTCAATTGTTTTATAATGTACTTTAACAAGTAGAATATAAGGATATTAATTTTTTTGTTAATCATATCTTCCTATCAGCCCCTTTTCGTATTTACTGAGTTTAAGATACCGAAATTTTGTTAACAAAATACTAATACTTTCTAAGTTACGCTGAGAGTTTCAAAGGAAACAAAAACTGTTAAGAAGGCTTTTCGAATGTAATTATGAAGCCTTCAGAGCAAAAATGTACTTAATTGAGTTGTTTCGGTGCAGGCTTTACGAAGGTTTGAAAACATTTCTTGGAGGTAAAGAAACAGTAAAATAAAAACAATGAACAATAAAGTCTATCAAAGTTATAAATGTAGAAGACATCAAACCCAGGTGCAAAAAATCCGATGTTAATATTCGAAGTTTAAGGAATTCATTGCAAATGGCACGCCAAGTGTGCCATGATGTAGCGGGGCATAACTCGCAATGCGTATCATCACATTAAATAAATATTTACATAGCACTGAAAATTAAGAAAAGATAAAAAATGCTGATGCTGATGCACTGTTATAATGTTTGACACTCCTGCCATCGATTACTTTTCTTGAGAGATTTGAGGGGATGGATTAGTTAATAAGTCACTAGCTTGAAGGTTCATCATCATCATCTCAGCCTATACTTGTCCACTGCTGAACATAGGCCTCCCCAATCGCTTTCCAGCGTAACCGGTCCGATGCCACCTGCATCCAACAACTTCCTGCGATTTTCACAAGATCGTCGGTCCATCTGGCAGGCGGTCGTCCCACGCTGCGCTTGCCAATACGTGGTCTCCACTCTAGAATCTTTCTGCCCCAAGGCCCGTTCGATCTACGCTCTATGTGGCCGTCCATTGCCACTTCAGCTTGCTAATTTTAAGGGCTATGTCGGTGACCTTGGTTCTTCTACGAATCTCCTCATTCCTGATTCGATCGCGTAGAGAAACGCTGAGCATAGCTCTCTCCATAGCTCGCTGAGCAACTCTGAGCTTTTTTATGAGACCTATTGTAACTGTGTTTTGGTTGAAGGTTACGTACCTTGAAACTTAGCAGGAATGGAGGTTTTAAAGATAAAGGTCTCGAAAGAATATTGTATAAAATAGTGTTGATTTACAAGAGAGTATCAAAACATATCATAAATTACGTATAATTCCTGCGGTGATATTTACAAATTGTCAATTTTTAATCTACACACACACACACCGTCACGCCTACGCCCCCAAGCGGGGGTGGTAGAGGTATAAGTACACCCACGTTTCGTCGACGATGTTAGGTCCCATGTAATAGGGAGTGAGCCTATATACCGGGCACAATGCCAGACTCCAGACTCATATTGGGAATTTTTCGTTAGAAAAACTACATTTGTCCGACCTAGGATTTGAACCCAGGACCTTGTGATCACAACGCTTCGCCACTATATTAACAGTCTAAAGTCAGTCTTTTTAATCTACTACCGGATAAGAATTCTGAGAACACTCGCCGAGTTGCTCAACGAGCTTGTCTTTTCTTCAATTACTGAGTTCTTAGATTTACGCAAATATTACACATGAAGTAAAACTATTTATCGGATGATTTTATCGCGGTTTATTTTTGATTTTTAAGTTCCCGACGTGTGTGTTGTTTCCCACGGTGTTTCCCCATGGTCAAAGGAAGGACTGAGCTGTTAGACGTCCAAAAGGCATAGCTGTTCCGGGGTACCCTCAAACTATTTTTATTATTTTTGTTGGTCCGATCTACGCCGAATGAGCTCACGGTGTCTTTAGGTCTTGCAGTGTTATGCTTGGTTTTGGATTTGATTATTTTAATTACCGAATCCTAAGTCGATGGAAGCACCCAGCAATCTTCTCTATTGAAATTAGGATGTTTTTTAATTTCAATAGCCTCGCGAACCATCTTTGGTAGGAATTGGTGTTCTTTCACGAGGATTTGTGGTCTATCAAATCTGATGTTATGGCGGGTGCGGTCAAGGACATGTTCACAGACTGCAGACTTCTTTGAGCCACGGTGTTTTAGGTTAGCTATGTGTTCTTTAACCCGAGTTTTTACCGGTCTTTTTGTTTATCCTATGTAAGAGAGACCACATTCACAATCAAGCTTGGACATTCCTGCATCTTGTAGAGGGATGTGACACTTGGCAGATGGTAAATATTGGTGAACGTCAAAGTGGCGGGACCATAACTTATTTTTGAAAATCTAATTACCAGAATTTAGTACTAAATTGGTACCCATATACTATTTGGTAAAAATAAGTACTTCAGTGTGCTTATTATTATATTCGCGTAAATCCAAGAACTCAATATTTGAAAAATAGTTTTAATTTCTTCAATATTAATAATTATTCTCTGTAGGTATTCAAATATAAAGGCCGGCGTGACTTTATTTATTTTACAAATGTAAATTTATGATAGATACTCAAAATATTACTTAGAGTTCGTGCGAACGGTAAGAGAGCTAAGACGACATTGAAGTACTTTGTCTAGTGATGGCTATTTATAGGCATCGCCAAACAAACATGTTTACGCGGTGCCGCCTATGCAGAGTGCGCCGTATTAATTCATAATTGCTTATTATTCCAAACAGTTAGTGAAACTGAACGCAGAGTAAACATTTAATCTGATATTTGTTTACATGATAAATACGCAGTTAAGCCGAATCATCAAAATAGTTCCATGAATTGATTTGTATGAGCAATACTCAAAGTCAAAGTCAAAAATCATTTATTTGCGTATGCCAATACAATAGCACTCACAAACGTCAAAATTATTACATTTTTTACATCTACCGCCGGATCGAAACGCAATAGAGGCCATTGAGAAGATCCGGCGAGAAACTCAGCGGGTTAGTCTTTTAATTTAATTTGTTTGGCCTTTCTGATAACCTTTTTTTTAGTTTTGTTTAAACTTGTATTATACATCATTGATTAATGTTGCTGATTGAGGAGCTGCTCAAACGTAATCTGTTTTATCGTCAAGATAATCCGAAATTTTGTAATACCCTTTCTTACAGAGTCTTGTTGTAATTGCCTTTTTAAACTGATTGGTAGGCATGGTTCGGATATCTATGGGTAATTTGTTGTAGAAGCGTATAGATTGCCCCATGAAAGAATTACTAATTCTGTGGAGAGGAGTGAAATGTACAATAAAATCATCTTTGTTCGAATGACGCTATATTTTTCAAAATTACTGATATTCTTTTTAACATATAGAAGATTTGATAACGATAACGATAAATATAACATATATAAATTGTGATGCAACAGTTAGAATATTGATTTTTCTAAAATTTTCCTTAAGAGAAACTCTCGGGGCCAAAATGTAAATTGCTCGAACAGCCCTTTTCCGGACAACAAAGATGGTATTAAGTTCTGCAGAGCAGCCCCAAAGTAGTATGCCATATGACATAATACTGTGAAAATAAGCGAAAGAAACAAGTCTAGCTGTTTCAATATAAGTTAGTAATCTAATTTTCTTTACAGCATATGCCGCTGAGCTTAATCTACCAGATCATTGATCAATATGGGGGCCCCATTGTAATCTGGCATCAAAAACGATACCTAGAAATAGAGCCGACTCTACAAGGGTTAAGTTGCAACCTGTCTTACATTTGGCGTTGTGAATTTAATACATTTTGTCTTCTTCTCATTAAGGTGAAGATTATTCGTGTTGAACCAATGAACATTCATTGACAGTGCACTGTTCACATCGTCATAATTAGGCAGCTGTCTTTTAATTTTGAATAATAGAGATGTATCATTCGCGAACAGCACAAAGTTCGGATTATCCCCTACATAGTAGGGTAAGTCATTTATATATACGAGGAATAGAAATGGACCGAGAATCAATCCCTGGGGCAAACCCATTGTCACGTTAGAACCGGGATATCGCTTCCTATTAACATCCACCTTTTGAATTCTATCACAGAGATAAGATGTCAAGAGGTCGGGAGCCCTGTTCCTAATTCCGTAATGGTGTAATTTCCTGAGGAGAGTTTTATAATGCACACAGTCAAACGCCTTAGATAAGTCGCAGAGTACACCTAAAGCATCCTGCGAGTCCTTCCAGGCCATAAAAATATTCCTCATTAATTCAACACCTGCATCAGTAGTAGTGCATCCAAACTGGTATTTTTGAAGTAGTTTATGACTACTAAAGTGGCTTATCAACTGATTTAGGATATTTTTTTAAATATTTTAGCTTACGTGGGCAGTACAGAAATAGGCCGAAAGTTATTTGGATCCGATGTACTACCCGATTTAAACAAAGGAATCACTCTACTAAGTTTCATAAGATCAGGAAATACACCACTAGCAACACAACTGTTAAACACAGATGCCAAGTGGGGGGCAATAATATGGATTACAGAACTAACTGTCTTTACAGACAGCCCCCATATATACGCCGTGTTTTTAATATTAAGATTATTAAAAGTATTTTTTATATCTGTCCCACTCACAACGGAAAATTCAAAGGATGTGCCGCATTCACACTTTATTCATGATAAACTTTATTTATGAAGCGACTTAGCCGAAGAACAAGACGACGTCAGAGTTTTAATAGTTAACAAAGGAATGTTAGTAAAAAAAGTTTCAAACTCCGACGCTACCTCCTGATCCGCTCTCACATTTTTATTACCAATTTTCAAATTAAAGTCTCTATTTCGCACTGTTGTCCTACCGGTTTCACTATTAATAACGTTCTAAGTCATTTTGATGACATTAACGGATTGTTTAATTTTGTTTCTTAAGTAGATAGATTTAGCACAGGAACAAGCTCTTTTAAAAATTTTAGAATAATTCTTAACATACTCTATAAATTCTGGTTTATGGTTATAAGATTTTTCATCATAAAGTTCAAATAACCTCAGTCTACTTTTAAAAATACCACAGGTTGCCCATTCTCTAAAACCGGCACGATCACCAACTATGACATTTTTGGGCTTGAAATTTTATTATATTCATCACTGATAAGGTGGAACAATAAGTTATATAAATCTTTTGGGTCATTCTGAAAGGGGAACTTAGGTACTTTTTCAATTAAATTGTATTTAAAACGCTCTAAGCGGCCTACATTCATTAGGACAAAGTCAACCATTTTCATTTGAACCTTACTAGTCCTAGGGAATACAACCAAATGCCCGCTATGATCGGATTCTAGTTTGTTTATTACAGAATAATACCTGGGTCTAACATAAGTAAAAATATTATCAATACATGTTGCACTAGTAGCAATTATTCTAGTAAGTTCCAAGAAAACACACACAAAAACTGTGTACTGGTTAGGTATACATAACTAGGTACTTAAATATATTTTTAATAACATTGCTACTAGCGTCATATGTTTTCGATCCACTTTTTCTATAGACGCCGCGCCTTAAATTTCCTCTAATGGTTGACTTTCATAAACAAGCTTAGCAACTCCTAACAATACAATTAGAATCTGAGTCGAGACTAATTTATAAGCAAATAAAGTTCGTTAGCTCGTTTGGAAGTTAAACAAACAGTTTTATTATTTTGTTATGCACAAGCGTTTTCTTCATCAGTAGATATTCATAAAGACAGCAGTATTTCTTTTTCTACGACAAAGGCTTAATAAATAACAGGAAATTTTCTATTTTTTCTGAATTTTTTTTCGAGACGATACGAATATTTTTTTAAATTATTTTGTTGTAAGAATATGTTTATCATAATTAATGAACGTAATGATGAAGGAAAAACTATATTATCGCGGTTTCCGATTGGTTTTCGACCTCTCGAGTGCCAGAGAGATATTTATATAAATCGATAATAAGGGATCTGGCGTGAGGTTATAGATAGATAGATAGATAGATAATGTCATAAACCGTAAAAATAAATGTATCTCATTTATAGCATTTGTTGTAAAAATTATTTAAATAACTTTAAATAACCCTATTTAGAACGTACCTACTATTTATATTGGATTCAATATACGCTCATATACTTCGGCTTATAACAAAGTTTTGAAAGCGAAATCACGTTCAAGGAGGGCATTGACCTGATGTTTTATTATATACGCTCACAATTTCATCCCCTATTTAAGGTTCCGTGGTAAAGTGAGAGAGACGTGACATGTTTGCAATAAACGTTTTATTAAATTCAAGTGTATTGATTTATTGTTCTTTTTCTCGTCAAAATTATATTTAGCAATTATTTTTCTTCATAAAAAGGTAGCCCGATTCTATAAATTATTCCTGTGTCGTTGGTGCGCTTAGAAACAGTATCGGTACCCAATCGGGTACTACGAAGGCAGTAACCGATTGGGTACTGCCTTCGATGGTACCCCATTGGTTGTGTGCACTGTTTGTAAACCCGTCCGTGACAGAAATAATGTGTAGTTGGGTTGGGTCGATTTTACGATATAGGGTTGTTGGATGATTACCTAAAATGAAACAAATGACTGCCTCGTTGGTCTAATGGCAAAGCGCATCGCTTTGTGACCATGAGGTCCTGGGTTCAAATCCTAGGTCGGCCAAGTGTAGTTTTTTTAACGAAAACTTCCCAGTACGAGTCCGGAGTCTGGAATTGTGCCCGGTATATGGCAGTTTCTCTTAGGACTCGAATCCGGAACGAAGTTATTCGTCAGAGAACGAAGGTTACCGACATAGCTCAGCGAATTAGCAAGCTGAAGTGGCAGTGGGCAGGTCACATATGCCGCAGAACCGATGGCCGTTGGGGCAGACTGGTTCTTGAGTGGAGACCGTGTGTCGGCAAACGTAGTGTAGGGCGCCCTGTAGCTAGGTGGGGCGACGATATTCGTAAGGCAGCGGACAGGGATTGGAGAAGGAGAGCTGAAGACCGAGCTCAGTGGCGTGCCATGGGAGAGGCCTACGTCCAGCAGTGGACTGACACGGGCTGATGATGATATGGCAATAAGCTCGCCCCCTATTACATGCGACCTAACATCGTCGGCAAAACGTAGGTGTACTCAGTACACCTCTGCCACCCTCGCTTGGGGAATATAGGCGTGGCGTTAGTAAAACAAATGTTTGTAGTTCACACAAAGATTTCTCCCATGCAGAGACTTGAATCCGAACTCGATTTAAATCGACGGACAATTTAACGCAGTGGTTAACCCTTAACCCCCTTAACCCGCTCTGCCCACTGTGTCTAATAGTCGCGGGTTCGATTCCCGCGCGATACAAATCTTTGTGTGATTCACAATTATTTGTTCGGGTCTGGGTATTTGTGTATGTGAATTTTCATGTTTCTAACCGTATCCACGACACAGAAATAAATCCTAGTGGGATAACACACGTTTAAATTTAAAAAAAAAAATTGATAAAACGGTTCTTAATGACTGAACTGAGTCAGTCGTCAAACAGTCTAGGCTTTAACGGCAATAGCCTTGCCACCAACCTACCTTAGGCCCTACCATCGTCAGCGAAAAGTAAGTACACAGTACACCTCTTCCATCCCCACTTGGAGAATTGAGTGACGGTTTTTACGGGCTACCACGAAAACGGACGATTGATGACGATGACGGACAATTTAGCGCAGTGGTTAAGAGCTTAAGTCGCTCCACCCACTGTGTATAATAGTCGCGGATTCGATTCCCGCACGGCACAAATCTTTGTGTGATCCACAATTATTTGTTCCGGTCTGGGTATTTGTGTATGTATATTTTCATGTTTCAGACGCACCCACGACACAGGATACGATGCTAGTATGAGGCTACGTCTTAAAAAAAAAGTGTTTTTGTACTCCATGCACTTCAAGAAGTATATAGACACACGCCTTCATTCAGCAAGCGGGGAAAGATGTACTAAGTACGCCCAGTTTTCGCCGACGATGTTAGGTCCCATGTAACAAAGGTCGGGCTTATTGCCATATACCGGGCACAATTCTAGAGTCCGGACTCATACTGGGAAGTTTTCGTTAGAAAAACTTTATTTTTACGACCTAGGATTTGAACCAGGACCTCGTGCAAGCGATGCGCTTTGCCACTAGACCAAGTAGTATATTTTAGAATATGGTAAAAGATACACACGATTAAACAAAATTTTCTCGATGGAAAACAATCTAAAGTCATCTCTACTGTTTTTCAATTCCTGATTCCAACGCGAAATGCTTAAGAACCAATCAATAGAATCTCTTTAAAAATGATACAATTTATTTTTGCACATACGTCGTGTATGTATCTATATCATCGCGCCAGATCTCTTGCAGGGTAGTACAGAGTTCCAACAGGTTCTTTCCTTACATACCTCTCTGGCTTCCTCCACTCTCATAGTTCGTCTCGTACACGCTCGCCGGTTACGGAGACTCTTGATTCAATATATCCGTCCCTTATTATTCTTTTGAAAAGTAATTGCATCCCTGTCCCTCTCCCAGTCGGTAAATGGTCGATCACGGTAGGCCCTTAAGACGTTATTAACTCCGGATGTAAATTTTGTATTTGTCCTTAAAAGATTTTTGTCCCTTTTATTCGCAAAGCGAAATTGCCTGAAATAATCTTAATGGAGAATCTATGGGCCGAAGATAGCTCGAGATTTATCACTGGGACCTGCTTTTGATGGTAATTGGCGTATTCATCTTTCAAATACTTATCAACCCACGTGTCCTAGTGAACAAAATGGGTAAGCCGTTTATCTAAAGGGCACTGTAAAATGTCTAGTGATATTTCTTTTGATTTCTTCTAAGAAATAAGAGAATGAAAGTAGGATATCGCTAGTACTCACCG
The DNA here is from genome assembly GCA_905147815.2 of Phalera bucephala. NCBI lineage: Eukaryota > Metazoa > Arthropoda > Insecta > Lepidoptera > Notodontidae > Phalera > Phalera bucephala. The sequence continues at coordinate 6,481,647 of LR990629.1, read as the reverse complement.
ATTATGCTGTTAAATACATATTTGGTAAGAAACAAACTGGATTATCCTCTCAAACAATATCATTAACATTATGAAAAAAAATCCTTTAATACTCCCTTACATGATACCGGCTACAGTACGCCAAGATCGGCTAATAAACATCACTATAAAATTAAATGCCGCTAATAATATAATTTATAGTAATAAACTGGCTATACATCACCTAATAGACAGAGAGGAGGCCTACAGTCATCACCGGGTACCTTCTGATGATATCATCTAAACATGGGTACAATTGGCTTAAGATCAAATTCTGTGCAGGCATTTGGACAGTAGCGGGAAACAATATTTATTGATGTGTAACATCTTTCCTCTCGGTTGCTGGTTTCTTGTGGGAGTGATTTTGGAAAAGGGACGGAAATGTGTTACAGGAAACCGGGGAAGCGCACGCTATTTGATTTGACTAATGAGCGCGCACAGTGGAACCGGGAAAGCGCGCGCCATTTGATTTGACCAATGAGCGCGCGCTGTTTGATTAGACCAATGAGCGCGCGCTATTTGATTTGACTAATGAGCGCGCGTGGTGGAACCGGGGAAGCGGGCGCTATTTGATATTATCAATGAGCGCGCGCGGTGGAACCGGGAAAGCGCGCGCTATTTGATTTGACCAATGAGCGCGCGCGGTAGAGCCGGGTAATCGCGCGCTTTTAGATTTGACCAATAGCACGCGCTATTTGATTTGACCAATAAGTCATCAATTTTTTTTCTCATTTTCATAGTAGGATAACATGTCAGATGTTACACATCATATGCGGCTACTGTAAGGCTCGCTCGTTTATTTATTTGGCTTGCAAAACAACAAAACATTTATACATCTTAAAAGATAACACTAGATTGTAGCTCCAACTATGTGTGTACAGAGAGATCCAAATTAAAGGGTTAATTGCGTTACACTTTACTTACGGGGCTACCGGCTTACATCTTAAGTGTGAGTATTTTAGTACAGTACACATAGACTAAAAAAAAATACCAAAAAAAGCTAATGAAAAATAAAAGATGAGTACGACGAGCATCACGACGACGCGTATTTTGCCAATGTCAAGTATTACGAATATTCATTTCTAAATAAATTGAACTCCTCGATGAACTTGATTACAAAGATGATTATGAAATTGAAGAATTCGATAGTAAAGCGATGGATACTTTACATACCAATTGCGACGGCCGTTTTAAGGGAAATCGAAAATTCACGTTTTATCACTATGTTACAATTACCTTCACTCGTGCACATATAAGAATACATAATGGTTAATATTACACCAACATTACATATTATAATTCGAAATAACAAAAGTTTCGGAAATTAAAACAAATTGACAACATCACTCTTCGATTTCCCCCCAAAAAGCCCTTTTTATAAACTTGAAGGGAAAATATTCTAGGGGATGGTTTAATAGGATATAATATAAAGAAACTAGTCTATATTGTCCCACTGCTGGGCAAAGGCCTCCTCTCCCAAATCGAGATGGGAGAGAATAGATTATACTTCACGACATAAACCTAATGCGGATTGGTGGAGGCAGTTTGGTGCCCACCTGCTGTTGGAACCTATTAGGCCACCAATATGGCTTTGTAACTATTTCCGACCACTTCGTGCTCACCGAAACAAGAAGCTGCTCGAATGTGGATATCATACAAAGGTTAAATCATATCAGCCTGACCGAGACGAATGCTGCTTAGCTATATAGTATTTTTCATGTATGATGGGTACTATGACAGGTGTAAGTATCAAAGAAAATTATGCTTTAAAAGCATGCAATTAAAGGCATGACCCGTTTCTATACTTATGGTTTTATGCCTTAATACCATTGAATGAAATATTAATTTCGTTTGGCCCTAAGAACTGTCACTTCTCATCTTTATTATCAGGCTATACTGCTCACTGCTGGGCAAAGGCCTTCTCTCACAAATCGAGGTAAGAGAGGTTAGGTCATATTCCACCACGCGGACCCAGTGCGGATTGGTGGAGGCAGGTTTGTGGCCACCTGCTGTTGGAACTTATTAAGCCGCCTTTAAGGCTTCCAACTCGGCTTAACGACTACCACATTAAGTGGTAGCCGGTACCAACGGCTTAACGTGCCTTCCGAAGCACGGAAACGCTCGAATATGAAAATGCCACAAACGGTCACCCATCTCAGGCCGACCGAGTCGAACGCTGATTAACCTTGGTGATCAGTAAGAACAATGCGGTCGCACAGCGCTACGAGCGCCTCAACTACTTATCTTATGTGAAAAATATTATAGTAACTGCTAAGAGCGCTATGAGGTTTATGTTTAAACAAATAAACTTAAAAATAATCTAATAGGTGCTGCAAACAAAAAAATCAGTACTTAAAACGTTAACTTTCAGATACTTATAACGAATTCTTTTATTTTCTTTCGCATCACTTCCAAGCGAAACTTATCTGCTACCCGCAGTGTTTGGCCAAAAGTTTCCCGGATAGAATTAAGAATTGAAAAGAAACTTAATTCTTATTTTCTCTTCGAGCTCAGTTTCTTATAAATACTTATGCTTTTTTAATAGCTTGTGTCAGGAATAGTCCCTAAATTTATAAATATATACTCAATTATGTAAAACGTATGATTCTATTTATTGTTCTTTTTCTGATCTTCAGGAATTTATGGAAAATATCAGAAAGTCTGACTCTATTGATACAACGAGGCTTACTAGGACTACATAACTGTTTCTGGCTGCCTTAAAAACTGTCAATATAAACAAATGCCGGTTAAAGTGAAGAAGATATTTATTGAATCCTTTCAAAACATTATGCTAAAGTTACGCAAGCATTTTCTCGGTGATGGGACCTCCCAAAGAGAATATAATCACTACGTTTGAAGACTTTCATTCACCGATAAAATGATCGCATAACTTAACATTTTGTGTTGTATTTTAAATAGAAAACTGTGGGGTAGCCACAAAACATTGACGTTATAGTAGCGTTCTTATAAAATCGTATTCTGACGTTCATCTTTATTTAGTAAATTTGTATTATGAAAGGGATGTCATTTCAACTTGATAGCGTTATGACCACGTCAAAGCCTTCTGTACCGTAATAAGTTATGGAAGTAATTTTGCCAGTTTGTACGTTCCTTCAAGTATTTCGACAAATTTTTACATATAAGGCGTTCGTTTTTGACATTTGTACACGTGAAGAATGCTGTACACATCATACGGCATCATCGATTGACACCGAGCTACTTCTATATTTTTAAATGCTTGAAGCGAGAAAGATGCCCACACACCTATATTCCACAAGGCAGAGTGGCAGAGGTGTACTGTGTACACTTACATATCGCCCATAATGTTAAGTCCGAATCTAATAGGCAGTAATTATGTTACTATCATACGGAACTCAGTACCAGACTCCATACAGAGGACTTACTACGTAAATTTTGACGTTAGCGTGACGCTAGCGAGAGTTGTCCTGTCACGTTTGTGCTTTTTTAATAAATTTGAGTATGACAAGGATGGCTTGTCAACTCGCTAGCGTTACGTTAACGTCAATCTTTTCGTACTAAGCTCTGTTACAGAGAACCTTTCTATAGAAAACAACTTGTACAAAATGAAATATACTATTTGGAATCCAAATGATTTCCTCTACATTTCTACAACGGGTATCTAATAAAAGAACATGGCGTTTTTGGGAACAGAAAAAAAACATTAAACGTTACATGTACCAATGGAACCGGAGAATATAGGAGTGTAGTAAGCCCATAAAATGGATGATAGTTCTTGTATAGGTGCAAATGTTGTGTGTAAAAAGGACAGGAAGAAAGAATCATTGCCATGTCTACATTTTCCGAGCAGGTAATGGCAGATGTGTACTGTGTACATTAATTTTTCCGACGATGCTAGGTCCCATATGGGGTGATCCTGACCTGATATAATATAGGGTATGCATATGGCTGTATCCCTTGCACAGTTCCACACTGCGGAATGATACTTTATCAATCTGGAATTAAGTAATATTCACATTTTACTCATATAATCTTGACGGACGATTTAGCGCAGTGGTTAAGAGCTTAAGCCGCTCCGCACACTGTGTCTAATAGTCGCGGGTTCGATTCCCGCACGGGACAAATCTTTGTGTGAACCACAATTATTTGTTCCGGTCTGGGTATATGTGTGTGTGTATTTTCATGTTTGTAAACGCACCCACGACACAGGAATAAATCCTAGTGTGGGGCTACGTTTAAAAAAAAAAAATATCAGCCTATACTATCCCACACTTATGACTTATGACTACTCTATTAAGTGGTAATCGGAACCAACAGCTTAACGTGTCTTCCGAAGCACGGAGATGCTCGAATATGAAAATGCTAACAGTCACCCATCTCAGGCCGACCGAGTCGAACACTGCTTAACCTTGGTGATCGTTAAGAACACCGGAGTCGCACAGCGCTATTAACGTTTTTTTTACCTACATTTATTTCATCACTAATTATGGTCGTCCTAATTTTCGTATTATGGCCGTACCTTTTAAAATAGATCAGTTTCTGGCCATCAAACCTCATCCTTATAATTTCTACTCTCTGTCCAAAGTTCACTTAGTTCATGCACCTGCGGAAGCCAGTTCGTTAATATTGTTTCATTTATGATAAGTGGCAGGTGCAGGTGTAGCAGGTGACTTATATTATTAACTTCTCTCAAAGGGCCTCTACGTGTTGGACGCATATCCCAATACAAGCCTTTCAAAGGTTTGAGTAAAACCCGTAATTCTCGGCGAGATATGCACATCAAAATAATAGTAATGATTAAATTTATAAACATTTAATTTTTTTAATTCCAAGGCATCGTAATCTTTACACATCACTGAAGATTTTTTCATAGAAAACATCCACTAATTATCCGCTCGATCCTTCGAACCAAGGACTTCTTGATCGGCAATCACACCCTACTCCACTAGATCAACAAAGCAATAAAAGAATAAATAAATACAAATACATTAACACATAGCAACACTTTCCGCATTAAACCTACGTTACTCGAAGGTCTGTAATCTCCCTCAATCACTGGAGCCTCGCCGCCTCGTTCGAACAAATTGCATCATTTGTCGGGTCGCAGTGTTGGAACGAGACGACTAAATATAATCTGGACAACGTCTCACAACTATTTGAGTGGGCCTAAAATATTGATTTCCACACTTTGGAATCTGGATTCGGTGAATCTACAGGGATAGATCTTAATCATCGAAAACCGGGCTCAGTGGCATGCCTTCTAAGAGCCCTATTACCAGCAGTGAGACGGGATGATGATGATAATATCTTAATCATATATTAGAGGTTCAAAACAGTCATCACTATCTACATCGTTCTTCTATACTCCACAAGCGCAATGAATACGAAAAGAATTATAAAGCTCTAATTTTTAAAGGGGAACCGTCGTGTTTCTTGACCCTCTTCTCTACAGGAATAACATTCCGCACGCATAGTAGCCTTAATTAGTAATATTTTCTTTTCTTGAATATTCATAAATACTTTCTGATCTCCATGAATATTTTTTTGATTTTGACTGCAATTAGCCCACTTCTAACTACGCTTCTTATTATTAAATTCTAGATTTTTTTTGAAGACATAGTTGAATTATATGAGAATGGAGGAAGCCAGAGAGTTATGTAAGGAAAGAACCAGTTAAAGCTCTGTACTCTCTGCCTACCTTGCAAGGGATCGGGCGTGATAATATAGATAGATAGATAGATAGAAATAGTTGAAATACAACTTACCAAAATAATAATTGATTATCAAGAAATCAGATTGCGCAGAACCGTGAGAAGTAGCGGAACATCGTTCCGGAGGCCAAGATTCACTTTGGATCGCTAAGCCAACGGAGTGAGTACGTAAGAAACTAAATTGTAGATACGAATAGTTGAATAATTTACATAAACACGACTCAACTAGCTCCCTTTGGGCGGAATAAATGTACCTTGTTAGGTACATCTAAGTTGTAAACCTTTTGAAGATAAATCTAATCGTAACTAGGTAAGAATCTAGTGCTACTTTGAAGAGCTGCTTTTAAGTGGTTTGTAAAGATATTTTATGAAAAATAATACCTACCACATCGTATCTTACTTAATTTTTACATGATTACAGTAAACTGTAGATGCAATGTTATTTGCAACTAGCTGTTACCCGCGACTTCGCCCGCGTGGAATTTAGCAAACAATCTTTTTCTAAAAGTAGCCTACGTGACTCCTTATAACGTCAGTTATAAACCAGTCGAAGTCCTGTCAAAATCGGTTCAAATAAACAGACAGACAAACATTTAAAAAAATGTTTTTTTTTTGTAATAAGTACCGTTTTGTAATATACTTCCATATGGATTTAGTAAAAAGCTGTTATTTTGTCATTACAAACAGACACTTCAATAACATCTTGAGGGCAACTTCTGTACATACAATGTACGTTCTGAGATTCTTTTTAGCGAAAAAATAACAGAGGACTTAGTTCTAAAAGATTAACGTTGCGCGTGACGCTAGTGCATAAGCATACTGTCACCTTCATGTTTATTAAGTAATTTTATAGTACGACAAGGATGACTTATCAACTTGCTAGTGTCAATCTTTTGGTGCTAAGTCTTCAGTAGTTTCATAGGCTTTTTCTATTGTCAACGTCAGAAGTCACCGTAACCGGCGAGCGTGTATGAGACGAACTATGAGAGTAGAGGAAGCCACAGAGGTATGTAAGGAAAGAGCCTGTTGGAACTCTGTACTCTCTGCCTACCCCGTAAGGGATCTGGCGTGATGATATAGATAGATGTTTTTTTTCTGTGATAAAGCTGATTTTTTGCTTAAATGTAGATATGTATAAACGTAGGTAAATGAAACTCAAGATGTGTGTCAGAATCGTAGTATATAACGAATTGTAGTCTCTGCTTACCCCAGTGGGATAAATGTGTGTGTGACATACACTATGTACGTATGTATTTATTTATTTATAGGCACGACTACAGATTACAAATTAAACATTTAGAAGTAATATAGTAAGGAATCAGAATATTGTTTATTCATGTAAACCATTATAGTATTTATCAATCGACAGAAAAGTAACAAAGACTCTACCACCACTTCAGAATGTCATTCCTTTGAAGAGCTAAGCCGATTACCAAAATTCTTAGTATGAGGACCCCATTAAAACTTGTAGTCAAGCGTAATGACCAGTTGAAGCGTATAGGAATATGTGTTCCTAAACTAAATTCTCGTGGAGCTTACCAAACATTTTTCAAAATACCGAGGTATAGAACCAACTTAGGTTCATATTCTCGAATAGCCAGAATGATGCCAACTTACAACAGTTGGTGGAAACTGCGCGATTTAGATATATTTAATGAGCACTCTGCGCACTTCAGGGATCATTTTTTTGTTTTATATATACATATATTTATATATTAATAGATATAGTATGTTGCACTACTTTCATTCAGATATTGTTTTAAGGACTATTCAAGATTGTATATTTTAAATTTATGCAATAGTATATGATTGTTTATAGTAATTATAAAAAATGTTGTGCATATCTATAATTGATGTAAGCACTAGAAATGTATTGTTCCAAAATGTCATTAGTAATGTTTGTGTTCATGTTGTTGATGTAAATATAAAATAAATAAATAATAAATTAAAATTAAATAAAAACATTAGATTGTCAAGTAAAAGATTCAAAAATGAATTATGTCAACAGGGACTGAATTAAATTAAGTAATTATAATAAAATAATGACAAGACAGTACATTAAAGTATTTTTTAAAATATATGTAAAAAAAATTAGTATGAAATTATTATTTAAAATTTAGAACTAAAATTAGGTATCTCCATACTTAAATAAATATATTTCTTGGGTAAAGAAACCGTCACATAAATTAATAAATATCTCTAGCTACTTATTTAAAATTTAATGGACGACTTAGTCTAGTAGTTAAGAGCTTAAGCCGCTCCCCGCACTAGATTGAGTAGTCCCAGGTTCGATACTCGCACGGGACAAATCTTGGTGTGACCCACAATTATTTGTTTCGGACTTAGTGTAAATGTATGTGAATTTCATGTTGTGTGTGTGTGTGTGTGTGTGTGTGAATGATCTACGCTGTTGGCCGCGGAGCCTTAACAGCTTCACCGGACAAGAGGGCGTGCGTGCAACCACTACGCTCGAGCCAGAAGGGCAAGCGGCAACTAGCTCCAAGGCGCCTCAAGGAGGAACGGCTTCGGCTTGGGCAGTCGCTATGGGGGAGGGCGTATACTAGGTGTCTCGCCATGTTGCTCTGCACCGGCCGGCCTTAAAAAAAGTTTAATATAAAAATAATAAATAATGTACAATAAAGCCTTTAAGTGTACTCGTGTACACTCAGCGGACACGTAAATATGACTACATACACAAGTTTAATACACATGGTATAACAATTGTGTCTGAGAACGATAAAACAGCAAGACGAATGTGTAACATGCAGTGTATTAACTTCAATAACTTTTGAACGATTTGGCTTACCACCAATTTTATACTGGGCTCTTATTCGCAATGACCAATTAAACAGGTAATGCGGCACGTTACGATTATTTCGTGAAATGATCGCTTAATGGTGGCCCACAGAATACCATTACACGAATTTATCGTTTCGCGTCGAATTTGGTCATAGCGAATAAGGACACTGTAGAGTGACAACGGGTTTTTTGACGAGAAGTCGAGGAGTGCTGTCGTCAATTTGTATTAATATCCAAAACTTGTGTTATATCAAATAATAATGTGTAATGTTGGTGGAATATTAACCATTATGTATTCTGATTTGTGCATGAGTGAAGGTAATTGTAACAAAGTGATAAAACGTGCCTTTTCGATTTCCCTCAAAACGGCCGTTGCAATTGGTATGTAAAGTATTCATCATTTGACTATCTAGGGTGGAGTACTTCATTTATTTCATTATCATCGTTGTCATCAAGTTTATCGGGGGAGTTGATTTAATTTATACAAACACGATTATGCATCTCACTGGATACTGGCAAAATACACTTAAAATTAGTGTGAAGCCATAACTTAAAGAAGAAGAAGGACACTGTATGGACACGTAATAATGTTTCATTTGCTTAGTGAAAAAAAATCTCGGACAATACTATCCACTAGAATTAGCTACTTACATAAAACTTTAATTCGACCGAGATAAACAATACTGTGTCAATCATAAGATATTGCCACGATAATTTGAAATTTAGAATTAAATTTCGAATGTCACGTTAAATGAGATTAACCTGTTTTTGCTTATTTCAACCCAATAGTTGACTTTTAAACACGGCACAAAGATCGAAGTTTAATAAAGGAAATTAAAAAGTTGGTATTTTAATTTTCTTTTGATTGATCCAGTGATTAACAGCTTAAGCCGCTCCGCCCACAGGATCCAGTAGTCGCGGGTTTGATCCCCGCACGAGACAAATATTTGTGGGTCACAAACATTTCTTCGGTATGGGTGTTTGTGTATGTGAATTTGATCTTTGTAAACGCACAACACTGGAATAACACCTAGTGTGTGGCTACGTTCTTTTAAACGTAACAACATATTTTTTAAAGTATTCATAACATGATAGATTAAAAAAAAGTAAACGATAAGTGGGCCCCCGTCAGGAACGAAGATCCAATCAGACAATGTCACTCACCGTAACTAAAATTATTAGTTAATGAAAAACATTTTTTCGTTATGTTACGATTTCTACCAGTCAACTTCTACCGCAAGCCACGTTAAGGAACTTCGTTCCAAAAACAAAAAATACATCGACATACTTACGAGTACATTCTCCAATCGGAGGCTAGAAAAGGGTTCCGCATACATCCACAGTTCGCTACAGATGTATAGATTCCAATGTAATAGAAGCGACGCTATTATAATAAAACAGTGTTAATGTAATTGGAAATCCTTTAGCTCCACAATCGCGCCTAGGTAGGCCACCTTAAAAGTTTTAGAACAGTGAATTTTCATACTATAACCAAGGTTTTACATCATAGACCTGTCTATTGTCATCGGCAACTGAAAGATGTCCACTGCTGGGCATCTGCCTTCCCCAAAGACTGCTACGATGAAGGGCTTTATGCTGTACTGATCCAGACTTTAGCTGGTATCATCAGGTTATCAGCTCAGGTCTATACTGTGAAAGTTCCCCCCGACAGGAAACAAAGTGAAAAGCCACAGTAATTTGTTTTTCGCAATTAAAATATCCTACAAAGCTGTAACCAAATAGTTATTGCAGTTCAGAGCATTGTTTGTAAATTAAAGGCACAATGCATTTGTTTGTACACGAATACAATATTCAGAAACAATTGGTTTCGCAGAATTTATGTCGTGTATACACTCTTTAGCCCGCAACATCATTCGAACATCCGTACTATAATATTTTTCACATAGGATGGATACTGACAGTTCTAATTGTGACTCGAAACTTCTAGATCCAAACAGTTATAATACACAAATTAACTCTAGTATTTATTTCCAAAAAGCGTCAACAGATAAAATACATAAAATTATTAGTAAATTAAACTGCAAAAAAGCTCCAGGGCTTGATAATATAAAAGTGTCCGACATTAAAATAGTCGGTAAGGAAGTATCATTGGCTATAACAAATCTCATTAACTGTAGTGTAGCAACGGGTCTGTATCCAGATGAATTAAAGATTGGATGCGTTAGACCAGTATATAAAAAAGGGCCAAGAGACAATTATTCAAATTATCGTCCTATAACATTGCTCTCAACCATAGATAAAATAGTAGAGAAATTTGTATGCGAACAGATTCACTCATTTTACACAAAGCATGATGTGATATACCAAAATCAATTCGGGTTCCAATCAGGCAAAAGCACAAACCAACTCTTAGCAAAATTTACGGATGAAGTAAACGGATTCCTTAATGAAAGAAAACATATATTGGCGCTATTTATAGACTTTTCACGAGCCTTTGACACCCTGCAACATAATCAACTAATCACCAAACTCGACCATTGTGGAATACGCGGCCCATTACTCAACTGGTGTAAAAACTACCTACAAAACAGAAAATTTACTGTAAAGGTTGATAACGCATACAGCGACCATATACCCATAACAGAAGGCACAGCCCAAGGATCCGTGCTAGGCCCCCTCCACTTTTTATCGTATGTTAATGATATGAGCGAGTGTGTTAAGCACTGCACATGCTACCAATTTGCCGATGATACGTGCTTGGTTACGTCCGATACAGATCCGCAGAAAGCTAGTGATCTCTTACAATCTGATTTAAATACCCTTGTAAACTGGTGCCATGATGTGGGTCTAGTGCTAAACTCTATTAAAACTAAATTGTTAATAATTAAATCTCCATACACACAATTCATACCATTAAAAAAACCTATAGTAGCTCACGGGCACAAATGCCTACACACAACAGATAAGAAATTATGTCGTTGTCCGACTATTGAAGTCGTCGATACTCAAATATACCTTGGATTAACTATAGATAGCAAATTTAATTGGAGCAAGCATATCGAGTATGTTTGTAATAGGCTCAGGCAGTTTTTAGCTAACATAATCATTTTAAAGCACCGTATACCCTTCAGGGTCAAGCTAATGTTATATAATTCACTAGCTGAGTCTTATATTCAATACGGTTTAACTAGTTATGGTCGTACTTATAACACATATCTAAATACTATCTTTGATCTCCAAAGAAGAATCCTAAGAAATTTAGTATCTCCAAAGATAAAGAAGCAATTTGATAACAATGACAGTGGGCTATTTAAACACTGTAATGTATTACCTGTCCATCTACAGTTCAAATATATGTTACTAAAAGAAAACTTTTTTAATGACAAATATAAAATTGAAATTACACATCCTGTATACACGCGGGCTGTGGCGCAGAAACGGCTTCGTACGAACACGACCCGCGTAAACAACTGCTATGGCGAGCGAACAGCTGCTTACCTAGTTCCTCGATTTATCAACGAACTACCCTCTGATGTATGTATTAACATTAATAGAAAGAACATTAAAGATAAATTAAAATCCTTCTTGCACAATATTGCCTAAATAAAAACATAATAGTTTAATTATATATAAACTTGATGTTTTTAATATTTTTGTTATATTTTGTTATTATTCTTATAAATATGGTGTCTCGATGTATTTAGCATGAATACAAACCTTTGTGGTTTCTCAATGCTATGTGACCGACTTGTTGTACAAATTTTTTTAAGTGATAAATAAATAAAAAAAAAAAAAAAAAAAATTGCCAAACGAAATTGTACTTTATTAAATGGCAATAAGAGGCGTGCTCGTTTCTATACTTATAGTTTTATGCCTTAACAACATTGAATTAAATCCTTCCTATATGAAAAATACTATAATATTATAAATTCGACAGCACCCGTGTCTATCTATCTGTTTGTCTGCTACCTTTTCACGTCCAAACCGCTGAACCGATTTTGATTAAATTCCGCAAAAACAGATTTTATCCAGGAAAAGGATATGCGGGTTACTTTTTGTCTCAAAAAAGCTTAGAGTGTGAAATATACTCCTGAAAATAACACGAACAAAGTTGCGGGTCCAGTTAGTAATTTTTAATAAAAACTACTTCGTTAGTCATGTGGTGCATGGTGCGTCTAGCAATCACTTAGACTCGAATCATAAGTCAGTCGATTGTATTGAGCATTTTTCGATAGCAAAATCTTGTAAAATGCTCAATACAATCTAGCGTCTAGATTTATGCCCTGTGTAATAACAATAGGCTGGTCAAAGGTATAATAATTTAATTAAAAAAGACCTTTTTTAAAAAAAGCTTATAGCAAAAATACGACGAAGATATCTAGCTTACTTAAGGAGTTCATTTGGCTTCTTTCGGCTCCATAATCAGATGCTGGACACCACCCAGGTCTAACTCATCAAGACAAATCCAACGAGCCCAAACACGGCGGGGTTATATTGAGTAGTTGGGTGGTTCCATTGGCTACCTTTTGGCTGTATCATCAGACCCAAACACTATCTTGTTGTATATTACTTGTTAATACCAATCTAACAAGCCTAAACACGAGGGCCTATGGCCACCTTCCAACTCCAGCATCAGACCAGCTCCATATTATGACATTGTCACCGAACTTACGTACGTATGCCAATTTTCATCTTAATCGATCACAAGAAATGGATCACAAGATTTGAACCGGAAAGACGGAGAGACAGATAAACGAACATTGCAAGTTAAATAAAAGCTTGTAAAAATAGGACGGACGGAATCTCACTAAGCAAAAAATGAAACCCAATAGTAAGTCATTTCACGTGTAAACGTAAAAAGCGTGTACCTGCAATCTAAAACGCACAGTGCGTTTCAAAAAGTTCAGCCCAACAGTAATTCAGTTTGCGAGCGAGCGTTCGCAAACTGAATTACTGTTTGGCTGCACTTTTTGTTTAGCGATTCTGTCCGCCTTTTCTTATAAGTCTATGCCTGATGCCTTTGTTCCCAACTAAATTTGGGAAATCCAATTAAATTTCCCTTAAATTCTATGTAAATCTTCACTGACAATTCTAATTAATATTGGAATTAACACGCCATAGTAAAGAATAAAATAATATAGCTTGCCGAGAATTCATAGCAAATCAAGAGGCTCCGTAACCGGCGAGCATGGATAAGACGAACAACAACACAAGATTGAAGGAAGCCAGAGGTCTATAAATAAAGAACCTGTTAGTACTTTGCACTATCTGCCAACCTTACAAGGGTTCAATGGGCTTAGTAGTAAAGATTGATGTTAACAAGACGCTACGGAATTAGCACGTTCACGTTCAAGCAAGGATGGCATGGTGACCTGGTGAAGGTCGCAGGTGCAAGCTTGATTCGTACACAACAAAGCCGGTCGTTATGGTGATATTTGGGGGACACCTTTCGGCTACTGAACTGAACGATGGCATATCAACTCGCTAGCGTCACGTTAATCAAACATTTTCATGCTTAGACCTCTGTACAGTACCGTCTTTACCATAAAAGCACACAGGGCCCGGGGCTAGAGCCCCCATACTCACGGGAGCCCTGAAAGGCCGATATATTCGCTTATACTGTATTTTTTTCTATTTAGGCTGATGTAGCCCAACAATAATATTTAGAGAGTAAATGAGGAAGTTTTTTCGACTCTCTGGCAACACTGAGCGGGAATAATAATTGCCAGTTATATTATGTAGTTTTATATTTTTGTATCATCACGCCAGATCTCTTGCGGGGTAGGCAGAAAGTACAGAGTTCCAACAGGTTCTTTTCTGGCTTTTTTCACTCTCATATTTCGTCTCATACACGCTTGCCGATTTATAATTCTCGACCATTTCGTCTTTTCTGGGTTTTCGCCTTACTAAGGAACACCACCAATAATTTTCTCTCTCTGGTTCTCACTATATATCTCGAGTCGATAACACCAAAGTTTGTGGTACGGAACTCACAATGCGCGAGTTCGACTCGTACTTGGTCAGTTTTTTACTTTCCAACGCGTATACGCCATATACTCGCGTGCTCTATGGCCCTAGAATGGGTTTTAGGAGTGTGTGTGTGTGGGTGCACGATTTACGCCGTTGGCCGTGGGGCATTTCCAGCTTCACCAGACATGAAGGCGTGCAACCTACGCTCAAGCCAGAAGGGCAAGGGGGCAACTAGCTCCAGCGCGCTTCACGGAGGAACGGCCTCGGCTTGGGCAGTCGCTATCTGGGAGGGTATATCCTAGGTGTCTCGCCGTGGTGCTCTGCACCGGTCGGCGGGCAAGGCATTCTTCGACCTCGCCGACGAGGTCGGTACCTGATCCTGTGACCTGGAAAGGACTACGACGCCCTTGCCTCTGGACCGTTAAGATAGAAAATTTCTTGCATAGACCACATGGGTAGACAGAGGCTACAGATGCTGACACATTTTCATCTACATTCATACATCTTAACAGTTCCATCGATTTAATGGTATGGCTATGGTAACTTTATAATTTGATTTCTTTTTAAATCAATTTGCGTTTCACGATCAGATATCGTGAAACGTAACATATTTTTAAAGGGAAATCCATAGAGGAAAACAAGTCGATGCAATCTAAACCGATTTCTCTAACGCTTTCGACAAAGTTAATTATTCTCTATTAATAGAAAAGCTAAGCATAAGCACTTGGCATACATGGAAACCTAATACGCTGGTATAACTTTTATCTCGAAAAGAGACCTCAGATTGTATCCGTAAAAGGATATGACTCAAAAGTTTACTATTCGGATTCCGGAGTACCACAGGGCAAATCCTATTTTCTGTGTTCATCAATGACGTTGTCCATAGAATTCATCATTCAAAATTCTTATTATATGCTGATGATCTTAAAATATATAAAACAGTGAACACATCGGACACGCATCTCATGCAGTGCGACATTGACAACATTAGGGACTGGTGTCAGACGAACGGTATGACTTTCAATGTAAATAAAGGTTATCATATAAAGTTAACAAGAAAAAAAATGACTACGCGGTCCTCATATTGCATTGACAGATCAATACTTAAAGAAATATGTGAAATTAAGGACCTGGGAGTTAATTTGGACAGCAAATTAAACTTTACTCAACACATAAATGAGGTTGTCAATAAAGCTGCCAATATTATCGGGTTCATAAAACGAAACACTAAGAAATTTCGTCTTCCAAGATCTAAAATAATTCTGTACAACAACTCTCTTGTAAAATCTCTCGTGTAAACACGTAGTCATCTCGAATACGCAAGTGTCGTTTGGAGCCCCATATACGCAGTTCAGTCACAGCGCATAGAAAGCATCCAGCGCAAGTTTACTCGACATTTGGTTTTCATGGCACCATGAATATCACATAGAGTCCCATATAACGACCGGCTAAAATATCTCAAAATGGACACTCTTAACTCTCCTACACCGTCGTATAATCCATGACATAGTTTTCGTGAATAAGGTCATTAGTGGCAAGATAGATTGCAATTATCTACTGGAAAACATTGCGTTCGCTGCACCTAGTAGGATCCCCCGACAACCTATAACTAGATCTTTCCACATACCGCTATTCAGAATCAATGTTGGACGTAATTCTCCTCTAGCTCGATCCTGTTCAGAGTACAATGCCATTTGCTAAGACTCGACCAACTTTGACATTTTTCCCGATACTATACATAATTTTAAGAAAAAATTTTCTCAACATTTTATTTCTTTATAACTTAGTATACATTTAAATTCTCCGTATTGTATTTTATTTCTGAATGATTAACTTTTATTAATTAATAAATATTTCTTTTTCTAATTATTTTAATAACTATTAATGTTAATTTCACTGTCTATTAATGTATTTTACCACTTCTCATTAGTGTGATATTTTAAAATTGGTTAATTCTAATGTCGTGTACATCTCTAATTGATATGCATATAAGAACAATATCTCATCGTCCTATCTTGTAAGATTATAATATGTATATTGTTGATGTACCTTTAATAATAAAATAAAATAAATAAAAATAAAATCAGATATTTTTGATTCAAACGATGGTAGAAAGATAAATTATCACGGGAAGAGGAAATCGGGACATTAATTATTACTTCTGACTTTCGCCCGCTAATACTTATCAAGTAATTATAATTTAGAAACTTATCAAATACTTAGAAACTTATGACGCAGTTGCTGTTTTCTGGTTTAAATTAATATTTCAAATGTTTTTCAGATGAATAATAATAAGGGGAAACAATGTTTATTCCGTAGTATATATCTAACATGACGGACGATTTAGCGCAGTGGTTAAGAGCTTAAGCCGCTTCGCCCAGTATGTCTAACAGTTCGGGTTCGATTCCCGCACGGGACAAATCTTTGTGTGATCCAAAATTATATGTTTCGGTCTGGGTATGTGAATTTTCATGTTTGTGAACACACCCGCTACACAAGAATAAATCCGAGTGTAGGGCTACGTTTTTTAAAACTTAAAAAACTATATCAACATTCATCAATCAGTAAAATAATGTAACATACTAAAAAAATTACTTTGAACCTATTTCAAATAAATAAACATAGAGTAAAAAGTAGCAGTATATAATAAAAAGCAATGCTCGTGCAGGCCTTGATTTTTCCCATTTTCGACTATGGCTGTGTGCTATTTCGACCTGAATGCAGATCACCTCAACAAACTCGACCGTCTTCTTAATAACTGCATTCGATTTATCTAAAACTTGCGTAAATTTGACCATGTGTCTGCGTATCGATCTCTCTTAAATTGGTTGCCTATTCGCCAACGCATTGTTTTCCATTCTTAGCTCTCCCACTTCACCTGATTATTGTTCATCTCATTTTCAATATTTATGTTCCAATCATAATAAAAATCTTCGATCCCTAAATAATCGTCTTCTTCAATGTTCTTCTCATCGTTCCGACTTTGGTCACTCTTCTTTTTTTGTGCGGTCTATCTTGCTAGGGAATGCACTACCACTAGATGTCAGGATGGCAAACGATCGGTTTATTTCAAAACAAAAGTGCAGGATTATCTGCACAAAACATTGGCAGAATCATCTCAACGTTAATATAGTATAAGTATTGTATTTTTATATATCAAATATATATAAAGCTATTCGTATATATTTTATGTTTATATAATTATGGATATGTGAATGGATGGATATGTGTCCATATATATTTTTACTTCAGATAGTATGATTTAATATTTATTTATATCTTTATTTCTCAACTAACTCTGATTTACACCTGCTTCACTAGTTTCTGCATCACCCTAAGGTAGACTGGCACAAAATGCCTAAGGCATTAAAGTCCGCCTATGTACCAACTGTGCATTAAGTATAAATAAATAAATAAATAATAACAGCAGAAGTAAATAAAACTTCTACGTAATTTTATAACGATAGCCGACGTTCGGGGGAGAGTAAATATCATGAACTTCCTTGCCATGAGAAAAAATACTTTTGCCATCATATTTTACGACTCCCTTTATGAATTAAACGGTTAAACAGAATCGGGGAATGGGGGCCACTGTGGATCAGTTTGGAAATCAAAGGAATACTACGTATATACATAATTCGTTTTATATAAACAAGCCGACAGGGATCTAGCGTGATTATATAGAGAGAGAAAGTTATACCAGATTATAGTATATCTTACTGTTTTGCAAAAGGTAAAAGTTCTTCTTCCACAAATCGGAGTGAGAGAGACGTCAAAGTCAAGGCGGCAGAGGTGTTTGCGATCACCAGCTGTTTGAACCCATCAAACAGTGGTTTGATGAGTCAAGCCAAGTTGGAAGCCTAGGCCTAACGACTAGGAACCGGGACCAATTCAGACAGACCAATCTGAATAAATGCTTTTACCTACTAATATTTTATTATAAACTGTAAATTGTGTTATTTTTTTCAGTCAAGAATGCGATTTTTTAATTTTTACTTAACAGTAATTTAGACCTCGCGTAAATACAACACCAATATTTCGACACAACCATTTTTTCTCCTCCAGATTTGAAAAATGGAAGCCTATTACCGCAATAACAAAATACTAGAATGTAGGTATCATTACAATCTTATAGCACGGCTCAATCAATACAGCTCCGACACATGTAGGGAACTTATCATTATGACGAATAGCAGCAATAGAAAATACTCCCGCATCTCTCACGTCAAATTCTGCGGATCTGCCATCATTTATCATATGAACGATCCCGCCACTCACCCCATACCGTGAGAAATCCAAAAAATATACCATAAACTTATCTTTGCTATGACAACCTTGTTCAACTTTTGATTCGAATAGTTATGTAATATATTAAATGTTAGTTGGTAGTTTATTTCTTGTTTTGAAAACAAAGTATGAATCAAAGATATTAAGCAAAACGTTCTAGTGCAGAACATAGTTACTATGTTTATCGTTAGGACAGCAGTATGTACTCAAAGGTTTCTCAAAAGTGCGTTAATGCGGGCCTCTGGTAGTCAAGTGAGGGAGGGTATTTAGCATAAAGTAATTATGTCGCAATAAAAAAGAGGTTGCTTCAACCCCACAAACGGGTCAACTAAAATGCACGCACTCATGTTACCCGTATCTCCCCATACTTCAAAGGTGATATTTCAGGGTTATACTTAGGAAGTTTGTTAGCTTAAAGTTGGTAAAGTAATGTGTATGTAAAATCTAATGTTTGCTTGTGATTTTGTTGTTGTTTCAAACATGAAATGTTTTGCATACATATGCACTCCTTGGGTTCGTTTTCTCTAACAGGGGTAGATGAAAATGTAAATGATTCACCCGCTCTTCGCACATGTATTTTTAATCCCAATTTAATAAAGAGCAATTCTGTCGCCAAATTTGGCCATTTTGAATTCTGTTCTTTCTTTGTTCTATCTGGTGACGATATAGCACATTACACAAAACGAGTTTTCGTAAGTTGTTTGTATTGTAACTGCGATACTTGCAGCGATATTTTTTTTTTTTTTTTCAAAACGTAGCCCCACACTAGGATTTATTCCTGTGTCGTGGGTGCGTTTACAAACATGAAAGTTCACACACACAAATACCCAGACCGAAACAAATAATTGTGGATCACACAAAGATTTGTTCCGTGCGGGAATCGAACCCGCGACTATTAGACACAGTGGGCGGAGCGACTTAAGCTCTTAACCACTGCGCTAAATCGTCCGTCAATGAAGCCGTTGAAGACGTTTTTTTTGTTTTTTCTTCGATAAGCACAGATCAAACTCTGACTTTCGCCTGCAATCTACCACTTAATATTACTAGGATCAAGGTTCTAATGTTTCCTGTTCTAAAACACTTCCACTCTTAATTTTGTTTCTTAATATCAAGGAGCATCATCGCTACCTTATCAGCATATATAAAAATGAATGAATGAGTTGTAATACGATTATCCCACTGCAAGTTATAACTATTACTGCGTTTATTATCCCCTAGTAGGTACTTTCAATATCATGCTCCGTATATAGGATAACAAGAAAAATAATGTCACCACTGAAATTGCGAGAAACTTATAACTAACGAGTCGCTCACGCACTTCATGATTTATGTTGACCTGATACTGTCATTTAATAACTGTAAGAACATGAGCGACAGACCTATAAGTATTTTTCACATCGGATGGGTAGTGACAGCTATAATTGCCAAACGAAATTAATATTTAATTCAATGGTGGTAAGGCATACAACCATAAGTATAGAAACGGGTAATGCCTCTTATTGTCATTGAATAAAGTATAATTTTCTTTGACACTTACTCACAGAACCCATCTTACATGCGGATCAAGGTCGATCGACGTGCATAAGTAAACTAAGTTAAGACAATCGAAATTAATACTAAGGCCTATCTGAATGAAGATTGAATGGTACTCCCCGTGTTTTTGTTTTCCTGGTACATTTTTCTGTAACCATTCTCTCATCCCCATGAGCAAAGGTCGGATTTAAAAAGGATTTTTTCCGAAGTGTGTATTTATTGTACACCCACATTTTCCTGAGGTTAAAGTCTGATGATCGAACCCTAAAAATTAAATAATAAAATTTTACTCAAAATATTATTACCATCATGAAAGTTTATTTAATTTAAATGCGTTGGTTTTCTACGTTACATTTAATAAAACATGTTTTTTAAAGATAAAATCCTTTAAGTCCCTTTCAAAATCAACTATATATAGTTACTTACTTACTTATAATATATGAGCTTAAGCCTGTCGATATTGTTTACAGTAATTGATTTGAATTATTTGTAAGAGACCAATTTCAACAAAAGAGAAGCTTTTCAAAATATAAGTACTTGGAAAAAAACCTTTGTTTAGGAAAACCATAACGCCCTTTCACGTTATTAACAGAATTTCCTGTAAGCGCGTCGACAAAGGAAGGAAAGTAAAAAAAAATGTTCTAATAAAATTTCAAGAGAAAATAAACTAGGCTAAATAGGTCAAGAAAAATTTTTGGATGGTTATATACATTTTGTTATTAACACCTTACTCCGTTATGTATTAGTTACCCCTTCGAATTTATGTCCTCCTGGTAGATACCGTAATCCACTTAGGACGTTCTAAATAGTAGTTTTATTTTTATTCAAATGATTCTCAGTTTGAAGCATCAATTAATTAAACTATATTATAATTACGAAAAATCCCTCATGGGGTAAACAGAAAGCACAGAGTTACAACAAAATCTATGTTTACAGACCTCTTTCCCTTGCTTCGCTCTCGTAGTTTATCTCATACACACTCGCCGATTGCGAACACCAACTCTAGATTGATTGAACGTACCTAATGTACCTACGATAAGAAAAATATAACCAGTACAATTTCAAAAAAAGTACCAAAGACTCGGATTTCCCTTACAAGATAAGATGAGATCAGTAAAACTTGTCTTAAAAACAAATAATTTTATTCGTCTATATGAACAAAAAAAAAATCATATACCCTAAATAAGATAATGGTACTCTTCAAACATCATTTAGTTTAAACCTGCGATATGCAAAATGGATGATGTTGATTTATGTATGAAAGCGTCCCGAAGACGAATGCCAGGTCATTAAACTGAAACAAAAACACCGGCTTATCATAATTATCCGGCATTCTCGTTTGCATCTGAATTTTAAAATTCACTGTCGAGTTTCGGTAATGGCCGAGCAATTAATTTTATACATTTATTCAACTTTTTCGCTGTAAGGGTAAATTAGCACCCGGAATTAGTTACCAGCAGTTTATGAGGAGATTATTAAGATGCTGGGAGTTGTCAAACTTATGGCTGGATCTACGAAATGACTTACTAAGATCAGTCGTCTAAGCATCCGCTACCTGGGCCTGTAGTCAAGTTGACTTTTTACAGTCATAGAAAATATATGGGAATTACATTTTACAACAAAAAAAGTCCAATCACTAAATGGATTGATTTTATATATACGATATGCTATGCTTGGCCATGGCTAACATTAGTAATGACTGGAGCCGTAGCTTTAATAAAAGTTCTGAACAAGATACGGTAAGCTTTGAGTTGAAATTAGGGACTAGTACTATTCAGTAGTATGACTCTTCATTTAATTTAAAGTGTTTATTAACCATTTTATTATGATACTAGCTGTTACCCGCGGCTGCGCACGCGTTTATTTTGTAATTCGACATAGGTAAGTCTCTAAAGCGCGATCTTAGTCAACGCTAATACCGTCTCATAAAAAAAACATATCCAATACCTAGGTACTTTCTTTTTCAAAAGGATTACAAGTTTATCTATAATAAATGAATATACAAAGTTTCGTGTCCAGGCCATTCATCGTTACAAAGTTCAGACAGACAGACAATAATTCCAAAAAAAATTGTTTCGGCCTCTAAATCAATAAGGAAATGAAACCCATATAAAAATTTTCAAAAAATATTTAATGTACAGATTTAGCTCGGTTACAGTTTTATGATATGTATAGATGATTACGGCATAAACAATCAATACGTTAATTGTTTTTAGGGCATAGAGGGATAAACGAGCCGCTTCACTGATGTTAAATCAGCGCCGCCCATGTCCATCCGCAACATCAGTCTCCGATGCGTTTCCGGTTAGTGCCCGCCCCGGTGGGGAAAGCTATTTTCTGCTACTACGCAAACGAGTCATTTTGAAGTTCCAGATGTTTTTATAATTATCTCATATAGGAAAGCTGGAGATCGTCGTGCCCATCTTTGGGGGAGGCGTTTGTCCTGCAATGGACGTCTTTCAGCTCATGATAATACAGGAAAGAGAGAGAGTAAGATATTTCTCAAGCATTTATAAGCACTAAGAAAGATAAAGTCAAAAGGTTCGACCACATATTTTTCACTTCTATGAAATCCAACTTGGTTTATTTCAAATCTTATTAAACTCATGTCCACAGTCGACACATCTTCGCTACATACATCAATTCACTGACTTAGAAAATATTGGATTTTATATGAGCTCAAAGGTCATTGCAGCAGTGCACGCTCCAGTATGACGGGTATTTCTATTCGCTTAAGGTCTCAATTTCATTTGGAGGATCCTTTGACCGCTTTTTCTTATCCGTCCGTGCGAGCATATATTACACATGTTGTATGATTTTATAAAGTGCTTACATCACTAATTAAAAATATGATACAGAATTGTGTGTGAAGAATTTCTTTCTTTGACGTGAATTCGATTCGAATTCAATAGAAAATAATAGTTGGCGTGACGGTGTTATTTATTTTTAGAAAATAATTTTAGATATAAAAACCTCAATAACTTCGGATGAATTAGGTTTCAAGCTAAGAACCTCATGATTGCCTACCGCATTGCGCGCCATTAGACTAACGAGACAGACATTTCTTGCCAAAAGGTACATCGTTCCATTTACATCGTAAAAAAATGTGGAGTAACTCAATCGTCAATTAAACCAACACTTTCATCCAAGTCTGCTCCCTTGCTTCATGAGTCGGTGAGTGAGTGAAATACTAACTCGCGCCCAAATTTTATAAGTCAATTTACCCACACTTTCCGCCTCGACGTGAGGTGTCACGCTGTCCAGAGCTTCATTGCGAATGAGGTTCATTGCAAATGCTTTGCGCGAAAAGATAAGTGATTCAATTATCCTCATATAAATTCAATGATCTCTAGAACTCCATTTAATGAATCCTTCATTGAATTAATTTCGTGATCCATTAGAACATTAGTTAACCTGCGTATACTTGCTTATCCGATTTATCAACAATATTCGGATGAAAACGACGGGACCAGCGCGACGTCTGCTCTTGTTTAATTATCCAGTAATTATCAATCATCATGAATGTATTCACAATGACACAAAGAGATCCGCAGGAGTATCGAAGCCACCATCATAGCCCTCAAATCGACAAACTTAAGTGGCAGTGGGCGCAGAACATTGCTCGTAGAACTGAGCCGTTGGCACAAAAAGGTTCTTGAATGGCGACCTCGTAACCGAAGACGTGGCCCCCAATAAGGTAGACCTATGATCTAGTAAAGGCCGCAGGTAAAATCTGAACGCGTACAGCTCAATCGAATCGTCATGGTGATCTGGGAGGCCTTTGTCATGCAGTGGACGTCTTTTGGGCTGATGACGATGATAATGAATCTTCAACAAAAACGTCGATAGGATCGATTAGGGGTCCAATAAAACGACAGTCAAGTTTTAGTATGGTAGTTAGCAAAGTGTGGCAGTTTCACATTGGATATGATTGGATCGAACTAATCCTGCTAATATTATAAATGTTATGTGCAAGTTTGTATGTTTAGATGTTTGTTACTCAATCACGCCAAAACGGCTGAACGGATTCAGATAAAATTGGCGCACAGATCATTCATAGGAAATTTTTTTTTTAGAAAAATGTTAGCTTTTTATTTAAAGTCAACGTTGATAAAGTCCCGGGCAGATGCTAGTTCAAACATATCCCCCCCCCCCCGACCCCTGCCGCCACCGCCGGCCGCGATATGTTCTCACCGATCCCCCCGATGCTTTGTCATCCATTCTTTCCGCTCAGAATACGGGCGACGACGACGTAGTCGTAGATCCCCTCCCATAGCCGGCGGTTGACCGGTGCACTTAGTAGTGCACCCCGTCCCCCCACAGCGACTGGCCTAACTGAGGGCGCCTCTTCAAGGCGCCCTCGAGTATGTCGCCCCTTGCCCTTCTGGCTGGAGCGTAGTGGTTGCACGCTCGCCCTTAAGTCCGGTAAAGCTGTAAAGGCCTCGCGGCCAGCAGCGTAATAAATTTAGTTTAAAAAAACTGCAAGAAAACGGCAAAGTAAGTAAATAAGAGTATTGGATCAAAAATGTAGCACCTTTCTCAGTAATTGTGCCTTTCGACGATCAATCACGAGGCATTAGGTTTCGCGCCGGCGAATCGCAATGAACATAATATATTGCCTACTGCACCGCTGGTAACACTATTGGAAAATCTAGAACCGTGGAACGAGCAAATAGTCGCTGGTGAGTTGGAAATATTCTATATCATCACGCCAGATCCCTTGCGGAGTAAGCAGAGAGTACAGAGTTCCAACAGGTTCTTTCCATACAGACCTCTCTGGCTTCCTCCACTCTAATAGTTCGTCTCATACACGCTCGCCGGTTACGGAGAGTCTTGTCTAATAAATACTGTTGTTATATAAATAGCTTCTACCAACTCTGTCTCACCCCGGGCTAGGACGTTCTCTCACAAATCGAGATGTGAGATGCTAGGACCACCGCGAAGACCTAGTGGAAATTGGTGAAGACAAGTTTATTGGTTTATAATGAAATTGTAACCGAGACCAACACTTAACGTGCCTTCCGAAGAAAATGGGGATACCTTAGACTCACTCTGAAACTGCCCAAGCCAAACGCTGCTCGAGTTACCACCGAGGGTGATCGCTACGAACACCCCGTCACCAGTTTATTGGCTCTAAAGCTTCACGCTGGGAGTCATGCAATTTCGTATGACTCGTGAAAACACCATCACAGTGGAATTTTCGGGCGAAAGCTCACTCAACTTATGTATATACGTGATACTCCACGGATTTAAAAAGCATTAGAGTAATACGAAGTAGGGAGCTTTTTGCCATATATCGGGCACAATTCCAGACTCCGGACTGATACTGGGGATATTTCGATAGGAAAACTACATTTTTCGCCCCTAGACCAACGAGGCCGTCACACTACTAAATTATTTGTAACAATTCGTGTGTACAATAAAGAATTAAAGCCCAGGTGATGTATTCAATGCCTACTGTACACTGCTACTAAAAAAAAATTATAAAAAGAACCCCTTGAATAAGTAACATCAACCTCCTGACCTATCCACCAAAATTCCGATACACCGAAGGTATCTACCGGCCGCTGAATAGCCGTTCCTTCAAGTTATTTTACGTTTAATATGGATGTTTTAAATGCACTAAATAAGTATTGTTATGGAAATGTTACTTATTGAAGTGTGCATTTTTCCCTTTTTCTTATTACTAGTGAATAGTAGAGGCATTGAATACATCACGGGCTTTCGCTCCAGGATGACTAAGATTACACTTTGTATATTCCCAAGAGCAGTGATAGCCTAGTGGTAAGACCTTTGCACTGCAAAGTCAAAGGTCTCGGGTTCAAACCCAGGCACGCACCTCAGTCTTTTCGAAAGCTTGTGTGTTTTAAAAAATAACTATCACTTGCTTTAACGTTGAAGGAAAAACATCGTGAGGTAACCTGCATGCCTGAGAGTTACTCGAAGGTGTGTGAAGTTCACCAACCCGCACTGAGCCAGCGTGGCGCACTACGGTCTAAACCCTCTCAGTTTGAGAGGAGGCCCGTGCCCAACGGTGGGTCAGTTGCTTAACAGGGCTAATATTATATTATATATTCCCAAGAGGTGTTGGCCGAGGTGTGTGTACACCTACTTTCGTCGACAATGTTACGTCCCTATTACATTGAGATCTAATATCGCTGGCGACTGGGTTGTAAGAAGGAGAATGAAAGTAGGATAAATGCGGTAGAAATGCGAGCTCTGCGGAAGATGTGCGGAGTGAAGCTGACCGACCGCATTAGCAACAGCATAGTAAGACAGCGAGTAGGTATGAAAGATAGTATCGGTGTAAAGATGAGAAAGGGCATGCTCCGTTGGTTCGGGCATATAGAAAGAATGCCAGAGGAAAGAATGACACACACACACACCACACACCGTCACGCCTATATTCCCCAGAGGGGGTGGCAGAGGTGTACTGAGTACACCCACGTTTCGCCGACGATGTTAGGTCCCATGTAATGAAATGTAATGAAAGAATGACAAAACAGATATACAATGTGAAAGTGGAAGGATGCAGGTACCGGGGAAGACCTAGACTATCTTACCACGACCAAATAAACCGAGTCTTATCTGATGGAAAAGTCAAGAGTCTCCGTAACCGGCGAGCGTGTATGAGACGAACTATGAGAGTCGAGGAAGCCAGAGAGGTATGTAAGGAAAGAACCTGTTGGAACTCTGTACTCTATGCCTACCCCGCAAGGGATCTGGCGTGAGGTTATAGATAGATAGATAGACTGGGTTGTACATAGCACACGTCCTCCACCCCCACGTACGGGGTACGCGAACGTAGACGAATCGGTGTGCACACACAGGATCAGACACCGACCTCCCCGGCGAGGTAGAAGAATCCCTTGCCCGCCGACCGGTGTTACCGGGCTCCACGGCGAGACATCGGGGGAGGACATATACTATATGCCCTCCCCCATAGCAACTGTCCGAGCCGAGGCTGTTCTTCCTTAAGGCGCCCTTGAGCTAGTTGCCCCCTTGCCCTTCTGGCTCTAATGTAGTGGTTGCACGCTCGCCACACATACACACACACAGGCAAAGTGTCTTTTTTTACAAACTTAATAGGTCACCACATTTGGGCACTGCATGGCAAAGTTCTCCCCCTCTTTTTTATTAACGCTAGAGCAAGCATTTTCAAAGTATGTAAGCGGTTCTCTGATAACATGTTCGTCCCTGGACCCTTCCTTATTCGCAGTGCCCAAATGTGGCGCGTTACGATATCTTCGTGAAATGATCATGTAATAATATTCCGTATGCCACTGGAGTACCATTTCACGAAGTAATCAGAACGCGCCGCGACGTGTTTAAGTGGCCATATAGAATAAGGGCCTTGATCAGTATTCAACGCGGCGATGGCGCCCCCTCGTGCCAACTAATGACTTTATTTATTCAAATTACACAAGAACTAGATTTTAAAAGCACCATTGGTGTAGAATTACAAAGTTCTGAATCTATTAAGCCATGACCGAATGCTGAGTGAAAATTATTCCTGTTTTAGTTCTACGTTTCTCAATTGAGGATATTGTCCTAATATGTCCAGGAAATTACTAACGTCAATGACCTTGGGAATTTTTGTTTGAAAATTTCTCTTGTCTGATGGCCTTAACAGCAGTGTTAAGTGTGCCTGGAGCATCCAAAAATAATTATTTTTTTGAAATAATTCATTAATGATTAATTAAAATAAAAAAGTCATCTATACAAGTTTTAGATCTTTAGCTTTTTTCATGTATTTTTTATACATATCCAATCTACCATTGAATAGAACATTTGCAGAATATCTATCTATATCATCACGCCAGATCCCTTGCGGGGTAGGCAGAGAGTACATAGTTCTAACAGGTTCTTTCCTTACATACCTCTCTGGCTTCCTCCACTCACATAGTTCGTCTCATACACGCTCGCCGGTTACTGAGACTCTTGATATGTCCTTCAGATAAGACTCGGTCTATTTGGTCGTGGTAAGATAGTCTAGGTCTTCCCCGGTATCTACATCCTTCTACTTTCACATTGTATATCTGTTTTATCATTCTTTCTATATGACCGAACCAACGGAGCATGCCCTTTCTCATCTTTACACCTATACTATATTTCATACCTACTCGCTTTCTTACAACGCTGTTGCGAATACGGTCGGTCAGCTTCACTCCGCACATCTTCCGCAGAGCTCGCATTTCTACTGCATTTATTCTACTTTCATTCTTCTTCTTACATACCCAGCTCTCGCTACCATAAAACAGCGTTGGGACAAGAACTCCGTTATGTATGGGCAGCTGCGCCTTTTAGTTTAAGTGCCGGCTCCCAAGTAGCTTTCCCATCGCACCATTTACTCTGTTCCCTGTACTCACTCTTCTCTCCATATCAGCGGTGTATTTCCCAGCCTTACTGAAGGCGCATCCAAGATATACAAACTCATTCACTTGCTCCAGCACATCGTTATCAACCACAATCCTTGCATTCGTTCTGGTTTCTTCCCGTTCAAAAACCAAGATCTTGGTTTACTTTACATTCAAATGTAAGCCATTGTTCATGCAGTCGTCTTTCATAACTGTGACTAGTGTTTGCAGACCAGTGGATGTGGGCGCTATTAAATCCGGGTCATCTGCATAAAGTAATGCTTTCGTTAATATTCTGATAAGTCTAACGGACGATTTAGCGCAGTGGTTAAGAGCTTAAGCCGCTCTGCCCACTGCATCTAATAGTCGCGGGTTCGAGTCCCGCACGGGACAAACCTTTGTGTGATCCGCAATTATTTGTTCCGGTCTGGGTATTTGTGTATGTGAATTTTCATGTTTGTAAACGCACCCACGACACAGGAATAAATCCAGGTGTGGCTACGTTTAAAAAAAAAAATAAAAAAAATAAAGTGTTTTCTTATAGAAAATCACATATTATAGTATTTTTATGAGTTTAATGATAATTAGGTATAATTAGTAATTAAATTTAACAATTTGGGGGAAATTAAAAGAAAAAAGTTAAATTTACTATGAATAAAATGTTGAGCTTAAATAACTTTTGAACCCGTCGGTTTATCGAAAAATGATATTAGACATATTTATAGAGCGTACAATTGCCTACAAAAACATAAGTCGCGCATTAAAATCCGTTGTATGGTTTAGGAGCTTAATCACACTAAAAAAAATATTCCCGTGTTATTCAAAATGGGAAATAGAAATCCGAGATGAGCGACCTCTAAATATTAATATTAAGAGCTCCGCTTTTAACAGGCTTCTTTTCTTATCCCTCTGACAGTATATCATTAGAGGTTTTGAAAAAAAGATAGTCGATTTTTTTGACCTGGTCTAGTGAACATAAAATTTTCTGTTTCATCATACGAGAGTTGTAATAAAGATTGCGTTACTATTTTTTGCCCTGGTACTTAGATTTAGAGATCAAGGTGTTTAATAATTCTGTTGTATAAGATCTAAATTTACGGCGAAAAGTGGGTGTACACAGTACACCTCATCCACCTCAATCAATCAATCAATCAGCCTATCGTAGTCCACTGCTGGACATAGGCCTCTCCTAACACGCGCCATTGCACACGGTCCTCCACCTTCCGCATCCAGTCTGTCCCAGCGACCTTTTTGAGGTCGTCGGTCCATCTAGCTAGGGGCCGTCCCACCTTACGCTTACCAAGTCGCGGTCTCCACTCTAGGACACGCTTGCTCCATCGGCCGTCGGTCCTTCTGCAGATGTGACCAGCCCATTGCCACTTTAGCTTACTGAGTCTGCGAGCTATGTCGGTAACTTTGGTTCTTTGTCGGATTACCTTGTTACGAATTTTATCCTTCAAAGAGACGCCGAGCATAGCTCGCTCCATAGCCCGCTGTGCGACTTTGAATTTGTGGACTAGTCCCACTGTGAGTGTCCACGTCTCGGCCCCGTAAGTCATAACAGGTAGAACGCATTGGTTAAAGACTTTAGTTTTCAGGCATTGCGGTATAGGCGAAGCGAAAACGTGACGTAGTTTGCCAAATGCTGCCCAACCCAATTGGATCCTGCGGTTGATTTCTTTCTCGAAGTTGTTCCTACCAAATTGGACAACTTGTCCAAGGTAGACATACTCCCGAACAACTTCGAGCATCGAACCATCGACGTTGATCGGTCCCGGCGTGACATGCTCATTAAACATGATCTTGGTTTTATCCAAGTTCATGCCGAGACCGACACCTCGAGAGGCTCCATTTAGGCTATGCAGCATTTCGCTTAACTGTTCCAGTGACTCTGCCACGATGACGATATCATCGGCAAACCGAAGGTGTCAGATGTATTCGCCGTTGATGTTAATGCCCCGCCCAGTCCAGTCCAGCGTCTTGAAGACGTCTTCGAGTACATTGGTGAAGAGCTTGGGGGATATTACATCCCCCTGTCTTACCCCTCGATGCAGCTCGATCGGGTTGGTCTTTTGGTCCTGGAGCTGGACGGTCATTGTGGCGGTATCATACAGACATCTCAACACTTCGATATAGCGCCAATCGATGCCACATCGCTGCAGAGCATCCAAAACCGCCCAGGTTTCGATGGAGTCGAAGGCTTTCTCGTAGTCCACGAAAGCCATACACAGCGGCTGATTGTACTCTTCGGTCTTCTGTACAATCTGCCGAACAGTATGGATGTGGTCTACGGTGCTGTAGCCTCATCCACCTCCTCGAGGGGAATATAGACGTGACGGTGTTCATTTTTTATTTTTTTGTATACTTATTTCTAGGTTTTTAGATATTTTCGTTGCGACGTCTATTTCAAAAGAAACGAACACGAATCAATGTTTAAAAATGTTTTGTATGTTCGGGCGTGTATGACGCAAAATCCTATTTTGACTGGATCTTCACATTTAAATGGCATATCTCTGTCTGACTTTAATAGTGTAATATGTTAGATTAAAATATACCTTACCTTATCTGGAGGGAAAGTCAAGAGTCACTATAACCAGTGAGCGTGTGTCAAACGAATTATGAGAGTAGACGTAGCTAGTAAAAGTAAATTAAATAAATAAAAAAAGACAAGCCCGCTGAGTTTCTTCGCCGGATCTTCTCAGTAGAGGCCGCGTTCCGATCCGGTGGTAGATTTGTAGGTAAATTAGATTTAAAAAAAATGTAAATTGACTATTTGTAAGCGCCCCCGCAGGGCTTATACAAAAGAAATTATTTGAATTTGAGGTTTAAGATTGAGTTTAGTGAGGTCTACTCGTATACGCATAAGAATCTATTGGAACTCTGTACTCTCTGTCTATCCCGCAAGGAATCTGATGTGACGATATAGAGAGATAGATAGATAATGATTGTACCAGAGATATATTTTGACGAAACGCAACGTATGAGACGAACTATGAGAGTGGAGGAAGGCAGAGAGGTAAGGAGAGAACCTGTTGGAACTCTGTACTGTGCCTACTATATTTTGACCTCTGCACAGTTTAGGCGAAATAAAGATTTTTGGTCTTGAAATTAAAGTGCTAAGTCGACTAACCAAGTTTTTGAGTTATGTCCCTAACATTTAATCAACGATATTCAATGCACTAAGTTCACGCTGGTGAACTGCGAATGAAGTCTAGTTCAGGACGCGTACCAAGGCCTTCTCTCAAAAATCGAAGTGAGAGACACCAGGTCATGCTCTACCACGCGGACCCTGTGCGGATTGGCGGAGGCAGGTTTGTGGCCACCTGCTGCTGGAACTTATCAAGCCGCCTATAAGGCTTCCAACTTGGTTTAACGACTACCACATTACGTCACACCAGGTACCAACGACTTAACGTGCCTTCCGAAGCCCGAAGACGCTCGTATATGAAAAAGCCACAAAGAGTCACCCATCCCAGGCCAACCGAGTCGAACGCTGCTTAATCTTGGTAGGCGCTAAGAACACCGCGGTCGCTCAGCGCTACGAACGCCCTTTCCCAGTAAAGCAAGACTAAAATAGGTTTGCGAATAAAGTTATGATAACCCTCCAGATTAAAGATGGCCAGTAAGATCGTATTTTCTTCAATATCAGATGACTAAATTAGTATACTTGTACAATCTTCAGAGGAAAAGGCAAATTGGAAAAAACAATTGGACACGTGTTTCGTTTATAAACAAGGTCTCTCCGAGAAAATTATTAGCTATAACCACTTAAACTCGTGAAATTATCGTTTAAGGGTACTAATGGCTTCAATTCGCAGGCGGTGTTCTTAGCGATCACCAAGGCTAAGCAGTGTTCGGCTCGGTCAGCCCGAGATGGGTGACCGTTAGTGGCATTTTCATATTCGAGCATCTCCGTGCTTCGGAAGGCACGCTCAGCCATTGGTCCCGGCTACCACTCTTAATTTGATAATCTTTAAACCAAGTTGGCAGCCTTATAGGCAGCTTGATAAGGCAGTAGGAGGCCTGCTGTTGGAACTGCTCCGCGTCGTATAACCTGATCTCTCTCACCACGATTTGTGGGAGAAGGCGTTTGCCCAGCAGTGGAATAGTAAAGGCTGATATTATAATGCCTTTAATACCTAATACACGATGGTTTCACGAAGATATCGTTACGCGCCACTTTTGGTCATAGCGAACAAGGACCCAGGATCGCTCGAAGATAATTGTGGTGCTGTTATGATAAAACAACAGTGGCACTCCGGGAGTACCGACAGAAGTGAAAACTTGTAACACAATATATGTACATACTTATATACAGAGGTGTCGGTAACGGTAACAGTGTCGCGAGTTCAATGGTTTGTTCCCCATCTCAAAAATGCCCAACGTGCCTAAAGAAGTTTTTACTTCAATAATGGTAAATAAATAAATGGTTGTCGTTAGTCTGAAGGCAAATAATGCGCGTTGCGATTCGATCAAAACGAATAAATGTAGTTTTTGTATAGAAAAAAATCAGTGTCAGTCCAGAGTCTGAAATTACGCCCGGTATATGGCAATAAGCTCAGCCCCTATTACATGGGGCCTAACATCGTCGCCGAAAAGTGAGTGTACACAGTATGCCTCTGCCACCCGCGCTTGGGAAATATAGGGGTGAGGGTGTAATCAATATCTCTTGTAACTGGTAACCCCCAAAGAGTAGACAGATGTATTTGATGCCTGTGTTTGACTAAGATATTTTAGTGACAAATAATAAATGCAGCCTGCATTGTTCTCCCAACTAATTTTTTATATTTTTTGAGAGTAACCCTAGGGTTACTCTCAAGGGCTAGAAACTCTAGAGTTTCTAGCCCTTTTTCTCCACAATGTCATATTATGCAATGAATGTCATATGACATCGGAAGTAGTGAGTCTTTGTTATTATTTTGACGATTTATAAATACTATACCGTCTGTTTTCTTAGAAAAGACAGCCCCACGACAAATATTTTTTATTAAACAAAGATTTGCCCCGCTCTGTGATCGAATCAACGACCACCCGATACAGTCAGAGACCTAGGCCCTAACCAGTAGACTAAGCCTCTTCCTTTCAGATATTATTCCTTTACTGGTAGCTAATAACAATAAAACATTATGCAGTCTTCAAAGCATTGTCTGGAGAAGCAGATTATGCAAAATGGATGGTACACGTACTCAGGTAAGGGCACCTGCAAGACGGTCTGACGCAATAAATAATGCGGTGGGTGGCAGCATGCATCGGACGGTACATCGCACCCAATGAAGACTATTTCTGAGTGTTCGCAATCATCAGCAATAAGGGAACGAGCAAGAAGAAGAACTACAATCAATATAAAAAATATCCGTTGTGTTTCGCACATAATATGTATAATGAAGATACATTTCAAGTAGGACTATTAAAAATCAAAAATCCTTTTATTATTATCTTTTCACGCCGCCCACTGGATCGAGTAACCTCTATGTTGGTAAACTAAATATAATAAAGAAGAATAATGTCTAACGTCGAGCTAAGTTTTTAACGAATCAAAAAAAATACCCTCTCTTTCTCCTGCATAATTCAGTATGATGTCAGGTTTACATTCTTAATCTGTCCAGTGCCTGTTGGCTGCAGAAAGCTTTCACAAGTTTTCTACTCGAGCGTAAAAAAACTAAAAATATTACTCTTTCGTATTATTAACTAGCGACCCACCAGGCTCCGCACGGGTGAATTGTACACATAAACCCTCCTCTTGAATCACTCCGTCCATTCGTCAAAGCCGTATGAAAATCCGTTCGGTAGTATTGAGTTTATTAAGTTCAGACAGACAGTCTTTGCGGGGGCTCTGATTTATAATATGTAGCGATAGTTATGCAATGCGTGATGCAGAATAAAGTTCAGGAATAAATTTAAAATGTTTCAGTGACTTTTTAATTGCATGTGTTTTCATTCAAATTTGTAAAAGCATATTATATTAAAAGTTAAGGAAACATAGAGTCGGCAGGCCCCCACGTGGATGGTTGATTTGGTAAAAATCTTAGGGAAAAGCTGAATAACAGCACATAACCATTATGGCGTTGTCTGGGAGAGGCCTTTGTTTTTTTTATTATGTACTTGTCTAAAATAAGCACTGTATGGGTCCCAGAACACGGACATCGTCGTCGTAGTAGGCCTAAAAACCGGTGGCGCGAAGATCTCAATGCATATCAGCCTGAATGGCCATCAGAGGCTAAGGATACAACTCTTTGGAAGGAAAAGGGGGAGACCTTCGCCCAACAGTGGGACAAAATAGGTTAGTTAAAACAAAAAAAAAATACTGGTCAGTGGTTAACCCCTATCTGACCTGATGAAAAGTGACACTCGATCAGTAATAGCCACTCTTCAATAGGCTGAGGAGAGGGAAATAAATCAAGTTCCGAATCGGTATGATCGGATTAGACTCTCCTCCCGTGAAGTACAAAACATGTCGGAAAACCACTGGGTTACTTGGTGGCATGACTTTGCTGGGAGTGTGATGATCAGCAACGGCCATAGCCTCAAGGTACTGCTCGTTTAGCACTGCCCAGGACCACGTGTAAAGGAATCAAAAGTAAATACTATGGACCCGAGTAGCTATAGCACTAAATTTAAAAAAATGACGTATCCTGTGTGTGTGTGTGTGTGTGGATGCGTTTACAAACATGAAAATTCACATACACAATACCCAGACCGGAACAAATAATTGTGGATCACACAAAGATTTGTCCCGTGCGGGAATCGAACTCGCGACTCTTAGACACAGTGGGCGGAGCGGCTTAAGCTCTTAACCACTGCGCTAAATCGTCCGTCTCACCACCATTGTCCAGCACAGGAGGTCTTTCGGCAAAGGTAAACAAAATCTATAATGTTTTCTCACACAAAACGTTTTATAAATATGCCATCCACGTAAAAACTATCAAACTACAAGAAAACAGAAAAAATGGCCGCGTCACCTTTAGGAATTACGCTGGGATCTGAATATTTAATCTGTCTAGTCTCGTACACGTCACGAGACCAGACCAGAGGTCTATCGTTATTCGTTATCCTAACTACATGGGTGTAAGTGAGGAATTACAAGCGATAAGATACTTGTTTTTATGTGTTATTCTATCTATCTTTATCATCACGCCAGATCTCTTGCGGGGTAGGCAGAGAGTACAGAGTTCTAGCAGGTTCTTTCCTAACATACTTTTCTGGCTTCTTCCACTCCCATAGTTTATCTGATACACGCTCGCCAGTTACATAGACTTGACTTGCCCTGAAGGGCAAGTTATCTCGTCATTGACTTATCGGACCGAGGAGACCTCAGGCGCACTTCGACCCGATGGGATCTTTTGTGCTGTCCTTGCTTTGATGCTCTTACATACCTGAAGAACCAAATACTCCCTGTACCAGTCTGATGGTACAGAAGGGGGGGAAGAGCCAAAGGGCAAGTTAGTAAGACACGGTCTATTTGGTCATGCTCATTTATTTGTACCTATTAACATATTATAATTTTAATTTGTTGCGTCTACTTTGCAGCGCGTTAATTTATAAGCCAACAATCGTATGTCAATTAATATGCAAATAAAGACAATTTGCAGTTGTTGCCAATGTTTAATGTATTATTGGAAATGTAGCAACTTATTTGTAGAGCATTTTGGTACAGGCGTCATTCTATTACGCATATATTAGACATATTAAGCCAATATTTTAATGCGTTAATTGAAATGTGGATTTTTTAGTGCGTTTAAACCTTACGCGATAAGTTGAGAGACTACAATAATGTAGTTATTTTTTAACGCTGTATTTAAAGCTCATCATGTCAGAGGCGGTAACATTAATATTCACGTAGGGCCCTTATACGCCCTTATACGCATATTATATATATCAATCGCGGTGCGTTACGATAACTTCGTGTAATGAAGGCGCTCCTAGTGCTGTGCGATCGCAGTTTTCTTAGCGATCAACAAGGTTAAGGAGCGTTTGACTGGGTCGCTCTGAGATGGGTGATCGTTTGTGGCAATTTCATATTTGAGCGTCTTCGGCACGCTAAGCTCGGTTGCTACGTTATTTGGTAGTCGTTAAGACAAATGGGAAGCTGGCTCCATAAGTTCCAATAGCAGGTGACCACAAATCTCCAACATGCACTGGGTCTGCGTGGCAGAGTGTGACAAATCGAGGTAAGAGATATTAATCTCTTACCTCGATTTGTGAGAGAAGGCCTTTGTCCAACAGTGGGACAATATAAGCTGATAATATTATTGTTTTATTATTATAATGTTTTTGTAATTTTGTATACCACTGAAGTAACATTAAGCAATCATTTCACGAAGTCATCAACATCATCATTACTCGCTGCATTACATGTTTAATTGTCCATAGCGAATAAAGTCCCAGCCAACGGTACTTCCTATACACAGCACGATCACGACCAAACAAAATCGGAGAACGGTTGTCACTTGTACCACATCGCAAATATTAGGGTGGTGTTTTGTCACGAACCGCTTTCACCTTCATGCCATTTGTCATCGCGTATCATCCCTCTCTGGACGTAAAAAGGTTAGGCATCCCCCTGTATTACTTACGCAGAGATTTTTATTTTTAATATTCGTCCACCGTAATAATCTTGTATGTTCATATTCATACTTTGCACGTTTTTCGAGTTATGTACCTAAATCGATAAAAACTATCTATTCTGTCTCTCTGTCTAGCCGTCCGATGGTTATGACCCTTCTTTTCAGGACCGGCTCTCTACCCCTATACCTCTGTATCAAGTTAAAATTATCGTTATCAAATAAAAGATTTAGTGCGACTTACTTTGTTTTTATTTATTTTTTCAAAATTTACAATTACTTCGTCCATCGTCCTTCCATCTTTTTCTCTATATACTATCCTATTTTTATTCCCCTTCCATACTAATTTACTTTACTCACTCACATACTCTCTCATTTATTCAACACTGCGTTCTTAATCTATTAAATAATAATATTGACTGATTAAATAACCATATTAACAAAGTAAATCTTACAAAAATCAATTCTACATTTATGGAGACTTTGATCTCATTATATATGACCTGAATCCGTTTTCTTTAAAAACATGTTTTATGCAGAAATATGTTTAATCTTATTATGGCATTAATCTTAATTACAGGGTTATGTTACTCGCATTATTCAACTTAAAGTTAAGTAAAGCAAACTGATAAAAACATAGTAAAATAGCGCAAACTTTGAACGTAGCAACCATTTTCCAATTATATTGGAAATGCAGGAATTTTCAATACGTTTTCTACAGTTAAGGCACGATAGATGGGGACGCTTGTCAGAGGCACAGCTGGATAAGCATCCATCTATTGTAATTATACCCCTATAAGGTTAAATTTGAATAGATTTAATCACCACGAAATTGCTCATGTGTTTTCCTAAGTAGATTGGTACTCAACTCTGTCTTCCTCTCTACAAAGTTTCTATTTAACACTGAATAACATTATTAGCAAACACACACCACTTGTCGAGATTTTTGATGACTGATACCCCATTTGGTTTAGCCCTGCACTTACACGCGGTATTGAAATGAAGCTTAAATATCATTAAAGTTTAAAAAAAAATAGCAATCCGTTCGATTACGATGAATGCAGTCGCTACAGAACTGACAACAAACATCTAATCAATCAATGTTATAATAACTTTGTATCACCTGTAGAAAATTCCGTTACTAGTGGTGTTCAGGCGTTTTAGAGGTTCATTAATAGAAGGTTGCAACTGCAATTCCATTAACACTGGAATTTGAAGGCGTTCCCGATGCAAGTATGCTAATTATTTTCCAAGAATTTAGTTCAGTTATCGATAATTTAGCAATTTCTATTCAATAGATTTTCTGCACAATAACACGATTAGTACGACAAACGTCACAAAAGAAGACATCTTAAATAAAACAAATTTGTTACATAAAAATAAGGACCCTGGTCCAGATTGGATTCCTGCACACTTTGTTGAAAACCACGCGAAAAAACTATGTTTACCCTTACAAATATTATTTGATAAATCCATACAAACAGGCACGTTCCAAACGTATTGGAAAATAGCTTATGTCATTCCTATATATAAATCCGTTGACAAGAAGTAATGTAAAAATTATATGCATATTAGTATATTGAGTTGTTACCAAACTATTCGAGAGTGTATATGTCATTTACAATCACGTACAGCCTATTTTACACCCTCAACAGCATTTGTTCATACGAAACAAATCTACCACTACAAATCTGCTCAAATACTAAGTTTTTAGATTAACGCTAACACATGAAATAAAACTATTTCTTCGGATTTTATCGCGGTTTATTTGAATTTTAAGTTCCTGACGGTTCGAGTGCTTTGCAGAACCCATAGTTACGGGAAGGACTGAGGTGTTAGACGTCTAAAAGGCATAGTTGTTCCGGGGTACCCTAAGCGTCGCTCACGCGCGACCCCGAGGAGGATGGCGGCGTGGTGTGGCCCACGCTGCCATGAGCACCATGACGGTGCAGGGGGGAAGCAAGCTACAAGTTCCCCTCCCGTGGCGGGCTCTTCGGAGCGCGGCACAAGGGGGGCACTGGCGCGTTCCACTCGGAGATCCCGGAGCCTCTCTGATACGTGCCAGTGCCGGCCACCGTGGGGTTTTAATCGGTAAGAGTCCGACATGCCCCGCCAGCTTCCCCCGAGGTTGGCGGAAGTCCATAAGGATTACCCCAAGAAAAAAAAGGGGTTCTCCGGTACCTACATCCTTTCGAATTCTAGCATTCTTGTTCACCTTCTATATTCTGGTATTCATGTCCGAACGACTATTTGTTGAATAGAAAATATAGGTGCGGCCCGATCGACCGTGCAAACTATATATCTGCAATAATTTAAGCTCAAAGTAACACAGCCAAATTGTAGAATTCGCCGTATTACAAAACGGGTCACCATATAAAAAACAGAGCCCGATCGTGAGACCGCGGATTAACGTTTAGCCGGGTTGTATAACGGTTGAATGAGCATCCGCAATTATATATCAGCGCTTCGTATTTTTCATTACGGCGGATCCATAAGCAGTTGCTTTCTTAGTGACCGCAGCCATCCAATCTGGCACTTGGGTCACTGTTTCAACCTTACCTCGTGTAATACACTCTAAATTGCTAATATTTTACATTTCAGCTAAACGTTGCCGCCTTATTGTAGATATCGTAGCTGCAATAATCCACCTTTACCGCTAGCTTTTTACAATCAGGCTCGGTTTTTGAAATGGTAAGATATTTTGTGAGATGGAAAATTTTACAATAAGTTTACGATATACACAGTACACGAATAAGTCAGGTGTATTAAAAACCTGCATAAAGCAGTAGAATACTCCACATGCACACATATATACAAGGTGTATTGTGAAGAACGCAAGACCTCAGACCCCTAATTGTTTCACAATTTCAATACGAAAACCAATTTTTTAAGCACTTTTATATACTCCAATTAACAATAAAACTTGTATGTGTACGTATTGAGAAATATGTTTCAGAAATGCGTTTGAAATCTCATTATTGCTTTGAATCTAGAATAAATTTAGTTTGTTATAGCGCACTGAAAGAGTAACAGCATTCTGTGCAAATTAAGATAGATTAAAAACTGTTGGAATCAATCAATCAATTACCGATTTAGAACAAACTACTTTGGGTCTTGCGTTAATTATGTTACAGATTTTGGTGGTGTTATACTATTAACGTTAAAATTGTTTCGTGACCTGTGTGCATCGCATTACCTACCCTTATTGTGCGTCTCCATCAACATTCATTCACTGCCTATTGGTGAACTGTGTACTTGTGCATTTTATCGTTATTTATGTGGTCGGTGTTATATACACCTTTGACAAATCCATGAGCCATCCATGGAACTATGAGAGTGATGAAAGCAAGAGAGGTATGTGAGGAACGAACCTGTTGGAACTCTGTTCTCTCTGCCTACCCCGCCAGGGATCTGGCGTGATCATAGAGAGAGAGAGAGAGAGAGAGAGAGAGAAATTCCTCATTTAATTTTATGTCCGTATCCGAACATATCATGTTATTTTTATTATTATTATTATCTAGCCGTCAGTGTCCCACTCCTGGGACCTCCCTCCACACTTTCCACTCCACTTTGTTTAAAGCAATCGAGGGCCAATCACTCATAAAGACGTTCAGTTCGTCCCGCCATCTCTTCCTGGGCCTGCCGTGAAAAATCTCTTTTCTTTTAAAATTAGAAGGGACCCAGTTGGTTATGATTTTAGCCCACGATGTGTCTGGCATGCGGCAGACATGGTCCAGCCCAGTCCCATTTTATCTTGGTGGCTTTTTGACTAACATCAGCTATTTGTGTCATAAAACGCAGTACACTATTTTTGACATGGTCGGTAAGTTTAGTCATATTATTTTTATTCTGTATTTTTTATGTTGCCCATTGTGATATGGAAGGATTATTGCTTGGTCAACCGCCCAGTGTGGACGCGCCAGGCTCTAAATGGAAAATTTGTACCAAATTGTTATTCAGTTCTATTAACTGAGACAATAAACGATAATATTCTAGGAATAGTTTTTAACTAATTAATCACACACCAATAATAATATGCCAAAATTTGACCTCATAAGTTTGTTTGCTTCAACGCTTCAAGATGGGTTTACACAAATAAATCGTTACGATATATCGTTACGTGTGAGGCGCCCATTAGGGGCATAGCTAACGATTGACATTTCAGAGTCAAGGGCTTCAGAAGCTAGTGACAGCTGTCATTTACCATGTTCTATAATACCAAGGACGCTATAGACATGGGGGGAGTGGTTTAATTCTTGGTGGTATAATATTAATATTTTCTTTAATTCCTTTGATAAGTAGGCTTCTTAAAATTAATAAAAGCGTCCCACTGCTGACCAAAGGCCTTTTCTCCCAATCGAGATACGAGATAATACGTCATACTCCACTACGTAAACCCCATGCGTATTGCCGGAGGCAAGTTTGTGGCCACCTGCTGTTGGTACTCATAAAGCCGCCTATAAGGCTTCCAACTAACATTACGTGGTAACCGGGACGAATGGCTTCACATGCCATCCGAAGCACGGAAATTCTCGAATATAAAAATGCAACAAATGACACCCGTGTCAGACCAACCTTGCTGAACGTTGTTTAAACTTGGTAATCACTAAAAACAACACGGTCACACAGCGCTACGAGTGCCTCCGTAACAGAAACAACACTATTCACTTTAAAATTACTCAGTAATTATTACTAAGACTGCCTCGTTAAGCGCATCGCTTTGTGATCACGAGGTCCTGGGTTCAAATCTTAGGTCAGACATATGAATTTTTTCTAACAAAAATTCCAAGTATGAGCCCGGAGTCTGATATTACGCCCAGTATATGCGACCTAACGTCGAAAAGTGTGTGTACTCAGTACACCTCCGCCACGCCACCTCGCGCTTGAGAATATAGGCGTGAGAGTCTTTTATTTCTAGGAAAATAACGCATAAATGGCATTAAAACTAGTTCTAAGCAGTTCGAATAAACAAGCGAGATAATGCGGCGGTAATTATTTCTTACGCCTTATCTCGCTAATAGCGGGCCGCGCCACCATCAGCACTAACACTTTTACACATAGAAGCAGAAAAAAGTATAGTCTTTTGTGGGTCCTTATAATGTGAAAGTTTATATGTTTGTTACTCAAATACGCAAAAACGGCTGAACGGAATTGACACATAGATAGTTCAATACCTAGATTGACAAATAGGATACTTTTTATACCGGAAAAATATTAGTTTCCGGTATAAAGTTCACGCGAACGAAGTCGCGGACAGAAGATAGTACAGAATATCATTCTACGATCATTTCACAAAGTAATCATAACGTAAATGGCAAAAAAAAAAGAAAAAACATATTTTCATCACTCGTTCTATTTCTATCTATTTATTCCGAGATCTAATAAAAAAGATGGCACTGTCTTTGAATGACAAATGAATTAACATTTATCTCGGCTACGGCTACGCTTGAGTGTATATAATATAGCCGCCACATAGCCGACGCAGCGCGACGGGAGCGCGATGGTGGCGCGATCTGGGGAGCTGTAATCTACTGAAACGTACAGGAGACGCAACACAGCGCAGCCACGCTCGGCGCGACGACAAACGTCATGACCCGACGCTGTCGCGCTTGATGCAATTACAAACGAAGCACGGGGGAGCGAGACGGCAATTCTCAATTCATTGAGCCCGGTGGCTTACGCTCACACGAAGATGGTGATCAATATTTTTTTTAAGAAACAGTGAAAGTTCTTTAAACATTAAAATGTGACATCCACCCTTACACCATGTGTTTTATGTTCAAAGTTTTAAATGCGCGGTTGGCCAAGTTTTATCGGCTTCAAATGGATCGTTCACACACAAAACACTGCAAACTCGTTGTTTGTCCACGCTCGCTCTATAATTGCATCTTTCGCTTGCCGAGATGAGTCTTGAGAGAATAGAATAGGTATTTTATGTATACTTAAGTGTTCTATGAAATTGTAATAGAGCTTTACGTACGTACCAAATGCATTCAATTTCATAAAGTAATTATGAAAATTGAAATGATAAATCCACTTTCTGTGTCTTTATAATTAAATTATAGTTATTTAATTCAAACTGAAACATTGTATTAATTTAAAAATCTGGAATCAGTTCTATTCGCGTTACAATAATAAATTATTGATAGTCAACAATGCTTATTGAAGTTGTGTACGTCGAGTATTTAAATAATAATCAAACATATTTTATAGTTAAAACACTAAATTCTATACGTAGAAACTTTCGATAATCTTCAATCTGAAAGCATCTGAAAGTGGTACAAAAGGAGGGATTTTTTAAAAAATCTGTCAATCGAGACATTCATAAAAATCGAGTTCGAATCGAGAATTAATTGAAAATCGATTCTAGTGTGTTTGATTCGAATCGATACATAGATTGTATTTTTATAATAAATCAACATGCCTAGTTCACACTAGTACTGACAGCACGACCTTTGAATAAATGGAGTGTGTGATCTTCCTAAGAGCGACTATATAAAAAATATACATCTGTGTTTCCCGCGTTCGCTTTTTAATTGCATCCTTCATTTGCCGAGCGCCATCTTGAGAGCTTTTCTTACGTCACTGCGCCGCATTGTATATACTTAGCGCGTTGTAGAACGGGAAGAAAATAATGTGTTATTTTTGGCATGTACTTCGAAAGCAATTGCGTTACCAGAATTGAATTCTAAACGTTGTCACCCCCTATCCAAATGGACGTACTAGAACCCAAAATGTAATGGAGGACGAGCCTCCCATTAAACCTGAAAAAAATTTGAATCCAGTCTGCTCACACCTCAACCAGCCTAATGTTAGGAACGGTTTATTAACATTTTTCTATTAAAATTTCTGCCCAGAAATGGCCGGAGAGCTTAACATGAAAATATTGATGTTAGCATGATGAAGCTAGCAAGCGTGCTGTCACGTTAGTGTTTACTTTATCATTTGTAGTATGACAAGGGTGGCATATCAAGGCGCACG
Organism: Phalera bucephala; assembly: GCA_905147815.2. Lineage (NCBI taxonomy): Eukaryota > Metazoa > Arthropoda > Insecta > Lepidoptera > Notodontidae > Phalera > Phalera bucephala. The sequence continues at coordinate 6,437,490 of LR990629.1, read as the reverse complement.
CGTCTGCTTAAGTCAAAATTTTCGTGCTAAGCCCTCAGGTAGGCCTCAACGCTTATGGTAGTATAGAAATACAACTATTTATTATTTATTTATTTATCATTACATAGATCTTTAACGAAAGATATACACAAGCCAATGTATTACGCAAGATATAGTTTTTGGCAAGGATACTCCCTCACTTACAGAAGATAACAGCTTGCAATCTTATAACTAAACAACACACGTGAAGTTATTATAAAACAGAAATAAGAAATAACGACGTCACTAAAAATATAAGAAGTCTATAAAAAAGCATAAAATGAAATCTTCTATTCTTACAAAATTCTAAGGGATGAGAAAAAATATTAAAAATATATATATTAAATTTGTAAAAAGATCAATTGTTATTAATCATACAAATAAGTAAAATTTAAATTAATACAAATAATAATAAAATGACTGCCTCGTTGGTCTGGTGGCAAAGCGCATCGCTTTGTGATCACTAGGTCCTAGGTTCAAATCCTAGGTCGGACAAATGTAGTTTTTCTAACGAAAAATGCCCAGTATGAGTCCGGTGTCTGGAATTGTGCCCGGTATATGGCAATAGGCTCGCCCCCTATTAAATGGGACCTAACATCGTCGGCGAAACGTGGGTGTACAGTACAGTACTCAGTACACCTCTGCCACCCCCTCTGGGGAATATAGGCGTGACGGTGTTTTTTTAATAATAAAATAAAAATTAATACGAATAAAAATTAAATTGAAAATTTGTCGCGATTGTGCAGTCTGCATTACGAACTAATATCGCCGGTAACGCCTCTTCAACCATTTCACTTGTCAACCGTTATCGCGGTGGGCGAAGTGAATACGTCATCAATGACGTCATCGATTTGAGTGCTCCACGCTCACAATGACTCATGTCAAGAGGTGGGCTCGGTGTGGGCGTTTGAGAAATACTGAGGCAATCTAACAGATGAAATCGGTAAAAATATGCTGTGTATGATTCTAAATACGATGTTTTAAAACAAACTGATACTTCTAGAAATGTCCATGTACATGTTGCCAAGTTATAAGGTTTGATTCCTAGTTCTCATGAAGTGTGGTTTTTCCATCAAAAAAATCCTAGTATCCCCGGAGTCTGGAATAGTGCCTAGTAAAATGGCAATAGGCTCGCTCCCTTTTACCTAACATCGTCAGTGAAAAGTAGGTGTTCACAGTACACCTCTGCCAGCCCCGTTTGGAGAATATAGTGTATATTTATATATGTGTGTGTGTTTATGTGTCATTACCCATACAATGACATTTTACCAGATCCCTTGCAGGGCAGGTAGGTATAATAATTATCATTTATTTCGACTTCCTCGTTGGTCTATTGGTGATAGTGGTGATCACGAGGTCCAGGGTTCAAATATGAGTGGTATATGAGGCGAACTGTGAGAGTTGAGGAGGATGGAAGTCTATAAGGAAAGAACCTGTCGGAAATCCGTACTCTCTGCCTACCCTGCAAGGAATCTGGAGTAATGATATTTTTGACAGATTTCCTTATTAAGGTGGTTTAGATGTTATAGTTCTTGCATTGGAGACACATAGAGGAGACGAGAAACACAAAAAGTATTCTATCAACTGCTTACAACAACACAACGAAAATTGGTTTGTAATTATATTTTATTTATACTTCTAAGTATTCTCGTTACACACAAAGTAGCAACTAAAACCTAATTATATGCTATCACATGTAGAAAACAACTATGAATAACTGTCACAATGTTTTTTTGTTTTTAACTACAAAGCAAAAAAATAATATACAAACAATGTTAATTAGGTTTAGACGTGCCAACAGAAACGAGGAGATCCGCAGGAGGACGAAAGTCACTGACATAGCACTCAGAATTGATAAACTTAAGTGGCAGTGGGCGGGGCACATCGCTCGTAGAACTGACGGCCGTTGGGGCAGAAAGGTTCTCGAATGGCGACCACGTACCGGAAGACGTGGAGTGGGTAGGCCCCCTACAAGATGGACCGATGACCTGGTGAAGGTCGCGGGTAGAAGTTGGATGCGTACAGCACAAAGCCGGTCGTTGTGGCGGTCTTCAGGGGAGGCCTTTGTCCTGCAGTGGACGTCTTTCGGCTGAAGAAGAAGTGCCAATTAGTCTTAATAATATGTTTCTTACATTACCAATACTGTTGTGAAACAAATCCAAATTTATATCGTTAGGATCTCGTTCAATCAATTTCTTAAAACAAATTACAAGACTTAATTTTTGTGTTTGACTTACTGGAAATGAAGTTAAAAACTTGTAGAATGTGCTTCCAAAATACGTTAACCGTCTCAATTTTTATTTGAATTTTTTTTTGCCAAATTTGTACCCATCTGTTTTTTTTCTACAATGATTATTTGCAGGGAAATAAATTGAAAAGGGTGTGAACATTGTCCGCCATATCTAGATGGGACCGTACAATAAACTCCATTTATGCCCAATTCCGGAGACTGCTGCGGGGTAAAATAAAAAAATAAGCTCGAAATATTATATCGCTATGACTTAACCCTAATAATTTAACTTTTTTTCATAGATACCGTCGACCGTTCCTTATATAGGGTAAAGTCCAAACGAAATGAAATATATCTATCGAAGGAGCGATCAACAATACGGTATCGATATAGGAATCTAGCCGATAGGAATCTTCCTATCGATATAGGAAGTAGTGATAGCCTAGTGGTTAGACCGTTGGACTGCAAAGTCAGAGGTCTCGGGTTCAAACCCAGGCACGCACCTCTGTCTTTTTGAAAGCATGTGCGTATTTAAAATTAATTATCACTTGCTTTAATCTTTCAATATCTTAGACAGCGAGTAGGTATGAAAGATAGTATCGGTGTAAAGATGAGAAAGGGCATGCTCCGTTGGTTCGGGCATATAAAAAGAATGCCAGAGGAAAGAATGACAAAACAGATATACAATGTGAAAGTGGAAGGGTGCAGGTACCGGGGAAGACCTAGACTATCTTACCACGACCAAATAAACCGAGTCTTATCTGATGGAAAAGTCAAGAGTCTCCGTAACCGGCGAGCGTGTATGAGTCGAACTATGAGAGTCGAGGAAGCCAGAGAGGTATGTAAGGAAAGAACCTGTTGGAACTCTGTACTCTCTGCCTACCCCGCAAGGGATCTGGCGTGAGGTTATAGATAGATAGATAGATTACAGATTCTTAGGTCGGATAAAAGTAATTTAGGATTTTCTGTCGATGAAAAGGTCAGTAGCAATCTGTTTTTGAGTTATACCTAGTAAAATGGTAATAGGCTTGTCCCCTGATTACTTATTTTCGAAGGGTAATACCTAGCACATACTTCCTCATCGCGGGCGTTGGTGATATGGCAGATATGTGGGGCTCGCGCCGACTACAACCCCCTGGCGACCGACTCTTGCCCGGGCGTCTTGCCGCAGGAATCGCCGGAGGCATAACATCCCCTATTACATTGGTACCTACAATCATCGGTGAAACACAGGATATATCTCTGCCACCCTTGGGGTTGTTCCACTGGGAGATATAGGCGTGACTGCATTATTTTAAAGCTTAACTTTTAATCTACCCTAAAATAAATAGCCAACTAATTTATATATCCTTGGACGTTGACTCAGGGTTTCATCCTACGAGTAATTACTTAAAGTTTAATTTCATCCCCATAGAGGGGATAGGGTTACGTCCACGTACAATACACCCTTTAGAACTAATAACGTAGTTAATTGACCCTCCGACCGCCGGGTTAGTGCTAAATTGTATTATATCGTTAATTTTATAATTTCACGTTTTATTATGAACGAGTTGGATAGTTTACGGAGGATATAAAGATTAATGGTATTTCTTAATAACTGAAAAGGCATGTTCATTTATTAAAATCCCAAAGCGATTATCAGAAGCATTTCGAACACAGTAAAATACATGGTTCTTTATCTATATTTTACTAAAATAATGAGAACTAACAATAGTATGTGATGTTGGTATTACCGTTATGACAAATTATTATACTGTGTCCTTCGTTCTCGATATAAACATGCAGCTCTCTCTACTCGCTTGGCAAGCCGCTAAATTTTTTAGAAACGTCAACGCCTCCTCTATGGTATCTGTGGACATAACCTCTGCGACCATTCTTTCTTTTAGCGTGGCAGCCGATGCCTTGTAATAAAGTTTTGGTCGACATTTAATTTAATCAAATAATCGTAGCAGTGAAATTATATAACAAAAGGTTTTTATATACTCAAGTGATGTTGTGAAATAAATTTAAAACATCGTATAGGCAAATTCAGAAATAATTTACGTCTTGACAAAAAAGTACATTCCAAAAAGATCAACTGATAGTTGTTTAATTGTGGCGTTTTCAGCTTAACATGTTTATGTATAATAATATCGAATATTTGGAGACGTGAGTTTTATTATAAAGTAAAGTCTTCACTCGAAAAGTAAACTTACGAAGTCTCATGTCCCTCTTCGTGTAAAAACAGTTTAACACGCAATATACCTGCAAACAATTATTAACCGTCTATAAATTGGCAAGGTAAAACCTCTAATGAGAGAAATTAGCGGGGACATTAATCAATAATGATTGTTAAGGATCGATGCCAATTTAAGGACACGGGCGATGTACGAGATGCATCGACGTGGTCCGCAAGACTTAACGGTAATTCAAGGACACGAGCGGTGTACGAGATGCATCGGCGTGATCCGCAAGACTTGGGGCCCATACGAGATATGTGCTGAAGGTCATACTACTCATAGGTTTCACCCATGAGGTGCTCCTGTGCAGTTCACATTTCTACAATGGTAAGAAACTAAAATGTTACCCAACATACATACCTTAAACAGTAAATACAAAGACTATTGCTATAAACTATAAGCAATTTGTGATATTATATCTCCTAAAGGAGACTTTCTGAAAGGGTAACTAAAGGGACATTGTTTATGAATTTATGAATAACAATACATTATTAATAACATAAGCCACCCCTTTGCAGAAACATAATGTTTTGCATTGATTTTATTATTAGACATACTTGTATAATAATCCTAAAATAGCCCAAAGTGGAGCTTATTACACAAAGAATTGTGCAATATTATGAGCACTTGTATTAAAAAGGTAAACCTTGCAATATTTATCCCTGAACAGGGTTTATAAACAGATGAGCCAAAGTAGTCTCTACTTATAACAATGCCTGTTATAACTGACAAGCAACAGAATTGTGGAAATATTCCAAATATAATATCACAGTCTACCGATGCTGAGACAGGCAAGTTGTACAATAATTTGTGTTACACACATACATCCTTAAAATATAATATAAAATACCTGGTCTATCCAGTTAACATAAAACTAATAATTATCAATATTATCAGCCCAGACCCCTTGCAGGGTAGCCAGGGAAGATGAGTCCTAACAATACAGTCATGAAACATTGATTGGGATAAGAACCTTTGTGGTCAGCAGTATATATTTTGTATTAAATAAGGTTAATATAGTGGAGTACCAAGATGGAATTATAACTAGCTATTCATAAGCAGTAGTTTAAATTTCAAGAAACCACCAGTGTTGTAACCAATATGGAACAACAATCCTCATCCGGTGTGTAAAAATGTACATCTATCCACAAATGTATGTATAAATGTACCTACAGTGTACCTATCAGCCCACCAAAAACAAATCACAATGGACATTGGAAGTCTCCTACCAGAGAATGTGAGGTAAGAAAAGCTTGCTAGGCTTTTTACATAAAGGATTGTTTTGTTTTTTTTTTATGTTACTGAAAAAATCAGTTAAACATTCAGGAATACAACATGGCTGTTACAAATAAACCATAATATTGGAGGCTAAAGGTATTCACTGACTTTGGTATGTAACAATGTATCTATGACACTAATAAAAATGTGTGTCTGTCTGCCTTCAACGGCAAACATAACTTTATGGGTTTTGTGCAAATACTGCAAGTAATCCAGACAAGTGAAGGTTAAATAAATCTGGTCCTACATATATTTAACATTATGTATAGAAACATTATTATTAGAAACATAATTTTTAATAATTGATATACAATTTATAGCCATTCTCATTAGAATTTAATTAAAGATGGATGATCACAACTGTGCTATAATCCTTATCCCACAAAGAAACTCAATGCTAATAATAGACATTAGAGTCATATTAAATATACTAATAAAAAATTTATTAGGAGCTATTCAGCTTTCTATTGGGTAATGAGTCCAATAGTTTTGGTTTTTGGTTGCGTCCTGCATCATTTATAGTGTAATTAATACATTAGAAATTTGAGGCACACAGAGGAAAGATTATACATCAATTCATGAATTGAAGAATTAGATGTTTTTATTGTACTTTTGTTTGATAATATTTTAATCAATTAATAATATATAATCAAATAAAATTATTCAAGTAATTAATAACTATAAAAAATAGGTTTGTGTTTAGTTTTGAATGTGCACATTTATATTGAGCACCAGTGATGTTTCTGGTACAGTTAGGATATCGGAGATATGACACAAACACAACCTGCTACTATTATGGAAACAGGTGGGTTTAGAGCACTATACATGCTGTAATTTATTTAAAGGTGGTTCAGTGTAAAAGTATTGAATTGGAAATGTCATACAAAAAATTTGCATTTTTCATATTGTTACATTTAAATTATTACATCCACATGTTACATGTATCTTATTAATGTATCTATATATAAAAAGAAAATAAAGTCATGCAAATGACTTAATAATAATACCTATTTAAAAATTGTTGATGAAGTTGATGAAATATTGAGTTACAATATTTAAAAGTATAGATTATCTTAAACAAGAATAATCAAAAGTATATTTTTATCACAGGTATGATAAATATTAGGTAGTATCAGCAATAACCTTAGTCTTAGGGAACTTGATATTATTTATTTATTAATAATTATAAGACCACGCCAGATCCCAAGTGGGTAGGCGAGGGCGCAAAACATATTATTATGATATTAAATGAAATATGAATGATACGTAGGTACTACATGTATAAGTTAAGTGACACTCAATCCTCACGGTTGGAAATCTAGAACTAACTAAAAAGTTACTCACTACAGTTGCTACTTATAAAAAACAACCACATACAAAGAAGCAGAGGAAGTGTGGCATTTAAGGGTATGAAAAAGTTAAGTTATGAATAGGATTCCCAATATCATAAAGTTATAGTCCGTGGTTTGGTCTAGTTGCCTGTGACTTATTCGCTACTTAAGTCATTAGTAAATTTGAGTGTAATTTTCATCAGCAATATAACGGGTCAGGGGTGGCCCGATCGTATTGCCAAAAATGAATGTTCGCGGGCGTTATTGCGCAAGAACGAATTGTTAAGTGATACATAAATATTTAGGTGGACATAAAAATGATATCCGGGATAGTTTCGGAATATATAATAATAATAGTAGTATAGTTTAACAGTGGGGCAGGTTAAATTAGGTTACCACACATCAGCACTGCCCTTCGTATATGTATATGTGCATCTTTAAAGATTATAAATATAACTAACATTAAATATAACCGAACTTTGACATAAAGGAAAATACTTTATCATAAATTAAATAAGTAATTATAGCAAAGCATCCTTATAATCACCAATAGAATTGGTAGCCTTTGTCTGGTACTGTACTCACAAAAGAGAACATTTGACAAAAAAAAAAAAAAAAAAAAAAAAAAAAAAAAAAAAAAACACATAAAGCCCCACATGCCACTTGGAAGACACGTTAGTGGGGAAACAGGTTTCCCTGTCTTATTTGTCTTATATTGTTATAGATTGGGTACTAATATAGTTTGTTTCTAGATCTAGTACACAGTAAGAGTTTTCTATCGATCTCTATCTATATCGTCACGCCAGACCCCTTGCGGGGTAGGCGGGGGGTGCGGGGTTCCAACAGGTTCTTTACTTACTGGCTTCCTCCACTCTCATAGTTCGTTTCGGAAGGGTTTTCTATGATACAAGAATTATTATAAAGGGATTAATTTCATATAAACAAAGTTCTGGATCGGTAATTCCTCAACTCTCGTTATATAAAGGGACATCTATAAAAAAAAAAAAAAAAATCTTTATATAGAAGACATAACAGATGGAGAATGCACTGATATCTTGATAAGTAATGATTGATTATTATTACCCGGTAGTAATGAGTTAAGGACAACAGGTGTGCTATAACAGGTGCTTTAAAGAATTTTGTTGGGATGGATCTACGCTATATAACATAACATGTTATAGAATTTGATTAAATAAATTTATTTTGAATAAGTTAGACAGACTGGTTGTAAGAAACAATATAGGTGTATATATACTCGTCTGTATATATATATATATATATATATATATATATATATATATATATATATATATATATATATATATATGTTGTATTTGTGTTGTATAGCAATGCAAACAACGGGAATGTGTTATACAAATGTACTCATGACATATTATGTTTTAGAGCTCACGCTTAAAAATGACATTCATGTGGTATACTTCAACTTTACCCTTATAGCTCTAAACAGCTGCATGTTTATATCGAGAACGAAGGACACAGTATAATAAGTGATCAAACGAACTTACCTGAAGTGAAGTTCGATCATTATTATACGAAGTCCTTCGTTCGAAGATATAAGTACCCAACCCGCCCTGCCCGTTGGTAAAGTTGAAATGTACTACTTCTAAAAGGAATGGTCGCAGAGGTTATGTCCACAGATACCATAGAGGAGGCGTTGACGTTTCTAAAAAATTTAGCGGCTTGCCAAGCGAGTAGAGAGAGCTGCATGTTTATATCTTCGAACGAAGGACTTCGTATAATAATGATCGAACTTCACTTCAGGTAAGTTCGTTTGATCACTTATTATATCGAGATTAAATGATTTTTAATTTTATGAATATTCATATAGTGTCATTATCTAATACTCTAATACAATGCACAAGGAACAAAATTACGTATCACAGCGTATATCTTATGACACACCTATAGAATTATGTCAAATTTTAATTAAGTATTTTTTAAGCCGACTTTTGACTGCCTCGTTGGTCTGATGGCAAAGCACATCGCTTTGTGATCACGAGGTCCTGGGTTCAAATCCTAGGTCGTACAAATGTAGTTTTTCTAACGAAAAATTCCCAGTATGAGTCCGGAGTCTGGAATTGTGCCCGGTATATGGCAATAGGCTCGCCCCCTATTACATGGGACCTAACATCGTCAGTGAAACGTGGGTGTACTCAGTACACTCTGCCACCCCCTTGGGGAATATAGGCGTGACGGTGTGTTCTATCTTAAAATAGTGGTTTAACTATTCAAACCTTTAATATCTACTGCGCTCTTAAATATTACTTCTTACGAATATGCAACATACCTACATCATCATCATCATTATATTAATACGTGAAGCGAAAACTTTGTACCCCTTTTTACGAAAATTGCGCGGACGGAGAAGTATGAAATTTCCCACACTTATAGTTTATATAGAGAAAGAGTGTAGAATCTTAATATTTTCTAAAAAATATGCATTAAAAATATATTAAATCAATAAAAAGAACATTACACACACTACCACGTATTTGACACAAACACGCATATATACTCTTTTGTTTATTGTTAAAAAGTCTGTTGTCAAATTGAGAATAGATTTATATTGTTTGTCTTTAATATTATTTGTCTATAGTCTTACTGAATGTCAAACATAACCAGCAAACGATGAAAGAGTAGGTCGAATTTCGACCAATGGGCGACCACTAGTACCTATAATACTCTGTGGGGACAGAATTAACATAGCGTGTTGCCCAAGTCTGTCTCGGACGAGGACAAATGAATGCTCCGCAGACAATGCCGAGATAACCCGCATTGTTGTCTCAAGTGTTTGTTACTTCGTAGAGACTACGAGATACATGTTTATTCATTAAGTACATCCTTCTGCAACAATAGTTCAAAAATATCCAATTACGGTTTTGGTGCTATACTACAATATATTTATATACACCGTCACGCCTATATTTCACAAGTGGGTGAGGCAGAAGTGTACCGTGTACAACCATTTTTCGCCGACGTTAGGTTCCATATAATTGGGCAGCCTATTGCTATTGAATATTAGCCATGTTAAGAAGCTGGCCCACCGTTGTCTACGGGCCTTCTCTGAAACTGAGAGGGCTTAGGCCGTAGTCCACAACGCTGGCCCAGTGCGTTGGCGAACTTCACACACCTTTGAGAAACTGTTAGGCATGCAGGTTTCCTGACGATGTTTTCCCTTACCGTTGAAGCAAGTGATAATTATTTTTTTAATACCCACACTCTTTTGAAAAGACATAGTTGCGTGCCTGGGTTTAAACCCGAGATCTCTGACTTTGCAGTCCAACGATCTAACCACTAGGCTATCACTGCTGCATAATTCAAGACTCCGGACTGATACTGTGAATTATTCTATAGAAAAAATACATTAGTCCGACGTAGGATTTGAACCCAGGACCTCGTGGTCGCAAAGCACATTATTCGCCACTAGATCAACGAGGCAGACGTGGCAGTCAAATATATAGATATTGTTATACCCTCCAGAAATAATACGAATTCAACATTTTGCAAATTCAATTTTATGGAACCGAATGATAATATCTAGAAAGATAACTATATTTTTTTAACATACTGAGAAATTTTTATCGTATTTGTAACATTTGTATCGTGCATGGGTGAAATATTTTTCAAACTCGAACTCAAATATTTTATTTTGTATAAGCCTTGCGGTGGCTTTTAGAAATAGTCAATTTACATTTTTTTAAATCTAATTTAACTAATAATCCCCACCACTCCGCTCCGGATCGGAACGCAGCCTCCATTGAGAAGATGCAGCGAAGAAACTAAGCGGATTTGTCTTTTTTTATTTAAATCTCTTTCTCTTTCTTCCTTTCAATTTTTTTAACCATGTGTGGATACAATGTTTAGATTACAATTAAATAGTTTACGATTTAAAGTCGCACAGCGGGCTATGGAGCGAGCTATGCTCGGCGTCTCTTTGAAGGATAAAATTCGTAACGAGGTAATCCGACAAAGAACCAAAGTTACCGACATAGCTCGCAAAGTCAGTAAGCTAAAGTGGCAATGGGCTGGTCACATCTGCAGAAGGACCGACGACCGATGGAGCAAACGTGTCCTAGAGTGGAGACCGCGACTTGGTAAGCGTAAGGTAGGACGGCCCCCAGCTAGATGGACCGACGACCTCAAAAAGGTCGCTGGGACAGACTGGATGCGGAAGGCGGAGGACCGTGTGCAATGGCGCGTGTTAGGAGAGGCCTATGTCCAGCAGTGGACTGCGATAGGCTGATTGATTGATTGATTGAGTTTACGATCTAGCTCCAGTGTGAGGCCTTACGACCGAGATATGAGATTAATGATGTTATTTATAACGAGTGTATAGAGGATTCCAGGTGGACTAGTCCCCACAAGCAGCACCCGTTCAAGAGTATGACTACTTTTATCGTGATTAAGCCGATCCGCCCACACGATTGCATAGTCGCGGGTTGGACAAATTTTTGTACGACCCAAAAATATTTATTTGAGTCTGAGTGTTTGTGTATGTGAATTTTATGCTCGTGATTATTAGTATAGAGATACATCTTTTGTGTCATCATGTGATCCAAGGATATATTTGTTATTTTTAAGTCTACTTATTGTTTATTGACTGCCTCGTTGGTCTAGTGGCAAAGCGCATCGCTTGGTGATCACGAGTTCCTGGGTTCAAATCCTAGGTTGGACAAATGAAGTTTTTCTATCGAACACTTCCAGTATGACTCCGGAGTCTGGAATTGTGCCCGGTATATGGCAATAGGCTCGCCCTCTTTTACATGGGACCTCGGCGTCAAAAAGTGGGTGTACTCAGTACACCTCTGCAATCCCTGCTTGGGGAATATAGGCGTGACGGTGTTCATTTTCATTATTTGTTATTTATGTAATGCCAATGCAGTTCTATCGCAAGAAATAATTATCAAAATAAGGCCTTAACTTATTAGGTAAGTAATAAGATTAGATAAGTTACTAAGTCTACACAAATTTAGAAACAAATTGCTCGAGCAAGTTGTTTCTAAATTGTTAGGTTTCCTACACAAGAAAATATTATCAATCAATCAGCCTATCGCAGTCCACTCTCTCTCTCACTCTCCTAACACGCGCCATTGCACACGGTCCTCCGCCTTCCGCATCCAGTCTGTCCCAGCGACCTTTTTGAGGTCGTCGGTCCATCTAGCTGGAGGCCGTCCTACCTTACGCTTACCAAGTCACGGTCCACTCTAGGACACGTTTGCTCCATCGGCCGTCGGTCCTTCTGCAGATGTGACCAGCCCATTGCCACTTTTGCTTACTGAGTTTGCGAGCTATGTCGGTAACTTTGGTCTGGTGAGAAAATATTAGAATATTTTTAATAGAGCCAAGAGTCTCCGTAACCGGCGAGCGTGTATGAGACGAACTATGAGAGTGGAGGAAGCCAAAGCCTGTAAGGAAAGAACCTGTTGGAACTCAGTACTCTCTGCCTACCCCGCAAGGGAACTGGCGTGATGATAAAGACAGATAGATAGATTTTAATAGCACAAGTTAAGGAACAGTAGCAAAGTTGTTTCTGAGTTTAATTTAAACTAAATCTACACGACGGAAGTCTGAATCCGTGCCGCGGAACTGAACTGAGTAAATATTCAAAGATCCGCAGTGAACGTGCTGGGTTAGTTCACAATAACCGCATAATTTGATTTAAAAGTTAATTTCTAACCAGTGATAGCCTAGTGGTTAGACCGTTGTTTATGTTAGAGACCTCGAGGCCAAAGAGTCTTGCTATTAAATGGGTCCGCCTTTGTTAAATTCTGTCACATTAACCTAGGACAGCATAGGTGAGGGGCCTTCGGGGTCGCAGACGCAAGGGGTGAGGGCCTTGAGCGTCCTTCACGAGCGACCCCGTAGAGAACGGCGGCGTGGTGTGGCCCAGGTCGCCGTGAGCACCGCGTCGGTGCGGGGGGCAGCATTTTATCAAGTTCTTCGGAGCCCGGCACAAGAGGGGCACCGGTTTGCTCCATACGGAGATGCCGAAGCCCCTCCAAAGTGCTGATGTCGGCTACAGGGTTTTTATTCGGTAGGAATCCGACACGCCCCGCGAGCTTCCCCCGAGGCTCACTGAAGCTCTTTCCCCAGGAAATAAAAAGCTAGTAATTCGAGTCTTGCACGCAAACTCAAGTAATCCTACCTATAAAGTTGTACAAGGATCTTTTGGCCCGCGGACAAAATCGGATCTAACGCTGTCATCCAGTAAAATTTCACTTCATGACGGTCGCTGAGATGCTGATTGCTATGAAATTTACCCAAGTTCTTTATTTAATCAGTAACCGTGTGGACCCACCTGTTGAAATATCTCCTTGGAAGTAGGAACATTTTAAAAAATGTTAACTCTTATTTCACACCCATGTTAACCCAATGCCCCCCATGTTAATGTCATCCACGGGTCAAAAGATCCTTGTCGCACTATACTGGACGTACGACTTTTACTAAATTGACGGACGATTTAGCGCAGTGGTTAAAAGCTTAAGCCGCTCCGCCCACCGTGTCTAATAATCGCGGGTTCGATTCCCGCAGCTCGGCAAAGGCCTTCTCTCACAAATTGATGTGAGAGAGATTAGTTCAAGCTCCTTGGTGATGTGTGAATGACCTACGCTGTTGGCCGCGGGGCCTTTACAGCTTTACCGGATAAGAGGTCATACTCCACCACGCGGACCCAGTGTGGGTTGCTGGAAGCAGGTTTGTAGCTTTGCTGTTAGAACTAATCAAGTCGCCTATAAGGTTTCCAACTCGGCTTAACGCCTACCACATTATGTGGTAACCGGGACCATCGGCTTAATGTGCGTTCCGAAGCATGAAGACGCTTATTTGAAAATACCATAAACGGTAACCCACCTAGGCCGACCGAGTTGAACGCTGCTTAACCCTGGTGATCGACGAGAACACCGCGGCCGCACAGCGCTAAGAGTGTCTCGCTAACGTCAATCTATTCGTGCTTCTTCTTTTGATTCTAATAAATAGCGCCACACTTCAACAGTATATTTAACCAATATCAAATTATAAAAGAAGACGGATAGTAATAACAGATTTAGCGCAGTGGTTAAAAGTGGAAGGATGCAGGTACCGGGGAAGACCTAGACTATCTTACCACGACCAAATAAACCGAGTCTTATCTGATGGAAAAGTCAAAAGTCTTCGTAACCGGCGAGCGTGTATGAGACGAACTATGAGAGTCGAGGAAGCCAGAGAGGTATTTAAGAAAAGAACCGTTTGGACTCTGTACTCTCTGCCTACCCCGCAAGGGATCTGGCGTGAGGTTATAGATAGATAGATAGGTTAAAAGTTTAAGCCGCTGCGTCCACTGTGTCTAATATTCGCGGGTTCGATTCCCACACGGGACAAAGCTTTGTGTAACCCACATTTTTTTTTGTTTTTTTTTTTTAAGAAAACATAGCACACACTAGGATTTATTCCTGTGTCGTGGGTGCGTTTATAAACATGAAAATTAACATACACAAATACCCAGACCGGAACAAATAATTGAGGATCACACAAAGATATGTCCCGTGCGGGAATCGAACCCGCGACTCTTAGACACAGTGGGCGGAGCGGCTTAAGCTCTTAACCACTGCGCTAAATCATCCGTCAAATTGTTTTCGGTTGGATATTTGTGTATGTGAATTTTGATGTTTGTAAACACACCCACTACACAGAAATACCTATATCCCAGTGTATGGATACATTTATAAAAAACAAAAAAATTATTAAAATTGGCTTGTTGTCGCCATTAAGGCAAAAATCGTATTCGTGCTTAATCCTCTGAACAATTATACGAGTACCATGGATTTCTAAACGTACAAAACGTTAAATTATGTTAAAATTTAATCCTTCAAACGCCATCTATACTTAAACAAGCATTAAACAAGTGATGTCCCAAAAGGTTTCAATTATCGCATACATTTTTCACCGGAGTTCAATAAGTAATAAATTTTGGCGGCCATTTGTTCGGACCGACAGCTGACCTGTCCGCAACGTCGGCGATATATCAAGTAAAGACATCAATATTTATGTTACGCGGCCATTTTGTTACATTTGTATATAAATAGAGTTCTGTACAACAATATATTGACACTGACTCTCCGATCGCGCTTAAGAAGGACGTACTTAAGTTTTGTACATACTAATTTAAGACAGGTAGTAATATCTATTAGCATAGTGAAATGTATTTGAGAGTCAAAAATCTCCGTAACCGGCGAGCGTTTATGAGACGAACTATGGGAGTGGAGGAAGTCAGAGAGGTATGTAAGGAAAGAACTTTTGGAACCCTGTACTCACTACCTACCCCGCAAGGGATCTGGCGTGATGATATTGTTACGTAGCGTGGTAAATTAAATACCGAATAACGTGCGAAGTACTTTATTAGGCGCTGTACACACAAAACAGTACGTCGAATGCAAGTACACACGCGAACCAATCACACACTAGTACTACTCTCGTTAGTACCCAAATACTGTTTCCAAGTCGCTGAGTCACTCGCAGTATTCGTATATCGATGCTAAAGTCGCGCGTGTATTCCACTTAGATCGCTTGTTCTCCGATTTGATCACTATCGCTTCCGAGAAGAGACTGTGTCCGTCCCCGCGCTCTATGAAAGTTCTAGAACGGACGCGAACCCTCTAAGTACATCGAACAATAGCCGGCGCGACTCACAAAGTGGCATTATTATTACATACCTACTCGTACGGGAACGAATAGGTGCTTGTATACCGCGACCGCGCGCCGCCTATAATTAAAGGGGTGGAACGTTCTAGACGTTTCAACACTTAAGCGCGGATTCTAGATCTTTCTACTCAGATCACCGGGGGACCTAAGGTTGTGTTATGCGTTTTAGAATCGACATCCCCGATAAAGACTTTTCAAGATATCGGGGTATGTTCGGGTCGTAACAATATACTAACACCAAACTTGACTGCTCCGTTGGTATGCTTAAATAATAGGTAAGGTTCTGCAGATCTATATCCTGATACATTATAACTCTTAGTCTCTATCTCGCTAGCTACCTCGTGAGGGATCTGGCATGATAATAATAGACAAGACCTATTAAGAACGTGAAATTTAAGACATAAAAGAATAATAATTGACGGGTGATATGGCACAGTGGTTAAGAGCATTAGCCGCTACGCCCACTGGGCCGAATGGTCGCGGGTATGATTCCCGCACGGGACAAATCTTTGTGTCTACCCGCGAAATAGATTTGCTTAGCGCAGGACCCAATGTAAACTGTTACTAAAATGTACTTTATTGTCATAAAATTCAATTATATGGCTTAAAGTTAAAAAAATACTGAAAAGTAATTTTAAATAAAAACAGTATATACTAGTACAAGAAGCAGTAATAGTGGTTAGATCATTGGACTGCAAAGTCAGAGGTCTCGGGGTCAAACCCAGGCACGCACCTCTGTCTTTTCGAAAGCATGTGCGTTTTGAAAATTAATTATCACTTGCTTTAACGGTGATGGAAAACATCGTGAGGAAACCTGCATGCCTAAGAGTTTCTTAAAGGTATGTGAAGTTCGCCAACCCACACTGGGCCAGCGTGGTGGACTATGGCCTAAACCCTCTCAGGTTGAGAGCAGGCCCGTGCCCAACGGTGGGGCAGTTTCTTAACAGGACTAATATTGTATTATCACTAATATTAAGAAGAAAGATTTGTTTGTTTGCAATCAATAAACTCCGAAACTACTAAACCGATTTTAATCATTCTGTCACCATTAAAAAGCCATATTATCCAGAAGTAACATAGAGTATATTGTACTTCATTAATTGTACTTCATTGATAAGATAATATATAAAGATAATACAAAAGAAACGTGGTATAATAAATAAATAAACAAATAAAAAATATCTTACCATGACCAAATAGACCGAGTCTTATCTGAAGGATAAGTCAAGAGTCTCCGTAACCGGCGAGCGTGTATGAGACGAACTATGAGAGTGGAGGAAGCCAGAGAGGTATGTAAGGAAAGAACCTGTTGGAACTCTGTACTCGCTGCCTACCCCGCAAGGGATCCGGCGTGATCATAAAGATAGAGATAGAGAGAAAATAAACGCGTGCGCAGCCGCGTATGACAGCTAGTGTTTTATATTATAACTAAAACACGAAGATATCTTGCAGAGCTGAGAAGCAACTATCATCGTCCCAGTTACTCCTGGTTCCTATGCCAAATAACTCCTAGCTCGTATGCCAATTTACACCTTAATCTAATGCCAGCAAGCGCTTAAAAAAATAAACACAAATACACTTGAAATACAAACAGACAGACACACGAACACAGCAAGTCAAATGAAAACTTACAAAAAGCGACGATAAAATAACTAACTGTACAATGCATCTATTTATTTCCCCTACATAACACCGTCATGCCTATTCCCCAAGCGGGGTTGGCTGAGGTGTACTGAGTACACCCACTTTTCGCCGACGATGTTAAGCTCCATGTAATAGTAGGCGAGCCTATTGCCATATTTAAAAAAAAAAAAAAAAAAAAAAAAAAAAAAAAAAAAAAAAAAAAAAAATCCCGGGCATAATTCCTGACTCCGGACTCATACTGGGACGTTTTCCGTTGTCCGTCCTAGGATTTACACAAAGCGATATGCTTTGCCACTAGACTAACGAGGCAGTCCCCTCCATAACATAATGAGGAAATCCTTGTCTCAGAGTTCATTAATTACAGAGTCTTACTTAGTCGAGTGGACATGACATGCAGCGACGACTAGATTGCGGGTTGCGACCGGCGACTAATGAGCGGCTTAATCTCTGTCCCCTTGATAAGTCTTGCTGCCTTTTTGTACCCCTAATCATTCACTTACAGTTATTGTATTCAGCTAGAATTTGGTCGTGTGATGGCGGGTATTTTTTAGT
This sequence comes from Phalera bucephala, assembly GCA_905147815.2. Classification (NCBI taxonomy): domain Eukaryota; kingdom Metazoa; phylum Arthropoda; class Insecta; order Lepidoptera; family Notodontidae; genus Phalera; species Phalera bucephala. The sequence continues at coordinate 6,419,521 of LR990629.1, read as the reverse complement.
TTATTTCCTTAAACGTGGCCCCACAGTTTATGATTAATTCCTGTATCGTGGGTGCATTACAAACATGAAAATTCACACACACAAAGACCCAGACCGAAACCAAAATTTGTGGGGCACACCAATATTTGCCCCGTGCAAGAATCAAACCCGCGATTATTAGACACAGTGGATGGAGCGGCTTAAGCTCTTAACAACTGCGCTAAATCGTCTGTCTTTCAAGCAGCTTGTTTCCATCGGCATAAGCGTTAATATATATCTGTAATCAGTAATCTTGAAATTTGAATAAAATAAATTAAAAGACCAGTCCGCTGAATATCGCGCCGGATCTTCTAAATGGAAGCCGCGTTCTGATCCGGTAGTAGATGTAAAAATTGAAATAATTTTGGAATTAGTAAGTGCTTTCTCGACCTATACTAATAAACTATTTTGACTTTAACTTTGAAATCCCAAAGTTCCACTTACATCCCACCTATCGCCCTTACTAGCCTTTTTAAAAAACAACCTCTATTTTTGGGCGTGAGTCCATGAATGGGGTATTATATATGAATTTATAATTATTAGCGTACAGTAAAATCTTGGGCGCTGGACAGAGCTGAGTGTCCAAAGCACACTACAAATGTCTCTCTTCCTTAAGGTTTGGTAAATAATAGCTGAAGGAGCGCGCCGAGAGCGCGTCGGAAGCGCTCGGCTACGTTCGGTTGAGACGTTTGCCGCTGCACTCAGCGGGGCTGCGGTATGTGGCATCTCCCGTACATATCAGTACATTACAACTCCCCAAGCCGCGCCACTGTGGCGCTCCCGTCGTGCTGCTTCGGTTAAATGGTGAAACCTTTCACGTAGCTATAACATCATACATCGATGTATTATTTGTGTAGATTAAAGGTGAAAGTCCGAAAAAGGGCCAATAAAATAAGAGCACGACTATGGATGTGGTCGTATTTCGAATAAGTTCGATCCAATCCTAGCTAACTTGTGGGCACGTTAAAATGTTCTAGCTTAATCGCAAAAACTACCATAATAAAAACATCTGAGGTCGAGCTGCAAGCTATGAGAAAGTAAACAAGTGTAGATATATATTCAAACGCGCCCGTTTTATCGTTCTGGGTGACATATTGTTCATTATCCGTAAGCACCAATTATACAACGTGTTACATAATTAACGCAAGACCCGAAAGTATTTTGTTCGATCCAACTAATTTTAAAGATAGTAGTTAATAATTATTTAAAGCTTTACGGCTATTTTAAAAAATGTATTTGTATACACACACCTCCATACGCACACAAAAAATAATTAATTATTAAATTTTATCGCGGCAGGCTCAGGAAGAGATGGCAGGACGAACTGGATGTCTTTATGATTGGTCCTCGATTGCTTTAAACAGAGTGAAATGGAAAGTGTGGAGGGAGGCCTTTGCCCAGCAGTGTGACACCAATGGCTAGATAATAATAATAATATTAAAATTTATGGTTAATTTGGGTACCAAAAAAATGGTACCTACAAAACTCCTTCAAATTGGAAATTTGATTTTCGTATTGAATTCGTAAAGCAATAATCTAAATGAGGTGTCTGAGTTCTTGCATTATTTATGTTACACCTTGTATATCGATGTCATCAGAAAAGATCTAAGTTTATTTCTGGCACTAAAGAAGAATTCCAAACATCATTATTAAACTGAACCGTTCAAAAGCCTAAGAAATAGCAGTTGAAACAGCATTGGTATGTTCAATACGATGCTTCTAGTACGTGCTTCGCAACTCGATCGCGACTAACGATAGCAATAAACTTTGAGACCAAACCTTACTAAACTTAAAACATTTTAAATTGCCGAACAGAAATTACAGGAGCATTACAGTTGGTAATTAGAACAAAACATTCTTTTTCGCTGAATGGAACAGTGAGATAACTAGAAAAGGAAGAAGAAAGAACATGAGAGGCCTATATTCCCTAGCAGAGATATATTGCACACTCACTTTCTTAGGTCTCTCTCACAATCTTAGGACCTAATTTGAACTTTAAAAAAAAAACGCAGCCCCAAACTAGAATTGATTCCTGTGTCGTGGGTGCGTTTAGGTACACAAATACCCAGACCGAAACCAATAATTGTAGGTCACACAAATATTTGACCCGTGCGGGAATCGAACCCGCGACTATTATACACAGTGGAGCGGTTGAAGCTCTTAACCACTGCGCTAAATCGTCCGTTGAAACTGGGGCGAACCTACTATTATATCGGACACAATTTTTAGATAGGAAAATCATAACAACTCTGTCTGATCTAGGATTCGAATCCAGGCACTATTAGAACAATAAGGCAGTCACGCGAAAAACCATGACATAACACAAGATTCCTTTTATTGTCTGCTCGACTCTCTAAGAGTTATTGGAAGATTTCGTATATTTCTGGTGGATCAGGGAGATATTTTCGGGGCAATTATATAGCGCCTTCGACCGCTACCAAACTTATAATGGTAGGAACTAACATGAAATGAAATGAGTTTTACTGTAGTATATTTATAGGTGGTAATCTTGCTATTTCTATGGTGGTAATAAAGAGTTAAAGTATTATGATGGTGGATTCCTATATATACATCGGTCTAGAATGTTATGAGGGAGACTTTTGCCTAATAGTGGGACGACATAGGTTAAAAAAAATCCTATGAGACTAACTGACTTTTAGGAAAAATTAAGTTTTTTATTTATGTAGACTAAAATGTACTCGTAAAAAAATGAAAAGTTAGTGATTATTTAAGACTGTAGAAGGCAAGAAACTTTACGGTTACTCTTTCGATAACGAGAGTTTTACAATTTTTTTTGTATACATTGCATTAGTGGGTATGGGAGAACAATGCAGAACGGGTTAAATTGATTGGCTTATGGTGTCAAACTATCTATATCATCACCAGATCCCTTGCGGGTTAGACAGATTGTAAAGAGTTTTAACAGGTTCTTTCCTTACAGACCTCTATTGCTTCCTCCACTCTCAAAGTTCGTCTCATACATGCGGAGACTCTTGACTTGCCCTTCGGAGATCACAGTCTATTTGGTCATAGTGAAATTAATTCATTTACCGACATTCTTTCTATATGCCCGAACCAACGGAGCATACCCTAGTATCAGTGTCTATATATCCCTCTCATTTAAAGAATAGATAATCAAGTTATGTTATAAAATAAAATGTCATTGTAATTGTAATGATAATAAATAAAACCTTGTTGCTGCTCATATTTGTTTGATGGCTAATTTAAATGAAAAGGCAAAAAACGAGAAGAGTGCAAAAAAAGAGGCAAAAACCAACTGAAGAATCATTCCCTCTTCTCGGGAAAATTGTATGGACGACTATCTAGTAAAACTTACGTTATAAACGAACAGACAGTCCGTAGGACAGAAAGATGTTGCAAATATAGAGCATGATTTTAGCATTTCTAGTCACAGTTATGAAAGACGACTGCATGAACAATGGCTTACACTTGAATGTAAAGAAAACCAAGACTATGGTTTTGAAAGGGAAGAAACCAGAACGAATGTAAGGATTGTGGTAGGTAACGATGTGCTGGAACAAGGGAATGAGTTTGTATATCTTGGATTCGCCTTCAGTATGGATGGGAAATACACCGCTGACATAGAGAGAAGAGTGAGTGCAGGGAACAGAGTGAATGGTGCGATGGGAAAGCTACTTGGGAGCCGGCACTTAAGCCATAAGGCGCAGCTGGCCATACATAACAGAGTTCTTGTCCCAACGCTGTTATATGGTAGCGAAAGCTGGGTATGTAAGAAGGAGAATAAAAGTAGGATAAATGCGGTAGAAATGCGAGCTCTGCGAAAGATGTGCGGAGTGAAGCTGACCGACCGCATTAGAAACAGCGTTGTAAGAAAGCGAGTAGGTATGAAAGATAGTATCGGTGTAAAGATGAGAAAGGGCATGCTCCGTTGGTTCGGGCATATAGAAAGAATGCCAGAGGAAAGAATGACAAAAAAGATATACAATGTGAAAGTAGAAGGATGCAGGTACCGGGGAAGGTCTTATCTGAAAGAAAAGTCAAGAGTCTCCGTAACCGGCGAGCGTGTATGAGACGAACTATGAGAGTGGAGAAAGCCAGAGAGGTATGTAAGGAAAGAACCTGTTGGAACTCTGTACTCTCTGCCTACCCCGCAAGGGATCTGGCGTGATGTTACAGATAGATAGATTTTAGCATTTACACCATCACGCCTATATTCCCAAGCGGGGGGGCAGAGGTGTACTGAGTACACCCACGTTTTTCCGTCAATGTTAGGTCCCATGTAATAGGGGTCGAGCCTATTGCCATATACCGAGCACAATTCAAGACTCAGGACTCGTACTGGGAAGTTTCGTTAGAAAAACTACACTTGTCCGACCTAGGATTTGAACCCAGGACCTCGTGATCACAAAGCGTTGCGCTTTGCCACTAGACCAACGAAGCAGTCGCAGGCATTTAAGCATTTATTTATTTTTTTAAACTTCGACCAACGCTTGTCATTATTTAAATGCCGTGGCTACGTTTACAAACACGGAATTCACATACACAAACATCCAGGCCGAAACAAATATTTGTGGGTCACACAAATATTTATTCCGTGCGCAGATTGAACCCACGTCTGCTCAAACCAGCGGGCGGAGCTGCTGAAGCTCTTAACCACTGAACCATGCCGTCCGTCAATACCAATACATGTAGAGAATCTCAAATAAATACACAAAGGAGAAAATAAGTACGAAATTCCGGATTTAACAATAGATGCATAATAATAATCATAATATTAGTCCTGTTAAGAAACTGTCCCACTGTTGGACACGGGCTTCCTCTCAAACTGAGAGGGTTCAGGCCATAGTCCACCACGCTGGCCCAGTGCGGGTTGGCGAACTTCACACACCTTCGAGAAACTCTTAAGCATGCAGGTTTCCTCACGATGTTTTCCTTCACCGTTAAAGCAAGTAAGATAATAAGATAAAAAGTAAAACTGGTATGATCCTGGTACGATGAAAGAGAAACCATGGAGTTTCTTGCCCTTCCTTTCCACATGAAAGTCATTCCGAAGTGGTGGTAGAGTCTTTGTTACTTCGATTCATAAAATTTATAAAGGTTCACATAGAAAAAAAAATCTGATTCTGATCATTTTCTCGTCGTAAGTGCTGAAGCCCACGGAATCGGTGCCCTTGTTTATGTGCCGAAGCCGTGTTTCTCTTGAGGTGCTCTTTGCCGTTCTGGGTGGAGGATAATTATTGCACGCTCGCCCTTTTGTCAAGTGAAGCTGTAAATACTCTCGGCCAACAGCATACTCATCCACACACACAAATAAACAAAAATCTACATTCAATTACTAAGTTTATTAACACAAAATATCTTTTTAGCAAATGTGGGAAAGTACTGTACGTCTGCCACCCCCGTTTTGGGAATATGGGTGCGACGGTGTTTATTTTTTTTGTTCAGAGTCTGAAATGGTATCCAATGTAGGCTTTTTGTTATGATTTTTCTATATGAAAATTCTCAGGAACAGGCCGGAGTCTGGAATTGTGGCCGGTGTTATAGCAATAGACTCCCCCTGTCACACTGGGAGTTAACGTCGTCGGTGAAATGCGAGTTTCACCAGACTACCCTACCATACAACTAAGGTAACGTGTTTTACAGAGAAGCGTTGTTCACCAATTTTCGTATAGAAAAATCTTAAAATAGGTTGACCAGCCAGACTCAACAAGGGTCTCACTTCCTTTTTAAAAATCACCTCAAATTTTAATCATAGTCAATAAACTAAAGCGCAAAGCATTGGAGCAACATCTCGACAGAAACGACCTGAATAAACTTTAGGACTGTATAACTGCGCCTCCGCTATTGCTTCTCATTTGGAATACAATACCAAATAATGCCATTAAAGAGGGTCGTTCCCAACGGGGCTATTGAGCGAAATTCCTAGTCTATTTTCAACTCAAATTCGTTCGGAGAGGAGCCAATTCGCTGAAAATTTTCGAAATAATGTGTAACGACGCTGTGTTTGGCGATGTTTCCTGTTTCGGTCGTTTTAGATACCTGGATACTAGAGTCCAGTAGAAACAACAATTTTGTTGCGATAAATATTTTAGTTTAGTAGTTATTCAATGCTGTTCAACACAGCAACGTATATAAAATAAAACATTGGAGCTTCTTTAAACTGATTTCAAACGTTCCAAATAATTTTAGGCAGTCTGTCGGATTAAAAAAGAAAAAAATATTCCGAATGCTTAAATACCTAAGTGCACACTGCTTTAAATTCTACTAATATAGTCAATAAGTCATTGAGTGGAGGAAACCAGAGAGGTCTGTAAGGAAAGAACCTGTTTGAACTCTGTACTCCCTGCCTACCCCGCTATGGAACTGGCGTGCTGATATCAAACATAACTAGCAAACCATGAAAGAGTAGGTCGAATTTCGACCAATGGGCGACCACTATAGTGCTATATAATTTGGCTAAATAAATCATCCCCCGACGGAGCCAAGGCTGAAAACTAATTTTTAATATTTCGCCAATAACACTGTTCTACTAACGTCACTCGTAGACCATCAACTAAAACATGAAAGTATTAATATTACGTAAAATAATGTTGGTATAAAAAAGCGACGCCCTAACAAAAAATAAGGTTGTCACGTCCTTGACAATATCTCCAGCTCTGAAGGGTGGATCTTCGGCTTGTGCGTTTTGTGGGCGTTCAACGGACATAATGGATGTGTTTTTGATATAAGTTGCGTTGCGGCCTTGGGGAAACCGATGTAGTTGTTTTTATTCAGAGTGGACTAGATTGAAAGTGTATTAGGAAAATGTAGGATACGACCCTACGACAGTTTTGATAATAAAGCTCCCATAAAAAGAATGTCTGCGGTCTAAGTGAGATTGAAAAAATAAATGTATGTGCTTGTGTGAGTTTTGATAAAGATGTGGAGTAAAATAGAGATATGCTTAAATAGTTACCTGTTTCCTAATCTAACACGTTTTGTTTTTATTGTGTGTAATTAGTACATTAAAGAAATGACAAGAGTTAGTAATCATTTTTGGTCTTATCATGATTTGTATGTCTAATCCTTGTGACTATCTTTTAAGGGCTGATTATTAAACCATCAAATAAAAGTTTTTATAAACTTAAAATATAAAAATAAATGAAAATAACAATTGTATAGATAAAATAGTTTAATCGTTTCACTTTTATATTAAGTTAGGTTAAAATTTTAATTTGGTTGATGTATAACTTTTATTTGATGATTGAAAAATTAGCACTAAGTTGAGTTTATCACGTAGCACAGTTTCCTATAATATCTAATAATATAATATACCGCAAGGGATGGGGCGTGATGATATCACTTCCTTCCCTGTAATATGGTCGAGGGAGGTGATGGCTGCTCGTGAACGGGTGCTGCTTGTGGAGACTGGTGCACCCAGAATCCTCTAGCTTTTCATTATAGCATATATTTAAAAATTGTCTAATATCTCAGTCGTAAGGCATCACACTGGAGCTGGATCGCATTATTGATTTTGCATAATATAAAAATGTATGTCTCTATACAAAAAAAGGGAAAAAAAAATTAATGGATAAATAAACAAAAAAGACGAGCTCGCTTAGTTTCTCGCCGGATCTTCTCAGTGGAGGCCGCGTTCCGATCCAGTAGATTAGTAAGTTAAAAAAAAATGTTAATATCACACTTTGTAAGCACCCCCGCAGGGTTTATGCAAAATAAGCGAGGCGCTCGTGGCGCTGAGCGATCGCGGTGTTTTTACCGATCACCAAGGTTAAGCAGAGTTCGGCTCGGTCGGCCTGAGATGTGTGACCGTTTGTGGCATTTTCATATTCGAGCGTCTCCGTGCTTCGGAAGACACGTTAAGCCGTTGGTCCCGGTTACCACTTAATGTGGTAGTCGTTAAGCCGAGTTGGAAGCCTTAAAGGCGGCTTGAAAAGTTCCCACAGCAGGTGGCCACAAACCTGCCTCCACCAATCCGCACTGGGTCCGCGTGGTGGAGTATGACCTAATCTCTCTCACCTCGATTTGTAAGAGAAGGCTCTGCCCAGCAGTGGGCAGTATAGGCTGATATTATAAGCGATTTGAGTTAGAGTTTATGGGTAGGTAGATAGAGATCGTTTTTCTTATAATATCATGGTTTCAACTACAATTAATAAAAAAAATGGTTTATTGGTATCTCATACATTGTAGATTTATGTAAAATTGAGGCAGCCCCAGTAATTAATATGAATACTTGTGTTTGGGTTGTCTCGCACTTCCCTTATACAATTACTTATGCAGACAATGTTAAGGCGGTAGCAACAAAATATAAAATTGACTTATAGTAATATAAAATAAAGGAAACATAAAAATAAACAAAAAAAATATATATAGGCTCACATGCAATTTTAGTTCTAGTATAGTGTGTGTGTATATGTGTGTGCATGTGTGTTTCTGTGTGTGTGGTTGTCTGTGTTTGTGAGGTGTTTCGCGCACTGGTAACTCTTGTCATTTAGCTGTTGGTAACTAAGATGTTTTCAACATCTTCGTATGTTAGCGTTTTTATCCACTCTATTACAGTTCTTTTGCACTCATATAACTTCATTGGGTAAATATTCAGTTTTTGATTTAGTTTGTTATATATAAATGCAGATTGCGTATTATACTGACGTCTGGCGAAGACAGTTCTAACATTTTCAGAATGGGCAACAGTATGTTTCCGCCTTCTATTCAGACATTCCATATTATAAGGTCCTGTGAAGAGTTAGGGTTATGTATAGAAGATATAATTTTCTAACCGTTAATAAATTACTACTTCTATAGAGGTCATCCGTAGAGAATCTGTATGGTTTGAAATACATGACATTAATGAGTGATCGTTGAGCCCTTTCAAGATCAAGGAAATTGGTTTTTGCTGCGCCGCCCCACACAGGTATACAGTATGTTATAATAGGCTGCGCCAAGGCAGTATATATTCTGTTTAATAGTTGGGCTGACATGACATGGCGTAATGTTTTAAACATCCAAATAAATTTCCTAGTACGACTCATAATAATTTCAATGTGAAATTTAATGTTTTGAAAAATTACTTCCAATATATAATTGTATCTCCAATATGATATTAAGATAAAATCAATTTAGAATATTGCTTATCAAAACGTACACGACTGATCTATCAATAATTAAGTACGTTGGTACTTTAAGTTTCGATTGATCCGTCGTGTTCTCACAATTTATAAAACGTCTGATGTCAAGGATTTTTACCTTACCGTATCTGGGATGTAGGTCCTCTCAAATATTTTAAGAACTCCATTTATTGGAGTATTTAAATGAAGCTACATAGATATCGCAATACCTTATGTCGGGTAGAAAGTAGATATGTACGGGAGTGACATAAGTAACTGAACATTTTCTGAACTTATTCTATTTTTAAATCGTTTGCATACTTTTGTTCGCATCATATCTTTATTGACCTGAATAATATTTGTATATGTTGCTAATATTTGGTTTTTGCAACGATCTCTAACATTTGACAAATAAAAATTCTTACAGATTTGCAAAATTTTGTATATTCAGCTACTTATGTCGCTATACATACCTATTCGGTTATCAGATATCCTTTTTCAACTGGGATATATAACATATCTAGATGGTTTTGTTATTTTAGGTTATCAAAGTCGGCGTGTCAAACCACTTTTAACCCGATTATTTCCGTACGTAAAATTGGACGTGATAAGTATGACTGACTACTAGCAAGTAAAACATTAGGCAACGGCAAACGGTCTCGGTTAATGATATAAATTAAATTCTAGACTTCGCTTAATTAAGCCGGATGCCTCCGGGTGACTAACACAACGAAAGCCAAAAAAACGATGTGTATACTTCTGAAAACCATTAGTCTGTTGCATCCAAATAACATTTTACATCTTTTGTATTTGATCACCATGATCAGACGAAGGACGTCTACAGCAGGCTCAAAGGATGCCATAACGACCGGTTTTATAATAATAATAACAATTATGCTGTACGCATCCAGATTTCATGTGCGACCTTCATCAGGTCATCGGTCCATCCTGAGAGGGGCCTTCTTATTTCACTTTCTTCTTCTCATTTTTGTTTTTCGTGAGGCGATCTTCAAAAGATTGCTTGTCCTCGGTGGAAAACACTGGGATGTGGAATTTTTCATCGACGTCATCATCAATTAATTTGTATCTACCTCCTGCTCAGTTAAAGCCTTTCCTTTTTCACTTCCTCTAGGGGTCGTTCCGTCAGCTAGATACTAAGGCTATACTCCAGAAGCCTGCATGTTCTAGGCAAGCTCGGGATTATAATCCTCGGAAAGAGCTGGAGAACCTGGACAAAACGCAGTATGTAACGTCTGGATTATAATGTCTACTTAATCATTACAACTTACATTCACTTGCCATAATCTGGGATCGGTGCAATATCGTCTATTAGCAAATACTAGCGCAAGTAATATACTGCTTTATTACAGGAGAGACTAAAAACTATTCTTATACTTAACACTTAACTGTAATGAAGACTTAATTTTAATAAATATAAATAACGTCCACTAATTGGTTGATATGTTTGAATATGATAAGTAGATCAAAGCACGAGTAAAAACTGCATACAATGGGCATAAAAATGTCGGAGCTGGCAAATTTTAACGAGTCGAAGTCGTCAACGATTACGACTCGTCGACTCTGTCATTATCCTTCCATTCCTCTGCAGTAATGTACATGTAGATGTGGTACCTTACACTCTTAATTATTTAAAAGTATAATTAATGTATATATTTGTATTGTTACCAGGCTAAGAATAGTTACAAAAGGTAACAAAGGGTTGCCCTCATCTCTGCGTGTATGTTCTCCCAGTACCAGAAGGCTAAACACAAACCTTTTGACGTTATAATAACGTTATAGAGAAAAATCTTGCTATCATCTTTATTTACTAATATCTTTACTTAGTATATCAAAGACATTGAAAAGACTTTGTGATACATCAATTATAGTGCGACAAGCATCTTTTTGCACGTGGATAAAATTGAAAAGGGGGCGTTGAAATGAGGGTTACCATTTAATAAAAGCTTTCAAGGAGATATTCCAACAAGTAGGTCCGCACAGTTATTTATTAACACGGACTTGGATAAATTTCATAGCTAAAGGCAACTCTGCGACTGTCTTAAAGTGACATTTCGCTTAATGACAGCGTTCGTTCTGATTTTGGCCGCGGGCCAAAGATCCTTATGGGACTATAGATAGCGTTACGCTAACGTCAGTTGCTTTGGCAAGTGGCTGAGTTACATGCATTAAGTACTACATGTAACTCAGTAATAATTATATATGTTAAGTAATGATTTTAATTTTAAGTGACTAAATGCGTGCAAACATTGAATTTAGGAATAAGTTGCAACATTTACACGCATTTAGACACTTAAAATTATTTTAAAATCTAGTTAACTACCTAATACGTGTAAATCAGCCATAAACCCTCAAAAGCCTAACAACGAACAATTTGACGTTATAATAACGTTATCGAGAAATCATTCTGTGTCGTTCATCTTTATTTAATAATTTGAAGTGAGAGAAGAATGGCATATTAACCAGATAGCAATACCCTAACGTTAATCTGTTCGTGCTAAGCCCTCAGTTCACAACTCATCGTATAATCGTCGAAACTCAATCCAACTTCTATATTAAATTTTTAATAACGAACTTTCGAGTCGGCCCTCGACGACGCCATGTCGAAATATGGAACTGAATATTTTAATTTTTTGATCGTATTTGACGGCATGTATGTATGACTTTGCTTGGCGTGGTAAACATTTTGTGGAAAAAAGGATCAAATGTAAATTTGTTAATATGCTTTTTACGAGCTTGTACTTTCATTTTTGATTTTTGATCATTCCTCAATTCCTCAACCCAAGATCTTAACTCAGGATTGCCAGCGCCTCTAGACCAACGAGGCAATGAGTAGGTAATATATAGTAGGCACTTTTGTAGCATATCCAACTTCGAAATGACAAAAACAATAACTATACTAAAGGGCACTACAATTCTTAGGAAAGTATTTTTACAGCAATTATGTGTTTTCACAAACACTCACATAATTGCTGTAAAAATATTTTGTGCAGGGTATATGCAGCGAGTACATTTCCTGTAAGTATGTGATTTGAAACAAGATTTTGAGTACTACCCCTCCCTTATAGATGTCGCTATATTAAAAGTATCACTTAAAAATCCACAGACTATAGGTAAAAATCTTACTTTATTCGTTTAGTTATATTATTGCATAATTTTTTTTCCTATTTCCCATTGCAATATTTATTACACCGTTATTTATCACCTTTTCAATTAAAAAATTTCGACCTAATTTGTTTCTATCTTGAAGAAGTTAGAAGTATTTTTTCATTAAAAAGATATTTTCATTAAAAAGTGTGTCTGACTGGCTGTGACTCTAAGCTGTGTTACCTATATTTGTTTTTTTTTAAACATTTATCATCTGCGTGTTTTGGATTTCGATTCCGTTCCGATGGAAAGACCAAAACCATCGTATGTGTGCTGTGTGTATGAGTGTAAAGTTAATGGCCCGAATTGTATTTTTTATAAATTATTTTATAGAATATAATGCAGTGTTTCATATCAAAATCGAATTCAGAAACGATGAAATAGATACAAGACACAGTAAAGTTATATGTCGATATATATCAATGTATACCTAGCAATAGCTCTATACATAGCTACCCATATACCAATGTATAGTTAGATATAGTATACGAGCCTAACGATTATATTTATAGTTCTACAAACAACAATATTTAGTTATGCACTCGATCGGCAGATGGCGCTTGTTTGAGAATCTAGCTGATGACTATTGTAAAGAGGTAAAGTTTGTGAGTTTGGATGTTCGGGGTAATCTCCAGTACTGCTGATCCGATTTTCATGATTCTTTCACCATTGGAATGCTATCTTATCCAGATGTAACATGGGCTATATAACATAGAGCCGGTAGGTGGCGCTGTTGTCGACCGGGCACGAAGTCGCGGGAAACTGTTAGTATCCGTATCCTATAATCTCGATATACTATAACGTGTGTCTATGTATGTCACAGCGACGACAGTGGTTTGGTAAGCCATCTTGCCCTATTTCATTTCTAATATCTAAATAATACGATTTCCGTGTATACATTTGTTTTAATCAAAATTCAAAACAGCGATACGGCCCTCATTGATAAGTCAAAACAAAACGAACAAATGTAAACGGCTCAGCGAGAGCTTACAACCTCTATCAAATGTTCTAATGAATACGAAGGTAAAGGTAACTTATCAACAGACTACACATAGGTATTCAATGAACTGATAAACGATTTAGCGTAAAGATTAAGAGCATTAGCCGCTCCACCCACTGTGTGTAATAGTCGCGGGACGGGACCAATCTCTGTGTGACCCACAATTATTTGTTTCGGTCTGGCTATTTATCTATGTGAATTATCATATTTATATCACATAAATTAATCCTAGTGTGGGGCTACGTTTTTCATAAAAAGAAATGAAATTAGCTTGATTGAAGTCTTTTGTTGATATGTCAGTCTATCGATATTAGACCATATATAGATACATCGTGACATTTTTTTTTTATAAACGTTGCCCCACACTAATATTAATTCCTGTGTGGTGGGCGCATTTACAAACATGATAATTCACATAGACAAATACCCAGACAGAGACAAATAATTGTGAGTCACACAAAGATTTGTCCCGTGCGGGAATCGAACCCGCGACTATCAGACACAGTGGGCGGAGCGGCTTAAGCTCTTAACCACTGCGCTAAATCGTCCGTCAGTTGCTTACTACGCATAAGTATAGATACATAAACTCAAAAATCTGTGGGGCGTTTCAACAAATCTATTCGAGGCGAAGGGAAACTCTCTGGAAATATCGATAGAATGGCGGATGATGGTGAATGAGGGCACAAATTGGCTATTGCGGTATAATTAAATTAGCAAACGCTCCCGACATTTCATTTGTGTACCCATTGTATATTATATTTTATTTTAAAAGTTAAGAAATCTGCGAAAGTGGAAGGATGTAGGTACCGGGGAAGACCTTTTTTTTTACTTGGGGAAATCCTCATGGTCTTCCGCCAGCCTCGGGGGAAGCTGGCGGGGCATGTCGGACTCTAACCGACTAAAACCTCACGATGACCGGCATCGACACTTCAGGGAAGGGCTCCGGGATCTCCGTTAGGAACGCACCGGCGCCCCTCTGTGTCGTGCTCCAAAGAGCCCGCCTTCGGGGGGGGAGCCTATGGATCCGCTCCCGCCCTGCACCGTCACGGTGCTCACGGCGGCATGGGCCACACCACGGCGCTGTCCTCCTCGATTCGCGCGTGAAGGACGCTTAGGGCCCCCGCCAAAATATCCCACGACCCCAAGAGCCCCGGGGAAGATCTAGACTATCTTACCATGACCAAATAGACCGAGTCTTATCTAAAAGACAAGTAAAGAGTCTCCGTAACCGGCGAGCGTGTATGAGACGAACTATGGGAGTGGAGGAAGTCAGAGAGGTATGTAAGGAAAGAATCTGTTGGAACTCTGTACTCCCTGCCTACCCCGCAAGGGATCTGGCTTGATGATATAGATGGATAGATAGAAATCTTTAGTGGTGTGAAATATTTCATTACATTAGTATTCGTAGAAATTTTTTGTTTATCTCGACTGCCGCGTCGGTCTAGTGTTGATAAGGTTCTGGGCTCGAATCTTATTTCGGACTATTTTTTATTAACAGTGCTAATATTATATTATAAGAAATACCTATACCGTGAATCAAATCAAGTACTTCTGAGATGTTATTGCAATGCGACGACGAGCCTAGCGACATTATAAAAATACACATTGAGTGTAGTTCTGTGGCATCAGCAGTTCTGTACCAACTATTTAAAAAAAATACTATTAGTACCCTAATAGTCGACATTTTTAAATAGTTGATATGGAACGGCTGTACCTAAGCAGCAATCTCGTAAATATATTTTATTTTATACACTGTTATTATTAAGTGTTGAAATGTACTCTCCATGTAAGTAAAAAGTAAATTCCTTTTTTAGAAAATAAAATTATTTAAACACAACTATTTTATTTCAGATAACGCGCGTTCAAGGATGTGCACTGTGAACCCCCACGCACGATTGAATAGTGAGCGAATTATTATACATTATGACGGGTTAAATTAATTTTTTTTTTTTAAAACAAGTTCTCTGATAGCCCGAACTAGGATTCGGGCCAAGTAGGTTATGAACACTAAACCAACGCGGCAGTCTAGATAAAGGTAAAGATTTTCTACAAAAACGAATATAATGAACTATATCGAAATGAGTACTGTTGGAACTCCGTACTCTTTGCCTACCCCGCGAGGAAGCTGGCGTGTTGATATAGATAGATAGATTTCGTAATGAACACCTCTAACGACTTCTATATCGATCATACACCGCCTATATTCCCCAAGCGGCGGTGGCAGAGGTGTACTGAGTACACCCACGTTTCGCCGACGATGTTAGGTCCCATTTAAGAGGGGGCGAGCCTATTGCCATATACCGGGCACAATTCCAGACTCCGGATTCGCACTGGAAAGTTTTCGTTAGAAAAACTACACTTGTCCGACCTAGGATTTGAACCCAGGACCTCGAGATCACAAAGCAATGCGCTTTGCCACTAGACCAACGAGGCAACTTCTATATCTTTAAAATACACCGTGTAATTTTAGTCGCCCTGGAGCGAAATCCCAGGTGATATATCCAATGCCTACTGTACACTGGCTATAAAGAAATGAATAGAAAGAACTATTCAACATGTAATATCTATCTTCTGACCTATACCATAATAGCTATGATATTTGGATACCGGTAAGCTGTCGATCCACGCCGCCCCTCAATGTAATTTTGCGTTTGGAGTGTTTTTTGATGCACTAAATTAGTATTTTTATAGACATGTTACTTAATAAAGAGTTATTTTTTTCAAATTCTTAGTACCAGCGAACAGTAGCCATAGAATACAGCACTTGGGCTTTAGCTCCTGAACGACTAAAATAACACCGTGTATAGGTAAAATAAAATGGGTACATATGTGAAATGTCGGGAGTATCGGCTAATATACAGCAGTCACAATATAGTCAATTTGTGCCCTCAGTCAATATTCCAAAAAGGTTCCTTTTGTCTTTTAGATTTGTTGAAATGCCCTACAGAAGTTTGTTTTCAAGTCACCTATTACGCAAGAAGGCGATATACACCTTGTCGAAGTTAGCTGTGAAAAATAACGTTATTATCTTGTCTATCATTCTGAGTCACGTTATTGTACTTTGCGTATACTTTTTGGCTCATTCGATATTATTTTAAGCTGCTTTTAATAGCTGGTAGCATAAAATAATAGTATATAAACGTAGTAAAATAATAATCTGTCATGTATTTACGATACATAATATTATTGAGTCACAAAATTCAAGCTTTCATAGAATCACGTAGGTCCTGCCGGCCTGGAATCCTGGTATATTACTCAAATAGATTTCTTAAAAGTTAAAATAAAACATGGAGTGTAAATAAATTTTCATTATATGAAATGCAAGTCGCATTTTACAAGCCATTAAATCGAAATTCGTATTTTATTTTTTTCATTTTTTATACAATAACTCGAAAAAAATACACGGTTTTAGCAAGACTTAAGCTGAAATACACTACACATCGCGTCGAAATATGATCTGTATCTACGAGGCATGCCTTTTAAATTCTGTCGTTTCCATATTTCCCGGCAATTTTGAATTTGGAACTGTTCTATATTCGAATGTGTTTAAATTTTGAATCTCAAAACAGTTGAAAGTATTAGGATTAATGCTATTGTTTAGTCACAGCGTCGATTGGATGATATATATATATATATATATCATTGCCAGATCCCTCACGGGGTAGGCCGAGAATATTAAAATGAATAAGAAATATAATAATGCACATTTATTATATTTTTTAAATTCCCAATATAATCAGCAGTTGCAAATATCAAGCAAGTCAGAAACTGAAAACAGTCACGAGCATAATTATGTAAGCACCTAAAAAGTTTATCACGGTAACATTATTATTTATTACAACAAGTCTTTTAAAACATAACGTTACAATGAGAAAGTGCCATAGTGCTTACACAGTATTGCTTGTGTGTACGAATGTTTAACAAGCCTAATAATACGAGTTCCACAAAGTTTCGTCAGGATTATGACGTAAACCCACCCCCACGTCATAACTTGCATCCCGGCTACAGGGATGGCTTTATGAAGCCATCATGCCGAGCTATTGTGCCTTAAACTATAACTCGTTTGGCTGCAAACGTAAATGTTGCAATTGGAAGTTTGCTTGTGACAAACTGTGGCTTATTCTTTACTGACGTTTTGCTGGCCAAATGTAATAATGGCACGACTCAAAATATAATTACTTCAGTTTGCACTGCAATATTCTAATTATAAAGCTTAATTACTCCTGTTCTTGTTTTTCAGCTGTGTCGGTATTTCATTTTGGCCACGACATTTGAAGTTAATGATGTCAATATCTGAAATTGTGATTCAGATAAGTTTACTGTTAACAAGTAAAATATAATTATTAGATCTTAATTTGCTCCTTTCGGTCTTCTTATGTATCAGAATTTAATTACTTTTTATGTATAAAAAAGCGTATCATCGAAAAATCACAAAGAAAGCTATTTAAATAGGTATTAGAGAGGTCACAACCAGTTTTCGAATCTTCTTCTTCTTATCGTTTTGACGGCAGACATGTCGAATCTATTTGAAAGCGGCCCAGAACGACTTCCGAACGAACGAAGCCACTTCGACCGTTTTCGAATCGATAATAGAGCAAGAATATTTTGTGGTGTTACATAATGTTATTTTGGTGGTCTTCGAACGAAAGCCCAGGTGATGTTTCCAATAACACTTCAGTAAGTAACGTCTACCTACAGACCTATCCGAATATCATAGCTAGGCCGAAAATCCGGCACACCGAAGGTATCTACCGGCCAGCTGACAAGCCGCTCCGCCTCTCAATGTCATTTTACGCTTAGTATAGGTGTTTTTAATGCACTTAATTAGTATTTATAGACCAAATACCAAACATAGAAATCCGAAGGCGGACTAAAGTTGAAGATGTTGGTAAACGGATCACAAGGTTGAAGTAGAGCCATCTCTACTTGATGAGGCGTGAAGGACACTTGATGAGGCGTGAAGATGGCAGGTGGACCAAGGCCGTAACAGAGTGGTGGCCCAGAACAGGACGCCGACCCATAGGCAGACCATCGGCTAGATGGAGCGATGACATCGTAAGAGTGGCTGGCAAATGGTGGAATAGATTAGCACAGGGTCGGAACGAATGGCATGATAGAGGAGAGGCCTACACTCAGCAGTGGGTAGATACAGGCTGATTGATGATGATGATGATGAATTAGTATTGTTATGGAGATGTTCCTTATTGTTCTTTTTTTTCATTATTTTTATGACCAATGACCAGTAAGCATTCGTTTCATCATCAGGGCTTTCGCTCCAGGTCGACGAAAAATTACACAGTGTATAATAGAAAGATTCTTTAGTTTTCTGTCAGCATATTCGGGCAAGCATGTCGCTTCACCCCTGGTGCAAGAGTGGATGAAATGATCGATAGGGTTGATACTAAGTTTAAATTTCTTTTATTAGTTTTTAACCTACGGTGATAAAGAAATATAATGATATTTCTTCCAAATCATTTTTAATAATAAATAATTGGCTTACACCAAAATTTATTTTTTTGGATTGTAATCTAGCATATCTATCAGGTTTCAGTCAAATCAGCAAAAAATCACTAACAAAAGTCCAAACTGTCGCAGATTTATGTTTGGATATAAACAGGATGTCATGCACAAAAAGCGACCTTTTCCTCCAAGGAATACCGAGGCCCCTCATTAGCCATCCGGGAAGCTGAAGCGAGGAGTCATAAAAAGTGAGGACAGTTATGGCGCTCACAAGATTGTAAAAAATAGGGTCGGTTACAGCTGAGAACGGCCGCCTTACATAGTGAATACTAAACATGGACGTACCAACATTGGAAGGATATTTTCTATTAACTTTATTAGGATTACCAACGAATGATGTAATACATTACACTTCTGCAACCCCAGCGGTAGGAATACAGGCGTGGCAGTTTTTAGATAAATAGAATACTTTATATACACAAGTAAATTTACATTTTAAACTAAAATAAGATATAAACGACAAAAGTGCAATTGGCAATCTTATCGCTGGCAGCGATCTTTTCCAGACAAGCATGACAGAACGAACTAGACATTACAAAATAGAACGCAATAGGTGGCGCACATTTATTTGCGGTTTTTATTTTATTATTATATATGTATCTCGCTGAGATTCACGGGCTTTACCCGGACCTTTGAAAGGCTTGCATGGGGACATGGGTCCAACACGTAGAGGCCCTTTGCGAGAAGTTAATGTTATGTAAGCCATCTGCTGAGATCACTTGCTGAAAATGAAGAAACATAACCAGCGAACTTACCCCGGCAGGTGCAAGGACTATTGTAAATTATGGAAAGAAAACAAGGGCTATGTAAATGAGGTTTGATGGACAAAAACTGGACTATTTTAAAGGGGACGGACACCGGCCATAACTAGTGATACCTAATTACCCGTGGCCGGCGGTGACTCGCCACTTACTAGATGGGCCCTCAAACGGTCGTCCTAGGACAACTGAGAGCAACACCGGTGTGAGCGTCTCAGGAGTGTAGAGAGGTGTGCTGCGCTTTCTCCGAAGTTACTCGCGGCGTTATGCCCTTTAACACTTCCACCCCTGGAGTACATCGACGTAGGTTATTATTATTGTTATTTTTTTTTTTTTTAACGTAGCCCCACTCTAGGACCTATTCCTGTGGCGTGGGTGCATTTACAACCATGAAAATTAACAAACACAAATACCCAGACCGATACTGTGGGTCACACAAAGATTTGTTCCGCGCGGAAATCGTACCCGCGACTATTCGACACAGTGGGCGGCTTTAACTCCTAACCAATGTGCTATATCGTCCGTCGAAAATTTTAAAAATTCTTGGCGAATCATCTGCTTTGTGGCCTCGAGGTCCTGAGTTTAAATGTAAGGAAAGTCGGAAAACTGTAGTATTTCTATCGAAAAACGTCCATTATCAGTTCCAGTATCAGAGTCGGTTTTGTGCCCGGTATATGGCAATAGGCTCGCCGCCTATTACATGGGACCTAACATCGTCGGCAAAAAGTGGGTGTACTTCGTACACTTCTGCCACCCCTGCTGGGGGGAATATAGGCGTGACTGTGTTTTTTTATTACTATGTTTATTTGGTTGAAATTCAGGAGCTTACTCGTGACAAGAAAACTTGCGCGGGTGCAAGAGTCTAAAAGGAGAGACCCTTTGCCAGAAGTTAATGTTATGTAAGTCACCTGCTGAGATCAATAAGACAGCGGCTACACATGAGTTATTTAAATTATTATAGCGCTTGCGATCTGCTCCAATTAAAACGTGGCCATAATATGTGCTTTAAAGTTTCGCCACATAGACGACAGAAGCGTGATGGTGGAGCGGCTTGGGGAGTTTCAATGTACTAAAATATACATGAGACGCCACCCAGCACTGCCCCGCTCGGCGCGACGGCAAACGCCACAACCGAACGTAGCCGACGGTCAAATAGCCGACGGAGCGCTCCCGTCACGCTCCCGTCGCGCTCCGTCGGCTATTTGACCAAACCTTTAAAGCATTGTTTACTACAAAAAACATATCAACTTATACTGTATTTTTGACTAGGACTGAAAATCATGGGTAAAATCTTATCCGGTGAAGCTGTAAAGGCCCCGCGGCCAATTGCGTAGATCATTCACACACCACCAACTCGTTGGTAAAATAGCCGACAGAGCGCGACGGGAGTGCGACGGAAACTCTCGGCTACGTTCGTTTGCCGTCGCACCGAGCAGGGCTGCGCTGTGTGGCGTGTCCCGTACATTTCAGTATATTACAACTCCCCAGGTCGCGCCACTGTCGCGCTCCCGTCGCGCTGCGTCGGCTATGTGGCGAAACCTTAAGTCACGTGTACCTCTTCTAGTGCCAGATATATTGAACCTAGTCAAACCTAGTGACAGGTGAAATACCATAAAGCCGGTCGTTATGGTGATCTTCATCCTGCAGTGAAGGTCTTTCAGCTGATGATAAAGATATTTCACCCATTCGCACGAAACAATATGCTTCATCATTTCTATTGCGTATTTATAAGGAATAGGATTCGGTCCTTGGGCATCTTTAAAGTCAGAATGACGGCTCTTTCTGAGTCAACGCGCCACACCTTCGATCCCATCGTCACTTGCATCAGGGCCCTTATTTGCTATGACCAAACACGACTCGTAACGATAACTTTGCGAAATGCTCTTGTAATGGTATACTGTATGTCACTGGAGCGCCATCATTTCACAAAGTTATTGTAACGTACTGCGTTACGTGTTTTATTTGTCAATCGCCAACCATTCTTAAATTAAAAAAAAACTATATATTAATGTCATTCAACCCGTTATGAGTCTCCCTATATATTTAGTGTCTGTCCTTTGGTTCACTGACTTTTAAATCCAGGATAACGTTACCAACAGTGAATGATGTACAATGGCCTTTACCCTAATCCCGGAACCGGGTCCCGGGTGATGCTAGTTATAAATACTCGTATCGCATTATGTATTATCCAATTTTGGGATAAAAAGGGTAGCAAGTGTCCTCTTTGAAAATATTTGATGGTATTAGTGTTTGCAAATATTGAAATAATCAATAACGAGTTACCAGAGGATTAAGAATAGATTGCAGTTAATGTAACGTTAGCTTTTTCATGGAGTAATGTATACGCTTTTACAGCAAAGTATCCATAGATATCTCATTCAACAATTCCTAAATACGAGCCATAAATAAAATTGTAAAAAAAGAAAGCATGAAAAACAGAAAGGCCAGTTTTAGCCACAATTTTTAACTTAGGCTCGGAGCGAAAGTGAAAGTATACATTAAACGTACACAATTGTACCTTGCGCAAGCGTAAGAGTTAATAAAACAATTGAGTTATTAGACTGGCCTGCTAAGTTTCTCACCGAATCTTATTAGTTATACGTTTGTAAGCGCTTTTGTTAACCTATACAAAATAAAGATTTTTGACTTTGCTATCGAGTTAATATGCCGTTCTTTTAACACTACTGATTTACTAATTAAGGATGAATGTAAGATGACACAGATCTGTCAAATTCTTAAACTACTATATCCTTAGCTAATTAAATTAGTTGTTGGTCAAACACACTTTACAGGCAAGTACAGTACAATAACGTTATTGTAACGACAACATTGACAACACGTTTTATCAACAACGTTACTATAATGTCAATCTGTTCGTACAAACCTCTTAGGTGGCCGCGTCCTATAGTCGTGTTCAGAATCCAAAGACAAGTTGACGTTTAAAGTGTTGTCAGTATTTGGCACTTTTTAAATAGAGATGCTAATTAAAAAAAAATCTAAATTAAAAGACATGTTAACCAAAATAGAAATGTAGATGGGCAGGACATATAATTGGCAGCAACTGAGAGAAATGGAGCAAAATAACTACAAATTGGTATCGTAGAGATGGCAAAAATAAATAAGGGAAGACAAATTAAAAGGTGGTACGACGAAATCAGACTGACCGCTGGACCCTTCTGGAAAAGGGCCGGGTCGGGCCGGGCCCTTCTTGTCGATAATAGAAACAAAATAAAAAAAAATCCTTTACAACTAAAACTTATTTTTAATTATTTTTTCATGTTTAGATATATGTAAAAAAGATATCGATAATATCTTATTTACAATTTCTATACCTTAAAAAAAATTATGTAAATTTATGACTAAAATAAATTCATTTACTGCTCTATTTTTTTGTGTATTGGCACACTGTATAAATATCAACCTTAATTTTATAAAAACAATGATTTTTTATGCATATGTCGATTAATTTAGTTGTTAACGCTTCCCTTGCCGTCTTAAACTGGTATTTTTTTTTCGTTTTGTGATTTGGACCTGTCAAGTTGTCCGTGGATTTATGAACACGATTATAGAATACGACATATATAATTACGATTACGATTAAAATTACGAATATATAATTACGGCAATACGATGCGAAAATCTCAACTTTTGTAGGTTATCCATAAGCCCATCTATCATTTTATATTTTCGCGTCGCGCGTTTATATGGTGGGGTGCCATCAGATGGAAATGATAATTGCCAAGGAGAGAGAGAGAGAGAAAGAGAGAGATTCGTAAGACAACGGGTAAAGCTAACAATTTTTGGATATTATTAATGATAATTATTTTATCAAAAAACCGATACCAATTTCAAATAACGCAAAAGCACATTGTCGATCGCTCGGTGCGGTCCATTACTTGGCACCGACTTAAAACATTCTTATTTTTTTGTTTTAGTTTACTTCCAATTTTTTTCGCTATAATTAAAAAATTCAAAACAAAATTTGTTGTTAATTATGTAAATAATGTCGTCATGTGAGGCTACAAGTAACCATTTACTTGTAATCTTTTCACACAATAATGTAATATGGGTATATTAAAACAACCGAAGTGTTAGAAATCACTTTCTTATAAAAACTATTAATGCGCACACGTATTAACAGAGCTGTTAATTATTCGAACTCCAACGGACGATTGCCCGCTCCGCCGCCATGCGCGCGTATTTATTACTTCTGATGACACCATAGACAACCGTTCAGAGTGTTGCCAGCATACTATATACAGGTAAAATGAGAACCTAATTCTTATTTAAAGACGGTAAAAAATATTTCTAGAATGCCTTACTCGGGGATGAATAGGGCTATATATAAATATTTTTAGATCTTATAGACAGGCAGCTATCGGGAGGGCTCTATTATAAATCAAGGCGTGGTCAATAATGTTGGAGGTTCACAGGGTGTGATAAACAGCGGTTGCCTCTCTCACATTATTTTTCCTTGGAGAACTTATTCCACAAGATTTCGATAACTTAAGTTTTTGGACTAACAGATATAACTACCTTTTCGGTCTAATAGTACATGGTGGGGCTTGCGATGGCTAAGTTATGGGTTTGAATCATAACACGGATAAGGTGTTTTTTTTTAGCCTCATGCAGTTCCAGTACAGTAATAACTTCCTTCCCTCTAATATGGTTGAAAGAGGTGATGGCAGCTCAAGTTGTCATCCTCGT
This sequence comes from Phalera bucephala, assembly GCA_905147815.2. NCBI lineage: Eukaryota > Metazoa > Arthropoda > Insecta > Lepidoptera > Notodontidae > Phalera > Phalera bucephala. Next base: position 6,395,270 of record LR990629.1, on the reverse strand, counting down.
GAATGGGTGCTGCTTGTGACGACCAGTCCACCCCGAATCCTCTAGCTTTTCATTATAACATATTTAAAAATATTATTATTAGTCGTATATCTCAGTCGTAAGGCATCACACTGGAGCTGAATCGCATTAATGATTTAAGTAGCAGTGATAGCCTAGGGGCTAGCCCGTTGGACTGCAAAGTCAGAGGTCTCGAGTTCAACCCAGGCACGCACCTCTGTCTTTTCGAAAGCATGTGCGTCTTAAAAATTAACTATCACTTGCTTTAACGGCAAAGGAATGCATCGTGAGGAAACCTGCATGCCTAAGAGTTTCTCGAAGGTGTGTGAAGTTCGCCAACCCGCACTGGGCCATCGTGGTGGACTAGGGCCTAAGGCCCGTGCCCAACAGTGGGACAGTTTCTAAGCAGGGCTAATATTAATTAATTTATAATATAAAAATGTATCTATACAGAAAATGACGTAAAAAAATAATGGGGGACAAAAAAGACAAGCCTGCAGAGTTTCTCGCAAGTTCTTCTTAGTGAAGACCACGTTCGGAACCGATGGTAGATTAGTAAGGTAAAAACAAGTAAATAGGACCATTTGCAGATAGATACCACCGCAGGGTTTATGCAAAATAAACAATTTGAGTTTGAGTTTGATAGGCTCGCTTCTTTCCCTTCTTTACAATATATTATTTAACCCTTCTTCCCCTCCCTATTTTAAAAGAAGTTTCAAGTACCTGAAAAGCACTGGCACCCAATGCCTCAGGTCCTCAGAAAATCTTAGCTTAAGGAGGCCCCTTCACAATAGCAGCTTCTATGATAAGTCTTTTACTGTCCAAGGGGTACGACTTTGGAATACTCTGCCTATCAGTATACAGCGTGCATCGCTAGAGAGCTTCAAGGGCCAGGTGAGGAAGTATGACTTAACTAATTGTTCACCGAGTCTTGCTGTCGTATGTGTATGTATAGTAAATTTGTGTACTATGTCTCTGATATTTTGTAGTATGCGTTTGCGTTTTTATATTATATTAAAGTATTTGTTACTATAAGTAAAAACTTGAGTGTAACAAGTGCACCCCCATTTATTCCACAACCTAATCATTTTCTCCATCCCAAGGTTGCCTGGAAAAGATTCCTTTTTAGCGATAATGCCGCCCTTTGTGTAACTTTCGGTTGTTTTCTTTATATTTTGATATCTATGTAATTGGTGCATCCTAAAGAGTTATTTATCTATTTTCAGCGAAATGTGAATGTACACAGTCCACCTTTCCCAAGCTTGCTTAAGGGAATTACTACCATCAATGACCTTGAAAATTTTTGTTTGAAAATTTCCCTTGTCTGATGATCTTGACAACAGTAAAAAGTATGACCGAAGGAACCAAGGAGGAGATGTTTCATATAATTCAGATATAATTTATTCAAACAAAAAAGGCATCCATACAAGTTATAGAGCATATCTTAACCTTTTTTTGGATATTTTATACATATCCAATATATCATTAAATAAAACATTTGCAATATATATTTAAGATAGATAGATAGATAGATAACTCTTTATTGTGCACCAATTACATAGATATTAAAATACAAAAACAAAAAAGAACTTAAAATACACAAAGGGCGGCCTTATCGCTAAAAAGCAATCTCTTCCAGGCAACCTTGGGATGGAGAAAACGATTTCGTTGTGGAATAAACGGGGGTGCACTTATTACATAGAAGTTTTAACTTATAGCAATAAATACTTAAATATAATATAAAAATGCATATACATACTACAAAATTTTTTTTTTTTTACCGCACATACACATAATTAACTATCACGATACGACGGCAGGACCCGGTGAACAAGTAGATAAGTAATACTTCCTCACCTGGCCCTTGAAGCTCTCTAGCGACGATGCACGCCGTATACTGATAGGTATAGTATTCCACAGTCGTACCGCCTGGACAGTAAAAGACTTATCATAGAAGCTGCTATTGTGAAGGGGCATTCTTAGGCTAAGATTTTCTGAGGACCTGAGGCATTGGGTGCCAGTGCTTTTCAGGTACTCGAAACGTTGTTTAAGATAAGAAGGGGAAGAAGGGTTAAATAATATGTTGTAAAGAAGGGAAAGAATATGCGCGTTCCGGCGAAGTCGAATGGGTAGCCACTTGAGTTTTGTACGAAATTCGGATACATGGTCATATTTGCGCAAGCCAAATATGAACCGAATTGCGAAATTTTGGAGACGCTCAAGTTTATCTAGCTGTTTCTCCGTTAAATCTAAATAGCACACATAAGATAGCGTTTATAAAAGTATTATTTTAGATTTGGAATCAATTTCTATCTATATCATCACGCCAGATCCCTTGCTAGGTAGGCAGAGAGTACAGAGTTCCAATAGGTTCTTTCCATACATTACTCCATTATTTCAAAATAAATTTACTCCATATATTAAACTTGCGACCTTTTCATCTTAATTTTTATATATATTTCTATCTATACCATCACGCCTCATCCCTTGCGGGGTAGAACTCTATACTCTCTGTATAGAGTTTCAACAGATTCTTTCCTTTCATACCTCTCTGACTTCCTCCACTCTCATAGTTCGTCTCATACAGGATCATTTATATATAACTCGTATCCTATTATTTCAAAATGGCGAGCAGTTATTTTCATTTTAGTAACCTTTTAATAGACATACTCTATGATTTTATTGACGGACGATTTAGCGCAGTGGTTAAGAGCTTAAGCCGCTCTGCCCACTGTGTCTAATAGTCGCGGGTTTGATTCCCGCACTGGACAAATCTTTGTGTGACCCACAATATTTATTTCGGTCTGGGTATTTGTGTGTGAATTTTTATGTTTGTAAACGCTCCCACGACACAGGAATTAATCCTTTTTAAAAAGACAAAGACTAAAGATTGCTCGAGTGTGTTAAGTTGTGAAGCGATGACAGATGACATCTGTCAGATGACGAATCACCGATGACAGATAGTCGATGTAAGATGGCGGTTATATAGTTCTTATAAAAAATACACAGCACATTCATCGACAACCTTTTGTGAATAGAGCCTATTTTTGGGAGTTAGGGTTAGGTTCCCCCTAAAGGAATAAAGGCGTGGTGATGTTTATTTCATCATATTCACACTACGATCCTCTCTTGTATTTCGTTTAATTACGTAACAAGGCTTCGAACATGAAGCGTAGTATTATAAACAACATTATTTCACACAGCTTCATTTATTTACGCATTTACATAATCCTTGGCGGCATTTAACCCCATTCATCTTTGTTTACTCTCCATATGCGGGTACTTAGAACAATTAACCCACTGCTTAAGGCTATTTATAGGAGAATGTTCCTGTTATTGCGGCGATTATCTTAAGAATATGTTATCCTGGTACCCGAGTATGGTGAAATTCCGGTTATTATACGCTGCGTTGTCTTTAGGTCAAAGAAAATGGCGTTCTTTGTTGTTATTTTGACATGAATTAACAATACTAAAAAACTAAAAATGACTTAACTGCAGCTAACTATATTTTGTACTCTCTGCGTACCCCGAAAGGGATATGGCATGGTGTAATAGATAAAGAACAAAAGTGATGCTTTTTTTTAAGTCTTTTTCATAGTAAATTTTTATACAATGGGGATTTCGTGTTCGTAATAATTTCTTCTAGATAGCCTTTATATCCGGAACGAAGTTATTCGTCAGAGAACCAAGGTTACCGACATAGCTCAGCGAATTAGCAAGCTGAAGTGGCAGTGGGCAGGTCACATATGCCGCAGAACCGATGGCCGTTGGGGCAGACTGGTTCTTGAGTGGAGACCGCGTGTCGGCAAACGTAGTGTAGGGCGCCCTGTAGCTAGGTGGGGCGACGATATTCGTAAGGCAGCGGGCAGGGATTGGAGAAGGAGAGCTGAAGATCGAGCGCAGTGGCGTGCCATGGGAGAGGCCTACGTCCAGCAGTGGACTGACACGGGCTGATGATGATGATGATGATGAGCCTTTATATCGAATTATTAAAATGAGTGTGGGGATATGCTACTGCCAAATAGCCAATCAAATGGAATATAGAAAGCTTTGTGTACCAATAAGATAGATCTCAAAATGACAATAAGAATGAAAAGTAACACAGAGGGCGGCTTTATCTAAAAAGCAATCTCTTCCAGGCATATGTAAGTGGTATAGTCGGGGGTGTACTTACTAGAAATCATACTTTCTCACCTGATCTTTGAAGCTATCTATCGACGACGCACGCCTTACACTGACTCATAGACTATAAAGAATGTATTCAATACTAATATTAGTAAACCGGCGAGTGTGTATGAGACGAACTATGAGAGTGGAGGAACCCAGAGAGGTATGTAAGGAAAGAACCTGTTGGATCTCTGTACTCTCTGCCTACCTAGCAAGGGATCTGGCGTGATGATATAGATAGATAGAATATTAGTAATTTATTAACGTCATGATTTCGCAAATATTCTGCTTCCGCTTGCGTAATCGATGTAAGCGGCGTCGAAACATTACCCAAGTTCAGAGAGCTCGAACTTAGTGAATATATGTACGGCATATTAAATTAAAGAGACCGTTCCTTTTTACTTTAAGTGTGTTTTGACTTCTTACGGCGACCTATATATTGTTTTAAATGAGACCAATTTATCTCGCAACAAAAAATCAATGGCAGATTTTTATTTTTGAAGCACTCAGGGTTGTTTAATATCCAATTGAAGATCTAAAGGCTCCACAGTGCAATTAACGTTTCACGAACCCGCTTGAAAGAGAGAGTATACACTCGACATCTCTTAAGCGAGAAGAGAACGGCGATATAGCCCACGGCGCCAAAATTAGGGTTGCCGCGTTGGTATACTTGGAAACACTCTGTGGAAGCGAGATTGACAAATAAGAGTAATTGAATCTATTTGGAGGAAGTACGAATCCATTTTGCGGAGCAATAAATACGCGTCTACCCCACACGGTCTGGAGAGGGCATTTTGTCTGTATTTTGTCTGGTACATTAAGCTAAACTATGAGAGTAACATAATGGCCAGTATTTGCTCTCTAGCTAGGAAGATGATGACCGAGGCTTATGAATTCGGAGGCTCAGTTGTCTGGCTAGAGATTAAAAACTAGATGACTTGAATATGGACTTCGATAGCTCAGGTTGAGTAAATAGTCAATATTTAAAATAACGTTTTAGGCCTCCAACTTGCCCTGTCTCGACCTGGGTTCAACTTCGCGTCCCGGGACGGACTGACGGGCACACTGTCACCAACACACATCTGATAGGTTTTTGTTAAAGTTATACTGCTTAAGTTTGGTATTTTATCTCTTATTTTGAATTTTTACGGAGCTGCGCGTAGTATTATAAAAACGCTCGAGTCGGCGCTTAAAACGCTCGCGTTATCTACATGTTTCAACGCTCGTGAGCATTGACTCAGCGTTAAACGCTCGGCTTCAGCGCTCATTTTTACAACACTAGCTGCGCGTCCTCAATTGCACGTGCCACGATAGTTCCAGAACACACACTAGCGCCGCGTTTTGTTTGCAGCGCAGGCGCAAACACTCTGGCATTCGGGACGAAGTTTAGTTTGGCGGGGATTTTGAAATAAGGCCCAAAATCCTACACCAGATTTAAACTGGACAACGACGACGTAGTAAAGGCTTGGTCTACTGGTTAAAGCGAAGGTTGCTCCGCTCATTGCATCTAGGTAATAATCTGATTCGATCTCCTCACGGGAAATATGTTGGTGTGACCTCTCAAATATTTGTGTAGGTCTAGGTGATTCTGTACGTGATATGTATTTTTGCAAACGCCTCTTATTAGGAATTATTTCCCGTAGTTGGTAAAATAATTCCTAAAGTGAGACAATGCTCTATAAAATAAAAAAATAATTTTAGTTTAAAAAGATCTTTTAAAAGCAATCTTTTATAGCAAAAACACAACGGAGATATTTTGCTTAGTTGGGGAGTTCCTATGGCCTCCTTGCGGCTCCATCATCAGATCCTGCTCACTATCCCGATCTTAAGAGAATACTTATCAAGACTTATCCGTCGAGCCCAAACACGACGGGGTTATGTTCCACTGGCCACCTTTTGGTTTCACCATCAGACCCTGATCACTATCTGCTTGTATAGTACTTGTGAATACCAATCTAACAAGCTTAAACACGAGCGGGTTATGTTGTAAAGTAGGCATGTTCTTATGGCTACCTTCCGACTCCATCTTCAGAGCAGCTCCATAGTTCCATATTATTCCATTGTTACCAAACTTATTCAAGTTACGTATTTACGTTTGCCAAATGTCAGCTCAATCAAATACCCGCAGGCGCTTAAAATATGGATCACAAGATTTGAACCGGAAAGACAGACAGACATACGAGCATTGCAAGTTAATTAAAAGATTGTTAAAAAAGCGTCAGGCCTTAACCGTACCGCGAGGCCAATGAGGCCTTACTGTCGCTATTATGAAAATGACTATTTTCTTACAGACTGCCCGTTAGTCTAGTGGCAAAGCGCATCGCTTTGTGATCAGGAGGTCCTGGGTTCAAGTCCTAGGTCGGACAAATGTAGTTTTTCTAAAGAAAAACTTTCCAGTATGAGTTCGGAGTCTGGAATTGTGCCGGGTATATGGCAATAGGCTCGCCCCCTATCATACGGGACCTAGTATCGTCGGCGAAAAGTGAATGTACTCAGTACAGCTCTGCCACCCCTACTTAGGAAATATAGACGTGACGGTGTTTATTATTTCTTTTTTAATATTTCCTTAAACTATGAGATGGATGGACAATGAGAAAGCCTTCGATTCGATCGATACTTGGGCGGTTCTTAGATCTCTCCGTCGATGCCGCATTGACTATCGGTACATCGAAGTGTTGAAGTGCTTGTATAATAACGCCACCATGTCAGTCCGAGTACAGGGGCAGTGTACGAAGGTGATCCCCATAAAAAGAGGAGTAAGACAGGGAGACTTCATTTCTCCGAAACTGTTTACGGCCACCTTAGAGGACGCCTTCAAGCTCTTGGAATCGCAAGGACTTGGAATCAACATCAATGGCGAATACATCACTCACCTTCGATTTGCCGACAGCATTGTGGTCATGGCGGAATCGCTGGAAGATCTAGGACGAATGCTTGATAACCTCAACAGAGTATCCCAACAAGTTGGTCTTAAAATGAACATGGACAAAACGAAAATAATGCCCATGTCATACACCGTACTCACCGTTGGGAACTCTACTCTTGAAGTTGTCGACGAATGCATATACCTGGGACAGGCAGTCCGGTTAGGTAGGTCCAACTTTGAGAGAGTGGTCAATCGACGAATCCAACTTGGCGCCAGCGTTAGGGAAACTGCGCAACATCTTCTCATCAAAAATACCCCAGTGCCTCAAGACTAAAGTTTTTAGTCGATGTGTGTTGCCAGTGATGACATACGGATCAGAGACGTGGTCTCTTACAATAGATCTCATAAAAAAGCCAGCTAGAGTTGCTCAGCAAGCTATGGAAAGAACTATGCTTGGCGTTTCTCTACGTGATCGCATCAGGAATGAGGATATTCGTAGAAGAACCAAGGTCACCGACATTTATTTTATTTATTTATTTATTTTTATTTTTTTAATAAAACGTTGCCCCACACTAGGATTAATTCCTGTGTCGTGGGTGCGTTTACAAACATGAAAATTCACATACACAAATACCCAGACCGGAACAAATAATTGTGGATCACACAAAGATTTGTCCCGTGCGGGAATCGAACCCGCGACTATTAGACACAGTGGGCGGGGCGGGCTAAGCCCTTAACCACTGCGCTAAATTGTCCGTCAACATGGCCTTTAGGATTAGCAAGCTAAAGTGACAATGGGTGGGCCACATCGCGCGAAGTTCGGACTGGCGTTGGGGCAGAAAGATTCTAGAGTAGAGACCACGTATTGGCAAGCGCAGTGTAGAACGACCGCCTGCCAGATGGACTACAACATCGCGAATTATCGCATTGTGATTATGTTCACGGAATTAGCGCTAACTTTTGTACCGCGCGTTGCCCGTACGTAACAGTAGTCCGCTCAGGTAACCCGCACGTATATTTGCACCACGTACAAGCACCTTAATTTTTTTTTTAATACGTAGTCCATCCCTAGGATTTATTCCTGTATCGTGGGTGCATTTACAAACATGAAAATAGAATAGAATAGAAAACTCTTTATTGTACACCAAATTATAAATAAACAATAATGTAAGGTACAAAACAATATAGGGTACAATTGGCGGCATATTGCTTATAGCAATTTCTTCCAGGCAACCAAAAAAAAAATTCACATACACAAATACCCAGACCGAAACAAATAATTTGGGGTTCAATCAAGATATTACTCCTATCAGTATTGAGTAAGTGGCGGTCGTAGCGCTGTGCGACCGCGGATTTTCTTACGGTCAGCCTGAGATGGGTGACCGTTTGTGGCATTTTTATATCTGAGCGTCTCTGTGCTTCGGAAGTCACGTTAACCCATTGGTCCCGGTTACCACTTAATGTGGTAGTCGTTAAGCCGAGATGGAAACCTTATAGGCGGCTTGATAAGTTCCAACAGCGGTTGGCCATAAACCTGCCTCCACCAATCCGCACTAGGTCTACGTGGTGGAGTATGACTTAATCTCTCTCTCCTCGATTTGTGAGAGAAGGCCTTTGTCCAACAGTGGGACACTATAGGCTGATGTTATTATATATTTCTACAATTGGAAAACGTCTAATATGATTGCCGATGGGCAACCTATCTATAGAATTGAAACTCATAATTCTAAGAGAGAACTACTTTTATATGTCTTTAAATGCTCACACCAGAATTTAAACTGTTATGTAACACTTGAAAATGTACCGGAGAGCACTAAAACAATGTAATAGCCTCATAAATTTCAAAAAGCACGGAGATAGTTACTGTCCATTGCTGTTTTTGGTACCAAGGATGCATAGGATTAAGGAGATAATAATTTGTTTGTATTGCAAATTAGACGTAACTGGCAGCAACCCAGTGCCCTTATCCGCTATGGATAAACGCGATGCGTTACAATAACTTCGTGATCGTGTATGTACGCCTGTGGAGTACCATGTTTCATAGTGCTTTTGGTACCAAGGAAGCATAGGATTAAAGAGATAAATAATAGTTTGTTCGTATTGCAAATTGGCACTGGAAGTAAACCAGTACCCTTATTTGTTGAGACCATTAATGTATAACCCTAAGCGGATTGAGTACTGTCATAATATTGCTAAAGAAAATTAAACTCTTACTTACAGACACAACATTGAATTTTCTATGATTTAAACAACTTGAGAAACCATGATAAGTGAGAGCAATAGTAAGCCCGGTATCACGCTCGCACTCATTACGATGCAGTACGGTGACCATAAGGTAGAACTAATACGGACTATACATATTTATGATATGGTTTAAATACGCTGTAAATCATTTATAACCGAGATCAAAACGAATAAGGTTCTCAATTCGTCTTTATATACAGGATGGATTAAGATGGGACAGTAAGGACAGCTCTCTCAACCGTTGTAGATACAGAAAAACGGCCCTAGGAGACTATCCTTAAATATTGCAATTTTTTAGAGCTGAATTTACAAATTCTAAAAAAAAAGGAGAAAAGCAAGAAAATGGGCAATTTAATCAAAAACTTTGACTACTACTCATTTGAAATGCGGCATATACATACAAAGAAAGAATTACGGCAATAAACGGTGGCCGAGAATTATACGTTAATTATATGTCAACAACTCCATAACCGTACCAATGTTTTGTCACCCTAGTGGAAAATGACGGCTCTAAGTGAGTAACCTTGTCATCACGTTTGTTTCGCTAGTGCTCAATCCATTGTAATATATCCATGGTTATGACCAAACGCAGTACAATAACTTCATGCAACTATCTTGTATTACGCTGGATTACCATTAAACTATAATTTCACGAAGTTTCCGTATTGCGCAATGTCACGTCATAGCGACTGAGGGTCCAGGAGGTTATTTGTAGCGATGCAGGAAGCGTTTGGTCTGTCAACTGCATTATATGATAAACGATTTGGAAAAGTGGATACTACTGTCTTGAGTTCTTTGGGTGGCTTAATGATTTATGAAACATATAGGTGCTGTTGGAACTCTGTACTCTCTGCCTACCCTGCAAGGGATCTGGCGTGATGATATAGAAAGGTGCAGTTTTTATTTGTATGTACAAAGATCTTGAAATATGATATCTCGAAATAAACACTAAAACGTAGTGATTATATTATCTTTGTAAACCACGATAAAATTTCTGACAACAAACCTGCCATTATCCAAGTAAGTACTGCCGTCTCAGGGCAGAGAAATATGCAAAATTCTTATAAATATGTCACATCCGGGTCATGAATACAGTTTTGAAACGACACACAAACGTCAAAATTACGTATACAGAGCCTAGGAGGGAGGTAACTGATAAAACATGGAGCACTCGGTATTCAAAGTCACTCCGTTGCTGTTCGTTGTTGGAAAAGTTAACCTCAATCCTAGGAACTGTGTTGTGTATGGTGAGTGAGTTGACAAGTTAAAGTATACTTTCCATCGTGCCTGCATTCGATCATCGAGTTAATCGCTGTGAGTTTATTTTCTATGAGTGACCAGGAAAAGACTGATCCTCCGTTGAATATAAGTTTTTCAAAGGTACCTAGACAATTTTATAACAGTTAGATACTTCATTTCACTTTCACAATTCCAGGAGATTTGTCAAAGACATTATTTTCTCTGTGGGTATTTTCTTCATCTCGCATATTCATACGACTAATGGGACTCAATAACACCCTATTTCTGACTAAACATTATTTTCTTCAAAAGATTCCTTTTACTCCAATATCCTATAAGAACTCAAAGGAAACATTTCTATTGTGGTTTGTAGATATTCTAGGTAGGTACTAATTTTATCGGTGCCTACGCATACCACCTACTCTCGCGTCGCCTACAGATAATTTCTAGGAATACACGTAAACAGACTCCCTCGTGTGTCTAGTGGCGAATAATGCACTCTGCGATCACGAGGTCCTGGGTTTCACACCTAGGTCGGACAACCACGTTTACTCGACTTAACCGTAGTTTTTCCATAGAAAAACTACGGTTAAGTCGAGTAAACGTGGTGTCACTTTCATCTTCATTCAGTAAATCTGTAGTGTGAAAAGGATGGCATATAAATTCGCATCAATTTTTTTTTGCTAAACCCTTAAATTGCCCACTAATATAGTTGGCACGATTACTTACATACTTTGCACATTTATTTGGGCATTAATTATACTCACAATCACATTACGTACATTAAAAAAAGAACATAATTTAATATATTTACAACAGATTGACCATAGGCAGAGTGATCCTTAGGCTATCAGCGTCTTAATGCATATCCTTTGCGTAGGTGCCAGCCTTCTAGTCACAGGTCGTATCGTCTAGTCTTTTAACCATGAGCAATTGACACCACGGTCCTAGTCTCTATCCCAAACCACTTTAATCAGCATCTTTTATCTAGGTTGCTGTGAAGGCATCACTCACAATTTGTCTCATACACAACTCTTTGAAGGCTTAGCCTGGCTAACCTTTATTTTTGTGAGAAATAAATATCCTCCAAAGGGAAATCCGCGAGGCTTGAAGAAAGTTTGTGAAGTGTGTTGGACTCCTACCGACTAAAACCCTAGGACACCGACTCTTCTTAGGTGGTCCGGGTCTCCGCTAGAAACGCACTAGTGATCTTCTATGTCGTGCTTCAAAAAGTAGATTTAGTTTTTCACAAATCGAGGTGAGAGAGATTAGGTTATACTTCACCACGTGGACCCAGTGCGGATTGGTGGAGGTATGTTTGTGACCACCTGCTGCTGAAATTTTTTAAGCCACCTGTAAGGTTTCCGACACGGCTTAACGACCACCACATTTAGTGGTGGCCGGGACTAACGACTTAACGTGCTTTCCGAAGCACAGTTCCGAGGTCGCATTACAAGAATTAAATCTGTTTCCGTTATAACGTAGAATTCAGTGACCACTTGAACTAAATTTTTCAACCCACCCTGAGAGATTTTATTCGCTCCACTAAATTAGATGCTCTACCTTGATTGGTTTGGACGGCCATGTGCCAATTAATTTTATTGGGGCTTAATCCAAACGTTTTTCGATTTGGACTATTTATAATGAGATAAATAATGAGTATCTACATCATCGTTTTTGGTTTACTTCATATTTTAAAACCTATCCTGTGGTTTTTTGCAAAAAATACGAAATAATTAACACAACAAGCTTATAAAGCAAAAACACGACGGTGATATCTTGCTTAGGTGAGGAGTTCTGATTGATAAGTATAGCTTCTTTCCGGCTCCATCATCAGACCCTGAACACCATCCGCGTCTAAAGTCAAGACAAATCCAACGAACCCAATCACGGCGGTTATATTGAGTAGTTCGTCCCACATTCGGATTTATTCCTGTGTAGTGGATGCGTTTACAAACATGAAGTTTCACATACACAAATAAATACCCTGTAGATGAATCCTACTGATATTAAAAATGTTAAAGTTTGTGTGTTCAGATGTTTGGATGTTTGTTCCTCGATCACGCAAAAACGGCTGAACGACTTTATATGGAATTTAGCACACAGATACTTTTATTACCTGGTTTAACACACAGGATACTTTTTATCCCGGAAAAATTTAAGGTTCCCGTCGTCAACGCGGACAAAGTCGGGGGCAGAAACTAGTAAAGAAATATTTTTGCAACTTTAAGAAGGAATTGTATTCTGTTAGTTTGACGAGGAAAGCGGAACCCGGATTACTCCAAAGATAGAGACTGACCTTGACCTACTTGGACAAGGGCTTCTTTACCATCAGCAAATAGCGAGGATATGAACACTGGACGTTGTGAAGACACAGCTGACGTTATACCACTACATTATCAAGTTATCACTGCTTTTTTATATAAAACCAGCTGTGCCTGGCTGTGTGTGTATGTATGTGTGTGAATGATCTACGCTGTTGGCCTCGGGGCCTTTACAGCTTCACCGGGCAAGAGGGAGAGCGTGCAACCACTCTACTCGAGCCAGAAGGGCAAGGGGACGACTAGCTCAAGGGCGCCTCAAGAAGGAACGTCTTAGGCAGTCGCTATGGGGGGTGTCTCGCCGTGGTGCTCTGCACCAGCCGGTGGGCAAGGAATTTTTCGACCTTGCCGGCGAGGTCTATGTCTGATCCTATATGCGGTATCTGTATCCGAAAGAAGGGATGTAAGGGCATCGCGAGTGTCGGTGAGAACATGCCGCGGACGGCGGTAGCGGCTGATAGAAGGGGAGTTATGTTCGTAGTCGGCGGCGGCTACGATTAACGGATTCCTATGATTGAACGTGTTCGCGAAATATCGGGTTGTCACCTTTTTAATAAAGGTGCAAATTTGAGACCAAGATCGGAATGGAGATCGACGTTTCGTATGAGCCACGGGGCTCCGACGGCTTTGTGGAGGAAACGGGATTGAATCGATGTGAGAGCGGGCGGCGTGCCCGAACACCTCACAAGCGTACGTCATGATGGTATTCTCAGCCGTATCGCCCACAGTGTACCACTAAGCTAATACGGTCGCAACGCATCGCCCGCCCGCGCTATTACTTTGTTATCGCCACTCCGATCTCGGTCTCGAATCTATTCGCGCCTATATTAAAATGGCGACAACTCGATACTTCGCGAACGCATCTTCCCATGCGAATCCGCAAATCGTAGCCGCCGCCGACTACGAACCCAACCCCTGCCACTACCGCCGGCCGCGAAATGTTCTCACCGATCCCCCCGATGCTTTGACATCGCTTCTATCCGTTCCGGATACGGACAAATACGACGACGAAGTCTTAGATCCATAGCCTAGCCCGCCCACCAGCGCATTTAGTACACCCCCCTTCCCCTGTAGCGACTGTCCAAACCGAGGCGGTCCTCCTGAGGCGCCCTCGAGTATGTCGCCCCCTTGCCCTTGTGGGTCGAGCGTAGTGGTTGCACGCTCGCCCTTATGTCCGGTGAAGTTGTAAAGGCCTCACGGCCAACAGCGTATATCACTCAAACACACACACACTACTTTGTTATCGCTTAGCGTTCTTCCTTACTTTTTTCTTTTTGCTTAGCAGTTCAGGGGCCTAGCGTAATGTTAAATAGCCTATAACCTTCACGGCGTTTCTTCACTATATTACAACAAGTATTAACCGCATAAAGATTTTGAAAAATCCCCAGGTATGGTGGTGACACTACGATAAGCGTTCTACCATTATTTTATCATCGTACTTCCTACTAATATTATAAAGGTGAAAGTTTGTATGTTTAGATGTTCGGATGTTTGTTACTCTATCTATATCATCACGCCAGCTCCCTAGCGGGGTAGGCAGAGAGTACAGAGTTCCAACAGGTTCTTTCCTTACATACCTCTCTGGCTTCCTCGACTCTCATAGTTCGTCTCATACACGCTCGCCGGTTACGGAGACTCCTGACTTTTCCATCAGATAAGACTCGGTTTATTTGGTCATGGTAAGATAGTCTAGGTCTTCCCCGGTACCTGCATCCTTCCACTTTCACATTGTATATCTGTTTTGTCATTCAATCATCTGGCGTTTGTTACTCAATGATGAAAAACGGATTTGGATGAAATTTGGCACAAACATAGTTTATTAACCGCATTAACACTGAGGATACTTTTCATCCCGGAAAATGTAAGGTACCTGTCTAAAGTCAACGCAGACGTAGTCGCGGGCAGAAACTAATTGCTTATTTAAATTAACAGCCAAATATCATCCAGATTGTCATAAATCTTTAAGTGCATGGCAAGATAGCGTGACGCTAACGGATTGATGTGCCATCTTTGTCGCACTACCAATTTACTAAATTAACATGAACGAGACAGCACGATTACTCTCTAGTGTCACGCTAACATACTATTTTCTTTGAGTGTATTTTCTAACAAACAACACACCGTCACGCCTATATTCCCCAGAGGGGGTGGCAGAGGTGTACTGAGTACACCCACATTTCGCCGACGATGTTAGGTCCCATGTAATAGGGGGCGAGCCTATTGCCATATACCGGGCACAATTCCAGACTCCGGACTCGTACTGGGAATTTTTCGTTAGAAAAACTACATTTGTCCGACCTAGGATTTGAACCCAGGACCTCGTGATCACAAAGCGATGCGCTTTGCCACCAGACCAACGAGGCAGTCATATATAGTATTTTTTATATCTCGCATATTCATACGGCTTTTGTAATAGGAGTCAATAATACCCTTTTTATGACTATATTTTCTTTTCTATAAAGATTCCTCTAATTTTAATATCCTATAAGAACTCAAAGGAAACTTTTATTGTGCTTTGTAGAAATTCTAGGTAATAATTTTATCGATGCCAACGCACATACAACCTACACTCTCATTGCCTACAGATCATTTCTGGGAATACGGTAAGAAGACGAGGAAAATGTCGATAATTATCGAAGTATGAACTTGGAAATAACAAACATAATGTATCGACCGTATATTATATACATTCACAAGTGATATGTAGGAATTTTAGTACATTGTCGCAGTAACGTTATGTTTAACAGAGTCGGCGTTTTTAATACTGAGGTTACTATGACAAAGTACTACAATTCTACTAATATAATAAATGTAAAGTTTATGAAGTTTATGTATATGAGGCGCTTGTAACGCTGTGCGACCGCGGTGTTCTTACCGATTACCAAGGTTAAGCAGCGTTCGACTCAGTTGGCCCGAGATGGGTGACCGTCTGTGGCATTTCCATATTCGAGCGTCTCCGTGCTTCAGAAGGCACGTTAAGCCGTTGGTCCCCGCTACCACTTAGTGTGGTAGTCGTTAAGCCGAGTTGGAAGCTTTAAGGGCGGCTTGATAAGTTCCAACAGCAGGTGGCCACAAACCTGTCTCCACCAATCCGCGCTGGGTCCGCGTGGTGGAGTATGGCCTAATCTCTCTCACCTCGATTTGTGAGAGAAGGCCTTTGTCCAGCAATGGGCAGTATAGGCTGATATTATATATATTTTTATTATAATGTTCAGATGTTTGTTACTTAATCATGCAAAAACATTTTCATTCTTACATACTTTTTATCCCGGAAAAATGTAAGGACCTCGTCTAAAATAAACGCGGTCGAAGTCCCGGGAAGAAACTAGGCCTACACACACCGTCACGCCTATATTCCCCAAGCAGGGGTGGCAGAGGTGTACCGAGTACGCCCACGTTTTGCCGACGATGTTAGGTCCCATGTAATAGGGTGCGAGCCTATTGTCATATACCGGGCACAATTCCAGACTCCGGACTCGTACTGGGAAGTTTTCTTTGGAAAAACTACACCGGTCGGCCACCGACCGTCACGCGACATGCAACGCGCTCGCCAGAGCAGCCAAGGCCAATATGTTTCACTTTTACCGTGGTTTCATAAAACCACACAAGGATTTTTTTTTCTTAAAAAACGTAGATCCACACTTGGATTTATTCCTGTGTCGTGGGTGCGTTTACAAACATGAAAATTTACATACACAAATACCCAGACCGGAACAAATAACTGTGGATCACACAAAGATTGGTCCCGTAATTATAAATGTGACAATTTATATGTTTTGATGTTTATTACTCAATGACGCCATAACGAATAGATTTAAATTAAATTTAGCATATAGATAGTCTTTTACCTAGAAAAACACACAGGACTTCATATCCAAGAAAAATATTAGGTTCCTGTCTAAAAGCTACCAGAAGTTAGTACTTAAATATTATTGCTCATGTCTGTACTTAAACACACAGTAACACAAATTCAAAGAACCAAGACATTTGTTGCTATGTCAGATTAGATCTCCGCACAGGATAAATCTTTCTGCCTCATACCTAAGCTTCAACTGGCATTGAATTCGTATTTGTTAACTTACCCAAGATACAGTAATAATTGAAATAAAATTATTTTACGGATTTTATCGCGGTTTATTTTTGATTTTTAGTTCCCGACGTTTCGAGTGCTTTGCAGCACCCATGGTCACGGGAGGGACTGAGGTGTTAGACGTCCAAAAGGCACAGTTGTTCCGGGGTACCCTCAAACTTCTTAATTATTTTTGTTGTTGTTGGTCCGATCTACGCAGAATGAGCTCACGGTGTCTTGTCACTGCTCAAAGAAGTCTGCAGTCTGTAAACATGTCCTTGACCGCACCCGCCGTAACATCAGATTTGATAGACCACAAATAATTAAGAGGCACACAGATAGTTTATTGCCTAGAATTGACACATAGGATACTTTTATCCCGGAAAAATGTTAGGTTCCTGTCCAAAGTCAACGCGGATGTCGGAGTCAACTAGTAAAAATATAAGAAAAAAATAGGTATATTATTGTTTATAGGGCCTGATTAATTGCATAGTGGGAAGATCCACTGGCCTATCTAGTTGGCCAATTGTAAGATCAGATTAACCAGTTCCCAAATATTAAATCCGTGTCAGATGTTCAGTGACCATTTGGGCCAAATTTTTACCCACCCCAAAGGAATTTTATTCGCTCCACTAATTTAGATGCTCTACCTTGATTGGTTCGGACGGCCATGTCCCAATTAATTTTATTGGTGCTGTATCCCCACGTTTCAATTTGGCGGCGAAGCGGTCTGTAATGAGATAAATCGTGATTTTTGCTTTCATTCATATTTTTATATAGTTCTATCTATCTATCTATAACCTCACGCCAGATCCCTTGCGGGGTAGGCAGAGAGTACAGAGTTCCAACAGGTTCTTTCCTTACATACCTCTCTGGCTTCCTCGACTCTCATAGTTCGTCTCATACACGCTTATATAGTTAATTTCCTTAAGAGCAGTAATAGCCTAGTAGTTAGATAGTTGGGCTGCAAAGTCAGAGGTTCAAACCCAGGCACAAACCTCTGTATTTTCGAAAGCATGTGCGTATTAAAAATTAACTATCACTTGATTTTAACGGTGAAGGAAAACATCTTGAGGAAACCCTAAGAGTTTCTCGAAGGTGTCAAAGTTCGCCAACCCGCACTGGACTAACGTGGTGGACTATGGTCTTAATCCTCTCAGTGGGACAGACAACTTAAAAAAATAAACACCGTCTGGACTATATTTTCCAAATGGGGGGAGGACAGAGCTACATTGTGTAGCAGTATATATTAAGTCCCAAGGTCATAGTGTCCAACCGTAATAAGTTACTCTACTGAACCAGGCAAAATTCCAGCCTCGAACCTGCTACCAAGAATCTTTCGATAGAAACCACACACTTCAAAACAACCACAGACCACAATTGGTCTGACCTAGGATTCGAATCCAAAACCTCGTAATCACCAACCATATCATCCGCCATTAGACCAACGAGTTAGTTCAACGTTAACCAAATAGTCCAAAATACTAAAAAAAACCCTTTCTAACTCTCTAACTCCTCTTATTTATATATGTGATTGTCCAAAGACTGCTGTCAAAAAAAAAGATTAATACTACCCAAGTTAGCACATGAATAAAGTTACCCAAGTTATCTCGTAACTCACACAAAAACTACTTAAAATTATGAAATAAAATTATTTCTCGGATATTATCGCGTCTTATTTTGGATTTTTAAGTTCCCGACGTTTCGAGTGCTTTGCAGGACCCATGGTCACGGGAAGGAATGAGGTGTTAGACGTCCCAAAGGCAAAGTTGGCGACAACTGTGCCTTTTGGCAGTCAAGTGTCCTCCTTGAAAATATTTGATGGTATTTGCATTTGTGAATATTGCAATAATCAATAACATGTTACAAGTGGATTTAGCAGGAATATATTGAAGTTTTTTTTTACTTAAAAACTTAGTCCTACACTAGGACTTATTCCTATGTCGCTGTGCATTTACAAAGATGAAAATTCTATCTATATCATCACGCCAGTTCTCTTGCGGGGTAGGCAGAGAGTACAGAGTTCCAACAGGTTCCTTTCTTACAGACCTCTCCGGCGTCCTCCACTCTTACATATTAACATGAAAATTCACATTCACAATAATATAATAATAATAATTGCAATAGGCTCGCCCCCTATTACATGGGACCTAACATCGTCGGCGAAACGTGGGTGTACTTAGTACACCTCTGCCACCCCCGCTTGGGGATATAGGCGTGACGGTGTGTGTTCACATTCACAAATACCCAGACCGAAAAAAATAATTGAGGGTCACACAAAGATTTGTCCCGTGCGGGAATCGAACCCGCGACAGTTCGACCCAATGGGCGGAGCGGCTTAAGCTCTTAACCACTGCGCCAAATCTTCCGCCAAATTATCATATCAACGTTATCAAAACAATATGTCATTAATATCAAACTACTGATAGTTTTCTTTTATGTGTATTATTCGCGTGAATTTAAGAAGACATTACTTAAAATTAACCTGCAAAATGTTTGTATGCGTGTGTGTGTGTAAATGATCTATGCTGTTGGCCGCGGGGCCTTTACAGCTTCACCGGACGAGAGGGCGAGCGTGCAACCACTACGCTCGAGCCAAAAGGGCAAGGGGATAACTAGCTCAAGGGCGCCTCAAGGAGGAACGGCCTCTGCTTGGGCAGTCGCTATCGGGGAGGGCGTATACTAGGTGCCTCGCCGTGGTGCTCTGCACCGGCCGGCGGGCAGGGGATTCCTCGAGCCCGCCGGCCAATTCGGTGTCCGATCCTGTGTGTGGTATCTGTATCCGAGAGAAGGGTTGTAAGGGCATCGGGAGGGTACCTGCAACATGTTCTACAATACATTACCGAGATTTCCTTCATAAAGTGTACATTATACGACACTCTTGTAGGCAGAATGCCGGCGAGATAACCTCGGCTGGTCCTTATTCGCTATGACCCATTAAAAACGTAACGCGGCGCGTTAAGATAACTTCGTGAAATGATAGTTCAATGGCACTCAGTGGCATACAGAATACCACTACACATTTATTTCACGAGTTTATGTTATGTGACCGTTGTTCTAGCGAAGAATAATGCGCGTTAAGATCGCGAGGTTTTGAGTTCAAATCCTAGTAATTTTTCAATGGAAAAAATCCTAATACGAGTTCGGATTCAGGCATTGTATGATGGCTATTATTCCTTTTTTTTTAAATAAATGTAGCTCTCACTAGGATTTATTCCAGGGAGCGTTGACAAACATGAAGATACACATACACATATACCCAGACCGAAACAAATAATTGTGGCTCCCACAAAGATTTGTCCCCTGCGCGAATCGAACCCGCGACTATTCGACATAGTGGGCGGAGCGGCTTAAGCTCATAACCACTGCGCTAAATCGTCCATATAATAATAGGATCGTACCTTATTACATTGAGACCCAACATCGGTGAAAAGTGGAAGGAAAGAAACACTAGCTTAGGGAATATATGCTTGACGTTATCTTTACGCGCCGCGTTTGATTACCGAATAAGGACCCTGGCCATTATACCGTATGCTCAATTTAGGAACAGGACAAAATGTACATGGCCCTCGAATTAAGCGGCCATCTCGGACGAAAGCACCTATTTACCCTGTAAACCCAGAGATTGATAGGCACGATCATGCGTATAATTTGTTATAAGCTATTTAGGTACAGTAAGACTTTTGTTGTATCCATTTAAGATGGAAGGGTAAAAAGATATAGTTTCTAAACATTTTTGAAGCATTTTAAAGAAGGAAAACCGTAATTTCGGGAAAATGAAACCCTTAGCCCCTATTACGCAACGAAAATTTGTTCTGTCTGACTGTCTCGTTGGTCTGGTGGCAAAGTGCATCGCTTTGTGATCACGAGGTCCTGGGTTCAAATCCTAGGTCGGACAAATGTAGTTTTTCTAACGAAAAATTCCCAGTATGAGTCCGGAGTCTGGAATTGTGCTCGGTATATGGCAATAGGCTCGCCCCCTATTACATGGGACCTAACATCGTCGGCGAAACGTGGGTGTACTCAGTACACCTCTGCCACCCCCTCTGGGAAATATAGGCGTGACGGTGTTTTTTTTTTAATCAGTTCTGAATCTAGTTTTAAAACTATACATTTAGTACAAAAATCAGTTTTTAAAACTAGATTCACGACTGATGTACATTCTGTAATACAGGCATTAGTTACTCTTAAGGTGCAGTTTTCCCTACGTTGGTTAGGTACGTCGTATCCTATTATTTGCAAATCACAGTTAATGGAATGACATTTTAATCTTGTCTTTTCATTTTAGTAACCTTTTAATCTTATCATAGGCATACTCTATGATTGCTAGAGTGTCTTTAGTTGTGAAGCGATGACAGATGACGAATCTCCGATGACAGATAGTCGATGTAAGATGGCGGACGGCGCTGCGTTTATATTGGATTGGCAACGGGGCAAGCGGTCGGACGTATCGCGGAGCGGCTTACCTCACTGCATTCCATGTGATCTAGCTTAATCTCCAACTACTGTGCGCATCCTTGGATATCAAGGAAGATCAGTGTACCAGACAAGACCCTAGTGTTATTTTAGGATTCCCTTCATGTTCAGCCACCATGCAGATGTCTACGGAACGAAGATAAATCTACCTTTCACCGTTATCAGTATTGAAACGCCCATCCAGAAAACCAAAGCGCCCATTGATATATTATCTATCATTTATAGCAAGAGGTAATCGCATATAGATTTTACTGAGTTCTTAGATTTACGCGAATATTACACATGAAATAAAACTTTTTTTCGGATTTTATCGTGGTTTATTTTTGATTTTTAAGTTCCCGACGTTTCGAGTGCTTTGCAGCACCCATGGTCACGGGAAGGACAGTCCCTAATCCGAAAAATAGTTTTATTTCATGCATATAGATTTTGATAAAATCCACATACACATCGAAACAAATATTTGTGTCTCACACAAAGATTTGTTCCGTACGGATATCGAACCCGCGACTGCTAGATCCAGTGAGCGGAGCGGCTTAAGCTCTCAACCACTGGACCAAGCGTCCATCAGTGACAGTTTAAAATTTGCTTTCAAAAAGATTTTTTTTAAGTATTTTTTTTTAAATATATAACGTTGAATCCCTTAATGAGCATACATTTGGATCGAGATCCAAATAAGTAAGGGACAATACCTGATTCGCCCCAAAACCAACAGCAATGAAAAGTGTTTGTATCAAATCACCTATGTATTATCTTCATGCATTTATTATTAAAAGGACACGCGGGGGAATTGCAATATTGCAAATATTACAATTTGAGGTTATAATTTAGTAGCCAACAATACATCTGTAAAGTCGTTATGTAAAAATAAATTAGTAATAATCAAATCGGTTATCGCTTGAATATAACCGATTAATAGCATTGGCATTTTCAACCGTAATTCGATAACAATGATAACATTAAACGTACGTACAATTCTTTGAAATATACGACTTGGTTTGCAAATTGTAAGTCAGATTCGGTTATTTGCCATTGTAAGAATAAAATAGATGAATAATTTGGTATAGGTCACATATTTGTTGCTTCTGGGGCCATTCGCGACGATATCTTTTGGTAAATATTTTACCACCAGCGATGCAATGATTAGCCAATGGCCGGCTTCAACAATTAACTCAAAGATAGATTTGTCTGATGCCTGCGCCAATTACAGGGCCATCAGTTTGATCAACTTGGCAGCTAAGGTGTATGGTAAAATTATTGAACGGAGAATGCGCGAGAAGTCCAATGGAGTGTTGTGTGAGGCACAGGGAGGTTTCAGGTCTGGAAGAGGATGTTCGGATCAAGTGTTTCTCCCTCCGCAACATCGTAGAAAAGCATCTGGCAGTAGGCCGGAAGGTTTTCTGCGGTTTTGTGGACCTGGAGAAGGCGTTTGATAGAGTAGTGCGAAAGAGACTTTGGGACATTTTGCCAGAGTATGGTATAAACGGCACCCTGTTGCGAGCCGTCCAGTCCACCTACGTGGACAGCAAGGCATGCGTACGGGTGGGTGGTAACATGTCACCTTGGTTTGACGTTAAAATCGGTGTCAAGCAGGGTTGCGTGTTGTCCGCTAGACTGTTTATAGTGTATCTGGATAAAAGTCTTCAAAGACTGTGTGCGATGACTGAAGGGGTAAAAATGGGTGATCTAGTGATAAACCACCTATTGTATGCAGATGACGCGGTTTTGATAGCGCCAACAGCCACTGATCTGCAAACACTAGTCACAGTTATGAGAGACGACTGCATGAATAATGGCTTACATTTGAATGTGAAGAAAACCAAAATTATGGTTTTTGAACGGGAAGAAACCAGAACGAATGCAAGGATTGTGGTTGGTAACGATGTGCTGGAGCAAGTGAATGAGTTTGTATATCTTGGATGCGCCTTCAGTAAGGATGGGAAATACACCGCTGATATAGAGAGAAGAGTGAATGCAGGTAATAGAGTGAATGGTGCGATGGGAAGGCTACTTGGGAGCCGGCACTTAAGCCAAAAGGCGCAGCTGGCCATGCATAACGGAGTGTTTGTCCCAACGCTGTTATATGGCAGTGAGAGTTGGGTATGTAAGAAGGAGAACGAAAGCAGGATAAATGCGGTCGAAATGCGATCTCTGCGGAAGATGTGCGGAGTCACGCTGACCGACCGCATTCGCAACAGCGTAGTAAGAAAGCGAGTAGGTATGAAAGATGGTATCGGTGTAAAGATGAGAAAGGGTATGCTCCGTTGGTTCGGGCATATAGAAAGGATGCCAGAAGAAAGAATGACAAAACAGATATACAATGCGAAAGTGGAAGGATGTAGGTGCCGGGGAAGACCTAGACTATCTTACCATGACCAAATAGACCGTGTCTTATCTGAAGGGCAAGTCAAGAGTCTCCGTAACCGGCGAGTGAGTATGAGACGAACTATGAGAGTGGAGGAAGCCAGAGAGGTATGTAAGGAAAGAACCTGTTGGAACTCTGTACTCTCTGCCTACCCCGCGAGGGAGCTGGCGTGATGATATAGATAGAGAGAGAGATAGATAGATAGATTTGTCTACTACCAGTAGAATTTTGACAGAATTTTGATAAATTTGGTATGGAATATCTGTCAAAAACTATCGTTGAGGTAAAGATACATAATATTATGCTCTTTAACGTCAGTAACAAAAAATAAAAAGTTACACAATTCTATTTTCCAAAGCATACCGGAAAACTAGTTTTAAGCTTATTATAATTAGTATGCCAGTGTGTTTTCTGTCCTTTCCTTTGATACAACCTTTTGGTATACCCATAACTTCCTACAAAATAAATAAACGGTTGAACAGAATTAGAAATTAAGCAATTAAATAATATTTTATGAACAGAAATATACACAGGCACGCAATTATCTATCAAAAGCAAGAATTGTAATATTTGCTTAAACAAACTCGATACGATACTGGATCGGTAAATATTTTGATTTGGATGTTATTAAAAGTTTGCGAGTACTTTGAGAATTTTGCGATGATTCTCAAAATTTATTGCACTCTATGGCAAACGAAAATATAAAAGATTTGTTGTAATATATTAATTTGTATATTTACAGGGTCGTTGAAATGACTAACTTTATTATGTATACATGTTCAGGGTTTAATATGCCACTTTCAATGGCCAACACAATAGTAAAATTCAAAATCAGGAATGAAGAGCTTCGTAGATGAACCAAGGTCACCAACATAACCCAGAGGATTAGTAAGCTAAAGTGGCAATGGGCGGGCCCCATAACGTTGGGGCTGAAAGATTCTAGAGAGGAGACCACCTATTGGCAAGCGCAGCATAAGACAGCCACCTGCCAGATGGACCGACGATCTTGTGAGGATCGTAGAAAGTCGTTGAATGCAGGTGGCATCGGACCGGCTGCGCTGGAAAGCCATTGGGAAAACCTATGTTCAGCAGTAGGCAAGTATACGCTGACATGATGATGATGATTATGACGATAGTAAAAACCGAGTTATGTTACTCTATGTTAAACAAACATTTAAAAGAATTTATTATAAAGAAATCAATTATTCCGCTTATATTAGGTCACTTATTCAAGATAAACAAAATGAACGTGAATGTTACTTACCTAAAATATGAAACTCCGTATCTTTTTAACGTTCGGGACGGCATATTTTTACAAAATTTATATTAACATTTGGGCATGTTTGACAACACACGCTGATCGGAAATAAGCGCACAATTTAAAATTGTGCGTTCTTTTTGTAAAAGCCTATTTCTTGTTAGTCATTAGGTATGTATCTTAAGTTTTTTTTATATCAGAGACTTATATACCAAATCACCATTCTCTGGCACACTTCTGTGCAAGGGGGATGAATGTAAATCAGAGATTAGGTATCAGCAGAGTTGGGCAAAATTAATTGTTAAAACATTAGGTTACTAATAAAATATTTCGGATTTCATCGCGGTTTGTTTTTGGTTTTTAAATTATCGTCGTTTGGAGTGCTCTATGGCACCCATAGCCACGGGACTGAGGCATTTGACGTACCAAAGTAATTGTTATTCCCACATACCTTAAGGGGATTAATTTAGTTGCAGATACAATTAAATAATAAATTGTCCTTCAAATAGACCGAGTCTTATCTGAAGAACAAGTCAAGAGTCTCCGTAACCGGTGAGCGTGTGTGAGACGAACTATGAGAGTGGAGGAAGCCAGAGAGGTATGTAAGGAAAGAACCTGTTGGAACTCTGTACTCTCTGCCTACCCCGCAAGGGATCTGGCGTGATGATATAGATAGATATATAGATGCAATTAAAAAAAATATTGAATAACGCCTAACACTGGGTATAAGCTATACAGTAAATTACTTGTATGCAATTCAAACTGAGAAAATAATATAGCCAAAATATATATTGTAGCTGGCAACTGTTGCAAAATAAACATAACAAGAAAATAATACTGTTTATTTTTCATTTTATGTTGGTTTTCAATTTACATACATGCCAGTAGCAATATTTGGATAGTATACTTAAAATTACTACAATAAATACATTGTTTTAGTAATAAATAAATTTATATAGTAACAAAACTGACTGCCTCGTAGGTCTGATGGCAATGCGCATCGCTTTGTGATCACGAGGTCCTGGGTTCAAATCCTAGGTCGGACAAATGTAGTTTTTCTAACGAAAAATTCCTAGTATGAGTCCGGAGTCTGGAATTGTGCCCGGTATATGGCAATAGGCTCGCCCTCTATTATATTACATTACATGGGGCCTAACATCGTCGGCGAAACGTGGGTGTACTCAGTACACCTCTGCCACCCCCTCTGGGGAATATAGGCGTGATATAGATTTATAATTTACTCTTCTGAATTTCAAAAAACATGTACATATACGTATTTTAAAATAAAGAAATGAACCTAAAATAAAATACGATTTTGGCGGAAGGATAACTAATTTTTTTTTAATGTAGCCCCACACTTGGATTTATTCCTGGGTATGGATGCATTTACAAACAAAAAAACCACATACATAATTATCCAGACCAAAACAAATTTTTGCGAGTCACACAAAGATTTCTCCCATGCGGGAATCGAACACGCGACTATTTGATTCAGTGGGCGAAGCGGCTTAAACTCTTAACTTCGTCCAAATCGTCCGTCGTCAATTGTCAATTTTGTTTATAATAATATCCAAAACTGGTATAATTTTCTATTTATGTGTAAAGTTGGTAGAGTATTTACTATAATGGATTCGTGTATGTGTATGAGTGTAATAGTAACAAATTAATGTACGGTCAGCAACATAAGTGACTTAACATTCTCAGTTTTTCAAATCAAAAATACTCTTTGTTTGACAGACATAACTGAACATCGTCAAAGCCAAATCATTAGCAACATATTTAAATATATTTAGACCAAGAAAAATAATGGTTTTGATGCTAAAAAAAGTGTGCAAGCGATTTGAAAAACTGAGAATGTTAAGCTACTTATGATTCTGATTCTACCATGACTTTTCCTAGTAGAGAGGGAGAGAGATCTGTTCTTGAAAAAAAAGGGACCGTCGGAGAGACAGATAGACGGATAATCCTCTTGAACGGTAGATGTGGCTAATCGGAACATATTTAAACCAAAAAGACTCTTAAAGACTTTAGACAACTATTAATTTTTCACTTAAACATTTTTGACTTTATTTATGACGAAACCAAATCATTATGAAATCCATATAAAGAATATAAAAGCTATGTCAGATAACTAGACATGTTACTCCTTCAAGTGATTTCTACGAAGTGCAAATATGACACTTCAATGTGAACAAATAAAACTGACATTCCAAATTTAAAGTAATTCAAACATAATACAAAAACCAACCAGATCAGAGTTGACATCAAAAGAGTATGTATAATCTGAGATTACCAATCAACAAATCCAATGATGCTAAAAGGTTTTCGTTTTTACCAATTGAGTTACGGAACCCTAAAAAAAGAACATAAGTATCCACAGACAAACAGAACTTATGCATTGTCGTGTTACCAACAACCAAGTTGCCAGTTGGTCCTGTTAACTCCTGTTCCACACCATCCCACAAAACAGTACTTATACATTTTAGCTTGGATCCTAGTATTTAACACCAACAACACACATCTCATTACGATCTTTACTCTTTCAAGTTAAAACAGAAGTGGCGAATGGAAGGTAGTGGGCCTTTACACAAGGGACCTATGTAAATATTGGCTGCCGGTCCAAGCGGGTATAATGAAACACGTGTTTTGCCATTCAACCCGACCCTTATTCGATAACCAGACGCGGCACGTTACGATAACGTCAAATGATCATGTCACGGTAGTCTGCATCCCTGGAGGATCATTCTTCTTCTTAGCGCTTTGACGGCAAATATAATATTAGCCCTGTTAAGAAACTGTCCCACTGTTGGGCACGGGCCTCCTCTCAAAGTGAAAGGGTTTTAGGCTATAGTCCGCCATGCTGGCCCAGTGGGGGTTGGCGAACTTCACACACCTTCGAGAAACTCTTAGGCATGCAGGTTTCCTCACGATGTTTTCCTTCAAGTGATAGTTAATTCTTTAATACTCACATTTTTTCGAAAAGACAGAGGTGCGTGCTTGGGTTTGAACCCGAGACCTCTGACTTTGCAGTCCAACGGTCTAAAGCTATCACTGCTTACGGGGGCAAACATCTATATATTAATACGTGAAGCAAAAACTTTGTACACATTTTTACGAAAATTGCGCGGACATAGAGAAGGAGTGCAGAATGCTAATATTTTTTTTAATTATACATAAAACATACATTAAATCAATGAAAAAAACATTACACACATTACCATGTATTTGACACAATACACGTCCAATTGATGTTGTCTTTAATATTATTTGTCTATAGTCTTACTGAATGTCAAACATAACCAGCAAACGATGAAAGAGTAGGTCGAATATCGACCTATGGGCGACCACTAGTAATTATGTGGATGTGGCCCAGAAGGGAGCCACACCGATTGCATTGTTGGTAGCAGACATTAAATCCTGCTGCGTGCAGGTATTAGGGCACGCAGAGCATTATATAAGGTGGGACATCGTTTGGGTTACACCACCCAAGCACCCCAGATTCGTACTCTCTGTGAATCCCCACCTGATCATGTTTTCCTTGCTTCGGCCGACCTGGGTCCGAAGGCAATTTAAAGACTTTTAGACTGGCAATAGTAATTCATGTCCAGGTGCGGGACTCATCATGGATGATCATTTCCTGAAATAAACCTACCGCGCCGCGTTACGTGTTTTAGAGGTCAAATCGAATAAAAGTCGTGATGAAATGGAAGGTTTTACAAGTTCCCTAACTTTATTTGTATGCGTGTTTTTGGTAAATGTAAATGGTAACTTATGTTCTTAGCAGCAGTCTGCGATTGGTGCAAGTTTGTGTCATTTTCATATTCAAACGTGTCCGTGCTGGAAATTCACGGAGACGTTCCGGTACACATTTAATGTGGTAGTCAGCAAAGTTGGAAGCCCTACAGGCATCTTGAAAAGTCGCAACAGGAAGTAGCCACAAATCAGATTCCATATAATCCGCGCTGGGCTCACATGTTGAAGCATCACCACTTTCTTAATTTTGTGAGAGAAAGCCTTTGCACAGGAGAAAGAAAACCAAATTTATTTTGCAACGAGTAGGTACAATACAAAAGTTGGTCATTTATAAATACGTTACATGACTTCGCTACAAAAACGGACAAAACAGCGCTGGTCTTCCGTTGAGCCGTTTGGTGACGTCATGAACATTAACAAAAAGAGAGAAGAAAAAAGAAAAGAACAAAAATACGGGAGTGGGAGGAATGGAGTCAGAATAAGCAGATTTCATTACTACCTTCATATCATCATCATCTCAGCATATACTCGTCCCCTCGTCGTTAACTGCACGTTCATATTAGGTACCAGGATCTCATTAAAGCCGTGGAGGTAGACATTATAGGCTAATGTATTTATTACTTACTTGAAATTGCGGTCGCGTTATTTTGAGGCGTGTATTTCACACCATAAGGTTTTTTCTTGAGACAAAATATAGCCTATGTCCCTGCCCTAAATAAAATTTATTTCCTAGCCGAATTTGATCAAATTCTGTTCAGCGGTTTAGGCGTGAAAAGTAGCAGACAGACAGAGTAACTTTCGGATTTATAATATTAGTACGGATTATATGAGTAATTTATGAAAATTTCGTGTAACTTTTAGGTTTTTGCATTATGATGTCTATGTAATTAGTGCACAATAAAGAGTTATCTATCTATGTAATGTTTATACGAAGTTTACGTCATCGGATTGTCATAGCTTAGGCCATGTGAATACAGAAATAAATAATCACGCCTCTATAAAATCGTGCTTATTCGAAGAAAATCCGCGGCAAATTATATTTACACGTATTACCATTATTATTCGAATGGCGTCTTCGACGTATCTCACATTCCAATTTTCTTTCTTATTTCGCACATTATTACATGTCGGAGCCTACACGGCTATTATCTACTTTCGAGACGTATCATTATGGGTCCTAAAAAAATTACCAAAACGTCTATATTCCACAAACACGAGTGTTAGAGATGTACAACTTGCAATTGTCTGCGCTAAGATGTATGCCAAATAACATAATTATAATCACTACGGTTTAATGTATGCGTCTTTAACATTACATGTTTCACACAAACAGATTGATGTTAGCGTAACGCTATCGATTTGATTTGCTATCCTTTTCACATTACAAATTTATTAGATAAAGATGAACGTGACGACAAACTTTCTTGGCAACGTTACGTGTACGTAAAATCGTTTGTGACCAGCCCCCTATATATAGTTTGAAAGAATATGACAGGGGTAAATGGGGTAACATTATGAAACCATCAACTTGTGCCATAATCATGTACCAGTGTAAAGATGACAAAGGGCATGCTCTGGTGGTTCAGATATATAGGAAGAATTGATTCTAACAATTTTGTATATTCCATTGTTTTTGAATTTGCTGGCACTTCTTCAGTGCGCTAAATAATAAACTAAATTTATTCTTGGTCCAAAACAATACGGAGAATTCAAAAACACTTCTTAAACGTATTTCTCAACGCACACATACACGTAAAGGTTTCATTATTAATTGGGGTAAAAAAGTGTTGAAAAATGGGGTAAAAAATTAAATTACGTGTTGAGTTTGTGTATCAATTATCTAGTCGGGGTGTCCGAGGACTTGAGTTTTTTTACAATACACCTTGCATAGGTTCCGGAGAAGAATACATCTATATTACCATGGCCAAATAGACCGGATATTATGTGATGGACAAGTCAAGAGACTGTAACAAACGAGTGTGTATGAGACGAACTATGAAAATGGAGTAAACGAGAGAGAGTCCCACTGAGTAAAGTACATAATTCCAACAGTCTTTCACAAAGAGAATTCATCTCATACACGGATGCCTATTATAACGGGTGCTGCTTGTAGGGATTGGTCCGGCCGGAATCCTTTAGACATAGTACATATTTTACAAAAACATGATTAGTCTCATATCGCTATCGTAAGGCATCACACTGATGCTAGATCTTAACTATTTAATTGTAACCTAAACATTGTACTCACACAATATGTTAAAACAAATGGGAAAATGTTAGAGAATTAAATAAAATAAATGGACAAGTGCGAGAAGGACTCACGCTCTGAGGGTTACGTACCGGGTTCGGTTTCAGCCAGTTTCATCGCAAAATTGTAATTGTAGTTTCGGCAGAAATCCAGCCGAAACTAGAGCTGAAACCGAAACTACGTTCGCGGGCTATAGGTGACCTTTAGGCGCCATAGGTGAGCGTCGAAATGACTAAACTATGGTCTAGGCATGTCGATTTATTTTAATATAATCTATTTTTCAATTAATTCTAATCGATTGCACAGAAATCGATTTTCGTGTATGGGCTTTGTTTTAAGTGGCCCTAAAAAATTTTTATCTAAGTAAAGTAGCCCCATCATGTTAGATTTGTTTTAATAAGTTCTATAGACTATAGTTGCCAGAGTCTGGAATTCGCCTAATATATAATGTAACTCTATCGTATTTAGGTTTGTTTGATTTATCTAGGTAAGTACCATATACCTAGGTAGCGAGCAGGATCTGAGCCTGAAGTGCCAAAGTAACTCCTCAATTTAGTAAAATATCTACGTCGTATTGTGACAATATAAACATGTATTTTAAATATTTTTTATTATGATTATTTATTCACATTGAAATCGGATTATAGACGAAAAAGTTATGGCCAAACATACATAAAAAATATGTATACAGATTAATTATGAATCTCCTCTTTTGGCGTCCGTTAATATTTTGTTTAGTTCTATAGTAAGGTATCTATAGAAAAGTTATAAACTCATTAACTCAATCGACAGATTCGTATTGTTTGTCATTAAGGAGTTCCCTGGTGTATTTTTACCAAGAAACTCATTGGAATTGGCCAATGGCCAATACCAATAAAAAAAATTATTGGCCATCCCCCCACGGCAGCCCAACACGGCAGGATTATGTTCCGTAATTGGGAGGTTCTATTGGCCACCCTCCATCTGCATTATCTGACCCTGAACAACATCTGGGTCCACAGAACTCGTCAAAACAAGTCCAACGAGCCCAAACACGACGGAGCTATGTTGAGTAGTAGGGTAGACATATCATACGGGTCCACAGAGCTCGTCAAGACAAATCCAACGAGCCCAAACACGGCGGAGTTATATTTAGGAGATGGGTTGTTCCGTTGGCCACCTTTCCACTTCCTCATCAAACTCTGAACATCATCTGGTTGTATAGTACTTGTCAATACTAATCTCACAAGTCTTAACACGAGTTGGTTATGTTGTGTAGTTGACATGTTCCCATGGCCACCTTTCGCCTCCAACATGAGACTGGTCTGGAAGTGGATCCATGGTACTATATTATTGCATTGTCACCGAACTTACATACGTATGCCAAATTACAGCTCAATCTGAGACATGCTTTCTATTGTCAAACGCTGTTGGATATCTTAATAAAATAAAAATAATATATAAAATACCCGAAGTGCTTGAAAAATGAATCTCCAGATTTGTACTAGAAAGACAGACATACAAATATAAAAACTTTTAAAAAGTTAGCTATGCCTCGTTAGTCTATTGGCGAATAATGCGCGTAGCGATCACGAGATCCCGAGTTTGGATCGCAGGTCAGCCCAAATCTAATTTTTCGATAGAACTATTGCCAGTATATCAACTGGCATTGTGCCCGATATAATGGCATTAGACTTGCCCCCTATGAGACCTGACATCCGACCTTGAGGAAAACAGGCGTAACGTTGTTTATTATGAACAACATTGATATTCAATTATTACCGTATAAATAATTCACACACACCGGGAAAAAAACCCTCCTTCTTTATAAAATTTTGCTGTAATTAAATAAATTAGTTATTAATTTAATTTGCATTAAAAATAAATAAACATGGAATTAGAAATAGACATTCTGATCAAATTTACGTCCTACACTACACAGATGGCGCCACAGATTTATTCACCAGAAATCAAAATAGTTCCACAAAATGTCACTAGATAGCGCTAATATAGAGCTCAACTATATTTCATCGGCATTGAGGCAAAATAATTATTTTTTTATATGATATAATTATAAACTTATAATTTTCGTAATATTTTTCTTTAGTCTCTCTCTCTCTTTTTCTTTGAATATCATCACGCCAAATCCCTTGGGGCAAGAGAAAAAAGCAGAGTTCCACAAAATGTCACTAGACTATGCGCTATTTTAAATTTTTATGGGATTTGAGCAAAATATAAATTTTTTTTTATGTTATAGTTATAAATTAACAATTATCGGATTTTTTCCTTTACTTGTACTTTAAAACCTTGCTCTTTGTCAAATTCCATGGATTCTAGGTCCACGAGAAGTACCATATAATTTCTGATGAGTGACTTAAAATGTCCATATCTTTTGTTACGGTTTACTTAGAACCTTCATTTTACACCAGTAGGGGACCATATACGTACGTAGTATTTGATATAAATTTAAACTTATTACCCTTAACCGTTCCTGAGAAAAAGTGTGATAACCGTCGAACAGGCGGACAACGAAGTGATCCTCTATAGGTTTTCGGAACCCTAAAAAGACAAGCCCTGAGATTCTCACCAGATCTTCTCAGTGGAGACCGCGTTTCGATTTGGTGGTAAATATGTAGTTGGATTAGGATAAAGAAATGCCAACTGACAATTTGTAAGAATATGCCAAATAAATTATTTAACTTTTGAGTTTATTTAGAACAACAACAAAAATAATTAAGAAGTTTGAGGGTACCCCGAAACAACTATGCCTTTTGGATGTCTAACACCTCAGTCCCTCCCGTGACCATGGGTTCTGCAAAGCACTCGAAACGTGGGGAACAAACAATCAAAAATAAACCGCGATTAAATCCGTAAAATAGTTTTATTTCATTTACAGAGACTCTTGAATTGACCATCACATAAGATATCTCCATCATCAGCAGAAAGAGGTCCACTGTAGAACAAAGGCCTCCCTTAAAGATCTTTGGAATCTTACAAATTTCCACCGTCACTGCATAGCTATTTTATCATTCTTTCCTACTTTAGAGGAAAGAGCCTGTTGGAGCTTTATCCTCGCTGCTTACCCTGCAAGGGATCTGGCGTGATAATATAGATAGATAGAATAGAAAATGATGACGTCACCAGGGACAAGCCTCAAAGTATTTCATTAGAGCGTTCTGCTTTGTGCCGGCCACAATGCGGCGGCGGTCGGTCCCACTCAATACAGATAGCGGACGCCGATACCCTGCCTCCACACTGGCGTTTTAGAGATCCTTCTATAATATTACATTTAACTGGACGATTTAGCGCAGTGGTTGAGCTTAAGCCGCTCCGCCCACTGTGTCGAATAGTCGCGGGTTCGATTCCCGCACGGTACAGCTTTTTGTGTGACCCACAATTATTTGTTCCGGTCTGGGTATTTGTGCGTGTGAATTTTCATGTTTGTAAACGCACCCACGACAGAAAAAATGCCCTAGAGTGGGGCTACAATTGGGATTTGGAAAAAAATAATTTATTTATGTATTTTAAAACTTTATTATTAATAATATTGATATTTAATGCAAAAATTAAAAGTTTTTCTTTTCAAAATTTATAATAAGGTCACGTGACTATAAACGCGCCATAATGTTATAGCTATTTAATAACAATACAGCGTTTACGGCTATTATACGTGACTAGACCATAATATTAAAAATTTATTGCTAAAACACGAGTTGTTAGTTGGTTCCGATTAGCTATTTGTGATAATAAGAAGTATATAATAATAATTTGATTTGTATACTTAGATAAATAATAATTAATAACACTGGTGTTAAGAAATACTTACATCGAAATGATCTTCACAACAAAAAAAAAAATCGAATTTGTTTTGGGATTATCACGGTGCACTGCTTGAAACCATTTATTTCGACGTTTGTCATCTTGGGGAACATTTAAAAACATTTTGTCAGGAGTTGTTTTTGTAGTATTCGTACATAATGGTACAAAACAAGAACGATAACTTTTGAGGTTCGACATTTTCAATATAAATTTGAATATTTAACAATGACAACAAAATTAGATAGATCAAAACACTGCACTTATTATTTCTATATCAACTGCAATGAACTGTCATTTTGGCGGGAAATCGAAGAGTGATGTTGTCAATTTGTTTTAATTTCCGAAACTTGTGTTATTTCGAATTATAATGTGTAATGTTGGTGGAATATTACCCATTATGTGTTCCTATATGTGCATGAGTGAAGGTAATTATAACAAAGTGATAAAACGTGCCTTTTCGATTTCCCTCAAAACGGCCGTCGCAATTGGTATGTAAAGTATCCATCACTTTACTATCCAGGGCGGAGCACTTCATCAATTTCATTATCATCTTCGTCATCAAGTTCATTGGGTAGTTTAATTTAGAAATGAATATTCGTAAACTTTGTACAATGTAATGTCAACGCAATTGCCACAAAAAAAAATCAACTGCAATGAGTGAAAACTAACATTATGACGTCACACCCCTCGGGTGTGTACGGGAGCTGTCGGCGTATCTTCGGTACTGGAATCAAAAATTAATTTTTATTTTGAAATATTGCGAAATAAAAAAAAAATCCATTTATCACAAAAAAAGATCAAAAACCTAATTAAATAGTGTGGGGCTACGGCTTGAAAAAAAAACTAGCGACCCCGACTTCGCACAGGTAATAATAATTAAAATAATAATAATAATAATATGGAAGCAGAATAAAGTGTGCTTTTTTTCCAATTGTATTATCGACTACCGGGGTAATACCAGAATACCTTCACCACAGCATAAAACTGACTGATCTGAAGCCCACCATCTACATCTTACTACAGAAAGCCGCTATCCTAAACACCTGCCGCATTGTGTGGAAGTTTTTACAAATAGAGGAAGACCAACCAGACTGACAGACAGACTAACTTAAATACATAAATATTCTACAAGTCATTTACTTGGCTTTGCCAAAACAAAATAATAATAATATCAGCTTATACCGTCCCACTGCTGGGTAACGGCCTTCTCTCACAAGCACAGGTGAGAGATATTAGATCAAACTCCACCAAGCGGAATAATCCAGTACGGAATAATGGAGGCAGGTAGCTATTGGAACCTATCAAGCAGACCTATAGCTAAAAACGACCAAAGAAATAACCTCATTTCGAACCAATGTCGACCTTGAAAAACGAAACAGTTTTTACAATAATGTAAAAGGTTTACGACCCATTTTGAACGCAAAAATAAAAAGAATACATCCTATTTTAGCATTATACATATGAAAACATGCAAATACATGTTTATTTGTCGAAATTATAACCTAAAAATATAAAAAGATTACGTGCCGTAGGTACTTTTTCCGTTGAGAATCCAAACAATTACTTATAATCACACACCCATTTCAATTCATGATAACATTCATGTACACACACTTTCAACTAACATGGACGAACCGTTTAGTTTTTACCAGTCTCCGCCAAATCGCAAATACAAATTGGGTGGGGCGTAACGTCCTTCTCGCCCTGTGCCACCCCGCGCAGTGCCACGCTTAATCGTATAGGAAAATCTTATTACGCCATCTCCTGTTAATATATGCTTCATGGTCGGAATCGAAGGACAGAAATACGGAATCTACGGAATCTTTCCCTGCGAAGGAATATTCTACTTAGCCGCTATTATATACAACTCTTTGTACTTTTGTCAAGATTCATCGGTTACTTTATTTCATTAGTAGTACAATACCCAAGTGGTCTCCAATGGTCTAAAACTTTCCTTACCTACAGCCCGATAAAGCAGATTAATTGAAACTTTGCTATTTGTTTTCTCTCGTTCCTTTGATTGACTCACTATTCTCTCTATCTATCTATATCATCACGCCAGATCCCTTGCGGGGTAGGCAGAGAGTACAGAGTTCCAACAGGTTCTTTCCTTACATACCTCTCTGGCTTCCTCCACTCTCATAGTTCGTCTCATACACGCTCGCCGGTTACGGAGACTCTTGACTTTTCCTTCAGATAAGACTCGGTTTATTAGGTCGTGGTAAGATAGTCTAGGTCTTCTACCTAGGTCTACTATTCTGTCATGGCTATAATTTGGAACTATATTACTGTATCTCAAGTAGGATATAGCCCCAACAAGGTCTTTTCGTGTGGCTGCCAATCACGAGGTTCTAGGTTCAATAGGATCTAACAAAAAGGGTTGTTACAAAAAAAAATTGTTTAAATCACCGTGTTTAAAACATGTTTTAAACAGTACTTACGACTGTTTTTAATATGCATTTAAATAATGTCTTAAACACGTTTTAAATAAGTACTATCTATCTATCTATCTATAACCTAACGCCAGATCCCTTGCGGGGTAGGCAGAGAGTACAGAGTTCCAACAGGTTCTTTCCTTACATACCTCTCTGGCTTCCTCGACTCTCATAGAGTACTAGATTTGCAAATTAAACATTCTTACGTACGTTTATTCCACAACCTAATCGTTTTCTCCATCCCAAGGTTGCCTGGAAGAGATTGCTTTTTAGCGATAAGGCCGCCCTTTGTGTAACTTTAAGTTCTTTTTTTTGTATTTTAATATCTATGTAATTGGTGCACAATAAAGAGTTATCTATCTATCTATCTATAGAAGATACTTTTTATGCTTTTATTTATTTAGTATCCTATTTATTGCTTTGATACAACAGCCCAAATCTTTTTTAAAAAATTGAGTATGTTGATTTTTTTGTTCATAAATGAAGCCCACTAGTAAATTCCACTTGACAAAATAAGTGAATGAAATTCTTCATAGTGTGCTTATAGATATTCCTCTACATATAAATAAATTATGTTTGGAATTTTTATATTATGAGTTATAATACTAATTTCAAAAATAATAATATTAAACTAAACATAAAACAAAAAAACCTTTGTTTGTGAATTTCGTGTTTTTTTTTCAACCCTGGGATCTAATAATGTTGTGTGTGGTTCTTTTATCACATAAGAAAAAATCTGTGTGTAGTTATTGCGTATACTTCTACCAACCTCCCTATAGAAAGCCGGTGTTTTATTTACTTAGTTCATTTAATCTTACTTTTGCAATTGTCTTACTAATAAAATTTCTTTCTAAGAAATTGCTAAGAAAGAACACACACTTAAGGGACGATTAAGTTACGAGTTAACGATTAAGCTGTTTAAATATTTTAACAGCTTACAATATAATAGTACTTTTTTATTGTTGCATTTCGCAGGTATATGGTATTCCTCCAATGTTTTATTAATTGCCAGATACTTATTGTTTAATTTTGCTAGCTTATGTTAACTCGAAACAGTGGCAAAAAATACTTGATTTAATAACAGCACTGTTTAGGACACGCGCAGTTATTTATTTATTTATACCGACTTACAACTATTATTTAAAGTATGTGAATGAGTTTGTATATCTTGGATGCGCCTTCAGTAAGGATGGGAAATACACCGCTGACATAGAGAGAAGAGTGAGTGCAGGAAACAGAGTGAATGGTGCGATGGGAAAGCTGGACGTTAGAAGCTAACTACATAATGGAGTTCTTGTCTCAACGCTGTTATATGGTAGCGAGAGCTGGGTATGTAAGAAGGAGAATGAAAGTAGGATAAATGCGGTAGAGATGCGAGCTCTGCGGAAGATGTGCGGAGTGAAGCTGACCGACCGCATTAGCAACAGCATAGTAAGACAGCGAGTAGGTATGAAAGATAGTATCGGTGTAAAGATGAGAAAGGGCATGCTCCGTTGGTTCGGGCATATAGAAAGAATGCCAGAGGAAAGAATGACAAAACAGATATACAATGTGAAAGTGGAAGGATGCAGGTACCGGGGAAGACCTAGACTATCTTACTACGACCAAATAAACCGAGTCTTATCTGATGGAAAAGTCAAGAGTCTCCGTAACCGGCGAGCGTGTATGAGACGAACTATGAGAGTCGAGGAAGCCAGAGAGGTATGTAAGGAAGGAACCTGTTGGAACTCTGTACTCTCTGCCTACCCCGCAAGGGATCTGGCGTGAGGTTATAGATAGATAGATAGACAACTATTATTACAGGACTATCCCAATACAATGCGCTAATACGCTCCACCATGAGATTCTACTTGGCTTCGTATGGTGCCCACACCGCCGCATTGCTGTCGAGCTGGCTTCTTACCAGTGCATCGTACAGAACTTTTGCAGCCTTAATACTTTTGAATTCACCCACTTGCTGAAGTACGAATTCCAAAGTCTTATAGGCCTTTTACATACATTGATAATGTGTGCTCGGAAGTTCAGGTCGGCTGTCATGTGAACTCCCAAGTCTCTCACCGTGTCTATTCTTTTTATTGGCACACCTTGAACTTCGTAGTTATGGAACAGTTTCTTTTTCGCTCTGCTAAATGTTAACACTGAACATTTGGCAGTGTTAAACTGTTATATATTTTTCTGGCTCCATTCCACTACACTATCAACGTCCTGCTGGAGGCGCTCACACTCATTCATATCCCTGATACCCTTGAGGTCATCTGCCAACAACAGGCATTTGGCTTCCTTGATTACCTCAGGCAAATCATTTATCATAATTATAAACATTAACGGCCCCAAGTTGCTTCCTTGACTCACACCGGTGTTAAAAAATTAGGGTCAGACTTACAACTTATATTCTACATAATGACGTCTGCCCCTCATGTAGTCGGCAAAGAATTGCAGTAGTTGATTGGTGCAACCAATGATAGGATTGGACTCGATTGGATTGGACAAGTTGGAAAGGATCAACTTACTGACATAACGGACCGACATAATTACTATTTATGTTCCTTGTAAAATAAATATTGTTAAAACACACACACACCGTCACGCCTATATTCCCCAAGCGGAGGTGACATAGGTGTACTGAGTACTCCCACTTTTCGCGGACGATATTAGGTCCCATGTAAAAGGGGACGAGCGTATTGCCATATACCGGGCACGATTCCAGACTCCGCCTCATATTAAGAATCGGGAAGTTTTATTTTTCCTACCTAGGATTTGAATCCAGGACCTCTTGATCACCAAGCGGTGCGCTTTGCCACTAGACCAACGAGGCATATTGTTAAAAATAAACTATAAAGTGAGTACTAGGACAGCATAGACACAAAGTGTTCACTCAAATGATGTAAACATTTCCAGTAGTCGGGTTTTCAACGACGCTCACCTTTTAAATCAGCATTCGTTCTACTATAAAGAGTTTGCACGGGTCCAACACTCCGGAGCGAATGGGATTCTACAGCAATCCGGTGTGAAAAGTTGGCCGTCATAGAAAAGAGAACTTTCCAACCGAATCGAAACACTCTGAACCTTGAGAGGCCTGTGTAAAAAGTGGGAGATACAGGGCAGTGCTTTGTAGAACTTTTTATTTAGATTATCTATCAGATCCCTTTTATTTAAAATCTAACATTGTAGTCTAACATTGGGATTTATAGGTTATTTTGTACTAATGAGGCAAATGCGATAAAAAATAAAAAATTAAACTAGGTAAGGTTGCCGCTACTGTGGGTAGGATACTCAGAATAAAGGAAGACCCTCTTTAAACGGCTGAAACTTATAAGTCTGACAGAAGAATAGACAGTCAATCGGTTTCCTGATGCTAGAATTTCTTTCACTAAACTGCAAGCTTCAAGAGACAAGGATCCCATGGACTCCACTAGGAACGGAAATATGTAGCACTGCATATTGAGTAGGCAATACCTTAGCACTTACATAGAAACTTAATTTAGCGCAGTGGTTAAGAGCTTAAGCCGCTCCGCCCACTGTGCCTAATAGTCGCGGGTTCGATTCCCGCACGGGACAAATGTTTGTGTGACCCACAATTATTTGTTCCGGTCTGGGTATTTGTGCGTGTGAATTTTCATGTTTGTAAACGCACCCACGACACAGGAATAAATCCTAGTGTGGGCTACGTTTTTTTTAAAAACAAAAAAAAATTGGAACTTCTTACACATCAAACAAAAATTCGAAATTTAGTAGACAGTCAGTAAACTACGCCATTTCTAATATTATTTGAGTTCATACAGACTATTAAAATGGGACACTAAACTGGTGATGGTAAAAATAAATAATCAATACCGCCACGCCTTTATTCACCAAGCGGGGGTGCCAGAGGTGTTACGACCTCATCGAGGCTGACGTTATGACCTTAGCCACGTATCGCCGATGATTTATCACGAGTCTATTGCCCTAGACTCCGAACTGCTATTTATAATTTTTAAAAGAAAAAACACTTTCCTTCGACCTAGGATTCGAACCAAAGACCTCGGGATTTCCAGATGACCTATATACCTTACAAAACCAACGAGGCAGTCTGAAAATAGTAATTTATATGAAATAAAACAATATTTTGGATTTTATCGCGGTTTATTTTATTATCGCGGTGCTATGCAGCAAGAAAAGACTCATTCAAACCTTACAATCCATCTGTCACTCCGTAATTCTATTCTATTTTGTATCATCACGCCAGATCCCTTCCGGGGTAAGCAGAAAGTACAGAGCTCCAACAGATTTTTTCCTTATATACCCCTCTGGCTTCCTTCACTCTCATAGTTCGTCTCATACACGCTCGCCGGTTACGGAGACTCTTGACTTGCCCTTCAGATAAGACACGGTCTGTTTAGTCATGGGAAGATAGTCTAAGTCTTACCCGGTACCTTCATGTGTGATATTAGCGTAAATCTAAGAACTCAGTGTATGTTAGTATTAAGTGCAGTGTGTCAGTAAACATTTTGTGTTCTTCAAAACGTTGTGTTACGCCATCAGACTCCGTTTGCATCCAACTGCGAATAAATAGCGAATCGTGCCAAAGATTAGCTGATTAAACGAAATGATAATTGAGTCAAGAGTCTCCTTAAGCGGCGAGCGTGTATGAGACGAACTATGAGAGTGGTGTATTTCTGTAAGGGAATCACCTATTGGAATTCTGTACTCGCTGCCTACCCTTTCTCTTTAGCCTAGTATATCATGCTGCTCTTCCGAAGCATTCTTAATTACAGCTTTCTACTTACCCTCACAAAACACGAAGAAGCCATTATTCACAGATTTCTATCACTTATTAACAACTGTCTAAAACATGAATTACATTGTCACATAGAATATTATTATGAAAACACAATAGATCTAATAATAACTGTTTTCATGCCTCAGTAACTTTAATCAAAAATTAAAATTAAATTTTATTAGGCGTAATTGGGCGTTACTAATGTTTTCTTACGCGAAGAAGAATTAATATATCGCCTCCGTGAACTCGAAAAATATAGATCATAAAAACACATCTTCGTAAGCAAGTGTGGACTATAAGAAGGAAGCAAACTAACAATTTTCAAGGTTTTTGTAAGTATATGCGTAGACAAGTAATACGAGTATATAGAGACGAGAAAAAAAACCTTAACAATGCCAGTTCACGGAATTTTACTGGCGTGTAAAGAGACCTTATTACAATACGAAAGAAGAAAAGAAAGAAAGACAAAATAAGCTTATTTGCAACGCGTTAGTACATATAAAACTTGGAGGGACAAAAACTAGAGTATACTTAATTTCTACCATCGTTACAAAATGGTCCCGAACTCATAAGCATAATGCTGGAAGCCTACAACAGCAACTAGCGCTGGTCTTCCGTCGGGACGTCAATAGGACATAAGAAAATAAACGGTATTCATATTCAAATAAATAAGCTCTGATTATTACAGCAAATTTTATTAGATTAACACCTATGTGTACAATTACAGTGACCGAACACAGTAACAGACACCGACGCCGCCGGCGAGGTCCAAGAATCCCTTGCCCGCCGGCCGGTGCAGAGCACAACGACGAGACATCTAGTGTATGCCCTCCCCCATAACAACTGCCCAAGCCAAGGCCGTTCCTCCTTGAGGCGATCTTAAACTAGTTGCTCGCGTAGCCGAGCGTAGTGGTTGCACGCTTGCCCTACTTGTCCCGTGAAGCTGTAAAGGCCCCGTGGCCAACAGTATAGATCACTCACACACACGCAAAAATGCTGTACGTTTTATAAAACCTCCGCGGATTTTATAAGATTCTGGTAGCTAACATGGACGTCATAATAATTTAATAATAAATCAATTCCCATTTCTGGCCTTCTGTCAACCATTGAGGTGAGAGAGTTACACCGTCACGCCTATATTCCCCAAGCGGGGGTGGCAGAGGTGTACTGAGTACACCCACGTTTCCGACGATGTTAGGTCCCATGTAATAGGGGCGAGCCTATTGCCATATCATCATCATCATTTCAGCCTATACTTGTCCACTGCTGAACATAGGCCTCCCCAATCGCTTTCCAGCGTAACCGGTCCGATGCCACCTGCATCCAACGATTTCCTGCGATTTTCACAAGATCGTCGGTCCATCTGGCAGGCGGTCGTCCTACGCTGCGCTTGCCAATACGTGGTCTCCACTCTAGAATCTTTCTGCCCCAACGCCCGTCCGATCTTCGCGCTATGTGGCCAGCCCATTGCCACTTCAGCATGCTAATCCTGAGGGCTATGTCAGTGACCTTGGTTCTTCTACGAATCTCCTCATTCCTGATTCGATCACGTAGAGAAACGCCGAGCATAGCTCTTTCCATAGCTCGCTGAGCAACTTTGAGCTTTTTTATGAGACCTATTGTAAGAGACCACGTCTCTGATCCATATGTCATCACTGGTAACACACATTGACTAAAAACTTTAGTCTTTAGGCACTGAGGTATTTTGGATGAGAAGATGTTGCGCAGTTTCCCGAACGCTGCCCAGCCGAGTTGGATTCGTCGATTGACCTCTCTCTCAAAGTTGGACCTACCTAACCGGACTGCCTGTCCCAGGTAAATGTATTCGTCGACAACTTCAAGAGTCGAGTTCCCAACGGTGAGTGCGGTGGGTACGACATGGACATTAAACATTATTTTTGTTTTGTCCATATTCATTTTAAGACCCACTTGTTGGGATACTCTATTGAGGTCACCGAGCATTCTTCCTAGATCTTCCAGCGACTCCGCCATGACCACAATGTCGTCGGCAAATCGAAGGTGAGTGATGTATTCGCCATTGATGTTGATGCCAAGTCCTTGCCATTCCAAGAGCTTGAAGGCGTCCTCTAAGGTGGCCGTAAACAGTTTCGGAGAAATGACGTCTCCCTGTCTTACTCCTCTTTTTATGGGGATCACCTTCGTGCACTGTCCCTGTACTCGGACTGACATGGTGGCGTTATTATACAAGCACTTCAACACTTCGATATACCTATAGTCAATGCGGCATCGCTGGAGAGATCTAAGAACCGCCCAAGTCGCGATCGAATCAAAGGCTTTCTCATAGTCCACAAACGCCAAACATAGTGGCCGATTATACTCCTCAGTCTTCTGTATAACCTGCCGCAGCGTATGTATGTGGTCTATGGTACTAAAACTTTTCCGGAAACCGGCTTGTTCGGGAGGCTGGAAGTCATCAAGCCTTTGTTCGAGACGATTCGTAATGACTCTCGAAAACAACTTATAAACATGGCTCAGCAGTGTGATGGGCCCATAGTTCTTCAAT
Organism: Phalera bucephala; assembly: GCA_905147815.2. Taxonomy (NCBI): domain Eukaryota; kingdom Metazoa; phylum Arthropoda; class Insecta; order Lepidoptera; family Notodontidae; genus Phalera; species Phalera bucephala. Next base: position 6,350,754 of record LR990629.1, on the reverse strand, counting down.
AAAGAATTATCACCTTTCTTGAAAAACAGCACCATCACACCCCTGTTCCATGCTTCCGGCGTTTTCCCTTCAAGCAAGACGGAATTAAATAGCCTCTGAAGGAGTTTAAGTACCGGCGATCCGCCCGCCTTCAGAAGTTCTGCAGTAATTCCGTCTTCACCCGGCGCTTTGTTGTTTTTTAGTTGTTTGAGAGCCATCCTAATTTCGCACAGGCTGATGTCCGGGATATCTTCAGTGCAGTGTCGGGTTAGCTTGGCTCTTGGGTCTTTTACCAAGTCAACAACAGGTTTAGCTACTGAGGTATATAACTGTCCATAGAACCTCTCTATCTCCCTGAGCACCTCTGACCTATTTGACGTTACGTTTCCGTCCTCCGTCTTCAGCTTCGTCAACTGGCTCTGCCCAACAGACGCGTCTCTTGCGAACACTTTAGAGCCCTTGTTCTGCTCTATGGTCTCCTCAATACGCCTTGCATTGAAGGACCGTAAGTCGTGTCGCAAGGACTTCAATATCTGTCCATTAAGCTGCCTATAGGACTTCATCGGAGGTTTGGAGCGTCATGGAACGTCGCTCAGCCATGAGGTTTCGGGTGTAGTCAGATAGTTTTTGAGGCCTATTTTTACGGTGGGTCTTAAAATACTTGGACCCGACCGTATGAACAGTCTCTACCAGCCTGTTGTTGATTTCGTCCACTGATGCGCTGCTGTCTAGCAATTCGAAGCGGTTTGACAATTCGAGTTGAAAGTTCTCGAGGTTTTGGATATATGCATGAGTAGGTCGGAGCGTAGACTTCATCAGACGCGATCATTCCATTTTGACATTAATATTTAATGTGCCTCTGACCATTCGGTGATCACTGCCGGTTTTTACCCTATGAATCACGGAGACATCATTAAATATTTGTCGCTTGGTGCTCATGATGAAGTCTATCTAATTTTTTGTGGAACCATCAGGGCTCTTCCAGGTCCATTTCCTATGAGGCGGCTTCTGGAAGAAAGAGTTCATCATAAAGAGTCCCTCTTTCTCCAGAAATTCGGCCAGCCTCTGACCCCTGGGGTTGCGCTGCCCATATCCAAATTGCCCCACTCTCAGCTCATCATTGCCCCACTCTCAGCTCATCATCGCCCCGTTGGCCCAGCCGCGCATTGAAGTCACCCATAACTACTGTAAAATGTGCTTTGGAAGTATGTATGGCTCTACTAATGTCCTCATACATAACTTCGACCTCATCATCTGAGTATGCCGAGGTCGGTGCGTAGACCTGTATGACCTTCAGCGAATATCTTTTGGATATTCTGAGTATCAGGTACGCTACCCTGCTCGACACACTAGTGATGGACACAACGTTGTTTATGAGTCACTTGTGGACGATAAATCCGACACCACCTTGGGACTGCTGTTCGCCCTCCCGGTAGTAAAACAAGTTGCCGGATTTTAAGGTTATCGTGTCCTCGCCCTCTCTTCGGACCTCCGATAAACCAACAATACTCCACCGCAACTTGTTTAACTCTTCTTCCAGCTCAACTAGCTTCTCATCTGTCCTCAATGTGCGTGCGTTGTATGTCACCATGGCCAATTTTCGGTTTTGGTGGTAGCCGAATCTCTGCCGGAGATTCTTAGCACCCCTTGTCCTGTCGTTACCATGGCTGCTACCGTGGCCAGGACGAACAGGACCGCCGGGGACTAGGGGCCTGGTTTTCCTACTTTCTTCCATAATTGGGGGTGTTTGCCATACTCGCCACGCTTGGCAGGCGGGTTGGCGAGCGCAGTTATTGGTCGTCGAAGTGTTAAGGGAACGCTGCTGCCCATTCCCTAGTTTTCCCTTAGTCGCCTTGTACGACACCCGATGGGATGAGATGGGTTGGTCCTATTCTAAGCCGGGAACCACGCGGCAATTCCATATATTGCCATATACCGGGCACAATTCCAGACACCGGCTCTACTGGGAATTTTTCGTTAGAAAACTACATTTGTCCGATCTAGGATTCTAAAACATCCTAACTTATTAAAAAAAGAACTTCGGTATATTTGATAAAAAACGGCAACTTTGCCACTGTCATGAAATGACAATTTCACTTGATGGCACCGTTAGTTTCGATCTTGACTGGACCAAAAGAATCTTATACCACAAAGTCTCTCGAAAGTAGAACTTCCACTAACGGTCGGTAGCCGAACACTTTAGTAATAAGAACTCCGTGGTGCAACAGCGCTATGGACGTATTGGTACTTTAATAAGGCCCCGCGCCCAACAGCGAAGATCATTCACACACACACACATTACGAGTATATTTCGGTTGATATTACACATCATAGTACCTCTATGTTACACATAACAACTAAAAACAAGGCTAACACATTTTTTTTATTATTATTTTTAAGCGCAGTCCTTTTCGTTGTTGCTCCGTGGCACAACTGCTTGGCACAACCAATAGTGCAATTTGTATACAGACTGTTTTGGCACAACCAATAGTGCAATTTGTATACAGACTGTTTTGTGTTCTCACCAAATTTATGGTATTGATAATAGACGGAGTACATAATAATTCTACACTACGTAAAACTAGCTATGTTTATTTTCAGTCCATATTTTTACTAATATTCATTTAACAGTAAATCAACTAAGATTATTCTAACCTAAAAGCGCAGAGTACCCTACCACGTGGTAGATGGGTCATACACAAATCGGAGAGATTTTTTTTGCAAAGTAAAAGTTCTCCTATTTTTCAGATATGACAATTTACAACTAGATCGTTTACTCTTTAAATAATCATACGATTCAAATCAAAAAAAGAATAATACCAAAAATATCTTAACTCTCAATTAAAAACAAAATTACAAACGGAATTCACTATTATTGAAAGGATTGTGTTCGCGAGGTCCTGGGTTCAAATCCTAGGTCGGACAAATGTAGTTTTTCTAACGAAAAATTCCCAGTATGAATCCGGAGTCTGGAATTGTGCCCGGTATATGGCAATAGGCTCGCCCCCTATTACATGGGACCTAACATCGTCGGCGAAACGTAGGTGTACTCAGTACACCTCTGCCACCCCCTCTGGGGAATATAGGCGTGACGGTGTGTGAAAGGATTATTCCTTTCAATAAATTATTGTAAATTATACTGAAAAATGTGCTCATCAGTGTTTCATCATTGTCAAAAACGTTTAACATTTATACTATACTTTTAGGTGGTGTGGAAGAGACCTCTGAATAGATATTTTCCAAGTTCAAACCTCTTTTTAGGGGGAAAAGGTTGAGTAGACATTCGAAATGCTGGAAGATTTAGTAAAGGTTCCGGTGATATTGCAAAGTTCACCAAAAAATAATGATTGAGACAAGCATGGTCTTGGAGGTGGTAAATTTGCTAATCTTCACCTTCATTTTCTAATCTTTTCTTTCTTTTACGCCGCATTTTACGCATCTGCCGCTGTTATCTTGGAGTAAAAATCTTTGATCGATCAAACCTTCTTGTTCTTCCGTTGGTATCTTTTTCTTTCTTTATTCTTCTTTCTTCTATAGCAAAAGCATCTAATTTGGCTTTACCTTGGTGTATTCTCAAATTTTCTTGTTCTCTTCGCCGTTTCTTCTTGTCTTTCTCGCTCAGTGGTTATTAAAACCTGCTTGAATAAAACATTTTATCTGAAATAAGTTAAGCTTCATGCTTGGTAAGCAGTATGAAGGAGGGTATCTCTCTCATCTTGCAAAAAAAGGCTTATAGAACTGACAACTGTGGATAAAAGGTTGCTTGGTTGTAATTACATTAAAACCAAGATAATTACTGGCTTTCATAATTAAATCAACAAAACCTCTATAACTTTCCCGTAGACCTATCTATCTCGTGTGGACATAAAAGGCACAGTCCAGACAGTAAATATGTCCACAGTATATTTTTTCTGAACTAAAGTCAACATTGCTTGTTTATTCCTAAAGTTATCCAGCATAGCAAACTTAAGAAAATCTCCCTAAATGGTACTGCGGCTGTAAGTTAACTTATGCATTACATTTTTACTTATCGATATATAACAGAAACAGAAAAGCAGCACTGATCTTTGATAAAATTAGTAATATGGAATAATAAAATTGTAGATAACTTAGACTTTATGCACTTTTGAATAAATACAAAATTGTGAATTACAACCGTTCAGTATTGCGAGTAAGAAAAGATATTTATGCACGGTTGTTGAGTTATATTTAATTTATTAGGTGAAATTTTGGTACCACAGAATGGTCGCATCGTCGTATCACCGATTGCTTATTTGATTTTGTTTCAAAACAGCTCTTGATTATGATCTAAAACTTCGAAAAAATATATCTGTAATATAAACAACGAACGAAAAAATACTGTTTTCTTGAATCACATACACCATAATTATGTAATGCCTGCTGTTATATCTTATCCACGAATCTGAACAGTCCACAGAACGGTACAATAGAGTTATGAATTAAAAAAAAGTATTTGTATTGTTGTATTTGAAACCAATGACCAAAAGGGGAAGCCTTTTATTAACGTTCGAATAGGTATTCTTTGAATTTCTTTCCCCCCATTTCTATTTTTTCTGTCTAAGAACAAAAATGTCTGCTTTTGAATTTTTGTTAAATATCACCAGTACAGCTGCTCCTGCCGATTCCGGGAATACAGAACAATAGTCTATATAGCAAGGTAAGTAAATAAAGTGCTCGTTATAACATACTTGTTATAATGTACGCAGCCGACACGTGACTCAAAATAAAGTAGCAAAGTTGAAAAGTTAATCAAAATTGTTACTCGTTGTCCATTAGTTTTTATTTCAAAATCCACCGGGTAATTGGCCACTACCCTTTTTCCATGGATCAAAAGGCTTCGTTTATTGGTGCCAATTCTGACCTACTAGTTGCTTTATATAATACATATATGTACCTACGTTCCGTTGATCTTATTTGAGGATTTCGTTTCATCATTCAATAGTTTAAGAGTTTTGAATATAAAATTTTGTAATGTACTGCTATTGTAATTCTGTAGCAATATCACCACTGCTTCCATTTAGGCCTCGGCCACGAAGTCAGCGGGAGCGGGGCGGCGGCGGCGGCGGCACGGGGAGCGGCGCGGCAACGCTGTACCCGGTCTCGAAGCCAGCGGGCAGACCGCTCGGCCCTAGAGCGGCGTAGTGTTGTGTTACGAGAAATTAGTATCTTTGTTCGCCAACGAAATGTCTAAACAGCGACGACAACATCTTTTTGATACTAATTCCTTCCTAAAGTTTGATTTATTGTGGGCAAAAGAAGATGTAAATTCCTACAACCGGGCGAGGAAGCAAATCTATCAAATCAAATTCTATAAAAATCATTGTATTAATTTGCTCCAACACGTCGGCGGGCATTTTGAAACATTGTCCGTTAAAAAGCAAAAAAAGAATACTACAACTTAACACTACGTCAATGCAGACGCGCGGGCACCGCTGGATTGGTACGAACCGCTCGTACGCCGCTTGCCGCCCGCTCCCCGCGCCGCTGCCATCGAGGCCAGTTCCATATAAATGTATGCATTGAAACGCGCCGCTCCCCGCGCCGCCGCCGCCGGCGCCTCGCTCCCGCTGACTTCGTGTCCGAGGCCTTAGGCTTGATGTTTTAAATAAGCAAATTTAGAGAGACTCATCAAGTTGTATATTATACTAGCTTTTACCCGCTTCTGCGTTGTTTTATTTATACAAAGGGTAGCCGGGTAGTATGTCCTTTTTAAGGATGCAATCTACCTTCTTGTCAAATTATATCAGTGGTTTAGTTGTAAAAAGGTAACAAACTAAAAGTCCTCTTGTCGATCGGTTCCTCATGACTGAGGGTCGTTACGACGGTCAAGTTTTTGCTTCAGCGCTCTCCAGGCTTCCTGGCATTCAGCCTGTTTGGTGGCAGCTAGGATACTGGTGCTCGTGGCCACTTTGATGACGTCTTTTCATCTGCTTACCAATCTTACGTCTCTTTCTTTCCACGTAGCCAACTACTAATAGTTATGCCAAGTTATCTGGTTCTCGTCGGTCCATAGTTACTTACGACAAGCAGTTACTTTTACATATACAATATTTGTATAGATTTCGTAGACGCCCAACTAAAAGGTACAAAGTCATGGGCAGGTTAAATCAAAAGTTATTTATATCTTGCTCCGTCGTTGCTTTGTTCTCAGTTGTTTATTTTTCAGCTTGTTTCATCTTGTTTTAAATGGACGTTAGGATATCAAATATTAAGTTAAAGTTTTACGAAAACTTAGAAATGCGGGCACGTTATGAAAATAAGGGTAAACTTAGATTAATTTATTGTTCAAAGCTGCGCGAAGGTGATAAGAATTTTATAGGATATTGAAGGAATTTTACGATTTCGTAAGACATTCAACGGATACTCGTAAGATGATATTTTTTTCTTGTTCGTGATCATATTTTTACATAGGTGCTTATGTATTGCTTTCGTATATACGTTATAATGCCGTACCCTGTGACTTTATATCAATTAGAAAAACTCCTGCTTTAAAAATAAATGTGGCGGAATACAATCTTCAGGTAGGCACAACATTCATAAATAATATATTCATGAAATACAAATTTGGTATTAATTCAAGTTAAAATTGAGCCATAGCTTTATTTATGTGGATCAGATCACTGTTGGCAGCTTGAAGGCCTTCGCGCACTATGTTGACTCAACACCACATTGACACTGACTGAATACCACACCGTCTCCGACTCACCACCATACCAACACCGACTCAAGTACAACTTTTGGTGAGATTTAATGAGCTGTCAGCTCGATCGACTAAATCTAAGTGTTTACTATCGAACCTGCCACACTTTCGTTTTGATTGAGCGATAGAGACCATGAGCAGTGTGTTGCACGCGAATCATATTTGAGCAATGAATTAGAAAACTTTAAGTGAAAAAGGCTGACGACGATTAGGTGACTTAGTTCCAACGAACGAGGTAAGTGTTCTGAAGTGCATGCATGGACCGTTGTCGCGAATGTAAGATACGACGTCTGGATTATGCGTTCATAATCCAGACGTCGTATCTTACATTCGCGATTTTTTTCATTTGTGCTGTATGTGACACGATATAAAGCTCACATTTATGTGTTTTACTTTGAGTCGTGTTGGTGTCGAGTCAATTCATTTTATTACACCTATTTTATTTTATTTTTTTATTTAATACTTTCTATCTATATTATCACGCCGGATCCCTTGCGGGGTAGGTAGAGAGTACAAAGTTCCAACAGGTTATTTCCTTTCATACCTATTTAATACTTTATGCACTAATGGCGCAAAGGCCGACTTAATGCCGGAGCTATTTCTACAAGTCTACTATAGGGAACTTACTTAGATTCCTTACATTAAATTAAATGTTGTAAGTCAATGATTTTTTTTTATATCAATGTTGTAAGAAGACAATTTACCGCCAATTATTTAGTTAAAATTACTGGAAACGCCGATAGCCTGAAGTAATTCGGCGATAGCACGATAAGATTTTCTCATTTTGCAACGTCTCCCGAGATTACCTCCGTCGCCGACTGCACCACGGAAATAGATTATTTGCTATTGATTGAATTGGCGACTAAGTTCCCTCCTGACGTAAACAACGGCAGAGTTTCCACAACTCCTAGAGGTTTCTGTCGACTTGGTAGGTAGTTTGGTGTTACTCAAGACAACTTAGGTGTTGGTTATTATTAATAAGTACCCATATCAGTTTCTTGCATAATAAACTTTGAGAGGTTCTGTTGTGTAGTTATAGTTGTATATCACGTACATTTATAATACAAGTTGCATTCTAAATAAACCAGTTACCAACCGGCCACCGTGTTGTCATTACGTTACCCTCAAATACATAACAATTGGCGACGAGTTAACGACGTATCATTGCAAAATGGCGGACAACGCGCGTGCTATTGGAAACATAAAAGAATTCGATTCAAACACAGATTCTTGGCCAAGTTATATTAAACGAGTAAAAGCATTTTTTGTAGTAAACAATATAAAAGACGCAGTGCAGACCTCATTTTTAATAACGTTAGTGGGAAATGAAACATACGATCTCATGACGGTATTGTGCAGTCCAGAAGAACCCGAGAAAAAATCTTTCGACGAACTAGTCACCATTGTGGACAACCATCTCAATCCAAAATCCAGTGACATGGCTGAAAGGATGAAGCTAAGGGCGTGCTTGCAAAATGTCAATGAAACAGTAAATGAATATCTGCTGCGATTAAAAAAATTGGCAATGACCTGTAAGTTCAAAGGTCAGGAATCTTTAGAGGAGAATTTGAGAGATCAATTCACTTACGGCCTGAGAAGCGAAAAATATAGACAACGGCTATTAGTCGAGCGAGAACTTAGTTTTACGAGGGCAGTGTCTTTGGCAACTACGTTGGAGGCAGCGGAGCTCGAGGCTAAATTAGGTGGCGTTGGTAACCAAAACGCAGGAGAGGAATCTCAAGCAGGAGTATACGCAGTCCAGTCCCGTAGCGGCAGCGGCGGGAGGGCAGGCGGCGGGCGGACGGGCGCGCCGCGCGGGGCCGGCGCCGGCGGCCGCGCTGGCTCGCCGCGCGCCACCGCCAGCAGGCAGGGTTACGACAAGTGCTATCGGTGCGGCTCGCGGCAGCACTCGGCCGATAAGTGTGTGTATAAAAGTGCTAATTGTTACAAGTGCGATAAAGTGGGCCATATAAGTCATATGTGTCGTAACAAGAGAAACAGTTCCAGACTTTTTCGAGTGCAGGGTAGTGATTCCGAAGGAGAAGATAAGTCTCCTACGCTGTATAGACTTGGGGATTCCGAAGAGTCAGATAGGCCCTGGTATTGTAAGTTGAATGTGGAGGGTGTCCAATTAGACATGCAAGTCGACAGCGGTTCCTCGGTAAGTGCTATCTCTAAAAATACGTATCAACAATTATACAAAGATAGGCCGCTTATTAAATCGAACAAAGTTCTCACCGTGTACAGCGGCAAACAAATCAAGCTCATCGGTATAATGCCAGTTAACGTTGTCAACAATAATAAATCTTTTACCTCAAAATTGTATGTAATGGATAACGGCGACTGTCCACCAATTATAGGTAGAAAATGGATACGTAAATTACAGATAACTTTTCCTTCAATTAATCATTTGTCACAGAATGAGGACGATAATATCCTTAAGAGCATCATGCAAAAATATAAAAACGTATTTGAGCCAGGAATAGGGACTTTTAATCGCGGGACCATTAATCTGCAAGTATGCGAGGGAGCTATTCCTGTATGGAAGCGGGCGCGCGTGGTGCCGCATGCACTGCGGGCGGCGGTGGACGCCGAGCTGGAGCGCATGCTGGCTGAAGGCATTATCAGCCCCGTAGAAGAGGTCGGCGGTTGGGGCACGCCAATTGTGCCGGTTAGAAAACCATCCGGGAAAATTAGAATATGCGGTGATTTCAAGTTGACTGTTAATCCTGTCCTATATGACGATAAGTACCCCCTTCCGCGGATCGAGGACATATTTTCAGCCTTGAGAGGAGGACAAACTTATAGTAAAATCGATTTAAAAAACGCATTTCAGCAGCTATTATTAGATGAGGACTCTAGAAAATTATGTACTATTGTAACCCACAGGGGCAACTTTGTTTATAATCGTTTACCTTTTGGAATTAAGACTGCCGCAAGTAAATTTCAAAGAATCATGGATTCCTTATTCAAGTTACAACATGTGACTGTTTTTGTGGACGATTTGATCATTACAGGTCAGGATAGGGCTGCCCACATCGATAACGTAAATAAAGTTTTTAAAATTTTAAATGATTCCGGATTGCGTGTCGGTAAGGAAAAATGTTGTTTTTTCCAGAAGAAGGTGTCATACCTTGGACATGTTATCGATTCGGAAGGGTTGCATACCGAAACTAAAAAAGTGGACGCGGTTTTGGCCGCGGCTCGGCCGCGCGACATTAGTGAACTCAGAGCATTTATAGGCTTAATTAATTATTATTCCAAATTTATAAAAAACTTTAGTAACATTATTGCACCTTTATATAGTTTATTAAAGAAGAATAAAACTTGGTTATGGACAGATGAATGTGAAAATTCATTTACAAAAATTAAGGACATGTTAAAAAATTCGGAGGTTCTGGTACACTTTAACCCGATTCTCCCCTTAGTGCTATCATGTGATGCATCGCCGCGCGGCGTGGGGGCGTGGCTTGCGCATGAGATGCCGGACGGTCAGCTGCGTGCCGTCGCGCACGCGAGCCGCGCGCTCACACCGGCCGAACAGAATTACAGCCAGATATGTCGGGAAGGGCTTGCTATTATATTTGGGGTGCAAAAATTTCATGAATATGTGTATGGAAGGCATTTTAAATTAATTAGTGATTGTAAACCGTTATGTTCTATATTCGGACCCAAAAAGGGTATACCTTTAATGATCGCTGGTAGGTTACAAAGATGGTCTATAATATTAAGCGAATATAATTACTCAGTAAAATGTGTTAAGTCTAAAGATAATTGTTTGGCTGATTACTTGTCTAGGGCGGCAGACATACCGCTGGACAAATCAATGAAAGATGGTATACATAATAGTAGGGAAAAAGAGTATTCAGAGTCAAATTATATTCACTTTTTAGAGTTTTCTAAACCTGTAGATTTTAAGGAAATTGCATTACAAACAAAAAAAGACGAGACTCTCAGAAGAATTTTGGGATATGTTACTCACGGTTGGCCAGTACAAAAATATGTACCCAACGATTGCAAAGAATATTATAATAGGAAAAATTTTATTACTTCCGAGCACGATTGTCTTTTATTCGGGTATAGGGTGATAATTCCAAGATGTTTACAGAATTTAATATTAAAAGAGTTACACAGTAGTCATCTGGGCATTGTCAAAATGAAGTCTTTAGCACGTACGTATGTATATTGGCCGAAAATTGACGAAGATATTGAGAATATGTGTGGTTCCTGCGAAATATGTGCGAAAGAAAGAAACAATCCAACAAACAGCACTTTGTTTCCTTGGTCTTGGCCTACTACACCTTGGTACAGGCTTCATTTAGATCATTTGGGCCCATTTGCTAAACAATACTACCTTATTGTCATAGATTCCCATTCGAAATGGATCGAGGCTGTTAAAGTGAGTTCTACTTCATCAGAGATAACAATACGGCATTTGAGGGAACTTTTTGCTCGATTCGGATTACCTCACGTAATTGTAACGGATAATGGTCCAGCATTTATTAGTAAACATTTTTCAGATTTTTTAACGAAAAACGGCATTACACATAAATTGACGGCCCCTCGACATCCTCGTAGTAATGGTGCCGCGGAGAATGCAGTAGGTTTAGTAAAAAAATGTTTGAAAAAGGCAATACATGAAGGAACCGCTGCCGAGATAGCCCTTAATAGATTTTTGTTAAATTATCGTAATTGTGTGCACAGCACAACACAAAAATCACCCAGTGAAATGTTAATGGGTCGTAAATTGCGCTCTTGCCTAGATTTATTGAGACCCGATACTAAAAATATTGTAATACATAATCAGTCGAAACAAATAAATGCTTATAAGGGTAAGGACAGATATATCAATGTGGGAGATATAGTAATGTTTAAGAAGCGGCAAAACAATAAAGAAATCTGGGAAAAAGGGATAGTTAGTAATATTATAGGAAATGCAATGTTTGAAATTGAATTTAGGGGACAAAAACACAGGCGTCATATTGATCAAATATATAAAATACCAAATTCAGAAGTTAATATACAAAACGATCACATAATATTTGATGAATGTGGCCCCTCAGTGGCTAGCAACCTTACACCAGTTAATAATCCAAAAATACATTGCAATAGGACTTCTGCATCCCCCGGTACACCGGAAGATAAATATCTTTCATCTCCACGTTACATGGACGTGGAGGAACCTCACGGAAAGGTTATAGATCATTCGCTTAGCGAGCGAAGAGAAAGTATTATACCGGCAACTACACTGGGCAGGAAAAGAAATTATTTTCCAGACTCTGATTAGTAAATAAGTTATTTTTTTTTTTCATTACTTTTTCTTTACAAATTTTTGGTTTTTGATATATGGTTCAGGTTTTTGTTATTAATTTAGTTTTTAAGTGCTTTTATTTAATCTTTTGTAAAACATACATATATAATTTTATTTTGTTAGAATTGTTGTTTATTACTGTGCGGATTGCGGGGTGTGTCAAGAATTTTGGGGGGGAAATGTTGTGTAGTTATAGTTGTATATCACGTACATTTATAATACAAGTTGCATTCTAAATAAACCAGTTACCAACCGGCCACCGTGTTGTCATTACGTTACCCTCAAATACATAACAGGTTCGATCTAGATTCAGTTTTGAGATATCCTTAAATATAAATTCGAAAATACCTTAGATTTAGTGCAACAGAACAAAGAGATTTGACTATAAAGTTCGCCTATAGCAGAACTGATGTCGTGTCGTGTCTTATATCATTTACTAGCTGTCCCCACGAACTTAATTTTGCCTTAATATTTTTTTACGTGTAAAATGTGTAGGTCCCTAATACGTTAAGCGTAGGGTTGTTCGCTCACACCGCGGCCCTCCACTCCGATCTCGGTCTCGAATCTATTCGCGCCTATATTAAAAAGGCGACAACACGACACTTCGCGAACGCATCTTCCCATGCGAATCGTAGCCGCCGCCGACTACGAACCCGACCCCTGCCGCTACCACCGGCCGCGACATGTTCTCACCGATCCCCCCGATGCTTTGACATCGCTTCTTTCCGCTCCGGATACGGACGACGACGACGAAGTCGTAGATCCCGTAGCCCGGCGACCTGTGCACTAATTACACCCCCTCCCCCCATAGCGACTGTCCAAACCGAGGCCGTTCCTCCTTGAGGCGCCCTCGAGTATGTCGCCCCTTGCCCTTCTGCATATCACTCAAACACACACACACACACCGCGGCATTTTTCTTATTTTTTTTTATTAATCTAGTGTGTCTCACTGCTAGGCAAAGGTCTCCCGACTCTATCCCCTGTCAATAACGGCCATTCTGTTTGATTAGTTGATCGTCGAGGTCATCGCGCCACCGTTTTGTAGGCCTGCCTCGGCGACGATGACCTGTGGGACCAATTCGGTCGTTTTTTTACTTTTAGCAATTTTATAACGGACCGATTCCAATAATTAAACAGGAACTTACATGTAAATACATTGATTATGAAACTATTTAGTTGGATAAGGATTAATATTGTTTTTGATTGACTAATATGAACAAAAAGTGATTCATCATCATCATTTCAGCCTATACTTGTCCACTGCTGAACATAGGCCTCCCCAATCGCTTTCCAGCGTAACCGGTCCGATGCCACCTGCATCCAACGATTTCCTGCGATTTTCACAAGATCGTCGGTCCATCTGGCAGGCGGTCGTCCTACGCTGCGCTTGCCAATACGTGGTCTCCACTCTAGAATCTTTCTGCCCCAACGCCCGTCCGATCTTCGCGCTATGTGGCCAGCCCATTGCCACTTCAGCATGCTAATCCTGAGGGCTATGTCGGTGACCTTGGTTCTTCTACGAATCTCCTCATTCCTGATTCGATCACGTAGAGAAACGCCGAGCATAGCTCTTTCCATAGCTCGCTGAGCAACTTTGAGCTTTTTTATGAGACCACGTCTCTGATCCATATGTCATCACTGGTAACACACATTGACTAAAAACTTTAGTCTTTAGGCACTGAGGTATTTTGGATGAGAAGATGTTGCGCAGTTTCCCGAACGCTGCCCAGCCGAGTTGGATTCGTCGATTGACCTCTCTCTCAAAGTTGGACCTACCTAACCGGACTGCCTGTCCCAGGTAAATGTATTCGTCGACAACTGCAAGAGTAGAGTTCCCAACGGTGAGTGCGGTGGGTACGACATGAACATTAAACATTATTTTTGTTTTGTCCATATTCATTTTAAGACCCACTTGTTGGGATACTCTATTGAGGTCACCGAGCATTCGTCCTAGATCTTCCAGCGACTCCGCCATGACCACAATGTCGTCGGCAAATCGAAGGTGAGTGATGTATTCGCCATTGATGTTGATGCCAAGTCCTTGCCATTCCAAGAGCTTGAAGGCGTCCTCTAAGGTGGCCGTAAACAGTTTCGGAGAAATGACGTCTCCCTGTCTTACTCCTCTTTTTATGGGGATCACCTTCGTGCACTGCCCCTGTACTCGGACTGACATGGTGGCGTTATTATACAAGCACTTCAACACTTCGATGTACCTATAGTCAATGCGGCATCGCTGGAGAGATCTAAGAACCGCCCAAGTCTCGATCGAATCAAAGGCTGTCTCATAGTCCACAAACGCTAAGCATAGTGGCCGATTATACTCCTCAGTCTTCTGTATAACCTGCCGCAGCGTATGTATGTGGTCTATGGTACTAAAATCTTTCCGGAAACCGGCTTGTTCGGGAGGCTGGAAGTCATCAAGCCTTCGTTCGAGACGATTCGTAATGACTCTCGAAAACAACTTATAAACATGGCTCAGCAGTGTGATGGGCCTATAGTTCTTCAATAAAGAATTATCACCTTTCTTGAAAAACAGCACCACCACACCCCTGTTCCATGCTTCCGGCGTTTTCCCTTCAAGCAAGACGAAATTAAATAGCCTCTGAAGGACTTTAAGTACCGGCAATCCGCCCGCCTTCAGAAGTTCTGCAGTAATTCCGTCTTCACCCGGCGCTTTGTTGTTTTTTAGTTGTTTGAGAGCCATCCTAATTTCGCACAGGCTGATGTCCGGGATATCTTCAGTGCAGTGTCGGGTTAGCTTGGCTCTTGCGTTTTTTACCAAGTCAACAACAGGTTTAGCTACTGAGGTATATAACTGTCCATAGAACCTCTCTATCTCCCTGAGCACCTCTGACCTATTTGACGTTACGTTTCCGTCCTCCATCTTCAGCTTCGTCAACTGGCTCTGCCCAATAGACGCGTCTCTTGCGAACACTTTAGAGCCCTTGTTCTGCTCTATGGTCTCCTCAATACGCCTTGCATTGAAGGACCGTAAGTCGTGTCGCAAGGACTTCAATATCTGTCCATTAAGCTGCCTATAGGACTTAGCATCATCGGAGGTTTGGAGCGTCATGGAACGTCGCTCAGCCATGAGGTTTCGGGTGTAGTCAGATAGTTTTTGAGGCCTATTTTTACGGTGGGTCTTAAAATACTTGGACCCGACCGTATGAACAGTCTCTACCAGCCTGTTGTTGATTTCGTCCACTGATGCGCTGCTGTCTAGCAATTCGAAGCGGTTTGACAATTCGAGTTGAAAGTTCTCGGGGTTTTGGATATATGCATGAGTAGGTCGGAGCGTAGACTTCATCAGACGCGATCTTTCCATTTTGACATTAATATTGAATGTGCCTCTGACCATTCGGTGATCACTGCCGGTTTTTACCCTATGAATCACGGAGACATCATTAAATATTTGTCGCTTGGTGCTCATGATGAAGTCTATCTCATTTTTTGTGGAACCATCAGGGCTCATCCAGGTCCATTTCCTATGAGGCGGCTTCTGGAAGAAAGAGTTCATCATAAAGAGTCCCTCTTTCTCCAGAAATTCGGCCAGCCTCTGACCCCTGGGGTTGCGCTGCCCATATCCAAATTGCCCCACTCTCAGCTCATCATCGCCCCGTTGGCCCAGCCGCGCATTGAAGTCACCCATAACTACTGTAAAATGTGCTTTGGAAGTATGTATGGCTCTACTAATGTCCTCATACATAACTTCGACCTCATCATCTGAGTATGCCGAGGTCGGTGCGTAGACCTGTATGACCTTCAGCGAATATCTTTTGGATATTCTGAGTATCAGGTACGCTACCCTGCTCGACACACTAGTGATGGACACAACGTTGTTTATGAGTCACTTGTGGACGATAAATCCGACACCACCTTGGGACTGCTGTTCGCCCTCCCGGTAGTAAAACAAGTTGCCGGATTTTAAGGTTATCGTGTCCTCGCCCTCTCTTCGGACCTCCGATAAACCAACAATACTCCACCGCAACTTGTTTAACTCTTCTTCCAGCTCAACTAGCTTCTCATCTGTCCTCAATGTGCGTGCGTTGTATGTCACCATGGCCAATTTTCGGTTTTGGTGGTAGCCGAATCTCTGCCGGAGATTCTTAGCACCCCTTGTCCTGTCGTTACCATGGCTGCTACCGTGGCCAGGACGAACAGGACCGCCGGGGACTAGGGGCCTGGTTTTCCTACTTTCTTCCATAATTGGGGGTGTTTGCCATACTCGCCACGCTTGGCAGGCGGGTTGGCGAGCGCAGTTATTGGTCGTCGAAGTGTTAAGGGAACGCTGCTGCCCATTCCCTAGTTTTCCCTTAGTCGCCTTGTACGACACCCGATGGGATGAGATGGGTTGGTCCTATTCTAAGCCGGGAACCACGCGGCAATTCCAGATATTGCCATATACCGGGCACAATTCCAGACACCGGCTCTACTGGGAATTTTTCGTTAGAAAACTACATTTGTCCGATCTAGGATTCTAAAACATCCTAACTTATTAAAAAAAGAACTTCGGTATATTTGATAAAAAACGGCAACTTTGCCACTGTCATGAAATGACAATTTCACTTGATGGCACCGTTAGTTTCGATCTTGACTGGACCAAAAGAATCTTATACCACAAAGTCTCTCGAAAGCAGAACTTCCACTAACGGTCGGTAGCCGAACACTTTAGTAATAAGAACTCCGTGGTGCAACAGCGCTATGGACGTATTGGTACTTTAATAAGGCCCCGCGCCCAACAGCGAAGATCATTCACACACACACACACATTACGAGTATATTTCGGTTGATATTACACATCATAGTACCTCTATGTTACACATAACAACTAAAAACAAGGCTAACACATTTTTTTTATTATTATTTTTAAGCGCAGTCCTTTTCGTTGTTGCTCCGTGGCACAACTGCTTGGCACAACCAATAGTGCAATTTGTATACAGACTGTTTTGGCACAACCAATAGTGCAATTTGTATACAGACTGTTTTGTGTTCTCACCAAATTTATGGTATTGATAATAGACGGAGTACATAATAATTCTACACTACGTAAAACTAGCTATGTTTATTTTCAGTCCATATTTTTACTAATATTCATTTAACAGTAAATCAACTAAGATTATTCTAACCTAAAAGCGCAGAGTACCCTACCACGTGGTAGATGGGTCATACACAAATCGGAGAGATTTTTTTTGCAAAGTAAAAATTCTCCTATTTTTCAGATATGACAATTTACAACTAGATCGTTTACTCTTTAAATAATCATACGATTCAAATCAAAAAAAGAATAATACCAAAAATATCTTAACTCTTAATTAAAAACAAAATTACAAACGGAATTCACTATTATTGAAAGGATTGTGTTCGCGAGGTCCTGGGTTCAAATCCTAGGTCGGACAAATGTAGTTTTTCTAACGAAAAATTCCCAGTATGAATCCGGAGTCTGGAATTGTGCCCGGTATATGGCAATAGGCTCGCCCCCTATTACATGGGACCTAACATCGTCGGCGAAACGTAGGTGTACTCAGTACACCTCTGCCAACCCCTCTGGGGAATATAGGCGTGACGGTGTGTGAAAGGATTATTCCTTTCAATAAATTATTGTAAATTATACTATATAATCTTCACCTTCATTTTCTAATCTTTTCTTTCTTTTACGCCGCATTTTACGCATCTGCCGCTGTTATCTTGGAGTAAAAATCTTTGATCGATCAAACCTTCTTGTTCTTCCGTTGGTATCTTTTTCTTTCTTTATTCTTCTTTCTTCTATAGCAAAAGCATCTAATTTGGCTTTACCTTGGTGTATTCTCAAATTTTCTTGTTCTCTTCGCCGTTTCTTCTTGTCTTTCTCGCTCAGTGGTTATTAAAACCTGCTTGAATAAAACATTTTATCTGAAATAAGTTAAGCTTCATGCTTGGTAAGCAGTATGAAGGAGGGTATCTCTCTCATCTTGCAAAAAAAGGCTTATAGAACTGACAACTGTGGATAAAAGGTTGCTTGGTTTTAATTACATTAAAACCATAGATATTTATGCACGGTTGTTGAGTTATATTTAATTTATTAGGTGAAATTTTGGTACCACAGAATGGTCGCATCGTCGTATCACCGATTGCTTATTTGATTTTGTTTCAAAACAGCTCTTGATTATGATCTAAAACTTCGAAAAAATATATCTGTAATATAAACAACGAACGAAAAAATACTGTTTTCTTGAATAACATACACCAAAATTATGTAATGCCTGCTGTTATATCTTATCCACGAATCTGAACAGTCCACAGAACGGTACAATAGAGTTATGAATTAAAAAAAAGTATTTGTATTGTTGTATTTGAAACCAATGACCAAAAGGGGAAGCCTTTTATTAACGTTCGAATAGGTATTCTTTGAATTTTGTTCCCCCCATTTCTATTTTTTCTCTCTAAGAACAAAAATGTCTGCTTTTGAATTTGTGTTAAGTATCACCAGTACAGCTGCTCCTGCCGATTCCGGGAATACAGAACAATAGTCTATATAGCAAGGTAAGTAAATAAAGTGCTCGTTATAACATACTTGTTATAAATGTATACGCAGCCGACACGTGACTCAAAATAAAGTAGCAAAGTTGAAAAGTTAATCAAAATTGTTACTCGTTGTCCATTAGTTTTTATTTCAAAATCCACCGGGTAATTGGCCACTACCCTTTTTCCATGGATCAAAAGGCTTCGTTTATTGGTGCCAATTCTGACCTACTAGTTGCTTTATATAATACATATATGTACCTACGTTCCGTTGATCTTATTTGAGGATTTCGTTTCATCATTCAATAGTTTAAGAGTTTTGAATATAAAATTTTGTAATGTACTGCTATTGTAATTCTGTAGCAATATCACCACTGCTTCCATTTAGGCCTCGGTCACGAAATGACAATTTCACTTGATGGCACCGTTAGTTTCGATCTTGACTGGACCAAAAGAATCTTATACCACAAAGTCTCTCGAAAGCAGAACTTCCACTAACGGTCGGTAGCCGAACACTTTAGTAATAAGAACTCCGTGGTGCAACAGCGCTATGGACGTATTGGTACTTTAATAAGGCCCCGCGCCCAACAGCGAAGATCATTCACACACACACACACATTACGAGTATATTTCGGTTGATATTACACATCATAGTACCTCTATGTTACACATAACAACTAAAAACAAGGCTAACACATTTTTTTTATTATTATTTTTAAGCGCAGTCCTTTTCGTTGTTGCTCCGTGGCACAACTGCTTGGCACAACCAATAGTGCAATTTGTATACAGACTGTTTTGGCACAACCAATAGTGCAATTTGTATACAGACTGTTTTGTGTTCTCACCAAATTTATGGTATTGATAATAGACGGAGTACATAATAATTCTACACTACGTAAAACTAGCTATGTTTATTTTCAGTCCATATTTTTACTAATATTCATTTAACAGTAAATCAACTAAGATTATTCTAACCTAAAAGCGCAGAGTACCCTACCACGTGGTAGATGGGTCATACACAAATCGGAGAGATTTTTTTTGCAAAGTAAAAGTTCTCCTATTTTTCAGATATGACAATTTACAACTAGATCGTTTACTCTTTAAATAATCATACGATTCAAATCAAAAAAAGAATAATACCAAAAATATCTTAACTCTTAATTAAAAACAAAATTACAAACGGAATTCACTATTATTGAAAGGATTGTGTTCGCGAGGTCCTGGGTTCAAATCCTAGGTCGGACAAATGTAGTTTTTCTAACGAAAAATTCCCAGTATGAATCCGGAGTCTGGAATTGTGCCCGGTATATGGCAATAGGCTCGCCCCCTATTACATGGGACCTAACATCGTCGGCGAAACGTAGGTGTACTCAGTACACCTCTGCCAACCCCTCTGGGGAATATAGGCGTGACGGTGTGTGAAAGGATTATTCCTTTCAATAAATTATTGTAAATTATACTATATAATCTTCACCTTCATTTTCTAATCTTTTCTTTCTTTTACGCCGCATTTTACGCATCTGCCGCTGTTATCTTGGAGTAAAAATCTTTGATCGATCAAACCTTCTTGTTCTTCCGTTGGTATCTTTTTCTTTCTTTATTCTTCTTTCTTCTATAGCAAAAGCATCTAATTTGGCTTTACCTTGGTGTATTCTCAAATTTTCTTGTTCTCTTCGCCGTTTCTTCTTGTCTTTCTCGCTCAGTGGTTATTAAAACCTGCTTGAATAAAACATTTTATCTGAAATAAGTTAAGCTTCATGCTTGGTAAGCAGTATGAAGGAGGGTATCTCTCTCATCTTGCAAAAAAAGGCTTATAGAACTGACAACTGTGGATAAAAGGTTGCTTGGTTTTAATTACATTAAAACCAAGATAATTACTGGCTTTCATAATTAAATCAACAAAACCTCTATAACTTTCCCGTAGACCTATCTATCTCGTGTGGACATAAAAGGCACAGTCCAGACAGTAAATATGTCCACAGTATATTTTTTCTGAACTAAAGTCAACATTGCTTGTTTATTCCTAAAGTTATCCAGCATAGCAAACTTAAGAAAATCTCCCTAAATGGTACTGCGGCTGTAAGTTAACTTATGCATTACATTTTTACTTATCGATATATAACAGAAACAGAAAAGCAGCACTGATCTTTGATAAAATTAGTAATATGGAATAATAAAATTGTAGATAACTTAGACTTTATGCACTTTTGAATAAATACAAAATTGTGAATTACAACCGTTCAGTATTGCGAGTAAGAAAAGATATTTATGCACGGTTGTTGAGTTATATTTAATTTATTAGGTGAAATTTTGGTACCACAGAATGGTCGCATCGTCGTATCACCGATTGCTTATTTGATTTTGTTTCAAAACAGCTCTTGATTATGATCTAAAACTTCGAAAAAATATATCTGTAATATAAACAACGAACGAAAAAATACTGTTTTCTTGAATAACATACACCAAAATTATGTAATGCCTGCTGTTATATCTTATCCACGAATCTGAACAGTCCACAGAACGGTACAATAGAGTTATGAATTAAAAAAAAGTATTTGTATTGTTGTATTTGAAACCAATGACCAAAAGGGGAAGCCTTTTATTAACGTTCGAATAGGTATTCTTTGAATTTTGTTCCCCCCATTTCTATTTTTTCTCTCTAAGAACAAAAATGTCTGCTTTTGAATTTGTGTTAAGTATCACCAGTACAGCTGCTCCTGCCGATTCCGGGAATACAGAACAATAGTCTATATAGCAAGGTAAGTAAATAAAGTGCTCGTTATAACATACTTGTTATAAATGTATACGCAGCCGACACGTGACTCAAAATAAAGTAGCAAAGTTGAAAAGTTAATCAAAATTGTTACTCGTTGTCCATTAGTTTTTATTTCAAAATCCACCGGGTAATTGGCCACTACCCTTTTTCCATGGATCAAAAGGCTTCGTTTATTGGTGCCAATTCTGACCTACTAGTTGCTTTATATAATACATATATGTACCTACGTTCCGTTGATCTTATTTGAGGATTTCGTTTCATCATTCAATAGTTTAAGAGTTTTGAATATAAAATTTTGTAATGTACTGCTATTGTAATTCTGTAGCAATATCACCACTGCTTCCATTTAGGCCTCGGTCACGAAGTCAGCGGAAGCGGGGCGGCGGCGGCGGCGGCGCGGG
Source organism: Phalera bucephala (assembly GCA_905147815.2). Classification (NCBI taxonomy): domain Eukaryota; kingdom Metazoa; phylum Arthropoda; class Insecta; order Lepidoptera; family Notodontidae; genus Phalera; species Phalera bucephala. Next base: position 6,329,068 of record LR990629.1, on the reverse strand, counting down.
GAGCGGCGCGGCAACGCTGTGCCCGGTCTCGAAGCCAGCGGGCAGACTGCTCGGCCCTAGAGCGGCGTAGTGTTGTGTTACGAGAAATTAGAATCTTTGTTCGCCAACGAAATGTCTAAACAGCGACGACAACATCTTTTTGATACTAATTCCTTCCTAAAGTTTGATTTATTGTGGGCAAAAGAAGCTGTAAATTCCTACAACCGGGCAAGGAAGCAAATTTATCAAATCAAATTCTATAAAAATCATTGTATTAATTTGCTCCAACACGTCGGCGGGCATTTTGAAACTTTGGCCGTTAAAAAGCAAAAAAAGAATACTCCAATCGTGTGCAAGTGCGTACCAATCCTGCGCGGGCACCGCAGGATTGGTACGCACCGCTCGTACGCCGCTTGCCGCCCGCTCCCCGCGCCGCTGCCATCGAGGCCAGTTCCATATAAATGTATGCATTGAAACGCGCCGCTCCCCGCGCCGCCGCCGCCGGCGCCCCGCTCCCGCTGACTTCGTGTCCGAGGCCTTAGGCTTGATGTTTTAAATAAGCAAATTTAGAGAGACTCATCAAGTTGTATATTATACTAGCTTTTACCCGCTTCTGCGTTGTTTTTTTTATACAAAGGGTAGCCGGGTAGTATGTCCTTTTTAAGGATGCAATGTACCTTCTTGTCAAATTATATCAGTGGTTTAGTTGTAAAAAGGTAACAAACTAAAAGTCCTCTTGTCGATCGGTTCCTCATGACTGAGGGTCGTTACGACGGTCAAGTTTTTGCTTCAGCGCTCTCCAGGCTTCCTGGCATTCAGCCTGTTTGGTGGCAGCTAGGATACTGGTGCTCGTGGCCACTTTGATGACGTCTTTTCATCTGCTTACCAATCTTACGTCTCTTTCTTTCCACGTAGCCAACTACTAATAGTTATGCCAAGTTATCTGGTTCTCGTCGGTCCATAGTTACTTACGACAAGCAGTTACTTTTACATATACAATATTTGTATAGATTTCGTAGACGCCCAACTAAAAGGTACAAAGTCATGGGCAGGTTAAATGAAAAGTTATTTATATCTTGCTCCGTCGTTTCTTTGTTCTCAGTTGTTTATTTTTCAGCTTGTTTCATCTTGTTTTAAATGGACGTTAGGATATCAAATATTAAGTTAAAGTTTTACGAAAACTTAGAAATGCGGGCACGTTATGAAAATAAGGGTAAACTTAGATTAATTTATTGTTCAAAGCTGCGCGAAGGTGATAAGAATTTTATAGGATATTGAAGGAATTTTACGATTTCGTAAGACATTCAACGGATACTCATAAGATGATATTTTTTTCTTGTTCGTGATCATATTTTTACATAGGTACTTATTTATTGTTTTCGTATATACATTATAATGGCGTACCCTGTGACTTTATATCAATTAGAAAAACTTCTGCTTTAAAAATAAATGTGGCGGAATACAATCTTCAAGTAGGCACAACATTCATAAATAATATATTCATGAAATACAAATTTGGTATTAATTCAAGTTAAAATTGAGTCATACCTTTATTTATGTTGATCAGATCACTGTTGGCAGCCCGAAGGCCTTCGCGCACTATGTTGACTCAACACCACATCGATACTGACTGAATACCACACCGTCACCGACTCATCACCATACCAACACCGACTCCAGCACAACTTTCGGTGAGATTTAATGAGCTGTCAGCTCGATCGACTAAATCTAAGTGTTTACTATCGAACCTGCCACACTTTTGTTTTGATTGAGCGATAGAGACCATGAGCAGTGTGTTGCACGCGAATCATATTTGAGCAATGAAATAGAAAACTTTAAGTGAAAAAGGCTGACGATGATTAGGTGACTTAGTTCCAACGAACGAGGTAAGTGTTCTGAAGTGCATGCATGGACAACGCATAATCCAGACGTCGTATCTTACATTCGCGATTTTTTTCAATTGTGCTGTATGTGACACGATATAAAGCTCACTTTTATGTGTTTTACTTTGAGTCGTGTTGGTGTCGAGTCAATTCATTTTATTACACCTATTTTATTTTATTTGATTTTTTTATTTAATACTATCTATCTATATTATCACGCCGGATCCCTTGCGGGGTAGGCAGAGAGTACAGAGTTCCAACAGGTTCTTTCCTTACATACCTATTTAATACTTTATGCACTAATGGCGCAAAGGCCGACTTAATGCCGGAGCTATTTCTACAAGTCTACTATAGGGAACTTACTTAGATTCCTTACATTAAATTAAATGTTGTAAGTCAATGATTTTTTTTTATATCAATGTTGTAAGAAGACAATTTACCGCCAATTATTTAGTTTAAATTACTGGAAACGCCGATAGCCTGAAGTAATTCGGCGATAGCTCGATAAGATTTTCTCATTTTGCAACGACTCCCGAGATTGCCTCCGTCGCCGACTGCACCACGGAAATAGATTATTTGCTATTGATTGAATTGGCGACTAAGTTCCCTCCTGACGTAAACAACGGCAGAGTTTCCACAACTCCTAGAGGTTTCTGTCGACTTGGTAGGTAGTTTGGTGTTACTCAAGACAACTTAGGTGTTGGTTATTATTAATAAGTACCCATATCAGTTTCTTGCATAATAAACTTTGAGAGGTTCGATCTAGATTCAGTTTTGAGATATCCTTAAATATAAATTCGAAAATACCTTAGATTTAGTGCAACAGAACAAAGAGATTTGACTATAAAGTTCGCCTATAGCAGAACTGATGTCGTGTCGTGTCTTATATCATTTACTAGCTGTCCCCACGAACTTAATTTCGCCTTAATATTTTTTTACGTGTAAAATGTGTAGGTCCCTAATACGTTAAGCGTAGGGATGTTCGCTCACACTGCGGCCCTCCACTCCGATCTCGGTCTCGAATCTATTCGCGCCTATATTAAAAAGGCGACAACTCGACACTTCGCGAACGCATCTTCCCATGCGAATCGTGGCCGCCGCCGCCGCCGACTACGAACCCGACCCCTGCCGCTACCACCGACCGCGACATGTTCTCACCGATCCCCCCGATGCTTTGACATCGCTTCTTTCCGCTCCGGATACGGACGACGACGACGAAGTCGTAGATCCCGTAGCCCGGCGACCTGTGCACTAATTACACCCCCTCCCCCCATAGCGACTGTCCAAACCGAGGCCGTTCCTCCTTGAGGCGCCCTCGAGTATGTCGCCCCTTGCCCTTCTGGCTCGAGCGTAGTGGTTGCACGCTCGTCCTTAAGTCCGGTGAAGGTGTAAGGCCTCACGGCCAACAGCGGATATCACTCAAACACACACACACACACACACACACACCCCGGCATTTTTCTTACTTTTTTTTATTAATCTAGTGTGTCTCACTGCTAGGCAAAGGTCTCCCGACTCTATCCCCTGTCAATAACGGCCATTCTGTTTGATTAGTTGATCGTCGAGGTCATCGCGCCACCGTTTTCTAGGCCTGCCTCGGCGACGATGACCTGTGGGACCAATTCGGTCGTTTTTTTACTTTTAGCAATTTTATAACGGACGTAACTTCTAAACGAAAGGTCCGATTCCAATAATTAAACAGGAACTTACATGTAAATACATTGATTATGAAACTATTTAGTTGGATAAGGATTAATATTGTTTTTGATTGACTAATATGAACAAAATGTGATTATTGTGATTTAACTATTATAGTTAGACATACAGCTTCAAGGACTTTTTTGTAGGTAATGATGAGTACTGTAAACATGTAGTACATTATTTTATGTATTATTATCAATATTTAGCGCAGCGCACGCCAAATAACGACTTTTATAGGCTAATATTTGATACCTTGTTACATTATTGCAATTTTCGTAGAAATCTCTAATTTTTGGAAATATAAATATAGCCTATGACCGATAGAAAGCTACAGCTGAAACTATCGGTGAAAGAATTTTTAAAATCGGTTAAGTAGTTTTTAGTTTATTCGTTACCAACATAAAAAAAATTACTTCTCTTTATAATACAAGTTTAGATTAAACATAGTTTAATTAAAAGTTAGTGTCATCTAAAACAAACCGATTGTAACATGAGTAGTTTTGGTAGATTAGAAAAGCTTCTCTTTATTTGATTTAATATTCGAACCCAGGACCTCGAAATAGCTATCACTTAAGCAACAAGTTAGACGGATAGCTTAGTCCAGTGTTGCTTAGGTTAAGCCGCTCCGTCCACTGGATCAACCAGTCGCGGGTTCGATGCACCCACGGCACTTGCATAATAACTAATGAGAACAAGTTTAAAAAAAAATAAACGTCATACACTTATTGACGAAAAAATATTTCGGTGGGTAGTGCTATACGCATAGCCAATAAAGAATTGGCCGGACTAAATATGCCAAGCAAAATATTGAAGGACGAAGTATGGCATTACTTACTTCCATTCAGCAAAGGGACAAAGGATAAAAACAATAAATATGGCCGTCAACTATTCCTTGAAGAATTTTTATTACGCAACTCAGCACGAATTAAGCCCAGGGCATTTCCATGGGAAATATCTACTCATATAGTACTACTAACCAGTATTATGTCGTTGGGGTTGTACGCTGTTACGTAAGTTTATAAGGATTCGGTCAAAGAATTTGTAACTTATTTTACTGTTTTTATACAATATATAAAATAAAGGGCCCGTGCGGGTGCTAGCTATGAGATCATCACTTCATAACAGTTGTACTGTTGTACACCTCGTAACATAGTGTATTATAAATTATATTAAAAATAACAAATATTCTCTCTACACTCGCTGGGTACTCGTACAATTAAACTTCAATCGTGAAACGCGGGCGCGTAGCGCTTGTCGAGTGTGTGCTCACCTCTTTGATTTCATGCGGTCCTGGTACCATGATGTTTGCCTATGGGGCAGAGTTGATTAAAATAATTGTTTGCCTTTTTTAATTTTGATGAATCTCTTTAACCTTTTAGTTGAACCTTCGCGTTAAATATAATACAACATTTGATAATTTGAAAAATAATTAAAAGATTTCACCAGTTGTTAATTTACTTTAGTGAAGTTGAATTTACAAGTCACAATGAGTGCTGCTTAAAACATTGAACATTCTAATCCCTCGTACAATAATGACTTATCTGTTGATTAACGTGCGGAATAAGCATTTCTATAGAAGTCTTTCTAAAAATAGGGATGTCTCATTTATCTTCCTACAAGGTGTCATAATTTAACGGTCATTCTTTTATATTACATTTATTCCATGAACCAAAAATGACAACCAAAGACAATCCACCATAAACCAAACTACTATTATTATAACAATGTTCAGAAAACTTAAAACATTCATCTCTTATATATATAGATATATATATATATATATATATATATATATATATATATATATATATATATATATATATATATATATATATATATATATATATATACGCGAAAATTATATAATAATCGTATCCTCAGAATCCTCAGAATTATTCCGCTGAGGCCTCAATATTTCTATATGAATAACAATCGAGTTCTCAACCTGCACATCTGGTGTCTCCCTAATAACACCCGAATACTTTCAAAATATTGAAAAAGGCCCTACAATTTTCTCCAAGCGTCGGTCGGCTCTTGCTGCTGGTCCCACAACGTGATTCCGGCTGTGGCCGTGCGTGTTCATAATTCTATGTTTTTCTGCACAATATCCACTAAAACACTATCAAATCAGCCACCGCTGTCACCATGTTATATTTTATTCTTTTATATTAGGTACATTTATTCCATGAACCAAAAATGACAACCAAAGACAATCCAGGCTGGCGAAAGACTTGTAGACATAACGATTTATATTGGATTTTTAAACCCGTTGAAAGCAAAAGCCGTGTATCCTCAATACGTACTATGTAACTGTCTGCTTTTCAATTTATGTGCATTATACTGCTCTGCCATATTAAATCTGATATGTCAATTCAAATTGTCATTTCGAGTTGACAAATTGAAGTACCTATTGTATCTATAATACATATAAAATATTATTGTTAATTTAAAACAAATGTTAATTAAATATCCCTTTAGAAGATGCATTGCTAAATATAATTAGTCTTGTTTTCTCTATGACGTAGCATATTCCAAAATGAACAAAATTTAATTCATAATATGCCACGTAAATAATAATTATGGCTAAATTTTCACTGGGTAAGTTTCTGTTATAATACTATATTTTACATTCATTTACAGGCATTATAGTTCCTGCGGTTCAGATAAATAAAAATATTAAAAACTATAGTGATGTACAGTCATTTTATCAATACCTTTCATCCTTAACGTTAATAATATAGATTTATAATACTAAAGATTCTAGTACCTACTATGCGTTTTTCTACTTTTTTGACATGCAATTTTTTTTTACAGCTATAAACAATGAGTTTCAATACGTGGAATATAAAGACTTGTGTATATTTCTATAAAAAAGCAGTCTCAAATAAATTAATTCTATCTATTAAATTTTTATATGGTAGTTAAAATGGTAAATTTGTCTCTCTGTATATTCACACCATTGGAAATTCAGTGTGATTACGTGAATCATTATTCTATTTCACTGTAAGTGGCAGCACTATCGACTGAAACTTTTACAATACTTAAAATGTTACATATCGATAGATCCATTAAATTTAACGTCAAGCCTTCATCCCTATTCGTTTTTTTTATGTTGGCAGTATTGTTTTATTAGGTTGGCAGCATATCATAATTTTATGTTGGCAGCAATAATATTTAATCTTATCATCGTGGTAAAACTTTTCGTGTAAGTTCATACAATTCGCAATTTCGTGCTCTAGTACGAAGTTCTGCCTCTTAAAACGTAGTTATTATATTCTCTTTGGACAATCCACCATAAACCAAACCTCAGATAACTAAAACACTACAACACAAGGAAACCATAAAATATAAGGCAAATTTTTTAAACATTGGGGAACGCTATATTCGTCTGCAATTTTCTGGGCTCCTATTGCTTACTTTATTAACGTTGTAAGTATCGCGATATTCTCAAGGAAGTCATTGTGATTGTTGATATTAAAAGAGCCATTTCGGAAGTAAGTACGTCTATGAAAATGATAGAACGGACATCAGGTAACAGCGGAAAATCATGGCGGTTAAGACTCATTTTGATATTCGTCTAAAAATTTTTAACGTGGTGATTAGTATTTTCTTGGCAGAGCCAGAAAAAATAATGAATATTTACCACAAAAAAATCAGAATAATTAGTTGGATATTTGTTGATAAATAGTCACATAACACAAAAAAAAAATCAAACACGTCGTTGGACGCATAAATTAAAGAAACACTACTAGTATATAGTAGTCGGACGAAATCCACGAAACGTAATGGCTATTTCTACTTACTACCCACGAGTTGAATAAAACCAAAACGCACATTTACACGTATGTTTCGAACATGTCACAATTTCCCTGAGAGTTTTCTTCAAGATGCACATAGCTAAATTATCCACACTAATATTATAAATTCGAAACTATAACTCTGTCTGTCTGTTACTTTTTCACGCCTAAACCACTGAAAACATTTTGATCGAATTCGGCTAGAATATATATATTTTAGGCGGGAAAAGGGCATAGGCTACATTTTAATTAAAAAAACACTTAGGGGATGAAAGTTTTGTGTGGGAAAGCCATTTTTGTTCAAGTTAGGCAAATGAAAATTTACATATAGACTTGTGGTAAGAAATAAAGAACTACGTGTTTCTGCATTTTTGCAAAATCATCCCTGAGGGAGACAACACTACTATGGCTGTCAAATTACAAATAACCGCGTGCGCAGCCGCGAGTAACAGCTAGTTGCAGTATAAATGAATAACTTATTTCCATTTGGTTATTTGATGAACTACAAAGACAAAGAATGACAAAACAGATACACAATGCGTAAGTGGAAGGATGTACCGGGGAAGACCTAGACTATCTTACCTTGACCAAATAGACCGTGTCTTATCTGAAGAGCAAGTCAAGAGTCTCCGTAACCAGCGAGCGTGTATGAGACGAACTATGTGAGTGGAAGAAGCCAGAGAGGTCTGTAAGGAAAGAACCTATTGGAACTCTGTACTCTATGCCTACCCCGCGAGGGAGCTGGTGTGATAATATAGGTTCAAAAGCTATAAACAAAAAGTACTAAGGTGTCATGAATGACAAAGCTATTTGCACTTAATTACTGCACTCCCACATTGTTTATTAAGCCAATGGCACGCGCTCTAAATATCACACGTTGCTTAATAATACCAGTCGGTTGATAGGTATGAGGCGGAATGCGGGACTCACGTAGACTCGATAAATTACTCCAGTTCGGACTTCCGCCATTACTCACAAGTTTTCTTGAGCCTCGAAATTCTGCAACTTAATTTGGATACTTATTATCTGTGTCAACAGGACGGGTTAATAAATTAATGAAAATATTTTTAATGGAACAAATTATACTCGAATGTTATTTATTTCTGATCTAATATGAACTCGCTGTCCGTCAAAATCTCGAGGATTACGAAGAAAATCACAGTACATCTAAATCAGGATTTATTTATGTAGGCATAAGCTATGAAGCTTTAATTTATGATATGCATGATACATTGATGTTGATCAACGATGTAATCCCAATGGGGCGATAAGGAAATTACATAATTTTGCTTTCGCCCCTTTGGGATTAGATACGTATTAAAATACATATTTTGGAAGAATATAAGTCGAAATCCATCGTGATATCATGATAACAAGATAATCGAGATGGTTCCTAGTACTCCAATATTTCTACTATCCATAATAAATTAACCCGTAATTATGACATTTACGGGTTGGGTATTTCGCTTGATTCTTTTTTTGTGGCGAAACAATAAATAATATATATATATATATATATATATATATATATATATATATATATATATATATATATATATATATATATATATATATAATAATATCAGCCTATACTGCCCACTGCTGGGCAAAGGCCTTATCTCACAAAAGAGATTAGGTCATACTCCACCACGCGGACCCAGTGCGGATTGGTGGAGGCAGGTTTGTGGCCACCTACTGTTGGAACTTGTCAAGCCGCCTTTAAGGCTTGCAACTCAGCTTAACGACTACCACATTAAGTGGTAACAGGGACCAACGGCTTAACGTGCCTTCCGAAGCACGGAGACGCTCGAATATGGAAATGCCACAAACGGTCACCCATCTCAGGCCGACCGAGTCGAACACTGCTTAACCTTGGTGATCGGTAAGAACACGGCGGTCGCACAGCGCTACGAGCGCCCCTCGAACAATAAATAAGCCTCGAAAAATATCCGCTGTTTTACGATCATATATAGAGGTATGCCCGACTTATAAGGGCAATTGTCGCCCTTGCCTCGGCCCGGATAATCATATTACAAGCCATAATGCGTTTGTGGCGACTAATTACTGCCATTCAGCAAACACACGTGTGTATAGGTGCCTAATATAGACGTACTTACATTTGTTGTATAATATTATGCATCAAAAAAGCTCCAACAGTCGAGCCCAAGTTTTGTAGTGAAAGAAAAAATTTTAATACAGGACAAGGAAAATTAGTTAAGAAAAGTCTCTAATCCATATTCTAGAAATATAATATTTATTGAATCCACAGCAAAATTAACAATATTATCTATCTATCTATTTCATCACGCCAGATCCCTTGCGGAGTAGGCAGAGAGTACAAAGTTCCAACAGGTTATTTCCTTACGTACCTCTCTGGCTTCCTCTACTCTCATAGTTCGTCTCATACACGCCGGTTACGGAGACTCTTGACTTTTCCTTCAGATAAGACTCGTTCTATTTGGTCATGGTAAGATAGTCTAGGTCTTCCCCGGTACCTACATCCTTCTACTATAATAACAACAATAGACTAAAGCCTAAATATTATAACAACTTATTGTTACAACCGAATATAACTTCGAGAGACGTTTTTTTTTAAACCTAGCCCCACACTAAGGCCTCGGACACGAAGTCAGCGGGAGCGGCTCGGCAACGCTGTACCCGGTCTCGAAACCAACGGGCAGACCGCACGGCGCTAGAGCGGCGTAGTGTTGTGTTACGAGAAATTAGTATCCTTGTTCGCGAACGAAATGTCTAAACATCGACGACAACATCTTTTTGATACTAATTCCTTCCTAAAGTTTGATTTATTGTAGGAAAAAGATGTGAATTCCTACAACCAGGCGAGTAAGCAAATCTATCAAATCAAATTTTATCAAAAATCATTGTAATAATTTGCTCTAACACCTCGGCGGGCATTTTGAAACTTCGGTCGTTAAAAATCAAAAGAAGAATACTAAAACTCAACACTACGTCAATGCAGATGCACGGGCACCGCTAGATTGGCACGCACCGCTCGTACGCCGCTCGCCGCCCGCTCCCCGCGCCGCTGCCTTTGAGACCCGTTCCATATAAATGTATGCTTTGAAACGCGCCGCTCCACGCGCCGCCGCCGCCACCGCCTCGCTCCCGCTGACTTCGTGTCCGAGGCCTAAGATTCATTCCTGTGTCGTGGATGCGTTTACAAACATGAAAATTCACATACACACATAACGGAAACAAATATTTGTGGATCACACAAAGATTTGTCCCGTGCGGGAATCGAACCCGCGACTATTAGACACAGTGGGCGGAGCAGCTTAAGCTCTTAAACACTGTGCTAAATCGTCCTATATACTAATAGTGATAAACTGAACATATACAATAATAATATCAGCCTTTACCATCCCACTGCTGGCCAGAGGCCTTCTCTCACAAATCGAAGTAAGAGTCGCAATCCACCATTCGAACCCAGTGCGGATTGGTGGACGCATGTATGTGGTCACCTGCTGTTGGAACTTATCAAATCTAGGCTTCCAACTTGACCAGTACTACAGTGAATCCGGGAACAACGGCTTAAAGTCCCTTCCTAAGCATGGAGATGCTCTAATATGGAAATGCTACAAACGGTCACCCATCTCAGACCCACCCAGTCAAACGCTGCTTAACCTTGGTGATTGCTAAATTTTTTTTAATAAAGATAAACGTGGACAGCACGTGTTCTTTATAGTGTTACACTAACATCAATCTGTTAATGCGAAGCCCTCTGAACACAATATAAGCTTTATGAATAAATTTATTTTGATTTGATTTTGCTAAAAACACCGTGGTCTCTACGGGTGTCTCAATATACTTTAAACATGAATGGCATTAATTAGCCTATGTAGACATAATGTGGTCTGTAACGCGATTATATGGCTGGAAGCCCCGCAACGTGACGATGAACTCAGGTGCCGGGTATACCCAGTTGTTTCTTAGACGAGAACACATTTTTGAAAGTAATTATTAATTAAAACAACGCTAATATTTTTCTGTAAAAAAAAATCTATATAAGTACTTACTATGATGCTGTTATACTTATTCATAGCTTCTTACCTGAAATGAGAGAAAATAATTATACATAAGATCAAGAAGGATATGCTGCGATAGAAAGAACGTCAAAAGAATATCAAAACAAATATACAATGGGAATGTGGAAGGATGTAGATGCCGGGGAAAACCTCAATTATCTTACCATGATGAAAAACAAATCAAGAGTCTCCGTAACCGGCGAGCGTGTATGAGATGAACTATGAGAGTGGAGAAAGCCAAAGAGGTCTGTATTAAAATAACCTGTTTGAACTCTGTACTCTCTGTCTAACCCGCAAGGGATCGTGATCTATCGTAAAGGGAAGAAATTCTGACAGAATAAATTAAATATTCCTACATTATTCTTACAACCAAGAGACACTTTGGTTAGGTTAATTAAAGGACTCCCAGCTGTGTAGGTACAAAGGCGTATAATGTAACACAGATATAAATTGCTCTGTAATGAAACCGCGTCCCGAAGAATAAAATAAATAATATTTCGAACCCCATCACACCACAGACACTTAAACTGTTTGATTGGCTCCTTTTTGCTCCTGGCTCTTTTTTAGAAACTGTAATACCGCACTCGTTCAATATATATGTGATTTACTTGAATATCTCAAGTCTCACTTAACTTTACCTTAACCTACTTTTCCAATACTGTTCTTTTCATGTGCCTCGTTGGTCTGGTGGCAAAGCGGAAAAGGATCTATTCATTATTTGCTCTGCACTGATAACAAACGCAGCAGACAAGACATGGCGTACCGTGAAAAAGGTTTGACACGAGAAAATTCGAGTCAAGAATTGTATTATATTGACGTATAGACAAAACGTATACGTACGTATTGACGGCCGCCCACCAGATAGACGATCTTGTAAGGATCGCAGGAAGTCGTTGGATGCAGGTGGTCTCGGACCGGTTACGCTGGAGAACGATTGGGGAGGCGTATGTTCAGCAGTGGACAAGTAAAGGCTGAGGTGATGATGTTAGGCAAAACTATTTTGACTGGCTTACAATATTCGCATCACGGACAAATAAAAATTGTCCTAAAGCGAAAAGTCTTGCTACCCTTGATAGCCCTGGCGTGTTTCTTTTATCGCTCCAGATCCAAAAATTAGTATGTGTTTGTAGTATTTTTTTTATTTTATTTATTTAGCCAGAGAGCTATGTAAGGAAAAAACCTGTTGGAACTCTGTACTCTCTGCCTACCCCGCAAGGGATCTGGAGTGATGGTATAGACAGATAGATTATTTATCCAAATATTATCATCATCATCTCAGCCAATACTTGTCCACTGCTGAACTGAGGCCTCCCCAATCGCTCTCCAGCGCAGCTGGTCCGATGCCGCCTGCATCCAACAATTTCCTGCGTTCCTCACAAAATCGTCAGTCCATCTGATAGACCGCCGTCCCACGCTGCGCTTGCCGATACGTGGACTCCACTCTAGAATATTATTATCATAATTAGTACCATAAGTAATTTATTTTCATGACAATTCGTTAAAAAACCTATTATGTGAACTGCTTAAGATCATTTTGTTTAAATATAGGTATTCGAAAAGCCTTTCGCATTCACGAATACTTATGAAAGAAAAGACATAAAAAAATTTCAACATCAAAGTTGAGCCAAGTTCTCTTTTTATGTACAAAGCAGAGGAATAAATCCACAGGCGTATTTTATCACGTCGCATCTCCATAACTGGAGGAAGTGAACCGATTTTCATTAAAGAAATTTCTTTCTGGAAATACCGGGGAACATCGTTTAGGTACTAAAATATCTAGACGTCATCGCTCCAGAGTATTTTTATGTTGAAGAGAGCACTCCTTATTCGCGGTGACCAAACGCGGCGCGTTACTATAACTGCGTGAAATGATCGTGTAATGGTATTCTGTAACAAGTAAACGATAATTTCACGAAGTTATCGTAACGCGCCGCGTTTGGTCATCGCGAATAAGGATCGGATATATTACGGACATTTTCGGACACAATCTGGAATAAAAACTATAAGTCATTTTCTGCTATGTTACTGTTGGTGAAACGGGGACATAAAATTCTTAAGTTGTTCCAAATATCTGTCCCTGAAAAAGTCGGTCAGATACTTTCATACCAAGAAGTATACCGAAAATTCACAACTACAACTATCGAGGTGATAAAAAAATTATTTATTCAAGCTACTTAACACTAAATAAACTGTTTAGATCATCCTAGTACTATGTTAAAATATAAGTAAAATTGACAACTTGTTAGGGTGCGTCTACACATACGCGGCAGATGTGCGCTCGTAGCGCTGTGCGGCCGCGATGTTCTTAGCGCAGCGTTTGGGTAGGTCAGTCTGAGATGGACGCACTTTCAAAAGTTATTGGACCAATAACGCTATTGAATAGATGAACCACCGACAAAATAATATCAGAAACGAGGAATTAATCTATCGCAGGAGATAGCCGTGAATGCCAGGCCTATAGAGATTAACGTTTCCAAAATACTAACCTACATCTCATTTAAGTGTACAGGGACCTTATTTGCTATGATCAAATGCGGTGCGTTATAACGTCGTGATCGTGTATTAGTAGGCCACTAGACTACCCTTGTGTGTGTGTCTGTGAGAGAAATCGTGATGTGAGTGTGATTGAGATGTGAGATCTACGCTGTTGGCCATGGGGCCTTTACAACTTTACAGGACAAGAAGGTGAGCGTGCAACCACTATGCTCGAACCTGAAGAGCAAGTGGGCAACTAGCTCAAGGGCGCTCCAAGGAGGAACGGCCTCGGCGTAGGCAGTCGCTATGGGGGAGGACATATACTACGTGTCTCGCCGTGGTGCTCTGCACCGGCTGGCGGGCAAGGAATCCTTTCAAGGGATTCTCCGTCCGTGTCTGATCCTGTGTCCGGTATCTGTATTCGAAAGAAGGGCATCGGGAGATCAGCATCCGTGAAAATTTGCCGCGGACGGCGGTAGCGGCTGGTAGGAGGGGAGTCAGGTGCGTAGTCGGCGGCGGCTACGATAACAAGGTTCTGATGGTTGGACACGTTCGCGAAGTAGCGGGTTATCGCCTTTTTAATATAGGCGCGATTAGGTTTGAGACCGAGATTGAAATGGAGCCACCAGACTACGTTACATGAGCGAATAAGGGCCCTGAAAATAGATCTACACATGTATTAGGATACATCTGCAAATCTATTTCCCTTTCCCTATTGGCCCTTTACAGTTTGCCCATCTCTGATCCTAATGATGTATATATTGTCCATGTTATCCTCTTTTATAACGTGCGTCCCTTAAGGTCCTCAACTCAAGCTAATAAAATCCTGTTTTTAAAACACCCGTGAACAAAGCAAAGTTTATTTGACTATGTTGTTACACTGTATGGGTTGCGATTCCTGGGAGGCCATTTTACAAGAACACTCGATTAACATTTTCAATAAAACGTATCATTTTGCTCGACAAGTGAATTATGATGTTTGTACATAGCGTAGAAAATATCAGTGATACCATGACATATCGATGGTGCTACTTTAACGAATTCTCAAACAGTAAGTTCAGTGATGTTTAGAGAACTATATGTTACAAGCTTTTGTTCAACTTGCAATGTTCGTATGTCTGTCGGTCGGTCTTTCCGGTTCAAACTTTGTGATTCATTTTGAAGCACTTGCGGGTATCCGATTGAGCTGAAATTTAGCATAACTATGTATATTCGATGACAATGCAATAATATGGTACGATGGAGCTGGTCTGATAATGGAGGCGGTAAGTAGGTATAAGAAAATGTCAACTACACAACATAACTCCCTAGTGTTTAAGCTTGTTAGATTGGTATTGACAAGAACAATACCAGTAGAACCAGATGGTGTTCAGTCTAATGATAAAGTCAGAATGAACTACCCAACGATTTAAGAATCCGTTGCTGACGATTATTGCAGTAATTACATTAGCAGCATAATATATAGTAAGTGTATATGAAAACCTCTTCTTATAGGAGATTTTCCCCACAAAAGAATTGCTGAGGTGTAACTGTTTATCGCATTCCTCTGACGGTCCTAATATAATATGAGGCACAATTACAGACTTCGAACGACTTCTGAGAATTTTTTCTAATCTTAATAACACTATCTGGATACCCAAGTCAAAAGTCTCCGTAAACGGCGAGTGAGCATGAGACGAACTATAGAGTGAAGGAAACCAGAGAGGTATGTAAGGAAATAATCTCTAAGAACTCTGTACTCTCTGCCTACTCTACAAGGGACTTGGCTGATAATATACATAAATGGATGGATAGATAGATTAACACCCAAGATTCAAACCTAAAACCGCTAATCATACCATTCACCACACGAGGCAGGAAAGTCATATAAATATTTTTAATACGATAGTATATCAACGAAACAACATCTAATAACGACAATACGCTCGTTATTCCGTTATGTAAACCATTTAAGCTCGTTACAGTAAAATATGGAGGTGCTAAATATTTATAGCTGTTTTGAATGTCACTGACTGAACTCCGA
Source organism: Phalera bucephala (assembly GCA_905147815.2). Classification (NCBI taxonomy): domain Eukaryota; kingdom Metazoa; phylum Arthropoda; class Insecta; order Lepidoptera; family Notodontidae; genus Phalera; species Phalera bucephala. The sequence continues at coordinate 6,313,164 of LR990629.1, read as the reverse complement.
TAATGTCGTGATATACTCGATGTACTGAAGTATAAAAACCGTCACACCTATGTGGCATAAGTGTACTGTGTGTACCCTGATTTCGCTGATAATGTTAGGTCTAAATGAAATATTTCATTAGCGAATCTATTGTCATTATGCCGGTACAATTCCAGACTCCCGAGTCCTACTTGGAATGTTTTGATACAAAAACTACACTTTATCCGACCTGGAATTCAAATCTAGGCGAAACACATTATACGCCGTTAAACCAATGAGGCAATTCTTAAGTATATTTACTTAAAGAACCTAGCTGAGTGTATATTTCGTAATCTCACTATTGAAGACCTACATTTTAGGAAATAGTGGTTTGACTCTGGTCACAGTCACAGGTCACAGACAATCTATACATACAATAAAACTGTAACCGAGCCGAATTGAATTGAATATTAATAAAAAAAAAATTCTGGTACGAAGTGTACCAGAATTAGTCTACACAGAGGTACGAGGTACACTTCCTCGTCGATATAGAAGCTGAGACATGTTTTTTTGGAATTATTGTTTGTCCGTCTGTCTGACTCTTTGTGTTTCAATCACGTAAAAACTAATAAACCAATTTCAAAAAATAATTATGATCTAACTTAATATATTAAATACTTTTTATCCCGGAAATATAAAGCAATCCAGGATTATTGCGGGACAAACCATAAAACTTATTTTTTTTATTATTGTTAGTTTTGATCTGCAATGTTACGTTAAAATGTGTGATTTTTGCCTACATATGAATTCCTCCATGAACTGATATTGGACTTGTCTCCTCACGAGAAACCCTTCAGTGGCTAAAAGCATTTACCCGAAATTGTTAATGCCCGTTTGACGACACTCAAACATGACTTCGTGCATAAACCGATGATGCATTCAGAATCGTCTGTTTAAAGATGAATGGAAATTCTGCATATTCATTTATTTAAGATTTATTTTATGTCTATATTAACATAATTTTGATTATGAACAGTGTATTCTTATGAGAAGACTAACACGAAATCTACTAACAAAACTAAGCTCGCAATGTACTTTTTTAAAAATTATTACGCCAGTTTATGATTTTTGGCAGGCTAGATAAAGAAGGTTTAAATCAGAGCCATGTTTTAACAATAATTATATAATAAATAGATAAACTTGTAATCCTTTTACAAACGAACGAAGACGTTAGCGTAAATAAGATCGCGCTATAGTATAGTTTATATTTTACAAAGATCACCACCTGTACACGGGCTAAGACTGAACCCGGAAAGACCTACCTACGTATGTCATATTACAAAATAAATGCGGGCGCAGCCGCGGGTAACAGTCAGTAGTAAAATAATCGTTTAGAATCGGTCTGTGAAATACTATAATAACTTTAAGATATATTGTATTTAATCACTTTTCAAAAAAGAAACGTAGCCCCACACTAGTATTTATCCTGCATCGTGGGTGTATTTACAAATATGAAAATTCACATACACAAACACCCAGACCGAAACAAATAATTGTGGGTCACACAAAGATTTGTCCTGTGCGGGAATCGAACCCGCGACTATTAGACACAGTGGGCGGAGTGGCTTAAGCTCTTAACCACTGCGCTAAATCGTCGTCACTTTAGTTTATTCTTACTTTCATTAGAAGAATAACTGCTGAACTCTTCGTTGATGTAATGGCACTTTATAAACGCATAAATTTGATTAAATGCACTCAAATTATCGTACTGCGTTTACCTGGACTATATCTCGTAAAACGCGAATAGTGAGCTTGATGCAGCTATAAAATAAGCGGAAACAGCGGCACGCGTGGCTTGGTTTACGAGGCACGACACCACCATCCATGACGGGTGTTCGCAATTACATTTCAATCCTTTAAATTGTTCCATGAGTTTTTTACAATATTATTCATTTCAATCACTTTATTTACATTATAAGACTGTCTCGTTGAACTATTGGCACATACTAAACGCTTAAATTTGATTAAATACATTCAAATGATTGCACTGCGTTTTGCTGGTCTGTGTTTCGTTAAAACGCGAATAGTGAGCTTGATGGAGTTATAAAACGAGCGGAAACAGCACGATGCGTGCTCGGTTTACGAGCCACGACACCCCCCACCATGACGCGTGTTCGCAATCACTGTTCAATCCTATAAATTTTCCCATGAGTACTTTATATAATGTTATTCGTTTGAATGAATTTATTTATCCAATTGTAAAATTTAGGCAGCCTCGTTGGTCTTGTAGCGAATAATGCTGCGATCACGAGGTCCTGCGTTCAAATTACGGGACGATTTAGCGCAGTGGTTAAGAGCTTGAGCCGCTTCGCCCACTGTGTCTAATAGTCGTGGGTTCGATTCCCGCACGGCACAAATCTTTGTGTGACCCACAATTATTTTTTCCGGTCTGGGTATTTGTGTTTGTGAATTTTCATGTTTGTTAACGCACCCACGACACAGGAATAAATCGTATGGTGGGGCTACGTTTTTTTTTTAAATAATACAAAAAAGTCCTAGGTTGCACAAAATATGATTTTTCAATTCATCATCATCATCATCAATCATTTCGATAAATTTCCAATATCAGACCGAGATTTGGTATTGTGCCCGGTATAATGGCAATATGCTAGCCTCCTATTACATGAGACCTAACATCGCCAGCGAAAAGTGGGTGTACATAGTATACCTCTGCAACCTCTACTTGGAGAATACAGGCGTGACGGTGTTTATTTCTTATTGTAAAATTTACGACAAATAGTAGTACTCAGAGAATTTAAAAATAAACATAGCCACGCCATTATTCCCCAAGCGGAAGGTGTGTCAGTGAAGTACGAGAAGCGAGGCTATAGCCACCATATCAGACACTAATCCTAACTCTGGACTGTTACTTAGATTTTGCTATAGAAAACCCACGTTATCATTCCTAGGATTCAAACCTTGAAACTCGCGATCGTCAGCCACACCATACGTTACAAGACCAATGAGAGTCACCAGATACAGATACTAGATACAAAATAAATTGTAACAATGTTATACCAATTTAGTATTAGAACGCTATAACACGTTATTACCAAATCAAAACGAAAATGACAACACGCTTTCTCGACAATATTACACACACATCCCGTTTCCTCAGCAAAGCCGTCGGGGCCCCGTGGTTCATACGGCACGTCGATCTCCATTCCGATCTCAGTCTCGAACCTGTTCGCGTCTCTATTAAAAAGGCAACAACCCGATATTTCACGCACGTGTCCAATCATAGGAATCCGCTTATCGTAGCCGCCGCCATCTACTAACTTAACTCCCCTCCTAATAGCCACTACCGCCGTCCGCGGCATATTCTCACCGACCCTCCCGATGCCCGTACATCCCTTCTTTCGGATACAGATATCGCACAAAGGATCAGACACCGATTTCGCCGGCGAGGTTGAAGAATCCCTTGTCTGCCGACCAGTGCAGAGCACCACGGCGAGACACCTCCTCCCTCCCCCATTGCGACTGCCCAAGCCGAGGCCGTTCCTCCTTGAGGCGCCCTTGAGCTAGTTGCCCTCTGTCCCTTCTGGCTCGAGCGCAGTGGTTGCACGCTCTCCCTCTTATCCGATGAATCTGTAAAGACCCCGCGGCCAACAGCGTAGATCATTCGCACACACACACACACAAAGCTAAGCGCTCTTATATATATAAACTCTAGTAACTATGCCCTAACTCATTTCAATAATTCCATTCGGAACACTACTTATTTAAAAAGTAAAACATTTCCACCGGCATAGGAAAGACATGCCGCATTGTACGTGTTTGCGGCAAGAACTTTGAGCGACGACCACGGACGACCTTTGATGTTGGATATCAGAATTTTGAATTGACCCACTGAATATATAAGCCACCGGTGAGAACATAACATGTTTCAGTTTCGATATATATCTGTATATGTGAACAAGATTAAAGTAATATAATAAACAAAAAAATAAACTCCGTCTCGCCTATACTCTCCAAGAGGCGGTGGAAAATTTTTACCATGCACACACACTTTCCGCCGAGGATGTTAGGGTTACAACCCGCCCGGATTCATGCCAAGCTGCCGGACTGTCGGCAGTCGGCGAGTTTGTTGGAAACAGCGGATGCGAGTTATATCCATTGAAATCACGCAGAATCGCCGAAACACCGTGTAGGAACCTTTACCTGACAGAAAGTAGGTACAGTCCCACAAGGATCTTTTGGCCCGTGGCCAAAATTGGAACTAACGCTGTCAGCAACTAAAATGCCACTTCATAACAGCCGCAGAGTTACCGTTTAGTATAAATGTTTCCAAAGTTCTTTTTTTAATTAGTAACTGTGCGAACCCACTTGTTGAAATATCTCCTTGGAAGAAGAATATTTTTATTAAATGGTAACCCTCAGTTTACACCAATGATGTCAATGTCATCCACGGGCCACTATAGACGAGCATACAAGGTGTGAGGACGAAAAACGATTATATAAAAAGAAGAAATTGTGAAGCTGTAGTGGAATTAATAAAAGAACATTTAAAGAGGCAGACGTTTCATTTCATCCACGAAGAAAACCCTTTTTGCGAACGAAATATTTCGCGGACATATATTGCAATGGTCACGGCACACGATGTCGACGACTTCGTCTGACTTCACCAACGACACATATCACGAAACATTTGCACCCTAATGAATACGAGACTTCAGAGTCATTGCTCACTTGTCTAATAACCTACAAATCGATGTATCATTACCCTTAAACATTCCGATTTTAAGAAAAATATTTTTTAATTAATATTTCTTCCACCCAAAGCAACACAATTCTCGAAATTTAATCAAAAATCATATTTCTGACGATGTAGAAAACGACCTCCTCCCTAGAAATAGGCCTCTATATATAACAAATTCTAATCTGGAATAATATAATATAGGCCTGGGAATTGAGGATGGAAACTGGGAAGATCTCAAGATATTTTTATTTTTTTTAGCAATCTCAATTCTTATTTCGCTCTTTTTAGATAGGCACCTCGAGAAGCGACGGATTTTAAGAATAAAAATAACTATTCGCTTTTGTTATAGCAATCAAACCTTATGAACAGGACGAATATGATACGGCGTGCGCCCTGTTGCAATCACGAGGGAAGATTCAAATGAAAAGCCAAACAAGTTTTTGAAATAGTGCTCCACCCACCAGTTGTGACCCTCTTCAGACAGACGCGACAGACTTCTTAAAATACGACGTTTAGTTGTCCAGTCGCTCGAACGTACGCGGCGCGATTTCGCGCGCGCTTTGGTACAATTTTATAGGGTCACAACTAGCGGGCTTTGCAACGAGCTTTATTGTTCTAATAATCCAATTACAACATCTGTCCTTGTCTAGGATTTTACTCTGCTAATCCTATCTATCCCTTTCTAGGGTTACACTCTTCTAATTCTTTGTATTTACCTATTACATGGATTTACTGACTATTGCTTAGGTGCTATAACTTATTCTATTACAATATCTTATTTCTTACATACATACAACATGGAGACGTCGTCCCGTACAACTTATCTCACACGTTTCGACGCATATTTGTTTAAGAGAAAAAGATCAAGATCTTGTAATTTCTTTATGCTAAACGACCGACGTCGTCATTTGATAGGATATAAAAGTGAGACAAGGGATCAAAGGATGGGCCAATGTGTAAATACTAAACCCACATTTATCAGAGTTATTTTTGGCTTTTATATATATAAATCTGCTGCCACTCTTCGGGTATACTACTGGATCCGCTCAAACCTTACAGCAATGACTTCTATACGGAGTGATTCGGAATTGGGGTACAATGCCGAAAGTTGTTATATTTATATAATAGTATAAATAACTTTTGCTTTACAACTTTTTCTTAGTATAAAAACGTGTAGGTATGAAAGATAGTTTCGGTATAAAGATGAGAAAGGGTATGCTCCGGTAGTTCGGGCATGTATAAAGCATGTCGGAAATAAGAATGACAAAACAGATATGCATTGCGGAAGTTGAAGGATGTAGATACTGGGGAATAGCTTTTTTTTCATCATCATCATCATCAGTCGAAAGACGTTCACTGCAGGACAAAGGCCTCCCCAAAGATCGCCACAACGACCGGCTCTGTGCTGTACGCATCCAGCTTTTACCAGCAACCTTCACCAGGTCATCGCTCCACCTTTTTTTTACGTGGGCAAATCCTCATGGTTTTCGCCAGCCTCGGGGGAAGCTAACGGGGCATGTCGGACTCTTACCGGTTAAAACCAACCACGGTGGCCGGCATCGAGACTTCGGGGAGGGGCGCCGGGATCTTGGAGGAATGCACAGGCGACCGGAAACAAACCTAGACTGTCTTACCATGACCAAATAGACCATGTCTTATCTTAAGGGCAAGTCGAGAGTCTAGCAACCGGCGAGCGTGTATGAGACGAACTATGAAAGCGGAGGAAACCAGAGAGGGCTATAAGGAAAAATCCTGTGGAACTCCGTACCTACTCTCTGCCTATCCCGCAAGGGGTCTGGCGTGATATGATAGATATTTATCATTCAAAATCTTGGTTAAAGTACCAGATAACAGATCTTAGCTCACGAACGACTGTGATTATACTCTGAAAAAGATGGGGGGTAATTTGGGTAGACTGCCTTTCGCCACGTGATTAGCTGAAGACCTATGCTTGCAACTTAGATAGGTCCGTAGCAGGTAATCTTATTAGTACGGTATCTCTGTGCTTAGGTGGACATGTGAAGCCATCAGTTCCTGATTATTGTCACTATAGAGAGCAGTCTATTTTTTCTAGCAGGAAGTCGAAGAGTGATGTCCTTTGTTTGTTTTAATTTCCAAAACTTGTATTATTTCGAATAATAATGTGTAATATTGGTGGAATATTACCATTGTATATTCCTATATGAGCAAGAGTGAAGGTAATTGTAAGAAAGTGATAAAACGTGCCTTCTCGATTTCCTTCAAAACGGCCGTCGCAATTGGTATGTAAAGTATCCATCGCTGTACTATCCAGGGTGGGGTTCTTCATCAATTTTATTATCATCGTTGTCATCAAGTTTATCATGAGATTTAAATTAATTTAGAAACAAGATTATTGCATTTGACTGGACATTGGACATACACACACAAACATAAGTCCTTTTCACCCTATGTTTTCACCAGTCATGGGTTCGCTGACGTTTAGAATTTGACGTTACTAGAAATGTGGTAAGTGTGAAATAGAATCAAATGAATATCGTATCGAGAAAATTGATAACTAAGAATGAATCAATTATAATAAAAAGAATTTCAGAACAAAATGAAAACCCAATAAAATAATTTCATTATTTATTTACGAATCAAACCATTTGTTAGAAATCGACTGACAAATCGCTTGATTCGTCGCTTACGTGTATTATTATTATTATAAAAATCTATTAAATTCTCTGTTTTAATATTTAAATATAGCGCATCCACGTTTATTCATCAATTTCTTGACCATAAGAATACTAACTATATCGGTCAGATACATAGAATAATATATTCGCAAAAAATTACAATTTACATAATTGTAGTAATAGAATTTTATTAAGTTTTAAGATTTTTAAATAATTACGCAAATTTATGAACCGTATATGATTTAATGAAAACCGAGGTAGATTTTGATGTATTTTTATATTCTTGTTTATTTTTTTGATTCTTTATTTTCAATTTTCTTAAATATTATATGCGTGAAATGGAATATGATCGAACATCACCGTTCCCTTGTCTCGGGAAAAAGAGTAACACTAAAATAATGCCTATAGGCCAATTCAGAGACTATCCGATAGCTTAAACAATTGTTACACTGCCTTGGCACACACCGAATGAATGAAAGATGAGGGCAAAAAATGTGAATTTTTATATCAAGCCTGATTTACTGCGGAACCTTTTCCAATCGGATCGTTCCGGTGGCTTTAATTAAGCTTTCTTTATGGTCCGGGAGTGCTGGATTCAATCTCCGTAACGAGGGAACCGTGTTTTTAGGCTACGATTGTGATCAGGGGTGCCCTTGGTGATACCATTTTATGGGTTATATTTATCGACTCTTATTATGTGGGAGTGTAATAGAAACGGCAACGCGACAAATTGCTTGGTCCAGTGGTTAAGTGCTTAAGCCGCCCCACCCAATATATCATGAAGTCGCAGGTTTGATCCCCTGACGGGACTACTTTTTGTGTGACACTAATATTTTTTTTTTGGTCTGGGTGTTTGTGTATGTGAATTTTTATGTTTATTAACGCATTCACGAAACGGAAATAATGCCCAGTATAGGAAACCTTTTTAAAAAAAATAAGAAGGTTTCGCCACATAGCCGACGCAGCACGACGGGAGCAGGCTGGCGAAATTCCTGTATAAATAACGATTTATATTGAATTTGCTGCCTTTTTAATCCCGTTAAAAGCAAAAGCCATGTATCGTCAATACGTACTTTATAACTGTCTGCTTTTCAATTTACGTGTATTATACATACTGTTCTGCCATATTTAATCTGATATCTCAATTATAATCTTTGATCTCAATTCCAATTGTCATTTGAAGTGGACATACTGAAGTCATTGAAGTATTGTATTTATAATCTTTACATAAAAAATCACTATCGTTAATTTAAAAAAGAAATGTTAATTTTATATCCCTTTAGAAGGTGTATTACTACATAAAATCAGCGCTGTTTGCTCTGTGGCGTTGCATATTCCAAAATGAGCAAAATTAAATACGAAATATGCCAAGTAAAACCAAGTCGGGTAGGTGACCAGAAAATAAAGTTTATGGCTAAATTTCAATCTTTATCCAGAAAGATCGATAAGTATGTTTTTGTTATAATACTATGTTTTACATTCATTATAGTTCTTGCGGTTCAAATAAATAGAAATATTAAATACAATAGTGATGTATAGTCATGCTATCGATACCTTTCATTCTTAATGTTAATATTATAAATTTATGATACTAAAGCTTCTAGTATTATCCGTTTTTCTTGACACGGAAACTTATTTTTACAGATGTAAACAATGAGTGGCGGCATGTGAAATGTGAAGACTTGGTTTATATTCCTATATAAAAGCTATATCAATTAAATAAATTAATTAATATATACTAAATTTTTGTATTGTAGTTAAAATGGTAACTTTTTCTTTACAGAAAGAAAAGTTACCATTTTAATATACAGATATTCACATCGTTAAAAAGTCAGAGTGATTACGTAAAATCATCATTCTATTTTTTATTTCATTGTAAGCGGCAGTACTACCTGCTATACCTGCTAAGCTATGAAACCCAAAAAATTTTACATATCGATATCGATAGATTCATTAAATTATTACGTTAAGGCTACATCCCCATTCTTTATTTTATGTTGGCAACATATCAAAATTTTATGTTGGCAGCAAAAACATTTAATTGTATCATGTTGGTCAACTTTGTGTGTAGTCCATACAATTTGCAATTTCGTGGTCTAGTATTAAACGTAGCCTCTTAAAACCTAGCGAATATATTTTCTTTGGACGGGAGCGCGACGGTGGCGCGACCTGGGAGGTTGTAATGTACTGAAATGTATGGGGGACGATGGGGGGACGTCACACAGCGCTGCCACGCTCGGCGCGATGGCAAACGTCACGACCAGCCGCCGTCGCGCCCGACGCGATTACAAATGAAGCGCGGCGTTAGAGAAGCCATCACGTGTACGAGCGAGACGCCGTCACGTGTTCGAGCGGGACGCTAGTATTATTTGATGCTCTTAATTAGCAATCACACAGACATTGGAACGCGCCACACGCGAACAAACGAAGCACTGCCAGAGCGAGAACCCAATACGCGAACGAGTGAGACCCTAGTGTTTTGCTTTAACCTTCTATTAATCACATTGTCACATAGACATGAGGCTAGAACGCATCGCACTCGATGTAAACATGGATTTATTATCCAAAACGGATAAAGCACTCTGCAAAAAAAACGTGACGACAAAGATATTCATCTAGAGCCCCACGACTTTTTCTAAGTAGGGTGACCATACATGGGTATATTTAGGGACTTAATGATTAAATTTAGTCAAGCTATTTATTTTATTAAACATTTTGTTAAATGCGGTAGGTAAATAAATGTGAAGTACTTACTTTATCAAGTGCTATACGCACAAAATCAATACGTCAAATATCAAATATAAATTGATAGGAGATTACAACTTCTGATTCGTACGGACGACGACCTGATCCAGGGGTTGATTAGATCATTGGATCCAGTAGTTGCGGGTTTGATCGCCGCACGCGAATTTTTTTGTATACCCTTAAAAATTCGTCTGTGTCTTAGTGTTCGTGTATGACTCAGGAATAAGTCCTAGTGTGAGTTATGTATAAAACGAATCGCTAAAATGCGCTGAAATCCACATATCGTTATATACTATACTTTATTGAACGCATTTGAGACATAACATAAATAGCTATAGTATCCGAATAAGTTCTTCATTATGGTAACCGTACAGCATCGCAATGGGTGCTTGCGAGACACCGGGCTCTAGGGCTTTGGTCTCACTCATCAAGGTTTCTCGAGTTATTTAAATCACATGAAATTCAGTGTTGTGTCTTAACGTTAGAGTCTAATCTGCTCTAGCAATTTTTTGATATTGCTCAATCCGTTTTGGATAATACATCCATGGATGCTAGCACAGCTGGAGCGAGAAGTCGAAACACGTGCAAGGGAGACGCTAGTATTGTTTATGTATGAAATGGTTTGAATTTTAGACGTTGACACCAACATGGCGGTCGCCCCATAGAGGTTAGGTTTAAAAGCATAGAGGGATTATAGACCCGGCCCAGCTGTACACTTTTTCTGGACATCAATTTAGGTACCCAATTTAAAAATGTTTGTTTCTACATGGTTCGAACTTTTTTTTTAAACCAAATGCTTGTGATTTAAGGGTAGGCTCCACGCAAATTTATCGTTTACTATTTGTTTGTCTAGTGACTGTGTTCTTGGAAACTTTTTATTTGTTTTCAATTATTAAAAATACTATAATAATAATACTTTATTGTTTGCAATCATTTTCAACCTACATTAATACATTTATAAAGAAGCACAATTAAAATGAATATTGGCTAAAACAAAAACAGTGAGTACTCTGCCCCCTAAACTAGGTTTATATACCTGTGGCTTAGGAATCTGTATTCATTCATAACAATGTGCCTATAGTAATAAATTGATCCAGGGATTTATAGTGTGAGTTGCAATAGGTAGGTAGATGTATAAATTATAAAATAGCTGATATTTACTTATAATATAAAAAGATCAACTTTTCATTCGGAAGAAAAGCCATTCAAAACCAAAAAACAGAAACAGTATGTGTGTGTGTGTCTGTGCGTGCATTTCTTAGTGTTGGAAAATGTGTCAGAGTGCATGGCAAAGTATAAGAGTTGTTTAGGAGGTGTTATAATTTACAACCCCTAGCATGAGCTATTCCGTCATCTCGTAGGTAAGTAGTTTTGAGTGAGCTTTGAGTTTAGTTTTACAGTTATATTTATTTAGTATATTTAAAGGAACCTGTTTATTTACAGTATTGTACAATTTTGCACTAGAAATAAAGAAATTACGTTCGGTAAATTTAGTACGATAACACGCTATGCGAAAAGCTCTGTGCTTAATTCTAATATTTGGTTGGGAGCGTGGACGAGACGAGTGCTTTCAGAGTACTGTCAAGTATATGTAAAGTTGTCTAACTGTGAGGAAATCGCAATTGGCATATAGTTTTGTAGTAGGATATCTCATGGGCTATTATATCGTAAGGTGTAGGTTATGTATCGTAAGATACATAACCTACAAACCCACTCTCTGAGCCCGTTCAATACGGAAGAGATCGCATTTATTAGCTCCACCCCAGCCTGGAAGCCAATATGTTAGCAGAAACTAGCACAGGGAAGAATATACTAGTTCCAGTATTTTTTGATCCGCCGATTTCCGCAAATTCCTAATAATATATGTGAGCTTGCAAATACGGCTGGATAGTAAAGTAATGTGCACATTCCAATTCACGTTTTGATCGATATTGATACCCAGATATTTGGCACAGGAGGTTCTTTTAATGGAATTGCATTGGGCCGTGGAAGGACATGGGCCTTTAAGATGAACGTATCTGGAAGAGTTTGGTTGGCTCTGAAACTAAAAGGCACAGAAACTGGTTTTGCTATATTTAGCCTAAGAAGATTATGGGCAAGCCATTTACTCACTTCAGCCAGTGCTAAATTAGCAATTTGGTAGGTTTCAATCTAGGTCCTTTAGATAGTCTGAGAAAATCTGGAAAGGATGATCTCTAATTCCGATGCGATCCATTTTGGCCCGTAGGATCGGCATTGAGACAGTGTCGAAAGCTTTAGATAAATCGAGGAAGATTCATAAGCATTTCTGTTTGGCGTCGAATGTTTTCGCGACATGTTCAGTTAATGCTAAGACAGCGTCTTCAGTGCTAATCCCGGCTCTAAAACCAAATTGATTGTTTGAGATAATGTTACTAGAGTTAAGGAAGCTAATCTTTCCTTACATACCTCTCTGGCTTCCTCGACTCTCATAGTTCGTCTCATACACGCTCGCCGGTTACGGAGACTCTTGACTTTTCCATCAGATAAGACTTGGTTTATTTGGTCGTGGTAAGATAGTCTAGGTCTTCTCCGGTACCTGCATTCTTCCACTTTCACATAGTATATCTGTTTTGTCATTCTTCCCTCTGGCATTCTTTCTATATGCCCGAACCAACGGAGCATGCCCTTTCTCATCTTTACACCGATACTATCTTTCAAACCTGCTCGCTGTCTTACTATGCTGTTGCTAATGCGGTCGGTCAGCTTCACTCCGCACATCTTCCGCAGAGCTCGCATTTCTACCGCATTTATCCTACTTTCATTCTCCTTCTTACATACCCAGCTCTCGCTACCATATAACAGCGTTGGGACAAGAACTCCGTTATGTATGGCCAGCTGCGCCTTATGGCTTAAGTGCCGGCTCCCGAGTAGCTTTCCAATCGCACCATTCACTCTGTTCCCTGCACTCACTCTTCTCTCTATGTCAGCGGTGTATTTCCCATCCTTACTGAAGGCGCATCCAAGATATACAAACTCATTCACTTGCTCCAGCACATCGTTACCAACCACAATCCTTACATTCGTTCTGGTTTCTTCCCTTTCAAAAACCATAATCTTGGTTTTCTTCACATTCAAGTGTAAGCCATTCATCATGCAGTCGTTTTTCATAACTGTGACTAGTGTTTGCAGATCAGTGGCTGTTGGCGCTATTAAAACCGCGTCATCTGCATAAAGTAGATGGTTTACCACTAAGTCACCCATTTGTACACCTTCATTCATCGCTTTCAGTCTTTGAAGACTTTTGTCCAGATATATTATAAACAGTCTAGCGGACAACACGCAACCCTGCTTGACGCCGATTTTAACGTCAAACCAAGGTGATCTGTTACCACCCACCCGTACGCATGCCTTGCAGTCCACATAAGTGGACTGGACGGCTCGCAACAGAGTACCATCTATACCATACTCTAGCAAAATGTCCCAAAGTCTCTTTCGCACAACTCTGTCAAGTGCCTTCTCCAGATCTACAAAACCGCAGAAAACCTTCCGGCCCACTGCCAGATGCTTCTCTACGATGTTGCGGAGTGAGAAGACTTATTCCGAACATCCTCTTCCAGACCTGAAACCTTGAACCTTGAACCTTGAACCCCCTTGTGCCTCGCACAAGGGGGTTTCATTAATACTCCGTATATTAAAGTGGAGTATTGTAAGTCCTCTAGATGGATTGTCGACGTATGACAGTTTTCCGGTTTACATTTAAACGATTTAGATACCCTAAGCGAGTCAATTTCGTCCTGTAATAGATCTATATTAGCCATTTGTTAAGTATATAAAAATTTTTGTGAAAACTATATAAAAAAGATATATAATAAAAATATTTGTGAAAACATGGCGCCACAAAACTAAAATAACGTTCTTTATATTGGAACGCAAATCTTATTGGTCTAGTCTTATAGGTCGTTCGTTCGCTAACGTCACCCGTGGTACGGCCGCTCCTAACACGACGAAATTGCTAACAGCGGATCGGAATCCTATTTGCATTTGTATTATGTTAAGTCTAGAACAAGTAAGTGCGCACCTGTACAGAATTTGTCTTCATGATACCTGTTTGGTTGAGGCATTGAAGCCACGGGACGATTATGCTTCATTTAAACTGCCAGTACCAAAAAAACATTTGGATAAATATTTATTGCCTATTCATTGGGCGGAGGATGTTCACCTCAAGCCATGGCGTAGTGGATTTCGCAAACAAACTAAATAAATAATCTAAGCCAAAGCATTATTCAATGTTCTTTCAGAGTGTAAGAGGTCTACGCTCTAAGTTAGATATTTTAAAACCAGCTATTGTGGGGAAGCAAATAAAACACCTTTAATATATGGTTATTATAACTTTAATCTCGAACATTAATTCCGTGTGGATACACTACGTCTGCTTCGTTTGAGCGCTCGAATCGTACTAACTTAAAAAGTCAAATCAGATACTGTTTAAATTCAGCGTTTACGTTAAATCAACAAATCAAATGAAATACTATTTATTTTCTTGAACAATTCAAAGTCAGGTAAAATACTTCTAAAATTCAAAATAAATAATCTGTAACCGGAAATCGCGTCATTCGGCATCGTAATGCCTGTTGGCAATCACTTACTCATAATACAAAAAAAAACACTCTTATACAGGCATTCTAATTTGCCTTAATAGTTTATCATAAGTGATATCATAACGCTTCCCGAAACAACTATTTCAATTACAATTAATTATATTAAATCGTAAATATGTATCATGAAACAATTGTAATCTGTTTTTGTGTAAATAAACAAAACTAACATCATGGTACATTAATTTATTTTGTATAGAAGTAGTTAAAGGCGTACCTAAATCGTGACATTGGCTATACACACATTATAATTATTTAAACGTATTTCTGTTTAAGAGCTTTTGATCACAATTTTCAACCTAACCAAACCCAAATTACATTATATAGCAATAATTTAGATAGATACCACGATTTATTGCATCTGCCAAACACGTGAACAAACTATGAATAATAAGCGATAAAATGAAGCCCAACCGCATTACTTTCTTTACAACCGCATAACTGTGTGACGCATGTATTCGCTCCCAAGACGTAACAAAAATGACTAAACAACTAAGTTTTGCTTTACGAATACCTAACCCCAAAACCGAACTTCCAATTTAAAAGGGTTATTTACCACCTTTCAAGCATTTTGATACACAAATTAACTACGACACTTGTGCCTATGCGTGTATCGCGAAAAATGTTTTTGAAAAGCACTTGAAACCTTATTTATTTATTCTTTATTGACCAAAATAACATTGATTACTTAGAACATTTACACAAAAGATGTACAAAGGCGTTCTTAACTCAATTTGAGTTATCTGCCAGCTAACCCTAGAGTGAAGAGATTTATGTGGAAGTGAGAGCAATTGTACAACAATCACAGAACTAAAAAAATAACAGAGAAAGAATTCAGAGTAAGAAGTACATAAATGATATTTACACAAATATGAATTAATATAATAATTACACAACACTTATACATATAAATACATAACATATATATTAACTGGAAAGGAAATACTCTTTAACTCTTCTTTTAAAAACATCTAGAAAACAACCAATTCTAAAATTTCACCGCACGTGTACGTGCGGTGAAATTTTTATTTACTGTAGTATTACTAATTACTACTATTAATTTACTGTAGTAAATGAGCTATCATAGATGGTCATCTTCATTTTTAATTAAGATTTAATTTTGTTTAATACAGCGGATTTGCTAGACACTTGACTAAAGAGTGACAGCAATTCTTGCTAGCTTACATTCGAGTATAATAACAATAGATAGGACTCAATTGCCAATTTGGAACCAACCACTTTCAGTTTCCGCGCCGTCACGTCACACGCCGTATACACACATAATTTCTTTGGCACAGCTGCTTTCATCATCGGTACGGAACGGAGAAAGCAGATGCTTTCGTTTAACCTTAATAAACCTGCAATGACGTAGTCTCGGAGATGTAAAGTCGGCAGCATGCCGCCCAATACTCATCGTCGCAGACCGCACCAAGTGGAGTACTAGCACAACCCTCTGAAGTCATTGATTGCAATACCTCTCTACAAATAATAGCAAACATTCGACGTGTAGTATTTATATTCAAACTGTAATAGCGTATAAAAACTTCATTAAACGCACAGAAGGGAATATAAGCAGGGATTCACGAAACTTTTGGTCTTTTTACAAAGGATCAAAGATCTACCAGGCATTCATGTAATGAGTTCGAATATCAGGGTAATATAGTAGCTGGTATAAATGCTGCCAATGCCTTCGCTAATTATTTTAAATCAGTATTTTTTTAAATGTACCTTCGCTAGACTATAAGGTCGCGGAAAAAGATGCAGCAAGCCATTTATGCTCCTCTCGTATTGCGCTTGATCATATAAGTTTAGCTGACTTGAAATTTGCAGTAAAACGCATGAAGGCTCGCTCATGAATCGGACCGGATGGTATACCGGCTTTTATAGTGAAATACTGTGTGTCAGTTTTAGACAATCCTCTTGTTCATTTTTAATTAACCTTTGCAAACTACAACCTATCCAAAATTGTGGAAAATATCGCATGTGACGCCTATACCCAAGGATGGCTCCAGGTTACGGGTCGAGAACTACAGACCTAAAGCCGTGCTGTCGGCATTTGGCAAGGTATTCGAATCCATTCTAAACAGATACATAGTCAGGCAGATTCAGCTGCTATTAAGTGAGTGTCAGCACGTATTTAGATCCAGTAAATCGACCACGACTAATCTTATTAACTTTGTTGACTACGCTGTTACAGAAATGAACAAAAACAGGCAGGTAGATGCAGACTTTGAGTTTAGGAAGGCCTCCGACTGGGTCGATAACGATCAGTTTTCTGGCTTTCGGTCGGAGTCATATGACACCTGTTCTAGCGTAAGCCAGAGAAGTACGCTAGGACCAACGCTGTTCCTGATCATGATCAATGACCTGCCAGCGGTTGTGGTGACAGCTAAGTGTCTTATATTTGCTGATGACCGCTAGCTTTTCTTGGGTATTGGGAATTTAGAGGATTGTAGTGTACTACAACGCGACATTGACAATGTTGTCAAGTGGAGTGAATACAACAACTTAGAATTTAATCCTTCTAAGTGTAAAATGATAGCATTTACTCGGTCTCGCTCGCCGTAAAGTTTTCACCTACAACGTGTCTGCAACACAGATGGAGCGGGTTGCGGAAATACGTGATCTAGGTGTAATTCTTGATACAGGTTTGACATTTAATTCGCATATCACTGGTTTATGCAGTAGAGCTTATAAAACACTTCACTTTGGTTCGTAGTATTTTGGAGTATAATTCAATTACTTGGGATCCTCATAAGTCAAAATATAAAATTATGTTAGAAAGAGTTCAACGGAAGTTCGCACGTACACTTTACAAAAAACTTTACGGATATTATCTGTACTTGTATCCATCCCTGTTTTTTGCAGGTATGGTAGGCTTAAATAAATTAGATTGCGCTGTAATGCGCAATCAGTAAACCTCTGCCACCCTCGCTTTGGGAATATAGGCGTGACGGTATTTATTTTATTTTTTAATTATAAAAAACTTACTCTATACTATACCGATTCAACCGATCGGCTCTATAACTGAAATAGAACTAACTGCCTTTGTTTGCAAACCCAATAAAAGTACAACGTGTTTAAACTACCAAAACAGACTTAAGTAACTAGTCAAGAAGAGCTTCTTATGAATTTAATAATCTTTAGGGAAACGTGTTCTCACATAACGCACACGTATACAAAATTCGACATAAATATGTTTTATCGTCAATAAAAGTTACACTGTTAGCAAAACTTTATCGGTACATTTTTAGGCCTTAATACCTCAATTAGAAAATACGGTACCCTTATAGGATCACTGAATTGTACTTTATTCTCAAGAACGGATAGAGGTATTCATTTAAAATTTATGTCAAATACTAAGTTAATACTGTGCCTTTGTGATCAGAATAATTTAAGCTTTTAAGTCCATGTAGAGTAAAAATTTGTAATGATGTATTTTAACTGTCCCACCGTTGGGCACGGGCCTCCTCTCAAACTGAGAGGGTTTAGGCCATAGTTCACCACCCTGGCCCAGTGCGGGTTGGTGAACTTCACACACCTTCGAGAAACTCTTAGGCATGCAGGTTTTCGCACGATGTTTTCCTTCACCATTAAAGCAAGCGATCATTAATTTTAATACGCACATGCTTTCGAAAAGACAGAGGTGCGTGCCTGGGTTTGAACCCGAGACCTCTGCCTTAGCAATCCAACGGTCTAACCAATAGGCTATCACTGGTGCTTCTATATTTAAACTCACTCATCAAAAATCATAGGGTACTTCTCTCTGACCTAGGATCATGAAATTTGACAAGAAGCGAGCTTTAATAGTACAAATAATGAAAATACCTGGAAGTTATAAATGTGTAAATCCGAGAAAAATATCTTCAAAATCGAAGAAGAATTAAAATAGCGATATCTAGCAGCGCTTATTCGGAACCCGCAAAGTGCGAGTTCTACTCGCACTTGTCCGATTATTTTAATTACAATGAACTAAGCTCTTGGAAATGAATTAAGGAATAGCAGTGAGCAGATACGGGCGGGATCACGAAGGTCAGCTGACCTCTAGGATACCCGGATTACTTTCCGTTTCGAAGCAATGACCAGATAAATTAGTTTCTAACTTCCTTAATGTACCTGCTGATAGGGAAACACTGTATAAATTGAAAGTTTTTTCTGAACTACCGTTTTATATTATTTTGAATGAGCGAAAACGGTTTTTTGAAGATTTCAGCAACAATGCAACAATTCCGATAAAATCATAACAAAAGCAGGGCAGCTAGTGACATGCTGTTTTTTAATAACGACACCATGAACCCTAGTGCTCCAAATAGTCGGTCAGAAACTTCCTCTCGGCGCCGATATACTCCAGGTGTACGCCGCGACACCCCTGATCTGCTAACACCGGGGTTTCCCCTTAGTTGTTTAAGACCACCACTTGAAAGCCCATCTAGTGAGCGACGAGTCACCATCGGCCACGGGCAGTTAGGTACCACTAATAATGGTCGTTGTCCGTGCCCTTTGAAATAGATCGGTTTTATCCATCTGACCTCATTTGCATAGTTCTTGTTCTCTTCCCATAATTTACAATAGTCTTTGCACGTTCTGGGGTCAGTTTGCTGTTCATGCCTCTATATCTTTAGCAATTGACAGCAGGTGACAAACATAACATGAACTTCTCGCAAAGGACCTCTACTGACGTGTTAGTTGAGTGCCCTATGCTTTCAAAGGTTCGGGAAAACCCTGTAAATCTCAGCGAGATACATTCAAAATCAGCATGTATCTACTGTGCCATTGTTGAGAGATTAAGTCATACTCTACCACGCGGACCCTGTTCGGATTAGCGGAGGCAAGTTTGTGGCTGTTGGAATCTATTAAGCCGCTCATAAGGCTTCCAACTCCGCTTAACCACTGTACACAATGTATAATGGTACTGGGACCAACGGCTTAGCGTGCCTACCAAAGCACGAAGATGCTTAAAATTATAAATACAACAAACGGTCACCCATCGCAGACCGACCGAGTCGAACTATGCTTAACCTTGTTGACTGTTGCGAACTCCTTGGTGCCACACCGTTATAAGTGCCTCTTTCAAGCTCTTAATGTACACCTAATGCTAATTGGTATCAGAATTCATTTTAGTATTGGGATCCCAGAAGACATGAAGAGGTGGGCGCGCTATTTTTATCGACCAAATAATTATGTAAAGGTGTGTAAAAACATAATAGATACCTAGTACACACACATATAATATATACATAAAACTAGTTCCATTTCACTAAAATGTTATCTATTATGTTCACAATAAAAAGGCAAACTAAATAAAATTAAACTTATAAAAACACTTTCATCGTTACAAGTTCTCAATAAATCTGAACTCGGCTGTATCTCGGCTAGGAATATTTATTCAAAGTTATTCTCTTCTTTAGTAAAATAATT
Organism: Phalera bucephala; assembly: GCA_905147815.2. NCBI lineage: Eukaryota > Metazoa > Arthropoda > Insecta > Lepidoptera > Notodontidae > Phalera > Phalera bucephala. The sequence continues at coordinate 6,293,011 of LR990629.1, read as the reverse complement.
TTTCGGTATCATCTATAGGTGTTTCTATGCCTAAAATGTTCAAAGGTTATATACATTTATTTTTGGATTGCGCAACGCTAATACGAGTATATAAATATACACAATAATAGCTTTCTGTCTGAAAGAGGAGACACGAATGTGAGTGAAATGTGTAAATGAAAGATGTGATGAGACTGTGTTATTTTAATCTACTAAAGGTTATGCGTGGCGTTATATAAATACACATAAATAGAGCCTATATTTGCGTACTTAGATACTAAATCGAATGCTGGCTATAGCGGCTGTCTGAATCATTATGCAATAACCCAGTTTCATGTTTATCTAACCCTCATTTCCATAAGCTAATGACTCGTACACCTGTAGGGATTAGATCGTTGTTGATGTTTCTACATTTTCAGCGATTGATCTAGGTAGGGAAACTACATATGAATAATACATTAAATTCTCTCAAATCATCTTAATGTGCTGACCCATGTTCTTGCGCAAGCCAGACCGGAGAAACATCTATCTAAACACTATGAGATTGTTGTAGCAGGACACGCTTGTAGCGCTGTGGTAGCTCGTAGAGGCTGGTAGCGGTATTCGTAGTGATCTATCTATCATTATCATCACGCCAGATCTCTTGCGGGGTGGGCAGAGACACTGCAGAATTCTTGGAGCGACGGTGTTTTAGGTCAGCTATGTGTTCTTTAACCCGAGTTTTTACCGGTCTTTTTGTTTGTCCTATATAAGAGAGACCACATTCACAATCAAGCTTGTATACTCCTGCATCTTGTAGAGGGCTGTAACACCTAACAGATGGTAAAAATTGACTGATCTTCTTCGGCGGCTTATAAAATGTTTTAATTGAAGCACGCTTCAAGATGTAGCTGATCTTGTCCGTGACTCCTCGAAACGTCGGGAACTTAAAACTCAAAATTAGACCACAATAAAATCCGAAAACTAGTTTTATTTCATGTTTAATATTCGCGTAAATCTAAGAACTCAGTATGTGTTATTAATGTTATAATGCATATTAATTCATTAAAATATATCTCAAATTTGTCCGTTCTCCTCTATGTAGAGCTTTATTAAACAGTGGCAATGGACAGTACAGAGTTCCAACAGGTTCTTTCCATTCATACCTCTCTGACTTCCTCCACTTTCTCCTTCGTAGGGGTCACCAAGGTTAAACAGCGTCCGGCTCGGTTAGTCTGAGATGGATGATCGTTTATCGCATTTTATTTTCGAGCGCCATTGTGCTTCGGAAGGTACGTTAAACCATTGGTTCAGATAACTACTTAACGTAGTAATCGTTAAGCAAAGTTAGAAGAAGCCTTATAGGCGGCTTCCAACAACAGGTGCTTCCAACAGCGGCTAAGTCCGCGTGGTAGAATATGACCTAATCACTTTCACCTTTATTTATAAGAGAAGACTTTTGCTAAGGAGTGGGATCAATATATCTTTATATAAATAAAAATCAGTTCCCGAATGTATCTAAGCGCCTAACTTTAAAACACTTGCGCCTATTTGGCTAATTCTGTTTTTGTTGTGATTGTAAATGTCAGGACAAGTTTCGTATAAAGAAAAATGTTTGAATAATTGTACGGAAAAGTGAAAAATTTGGGTAACAAAATCTCCATATAAAAAAGTGAGTGAGACAGAAGACAGTAGGGAGTACTTTACGACAGTACTTCAAAAATATTGACAGAATGGTCTCATTTTCTTCATTAGTACACCCGTGCGAAGTAGGGGCGGGCAGCTAGTTTATTTATATGTTGATTTATATTGTATGAGAATATTCAATATGCAGAATCAAAATACCAGGATCTCATAAATGCCAGACGTAGGTTCTTGCAGCAATATGTACTCGTATTATTATCGCACGTCGCGAATACCTCGATTTGAAAACATGGATACAATTTGTGTTCACCACTCGTACGCGATATATATTTTTCATGCGAACCATTTTATTCCTCAATCGTGAAGCTGGCACCGAATTTATAGATGAAATCTAAGAAAAAAAAATGCTACAAGCGAATTTGTTACACGGAAGATTATGTTTTTTAAGATGGAACCTTGCTAAAAAAAAATGTGTCATTTGATTCTACGATATATTAACCTTAACTACTTTTTGGTTTTAAAACTAAATACGAAATTAAATTTTTTATTGAATTTCATTTCAGATAACAAGCAGAAGACTTCAAAATGACGCGCGTGCATTTCTTTTATATTCAGCAGTGATAGCTTAGTGGTAAAACCGTTGGACTGCAAAGTTAGAGGTCTCTGGTTCAAATCCAGGCATGCACCTCACTCTTTGCGAAATATATGCATATTAAAAATTAATTATCATTTTCTTTAACGGTGAAGGAAAACATCGTGAGGAAACCTGCATGCCTAAGAGTTTCTGGATGGTGGTGAAGTTCGCCAAACCGCACTGGGCCAGCGTGGTGGACTATGGCCTAAACCCTCTCAAATTGAGAGGAGGCCAGTGCCCAACAGTGGGGCAGTTTTTTAACAGGACTTCAATTATTATTATTATTTTATCCATACATCTATTTTTAACCGACTTCGACAAAAGAAGGAATTAATCATGAAATAAAACTATTTTTCGGATTTTATCGCGGTTTATTTTTGGTTTTTAAGTTTCCGACGTTTCGAGTGCTTTGCAGCACCCATGAATAGTTTTATTTCATGTGTAATATTCGCGTAAATCTAAGAACTCAGTATAGGAATTAATCGTCTGCATTTTTTTCTTATAAAGAGATATGTACATAACATATAAAAAAGCTAGATACCACTAGATACCTTTATATATAAGGATGTACTAAAGTTCTAACTAAACTAATCGACAGAGAACCAATATACTTAAACTAGCGACCCGCCCTGGCTTCGCACGGGTGAACACAAAAACTTTCTCTTTAATCACTATCCATTGGAGAAAACCGTATGAAAATCCATTCTGTAGTTTCTGAGTTTATTGCGCTCAGACAGACAGACGCGGCGGGGAGACTTTATTTTATAATATGTGACTACATATTAATAATATTATAGGAGAATTTCTTGTAGTGACAAGTATTATTATCAAACTCACTCATCTCCAAACACAAGAAAATATACATTTAATCAAGTTAAAATCTCTATCCACTCAACTAACTAATTGAAATGAAATTGCAGATTCTTACAATTGGTTCCAATTTATTGAGAGAGCGAGTCTATTGCGCTAATTGATGCAAAAACAATTGTTAGGTTAATTAAAGAACTTGTTATTTTACGCAACATATATTTGACGGATGATTTAGCGCAGTGGTTAAGAGCTTAAGCCGCTCTGCCCACTACGTCTAATAGTCGAGGGTTCGAGTCCCGCACGGGACAAATCTTTGAGTGATCGACAATTATTTGTTCCGGTGTGGGTATTTGTGTATGTGAATTTTCATGTTTGTAAACGCACCTACGACACAGAAATAAATCCTAGTGTGGGGCTACGTTAAAAAAAAAAAAAATCTGTTTATCTATACCATCACGCCAGATCCCTTGCGCGGTAGGCAGAGATTACAGAGTTCCAACAGGTTCCAACATTTATTTAAATAAAATAAAAATTGCCTCGTTGGTGAATAATGAACTTTGGGATCACGAAGTCCTGTGTTGAAATCCTAGAACGGACAAATGTAGTGTTTCTATCGAAAAATTCCCTGTCGCAGCCCGGAATTTGAAAGTGTGCCCGGTGTATTGCAATAGGCTCGCCTTCTAATACATGGGACCTAACATCTTCGGCGAAAAGTGGGTGTAAACAGTACACCTCTGCCACCCTCGCTTGGGGAATGTAGGGGGTGACGGTGTTTTATTTAAATTCTGTATCACTGCTGACAAAGTCTTTTCACAAATTGAGGTGAGAGAGAATAGGTCACACTTCATTAGGCGTATCCAGCGCGAATGGGTGGAGGCAGGTTTTTATCTCGCCGCTGTTGGAACTTATTAAGAACTTATATTTCGGTACATTGACTTACAATTTCAATATTTTAATCAACGAGAGATTAGCCTACCATTGATACCAAAAATCTGTTAAAAATCTACTGATATTAAGCAAATAAATCCCTGAGTTAAATAGCCGTAACCGATCGTTAGAAACTTTAATTTTGTACATCGTCAAAGGGCTGGGAAATATGTATTTAACATATATTTCTACTTGATACCCTATGTTCATTCTTGAAAAAATGAGCCTGTGGGATTACCGCGAAAAAAAAATGTTTTTGTATTTCATGCACGTCAAGAAATATCTGGATTAGAGACTTAATATTCCGAAATATGATTTTTGACTGTATATTTTAGAATCTGGTAAAAGGAATTCACGCTTAAAGGAAATTTTCTCGATAGAAAAAAATCTAAAGTCAACTATCTATTGCTTCACATTTTCTGATTCCAACACGAAATGCTTATGAACTAATGAACAGAATTTATTGAAAACATAGCAAATAATTGTAGCCTAGTTCTTGTAAAGCAGCTTTTTAGTCCGTAGTGTAGTTTTTTTTAGAAAATGATAAAATTTGCTTTTTCTCATACGTCGTTTATTTCCGAGCGCGCACCAATATATCTATCTATCTATCTATATCATCACGCCAGCTCCCTCGCGGGGTAGGCAGAGAGTACAGAGTTCCAACAGGTTCTTTCCTTACATACCTCTCTGGCTTCCTCCACTCTCATAGTTCGTCTCATACACACTCGCCGGTTACGGAGACTCTTGACTTGCCCTTCAGATAAGACACGGTTTATTTGGTCATGGTAAGATAGTCTAGGTCTTCCCCGGCACCTACATCCTTCCACTTTCGCATTGTATATCTGTTTTGTCATTCTTTATTATTCTCACCAATATATCCGTCCCTTATTATTCTTTTGTAAAGTAATTGCATCACTGTCGCTCTCCCAATCGATAAATGGTAGACCCTTAAATGTCTGACAAACAGACAAGGACAAAAAGTAATCCTATAAGGGTTCCGTTCTTCCCCATTGAGGTACGGAACCTTATAAAACGGAAACATTCAAGTTAAAAGTAATACATCTGGAAAGTGAATGTAGGTTGGCATATGAAGAGTAATATTGGAGGTTGTCGACATAGCGGCACCTGCGCCGGAAATACCCTCATGAGAAAATTAATGGAGGCGATGAACTGACTGGCGTAGGAAAGTAGACGATCAGTTCGATGTTGCTACTTGTGTTTTTATTTGAACACCGTCACGCCTATATTCTTATAGGGGTGGCAGGGGTGTATGTGTATACCCACTTCTCGCCGACGATGTTGGGTATTAATGTAAGGCGGCGAGCATATTACCATTATACCGGGCACAATGCCAGACTCCGGACCACTACAATTTTTTCGATAGAAAAACTATAGTTTGTCCGACCTAAGACTTGAACCCAGGACCTCATCCATAATCACTAAGCGCATTATGCACCACTTGGGTAAAGAGTACGTTTTTTTAAAATAGAAAATAATATTTCCTGTAAGTTTTTTTTACTTAGAAGCAAACTTCAGTGCATTCCTGTTCAGAGGACTTAGCATGAAAAAGTTGACGTAAGTGTGACGCTAACGAGTTGATTTACCATTCTTCTCACGCTACAAATTTACAAAATAAACATATACGTGACAGCACGCTAACTTCAATATTTTCGTACTAAGCCCTCAGATTGTTTTAACAATCTCCCTATAAGTCTTTTAAACGTCCAACCACCCCTTTACTAAGATATGGACTTTCGCAGTATCTGCTCCAGACTATATCCTTTTATTGTTATTAAATGACAGAGAGCCGGGGAGAAAGTTTCACGGCGTCTAATCCGCCAGAAGCTGAGCTCAGACGTCCATCTTGAAAGAACTTTGTGTTATTAATACCTACGATACTTTGGAGAAGTAATAGCCAAGTTAGTACTTGTGTGAAATAGTGTGATCCAAAAATAGCGACAGGCTTACACCCTGCTACATTAGTATCTTGGCGAAATGTTGGTGCGCTATGTACTTCAATGTCTAGCATTTGAGGAAAAACAAACATATACCTAATATGCATGCTGATATATTTCTTCAGTTATTTAAAACAGCAACCTTGTTATGGGCCTAAGGTACGGCCAACCAACGCGCCCGCGATGACTTCCGCGTTTGCAAATGCCGTGGCGATCAGTGTCTCCCTATGATCGCGCGTGCAGATGCCGCACAAATAGCGCGTGCCGGACACAGAACGCGTTGGTGTGAACTGATAGCCATCGCGGACGCCGCTGGACGTGTTGGTTTGGCAGTAAAGGTACTGCCAAACTAACGCGTCTAGCCGCGTCCGCGATGGCGTCCGCATTTGCGTCTGCCGTGGTAATCAATGTCTCCCTATGATCGCGCGTGCAGACGCCGCACAAATAGCGCGTACAGGACGCTGAACGCGTTGGTGTGAACATATCCATACGAATACTACTGTAGGAACTGATTGCCACCGTGCACGCCATCGCGAAAGCCGCTGGACGCGTTAGTTTGGCAATACCTTTAAACGTTCAATGACCCCGCCCATATTATCCTTTCTACTTACAGTTTATTGTTAACACATACACATATAAATAAAACAAAATATATAAAGCTAAATACCGCCACTCCTATATTCCCAAAGCGGGGGTATTAGACGTGTACTGTCCTAATCCACTTTCGACGACGAAGTTAGGTACCAATTTAATAAAGGCCTAGGCTACTGGGAATTTTTCGACGCAAAAACACTTTGTCTGACCAAGGAATCGAACCCAAGACTTCGTGATCGCTAGGCGCATTATATGCCACTAGAGCAAGGAGCCAGGAAAGCTAACATATTTGTGTAAATGCGTAACGGCGTCAATCCTGTCGAACTGAAGCCAAACCAAATAGCTACTATAAGTACAGAAATATACTATGTATGTACTCGTGCATGCCTTCTCGGATCGTAGGTTTAATAAACACAGAGCAAAATCGACATTATGAACACAATTTATATTCATTCCACGTTTTGTTTGACCGATGATAAGTTATAACTCATATTTATGTAGACTATTGAACTTAGTTTAGGGTCGAAATTGTCTCAAATTTAGATCCTACGTACACACGTAGAAATGTTATTGTAATATAATGATGTTTGAGACAGGGACCAGCTTACAATCGCCTTTATAATCCATACTCCATACTAATATTATAAATATTAAAATAAGTCTGTTTTTTTCTGTTACCTTTTACCGCTTAAAGCACAAACAGTTTTAGACGAAATTGGGTAACGAGATAAAGGCATCCCAGGGGAGCTAATAGGCTATCTTTTGTCCCAAAAATACTGAAGGGGATGAAAGTTTGTATTGGTAATGCATGGTTTTACAAGTTAAGGATAGAAAATAAAGAATTAGAAGTTTCCACGTTTTAAATGACGTGATCTACCTAGAAATTACGCTAACGAAGTCGCCGGTACGGCTAGTCTCTCTCTAACTCTAAACATCTGACAGTATTAATAGTTTAATCTACAAAGATGCGTCTTACCCTATCTCCTAATCGCTTCTATTACAAGTGTGCAATGTTCTGTTCTGTGTAGTATCGTTACACACATGTAACGATACTGTAACGGTGTATGTTTTCATAAAACTACTCGATGTGGGAAGTGTGTGCATCAGGATGGCGGTGTAATGTTACGAGCGAACATGCAGTATGTATGGAAGCTATGTAACTTTTATGTACCTGATTGCACCTACAATAAAAATCAAAGTACCTCTATTATCTACACAAATATTATAAAGAGAAAAGATTTATATTTTTGTGACGAATAAACTCAAAAACTGCTGGACCGATTTCAAAAATTCTTTCACCATTAGAAAACTACCTTATCCAGAAGTAAAATAGGCTATATAACATAGACCCGGTAGGTGGCGCTGTTGTTGACCGGGTACGAAGTCGCGGGAAACTGCTAGTATTCTATAAATAGAAAAAAATTGAATGTGAAGGAAACCAATATAATTGTTTTTGAACGGGAAGAAACGAGAACGAATGCAAGGATTAAGGTTGGGAACGATGTGCTGGAGCAAGTGAATGAGTTTGTATATCTTGGATGCGCCTTCAGTAAGGATGAGAAATACACCGCTAATATAGAGAGAAGAGTGCAGGGAATAGAGTGAATGAAGCGATGGGATAACGGAGTGCTTGTCCCAACGCTGTTATATGGCAGTGAGAGTTGGGTATATAAGAAGGAGAACGAAAGCAGGATAAATGCGGTCCAAATGCGAGCTCTGCGAATGATGTGCGGAGTCACGCTGACCGACCGTATTCGCAACAGCGTAGTAAGAAAGCGAGTGGGTATGAAAGATAGAATCGGTGTTAAGATGAGAAAGGGTATCCTCCGTTGGTTCGGGCATATAGAAAGAATGTCAGAAGAAAGAATGACAAAACAGATATACAATGCGAAAGTGGAAGGATGTAGGTACCGGGGAAGACCTAGACTATCGTACCATGACCAAATAGACCGTGTCTTATCTAAAGGGCAAGTCAAGAGTCTTCGTAACCGGCGAGCGTGTATGAGACGAACTATGAGAGTAGAGGAAGCCAGAGAGGTCTGTAAGGAAAGAACCTGTTGGAACTCTCTGCCTACCCCGCGAGAGAGCTGACGTGATGATATAGATAGATAGATAGAAAAAAGTGGTCACCGTCACGCCTATGACCCCTCAAGCGGGGGGTGGCAGAGGTGTACTGTGTCCACCCACTTTTCGCCGACGATGCGCACAATTCCAGACTCCGGACTGAACTGGCAATTTTTTGATAGAAATACTACATTTGTCCGGCCTAGATTTTAAACCCAAGACCAAAGCTCATAATTCGCCAGTAGACCAACGAGGCAGTATATTTACGTGTATTCCTAGAAATTATGTGTAGGCGATGCGAGAGTAGGTTGTTTGAGCGTTGGCGTCGATAAAATTAGTACCTACCTAGAATTTCTCACAATAGAAATGTTTCCTTTGAGTTCTTACAGAATATTGGAGTAAACGGAATCATTTACAGAAAATTATATAGCCACTAGCCCAACAAGGCAGTCATTATATTCTTTTCGTTTCTATTTGTAACATTACACTCGGCATTCTGAAGCACATGGGATTGGTGACCAATTTAGTATAAAAGGGATGTATTCAGCAAGCGTGTATTATGATTCGTCTTCATTGGCAAATGCGCAATAAATTCTCCATATGCGCGCTGATACTGCAACGGCTACTGTCAATATGTGCAACGCTTACATATATCAAACTCAATCAATCATCTTCTATACTACATATAATAAAAATGCAACCGAGCCGATCTGTACATTAAATATTTTTCATACGGTACATTTCCTTATCGATATAGAGGCCGAAACAATTTTTTTTGGAATTATTGTCTGTCTGTCTGTCTCGTATTGTTTCAATCACGCAAAAACTACCGAACGGATTTGAATTAAATTTAGTATGGTAATAACTTATACCCTAACTTAAAATGATAAATACTTTTTATCCCAGAAACAACAATCAATCCGGAATAATCGCGGGATGAACCAAAAATTTATTATTTTTATTTTTGTTAGTCTCGAGCTGCAATGGTGCGTTAAAATACGTGATTTTGCCTACACATGAATTTCTCCATAAACTGATATTGGACTCAGGTTCGTCTCCTCATGAGAAACTCTTCAGTGGTTAAAAGCACTCGCCTGAAATTGTACATACACGTTTGATTCAAACACTTAAACATGATTTCGTGCATGAACCGACGATGCATTCAGGATTGTCTCTTCTGGAGAAAAATCTTTAACGATGAATGGCCCGCACACGAAACTTTGTATAATCATTTATTCAAGATACCTTAACATAATTTTGATCATGAACATGAACTGTATGGTCTTATGAGAAGACAGACACGACATGTACTGACAAAACTTTGTTACATACTTAGCTCGCAATGTACCTTTTTAAATATTATTGCGCCAGATTACGATATTTGGCAGGGTAGGTAGAAAAGGTTTAAAAGTACCCAAGTATTGTATATGTTTTTTATGAGACGGCGTTAGCGTTAAATAAGATTGCGCTTTAAAGACCTATGTCAAATTACAAAGTAAACGCGTGCGTAGCCGCGGGTAACAGCTATTTAGTAGAAGTAGCCCTTCGGGGGTACTTACAAATTGTAATGTTTACATTCTTTTTTTTTAACTCACTAATTTACTATCGGATATCGGCCTCCACAGAAAAGATCCGGCCAGAAACTCAGCGGGCTTGACTAATTTATCTAATTCTGTATTCATTTTGTTTCCTATTATTTTCTGTATAGATAAAATGTTAAGTTATACATAATTAAGTATGCCATCCAGCTCCATTATCTCTCTAAAGCAACTCCAACAAATATTTTTGTATTTCGCGTGCAGAGGCCCAAGCACAAACAGACGTTCTAGTAACATTGTCAAGAAAGCGTGCTGTCACGTTTAAAGGACATTGGCAAATCATGTATGGTCATGCATGATTTGCCCCAGAACCAACAGCAATGAAAAAATACTCGTATGATTTTAAATCACCCATAAATTTGACAAGCGGGTGAATCACAATATTCCACAAAATTACACAGTAGCCATTAATACATATGAGGTTATATTGTGTTGTCATTCAGTAAAAAGTTGTTCTGGCGTGATGATAAGATAGATATATAGAGAAGGATATGACAATTTAATAGCGTTACGCTTTCGTCAATGTATTCGTACTAAGTATTCTGTGCACAGGCACAGAATGCTCAGCACGACTACAGAGTCAAGTGGACTTTCTACAGTCGTTAACGCTAATACAAAACGAAAAATTTACAGTCATACAAGAATATTACGGCCCGCGGGCAATGTCGAAACTAACGCTGTCCGCGACTTCATTCCCATTATACCCAAGGGTATTTACAACGAAAAGTCACGTGGTCGGAACAAGGCATAATAGGTTGCGATACAATAATAAATATAAATAGGCTGGTTTTTTTTTATTTATTTCCTACATCCTCACAAATAAACAATATATTATCAAAAGCAGAAGAATGTAGGTATGGCGGAAGACTTAGACTATCTTGCCAAGACCACATAGACCGTGTCTTATCTGAAGGGCAAGTCAAGAGTCTTTGTAACCGGCTAACGTGTATGAGACGAACTATGAGAGCGGAGGAAGCCAGATAGGTCTGTAAGGAAAGAACCTGTTGGAACTCTGTACTCTCTGACTACCTCGTTAAAATGTTCGGCAGGTTTGAGATCTAGCTTAAAATATTTTGGACTCGATTTATTTTTTGGATTCGAATTTAAACTCCTTTGGTAGCTTAGTGTTCATTGCTGAGCCAACCGGCAGGCAGAAACCATGTCCGTAGTTGCGCAGAAATTAGATTAATTACCAAATGACTGCTGTTTGTTGAAAATCAGGGGTTTATAAAGGCATCTATTGCTGATTGGCATTTATGGAATTGGAACGGATGTGGGAACTGAAATGGAGCAATATATCCGTGGGAATCGGGGATGTAACAGTATGCTTTCGATACTATTATTGCACGCAGTTACGCTCCCTTGAATTGGTATTCATGGAAGACAACCGTCGTGGCACTTTGCAGCTGTTTCGGTATTATGCTGAGTGGATGGATACTATTACAATTTAGCACAGATTTGTTACTGTGTACTTTTTTTTGTTTATGGCATCGACGCGTATTTTGCCAATGTCAAGTATTACGAATAACTATTCATTCCTAAATTAATTTAACTCCCCGATGAACTTGATGACAACGATGAATATGACAATGATGAAGTGCCCCATCCTGGATAGTAAAGCTTTACATAGTTTACATACCAATTGCGACGGCCATTTTGAGAGAAATCGAAAAGGCACGTTTTATCACTTTGTTACAATTACCTTCACTCATTCACACATAAGAATACATAATGGTTAATATTCCACCAACATAACACATTATTATTCGAAATAACACAAGTTTTGAAAATCAAAAGATATTGACGATATCACTCTTCGATTTCCCGCCCAAAAAATCTTTTGAGTACTTAATGTACTCAAGACTAAAGTTTTTAGTCAATGTGTGTTGCCAATGATGACTTACGGATCAGAGACGTGGTCTCTTACAATAGGTCTCATAAATAAGTTCAGAGTTGCTCAGCGAGCTATGGAAAGAGCTATGGTCGGTGTTTCCCTATGTGATCGAATCAGAAATGAGGAGATCCGTAGAAGAACCAAAGTCACCGACATAGCCCATAGGATTAGTAAGCTGAAGTGGCAATGGGCGGGCCACATAGCGCGAAGATCGGACGGGCGTTGGGGCAGAAAGATTCTAGGGTATTGTCAAGCGCAGCGTGGGACGGCCACCTACCACATGGACCGACGATCTTGTGAGGATCGCAGGAAGTCGTGCGATGCAGGTGGCATCAAACCAGCTGCGCTGGAGATCGATTAGGGAGACCTATGTTCAGCAGGGGACAAGTATAGGCTGATGTGATGATGATGATATAATATATGCGAGCATTACACCCGAACCCCTGTAAGTCCACAAATACTGACTATTACGGTTGGACTCCCAACGAGGGGGTCGATACGGATAGCTTGGCTTGGTTAGGAGCTTATGTCGCTTCGCTCACTGGATCGAGAAGTCGCGGGTTAGATTCCCGCTCGGGACAAATCTTTGTGTGACCCACAAATATTTGTTTGGCTCTGGGTGTTTGTGCATGTGAACGCCATATTTGTATACGTACTCACGACAGTAATAATTCCTAATTTGTGGCTACATTTAAAACAAAAACAATGAAAATTTTATATTATTTCACGAGGTCAAATTCTAGGTCGGACGAAAAGTAATTTTTCGATAGAAAATTTTCTAGTAGGTGTGATGGCAACAGTCTTGCCCCCTATTACATGGGACCTAACATCGTCAACGAAAAGAGGGTGTCCACATCACCTTTGCTGTCCCTGCTTGGGGCGTAATGGTGGCGTTTTGTATCTTACACGAAAGAATTTAAGGAACTATTACTTTAAAGAAATAACACGTCTTTTTATATGTCGCTCAATATACGCTTTTTTCTTTCGTCCCATTGACACCAGCTCCTAGCGCCGATTTTAATATTTTTACACTATTTACCAAGGTAACCGAAACTTTGAAGGCTCTCAAAATAGGCCACTACTCAGTATGTATTATTTGGCAGGCAGATCAATCACTTAGTTGCTGGGTCCACTATCTCGAGAATTTCTCAAAATAAGTAAACGTAAGTTACGTAACAATATCGGAGATCCTATGATAGCAGACAGATATTCGGTAATAATTTGAATCGATGTCGTTAACATAGGTAAGTTTTTGATGCCTGATTAAAATGCATTGAAAATTAAGGATGAGTCTTCATTGGCGAGTGCGTTTGTTTTTGGGTTAATTTATTTGTTTATAATGTTAATTTATAGATTACTGAGCAATTAGTTATAAAATGATCTGTGGTTGAATGGTTCAGTCTCTGATCTGTATGTTTTTATCTACTAAATATTGGGTCTCTTGTGCTGTAACAAATAAATATTCTTGCTTAATTTTTGAGACGCGCGGTATTTGCGCTTTACGTAGTGCAAACAGAGGGCTTTTCACGAAAAGATTAACCTTAGAGTGACGTTAGCGCGTAATCGTGCTGTCACGTTCATGTTTATTTACTAAATTTGTAGTGTGACAAGGATGGCATATTAATTTGCTAGCGTCACGATAACGTCAATCTTTTCGTGCGCATCATCTGCGAGCAGCATCAGTGCTTATGTTCTTACCTGCACTTAAGTTTAAAAATCTTGTGATATGTTTCAATTAATAAACCGGAAATGTTAATGTTAATTACGCCCCAAGCAGGGGCAGCAAAGGTGCTGTGGGCATGTGATAGGGGGCAAGACTGTTGCCATCACACCTACTAGAAAATTTTCTATCGAAAAATTACTTTTCGTCCGACCTAGAATTTGACCTCGTGAAATAATATAAAATTTTCATTGTTTTTGTTTTAAATGTAGCCCTACATTAGGAATTATTACTGTCGTGAGTGTGTTTACAAATATGGCGTTCACATGCACAAATACCCAGAGCGAAACAAATATTTGTGGGTCACACAAAGATTTGTCCCGAGCGGGAATCTAACCCGCGACTTCTTGATCCAGTGAGCAAAGCGACATAAGCTCTTAACCAAGCCAAGCTGTCCGTACCGACCCCCTGGTTGGGAGTCCAACCGTAATAGTCAGTATTTGTGGACTTACAGGGGTTCGGGTGTAATGCTCGCATATATTATATCATCATCATCACATCAGCCTATACTTGTCCCCTGCTGAACATAGGCCTCGCTAATCGCTCTCCAGCGCAGCTGGTTTGATGCCACCTGCATCGAACGACTTCCTGCGATCCTCACAGGATCGTCGGTCCATGTGGTAGGTGGCCATCCCACGCTGCGCTTGACAATACTCTAGAATCTTTCTGCCCTAACGCCCGTCCGATCTTCGCGCTATGTGGCCCGCCCATTGCCACTTCAGCTTACTAATCCTAGGGGCTATGTCGGTGACCTTGGTTCTTCTACGAATCTCCTCATTTCTGATTCGATCACATAGGGAAACGCCGACCATATTTCTTTCCATAGCTCGCTGAGCAACTCTGAACTTATTTATGAGACCTATTGTAAGAGACCACGTCTCTGATCCGTAAGTCATCACTGGCAACACAAATTGACTAAAAACTTTAGTCTTGAATACTTTAAGTAACCAATAGATTTTTTGGGCGGGAAATCGAAAAGTGATATCGTCAATTTCTTTTGATTTTCAAAACTTGTGTTATTTCGAATAATAATGTGTAATGTTGGTGAACTATTAACCATTATGTATTCTTATGTGTGAATGAGTGAAGGTAATTGTAACAAAGTGATAAAACGTGCCTTTTCGATTTCCCTCTTAACGGCCGTCGCAATTTGTATGTAAACTATGTCAAGCTTTACTATCCAGGGTGAGGCACTTCATCAATGTCATATTCATCGTTGTCACCAAGTTCATCGGGGAGTTGAATTAATTTAGAAATGAATAGTTATTCGTTATACTTGACATTGGCAAAATACGCGTCGATGCCATAAACAAAAAAAAGTACACAGTAACAAATCTATGCTAAATTGTAATAGTATCCATCCACTCAGCATAATACCGAAACAGCAAAGTGCCACGACGGTTGTCTTCCATGAATACCAATTCAAGAGAGCGTAACTGCGTGCAATAATAGTATCGAAAGCATACTGTTACACCCCCGATTCCCAAGGAAATATATTGCTCCATTTCAGTTCCCACATCCGTTCCAATTCCGTCAATGCCAATCAGCAATAGATGCCTTTATAAACCCCTGATTTTCAACAAACAACAGTCATTTGGTAATTAATCTAATTTCTGCGCAACTACGGACATGGTTTCTGCCTGCCGGTTGGCTCAGCAATTAACACTAAGCTACCAAAGGAGTTTAAATTCGGAAAAGACCTTTAGGAGGTCTCGCGTGTGAGCGATAAGGTTTCGCGTTACCAGTGTAGTTTAATTGTGATAACTGTGAAACAATAATTAAATAGAGTCTAGCAAACTCGTTGTGGTTTTTATAACAACAAAGTGACCGGACCTTATAGTATGTAAGTGTGCTATATATGTCATTGTGGGGTGCTTATCCTACCTAAACAAACAGTGCAAAATATTATTATCTATCTAGCCCTCTCAGTTTCAGAGGAGGTCCGTGACCAACAGTGGGACAGTTCCTTAACAGGGCTAATATTATTATTTATTATTTTATATTATTATTATCTAACTATGGAGCCAAAGAGCCAAATAGGCGCTCGTAGCGCTGTGCGACCGCGGTATTCTTACCGATCACCAAGGTTAAGCAGCGTTCGACTCGGTCGGCCTGAGATGGATGACCGCTTGTGGCATTTTCATATTCGAGCGTCTCCGTGCTTTGGAAGGCACGTTAAGCCGTTGGTCTCGGTTACCACTTAATGTCGTAGTCGTTAAGCCGAGTTGGAAGCCTTAAAGGCGGCTTGATAAGTTCCAACAGCAGGTGGCCACAAACCTGCATCCACCAATCCGCACTGGGTCCACGTGGAGGAGTATGACCTAATCTCTCTCACCTCCATTTGTGAGTGCCTTTGCCTATCTAACTATATCAACTTGCCAGGTTTTTAACGTGGTAGGCAATGAAACCATATTAATACCATATGACTACTGTTTAGTTTTATTATGTTATCTTATGCAATACATTCTCTGTAAATAAATTATTTCTTTAATTAATTCTTAAATTGATATCGAGGAAGCCATAGATGTAAGGAAAGAACCTATTGAAACCCTGTACTTTCTGCCTCCCCTGCAAGGGATCTGGCGTAATGATAGAAATAGATAGGTTGATTTGAATCATAAAATTTTGCTTTTATATCCTGTCATTTGACTGAATTCAAATAAAAAAGATCTCATCTTACGCCGGATAGGATGCTACGGTGCTACGTGAATGATATGCTACGAGGCTACGAGACTTATGGCGTGCTACGACGCATTGGTAATATTTATAATGTTATGTTTATTATTCTTAACTTGTGTTGCCTTGGTTGGTTGGAAAAATATATATGTTTTTCACCGTTACGCCTATATTCCCCAAGCAGGGTTTGCAGAGGTTTACTGTGTGCACCCACTTTTCGCCGACGATAGTAGGAATACCTTCCTAAGGTCCCATGTAAGAGGGGGCAAGCCTATTGCCATTAACCGGGGGCAATTCTAGACTCCGGAATGATACTACTACACTTTGCTCGACCTACGATTCGAACCCAGGAACAGCCACGCGTATTATTCGCCACTAGACAAACAATAGTATATATATAGCACTTCCAGGATAGAGAAAAAGTGTCTAATATTAATTAATTTACCTGCCGAGGCAGCTAATAAAGCGACGGTAATTAAATTTCGTTGAAAACATTTACCTCTGAGTTAAGGACCTTTATTTTGTAATATATTTACTAACAAAGAACGTGTTGGAACTCTATACCTTCTGCCTACCCCACAAGGTACCTGATGATATAGATATCTATGTCCATCTATATAGATAGATATATTTACTTACTGGTAATATCAAGTTTCTCTTAATTAAGCTATCTACTAAAAGACGTCTACTATATAAATCATTTTTTCAGTGTGATTTTTGGTGATACAATATGGTCCTGGATTGGGCGTACACTGCTTAGATAGTTAAAAATACATGCAATTACGGGCGTTAGGGCAGAGAGATTAAAGAGAATGAGTGCAGTCCTCGTATTGGAAGCAAGCGTAGCGTGATACGGCCACCCGCTAGATGGACCTACGATCTTGTGAAGATCGCAGGAAGTCGGACCGGCTGTGCTGGAAAACGATTAGGGAGGCCTATGTTCAGCAGTAGACATGTATAGGCTAAGATGATGATAATGATTATCAACAATATATAATATTATTGTCACCCCCGCTTGAGGAATATAGGCATCACGGTGTTTAATATTATTAATTCTTGAGTAACTCGCCATAAAGGAATTCGTCAAGTCTATAATACGAGTAGCATTTGTCCAATAAAAATATATTAAGTTTTTGTTTAAATTGTGTCAAGTTAATCTTTGTGTCATTCGGGATTTCATTAAAAATTTTAGGAGCCATGCGTAGTATGCTCTTGTGCAGAAGTGCAGTTTTGGAACGTCTCAAACATAGATTGTGTCGATATTTCTGTCTCAGCATTCTAGATCGCTTTTCAGCAATATTTATAAAAAGATCAGTATTGTGGGGGAAAGGCCTCCCCTAGAGATCGCCACGATGACCGCCTTAGTGCCTTATTCAGCTATAGATGTTAATTGAGCTATTATCGGTTATATAATACAACGAAGGAATACTCTTACTTCACGATCGAATCCGTAAAGGTTGGATCCTTATACATTGAATCTATAATGAAAATCCGTATTGTAAAAAATTATAAGAAAAAATCACTAGGAAGCTAGTGAAATATCGTAGGTATGTATATCAAAAGATGTACGTTTTACGAAATTTCGTGCGGACGTTGACATTAGACATGGACAAAATTCAACTAGTTAATCGTGTAAATGTTATTAAAAATAATAAAAATCTTAATAAGTAGATAATATTATGGATGTATTAGAATAGTTATAAACATATATTATGTACCTACACCCCGTAAAATATAATAGTCAAATTAATATAAAATGAAGAAAATCAAAAAGAAGCTGATTAAATTTTAAGTACAAAAAGTAGATAGGCCAGGAAATACTAAATTTTTTATTAAAATTACCTAAAATACACCATATGACATTACATTACATAAAACAAACAATATACAAAACAGTCGTTTCATGTTAATGAGTCTTACCAAAAAGAAATTAACAAAATATTAAAAAAAGTGTCAGTGTAAGTTGGTAGGAAATTCACTTACCTCACAAAAAGCTCCCATAGTCGAAACATAAACACACATGTCTAAACTATCACATTTAATTATTTTAGAGTTTCCAACAAACTTTAGTTTTTTTTAATTTTCTCAAAACTTTTATCTACCCGCGATAATTCCACAGATTTGTTCTGTACACTAAAATGAGAAAATTAGTTTCACACTATTTTAAATTACGAACTCATTCGTTATAATTTGATCAGTTTGGTAGTGACACATTTTGTTATTTAAATCTGGTAATTATGATTCCAAATTTGAAATTGTTCGTTGGCGGGAGTAGGCCACGGGCCCGCGCGCTTCCATCCGCCTGTCCCAAACATTTTATCACACTGAACGTTGGTGAAATCTACCATTAGGGACGTGCCCGAACTCGACTTTTATCGTTCGCAATAATGTTCGCCATCGAAACATCGCACTGAGTAAATAAGCACTGCAATAAACGCTTGTATTTTGTTTTATGGCACTTCGGTTTTTACTGCCTAGAATTTGTTATACATATCTATATCTAATAAACTTTCGTGTTTGATGTGACTTTTAGATTAAAACGTAGCCCCACAATAAGATAGTTTCCCATGTCTTGGGTGCATTTACAAACATGAAATTCGGTTACACAAACAACTAGGTTGAAACAAACATTTGTGGGTCACACAAAGATTTTTCCTGTGTGGGAATCGAACCCGCGACGACTCAAGTCATCAACCGGAGCGGCTTACGCGCTTAACTACTGGATATGGAGTAGAAAAAAAAATCTATTTTCTTTACTATACTATCGTCCCGTCTATATTCCCCAAGTGGGAGTGGCAGTACAATATTTATATGCATTTCCAAAACCTTTTTTAATCAAAATAAAATTAATTAGATATATACTTACTTACTCTCAGTTCCCAACACTATGAGCCCTGGAAAACATCTTGAATCAATAAAAATGACCTTATCTGGAATTTATTAATTGAATATCGACTGCTAATGAAACCCATCGATAACTATATTCGCATCACTAGCGCATCTCGATCGCGACCGTCACACAGTTCGTGAAGCGGGAACAACATTGGTCGAGTGGGACGCATGCGCAGAACATGTTTTTCTCTAAACTTGAATTTCACTTCGTCTGTAGACAGCCTATAAATCTTACAGATCAAGACGACGAAAGACCCATTTGTGTGGATATCACGGGTTTTGTAAACATCTACATAGGTGCGTATCTAGATAGCTTCTACCAGAGTCGTATTACGACAGACTATATTCGTGATATTTTATTCGATTCAAAACGTTTCAATGTACATTTGAGCATTAAAACTACTTTACTGACGGCTTGGTCAAGTCGTTAAGAGTTTTAGCCGGTCCGCACACTGGGTCAAGTAGTCAAGGGTTCGATCCCCGCACGGGACAAATCTTTGTGACCCACATATATTTGTTCCGGTCTGGGTAAATGTATGTGACTTTCATGTTAGAAAATGTACCCACGATACAGGAATAATTTCTAGTGTGGAGCTACGTCTTTAATAAAATCATGAAGTAACGAAGTGATGTTTACTCTGTGGTAATAAGTAGGACGAAATTAAAAAAACATTTTATTATACTATGATGCACCATGATGACTACGACTACGAGAATTGTAGTATCGCTACAGTTGCTACGTCAGCTACGATGCATGCTACGGAGCACTACGGAGATACTTCTATTCCAAAGATTCGATTTATGGACCGATATTAGCCAATTTTAGTTTAGAGGTCGGAGGAAAGCCATCCGAATGATATTATATCAAATCAAATAAGTTTATTTGTGAATACATATAGGATTTGAATGGAAATTTTTATATATCTGTACTCAGTATTTACATATGGTCGAGGGAGGTGATGGCTGCTCAAGTAGTCATACTCGTGAACGGGTGCTGCTTGTGGAGACTGGTCCACCCAGAATCCTCTAGCTTTTCATTATAGCATATATTTAAAAATAGTCTTATATCTCAGTCGTAAGGCATCACACTGGAGTTGGATCGCGTTAATGATTTTGTATAATATAAAAATGTGTCTATACAAAAAATGAACAAAAATTAAAGAAAAAGAGAAGCCCGCTGAGTTTCTCGCCGGTACTTCTCAGTGGAGGCCACGTTCCAATTCGGTGGTAGATTAGTAAGTTAAAAAAAAAATGTAAATATGTCACTTTGTAAACACCCCCGCAGGTTTTATGCAAAATAAACGATTTTACTTGAGTTGACACATGAAATCATTTTCATCGCCTAAATCATACATACATTTAGTCTTTACTTTAAGGCGTAAATAGACGCATTGGTATAATGCACACGTCTGTCTATTTTCATCATCATGTCGGATCTCTTGCAAGGTAATTAGAGAGTACAGAGTTCCAAAAATTTACTTTCTTCCTCTCCATTCGCCTCTACTAGATCCAATGAGCAGAGCGACCAACGCTCTAAACCACTGTGTCAATCTAACGTCAACTAAATATATAATACGTCGAAGGCCGATCTTTG
The DNA here is from genome assembly GCA_905147815.2 of Phalera bucephala. NCBI lineage: Eukaryota > Metazoa > Arthropoda > Insecta > Lepidoptera > Notodontidae > Phalera > Phalera bucephala. Next base: position 6,272,051 of record LR990629.1, on the reverse strand, counting down.
AATTCGCCAGATCGTAATCGATCTGCCTCGGCTTTAAGTCTACGGTCCTTTGCGGTGTTAAAAATTTAATTTATTCCAAAGAGATTGCAACCAAAATAAATGGAAATTTAAGTTTAAAATATTAAGCATATCGTGATAATAATCAGTCAAAACACGGAACAGCCACGCATCACGAAAGGCCGAGGCAGATCACGATCTCGCGAAATCAGCGATCGAATTATTGCTGAGCAAAGGCCTCCCCCTCCACCCTCCATTCATTTCTATCTTTGGCCAACGATGGGCAGTCATCGTGCCACCGCTTTTTACCGAACCGACCTAAAAAATAAACAAAATGAATACTTTATCAGTTCGTAGTTATCTAGCTCACAAGGATAAGGGTCATGACCTGAAAGCCCTAGATATGCGCACAAAATTTGCATATTGTTAACGGAAAAGGTAAAAATGACAGAGGACGTAATGTAAGCATTACATATTTGGTACTAGAATGGTTGCGTTAAATACCTGCCTATATTCTAAAGCTAATGCTGCCTTAAAAACACTTCTTACCTCTCATCATCAGCCGTAAAACTATATACTTCAGGAGAAATACCTCCCCAAAAATCTTTGGCATTCGCCATGACTACTAACTTTGTGGTGTACGCATGTAGAATTCACCTTAAGAGGAGGCCTGCATACTCCTTGTCTTCCGGTACCACTCGAAAATCTTGCTGCCCCAACGGCCAGTTCAACAAGTGATTATATATTTATATGTTAGTATGTGGCCATTTTGAGCGCAATGTCGGTAACTTTGCTTCTGCCGCAGATGATCTCTTCCTTCCTTAGATGTAATGCTTGGATTTTGTGGTATACATAACCAGCGTTTGTAGGTCATCACTCATTGTATGGCGCCTGAGTAAAATTGTATTGGCTTTACCAACGTAGGTATGAGATCTATAGCATTTAGCCCATCATTATAGGTGCTGTGCTCTAATTAGTAAAAGGATATCAAGTATAATAATATTAGCCCTGTTACGAAACTGTCCCACTATTGGGCACGAGCCTCCTCTCAAACTGAGAGGGTTTGGCCCAATGCGGGTTGGCGACCTCCACACATCTTCGAGAAACTCTCAGGCATGCAGGTTTCCTCACGATGTTTTCCCTCACCGTTAAAGCAAGTGATATTTAAATTATTAATACGCACATGCTTTCGAAAAGACAGAGGTGCGTGCCGGGGTTTGAACCCGAGACCTCTGACTTTACAGTCCAATGGTCTAACCACTAGGCTATCAAGTATAATTGGAGGTCAATTAGTAAACGCGCAGGGGGTCTAGTATTATTAGGGGTAAATAAACAAAACGCGCAGGGTATTAAATATTATTAGGGGGTTAAAAATGGACATCGAACGTATTTATTATAGTTTCTTTTTTAAACCGACATAAAAAGAGGAGGAGGTTCTATGTTCTTATGTCTGTATGTATGCTTTTTATGTATGTTCACCGATATTTCCTTCAATTCTGAACAGATTTTGATGATTCTTTTTGCATTAGGTCCAGTATAGCTACAAGATGGTCCCATTTTAATTCATTGATGTTGAACCTTGGACTTTGAAGATACACCAAGGATCTCCTGAACGACGAATAATACGATTCTGTAGATCGCGTGATTATAAGTATTGTGTTAATCGTATAGGTTTTGCGTTGGGTTTAATATATTTTCGATCATGTTTCGATATGGTCCCATTTTAATGAAATTGGTATTGAACCTTAAACTTTGAAGATAGACCAGGGGACTCCTTAATGGCAAACAACACGAATGTATAGATTCCGTTATTATGGGTATTATTTCAATCCTGCAGGTAACTTACTGTAGTACTAAAAAAGGGAAACCGACTTTAGAATTCAAAAAATAAAAAGTACCAAGTACAACAGTTTTCTTTTTTTCCGATGGGAAATGCCTGCCGCATACTGCCACATCGTGGGCTTAGGTGATGTGGCAGTTATGTGGGGCTCGCACCCACTAAAACCCGTCCGTCTCTTGCCCAATTGCTCTGCCGCAGGAATCGCCAGTGGCAAAACATCTGCGGCGCGGGCGGGCCTGGTCTATTTCCCACAGACCTCTCCTCTATGCCTTGTGTTTTCTTTTGTGAGGGTGCGTAGAACGCAGGGCACTTCCGTCACAGGCCTGTTACTGGTCAGGCGACAAGCTGCCCACGCTCGGCGCCCGCAGGCCACTTCTCACAGTAGGCGGAGGTCATTTACGGCGTACGCACTACGCCTCCGCCCAGCTCGCCTCCTACGAGCGGGATTCGCACTGGTCTCCTCCCGCTCCCGTTCTGCCGCCTCCTTTGCCGCTATTACGGTCTCGCAGAAGCCGAAGCCAAGTACGACTGCGCTAACCGGCACCAACTTAATTTTTACTTCACCGCGCGGCGTGCAATTACGTCTGGATGCGGCTTCTGGATTATTTATATTCTAAGTACCCATTCCGCATAGATATAGTACCCTAAATGGATTGAGCACTCTGCGATAAAAACGTGATGACAAGGATACCCACTTAGAGCCCTACGTCTCTTTCTAAGTCGGATGACCAAACATTGGTACGATTATGGACTTGTTGACATATAATTAACGTATAATTCTCAGGCACTGTTTATTGTCGTAATTCTTTTCTTTTCTACGCATATGCCACATCTTAAATGAGTAGTAGTCAAAGTTTTTGATTAAATTGTCCATTTTGCTGACTGTACATTTTTTTTCAGAATCTATAAATTTAGCTCCAAATATCGCCAAGTGCAGTGATAGCCTAGTGGTTAGACCGTTGGACTACAAAGTCAAAGGTCTCTGGTTCAAACCCAGGCACGCACCTCTGTCTTTTCGAAAGCATGTGCGTATTAAAAATTAATTATCACTTGCTTTAACGGTGAAGGAAAACATCGTGAGGAAACCTGCATGCCTAAGAGTTTCTCGAAGGTGTGTGAAGTTTGCCAACCCGCACTGGGCCAGCGTGGTGGACTATGACCTAAACCCTCTCAGTTTGAGAGGGGGCCCGTGCCCAACAGTGGGACAGTTTCTTAACAGGGCTAATATTATATCGCCAAGTCTCCTAGGGACGTTTTTCTGTATCTACAACGGTTGAGATAGCTGCCCTTGCTGTCCCATCTTAATCCATCCTGCATATAAAGATGAATTGAGAACCTTGTTCATTTTGAACTCTGTAATAAATGGTTTACAGCGTATTTAAACCATATCATAAATAGGTATAGTCCGTATAAGTTCTACCTTATGGTCACCGTACTGCATCGTAATGGGTGCGAGCGTGACACCGGGCTCCCGGTTATTGCTTTCACTCAAGATGGTTTTTAGAGTTGTTTAAATCATAGAAAATTCAATGGTGTGTCTGAAAGTCTAAAAGTTTAGCAATATTTTGACAATACTAAATCCGTTTAGGGTTCCAATTCATGCCATTCCGCTTCTGAGGTTTTAATACTCATAAAAGATAATTGACTGGATTTTATTGAGTCGCGCGCCATCCAAGGACACGTTATAATTAAATGTGCTGCCAATTGGTCTGCTAAATGATCGTATGATATCTTTAATTTTCAGAAATGAACGATGTATCATCTGTAAACGGCAAAGCGTGTGTTAAGGGTTCCAATGTAGTGTCTCTACCACCCACTGGTGAGCGAAACCGAGGCTGATTAAAATAAAATAAAATGTAGTTCCAGTATGTCTTTATTCACAATGATACATTCTAAACATGAGAGCTGTAGGTACTATCACAATACGAACTAAATACAAATAAAAGAACTTGCTAATCTCAAATAATAGCTTAGAATGGCGATGACAAATGTTAAACTCTGTCCCGACAACTTACAGTTGAACACTTGCTAAACGATCGTCACTTTGAAGCACATATAAATGATACAGCCCATTAAATTAATTATATCTATATCATCACGCCAGATCCCTTGCGGGGTAGGGAGAGAGCAGAGTTCTAACAGGTTCTTTCTCAATTAATGAATCTGACATAATTAACTAGGTGCACTGATAGTGTAAATAGTGAACACCTTACACATTTTAATTAGTCAACTTTGTGGTAAAACAAAAATTAAAAAAATAATGTGCCTGTAAGCAAACATTAGGCCTTGATCGGCCAGTGTTATATCAATTACGAACTCAATACCTATCTTGAATAATATATCTCCGTCACTTCAATATTTCCCAAGTGGCCTGCTGAAGATAGTGTGTACCTGTCCACCCACATTTTTTTTACAATGTTAGGTCGCAATGAGTAAGGAGGCGAATCAATCGCCATTATACCAGATACCATTTTAGACTGCTTATAACAAATCAATAATACAAAAACGCCAATGCCCTTTTGCACGATTCAGAATTTGAACACTATACCGCACTATACGGCGCTTTACCGGAACAATCGAAAAGTACGAGTATTTTACATTCTTAAAATAATCACTCTTAATTGTATAGGAATAAGCAAAAATATATCGATCTCATTTCACGTGTCATTCGAAATAAAACTCTAAACTGAAGCAATAAATTTTAAATTCTAATTGCAATATTTTAAAAGTTGGAATGCTGCTTATCTCCACTCACCAAGCAAATAGAAAAAGGTGTTGGCCTAAACAACTGTGCATTGTCTTCCCACTAGGCCTTGGTCTACGTCAGTCTGTCATTTTCAGTTAGATGGCAAATACAGAAGTGGGCGGGCTGTCACGTCCTCTTCATCTTTCACCACCCCGCGCAGGGACACGATTGATTGTATAGGAAAATCTAATAATGGCATCGCCCCTTTATATTTGTTTCGTGGAACAAACCGCGGAATGTTCTTTCTTCGTACAGACTAATAAATCGGGTTTAATTTAAAATTTCTAAAAGTCTTGATGTCATGGTTGTTGGCCTGGCTTACCTCAGTTTGTCATCGCTACTCGCTCATTCGCTCGAGTTCGCAGTTTTTGCTTAAAATAAAACCCTTAAAATGAAGTGTGAAAGCTAACATGCAAAAATTACTTGGATCGACATTGTGATCAGTCACACAAATAATATCACATTTCACTTGTTAGATTTTTTTTCGTAATTATTAGAATACTTCTATATAAAAAAATGCCATCTACCGTAATATAATTGTACTTACACGTAACATCGACATGGACGAACCGTTTAGTTTTTACCGGTCTCCGCCAGATGGCAAATACAAATGTGGGTTGGGCGTAATGTCCCTCTCGCCCTGTGCCACCCGCGCGCAGTGCCACGCTTATTTAGTTAATAGGAACATGACATTACACCATCTCCTCTTAGTACTTGCTTCGGGGTTATAACGGTCAATACTTACACAATGCGTTATTACAATGTAACTAGAGGCCTTATAACGCAAGTTATTAGTCTATAGGATGATATATATGATATACGAAGATATATTTACGGTCGTACACCCGTACAAAGGAACAGTATACCTAACTTTATTAATATTAAAAACTCACCGTCAATGTGAGGTCCGCCCGAACCTGGTCTAGTGCGCGGGTCGCCTACGACACACACCTTAAAACTATCAGCACCTTGCGATGGCACTTTCAACAGCTGACAATAGTCAAGATTTACTCACCTGCATGAACGTACAAACGTCATGCCAGTCGGCGAAATCTGTTTACAAAGCCTTCTCTTCTTTTCTCTTTTATCGTCCGTTTGATGGCCAAGCCAAATGGCAAACATTTTCTTTCTGTTCTGTTGCAGCCATCGATAGCATATTGTTCTTACCACGAGTCTTTTCGTTATTAAATGTCATTGCCGTACATTTTTTTTTTTAAAACTACTATAAAAAATTGATCACTGGGCTACAGGTACTGGACAGTACAGCGCGGCAGAGCGACGCTTATTTTGATTTCGAGATAACCGTTCATACAAATACTAGGCGGAATACTGGTCAGTACTTCTACTTTCCCACAGCGTTAGCGAATATCTTTGATATTTGAATTTATGTTTACGTTACCCATGCCACTAATATCGTGTTTCTTCGCACGCTGAAATTCCGTGATATAGACTTTTGAAAGCTGTCAAAAGTGCCATTGTATGGTACTGCTACTTCAGATTGCATTACATCTATTATTAAATTCGAAGTCATATAGATCACTACAGTTATATTACGATAATAATATCTAAAAGTGTTTCACACATACTAAACTAGAATAGTAACGCTACGCCCACTGACAAATTTTTACGTTACCATTAAACTTTAACATTTTAATCTATTGTAATGTATTATTTGTTCCGATTTGTAGTTATTTTTATTTTCTGGAAAGACTTGGAATGATTCATATGTTGATAAGAGGGCAATAATCTGTAATTTATTATATGTATTTAATTGGATATTTCACTGACTGACAGACATATAACACAAACCGATGGGTCTAGGTAGCATTGCATTTTGCACAAGGATTGCATACATGACAAAAATGATCACTTATTCATACCTTAACGGAGTTAAACAGGGGGTTAAATTATTACCTACTGCACGGCTAATGGATAAATCCATATAATTGAGATTCATTTTCCAGTTTCTCCGCGAGATCATCCGTTTGACGACCAAATAGTCTTTCGAAAGATGTTCGTGTTGTGTCGAAGATCGCAGTTGCACAGCATTGCAGAGGCACACTATCGGTGTAACTTTTAACATTACTAGCTAAATTTATCTCTATGTAAGATTTCTTTATAGAGGTTTCACACAAATGCGTCCGTGGTTAAGTAAAAGATTAAAACACAACATTATTAATTTACAATTAGTGTGGCCCTTGTTTTTCTAGATAACATGTTTTCCTACCTTCTTTTATTTCTCACGTAAAATATTACACCGAGCTGTGTAACTTTGAGACAATTCGACTCCGCGTTAATGTGATATAGAAGCTTCTTCTTCTTCTTAAAGTTATGACTCCACACAAATTTTAAGTGTATTTTACCAGTGTCCAGTAAGATGCATAATCGTGATTGTTTAAATTAATTCAACTCCCCGATGAACTTGATGACAACGATGATAATGGAATTAGTGAAGTACCCCACCCTGGATGGTAAAAGCGATGGATACTTTACATACCAATTGCGACGGCCGTTTTGAGGGAAATCGAAATGGCACGTTTTATCACTATGTTTCAATTACCTTCACTCATGCACATATAAGAATACATAATGGTTAATATTACACATTATTATTCGAAATAATACAAGTTTTGAAAATTAAGACAAAATGACAACATTACTCTTCGACGTCCCGCCAAAACGCCAAATAGAAGTTTGTTTAATTAGTTTATGGTTTATTTTTAATTGTCGCCACAGAATTTCGAGTTTGGTCGGATCGAAGGCATGCGTAAGCGCAGAGTGATTATATTTTTTTCCTCCTCTTTTCCGGCGTGGACGGGAACATGGCCTCGTCGGCGCGGATGAGCCGGTTCACGGCGCGACTCAACGACACATCTGTCACCAGAAACAACAAAACGTCAACTATTTGATGAGCCAAATTTATATAACAATTATTTTACAGAACATGGCAATACTACCGACTTATTATTATACAGAATAAATAAAATTCAATCAGATGACATACTAATAATTATGTGTAAATTTAATAAATATTTGTCTGGTTAGTTTACAGTAATACCTGAATAGCGTTAGCTAAAATTAACCTACAATAAAAAAATAATCCATACATATTTTTAGCTAAGTATGATACAAACCCTTAGTAACATCTAAATTTTTCTTAATTAAACACATTGCACACAGCATCTATTCTCAAATATTCTCTCTCCGATCCCCCCGACGCTTTGTCATCCATTCTTTCTGCTCAGAATAAGGGGCGACGACGACGTAGTCGTAGATCCCCTCCCATAGCCGGCGGTTGACCGGTGCACTTAGTAGTGCACCCCGTCCCCCCACAGCGACTGTCCCAACCGAGGGCGCCTCTTCAAGGCGCCCTCGAGTATGTCGCCCCTTGCCCTTCTGGCTCGAGCGTAGTAGTTGCACGCTCGCCCTTAAGTCCGGTGAAGCTGTAAAGGCCTCGCGGCCAACAGCGTACATCACTCACACACACACTCAAATATTCATAATTTCCACAGAATTTTATAGATTGTTACATAAATATAATATTGCCACGTTCCATACACTAATGATGGTAAGCAGATTGTGTCAATTGAATCACCCATTGCAAGCCAAATATGATCAAGGTTAGCGCATCACCCACGGGATGTCAAATGAAACGAGCGGGAAAATTTTTGGAAAATTCATCTTTAATGTGATAGAATTTTAACAGTCCACTTACATCCTTAATACAAATACAACCGCGTAAAATATGCACGAAAAAAATTTAAAAACAATCAGTATAATATAATGATAATTTATAATATTAATAACATTAGCCCTGTTAAAAAATTGTCCAACCGTTGGGCACGGGCCTCCTCTCAAACTGAGAGGGTTAAGGGCATAGTTCACCACGCTGGCCCAGTGCGGGTTGGCGAACTTCACACACCTTCGAGAAACTCTTAGGCATGCAGGTTTCGTCACGATGTTTTCCTTCACCGGTAAACACATGCTTTCGAAAACATAGAGGTGCGTGCCTGGGTTTGAATCCCAGACCTCTGACTTTGCAGTACAACGGTCTAATCACTAGGCTATCACTACTTTTAATAATAATAATAATAATAATTTATTTGCACTCTAATTTTTTGGCAATTCCATCGTTTGAGCGATATAAAATCTTTTTCATGCAGATTTCACTTATTTTTAATCTTACTAATATTGCATCTATTATGAAATTGTACTCGCGAAAGGCATCGGTATGTTTCACTTTATTATTTTAATCATAATTGTAGAAGTGTAAAATTAACTAGAAAATATTTGGGAAATACTGTAATAACTTTGGGAGAGGTTAAGGAATATTTTATTATAGAATATTATATTTTTAAATTGCTCGTAAAAAGCGAAATCGTCGTAAGATACCGGTTCTGATGGCTCGGCATGAATAGATTGACATTGATATAGTAACGTTTTCGTGAAAACATGCTTTATATAGATAAAGCATACTCAACTCAAGCGTTACTCTACAATTTTTATAGAAAAATTGTAGAGTAACGGACAATTTAGCGCTGTGGTTAAGCCGCTCCGCGTACTGTGTCTAATAGTCGCGGGTTCGATTCCCGCACGGGACAAATCTTTGTGTGACCCACAATTATTTGTTTCGGTCTGGGTATTTGTGTATGTGTGCGCACCCACGGTACAGGAATAAATGCTAGTGTTGTGGGGCTACGTTTTTTAAGAAAATAAAAAGTGCATATCGATTCGATAACGTTATGCTAGCATCAATCTGTTTGTGCTAAGCCCTCAGATTATAGTTTTGTTTATTGGCACTGGTAAAGTCTTAAGGCAATAACTAATTAAGTGCCAAGAAATGAATTTAATAGGCAAAACAAATTAGTATGGGCTTAATTCTATCCTGTTAATTGGTATTAAAGGCGTTGGTGAAATAAATATATTTTTGGTCCATTTTCATTTTAATCATCTACTGTTTTTGACTAAAATAAATATTTTCTAAATAGATAATAGGTATTACTACCACAAATATAGCGTTTTACTTATAATAAATTGAAAAGTTGCTATTTCATACGTGTGAATTTGTGCGTGATTCAATGAAAGGCCCAAGAGCGGACAAATGTTAATTATAACTACCCAATCCATTTCTTTAATACTTAGAATTAATCAATAAATTACATATAACTGATCGACTTGTAAAAGATCGCCTTGGAAATAACTGATGAATTTCCTACTCAACAGTTTTAGAGAAACTCATCAATTAAAAACTGCATATTCCAAGGCGACTCCATCAAGATAACATAATTATTTCTAGTTATAATTTAAATAGTGAACGCAGCACGGAATTAAGTACAATTTACTTTAAAAATATCGTATCTCACTACCGACGTTCTAGCGTACAACCCAAACTAGAACGACAGTTATACGTATATGAATTTATAGGATATTTCGAAAAATATCCGCAAAATTGTACTCTACAATTTTATGTTTCGTGAAAAATTTGTTCCCAACTAGTACAATGCATGTTTCTATGTACCAATAGCGCAGTTAGGAAAGCATTACTAAACAAAACTGCACTGTGAACTCCTTGCCCGCAGCCATATAAACCATGAAAATTTTTATTTTAGATGAGAAATGTGTGACCTGGTCAATAACTTATACAGCTTAGAAGTATTTAAATATTGTCACTATGTTATATGCAAACATAACCAATGTAAACACCCGTCAATGATTTTATATTATGTAGGATAACAATTTTAAAAATCATGCAAATCCTAGTCTGTTAGTGTCGACGATGATCATAGGCTTCTTAAATATAAGCCTGATATACACCTTGCCAGTAGTATGTTCAAATTTAGCAAAATAAATGCATAGATAACTCTAAAGTCAAACCACTTACATTACTTTACTTTACCTTATTCGGTATGACCAAAGGCAGCGCGTTAGTCACGATATCGTCATCAAGTGAAATGCCTTTATGACAGTCAGAGTTGCCGTTTCCTATGAAACTTACCCAAGTTTTTTTTTTAATCAGTGATTGTGCGGTCCCACATGTTTAACACCAACGCCTTGTCAATGTCACCGAGACCCAAAATATCCTTGTCGCACTTAATTTGTCTATACCTTTTATGAAAATAATTAAATAGTTTATGGAAGTCAGCATCGTACATAGTGTTGTAAAAACGCTCGAGTCGGCGCTTAAAACGCTCGGGTCTTCTACGTGGTTCAACGCTCGTGAGCGTCGACTCAGCGCTAAACGCTCTTTTCAGCGACTTCAGGGCTCATTCTTACGTCCACACTTAATATATCCCGATTTGCATAAACATATAGCCCTTTTCAACCCGCGTATACTTTATTACTAATTTAATATAAATATCATAAATGGACACAATAAAACTAAACCGTTTGGAAACATACATGTCATTCCTTGCATGCTATTATGCCATCAATTTCAATAGGCAAAATCAAATAGTTTCTTTAGTGCAACAACGATATTTTGGTGGATAACAATGACAGGGGGGCGTTGGTGTGAAATTAGGGTTATTATTTAATAAAATGTTCCTACTTCCAGTGAAATATTTCAACAGATAGACCCCAACTCTGCGACTGTGACGAAGCGATATTTCAATTGAAGACCGCGCTAGTTCCGATTTTGGGCCGCGGGCCAAAAGGTCCCATTAATGTTAACAGGCAAAATCAACCAGTTTCTATCTGTCTATATCATCACACCAGATCAAACACTTAGAGGTCGTAATTTACTTAGTCATGGCTTAGAGTAACTTCTGAGCCTTGCAATATGCCTCAGGGTAAGATCTAAGTCCATGATGAAGAAAGAACTCAGTACTAGAGTACAAAAATAATAGCCAATCAAGCTACATTCGACAGGAATGGAAGACATGTTACTTCCTTCTTACACTTTGTCAATGTTATGCCCGGTTTATACGCTGCTTTAGCCTATATGTGTGCGTGATTCTTATTTGAACAAATAGTACTAAGATGCTCAACTGTTTACATAGTACATTAACTGTAACAAAACGGTCAACTCTGGAGTTGCCGTGGCTAGTGCGACGAAATCCGTGGCATATGTCACGACACTTGGAGCCCCATTGAAAACCAGCGCTGTGGCAGAGCATTATTATGCCTTAGCATATAGCTGAATGAGGGTGAGCCCTTTTCGCTGGCGAGGCTCGGGCAATATTATAATGTTATTTATGTATCTCCCCGAGATTCACGGGTAGGTATGTTGATTTAAAATCGATAATCAAGAAATCTATTTTTTCGAGCCAAATAATATTTAAGATCGATCTGAACCACTGAATTGATTCAGTAGATCGATTCCGAAAGCCGTCGAATCGGTCCAATTATAAAAAGGTGGTAATCGAAAATATGACTTAAAAGTTGTTTAAATAACTACATACCAAACATGAGTTTATTTTAAGTCAGTTGTCTTTTCGATAATCTGTAAATTGAACGCTTCGAGAAATTATGAAAAGAGGCAGACGCAAAAAAAATAAATTTAATCGGTAAATTAATAAGAATCGGCTTCGAGTTGATAAATCGAGAATCATCTTTTAATCCTCGATTTATTTGAGAATAGATGTTTGCGCGTTCGTTTCGAATCAATCCAAAGATGGATTTTTCTTATAATGAATCGACATGCCTATTTACAGGTTTACCCAGACTTTTGAAAGGCTTGCGTGGGTACATAAGACCAACACGTACACGCCCTTTGCGAGAAGTTGATATTATGGAAATCACCTGCTGAAAACAGTTGCTTGTAAATTAAGAAATATAAATAGTAAATTAAGAAATATGAACTGACTCCAGCAGGTGCAAGGAACATTATCAAAAGAGAACAAGGACTATGTGAATGAGGTTTGATGGGCAAAACTGGTCTATTTGAAAGGGGCAGACGCCAGCAATATTTAATTACCTAATTACCCGTGGCCGGCGGTGACTCGCTCACTAGATAGTCCTCAAAAGGTCGTCATAAGTCAACTGAGGACAACACAGGTGAGAGCGGCTCAGCAAGTGAGCTGCGCTTTCTCCGAAAGTTACTCGCGGCGTTATGCCCTTTTATACTTTATACTTTCACCCTTGGCGTATATCTACGTAGGAAAATATTACTTTCCTACGTCGATATAGCTCTCACGGGTCCTCTCTGGACGGCCAATTGAGGCAAACAAGAGCCAAGAGTCCTGCACCCTTCGGTTTCCACTCGACCGACGAAGACACGCCGAGTTGGGGGCCCTGACCGACTCTTTGAAGCAATCGGGTCCGTGGTGTCGTTACTCACCAACAGTGCGCCACAAGCTGCCCTGCGGGGCACTATTATTATTATTATTAACCTGTTGGAACTCTGTACGGACTGGTTACCCCGCAAAGGATCTGGCGTGATGATATAGATAGATTATTATTTTAAGCGTGACCCAAAAAATAAATATGTTTTTCTTTATTTTCTTTTATTTCTATTTATAGTAGTGCCGCCTGTGCTAGGCCTGTAGTCTATTCCAATCAAATTATAAATCTTTTTTCACTTAACATAAATACATTGATATCTTGCTCACAGCGATTTCATTTCGATGTCTTCGGTTAATACTGTCGCCTTCATAATACACTTATTATATACTAGTTTCTGCCCGCAACTTCGTCCGCGTGGACTTCAGATAGGAACCTAACATTTTTCCAGGATAAAAAGTATCCTATGTGCTAATCCAAGTAATAAACTGTGTGCCGAATTTCATCCAAATCCGTTTAGCCGTTTTTGCGTGATTGAGTAACAAACATACATATATATTAAACTTGCAAAACTAAAATATCTAAAAATGGTGAGGGTTTGTTTACAAAGTTTTAAAGTTTGATTGGAGTAGACTATAGATATTATCGTGTGTGTGTGTGTGTGTGTGAGTGTGTTTACCAACCGGGCGTGGTGTTGGCGAGGCGGCGCATACGTCGCGTGTTGCGGTCCTGGTCGCGGATCTTCTTCTCCATCTCGGCGTTGGTGAGCGTCTCCAGGTGTGGAGCCCACTGCTCCGCTTCAGAGGGCTGCCGGTACGGCGTCTGGCAGGTATGGATGAGACTTACCATAAGCAACTTTGATTCGACACACGTATTAAAATACAAAATCAGAATCAGTTATTTTTTGTATACATTTTGATGTATTGCTGGGCAAAGACTTAGAGAGAAATTAGGTCATACTCCACCACGCGGAACTTATCAAGCCACCTTTAAGGCTTCCAACTCTGTTTAACAAGTACCACCTTATGTGGTAGCCGGAACCAACGGCTTAGCGTGCCTTCCGAAGCAGGGAGACGTTCGAATATAAAATGCCTCAAACGATCACCCATCTCCGGCTGACCGAGTCGAGCGCTGCTTAACCTTAGTGATCGGTAAGAACACCGCGGTCGTACAGCCCTACCAGTGCCTCTACAATAAAGGTTTGGTCAAATAGCCGACGGAGCGCGACGGGATCTCTCGGGAAGTGCTCGGCTACGCTCGGTCGGGCATGCGGCCGCGCGACCCGCTCGCACTCGTATTGGCGTCTCACTCCCCCCGTGCTTCGTTTATAATCGCGGTGAGCGCGACGGCGGCGGATCGTGACTTGCCGTCGCACCGAACGGGGCTGTGATGTGTGTCGTGTCCCATACATTTTAGTACATTACAACTCCTCAAGCCACCATCCTGCTCCAGTCGGGCTGCATCGACTATATGGCAAAACCTTTAGACGATCCTAACACTGTGCGACCACGCTTAACGATCAACAAGGTTATATGTTAATGTGGTAGTCGTTCAGCCATATTAGAATCCCTATAGGCACCTTGATAAGTTCTAACAGCCACGCCACAGGTGGCCACGATCCTGCCTCCACCAATCCGCACTGGGTCCGCGTAGTGTAGTTCTCATCTCTCTCACCTTGATTTGTGAGGGGAGGTCTTTGGCCAGCACTAGGAAAGTACAGGCTGATAATATATGGAAGAACAGTGTAGGCCAGTATCTCCGGTGGGTCTAAGTTACATACAGATGAACATAGAACCACCTCCTTTTCTAAAGTCGATTAAAAAGTAGGGCTTACGGTGAACAGTGTTGCCGCACTAGTATCGCATTAAGATTTTTTTTAGACTGCCTCGTTAGTCTAGTGGCAAAGCGCATCGCTTTGTGCTCACGAGGTCCTGGGTTCAAATCAGTTGGACAAGTTAAGTTTTTCTAACGAAAAACTTCCCAGTACGAGTCCGGAGTCTGGAATTGTGCCTAGTATATATGGCAATAGGTTCGCTCACTATTACATGGGACCTAATATCGTCGGCGAAACGTGGGTGTACTCAGTACACCTCTGCCACCCCCGCTTGGGGAATATAGGCGTGGCGGTGTGTTATTTTTTGTACATGTTTTATCAAATGTTGAAGACCAATCATATTCGAATCATCATATTTATATGGTAGAGGTACTGATTCCAACACGTGCTACTAAAATAAATACAATTCGGACCATAAATAATGGAATTAAAATACATTAGATTTTTCTACCACATTATCACGCTTGATCCCTTGCAGGGTAGGCAGAGAGTACAGAGTTCCAACAGGTTCTTTCCTCACAAGGAACTATAGTAAAATAAAATACTTCTGGTGGCTTACCAATAACGAGATAGGTCATACGTACCTCTACAACGGGCAAAGGTGCTTCGCTAAAGGCGTAAGTCCGCTGATGCCAGCTCAGCTGGCCGCGCACGCTGTACGCGATGCCTGTGACGAACTCCCCGCCCAGCCCCAGCTCAGCGCACAGCTTCATCGCAAACTGTTCAGGGTTATTCTCCTTCTCTGACATGTCCCATTCCACCTGTGGAAGACAAGGGGGAGTTTATTTATTTATTTATTTTATTTTCTTCATGGTAACAATACCATAAACATATTAAAAAATTACATCAGAATAATTACATACAATAAAACGTTTATAGCTAACCACAATCGATTTTCAGCAAAATTTAATTGTACGTATATATGTTTGTTACACTATAGAATGATGAGGTAACATTAATAGTTAGGTGAAGGTCGGATTACTATTTCTATAATATAGGAAAATTTAAAATAATTGAGAATATATATCTGAAAAATTGACAGGGTTATCCAAAGAGTTGTAAAGATGCGCATGGAAAATGTATAGCTATGTAACGAATCGCCTGGGTGGCAACCGTCGCTTTTTGCGAGGCCGTTTTGACGAAAAAAGAGGAGGAGAAGGGAGCGAGAGGAGACCTCCAATCCTGCTCGCAGAAGACGCGGCTGGCGAAGACGTAAAGCATACGCTGCGAATGACCTCCGCCCCCCATGAGCATAGGCCTGCGGGCGCCGGGAAGGGCAACCAGTCGCCCAAACAATGACAGGCCCGTGAAGAGAACGCGCGGCGGCCTGCGCGCGTCCTCACAAAGAAGAGCACGGGAAGTCGGCGAGGATTGTTCACAGGAACAACAGACCAGGCCCGCCCGCGCCGCAGATGTTGTCACTCGCAATTCCTGCGGCAGGGCACTCGGGCGAGAGACAGACGCCGGGGGGTTTTAGTGGGTGCGAACCCAACATAACTGCCACATCACAAAGCCCGCGATGTGCCAGCACGCGCTAGGCATTTTCCCCCGAAAAAAAAAGGAGGTAACGAATGTTTGCGAAGATAAACATACATACTGTACACAACAGCGCACCAAAGTTACTCATCCAGTTGTTCGATAAATGTATAAAAAGCAGTAAAATTTGATGGCGGCGGCGGAACAGTTTTTTAGTTTTAGGAAATATAATGATGTATTGCACTGTGGGCCATCGAGGTAACACTAAATGAAAGATATTGTTGTCTTTGACATTGATATGTCAAAGACTGTCTGAACTGGTCTGAACTGTGTATTACATGATGTATAGCCTTCTATATATGGGCTACATAGGAGGGACACACTACAGTATTATCCCTATAAGGTACATGTTTAAGTAATGCCAAGTAATATTTGGCGAGTTGATTGACCAACCCATTGAACCAAAAACTAAAATAACTTTGAAAAGCAACTAATAAAAAAGTTGGCGTGTTCTAGTATGGTTAAGAAAATAGTAAACTGGTTATTGTTCTCTCACTGGATGTTTTTTTTATATTATTATATTTATTATATTAGCCCTGTTAATATATATAATACTGTCCCACCGTTGGGCACAGGCCTCCTCTCAAACTCAGAAGGTTTAGGTTATAGTCCATCACGCTAGCCCAGTGCGGGTTGGCGAACTTCACACACCTAGTACCATTATTGAACGACTGAATAGCCTTACCTAACCTGAGAATAAATATAATCTAGAAGCCGCGGGCGCGCATCAAATTGAAGCAACAATTACTACCTGTAAAGCAAGTAATCACACATTCACGCGATTAGTCACTCTGTGACCGTCGTACGAAATAACGTGCTCTGCGCGTGTGAAATAAAATTGAATTATGCCGTCTTGTGTCGTTCCTGCCTGTAAACATGCTGTTGAGCTCAAACAGACACATGATAGGATCACATTTCATACCTAACTAGCGCATTCAGGTGCCGTATTATTTAAATATCGAATTAATTCTTCCGTCTGTAATTGTCATTGTAAAATACGCGTCCATTCTGTTAGTGTTGCTAGTATAACAATTTAATTTTTCCCTACTTTAATTTTCTGAGGATTTTATAAATTCTGGTATTAAATGGTATTAATATAGTTAACTACTACATTAAGGTTTTAATATTTAGTTAACATGATAAAAATATTTTTTTCTTACATTAAATTACTACAAACCTCAATAGTTCAAATATATCTATTTCTTGAGTTAAATATGCATTAAAATACATGTTACCACAATAATGATTTTATTATCATCTACTCTAATGTCATCAACATTTACCCCAAAAAGTGGTAATCTTTCCGGGCTGCCAACATTACGTGGGTGGGGAGTGCGGGGCGTTTGTTGAATTTGTGACTTCATCGCGCGACGTGCAATTATGACTGGACGCGCCTTCTAAATATATTATTTATTCTAAGCCTGACCAATAAGAGAGGTGATTCCCACGTGTATATTGAGCTTAATGACTACCCCCTAGTTGTTCTGCTCCTCTAGTATAGCGGGCTGTTCGACAATACCTCTATCTGCTGCCTAACTGGATGACTCTATTGCTGGTATGAATGTATTCTGGTATTCGAAACCAGATCGTCACAGAGACAATCAACCAGTGATATGTCGTAACATACCTAAATCTGAGTTCTTATTTGCTATGACCATCAAAAGAATATCATAACGAGCCGCATTAGATCATAGCAAATGAGGACCCTAGGGTATACTGAGAGATTGGAGCCACTATCAAGCAACCATAGCATAGCCAATGCTACATTTCAAATTTTTCTAATTACCTTCCACCCTGTCTTGTTCTCCTAGTACCATTATTGAACAACTGAATAGTTATTTATTTATTTATTTATTCTTTATGCACTTTTATGTACATAGGCGGACTTAAGGCGGACTTAGGGGGTCTGTCCAAGAGCGTGCTCGTCGCGACCCCTGCCAGTCATTATGGCTGCAATCTTGGACCGAAGACGTACCGCAGTGCGGGCTAGGGCGTCCCCCCGAGGCGACGCGTACCGGCCCGCCCCCGTCGGTACGAATATAGGTGGAAGCGGCGATGGGGGCCGCCACCCATCACGCCGGGCCCGAACTGGCGAGTCGTGGGGTGCAGAGTGCCGAATAGGCACTTGGAATGTAAGAGGTGGTATGGAAGATAAGATGCATGAGGTGATTGATGTAATGAAAGAGAGACGCCTGGATGCTCTGTGTGTAACAGAGACTAAGCGGAGGGGCAGTGAAACCTGTGATCTGCCTGATGGAACGATGGCTCTGTGGTCTGGTGTACCGCAGAGCAGTCGTGCCAGCATGGGGGTGGGTATCTTGCTGTCCCGTCGCCTGGCCTCTGGAGTGAGAGATTATGGCCTGTGCGATGCGAGACTTCTCTGGGTCCGTTTAAAACTGGGTGTCACTAGAGTATTTTTGGTCGCAGCGTATGCTCCCGTAAGCTCGTCGACACCCCAGGACCTTGAGAAGTTTTGGGATAATGTCAGGGAAGTTCTGGATTTGGCTGAGGCTAACGAAAAGGTGATTCTGTGTGGCGATCTGAACGGATGGGTAGGAACCAGGCGGCAAACTTGCGACGCTGCTCTGGGTCCTTATGGTGATAAGAGAGTGAATGATGCAGGTAAGCTCATTGTAGATGTTTGTTTGGAAAGGGGTCTCCTTGTGTCTAATACGATATTCCAGCATAAGGACATACATATGTATACGTGGAGAAGGAATGAACAAAAAAGCATGATAGATCTGATCCTGGTTGATAACCGTCTCCGAAGCAAACTACAAGATACGCGTGCGTATAGAGGCCCCACTCTGGAATCAGACCACTATCTCGTAGTTGCGCGGTTTAGTGGTCTGTTCAGGAAGTGGAGGCACTGGCGAGAGCGTATCCCCTTCGGAGACCTTGAAAGATTAAAGGTTGAAAAGTTGCAAGATGAGAGCGTGAGGAGAATGTATGAAGACAGAGTCCGGGACAAGCTTTTGACAGCAGGCTCTTCGGACTCAAATGTAGATGAATGCTGGAATAGCCTGAAAGAGAGTTTGGTGGAATCCGCGAAAGAAGTATGTGGTTGCTCAAAGAAGCATATTACAGCAAAAGGTGATGCATGGTGGGATGCGGAGTTGCAAAGCTCCGTAGAAAGTAAGAAGAAAGCGTGGCAGGACTATGTATCTTCTTTGAACCTGAATGCCAGTATGACAGAGATGAAGAAAGAAATATACCGGCAATGCAAGAATGCCACTAAAACTTTAGTGAAAGAAAAGCGTGAAAGAGCCAGTATGATTGAGGAGGAGAGGCTGGCGAAGAACTTCGAGAACAACACCAAACTCTTTTGGAGCAAGGTGAGAAAGGCTCGAGGTGATTCGTCAGGCTCCAGAATGGAAAGGATAAAATCTAAAGATGGTGACATTCTTGCAGGCACACAAGCTGTGCTAAACCGGTGGAGTGAATATTTTGGAGAAATGTATGGAGATGACCCGGATGCTGATGCCGCAGACGTGCCTAAAGGCGAGATTGCGGCACCAGAATCAACGGAGGACATCACTATGGAAGAAGTTGAATGGGCGATAGGAAGTATGAAAAACGGTAAAGCTGCGGGAGTAGACATGATATCTGCCGAGATGATCAAATATGGTGGAAGTTGCGTCCGGGACGCTTTCCGGGCCCTTGCAAACCTTTGCTGGAGGACCGGTAGAGTCCCTACAGATTGGCGCCGCGCAGTCATAGTACCCTTGTATAAAGGCAAGGGTTCACAATATGACTGCGCCAATTACAGAGCCATCAGTTTGATCAGCTTGGCAGCCAAGGTGTACGGTAAAATTATTGAACGGAGAATGCGCGTGAAGTCCGATGGAATGTTGTGCGAGGCACAAGGGGGTTTCAGGTCTGGAAGAGGATGTTCGGATCAAGTCTTCTCACTCCGCAACATCGTAGAGAAGCATCTGGCAGTGGGCCGGAAGGTTTTCTGCGGTTTTGTAGATCTGGAGAAGGCATTTGACAGAGTTGTGCGAAAGAGACTTTGGGACATTTTGCCAGAGTATGGTATAGATGGCACTCTGTTGCGAGCCGTCCAGTCCACTTATGTGGACTGCAAGGCATGCGTACGGGTGGGTGGTAACAGGTCACCCTGGTTTGACGTTAAAATCGGCGTCAAGCAGGGTTGCGTGTTGTCCGCTAGACTGTTTATAATATATCTGGACAAAAGTCTTCAAAGACTGAAAGCGATGAATGAAGGTGTACAAATGGGTGACTTAGTGGTAAACCATCTACTTTATGCAGATGACGCGGTTTTAATAGCGCCAACAGCCACTGATCTGCAAACACTAGTCACAGTTATGAAAGACGACTGCATGATCAATGGCTTACACTTGAATGTGAAGAAAACCAAGATTATGGTTTTTGAAAGGGAAGAAACCAGAACGAATGTAAGGATTGTGGTTGGTAACGATGTGCTGGAACAAGTGAATGAGTTTGTATATCTTGGATGCGCCTTCAGTAAGGATGGGAAATACACCGCTGACATAGAGAGAAGAGTGAGTGCAGGGAACAGAGTGAATGGTGCGATGGGAAAGCTACTCGGGAGCCGGCACTTAAGCCATAAGGCGCAGCTGGCCATACATAACGGAGTTCTTGTCCCAACGCTGTTATATGGTAGCGAGAGCTGGGTATGTAAGAAGGAGAATGAAAGTAGGATAAATGCGGTAGAAATGCGAGCTCTGCGGAAGATGTGCGGAGTGAAGCTGACCGACCGCATTAGCAACAGCATAGTAAGACAGCGAGTAGGTATGAAAGATAGTATCGGTGTAAAGATGAGAAAGGGCATGCTCCGTTGGTTCGGGCATATAGAAAGAATGCCAGAGGAAAGAATGACAAAACAGATATACAATGTGAAAGTGGAAGGATGCAGGTACCGGGGAAGACCTAGACTATCTTACCACGACCAAATAAACCGAGTCTTATCTGATGGAAAAGTCAAGAGTCTCCGTAACCGGCGAGCGTGTATGAGACGAACTATGAGAGTCGAGGAAGCCAGAGAGGTATGTAAGGAAAGAACCTGTTGGAACTCTGTACTCTCTGCCTACCCCGCAAGGGATCTGGCGTGAGGTTATAGATAGAGATAGATAGACAACTAATTAACTATACATAATACTTAATATATACAAATTATATATAACGATAATATACATATTTATATATACCACAAATATATACATATATAAATAATTATACAATGTATACATAAACTAAAACTGTGCGACATAACAACGTGAAGCGACTAACATTGAGAGGGGTTCAACCTTTGGTGTAGATAGTCTTGTAGACTTTAAAAGAGGAACTATTAGTGGCCGTCCTGAGTTCCAGAGGCAGAGCATTCCAAAGAAGGATAGACTGCACAAAGAAGGAAGAATGAATGAAATCAGTACTATGAGGGGGGCACTGAAGAAGACGGTTATTTACAGAACGAAGATGTTTATCGTATGTAATATTGAAATTGGGAAGTAAGATAAGCTATCGAGCATAATAAGTTATCTAATTGAGTCTTACCTGATCAACTAGAGAGGTGTTTCCTACATGTATATTGAGCTTAATGACAACCCTCTGGTCGCTCTGCTCCTCTAGTATAGCTGGGGGTTCACTCGGGTAAGCCTCAATCTGCTGCCTAATGGATGACGCTACTGCTGGTATGAAGGTACTGGTATTCAAGTCGAGATCGTCACAGAGAATCTCGGCAAATTGCTCTGGAGTTATTATTGATTCTGCAATAAAGGTAGTACATAAATCTTACACATATACTTAACAGTAACTCTATAATTAGCTACAAAGCTCACTTGTTACTTTTCTTATATTCCTAGGAAATATGTAAGGAAACAGGCTGATTTTAAAACATCCATCATCAGTTGGAAGACGTCAACTACAGGTAAAAGGCCTCCCCAAAGATCGCCACGACGTGCTTGGTGCTGTACGCATCCAGCTTTTACCTGCAACCTTCACCAGGTCATTGGTACTGTCCTACCGAAGGTCGATTTTGGGCGGAAGCCGATTAATAGGCCATCGCCAAAACCTTCAGCCAAAGACGAAGGTTAAAAGCCGTTTGAAATTTGGTTCAAGATTGGTAAATTTTTAAATTTATTATGTTGACTTTATTAACTTAACGAGATTATTAAAATTACCTACACCTGGCTATAAATAATAACTCTGAAAAAATGTTATTCATTATAACTTTTTACTTAACGCATTCGTAAGTCGTAAATCGTAATAGATTGGTCGAGGAAGCCAGAGAGGTATGTAAGGAAAGAACCTGTTGGAACTCTGTACTCTCTGCCTACCCCGCAAGGGATCTGGCGTGAGGTTATAGATAGATAGATAGATAGATCGGTCAATTTCGGTCCTTGCTGGAAACCTTCGGCTTGGCCGAAGCCGCAAGATTGGCCGAAAGTGGAATTTTGTGCCGAAGGTGGCGGAAGCTTAGGTCGGACACTAGTCATTGGTCAAAACATTCATACTAATATAAATATGAAAGTAACTCTGTCTGTCTCTTCGGTAGCTTTTCACACTTAAACTGCTAAATAAATAGTGATAAAAGTCGTTAAGGAGATAAATTGCATACTGGAGATGGACATGGACATATGTATGCTTAAAAAAAAAATACAGATGTAGTCACGGGTAATGGCTAGTACACTATAAGATATATGATCATGAAACAACAATTTAAGATAAGAGCTGCATGAACATATGATACAGGTCAACAACTACTGAGGTAGGATGAAAGCTTCCATATGAAAAACAAAATGTGCTACCAAAGACTTTTACCATTTTTGTTCCATGTGAATGTGTCTCTAAGTTTCTGGCCCTCAATCTCCATGTCCAGTCTTATTGGAACAAGGATCTGCTTCTGCGAGGCATTCTCCAGCATGGCAGTCATATCCGTGTCGTCGAAACACACGGGGAATGTGCGAACCTGAAATAGTTGAAAGAAAATAAATCAATTATACTCAAAGAAAATAATTATTTCAGACCCCTATGGTCTGGTTATTGAAGTGTGTGTGTGTGTGTGTGAATGATGTACGCTGTTGGCCGCGAGGCCTTTACAGCTTCACCGGACTAAAAGGCGAGCGTGCAACCACTACGCTCTAGCCAGCCAGAAGGGCAAGAGGCGACATACTCGAGGGCGCCTCTTCGAGGCGCCCTCGGTTGGGACAGTCGCTGTAGGGGGACGGGTGCACTACTAAGTGCACCGGTCAACCGCCGGCTATGGGAGGGGATTTACTACTACGTCGTCGTCGTCGCCCGTATTCTGAGCGGAAAGAAGGGATGACAAAGCATCGGGGGGGTCGGTAAGAACATGTCGCGGCCGGCGGTGGCGGCAGGGGTCGGGGGGGAGATCGTAGTCGGCGGTGGCTACGATTA
Source organism: Phalera bucephala (assembly GCA_905147815.2). NCBI lineage: Eukaryota > Metazoa > Arthropoda > Insecta > Lepidoptera > Notodontidae > Phalera > Phalera bucephala. Next base: position 6,248,477 of record LR990629.1, on the reverse strand, counting down.
ACGGATTCGCATGGGTAGATGCGTTCGCAAAGTGACGTGTTGACGCCTTTTTAATAAAGGCGCGAATAGGTTCGAGACCTAGATCGGAGTGGAGGTCGACGTTCCGTACGAACCAGGGGGCTCCTACGGCTTTACGGAGGAAGCGGTTTTGAACCACTTGGAGTTTATCGATGTGAGAGGGGGCCGAATGCCCGAACACAACACACGCATAAGTCATGATGGGTCGAACGCAAGTTTTGTAAAGTGTCACCTTATTTCTAAGGGACATTTTACTCCGCTTGCAGATTAACGAATGGAGACGACCGAGCACAAATGATGCTCGGTGACGGACCCGCTTGATGTGCGGGCCGAAGGACATGGTACTGTTTAGGGTGACCCCTAGATATTTGACCTCTTTGACCCAGGGAATGGGTCGGTCGAAAATGGTCACTTGGCCGAGATTACTTCTAGGGCGGCGCAGGGAGCGGCGCGGGGTGGCACCCCTGGAGAAGAACACTGCAGCGCTCTTGTCCGGGTTCACCTCAATACGCCACTTCCTGAACCAATTCCCTAGGGAATTGGCGGATGCCTGAAGGTGTCTGGTAATGAAACCCTTATTCCTATGCGAGACGTAGAGAGCGGTATCATCCGCGAATAGGGCTAGATGCGCCTTACTCGAACGAGGAATGTCGTTCGTGTAAAGGCTAAACAGGAGCGGAGAGAGAACTGAGCCCTGTGGGACTCCAGCACTGATGGAGTGGGAAGTGGAGCGCGTCATTTCGACGCGATAACGGAAGGCGCGATTCGACAAGAAGTCTCGTAAGATGAGCACGAGTCTGTCCGGTACACCCAATTGGTAGAGCTTGTAGATCAAGCCGTTGTGCCAGACTTTGTCGAATGCCTTCGCGACATCTAGGAAGAGGGCGCCCGTGTAGATTGGTTTGGGTCTATTGAGACCGGAGAGGATGTGCTCCGTGATGCGGTGCACTTGGTGGACGCAAGAGTGTTTGGCTCGAAAGCCAAACTGCTCGTCGATAAGGATACCCCTGGACGTTACGAAGTCTTTGAGCCTCGCCAGAAGTAGGCGCTCGTATATCTTGGCCAGGGAGTTGAGGAGACTGATAGGGCGGTAGCTCGCGGGGAGATTGCGAGGTTTGCCGGGCTTGGGAATGCCTATGACGTCCGCCTCCTTCCACTTAGCGGGGAAGGTGCAGTTCGCCATGGCGGCGTTCAATATGGCCACTAAGAGGCAGATGAGTTGGGCGGGCAGGCATTTCAGAACGCGATTCGAAATGCCGTCAGAGCCGGGGGCTTTTTTAGTTTTGAGACCCATAATTAGATCTTCGACCTCCGTTTGGGTGATAGGAGGTAAGGAATCGACGGGGGGGAGGGATGCCCTGCGCTCGACTTCCCTGTCGACCGCGTCGACGTGGGACTGGTCGACGGACTGAGAGCTGGGGGCGCACTGGCTCTCGAGGGAGTCGGCGAGAAGCTCGGCCTTTTCGTCGTCGTCGAAGGCTGGGGGTGCGCCTGAAGGGCGGGACAGCGGGGGCATGTCAGTCGTGGAGTCGGACTTGAGGCTACGCGCCAGCTGCCAGTAGGCCAGATGCGATGGCGCGATGCCCTCTAGGAAGTCACCCCACCGTTCCTCCCGGACCTCCGCGACACGACGCTTTACCTCTCGTTGTAAAGCGCGCATCCGGGCCCGATTGGCTTCGGTGGAGTAGGAGTCGTACGCTCGGATGGAAGCATTCTTGGAACGAATGAGATCCCTAACATCGTCCGGCAGTCGAAAGCGGTTGAGGTAGAGATCTTCCGCCTCGACTTGCTTGGACGATCGACTGACAGCCGATCGGATGTGCTCGGTGAAGGCATCTACGGCCTGATCGGTGTCCTGAGGGGACGGGATGGAGTCCGAGCTGAGAGGCAGGGGGGGAGGGTCGGCATCCGCCAAGGCCGTGCTTAGCGCATGCCAATCCACCACCGTCTTTTTGGGTCGCTGAGGGGCGGAAGGGGGGGAACCGAGTCTCATGACTACAGGTCGATGGTCAGAGTCTAGTTCCTGGACTACTTCCAAGGAGTGCAGCCGTAGGGTGACACCCTTCAGAAGCGCCATGTCCAGGACGTCGGGTCGGTGATTGGGATTGTTAGGATAGTGGGTAGGGTACATAGGTGCGATGACGTCAAAGTCGAGAACGTCGACCAGGGCGTCCAGGCTCCTACCGTTAGGGGAAGTGGTGAGACTGTTCCAGGCCACGTGCTTGCTGTTGAAGTCGCCCGCCAGAATGACGGCGCTTCCCAGATTGAGGAGTGCTTCAAAGTCACTCCTGAGAACGGATTTAGTGGGGGAAAGGTAAACGGAGGCGATCACGATGGGCTGGTGCCCCGTGAGAGAGACGCGACAGACAGAGGCTTCGATGTTGGTGAGCGCGGGGGGATCGAGAGGGATGCAGTGCAGGGACCTCCTGTAGTAAATGAGAGTACCGCCTCCGCGGGAGCCGATTCTGTCATTGCGCACGAGGTTATAGTTTGCGATCCTAGGATCGCGTTGTGCGGGCTTCAGGAAGGTTTCCTGCACGAGGAGGATATCAAGTTGGTGATCTCGGAGGAAATCAGCAACCTGATCTCGCTGGGAGCGAAGGCCATCGGCGTTAAAGAACGCCAGGGATAGGTTGTGGGGCTTTTGGCGGGGAGATCGTAGATCCATTATTGGGTGCGGGGGGGTTGGGTTTTGAGGGACGCCAGGACGTCATAGACGTCCCTGTATTCCGCGGCCAGGAGAACCTGGTCCGCCAAGTTGGTGGCGGCGCGGAGACGAAGGGCGAGTTCGCGGACTCTGGGGAACAGTGCGGGGCTTATAACCGCCGAGACGCTCATTATCAGGTCGACGTCCTGACTGACGTTAGAGGGCGGAGGGGGACAAGCCGCCACCGGCTGGATCGCCGGCGCGCGCTTCGGGGGGCGGGCGGGGCCCACTGACGCAGGGTGGGAGGCCGCGGTGTAAGGCAGCGGCTTCACCCACGCGTTGGCGCCGAGGGACGGCCTGAGCGGCGGGGGAGGGGGGGTCAGCTTCAGAGGCGCGGGAGCGCGGGGAACCGCGGTCGCTGGCGCAGAAGGCACCGGACGAGGGTGCGCTGAGGGCGCGGGGGGGTGTTGCGCTGAGGGCGCAGAGGGGGGGGCAACCGCGCGGGGGCGGCGGCGGCCGCCGCGCCTCGCCCGGCCGCGCTTCCCCTTCGGGGCCTTGGGGCAACCGCGATAGTTCGCGGTGTGCCCCTTGGTGCCGCAGAGGACGCAGCTGGGGGGCTCGGCCGCCGTCTCCTTCGAGCGGGCGCACTGGGACGTCGCGTGGTCCCCGATGCACTTAACGCATCGAGGGCGCGCGTGACAGTTTCGGGCAGAGTGCCCGTACAGTTGGCAATTGTGGCACTGCCCGGGCGTGCCACGTTTGTGGGGGGCCTCCACGGAGAGGCCAGATATATGGCACACGGCCTTCAGGTCGAAGACCCTACGGCCGGACTCGGTGCGGTCGAGGACGACCAGCACCATGTCGTACGCCTCCTTGGAGCGCCCATTGACCATTCTGTGCACCTGGCGCACAGGAAGGTCCTGGGACTGGAGGTCGGCCTTGATGACGGCGGTGTCCAGCTCCCTCGGGACACCGCGGATTACCACCCTGAGCTCCCTTTCCTCCTCCAGGGTGTATGTGTGATAAGCGATCTTGTTGGATCGCAGGAACGCGGATAGCCGTCGGTGGTCGTCCGAAGACGCCACCTTGACGGCTATGCCTTGCGCGGTGGAACGCGCGTGCGTGTAGTTTATCTGGCGATTATATATCGCCTTGGAGATGCGCTCCCAGGCGCTCTTGTCCTGAATGACAAGCGGCGGGGGAGTGATGTTCGGACGTGCGGGGCGCGCGAGGGGGGAGGCCCTCGCGGCCGCGTCGGGAGACGGAGACGGCCGGGGGCCGGAGGGGCCGGGAGAAACGGAAACGTTTCCGGCCTTCTGGATTTTGGGTGGCGGCGAGTCGCGCGGTTTGCGCGCCCGCTTCCCATTCGCGATGGGAACGAAGTCGTCCTCCGACGAGAGCGACGGGGACGGGGACCGGGCGGGGGCGGCGCGTCGCGCGGACGCGCGCTCGACCTCCATATCCGAGTCCGAGAGAGGCTCGGACCCGCATGGTGAGACGGGGCGGTCGGCGGGGGTCTGGGGCGGCGCGACTAAGTCAGTTCGCGGCGCGGCGAACGGAGTCGCGGGGCGCGCAGAAGGCGCGGGGTGCGCGGGGCCGGGGGCCGACGCGCGCGCGGGCGACGCGTCGGGCGAGGCGGGCGAGTACGTCGCCCTGAATTCCCGGACTATGTCCGGGCAGCGTAGGACGATGTACTTCGCGAGCTCCCGGACGAACTCCGGAGGGAAGTCTTCCGCCATTTCCAGAGGGGAAATGGCAGGGCGAGTGAACTATAAAAAAAACAATAAAAAAGGGCCCTAAGACCCGGGCGTGAACGTTGCCCTGATCCCCCCACCGGGCAGCGGCGGGGGGGTGGCACTACCGGGGAGACGCGGTGTGCCCCTTCGCCTTAAGGGCGAACGGGCGGCACCAAACCCTAGCTGCTCCGGGCGAAGAGAACCGCCGCACGGAGAACACTAATATCGAAAACAGTTATGAAACTCACCGTTGAGAAAACAAAGACCGCGGGAGGGCCGGCCGCGCCGTTAGGCGACGCGGCTGCCTAGCAACCCACGTGATTGGTCACGCCGGGCGATACGCGAACCGTACCTACACGGGACGCAAAAGCATACGCACAGCGAATGCAAACACGTAAACACGCAAGCACAACACACGTAAGCACAGCCGCGACAAACCACGTAGGTCACGGAAAACGACCGTTACTAAAAACGCGGGAAGGCCGACCGCCGTCAGAACGGCGAGTCTACCTAACGGCTCGCCTTGTTGCTACGCGCGAGCCAGACGCGGAGAAGTAACGTCGCAAGCCCGTATATGCGTACGTATACACGTATATGAGCCAACCAGATCACCACTCCACGCAAGCGCATGCGTTTCCAACAAAGCAAGTCGAAATCGAATACTACGTAACACGAAAATAGCGAGCGGTCGAGCAGCGCAGTGACACGACCGAACGCGCGCGAGGCACAGCCAGAACTCCATATTGAAGTGTCTAAGACTATGTTCTTCAGGTATTTTCAAAATCTGGAATTTATTATAATTTACTACTTAACCAGTTGCCTACCCTGCAAGGGATCTGGTGATGATATAGATAGATAGTTAGATACTATAATTTATCTCAGGCCTGTTGGTCAGTCTGTGTCCAAAATAAGATCCTTTAACCTTCTCTGGTGAAGCTGCAAAGGCCCCGCGGCCAACAGTGTAGATCATTTACACACACAATCCTTTGATCCACAATCATAACCAATCAACCACATTGTTACTGTTACATAAGCAGCTATGAAAAGAAAAAGACAAAATAACATTTCAGCTTAGGAAAAAATCCTTTCCTTCATTTATTTTATAGCTAGTTATGAAAAGTTACCAATAGGAACCCAAAGAATAAAATAACGTCCTGTAGGCCAGTGGTATACTCCTGTAGAGCCCGTAGGGCAACTTCAACGGACAACAAGTGGCACTAATCCATCGAGAACTAGAGAGTTCTTGAAGGAAAAGAAATATAGGAAACCGCTTCTTAATCACTTCTTATGGCTTCTATGAAAAGTCCTGGCAATCACACAGCCAAGAAATAAATACTCTATACCTTTTTATTGTGCAGTCTAGTTCTGCTGATCTGTGTGGCCTGTGGCACAGCATCAAGGTGCGAAGAGTTTGGCATCACCGGTAGCCATGACTGGTTGTGTGGCTTCTTGCTTTTGCTCTCCCTAGGTGTTGCCAGCTCTTGGCTCACTGATACTGCTTTGTACCTGGTTTTGCAAATACGTATTTCAAAATAATAGAAGAACAATATCTGAGACGTGTATGAAACAAACTATGAGAGTGGAGGAAGCTAGAGAGATCTGTCTCCGGAAAGTCCATCCGTCTCCATCCATCGATGTGATGATGTAAATAATAATAATTAAACCCCTTATTGCTCTTAAAATTTACATTAAATGAAGGTACACACTTTTTAGCAATGTCAGGAGATAGAACTTGACAATTTCTGATTATGGATTAATTTCCAGGGTCCAGTTAATTAGAGCTTAAGAAAGCTTATGTCTATATTATTCTATGTAAGTGACTCTCTTTTTTAATAACAAGGTTGTCACCTGTTATTCATGTAATCTATTCTATATCACCACACCATCCCTAGTCGGGTAGGCAATTAGCATGCTGTTATAAATATAATTAATAATTTAGGAACTATAACTAAATTGAATTTTCCACAATGTATTTTTTAGCAGTCAAAATTCATACAATAAAAGGTTTACAGGTTTAAATGTATTTATTTAATACTTGATACACTGTACCTACAAAGGCAGACGAAATACCTTAGACATTTTTTGACAGGGCCCTGGCCTGCTGTAGGGTAAAAGCCAAGGACTTTGATCAACAGGCAACTGGGTCCTTATTTACTAAGCCCAATCAAACATGTAACACAGCATATTATAATAACTTCATGAAATGATTGCTTAATGGGGCTGTAATGGCACATGAAATATCATTACACCATAATATCACTAGGTTATGACAACACTGCATTTGATCATAGCATATAAGGCCCAGAGTATCTTCTTGCTTTTACCCAAACAGTATATACCCCGCAAGAAATTTAGTGTGATGATATAGAAAGAGAGAGCCTACACATATTTTGTACTTACTTATCATCATTCCCTTCAATAATATCCTCAACTTCGGAGGCTTTGAGCAATGATACCGAACTGGATAGAACATGAGCACCCAATCCATTGTCTATAAGCCGTTTTCTCTCCTCATTAGTCAGGGTGCGCCGGGCCATGCCCGGGTACTTCTTATATAGAGACCCACGGAATAACCGCAGGTAGTTGCCAACCTGTGTGGAAACGATTACTTATGATATGTTTAGTTTTTTCCTACAGAAACTGTTGGAAATAAAAGTCGTTTAAGTAGAGCCACTTCTGAAATTAAATACTTAGTAAGTTTTATCCTAATAGTTGGCGGTAGGCTACAGTAAGTTAGAGAAATGTGGAAAAGGCCCAAGTGATATGTAACAAGGTTCAGTGAATGTCTCAAAATTCATCGTTTTAATATACAATAAGACGCAGACACGCTTGGCAATTCCTGGAAACTTAGTCATGGTCTAATGATATTAGTTTCATAGAAATTATCAGCAATTTCAGTTGATTTCATCTGAGCCAATAATGAATGCTACAAACCTCCGACCCGACACAGTAAAATTCTCCACCTTCTTCTATCTGAAAACTGATCGGCTTATCGCCGTAAGTTCTTAAGGCCATTTTTATTGTGTTTTATTCACTTCCTTTTAAAAACTTTACAGTAAATCAAATTGTTTTTAACCAAAATAAATACAGCCGTAGACGTTCTCGGTATCTACAGCGAATGAAATGAACGAATGAAAAGATTGAAATAAATTATAGCTGTAAAGATGGCGTCCACCTTGCAGTGTTGCAACCAATAGAAAAAAATATGTAGCATACATTCACACAAGTGCTTTTTCAACGCGCGTTTTAAAGCGCTTTAAATACTTTTTTAAAAAAGCTATTGTTAGCCATTTGTCTAAATCCAGGGCTTTATTAACGCTCGCTGAAAAATCACTTGTGCGAATGAAGGCTAAGGCTGGCATAGGCGTCACATCAAAGAATTTGAAAAATCAAACTATTTTCATTGTATTATGCCTATAGATGGGCACAGTTGTACAGTGTTTACTGTACTGGTGCTTAAACATTAGCGGTTGACATAAATTTATTAAAAAACTTAATAAGTTTACAAATAATTAAAAATCTCTCTCGCCTATTTTTTCCTCAAAGAGTAATCACGGATATTTTTAACCGACTTCAAAAAGGAGGAGGTTCTATGTTCGGTTGTATGTATGCTTTTTTTTTTTCTTTTTTTTTATGTATGTTCGCCGATATTTCCGTCAATTGTGGACCGATTTTGATGATTTTTTTGCATTGGGTTCAGTTTAGCTCCAAGGTGCTCCCATTTTAATTTCATTGGCATTGGACCTTGGAATTAGAAGATACACCAGGGAACTCCTTAACGACAAAGAATAGGCATGTGTAAATTGAGATATTATGGGTATTACGTCAATCCTATAGGTACCCTACTATAGAACTAAGCAGTATATTAGCCAACTTCAAAAAAGGAGGTTCATAATTCGTCCTTTTTTTATAACTCCTTTGCTTATGAACCGATTTTGATGATTCTTTTTGCATTGGGTACAGCACAGTTTTGAGGTGGTCCTATTTTAATGTTATTGGTATTGGACCTTGGACTTTGAAGATACATGAAGGAACTCCTTAACGGCGAACAGCACGAATGTATAGATTCCGTTTTTATAGTCATTTTATTAATCCTGTAGGTACCTTAATGTACAACTCAGCAAAATAATATAATATCGGTAAATAAATATTACTAAATAATTCACTCGTCACTTAAAATTGTAAAATAAAAATCTTTTAAAAAAAGGTACACCGACTTCGAAAAGCAAAAAATAAATATTTGAAGTCGGTGCCAAGTAACCGACCGCACCAACCAGCACCAACTTCAAATATTTATTTTTTGCTTTTTGAAGTCGGTTTACCTTTTTTTTAAAGATTTTTATGCATGCATAGATTTTGTGCAAGAAATAGATTGTGTAACTGTAAACGAATACCACCAAAACTATGCATTCGAGAGTATCCAAGGCGTCGTGACTTTAGTCGCATAGAGATAAGAATAAAAGCATAAACCCAGTTCAGCTGTACACTTTTAGTGGACACTTGGTACAATTTAGGTAACCAATTTAAAAATCTATATTCCTATATGGTTCGTATCATGTTCGTAGTACTCTAAGTTCGTATCTCCTTTTTATTCGTAATATTATGGCTTTTCATTTTGACGTAGGCTCCACGCAAATTTATCCGTTAATATTTGTTTGTCTAGTGACTAATAGGTTTGTTGATGGTTTGTAGTTATATTCTCGGAGAGTTATTATTTGTTTTCAAGTAATAATAAGATATATAATTAAATACTTGTGTATATGTATGTAATATAATGTGTATGGTGTAGTGTTGTACAAATTAGCGCCGAGTGCCGACCGTTCAGCGCTGAGTCGACGCTTACGAGCGTTCAAGACTCGAGCGTTGAAGGTTCGAGCGTTTAAGGCTCACGGAGCGTTGAAGACTTGGACTATAACGCTCGAGTTGCGTGCTCAAGCGTTATAACGTTATAATTTTTTTTGCTTTAATCCTCGGAAATCGAAATTAATTTATAGTGCCGAAACAACTGTCTACAGAGGCGTACCCAACACCAGTAACTAAGATTTTTGCATAAATTTTTATAAATGAAAACAGGTGTGCAATTTTAAAATGACCAACATTTACCATTTTAAAATGAAGCTAGTATTTGCAATAATGCCTGATTTTTCCAAGGGCAACTCTTGTGGCAAGTACAAATGCAGTAATATGCTAATGGCCAGCTTCTGGGCAGAGGGTTTTTACACACCGTCACGCCTATATTCCCCCAACGGGGGTGGCAGAGGTGTACTGTGTCCACCCTCTTTTCGCGCGAGTCTATTGCCATATACTAAGCACAATTCCAGACTCCGAACTCATACTGGGAAATTTTCATTAGAAAAACTTCATTTGTCCGACCTAGGATTTGAACCCAAGACCACATGATCACCAAGCGATCCACTTTGCCACTAGACCAACGACGCAGTCACACAGTTTGTAATAAACCTTAATATAATAAAAATGTATGCGCGGGTCCTTCGTACTTATGCAAGTTGTAGTTATTTGTCTGTGTACACCCGCCAAAGGCGCCGCGGGGCAGAGCGGTCGCGGGGGGGATGTTCCTTGCTAAAAGAGTAGAGAGGTTAAAAGAAAAGCCGAAATTATAAATAAAATAGGTAAAATAAATCCTTTGAAAGGGCCGACTATGTATATGGGGTGCATACACACTGTACTCATTGTATCGTATCATGGGTATCATTAAACATGTAATCGTATTTCATATATGTATTTAGAACCCCCTTAACAAGGGAAACCTAATATCAATAGAAAATTTCTTCCCGGTGATAGATTACAAAAAATACGAATTTTCGTAGACTCAAGGTTTGGGTAGCGCCATACCTACTATGTTTAAGGGCCAACTCCCCGTTGCCAGAGTTGGCCCTTAAACAGCTTAAAAATGGAAAAGCCCCGGCTGAGGACGGCGTCACGACTGAGCTTCTGAGGGCAGGAGGTACCCCAGTACTTAAGGAGCTTCGGAAGTTATTTAACACTGTCCTCTACACTGAGAGAACTCCGCAGGCATGGAACAGAAGCGTGGTCGCCCTGTTTTTCAAAAAAGGTGACAAAACCCTTTTGAAAAACTATCGACCCATATCGCTTCTGAGCCATGTATACAAGCTGTTTTCAAGGGTCATCACGAACCGTCTTGCGCGAAAGCTCGACGAGTTTCAACCCCCGGAGCAGGCCGGGTTTCGAAGTGGTTACGGCACCATAGACCACATCCATACAGTGCGGCAGATTATACAGAAGACTGCAGAGTATAATCTGCCCCTATGTCTAGCCTTCGTGGACTATGAGAAGGCCTTTGACACTGTCGAGACCTGGTCAGTTCTGGACTCCTTGCAACGATGCCAAGTTGATTGGCGATACATCGAGGTGATGAGATGCCTTTTTGAAGCTGCAACGATGACCGTCCAAGTACAGAACCAGCGGACTGAACATATCCACCTGCGCCGCGGAGTGCGCCAAGGTGATGTCATATCACCAAAACTGTTCACCAATGCACTGGAGGATATGTTCTAGACGCTGGACTGGAAAGGTCGCGGCATCAATATAAATGGCGCATACATCTCTCAACTGCGATTTGGAGACGACATCGTCATCATGGCTGAAACGTTGCAAGACCTACAACAGATGCTGGACAGCCTTGCTAATTCGTCTCAGCGAATCGGTCTCCGGATGAACTTAGATAAAACTAAAGTTATGATCAACAAGCATGTTGACCCGGGACCGATCGCCGTAAACGGAGCCCCCCTCGAAGTTGTTTCTGAGTACGTATACCCAGGGCAGGTTCTCCAACTAGGTAAAAACAACTTCGACAAGGAAGTTAAGAGACAGATACAGCTGGGCTGGGCAGCATTTGGAAAACTCCGTCGAGTCTTCTTATCGCCCATACCCCAATGCCTAAAAACGAAAGTTTTTAATCAGTGCGTCCTACCTGTAATGACATACGGAGCCGAAACGTGGCCACTCACTGTGTGGCTTGTCCACCAGTTCAAGGTCGCTCAACGAGCTATGGAAAGAGCTATGCTCGGAGTTTCTCTTAGGGATCTAATCCGGAACGAAGTTATCCGTCAGAGGTTACCGACATAGCTCAGTGAATTAGCAAGCTGAAGTGGCAGTGGGCAGGTCACATATGCCGCAAAACCGATGGCCGTTGGGGCAGACTGGTTCTTGAGTGCAGACCGCGTGTCGGCAAACGTAGTGTAGGGCGCCCTGTAGCTAGGTGGGGCGACGATATTCGTATGACAGCAGGCAGTGATTGGAGAAGGAGAGCTGAAGATCGAGTTCAGTGGCGTGCCATGGGAGAGGCCTACGTCCAGCAGTGGACTGACACGGGCTGATGATGTATACCTACTATGAAACAAACGTTTTTTTTTTAATTTAATGATTACTCACACACACCCTCAAGCCTATATCCTTACGTATAAGGTTGAGGGAATATAGTATTCTATACATCAGTTTTCGACGACACCACCTATTGTCATTCTTTATTATTTTTACGGAAATGTTAGTGTAAACGAATCCTTAATTTTGCAGCAAAAACATCAAACGCGCCGACAAAGGATTTGTCGGTACATTGGACGATGTTTTGTGATTCTAGGAGTGCTTGCTATTACGGCATTGGTCAAAGGTTAGCCAACCAAAACGCACTGATTTGATGGACATGGTCAATGAATATTTGTTTTTGTTATTAAATTAGTATTTTGCGGGATAACACGTTTTCATTCTTAGAGTTTATATAGTCTCTTTTCGGCTTCATCATCAAATCCTGCTTATCATCTAGGTCTATTACATTTGTCAAAGCAAATCCAAAGAGCCGAAATACGATGGTGCTATCTTGTTTATTTTAATTATTCTTATAGCCGCGTTCCGGTTTCATCATGGGACCCTGGGCACTACCTAGAGCTATTGTGAAGTACTTGAGCAAGGCGCGTTGAAACGCTCGTAGCGCTGTGCGACCGCGGTGTTCTTATCGATCACCAAGGTTAAGCAGCGTTCGACTCGGTCAGCCTGAGATGGGTGACCGTTAGTGACATTTTCGCATTCGAACGTATCCATTCTTTGGAAGGCATTTTAAGCCATTGATTCCGGTTACCACTTAATGTGGTAGTCGTTAAACCGAGTTGAAAGCCTTATAGGCGGCTTGATAAGTTCCAACAGCAGGTGGCCACAAACCTGCCTTCACCAATGCGCACTGAGTTCGCGTGGTTAAGTATGACCTAATCTCTCTCACCTCGATTTGTGAGAGAAGGCCTTTGCCCAGCAGTGGGCAGTATGGGCTGATATTATATACTTGAGTAAGTACTTAAGTAGACAGTACTTGTCTAGACTAAACTCAGTGGGGTTGTTCAGTTGGCTATCTACCATTATCAAACCAGGTACATGGTACTATAAAAAAGAAAAAGAATCGTCACCGAACTTCTCCTTTTTCCGTTATTAAAAAAAAACGTAACTCCACACTAGGATGTATTCCTGTGTCGTGGGTACGTTTACAAACTTAAAAATTTACATACACAAATACCCAGACCGGAACAAATATTTGTGGATCACACAAAGATTTGTCCCGTGCAGGAATCGAACCCACGACTATTAGACGCAGTGGGCGGAGCGGCTTAAGTTCGTAACCACTGCGTTAAGTCGTCTGTCTAAACTTATGTACGTATGCCAAATTTCAGGTCAATTGGAGAACCGCAAGTGTTTGAAAAGTAGCTTACAAACTACCTTTGAACTAACGTTAACTTTGAATCAGAAAGACAGACAGACATACGAAAAAAGCAAGTTAAAAAAAAAAGTAGGTACTCCACGTAGTAAGTATTAATGTATAAACATGACTTAATATCATCCATAAAACTAAAGTGGTGCGCTCGACGCTCGAGCGCGAGTCGAGCGTCGAGCGTGACGCTCCAGTGAGTGTTTTAAATAAAACGCTAGAGCTCGCACTCGACCACTCTGAAACCGGCTCGGCTCTGGACTCCAGCGCTTAGCAACATTTTGAGCGTCGACTCAAGCGCCGACTAAAGCGTTTTTACAACACTAGTATGGTGCCATACAACTAAAACAACGTGCTTTATATTGGAAGGCAAATGTTATTGGTCTAGAAAAGCAGGTGAAGTAAAATATATAAACTTCGACCGGTGACTTGGTTTTTGCTGCATGCCGTAAAGATAAAATGTATTTTCTAAAAAAGATGTGACTAGTTTGAAGATGCATAATAACTACACCAGATTGACTGTTTTCATTGAGGATAAATTAATGGATTCAGATTAAATCGTAATAATCGCATTCTGACGGCCGTTGGGGCAGAAAGGTTCTCGAATGGCGACCACGTACCGGAAGACGTGGAGTGGGTAGGCCCCCTACAAGATGGACCGATGACCTGGTGAAGGTCGCGGGTAGAAGTTGGATGCGTACAGCACAAAGCCGGTCGTTGTGGCGGTCTTTAGGGGAGGCCTTTGTCCTGCAGTGGACGTCTTTCGGCTGAAGAAGAAGAAGAATCGCATTTCCAAAGAGATTAGTCATAATGATGGGAAAATTTACATCGATCTCAAAAGCACTTTCGAAAATTGATATATATATAATTGTTAATGGGTGCATGGTTTTTGTTTTAGTATGCCTACAGATATTGCTGCCTAAATGAATAGCGGTTTTATGCAATACCAAGAGCACATTAGATTTGAACTCAGTATAGTCGCATCTTTTCAAAAATTTTTACAAAAGAGTGCTACGATTTTGGATACAAATAGCGAAGATTTACAACCAGTAGCAGTTTCTATGTAAAACTAACTTCAAATTGTTCTATTTTAAGTAAATTATATTTTTTGCAATAGGCTTTTCTTGAATAGATATTTTGTTCGTGCTTATATTGAAATTAACAAAAACGTTATGAAAGCACTTGAATGTATGATGAAAGCGCTGAAAAGCACTTCAGCATCGCGTGTTGAAAACGTGTCCGTGCGAACGAGGGGTGAGATTCGAAATATTAATTTTATGTCAGTGTCATCATGTCATGTTTGCAATGTCAAAGTCAAACCAAAGTCAAAAACTGCTGCTGCTGCCAGATGTGCGCAGTTCCACGTTCCATCTATTTCATTCATTCACTACAGTTCAAATTTAGGAGAGTAGCGCGAAGGCCGCGGCAGCCGTCGTCAACAACGGCAAGTGTTTAATTTTAAACAAGAATGTCTACTAAACAATTTAAGAATCCATTTTCGAGACCATGGATGTCAGACACAGGCGCGGCGGCCGCGTCCGGAGGCTCAGGATCAGCGGGCCTGAGAGGTGTTGTGGCCGGTGGAATTACTGGTGGCATTGAAATCTGTATAACATTTCCAACCGAATACGTGAAAACACAATTACAGTTAGACGAAAAAGGTCAGTAATATATTACTAATCTGCCATATTAATTCAGTTTCATTTATCATACGCTTTTATACAAACAGCTTGTTTTTTTGTCATAGAAATGGGTCGTAATTTATATCACTTATGTTAGGGGCATGGTCCGATGTACAATTATTACGCATTCACATGTTAGGTTTCCGTCTCGCAACAGACGTACTAATTAGATTCCAATTAGACTGGTATTTGTTAAAAAATTAGGTTAAACAACCTTGAAGTAAGGATATTTACTTTCGAAGTAATAAGTAAGTAAGTACTAACTAAACGTTATAACAGCGATGGGCAACATGTGTTGAACTTTGGTCTCTTACAGAGTGTTTTTTTAAAGTAAACAAATGAATTATCAAAGTTTCAAGGTTGTTTCCTGTCACTATAATATATTTGACTGCTAAAAATATAAAGCGAAATTAATTTAACTAGTTAAAAGAGTCAGTTAATATATAAAAATGTAATTCGTTTTTTATCTACAGGAAAATATTGTCAATGTATAAACGGTATTGATGTTAATTAACTCAATAATTCATAATTATTATTGTGCAATACCAACATGAGAGTGGAGGAAGCCAGAGAGATATGTAAGGAAAGAACCTGTTTGAACTCTGTACTCTCTGCCTACCCCACAAGGGATCTGGTGTGATAATATAAATAGAGAGATACCAACATAATAATGTTTGTCCTTTTTATAGATAAACATACTTCTAAATGTTCACAGTATTTATTCAAAATATAACATGAACCTTAAAAATGTTTTTGACATGAGTAAAAAATGTTTAATAAAACTATAGATATTAAATAATTAAACCTGAAAGATAACACCTAGTTATAGGTACTTTAATTTGTTTCTAATTATTGTCTAATTGTTTTATTTTCACCTGCTCTATAAGCTCCAAAAGGCATCAATCCTATAAATATTATAAATGTAAAAGTTAGGATGTTTGTTACCCAATCACACAAAAATGGCTGAATGGATTTAGATGAAATTTGGCACACATTATTACCTGGATTAAGACAGAATACTTTTTACAGTGCTTGAAACTCTGCAACAGGCATCCAAATTATATTTATATTACATTTACTGTTGCTCAATGCTCTTAAAACTGATTTGATATCATATCATATGGTCCCTGATAATAATATAATTAAATCTTGTAAGAACTTATCAGTTCACATTCAGTTATCAGTCTAATATGCTTTTTTTTAGGAATGGAAATCAGTAGGTTTTAGTCTGCATTTACGAAACACAAATTTTATACACACAAACACCCAAACTGAATAAAACACATACCTATACACAAAACACAAAGTTTTTTCAGTAAGTCGATAGTTTGAATACTTGGAATTGAATATTCCTTTTTGATGTGAAACATCTTTAAAATCACCCCAAAATTTATAGGTACCAGGTCAGAAAAGTAGACCGTAAAAGGTCTATATCATCTTAACCTAATAATTACAAAAGGATTAGCCTTGAGCCGTGATCACATTGCCCGACCCCTACTCCGACCTGACGGCCTTAAAACACCATTACAAGGCCGTCAGGTTGGAGACGGAGTAGGGAGAGGTTGGAAGCTAGTCATGCGTTGGAACCAACTTAGGACATTTAGTGATGCGGTTATCGTTATGTTAGAATTCGATGTATCGATGTATGATTTGACGTTATGTAAAAAAAAACAGCTTTGAAAATATTGATACATTGATGTTTTACAATTTCTTATTACACTTTTTTTAGTCATTTTGGTTCAAAATTTGTGATCTATTTTTCAAACAGTTGCGGCCATGTGTATGAGCAATGCAGTAATATAGCTCCTTAGATGTATGTATGGCAACACTCTGCATCCGTTTCCTGTATTGTACTAACCTAAAGCGAAATCGATAAATAAATAATTTGCAATTTAAAACTTCGATGTCTTGTCTATTAATCTGCGATATATCTTTTCCATCCCTAGTCCTGAGTTCCATGTCGCTGCACGCTACACGTCCCTCTGTGAAAAAGCGCGCGCGCTGACTGATCGAAGATAATTATTTTTCAATCTACCTATTTCTCTATTTTATCCGGACCGGAAAGACAGAGAGACATACGAATAAAGAAACCTTAATAAAATATTGATGTTCCGATACATCATCAATCACTTTCATTTTCACAATTATTTTTTTTACACAACAACAGTATCGATACATTGATGTTTATCGTAACGATAACTCCATCACTAAACGTCCTAAGTCGGAGTGGGGGTCGGGTGAAGTTGAATCCCACTTTGACTCCGACCTGACGGCCTTGAGACGCCATTACATGGTCGGAGTCGGGGTCGGGCAATGTGATCACGGCTTTAGAAACATGAATCCAGTATCATTATTTAGCTTATATGGTCAGCTCGCTCTTATGACCTTATGTTTGCTTCGAGTGGGGCGGGGCGGCGGGGGGTTGTCCACTGCTTAGAATGTCCGAAACCGGCGCTCTCGTTTTTTTCTATCAATCTTTAAGTTTAAAAGCGACTCGCTGGTATAGAAGTTTCACGGCCGATTACCCCGATTTTTGTCTTTTTTTTTTATCAAACGTAATTATTCTTGTATCTTGGGTGTGTTTACAAACATGAAATTCTTCTTTCCGCTCCGAATACGGGTGACGGCGACGACGAAGTCGTAGATCCCCTCCCCTAGCCGGCGGTTGACCGAAGCCGCCTCTTTAAGGCGCCCTCGAGTATGTCGCCTCTTGCCCTTCTGGCTCGAGCGTAGTGGTTGCACGCTCGCCCTCAAGTCTGGTGACTGTAAAGGCCTCGCGGCCAACAGCGTACATCACTCACACACACACACACTCACAAAACATGAAATTCTTATACACAAACGCCCGGAAAGAACCAAACATTCGTGGGTCACAAACATTTGTCCTCCAGGGATCAATCTTACGACGACTACTCGATCTAGTGAGTGGAGTGGCCTGAGGTCTATCTACTACACCAAGCCAGCGTCGAAAGCTTTATTTGAACTCATTTCTTTGAAACTATCTTGGTACTGTGTACAGCGAACAGTATTATCATTCAAAAATTTTTGTTAAGTTCATCTGGCATTGCTTTCAAAAGTAACGCTGGGTGGAGAAAGTAGAGTTCGTTAGTCCAGAGACCAAAATCCATTTTTAAAGTAATTGTATTTATGCTGTCTGTCATACCTACATCATTTTTGTTTGTTGATGAGTTCATGTACGCCAACAGGGGCGAATGGACTGTACCTACAACCCAGCTACAATACCCACGACTGGTACTCAAAAAAATGCGACAAATGAAAAGTACTTCCGCGTCTTTTAGTTTTTACGGAATAATAAGTACAAAATAAAATAAAATAAAAAAACACTGTTATGCTTATCTTCCTCAAGCGGGGGTCGTAGAGGTGTACTGTACCGTGTACACCCACTTTTCATCCACGATGATAGCTCCCAATGTAATAGGGGACGAGCCTCTTGCCCTTATGGAGCACAATGGAATTTTCCAATAGAGAAATTACATTTTGTCCGACCTAGGATTCGAACCTAGGACCACGTGATTGCTAGGAGCATTATTTGTCATCAGACCAACAAGGCTTTTTTTATTAACCTAATGTATCCCACTGCTGGGCCTTGCTGGGCAAAGGTCTCCCCCCTCCTTCCTGTAACGATTTCTATATCAAATAACGGCCATTCTGTTAGAAACGCGCCGACGATTATTATTAGCTTTAAATCCCTTTAAATTGTAAAATGTTTGTTATCAAATCAATCGCGATATTTTTATGACCTTTCGATGTCCTTTACCCTCCATAGTTACACAATAACTTCAATGGAGTACCTGCCTTTTATCAGACATGTCCGTTATCAGAGATCGATATCGATAGACGCATAACAAGTTGCGACTGATGGACACAACGACAAGATAAAGAAATGTCGTAACGCATTAACATCAATAGAGGATTGATCAACCTACCTATTTAGAGATCACATTTGCATTGCAACTCTAACCCTATGTGCGCACGAGCGCCTTTTCACAGCGCGTTAAAAAAAACTGCAAAAAAAAAAAAGCTAACTGTACATTTGCTGTAACCGCTGTTTAGCGCTTAAGCCGTTGAAAAAGGGTCCGTGCGAACAATTAACAATAAAATAATTTGATAATGAGGTAGAGATAATGAGGGATCTGGTGACATGGTAAAGAGAGACGGTGCTATGTTAGTATCCATTTAATATCTGTAATAGTTTATACAATCGACCATATCACTGGCTATTTTACGATTTACTTACCAATCTATCTATCTACAAGGTGTAACAGAATTAACGCAAGACGTAAAAGTAGTTGTTCTAAATCGGCAACTAAATCGATTTCAACTATTTTGAATGGTGGTTTATTTATTTTTTAATTTTCAAATAGTGCTGTTACTCTTTCTGTTAGCTGTATTAAACACAATTTAATAATTATACAAAGCATTACGTCTATTTTAAATGTATTTATGTTAAACATATCTCAGTACGAAGACAAAAGTTAATTAATTATTAAATTTTATGGCTAATTTGGCTACCAAAGAGCTTGAAAAAATGGTAGAAAAATCCTTAAAATTGAAAGTTTGATTGTTGTGTTGAATTTGTAAACCAATAATCTAATTGGGGTGTCTGAGGTCTTGCGTAAGCGTGATGAGACGAACTATAGAGAAAGCCAGAGAAGTCTGTAAGAAAAGAAACTGTTTGGACTCTGTACTACCATTCAATAATCAATAATCAAAATATAACCCTAGTCCTTGTGGTTGACATAGCTTCATGTCGCCACCCATATAATGTGTCATTAGATCAGTTTTTGTCAATAAGCGAATATACACGATTAGATCAATGAGGCAGACACGTCCTCAAATAAACCAATATACACGAAAAGATTTATCTAAATATCTTTAAGAAAAAAGGTAAACCGACTTCAACAAGCAAAAAATAAATATTTAAAGTCGGTGCTGGTTGGTGCAGTCGGTTATTTGGCACCGACTTCAAATATTTATTTTTTGCTTTTTGAAGTCCGTTTACCTTTTTTTTAAAAGATTGTTATTTTACAATTTTAAGTGACGAGTGAATTATTTAGTAATATTTATATACCGATATTATATTATTTTGCTGAGTTGTACAGTAAGGTACCTACAGGATTAATATAATGACTATAATAACGGAATCTATACATTCGTGTTGTTCGCCGTTAAGGAGTTTCCTCTTGTATCTTCAAAGTCCAAGGTCCAATACCAATAACATTAAAATAGGACCACCTCAAAACTACACTGAACCCGATCGAAAATCGGTTTATAAGCAAAGGAGTTATAAAAAAGGACGAATTATGAACCTCCTTTTTTGAAGTTGGCTAATATACTGATTAGTTCTATAGTAGGGTACCTATAAGATTGACGTAATACCCATATCTCAATTTACACATGCCTATTGTTTGTCGTTAAGGAGTTCCCTGGTGTATGCCAATGAAATTAAAATGGGACCAACTTGGAGCTATACTGAACCCAATGCAAAAAAAACATCAAGATCGGTCCACAATTGACGGAAATATCGCTGAACATACATACAACCGAACATAGAACCTCCTCCTTTTTGAAGTCGGTTAAAAAAAGATTTACGCACACGTAGGTAATCAATCAATTTCAGAGCACAGCGTTATCGTTTGCAAAGGGTTGTTTACCTCAGTTATGTCAGAGTAGTACAACTTGACCTACATAGAAGATTCATGGTCAACAAATCACGCTATGTTTAGTTTTGTGTAGCTCCCACACAAAGAGAATTGCTCTATCTCGCTTTATTATTTTATTAACTATCTATCTATATCATCACGCCAGCTCCCTCGCGGGGTAGGCAGAGAGTACAGAGTTCCAACAGGTTCTTTCCTTACATACCTCTCTGGCTTCTTCCACTCTCATAGTTCGTCTCATACACACTCGCCGGTTACGGAGACTCTTGACTTGCCCTTCAGCTAAGACACGGTCTATTTTATTAACCGACTTCAAAAAAGGAGGAGGTTCTCAATTCGACTGCATGTTTTTTTTTCTATGTATGTTACGCGATCATTCCGCCAATTATGAATCGATTTTGATGATTATTTTTGCATTGGGTTCAGTATAGCTCCAAGGTGGTCCCAGATACACCAGGGAACTCATTAACGACAAACAATACGAATTCGTAGATTGAGATATTATGGGTATTACGTCATTCCTATAGGTACCCTGCCATAGAACTAATCAAAATATTAACCGACTTCAAAAAAGGAGGAGGTTAACAATTCCTCTGTTTTTTTATAACGTCTTTATTTATGAACTGATTTTGATGATTCTTTTTGCGTTGGGTTAAGTATAGTTTCGAGGTGGTCCCATTTTAATGAAATCGGTATTGAACTTTGGACTTTGAAGATACACCACGGGACTCCTTAACGGCGAACAGCACAATTGTATAGATTCCGTTATTATGGTTATTATATCAATTCTGTAGGTACCTTGCTGTACAACTCAGTAGTATAATATAGGTATATAAATATTAGTAAATAATTCACTTGTCACTTAAAATAGTAAAATCTTTTAAAAAAAATACAACCGACTCTAAAAAGCAAAAAATAAATATTTGAAGTCGGTGCCAAGTAACCGACTACTAACCGGTATCGACTACAAATATTTATTTTTTGCTTTTCTAATTCGGTTTTTTTAAAGATTTTTTTCTATGTAGACATCCAATTGGCCATTCCATGTCAAAAGCACCAATATAGAAAGAATATACTCATAAGGGGGCATTTTTATTTTTATTTGGACCCCTCCCTCCCCCTTGATGAAATTTAGTGAGATTTGATGGGACCCCTCGTCCCCCTTACGTGAGATTTACGCTCTAGTTGTTAAAAGACTAAATTCTCGAAGTAAATGTTTTTAATAGCAATGCGTACAAAATGGGATACTCTACGAAAAGTATATTTTTAGGGGTTCCGCACCTCAATCGGTAAAACATTGTAGGAGCACTCCGTTGTCACCCTTTTTCGCAAGAACGGCTAGAGGTATTAAGGTGAAATTTATGTCAAATACGAAGGACTAATCTGGCATTGTGCTGCACAATAGCTGATGATCTGGTTTTCTGCCGAAACCGAAACTACAATTTTGCGTCAAAACTGGCCGAAACCGGTACGGAACCGTGCGCGAGTCCTACTTGCACTTGTCCAGTTATTTATTTTTGTATTTGGAATACAGTATATTTCACAAAAACTTGTTTTAAGAAATACAAAATCATATCATACTCAAACCAAAAAATATATTACGCGAACATTTCTGTTTTTCAAAAGTTGATTTTGAATTCATCATCTTAGCCTATACTTGTCCACTGCTGAACATACGCCTCCCCAATCGCTTTCCAGCGTAACCGGTCCGATGCCACCTGCATCCAACGACTTCCTGCGATTTTCACAAGATCGTCGGTCCATCTGGCAGGCGGCCGTCCTACGCTGCGCTTGCCAATACGTGGTCTCCACTCAAGAATCTTACCGTCCCAACGCCCGTCCGATCTTCGCGCTATGTCGCCCGCCCATTGCCACTTCAGCTTGCTAATCCTGAGGGCTATGTCAGTGACTTTGGTTCTTCTACGTATCTCCTCATACCTGATTCGATCACGTAGAGAAACGCCGAGCATAGCTCTTTCCATTGCGTTTTCATAAGACCTATTGTAAGAGACCACGTCTCAGATCCGTATGGTGTCATTGGCAACACACATTGACTAAAATGCAAAGAAGAAGAAAAAACGGAATATTTATTTTATCATCTTAGCCTATCGCCGTCCACTGCAGAACATAGGCCTCCCCTATCGATCTCCAACGCGGTCCGATGCCACCAGCATCCAACGATGCCATTTATTGCTAAATAATTCTGTAAAGAAGCAGTGCTAGGTTTAGCTAGGTCATATCTTACCGAAGAAGTGGACCTAAGGTCAATGAAGAAAGTTATGCTCGGAGTTTCCTTGCGCGATCGAATAAGAAATGAGGATATCCGCAGTTTTTTATTCTAAAACGGATTAGGAGTTTCGTTGTAGGAAGGTGATTCTGACTACAGGATCAGGCCAATTTCATTGGGTCAACGGAAATAAAATGCGTGTGCATAATTTCAACTTCAAGTCAACAGAAAGTACATCAAAATTAGCTTCCAAGATTATGTCTGACACTAATGCAAGTAAGAACATAGTAACAAATTAGTAAACAAACTGTAAGCTGTTTCTCTCATCTTAATTTATAGGAGAATGCCTTTGCCCAGACAGTAGGGCAATATATGCTAATCTATAATAAAACTACTTCGTACATTTCTAATGGTGCATTAAGTTGCCGGCCGTTAGGTCCGTGTAATCTAGTTAGAGGCAACCCCGCCGATTCCTTACCTCCTATCACCCAAACGGAGGTCGAAGATCTCATTATGGGTCTTAAAACTAAAAAAGCCCCCGGCTCTGACGGCATTTCGAATCGCGTTCTGAAATGCCTGCCCGCCCAACTCATCTGCCTCTTAGTGGCCATACTGAACGCCGCCATGACGAACTGCACCTTCCCCGCTAAGTGGAAGGAGGCGGACGTCATAGGCATTCCCAAGCCCGGCAAACCTCGCAATCTCCCCGCGAGCTACCGCCCTATCAGTCTCCTCAACTCCCTGGCCAAGATCTACAAGCGCCTACTTCTGGCGCGGCTCAAAGACTTCGTAACGTCCAGGGGTATCCTTATCGACGAGCAGTTCGGCTTTTGAGCCAAACACTCTTGCGTCCACCAAGTGCACCGCATCACGGAGCACATCCTCTCCGGTCTCAATAGACCCAAACCCGTCTACACGGGCGCCCTCTTCCTAGATGTCGCGAAGGCATTAGACAAACTCTGGCACAACGGCTTGATCTACAAGCTCTACCAAATGGGTGTGCCGGACAGACTCGTGCTCATCATACGAGACTTGTTGAACCGCGCCTTCCGTTATCGCGTCGAAATGACGCGCTCCACTTCCCACTCCATCAGTGCTGGAGTCCCACAGGGCTCAGCTCTCTCGCCCCTCCTCCTTAGCCTTTACACGAACGACATTCCTCGTTCGAGTAAGGCGCATCTAGCCCTATTCGCGGATGATACCGCTCTCTACGTCTCGCATAGGAATAAGGGTTTCATTACCAGAAACCTTCAGGCAACCGCCAATTCCCTAGGGAATTGGTTCAGGAAGTGGCGTATTGAGGTGAACCCGGACAAGAGCGCTGCAGTGTTCTTCTCCAGAGGTGCCACCCCGCGCCACTCCCTGCGCCGCCCTAGAAGTAATCTCGGCCAAGTGACTATGTTCGACCGACCCATCCCCTGGGTCAAAGAGGTCAAATATCTAGGGGTCACCCTAAACAGTACCATGACCTTCGGCCCGCACATCAAGCGGGTCCGTCACCGAGCATCCTTTGTGCTCGGTCGTCTTTATTCGTTAATCTGCAAGCGGAGTAAAATGTCCCTTAGAAATAAGATGACGCTTTACAAAACTTGCGTTCGACCCATCATGACTTATGCGTGTGTTGTGTTCGGGCATTCGGCCCCCTCACATCGATAAACTCCAAGTGGTTCAAAACCGCTTCCTCCGTAAAGCTGTAAGAGCCCCCTGGTTCGTACGGAATGTCGATTTCCACTCCGATCTAGGTCTCGAACCTATTCGCGCCTATATTAAAAAGGCGACAACACGACACTTCGCATCGAACGCAATCGCACGAACGCATCTACCCATGCGAATCCGTTAATCGTAGCCGCCGCCGACTACGATGTCGCCCCCTAACCCTGCCGCCACCGCCGGCCGCGACATGTTCTCACCGACCCCCCCGATGCTTTGTCATCCCTTCTTTCCGCTCAGAATACGGGCGACCACGACGACGTAGTCGTAGATCCCCTCCTATAGCCGGCGGTTGACCGGTGCACTTAGTAATGCACCAGTCCCCCTACAGCGACTGACCCAACCGAGGGCGCCTCGAGTATGTCGCCCCTTGCCCTTCTGGCTGGCTAGAGCGTACTGGTTGCACGCTCGCCTTTAAGTCCGGTGAAGCTGTAATGGCCTCGCGGCCAACAGCGTACATCACTCACACACACACACACACACGCAAAGCAGACTAGCATTTTTTGCGAGAGATTTTAGCATCGGCGATTGGCGATGTAGTTGCTCTTCGGAAGCTCAATGAAACGTTCGAACGCTGCCATCCGCATTCTAAAATCTCTAGTCGCGGCGGTCATATCGCTTTTTTCCGGTCAAAACGTGATGCAGCATCGATGCAGTCACTAAGACGCCATTTTTATACCGCGGTCGAACGCAGCTAACTGCCAAATCGCGATACAGCATCTATAAAGTCGCTAAGTCTAAGAGTTCCTCTGTATATCGTTTTGTACGTGAACACTTCGGTACTTATGCCATGTTAAATACTTTGGGACCGCGCCCGCCGCCACACCTACGAATTAACGTGAACTAGCACTAAACATCGATTCCCGTGTAGAGCAGTTTCTAGATGGTGTTTTCGGAATATGGTACGCCATGAATTATACCTAATTAAGCACTTCTCAATACAATAGCTCTTTATTGAGACTGATTTAGTAAAATTAAAAATAGTGAAGAGATTATATCACTTTTTCAGCCCAGTTCTTTACAATAAAGTAAATAAAGAAATCGAAATTTATCCCCTTGCGGTACGAGACTGTAAGATTCGCACTGATAATTGGTTACATACCCTTACTTATAATCAGATAGAAGATTTAATTAATATTTAAGAACTCTGTTTTAACCCTTCCAAATAAGCGTACTAAAATAGATGCATTACCACTGCATTGCATGCCACACAGGCGTTATTGCTCGTTGATTTGAATGTTTATCGCGAATCGGATGCCCGATACTTATTGCTTACGTCAAAAAAGCATAATTATCTACATCAAGAAATATTTAACCTGCGCTTTAACATGTTTTACACAAATACCTTTTGCTCTTTTAATACCAATTTGCATGGTCCGTCTTGACCATAAAGTAAATACAAAAGTCTTTACGTACCGGATCACGGAATAAAGGAGTCCTACTTATTTTCTTTGTTCCGTGTACCAGATGGCATCACTCATTACCTGCTGTTAAGGTAGATCAAAACTTTCAATAAAACGTAAGGTAACATAATTTGGTTGATGGTTTTGAGAATTTTTGTTTTAAAAATCTGATACATCAGCTAAAAGATGTTAATTGTAAAGAACAAATATCTCCACGGAGCGCCGGGTTTACGCTGCATCCAGATTTTTTTACTGTTTATAAAATAATGGAATAATTTTTTATTTTCAGGTGGTACAAAGAAGTATACCGGGATAATAGATTGTGTGAAGAAAACCATCAAAGGTCATGGATTCTTTGGCCTCTATAGAGGTCTCAGTGTGCTCATTTACGGATCCATACCGAAATCCGCCGTAAGGTAACAATTTTTAAGTCAATATTCCAATATCAATATCTTTCCAAAAAGATCATCAATTTTTTTTCCAGAAAGCTATGGCTGGAATTTGATATCTTGACTCATTTCGATTGAACAGTCAAATTAAAAGTAAATAACCCTGAACTACGAATATAAGCAGATGACTAATGGGTCTCAATTAGTCATCTGCTACCAAGGTGAAGAAAAAATTCGGTTCAAAATTCTAACGTCTATCCTTGAACTAAATATACTGAAGTTCACTAAACGCCCACCACCTCCGGTGAAAATATAGCCAACGTATGAGTCCTACCGTTTGTTAATTTAAAAAATACGCCCGGTATGCCGTGACAATTCTTCTTTTTTTTGATAATGGCCACCGTCTAAGTAATTGAGCCATTTTTGCCAATGCCAAGCAGCATACCGTATCAAATTGATTTTTAACTCCCCGACGAAAATACAAATAGTAAAGATACAATTAAGTGAAGGACATTTGACAGACTAATTACCACGGATAGCTTGGGGAAAGTAAAAAGGCACATGTAAATTATTATTCAAGACGATACAAGTATTGGGAATTAAATGGAACAATATTAACACCACTTTGCCATATCCCGTCAAAATCTCTTTAAGGCAGTTGATGAATCGCATTATTACATTTAAATTGAAAATTGAGGACTTCGTTTATATTACATATACATGAGTAACAAAGCTAATTATTCTCGATGTTTACTAATTTGTATAAAAAATAGTACATTGAACCTAACGGATATCCGAGGAACAAAAATACTTGTATTGCGATTAAAATAAAAATATCCTATAATAGCTACTCGGACTAAACGAGATTGATTGCTATGATAATACCAGTAGTCGCGGATAGGTCCATTAAATTGTTATTTAGAAGTTAGGGCCCACAGAAAGTGTCTGGCAGTATTGAAAGTTGGTTTATAAGCAAGCTTTCATGCATTACGTAGGTTAGCAACAGTTGTATGTCTAGCCTAGCCTATTTTTAAAACGCCTTCGCTTTCAGTCTAGTGAGTATACGTTCGTAA
Source organism: Phalera bucephala (assembly GCA_905147815.2). Lineage (NCBI taxonomy): Eukaryota > Metazoa > Arthropoda > Insecta > Lepidoptera > Notodontidae > Phalera > Phalera bucephala. The sequence goes on along the minus strand of LR990629.1, from coordinate 6,221,183 downwards.
CTTATTAGAGTATTTATTTACAAATTTTTAACCTTCTGACTGCTTTGATATCTTGGACCTTTCTGTTTATTTAGCCCAATCGCCCGGCAGTGCCAAAAGAAATCGACAAGACACTTGTAACCCCAGATTTCTAAGTTGTCACTGTCTACTTATTTCTCCGTGCTTCGGAAGGCACGTTAGACGTTAGTTCCGGTTACCACTTGATGTGTTAGTCGTTAAGCCCCCCCTGGAACCTTTACAGGCGGCCTGATAAGTTCCAACAGCAGATGATCACAAACCTGCCTCGACCAATCCGCACTGGGTCCGCGTGGTGTAGTATAACCTATTCTTTAAAGGCCTTTGCCCAGCAGTGAAACAGCCTCATGTTATCGAGTTTAGGTACTCTTGTGCTGCCCCGTTTTGTGCCCACTTCGCTGCTCTCTGCCGCGCGAAAGGGCGAATGTAATTATTGGGTTATAGGTACTAAATGGCGTTAAGACAATAGTGACTAATAGTTAAGGCACTGTGTATTGTTCTTACTCTTTCATATATTATATTTACCCATACATCGTCGTATTATCAAACATTAACCAGTATTAAGATTAGTAAAGATAGCCTCATTTTCCTCAAGATAAGATTGGGCCGCGGTTACAGACTTTTTCTAAACTTAACTAAGATCCATTACGAAATACAAATGCAACTCAGATAAAACTACATAATAATATTGATAAATCTTATCGTTACTACATTACTATCTATAAATTATAAACTTTAAGTTAGAAAATATAGTCTATTCCAATTAAACTTTAAAACTTTTTTACAAACCACCACCGTGTTTAGTTGTTTTAGTTGTGATTGCAATCTATAACATGTGATAATGCTGTTAGCAAGAAATCGACGTTTATATGTTGAGTGAAAAAAACATGGATATAATACAATGGATTGAGTACTGCCAAAATATGGCTAAAGAAAATTAAACTCTTACAGACACAACATTGAATTTTCTATGATTTAAACAACTCGAAAAACCATGATGAGTGAGAGTAATAACCTAAAGCCCGGTGTCACGCTCGCACCCATTACGATGCAGTACGGTGACCATAAGGTAGAACTAATACGGACTATACCCATTTATGATATGGTTTAAATATGCTGTAAACCATTTATTACTGAGTTCAAAACAAACAAGGTTCTCAAATCGTCTTTATATACAGGATGGATTAAGATGGAATAGTAAGGGTAGCTATCTCAACCATTGTAGATACAGAAAAATGGCCCTAGGAGACTATCCTTAATTATTGCGATATTTGGAGCTGAATTATCCAATTCTGAAAAAAATGTACAGTCCGCAAGAAAATGCTAGGCAATTTAATCAAAAACGTTGACTCATTAAGGATGTGTCATATACGTAGAAAAAAAGAATTACGGCAATAAACAGTGCCCTAAGAATTATACGTTAATTACTTGTCAACAAGTCCATAATCATACCAATGTTTGGTCACCCTACTTAGAAAGAGACGTAGGGCTCTAAGTGTGTATCCTTGTCATCCCATTTTTTTCGTAGAGTGCTCAATCCATTGTAATATATCCATAGAAAAAAGGTTAAAAGAATAATTGGAATAGACTACAGCTGCGTAAAACCTAATTGTTATGGCACTCGAGTGACCGAATGCCATAACAAGATTTGACATGTATACATTGCAGGTATATCAATGATTTCCTTCTGTCTACTTATCGATTCAACCTATCTATGTCACCATGTGAGGTCCCTTGCGGGGTAGACAAAGACTACAGAGTTCCGACAGATTCTTTCCTTAAAGACCTCCCTGGCGTCCTTCACTCTCATATTTTGTCTCATTCACGCTCGCCCTGAAAATAAAACACGCTCTATTTGGTCATGGTAAGATAGTCTATCTCTTCCCAGGTACCTACATCCAACTTCTTTCACATTGTATATCTGTTTTGTCATTCTTTCTTCCGCAATTCTTTCTATAGAAATGCATATATGCCGGAACCACCATTTCTCATCTTTACACTGATACTATATATCATACCTACACGCTTTCTTACTACGCTGTTGCAAACGCGGTCGGTCGGTTTTATCTTAACTAATATAATTCGTGGTAGTGGAAAAAATTCTACAGCTGTAGTATACCCAACAAGATAGATGCAAATAGAATTCGAGACTAAACATTACAAATGTCAATCTAATATTTGACAGTCAGTAATAATGTCGCCGACACGAGGACATGCTAAGTCCGTCTGAGACTGTTTTATTAGGCTCAACTATGTTTCACTGTCAACTTAAAGCATTACTGGGTTTCAAAGTCAATGTCAACGTACTCATAATATCTTATCGCATAACCGGTAGCGAATATACTAAAATATCGTCCGCGAACAGCGAAAATTACTCTGTCTCGCCTATGTTCTTCAAGTAGGCCTGACAGAAAAGTACTGTGTACTACCGTATTTCGCCGAAGACTTTTAGGTCTCATGTAGTTAAGGGCCAGTGTACCGAGCACAATTCCCGACACCGGATTGCCACTAAGAATTTTCGATACAATAACCTCAAAAACATTTTGTCCGACTTATTATTCGAATCGTCATGGATTCATGACTCATGACGCCAAACGCACTACCCCATTAGACCAAAAAAAGCAGTGACACTACTCGTAAGTCACATGTCTGAGTAGATAAATCTCAACCTTACCTTAAACCTCTCCTATCCTCCTAACCTCAGATCATATTTGAAAAACTATTTTTACTAATATGATTTGAGGTTTTAACCATAGTGATTTAATTCTTTGCTTTTAACAGTCAAAGAGGTTGCAATAACCTCTTTAGCAAAACTAATACCGACATCTTATTTGAAAGATTGTGTTAAAGTTTCGCTCTACTGAGAACGTACACAATTAGTTACGTACTTAAACAAGAACATTATTCAGAGGTGCTTGTGATTATACTTAAATACTTCTAAACTTCCAAAGTGGAACGACGTTATAGTCCGAGATGACATTACCCAGGGGGCGATTGTGTGAAATTAGGCTTAACTTTTAATAAAATACTAGTGGTCGCCTATTGGTCGAAATTCGACCTACTCTTTCATCGTTTGCTGGTTATGTTTGACATTCAGTAAGACTATAGACAAATAACCTGACCTAAATTTGACCACAGACTCTTTAACAGTAAACAAAAGAGTATGTATGCGTGTTTGTGTCAAATACATGGTAGTGTGTGTAATGTTTTTTTTTATTGATTTTATCTATTTTTTATGTATATTTTTTTTTGTTTTTTTTTTTTTAAATATTAGCATTCTGCTCATCTTCTCTATATAAACTATAAGGGTGGGAAATTTCATACTCCTCCGTCCGCGCAATTTTCATAAAAAGGGGTACAAAGTTTTTGCTTCACGTATTAATATAATGATTCCTATTTCCAAGAAGCTATTTCAACAGGTGGTTACTAATTAAAAAAGAACTTGGGTAAATTTCATAGCAAACCGTAACACTACGACTGTCATGTAACTTCATTTCATTTGATGACAGCGTTAGTTCCGATTTTGACCATGGGCCAAAAGATCCTTCTAATTGTACAAGAGCAGCGTGTTAACAATTTCTTTCTAATCGATGTCTCGATCGCGAGGTCGCAAGTCGACTCGCGTGATATCTCACGTTCCCGCAAAGTGGAACAATAATAGCTGATAACAAAGGTCCATCATGTCACTTGGCGGAGGTTGGTCGCACGCACCGAGCGACAGATAAACCCAATGACAAGCAGGACATTCGTTTTGTATTACAACTTCCAGCGTCGAAGGATTTAAGATAAAGACAAGCGAGTCCGATTCCCCAATTAAGCAAGGCACAAAGACCGGGGTTTCCTTTTGAAGGTCTTAGTGCCCCGTTTCATGTCAGTGAAGAGAGTCACTGTGGGAGTTTTCTTAGTGCAGCTTAATCCAGTGGTGAAGAACGTAAGCCGCTCCGCCTACTGAGTCCAATCTTTGTGTGACTCACAAATATTTATTTAGGTCTGGGATGGGTCTGAGTGTTTGTGTATGTGAATAGAGAAACTGGGATCACATAACTCTGTTTTTTCAATAGAATGAAAATCTTTGGAGCATTTTTCCTTCGCAAAAGAGAAACATAAAACCCTTTTTGGTCAACACGATCAATACCATGAATTAATTATTCTCTCATCTACATTTTAGTTCGACGGTTATTTATACTTATCCTGCTCGTACTTGAGAATCATTTAATTGGTTTTATTCAAGAACAACACTGCGCTTCGCCGATCATATTTCATACTTGTTTATTAGATCGTAAATTTTATACCGAGACGCAATTCTTATGTCACAAATATACCTACGTCTTGAAACAACAGGGCCTCAACTCTGCTATATTTTCATAATTTGACATTATTACGGGCTGCAATATCCATTCAATTGATATTGTGCCAAAAATTGGTATGTACTCGATTTCATCATTAATAGTATTATAATACGATTCCGATTTGATTGTGTGAAAAAGACGATCATTGCGTTTAAGTTATCAAAAAAGCCGTCAAATTAATAACAGAGTACCGAATAAACCTTTATGGAATAAACAAACAATGTAATTGTATACCAGCTTACTAAATAACAACAATTTTTTCAAGTGGGAAGCCTATGGAAACCCATATTGACACTAGAGATGAAACGGATATCCAGCCGGACACCGGATAGTAATTCAGTATCCGGCCGGATTCCGGATAGTAAAATTAAAAAAATTCTCATTATTTTACACAAGGCAAATCATACCACAATAGGTTATGGACACCGTTTATTTTTATAATGGCACGTCAAAAATGTTTGTTTTGTTAATTAGTTTATTACTCAAAATTAACAAGTGGCAAATTGTGGTGAATGAATACCAAATTTTTCGCATTTGTTGATAAGAGGCGACTCCGCTTGGCTTCGTATACCAGACCAGCTTCTGAAAATAGCCTTTCGCTGTAAACGCTACTGCCAGGTGCTGAAAGATAATTCTAGCAAACCTTGACAACTGCGGGTACTGATTCTAATTAACTGACCACCAAATGTATGGGTTGTGATTGCAATCGATTCGAGATGTCTTTAAGAAAAAGTCAATCTCGTTAGCAATTGGAATTTGTTTTTCTTGATCGCTATCACTATTATCCTTTGCCACTTCATTGAAACAGTTCCAAAAAGTGTCATGAGCTTCACGTGTGAGTTGGATCCAGTTTCATCTGTGTGTGTGTGTGAATGATGTACGCTGTTGGCCGCGAGGCCTTTACAGCTTCACCGGACTTAAAGGCGAGCGTGCAACCACTACGCTCTAGCCAGCCAGAAGGGCAAGAGGCGACATACTCGAGGGCGCCTCGAAGAGGCGCCCTCGGTTGGGACAGTCGCTGTAGGGGGACGGGTGCACTACAAAGTGCACCGGTCAACCGCCGGCTATGGGAGGGGATCTACTACTACGTCGTCGTCGTCGCCCGTATTCTGAGCGGAAAGAAGGGATGACAAAGCATCGGGGGGGTCGGTGAGAACATGTCGCGGCCGGCGGTGGCGGCAGGGGTCGGGGGGGAGATCGTAGTCGGCGGTGGCTACGATTAACGGATTCACATGGGTAGATGCGTTCGCGAAGTGACGTGTTGACGCCTTTTTAATAAAGGCGCGAATAGGTTCGAGACCTAGATCGGAGTGGAGGTCGACGTTCCGTACGAACCAGGGGTCTCCTACGGCTTTACGGAGGAAGCGGTTTTGAACCACTTGGAGTTTATCGATGTGAGAGGGGGCCGAATGCCCGAACACAACACACGCATAAGTCATGATGGGTCGAACGCAAGTTTTGTAAAGTGTCACCTTATTTCTAAGGGACATTTTACTCCGCTTGCAGATTAACGAATGGAGACGACCGAGCACAAATGATGCTCGGTGACGGACCCGCTTGATGTGCGGGCCGAAGGACATGGTACTGTTCAGGGTGACCCCTAGATATTTGACCTCTTTGACCCAGGGAATGGGTCGGTCGAACATGGTCACTTGGCCGAGATTACTTCTAGGGCGGCGCAGGGAGTGGCGCGGGGTGGCACCTCTGGAGAAGAACACCGCAGCGCTCTTGTCCGGGTTCACCTCAATACGCCACTTCCTGAACCAATTCCCTAGGGAATTGGCGGATGCCTGAAGGTGTCTGGTAATGAAACCCTTATTCCTATGCGAGACGTAGAGAGCGGTATCATCCGCGAATAGGGCTAGATGCGCCTTACTCGAACGAGGAATGTCGTTCGTGTAAAGGCTAAACAGGAGCGGAGAGAGAACTGAGCCCTGTGGGACTCCAGCACTGATGGAGTGGGAAGTGGAGCGCGTCATTTCGACGCGATAACGGAAGGCGCGATTCGACAAGAAGTCTCGTAAGATGAGCACGAGTCTGTCCGGCACACCCAATTGGTAGAGCTTGTAGATCAAGCCGTTGTGCCAGACTTTGTCGAATGCCTTCGCGACATCTAGGAAGAGGGCGCCTGTGTAGATGGGTTTGGGTCTATTGAGACCGGAGAGGATGTGCTCCGTGATGCGGTGCACTTGGTGGACGCAAGAGGGTTTGGCTCGAAAGCCAAACTGCTCGTCGATAAGGATACCCCTGGACGTTACGAAGTCTTTGAGCCTCGCCAGAACCAGTTTCATCTTCTTTCATTCGTTTAGGAGGTGTTGACGGCGATGATCGGTTACTGTCAGAAGAAGATTCGTCGTAAGAATTTTTTATATACTCTATCATGATGCCGAATATCCGGTAGCCGGATATCCGGCGCTCCGGCCTCGTAGCTTGCCGAATATGCGCGATCCGGTATCCGGCCAAACCACTATCTGTTTCATCTCTAATTGACACCATTTGGTTATAGGCATATAGGATTACCGAATCTGTCAAAAACCATCAACTTTAATGGCAATGAACTCCATTTTATTTCAAATAGCAATAGCAGAGTTAATCCCCTGTGTGTATGGTTCAATGAAATTGCAATTGATGTCAACTACACCTATATAAATATTGTAGCTCATCGTATCGAATTCGATCCCGACCTTTAACTTCTGTATTAAACTATGACAGACTTCATATAATTTCGCAACGAAAGGCCTGTTTTAAACCATGATCTAAACATTTTTTTAATAAGACGGATCAAGTCCCGAGTTAAGAGATGTGTTGGTTTAATCAATAATATTTATTACATAGTAGCCGTTATTCCGCGGCGGCGCACGTATTTTTTTTTATAAAATGTTTATGAGATATTTCAAATACTTAATTATTTCAGACTGAAATCTTATAAGACTGCAATACAATATCGCCTATGTTACTTCTGGATAACTAGCTTTCTATTAGTGAAAGAATTATTAAAACCGGTTCAATAGATTTAGAGTTAATCGATTACACACAAACAAACAAATTCTATCTATCTATCTATAACCTCACGCCAGATCCCTTGCGGGGTAGGCAGAGAGTACAGAGTTCCAACAGGTTCTTTCCTTACATACCTCTCTGGCTTCCTCGACTCTCATAGTTCGTCTCATACACGCTCGCCGGTTACGGAGACTCTTGACTTTTCCATCAGATAAGACTCGGTTTATTTGGTCGTGGTAAGATAGTCTAGGTCTTCCCCGGTACCTGCATCCTTCCACTTTCACATTGTATATCTGTTTTGTCATTCTTTCCTCTGGCATTCTTTCTATATGCCCGAACGAACGGAGCATGCCCTTTCTCATCTTTACACCGATACTATCTTTCATACCTACTCGCTGTCTTACTATGCTGTTGCTTATGCGGTCGGTCAGCTTCACTCCGCACATCTTCCGCAGGGCTCGCATTTCTACCGCATTTATCCTACTTTCTTTATCCTTCTTACATACCCAGCTCTCGCTACCATATAACAGCGTTGGGACAAGAACTCCGTTATGTATGGCCAGCTGCGCCTTATGGCTTAAGTGCCGGCTCCCGAGTAGCTTTCCCATCGCACCATTCACTCTGTTCCCTGCACTCACTCTTCTCTCTATGTCAGCGGTGTATTTCCCATCCTTACTGAAGGCGCATCCAAGATCTACAAACTCATTCACTTGCTCCAGCACATCGTTACCAACCACAATCCTTACATTCGTTCTGGTTTCTTCCCTTTCAAACAAATTTTTCCTCTTTATAATATTAGTATAGACAAAAAATGGTTTAATGGCATTTACAGCTAATGTAAAGCAAACAACTGATGTTATCTTAACTCCGGTGTAGAAATTAAATACGTTTTTACACACCTGCAACGGACGTTCATTATTTGCAAACAGCTTATTATAAATTCCTAAAGGCAAAACAGACACTGCACTACCGCAGTTTATATCACACAAAACTGCTTAGGTATATCCGCTTTGAAAATAGCTGTATTTTGTAAATTAAACAAAGTCTAAATACCTTCCTCTATAATGTTTCCTCTACGTTCCCCCACCTCAAGAAATTACTACTACATATTTTATATTAAAACATTTTGTTAAGATATCCAAATTACCTTGAAGTCTGCTATCATTATAAAAGCTTTCAACAAAAATAGTCTTTTATGTCTTCATCAAGAAAATCATTGTCCTATTTTCTTAGTAACACCGCTGTAAATTCTGCATTTTCAAATTCATCGACAGAAACTAAATCGTTTGCGACGCAGTCCTCAAAGCCTTAAGGATTCTTTATTCGCGTTATACTCATCGCCTAATAAATTAAAACACAAAAGTAGCACTAACACGATGTCTTATCGTGATTTGATTCTCGATTGCAACTGGTCTTTAGCTATGAAACAACAGTATAATGAAGAAATTAACAAATATATTTCTAATTTTCTCATTTCTTTAAGCTTCGACCACAATCTACTTACAAAATTTTACTGGCAAGTTGAGAACATTATTAGCATTAATTTGTTTCTATATTATTTAGTTAACTTTCTAATTAAGAAATTCGAGGATATTTAATTGTGATACATTTAGCGTAATTCTTAATTTAACTAGTCTATCTATCTATATCATCACGCCAGATTCCTTGCGGGGTAGGCAAAGAGTACAGAGTTCCAACAGGTTCTTACCTTACAGACCTCTCTGACTTACTCTTCGGATAAGACACGGTCTATTTAGTCATGGTAAGATCCTCTAGGTCTACCCCCGTTACCTACATACATCCTTCTACTTTCGCAATGTATAACTGTTTTGCCATTCTTTCTATGTTCCTCGTCTCTACAACGAGCTCGTAAAGACAACTCCTGACCTCGATATCTTTTTTGACAGCCTTTCAAAATTCAGAACCAAAATTAATAATATTAACTAAAGAAAAACAAAATTGACATTCTATATGCTCTATAATGCAACTCAAAATTTGAATTTAGTCCACTTTGGAAGATTGACAATGATAATATGTGTATTTTGTATTCAATATGCCTTTGCCTGTCGTAATTATCAAATCAGACGATGCTTATAATTAATTTGAACCTGTATAGTACCCTGACACAATGTCTTTCTTTTTTAAGCGTTTTACAGCTACGAATTTATAACATTTTTATCAAGTGAAATTTTAATTAATTGTTTAACTTCCTTTTTCCCTGACATTGTACTCCAATTCTAAGCAAGTAACAAAGATAATGACATTGTTATTTCCAATTTACTAATTTCATTGTAGTCAATTACAGTGCATGATGTGGTTGCCTATAATCGGAATAACATTTAAGCAATACACTGTAAACAAGTATTTTGGAATTGTAAAAATTAATTTATATTCTGTTGGTGATCCATAATAAATAAATATATGCCCGAACCAACGGAGCATACCCTTTCTCATCTTTACACTAATACTATCTTTCATATCTATACGCTTTCTAACTACGCTATTGCCAACACGATCGGTCACTTTGACTACCCATATCTTCCGCAGAGATCGTATTTCGACCGCATTTATCCTGCTTTAATTCTCCTTACATACGCAACTCTCAATGCCATAAAACAGCGTTGAGGCCTGAACTCCGTTAACATGGCTAGCTGCGTCTTTTGGCTTAAGTGCCGGCTCCCAAGTAGCTTTTCCATCACACCATTTACTTTGTTCCCTGAATTCACTTTTCTCTCCATGTAAGCGGTGTATTTTCCATTCTTACTGAAGGCGCGCGCATCCAAGATATACAAACACATCCACTTGCTCCAACTTAACTAGTAACCTAAATTTAACTGAAGTCCCAAAGGAGTGATCCCTTGCCATGATAGTAACGCACATTATTTTTCTTAGTTTTACGGAGGTACGTCTTTAAAAGATCTCCAGTCCTTTGCAGGTGAGACTGGAGTATGTGTCAGTAGCAGAAAAGACGAGTATGTGCTTTTACTAAACGCAATACGTCCGGGATATCCTAAACGTACCTGTCGCGCCTCTGTTATCACTGCACAGTTATCTACACGATTCGGAAACTACTGGTATCTATTACTCCTAGTTCATTATCAAATGATGTTTAGGTGTATTTCTCTACACCGTGCGGGAGAAAGCGAATCAAATTATCCTTCTGAAGGTGGGCTCTAAAAAGAGCGAAACAAGAGAGACACCGTTGCGTTCCTAACGAAATTCCCGAAGCCTTTCCGAGTTGTCCATGCCGGCCACCTTTGGGTTTTTAGCACAGGCTACAAAGAGCTACAGAGCTATCCAACATACTCCGCGAGCTTTCTCGAAAGCCATATAAAAAGAAAGTTTTTTATTTGGCAATACTTACCACTCTACATTATCACGCCAGAACCCTTGCTACGATACTTATCTATTTGTATATTATTTCTTCAGATTCGGAGTGTTTGAACAATCAAAGCTGTACATGTTGAATGAAGACGGTACCCTTAGTAACTCCGGCAAGCTGCTCTGCGGTCTGTCCGCGGGTGTTGCAGAAGCCATCTTCGCAGTCACGCCCATGGAGACGGTCAAGGTTAAGTTCATCAATGACATGCGGATGGAGAAGCCCAGGTTTAGAGGCTTTTTCCATGGAGTGAGGACTATAGTTAGGGAAGAAGGTTAGTCAACATCTCGTAGAATCACCGACCACTAAACCTAATGACATAGCAGTTGTCAAAAGGCGACTAAATTCGGAGAGAAGATCAACACGGTGTAGTTTGGTTCACGGTTTTAATTCATACAGTGACCTTAACTCGGCAGGCAACTACAATGCGGAACTTAGAATTAGTAGTCTTTGCATAACAAAAACTGCCTCGATGTTCTAGTGTCGAATGATTCGTTTTTGTGATCCCGGGTCATGTGATCTTGGGTCAAATCCTAGGTCGGACAAATGTAGTTTTTCTAACGAAACTTTCCAGTATGAGTTCGGCGTCTGGAATTGTGCCCGGTATATGGCAATAGGCCTGGCCCCTATTACATGGGGCCTAACATCGTCAGCATAAAGAGGGTGTACACAGAACACGCCAACCCGTTTGGAGAATATCGGCGTGATGGTATGTGCATAATATTAAATAGGAAAAGACACTTCGTGCGTTTTATTCTCAGTCCCAATGTGAGGTCTGGTCCTAGTTATCCTATGTCCTATTACTATTCTCTGGGGACATTTTCTTGCATAAAAAAATCTTGCCGCCATTCGTTTCGAAAAATCCATAAGTCCAAGTCGAGTTTGTGACCCTGGGACTCGGAATTAGTAAGCGTTTATTATCACAAACACCGTAAACTTCGACTAAAGCCGCCCGGACCAAGCTGACGGAGATTGTGGCGAGTGGGCGTTTGCAATAGACTGTCCAATATGCCGCAGTCTGTATTGAGCACTATTTGAGTTTTCCGCCTATAGTATACCCGCCTGACGCCAAATTTTTAAACATACTTGAACTAATTTCCCAGGTGTTGGCGGCGTGTACAAGGGCCTGACGGCGACGGTGATGAAGCAAGGCAGCAACCAGGCGATGCGGTTCTTCGTGATGGAGTCGCTGCGGGACTGGTACAAGGGCGGCGACCGGGACAAGCCAGTGCCTAAGTACATTGTAGGACTGTTCGGCGGTGTCGCTGGTATGTTACCCTTTCGTCTATCTATCTCTATCTATAACCTCACGCCAGATCCCTTGCGGGGTAGGCAGAGAGTACAGAGTTCCAACAGGTTCTTTCCTTACATACCTCTCTGGCTTCCTCGACTCTCATAGTTCGTCTCATACACGCTCGCCGGTTACGGAGACTCTTGACTTTTCCATCAGATAAGACTCGGTTTATTTGGTCGTGGTAAGATAGTCTAGGTCTTCCCCGGTACCTGCATCCTTCCACTTTCACATTGTATATCTGTTTTGTCATTCTTTCCTCTGGCATTCTTTCTATATGCCCGAACCAACGGACCATGCCCTTTCTCATCTTTACACCGATACTATCTTTCATACCTACTCGCTGTCTTACTATGCTGTTGCTAATGCGGTCGGTCAGCTTCACTCCGCACATCTTCCGCAGAGCTCGCATTTCTACCGCATTTATCCTACTTTCATTCTCCTTCTTACATACCCAGCTCTCGCTACCATATAACAGCGTTGGGACAAGAACTCCGTTATGTATGGCCAGCTGCGCCTTATGGCTTAAGTGCCGGCTCCCGAGTAGCTTTCCCATCGCACCATTCACTCTGTTCCCTGCACTCACTCTTCTCTCTATGTCAGCGGTGTATTTCCCATCCTTACTGAAGGCGCATCCAAGATATACAAACTCATTCACTTGCTCCAGCACATCGTTACCAACCACAATCCTTACATTCGTTCTGGTTTCTTCCCTTTCAAAAACCATAATCTTGGTTTTCTTCACATTCAAGTGTAAGCCATTGATCATGCAGTCGTCTTTCATAACTGTGACTAGTGTTTGCAGATCAGTGGCTGTTGGCGCTATTAAAACCGCGTCATCTGCATAAAGTAGATGGTTTACCACTAAGTCACCCATTTGTACACCTTCATTCATCGCTTTCAGTCTTTGAAGACTTTTGTCCAGATATATTATAAACAGTCTAGCGGACAACACGCAACCCTGCTTGACGCCGATTTTAACGTCAAACCAGGGTGACCTGTTACCACCCACCCGTACGCATGCCTTGCAGTCCACATAAGTAGACTGGACGGCTCGCAACAGAGTGCCATCTATACCATACTCTGGCAAAATGTCCCAAAGTCTCTTTCGCACAACTCTGTCAAATGCCTTCTCCAGATCTACAAAACCGCAGAAAACCTTCCGGCCCACTGCCAGATGCTTCTCTACGATGTTGCGGAGTGAGAAGACTTGATCCGAACATCCTCTTCCAGACCTGAAACCCCCTTGTGCCTCGCACAACATTCTATCGGACTTCACGCGCATTCTCCGTTCAATAATTTTACCGTACACCTTGGCTGCCAAGCTGATCAAATGTTACCCTTTCGTCATTTACCTATCTGTCTGTCTTTCGGGTTCAAATCTTGTGATTCATTTTTCAAGAACTTGCGGATATCCGATTGAGCTTAAATTTGGCATACGTATGTAAAATCGATGTCAATGCAATAATATGGTCCCATGAAGCTGGCCTGATGATGGAGTCGGAAGGTGGTCATAGGAACATGCCAACTAAACAATGTAACCCCCTCGTGCTTAGGCTTGTTAGATTGGTATTGACAAGTACTATACAACCAGATAGTGTTTAGGATTTCATGATGAAGCTGAAAGGTGGCTAATGGAACCACCAGACTACTCAATATAACCCTACCGTGTTTGGGCTCGTGGGATTTGTATTGAAGAATACTTTAGACCCATATGGTGTCCAAGGTCTACATAGGAGGAAGGAAAAAGGAAGGAAGACATAGGAACTCCTCAACTAAAGAAGATTGTGGTGTTGTTATAAAAGCTTGTTTTCTAAAACGTTTTTTTTTATTAATATTATTCTAATATTATTATTAAAATTGACAACTATTACTCAAGAGGCCACTCCGCCCGATGGAGAAGTCGCGGATTTGATCCCCTCAAGGCACAAATCTTTGTGTAATCCACAAATATTTGTTTCGGTCTGGGTATTTGTGTATGCAATCCATGCCACAAAAATAAATCCTAGTGTGGGGCTATGTTTATAAAAGTTTCAAACGTGATATCTTTTTTATTATAATTTAATGCATGTCGCTTTAGTTATGTTGTAGAACGGTGATTTCAAATGTGAAAGAGAGCATATGAGATATCCCTTACATTTTGGAAAGGGATCTTTGGTTTGTTAGGTGCCAAAGTTAGGATGCCAAAGACCGCCACAACGACCGGCTGTGTGCTGTACGCATCCAATTTCTACCCGCGACCTTCACCAGGTCATCGGTCCATCTTGTAGGGGGCCTACCCACTCCACGTGTTCTGGTACGTGGTCGCCATTCGAGAACCTTTCTGCCCCAACGGCCGTCAGTTCTACAAGCGATGTGCCCCGCCCACTGCCACTTAAGTTTAGCAATTCTGAGTGCTATGTCAGTGACTTTGGTCCTCCTGCGGATCTCCTCGTTTCTGATTCGATCCCGCAGGGTAACTCCGAGCATAGCTCTCTCCATCGCCCTTTGGGTGACCTTGAGCCTTCTTATGAGGCCCATCGTAAGCGACCATGTCGCAGTGCCGTAAGTCATCACTGGCAACACACACTGGTCAACACTGGAAATATTAATCTCAATCTTTTTCAACAGGTGCGGTCTCAGTGTTCGGGAACACACCAATAGACGTAGTCAAAACTCGAATGCAAGGTCTCGAAGCGAAGAAGTACAAGAACACCCTCGACTGCTTCATGAAGACGTGGAGGCAGGAGGGTCCCCTGGCCTTCTACAAAGGTACCGTGCCGCGGTTGAGCCGCGTCGTGTTCGATGTAGCCATCACGTTCACTATATACGACTCAATCATTGACGTATTTAATTATGTTTGGCCTTAAACGGGCAGGTTATGTGACGGTTTAATTTACTATACAGACTGTTGATTTTTATCTGCGGAACTTACAGATTAGTACTGTAGCCGCACGTCTTATATTAAACACAAATTCATATAAAAAGGATACTTAAATTACACGCTGCGCAGGACAGAAGCTGATTTTAATAGAAGTGACAATGGCTGATGTGAATGTGACGAATTTGTCAATAGTCAAAACGGTTTTATTAAAGCACCTATCGTGATAATGTGTCAATTTTGTCATTTTCTGACAGATATGTCACATTGTTAGTTTTATTTTAGAAGAGCCTGGTCAATAGAAGAAGTTTAATTTGACAAGTGAAACTGGTATTTATCCAAAGGACAAGGCGTTAGCCCCTCATCATTCAAATTTACGTTATTAAACCTTTTAACCTTGTCCTGGTCATAAACTATGATTGATATGCACATGCATTCTCAACTCGGATTATAAGTATAATGGCTTATAATAATATTAGCCCTGTTAAGAAATTGACCCTCCGTTGGGCACCGGCCTTCTCTCAAACTGAGGGGGTTTAGGCCGTAGTCCACCACGCTGGCCCAGTGCGGGTTGGCGAACTTCACACACCTTCGAGAAACTCTTAGGCATGCAGGTTTTCTCACGATGTTTTCCTTCACTGTTAAAGCAAGTGAACATTAATTTTTAATACGCACATGCTTTCAAATAGACAGAGGTGCGTGCCTAGGTTTGAACCCGAGACCTCTGACTTTGCAGTGCAACGGTCTAACCACTAGGCTATCACTGCAATATAATAGCATACTATACTTATTTTATTTGTATTATTTATAAATATTAAAAAATATTTCATGTGTTGTTGCTTTGCATTTGCATAGAATAAATATGGTGACAGGCCGACAAAACTATTTATAAACCTACCTACCGCGTTGTAGGATATTCTTAACTTCGCTTGAGGGTATTCTGATTTACTATCTGATTAGTATCAGTAAAAGTGTAAGTTAAAAATATAGCGTGCTGAATATAATGTAGAAGAATAGGGTACTCCTGAATTTTATTCAATATGTAGCATAAGCATGGAATAAATTCCGCTAGAACACAAATCAACAGCGTGTATGAGAGAAGCGCGCAGTCTTAATATTTTTCTTTTTATGGCCTGAGATGAAAATCTTTGACGATTTTAAGCTTTTGAGTATAGGAGTTTGTTAGGAGTATTGTCTTACCGGTTTATCATCTCATGTGATTTACGTAATTGTTTTAAGCTTAAGTCACTAAACAGGTACAAAAGTCAAAAGTTGTATTATTTATAAAATAAACTAAAAATGTGGTCATTACATAAATTTAAGTCTAAAATATTCTAAGTCACATGACATATTTGTTGACGACTTATGTCACTTTAATCTGACTTTGGGGTAAATACATAATTGTCGTCACATCATGCGTTGTTTCGTATTAAGCCTGCGTTCTTCCAACAGCTAAAAAACCGTCACATTTCTAAACAAATAGACTATTTAATATAGTGTAGAGTAACTTAAGCTGCGCTTGAGGTCACTATTGTAAGATGAAGTGATAATATTCGTAATAAATTTAGATTCGGGAGCGGTTGAAAAATAACAGAACATAAGAATAGCATTTACATCGTCCTATGAACATTTACTGAAGTGATAGTTACGATTTAAGATTACACAAAAATAAGCCAAACCGTACATCCTTGGATAAATGCATCCTTTTTTAAGGGCAATTACACAAAATCTAGGAATAATGGATGATACTCAGTTTTCTATACACAGTTCCTTACAGCTCACAGTTTAAACCCGTCGGCTCGGAGCGAAAGGGCTTATACATTAAACGAACACAATTGTACCTTGCCCAAGTGTAAGAGCTTAACCTCTCGGCTGCTTTTTCACTGCGATTTGACGCGATTTCGCGTAACTAGGGGTTGTTAACTTTTCCTCAGTTTATCTCTCTTTCTCAATCGCAAGCTCTCTTCTAATACTCATATCTTTTATGTAATAATAGTATTGCCACAGTTTACATAAATGTTAACAGTAGAACATCTTAAAGAATCACGCAGACGCGCGCTCTACTCGGGTTCTAAACAGGTCTCAGAGAAGCCACGTAGAGAGCGCGTCTGTGTGCTTGATTCTCATTCGGACCACTAGTACTATAGTATTATCGCTTCCACCTTAAATGCCTCCGTACGATCATGAGGATCAGATGGTCCGATCATCATCATCATCATCATCTCAGCCCATACTTGTCCACTGTTGAACATAGGCCTCCCCAATCGCTTTCCAGCGTAACCGGTCCGATGCCACCTGCATCCAACGACTTCCTGCGATTTTCACAAGATCGTCGGTCCATCTGGCAGGCGGTCGTCCCACGCTGCGTTTGCTAATACGTGGTCGCCACTCTAGAATCTTTCTGCCCCAACGCCCGTCCGATCTACGCGCTATGTGGCCCGCCCATTGCCACTTCAGCTTGCTAATCTTAAGGGCTATGTCGGTAACCTTGGTTCTTCTACGAATCTCCTCATTCCTGATTCGATCGCGTAGAGAAACGCCGAGCATAGCTCTCTCCATAGCTCGCTGAGCAACTCTGAGCTTTTTTATGAGACCTATTGTAAGAGACCACGTCTCTGATCCATATATCATCACTGGTAACACACATTGACTGAAAACTTTAGTCTTAAGGCACTGAGGTATTTTGGATGAGAAGATATTGCGCAGTTTCCCGAACGCTGCCCAGCCGAGTTGGATTCGTCGATTGACCTCTCTCTCAAAGTTGGACCTACCTAACCGGACTACCTGTCCCAGGTAAATGTATTCGTCGACAACTTCAAGAGTAGAGTTCCCAACGGTGAGTGCGGTGGGTACGACATGGACCTTAGACATTATTTTGGTTTTGTTCATGTTCATTTTAAGACCCACTTGTTGAGATACTCTGTTGAGGTCACCGAGCATTCGTCCTAGATCTTCCAGCGACTCCGCCACGACCACAATGTCGTCGGCAAATCGAAGATGAGTGATGTATTCGCCATTGATGTTGATGCCAAGTCCTTGCCATTCCAAGAGCTTGAAGGCGTCCTCTAAGGTGGCCGTAAACAGTTTCGGAGAAATGACGTCTCCCTGTCTTACTCCTCTTTTTATGGGGATTGCCTTCGTGCACTGCCCCTGTACTCGGACTGATATGGTGGCGTTATTATACAAGCACTTCAACACTTCGATGTACCGATAGTCAATGCAGCATCGCTGGAGAGATCTAAGAACCGCCCAAGTCTCGATCGAATCGAAGGCTTTCTCATAGTCCACAAACGCCAAGCATAGTGGCCGATTATACTCCTCGGTCTTCTGTATAATCTGCCTCAGCGTATGTATGTGGTCTATGGTACTAAAGCCTTTCCGGAAACCGGCTTGTTCGGGAGGCTGGAAGTCATCAAACCTGCGTTCGAGACGATTCGTAATGACTCTCGAAAACAACTTATAAACATGGCTCAGCAGTGTGATGGGCCTATAATTCTTCAGTAAAGTGTCACCTTTCTTGAAAAACAGTACCACCACACCCCTGTTCCATGCTTCCGGCGTTTTCTCTTCGAGCAAGACGGAATTAAACAGCCTCTGAAGGACTTTAAGTACCGGCGTTCCGCCCGCTTTCAGAAGCTCTACGGTAATTCCGTCTTCGCCCGGCGCTTTGTTATTTTTGAGTTGTTTGAGAGCCATCCTAATCTCGTACAGGCTGATGTCCGGGATATCTTCAGTGTAGTGTCGGGTTAGCTTGGCTCTTGGGTCTTTTACCAAGTCAACAACAGGTTCAGCTACTGAGGTATACAACTGCCCATAGAACCTCTCTATCTCCCTGAGCACCTCCGACCTATTCGACGTTACGTTTCCGTCCTCCATCTTCAGCTTCGTCAACTGGCTTTGCCCAATAGACGCGTCTCTTGCGAACACTTTAGAGCCCTTGTTCTGTGCTATGGTCTCCTCAATACGCCTTGTATTGAAGGACCGTAAGTCTTGTCGCAAGGACTTCAATATCTGTCCATTGAGCTGCCTATAGGACTTAGCATCATCGGAGGTTTGGAGCGTCATGGAACGTCGCTCAGCCATGAGGTTTCGGGTGTAGTTGGATAGTTTTTGAGGTCTATTTTTACGGTGGGGCTTAAAATACTTAGACCCGACCGTATGGACAGTCTCTACCAGCCTGTTGTTGATTTCGTCCACTGATGCGCTGCTGTCTAGCAATTCGAAGCGGTTTGCCAATTCGAGTTGAAAGTTCTCAGGGTTTTGGATATGTGCATTACAAGGTCGGAGCGTAGACTTCATCAGACGCGATCTTTCCATTTTGACATTAATATTTAATGTGCCTCTGACCATTCGGTGATCACTGCCGGTTTTTACCCTGTGGATCACGGAGACATCATTAAATATTTGTCGCTTGGTGCTCATTATGAAGTCTATTTCGTTTTTGGTGGAACCATCAGGGCTCATCCAGGTCCATTTCCTATGAGGCGGCTTCTGGAAGAAAGAGTTCATCATAAAGAGTCCCTCCTTCTCCAGGAATTCGGCCAGCCTCTGACCCCTGGGGTTGCGCTGCCCATATCCAAATTGCCCCACTCTCAACTCATCATCGCCCCGTTTGCCCAGCCGCGCATTGAAGTCACCCATAACCACTGTAAAGTGTGTTTTGGAAGTATGTATGGCTCTACTAATGTCCTCATACATAACTTCGACATCATCATCTGAGTATGTCGAGGTCGGTGCGTAGACCTGTATGACCTTCAGCGAATGGTCCGAAGGATGGTCCGATAGAGTGCGAAATACCGAAGTTCTGCGACGAGCCAATGTTGGTGGCATTGAGGCCTATTTAATGCGTCGACAGCTTCGGTGGTGCGGTCACGTATCTCGTATGGCGGAGGAAAGAGTGGCGAAGCGCATCTTCTACTCTGAACTGGAGAAGGGCAAGCGGAATCATGGCGGTCCCCTCCTCCGGTACAAGGATGTCCAAAAGCGACATATGAAGAGATGCAACATAGAGCCCTCTCGTTGGGAACGTTTGGCAGCACAGCGGCCAGAATGGCGCAGGATGGTGAACAGCCAAGTACACGAGTTTGAGGCTCAGCGTAAAGCTGACCTTGACGCCAAACGCAATCAGTTAAAGGCCCGCCCACCTGCTGCCATATCATACAACTATGAGAACGGCGTACTCACGTGCCCTCAGTGTGCACGGAGTTTCGCCGCGAAGATAGGCTACATAAGCCATTTTCGAGCGCATCAGCGGCATTACTCCGACTAGGGGTCAAAGTGGTCGCCATGGCCGAAATCGGTCGGATCAATTATCACTATAGTATTTCTCACATAGGATGGGTACTGACAGTTCTAATTGCCAAACGAAATTAATATTTAATTCAATGGAGTTAAGGCATAAAACCATAAGTATGGAAACTGGCATGCGTCTTAATGCCAATGAATAAAGTATAATGTATGTAATGTGAAAAATACTATAAGAACTGCTCAACTGTTTACATTTGTGAACGGTGGTATTAACGACGTATTTATTCCATCATGAGCTAAATAATAAAAATATATTACCTAGCACACGCCTACATTTCTGCCGCTCCCATATCTAAATCGACCATTTTAGATTGCCATCGACGTATATTTTTTTGAGCTTTTGTATGTAATTGTTTATGTTGTTGTGAATGTATTTCATACAATGAGGGTTATTTTTTGTATTTATATTTTACACAAAGCGGGATCTTGTGATGTTGTACAAACCTACAATACTGGCTGTAATTTTTATAGTTACGTTATTTATTATGTTTGTTTCAAGCGCAATAATAGATTGTAATGTGTTATGCTGACATTGTTTTCGGGTCACGAAGCCCGTTGATTCTAACTCAGACCTTTTTATCTTGCATAAATTAACACCCACCAAATTTGCCTAAGACATTGTTAATATACAATTAAGGAAATGCCAAAGCGACGAGCTTTCGTTTTTTAGGTTCCTACAAAAAAGGAAATACGAAAAAAGAACAAAGTATAATTTCTTTGACAGATTTGGTAGATGTCAAGCGAGATAAAAAACGGTTATCTTTACCACTATTAAGATGAAGTTAATTTTATGGAAAATGGTGTGCTAATAATTGAGCCCTTCACCTTAGTTCCCCAGGGAACGAATATTTTGAATGTTCAACATTTTTACAAACTGACATTGTTGTACAAAGTAGATTGTCTACATTTTTTTTTATATATTTACAAAATATCATCAAGTTCTAAAGAATTTTTATGCTTATAATACTATTTTGTTTTTATGCTTATAATGTAATGTTATCGATTTTATTTCAATATGAATAATTTATTTTGCATTTAGAACGATTTCGGATTCGTATTCAATAGTGAATGATCTGACAGTAATACTTATGAAAATTATTAACAATTTTTTGATTTCAATACGACATGTTTCACTAAGAGCACATACAGAAGGATTACTTTTCGAAAGAAGGATTATAAACAATTTTTATTATTATTATCTATCGTTGGTGTCCCAGAGAGATGGGCAAAATGTTAACCCTAATTTTACACCAAAGCCCCCTGTCAATGCACTCCACGGGCAAAAATATCCTTGTCGCACTGTATGTGCTTTGCTACTTTATACAAACAACCGCGCAAGCGGGTTGGTCTTTTTTATAATGCCATGTATAAATGTAATTCTTCCAAACATAGCATTCAATTTTGTCCAATGGAATATAATAAAATTATTGTTAAGTGTTCCAATACTAAAGCATTTCGTTTTTTATACTCATATTTTAAGAATCCTATTTAAGGTATCTTAAGGAAAAGGAAGCTGCCTTGAGACATCTTAAACGGACATTCCAGACTATACATTGACGTTAATTATGAATTATTTACCATTTTATTTTTGTTTTAATTATTATTTTCTTATTTTTTGATTAATGTTGATATTGCTATTAATTTATATTTTGTTTTAGACGAATAAAGTTGATGATGAATTTGAAATGTTTGTTATTGACATGTTTATATAATAAAAATTAGCAAGAGTTGTTGTTACGTTTACATATTAAGGTGTAGCTGTGTCGGAATTTTTCTACTCCATTTAATTTTTTTTTTATACATTCAGTTTGAAAAACAGGGGCAGTCGTATGCGCCGGTGTGGCTGGCCATACAGAAAGGATATTCTTTGTGTCTGAAGTGGCGTGGTAACGAATACCTATAAATTAAAAAACTGTGCTATTTTCCAACATATATATTTCAACTAAAATTATATCAACAACGATTCGAAAAATATCACATTTAACGAGAATGTTTCAATTACAACTTAAAGTCTAAAACCGATGTAGTTTTACCATAATATAGATTTCCCTTCTATGAAAACCATAGAGACAATATATTTAAAACGAAGCATATTTAAGCCCGCTCCAAGCTTTGCCGGGCACGCACCTATGGTCGATATTGAAGCTATCCATTACAGCCATCTCGCTGTCTATTAGTTCGAAGTCAAAGATATCTAAATTCTCAGCTATCCGAGATTTAGTGAACGATTTTGGAAGCACAGGAATTCCTCGTTGAGTCTGAAAAGAAAAGAAATTACAAAATTTCCATAGGATTTTTGAGAAACGCATTTACAGCGTCAGTCTAGAAGTCACCGTCTAGAAATTGTATAGCACTTGACTTCTTAGATTAACGCGAATGAAATAAAACTATACTTCGGATTTTAATTCCTCCCGTGACCATAGGTCTGTAAAGCACTGGAAACTTCGGGAAGTTAAAATAAACTTAGCGATAAAATCCGGAAAATTGTTTTATTTCAATTGTTTAGAAATTTGTAGTCTCGCTATATCGTAACCACTATGATTGAACTATGCGTATTATAACGGTGCTTGTCTGTACGCTGCAGGTGGCGTTGCGCAGGGGCAATAATCGTTTTTAGAGGTAACTGGTGACGCAGGAGGACGGAAAGCGAACTTTAGAGTGGCATAGTTGATTTAAGCGTATTTTACTATGATTAACTAGTAAGACAGAGAGGTCTGTAAGAAAAGAACCAAGGGATCTGGCGTAATGATATATATAAATAGATAGAACTAGTTCAATGGTTTATTCTAAGATATGGTTAGTTAATTACCAAGTATCTCAAAGCGATTTGTGCGCGTGACTTGCCATACTTTTCAGCTAATTGACCTAGTTTCGGATCGGTCTTGATCCTATCTTTCCCAATGAACTCCGGTCGAGCTTCTGATATGAGTCCTAAGGGAGTGTATGCCACTGGTACTATTGATCTCTGTTTGCAAAATTCCACTAATTTTTGCTGAGTTAGAGTTGGATTTATCTGAAATGACATACAAATAATTATATCTTCTTTAGCCGAAAGAATGAAGAGACATCATCAAGCAAAAGGTTCTTTATAAAGATCATGATCCTCGGCACTGAGGAGTACGACGCAAGGAGGAGCCGCAAGATATCCACTGCAGATGTCTCTAATCAAATTGATCTCTGCCTTAAATAATATATGTCATTTATATTATGCTCCTGTTTCACCTGTGTAAGCGTTAATGGTAATGCCTGCGTCAAAATGTGCTATAAATAGACATTCAAAAAACATGTTACCACATCTGAATTAGCGCATTAAAGTATTTGCTACTTCGGCATAAACTCTTTGTTAACGTGATAGTAACGCATTAAAGACGCATATAGAGAAGGATCATGTATTGTACAAATAGATGCATAGAGCATAAAGTCGGTCATCGTGTCGTCGCCCACAAAGCAAATACGAAGAGGAGTTTGCCTAAGCTAGCGATCATGTGGAATTTCTGAAAGCCTCGGCGTCATCGTGGTGGACGTGGCTTACCTGTTTGCCATCTCTACTTTAAATTCGCATAGCTTTTAAATATTCTTTATATTTATTAAACATAAAACCCTTAAAAAGATGGAAAGATTACTCGGATCGACGTTCTGGTCGCACGTATGGTATCACATTTCACTTGTAAGTATTTTGATAGTAATTTATTAGATTACTTCTATTACAAACGCCATCTACCGTAATATATTGAACCTCGTGGGCGCACCGGTTACTTTTTACAATTCTCCGCCAGATGGCAAATACGAACGTGGGTAGGGCGTAACGTCCCTCTAACGTAACGATCCTCACAAGATCGTTAGTCCATCTGCGTTTGCCAATACGTGGACTCTACTCTAGAATCTTTCTGTACCAACACCCGTCCGATCTTTGCGCTATGTGGCCCGCCCATTGCCACTTCAGCTTAGTAATCCTATAGGGTATGTCGGTGACTTTGGTTCTTCTACGATTCTCCTCATTTCTGATTCGATCACGGGGAGAAACCCCGAGCATAGCTCTTTCCATAGCTCGCTGAGCAACTCTGAACTTTTTTATGAGACCTATTTGTAAGAGACCATGTCTCGGATCCGTATGTAATCACTGGTAACACAGATTGACTAAAACTTTAGTCTTGAGGCACTGAGGTATCTTGGATGAGACGTTGCGCAGTTTTTCTAACGCTACCCAGCCGAGTTGGATTCGTCGATTGACCTCTCCCTCAAAGTTGGACCTACCTAACCGGACTGCCTATTTTTTATCCGTCGACAGCTTCAAGAGTAGAATTCCTAATGGTGAGTGCGGTGGGTACGAAATGGATGTTAATTTTAGACCCACTTGTTGGGATACTCTGTTGAGGTCACCGAGCATTCGTCCTGGATCTTCCAGCGATTCTGCCATGACTACAAAGGTGATTGATGTATTCGCCGTTGATATTGATGCCAAGTCCTCGCCATTCCAAGAGCTTGAAGGCTGTCTTACTCCTCTTTATGGGGATCGCCTTCGTGCACTGCCTCTGTACTCGAAGTGACATGGTGATGTTATTATACAAGCACTTCAACACTTTGATGTATGTATGTAAAACGATTCGTAATGACTCTCGAAAACAACTAATAAACATGGCTCACTTACCTGGGTGATGGGCCTATAGATCTTTAAAAGAGGTATAATCACCTTTCTTGATAAACAGTGTCACCACACCCCTGTTCCATGCTTCCGGCATTTTCCCTTCAAGCAAGACGGAATTAAATAGCTTCTGAAGGACTTTTAAGTACCAGCGTTCCGCCCGCTTTCAGAAGCTCTGCGTTAAATCCGTTACGCCCGGCGCTTTGTTTTTTTTTGAGTTGTTTGAGAGCCATCCTTATCTTGTACAGGCTGATGTCCGGGATATCTTCAGTATAGTGACGGGTTAGTTTGGCTCTTTGGTCTTTTACCAAGTCAACAACAGGTTCAGCTACTGAGGAATATACCTGCCCATAGAACCTCTACCTCCCTGAACACCTCTGACCTATTCGACGTTACGTTTATTTATTTACTTATGGGCATGACTACATATAACAAATTAGACATTTAGAAGTAATTTAGTAAGGAATAGAATACAGTTCAATTTGAAATCCGATTATAGTCAGGCACAGCTTTCGTAGATTGATAGATATTTAGTTAAAATAGAGCTACAAAGTTATGAGATATTACAAAGGTATAGTAGTATCAGTTTCCGTCTTTCACCTTCAGGTTGTTCGTCAACTGGCTTTGCCTAATAGACGCGTCTCTTGCGAAAACTTTGGAGCCCTTGTTCTGCTCTATGGTCTCCTTAATAAGTCTTGTATTGAAAGACCGTATAATGTGTAGCAAGGACTTCAATGTATGTCCATTGAGCTGCCTATAGGACTAAGCATCATCGGAGGTTTCGAGTATCATAGAACGTCGCTCAGCCATGAGGTCCCGGGTGTAGTCGGATAGTTTTGGGGCCTATTTTTACGGTGGGACTTAAAATACTTGGACCCGACCGTATAGACAGTCTCTACCAGCCTGTTGTTGATATCGTCCACTGATGCGCTACTTTCTAGCAATTAGATGTGCTTTGACAATTCGAGTTTAAAGTTCTCGGGGTCGTATAGCCCTAGAGCGTAGACTTCATTAGACACGTCTCGATCACACGATCTTTCCATTTGACATTAATATTTAATGTGCCTCTGACCATTCGGTGATCACTGCCGGTTTTTACCCTGTGAATCACGGAGACATAATTAAATATTTCTCGCTTGGTGCCCATGATGAAGTCTATCTCATTTTAGTAGAACCATTAGGGATCATCCAGGTCCATTTCCTATGAGGCGGCTTCTGCAAAAAAGCCGCCTCGGGAGGGGAAACTCGTAGTTTGCTTCCCCCCCCCCCCTGCACCGTCGCGGTGCTTACGACGACGTGGGCCACACCACGCCGCCATCCTCCTCGGGGTCGCGCGTGAAGGACGCTTAGGGCCCCCACCCCAGCGTCCCACGACCCCAAAGGCCCCCCTGCGGGTGTTGGTGCAGGGGGGGTCCCCCACCAGATGTTGCGGCAGGGGACACAAGTTAGCCCGTATTATAAAGCCCCGCGCTATTGGGCTGGGGGGCCTGGGCGGGCTGTGCCTCCGCCCCGGCGTCGTCGCCTTCGGCGAGCGGGATCGGCCCGCTCCCGATCCCGCTCGGCCTCTTCTTTCAGTGACAGCACAGTCTCGCAGAAGGAGGATACGGCCCCCCACGCTGAATCCCCTGCCAGCTTAGCCGCTACTATTGCCGGCAAAGAGAGGGAGATGGGTTGGTCCTATTCTAAGCCGTGAACCACGCGGCAGACGATCAACAATCTTATAACGCCATCTCTTCGTATTTGCTTCGTAGGGAGGCTTATGTCCTGCAGTTAGCGTCTTGCGACTGATGATGTTGAGAAAGTAAGCAGTAAAATAATTAAATAATAAATAGCTAATAAGAAAGTATGCTGTCACAACATTCTTGCAAGCAAGGCTTCTTCTGATTCTTGCAGACAAGGCGTTCGCACGGGCGCTTTATAAAAGCGTAGCGGTGAAGCGCTGTATGGGGCCTTAAAAAATGTACTGATAGCAGTTTGTTTCATTCGAGCGCTTTACTAACGCGCATCATAAAAGCGCTTGTGGAAACGAGGGATAGTTGTATAAAATTAATTAATACGAGTAAAAATTTCAAAGCTGTTACCTCAACCTGGTTCACAACAGGTTTTATATTTGCAACATTCAACAACCTCTCCAGTTGTTCCTCATTGAAGTTAGACACACCAATTGACTTCGTTAAACCAAGTTTCAGAGCCTCCTCCATTCCTTTCCATGTTTCTATATAATCAATGCCTGCATCTTTGCCATCAGCCTGCGGATGAATATTCCAATAAGATGTCTATGTGAACACAAAATCATGCAAATTTTGCAACATTACATCTGTAATATTTTTGAGTCTACTTAAACTGACCTTAATTAAAAAATAATATAATAGCTCACTTTATCACAGAGATCTGCCTCGTCAATCTAGAGGCATATAATATGGGTAGCGATCTCGAGGTCCCGAGTTCGAATCCTACGTCAGATAATGTTGTTTTAGTATCAGTCCAGAGTCAGAATTTGTACCTGGTGTTATGGCAATAGGTTCGCCCCCTATAACACAGACCTTACATTGTCAGCAAAACATGGGTATACAAGTTTGTGAACTCTGCTTGGCGAATATAGGCGTGACGCTGCTTATTTATTCCATTACACAGATGAAGTCATGGAACCAAGGGTTACTAACATTATTTTTCTCTTTTCTATGACTATCACTCTATGTTATAAAACAAGGTTCCCCTGTCAGATTTGTCTGTCTGTCTGAACGCGATAAACTCAATAAGTGCTTCAAGGGGAAGGTTTATGTGTATAATTCATCTGTGCGAAGCCGGGTTGGGTCGCTAGTAATAAATATACAGTAAGTTAGGTTAAACGATGGACGTATTCAAATCCATGAGAGTTCATGCTTACATGTAAATAACAAAGATATACACAACAAAAAGCACTGATAAATCCCAGATAAAATCGAGACAAAAAAAACGTAAAAAGTCTCTCGACATGTGGGCAACCTTGCACAAGCGACTTGAATTATCTTGTCTATTTCAGGGCGGTCTTTTTCGAGAGGATCGCACGATCGCCACGTGTTTTACCCTGTAATCACTTTATAGTTTACAAGCTCGGTTTCATGCGCACTCAGTATCCATAGTTAATGTATTTTTGGAATAATTCCGTTAAAAATTAAGGTTAATCTTTTTTTAGATACTTAGGATGTGAATCTAATACTCAGTACCCTCCTTCAACACATCCCTCGTTTAACCTTACACACTGTATAAGGCATGAACTTACATCAATGGAAACAGGCCAATGAACAAGAAACAAATCAACATATTCCAAATTGAGTTTGGATAGTGACTCCTTCAGTGCTGGGACCACATCTCTTTCAGCATGCCGATCATTCCATAACTGTAAATTCAGATTAATTACTAGGTAAAAGTGAAAATATTAATAGATAGAGCTTAATAATTCCAAAGTTATGTGGTAGGTATCCATACCTACATTGTTCAAAGATAATTACACAAATACACATTACTCTACTGTTTAAATGCAGTCTACAGGTGAGATTTTTCTGTCTTATGAAGAACATAAAAATGAGACTTGTTCAAAACTTGGAATATTACCAAATTTATTAGTCGACTGCCTCGTTGGTTTGGTGGCAAAGCGCATCGCTTTGTGATTATGAGGTCCTGGGTTCAAATAGGATTTGAACCCAGAAGGTCAGACAAATGTAGTTTTTCTAACGAAAAATTCGCAGTATGAGTCCGGAGTCTGGAATTGTGCCCGATATATGGCAATAGGCTGGCCCCCTATTACATGGGACCTAACATCGTCGGCGAAACGTGGGTGTACTCAGTACACCTCTGCCTGAATATAGGCGTGACAGTGTTTTTTTTTTTTATTAGTTTTTTATACTAAATTAATATTACATAGAAACTCATTAACTTAATAATTGTTTACCCCTGAGTTTGTATAAATTAATTTAAACATACTAGATAAGCAATTTACCTAATACCAATACAATTTGTAGAAGAAAAATAGTTTTTAGTGACCATGAACTAAAATAGATTAATCTTATTTTTTTAAAGTTAACCTTAATATACAATACCTTTGTGGTAACAAACAGCTCATCTCTGGTGACTATATTTTGTTTAATTTTATTATTTATCCCGTTGCCAACCTCCTCCTCATTGTAGTATATGGAAGCAGTGTCTATGTGCCTGTACCCGGCTTCTATACCCCACTCTACTGCTTGCTGGTACTGACCTGGTTCTGCTTTTCTCTGTAATTAATAAAGAACATATAAAAACAATTTTTAAGTTAGTATGTATCCTAGGTCATACAGTGTAGTTTTTCTATTGAAAAAGTCTGGAGTCTAGAATTGTGCTTGGTAAAATGGCAATAACGTCGGCTTCTATTACAAAAGACCTAATATCGTCAGCGTAAAGTGAAGAAATATAATAGTTTACTTACTGCATAAGTTCCAAGTCCCACTATATGCATTAGTCGACCATCACAAAGCTTGATATTAGGGACTTTGACCACCATTTTTATTACCTATTTATCGAAGAACTAAAAAAAAATAACCACACTATCAAACTCCAGGGTGCTTCAAGTGCGAGTAATCTGATTCCGTATTTCTGTATGGGTAATATAAATCTTATAAAAGGGTACTCGATGGGCTGTGGTACGTTACCTTCCTTTACTAAGTATCGACCCACAGGCAGGGGTATTATATTATCAAGAGAATTTATTCTGACTAAATTTGACTCTGATCAAGATGACCGATTATTCAAAGTTCAAGGTCATATATGTCAAATTTCTAAAACGACCGTTTTTGAACGATTATCACGTAAAATTCTTGAAAAAGGCCATTATCCAATTAATTAGTACAATAAGCTTATTTAAAATTAGTAACGGTGTAATAGGTTTAGCTAAAATAATTGCTTCTAATGGTCATACTAGATTGAGTTACTCCAAATAAGCTTCGACGTAGATATATTATTTGTATTAAATTTTTAACAATGCTGAACGAAACTAATAATATCATTGTTTTGATTGCTAACGTCATAAAATGTCAATCAAAGTTACAACCCGCGTCAGATCCGATTTGTTTTGTTTATTTATACCAATTTTAATTATTTTGAAGGGAATATTAACCTGTGAAGAAATATTTTATTGCAATTGTAAATAATGTCCACCTCCGAAATCTTCGATAAAAAAGCCGCTGGAGCAATTATTGACTTCTTAAAAACTAATATATCGGTGTCAGCTGTACAACATGTAGAAGCGGAACTGAAAAAAGATTTTGTTCTCGCCAAAAAACGAAGCAAAGTACCGAAAAAGAAAAGAAACAAAAAGACAGCTCATGGTTTAACTCGAAAACAAAAAAAACATTTGGGCTTTTATTCAATCCCAAGAGATAGTGTTAAATATAAAGATTTCCTACCTCTTCATGACAAATGGTTAGGTTATATGACTCAAGTGGTCGACTTAGACAAACCGATACCAGATGTTGCTAGCAAAGCATGGGAAAGTTTTACACAAACTATTTATAAGGCGGATTTTCATGGAAGCATGTTGAAAGTGGTCCGTTCAAAATGCTCTGGCTATGTTGGTAAAATAGGAATTTGTATTATGGACACAAGAAATACATTCAGAATAGTGTCTGAGAATAATGAGTCTACGACTATACCTAAAAGAGAGTGTGTGTTTGAAATGTACTTGAAAAAGCATAAAGTTACTTTATTTGGCAAACACTTGTGTGTAAGGCCAGCTGAAAGATCTACAAAGAAAATAAAGGGTCACATTCATCCTGATCTTTGAATAATTATAATTGTTTGCATAAAATATAAACAATTTAATTACAGAAGCAGTTAAAGTTATTTTTGTGTGTGTGTGTGAGCTATGTTGTTGGCCATGGAGTGTTTATAGCTTCACAGGACAAGAGGGTGAGCATGCAACCACTACGCTCGGGCCAGAGTTAAAGAAACCATCCAAACCTTAAAACATATTTATATTCGAAACATATTGCCTCAGATGCAAAGAGTATAATAATACTATTCAGGTGTCCAATGTAAAGTACTTTAGGGTCATGTTGGTACCTATTAAACCCGTATTGAAATAAATTTAATATTTAAAATGTGTTTTTTTTTATTATTACATAGGCATATAGTGTAACAGGGATG
Organism: Phalera bucephala; assembly: GCA_905147815.2. Taxonomy (NCBI): domain Eukaryota; kingdom Metazoa; phylum Arthropoda; class Insecta; order Lepidoptera; family Notodontidae; genus Phalera; species Phalera bucephala. The sequence goes on along the minus strand of LR990629.1, from coordinate 6,190,181 downwards.
GGCAAAATGTAATTAGATTAATAATTTACCACCCCTGCCGTGTGATGGTGTATTAATGATTAACAAAGGGAATATGCGTGTAATTCAAATAAGGGTCAAATATTTTTTTTACAAACTTTATCACATTAGAATAATGTCTATACCCATATTTTTTTTTTAATAACATTACTTTTTTATTCAGAAAATAATTATTGAAAGGACAAAAAAATTAGTGGGAAATTCAAAGTAGCTGGAACGCCACTATTGGTCAGATCGAATATGACGTCAAAGTCTACAATACAAATGTCAACACGTGCATATTTGTTGGATGTTTGCTATTGAGTTAGTTTTATTGTTATTTTTTGTAGTCGATTTACACAAAGACAAGATTTTAGTTTAAATTATTTAAGTTTATTCTTACGTTAAAGTGATCTTCACAGCAATATAAACAAGTTGATGGAGATACCATGTCTCTTTTTCTGATTTTACACCACATTCTCCTTATATCCGCACCTATTGACCCTTATTTGAATTACACGCATATTCCCTATTGTAATCATTAATCTGATTAAATATTGCCCATCTCTGTAGGGAAACTAGTTTATGTCAGCGCGCCGCCCGCGTTTAATTTTTTAGCAAATTTACATAGAAATAGACTTTCTTATTTCAGCGTATTGAATAACAAACGGATAAATTTTAGCACTTATTTTACTTTTACGTAATTATGCTGCCGTCGATTTAAAAATATCAAATTCGGGTACAATATCCCGCAAGGCAGCTTGTGGCTAGCTGTTGGTGAGTAACGACACCACGGACCCGAGTGCTTCAGAGAGTCGGTCAGGGCCCCCAACTCGGCGTGTCTTCGTCGGTCAAGTGGAAACCGAAGGGTGCCCGCAGGACTCTCGGCTCTGGCTAGCCTTAATTGGCCGTCCAGAGAGGAGCCGTGAGAGCTATATCGACGTTGGAAGATAATGTGTTCCTACGTCGATGTACTCCAGGGGTGGAAGTGTTAAAGGGCATAACGCCGCGAGTAACTTCGGAGAAAGCGCAGAACACCCCTGAGCCGCTCACACCGGTGTTGGCCTCAGTTGTCCTAGGACGACCGTTTGAGGGCCCATCTAGTAAGCGGCGAGTCACCGCCGGCCATGGGTAATCAGGTATCACTAATTATGGCCGGTGTCCGTCCCCTTTGAAATAGGCCAGTTTTTGTCCATCAGACCTCATTTTACATAACCCTTATTTTCTTTCCATAATTTACAATAGTCCTTGCACCTGCCGGGGTCAGTTCTTCATTTTCAGCAAGTGATCTCAGCAGGTGGCTTACATAACATTAACTTCTCGCAAAGGGCCTCTACGTGTTGGACCCATGTCCCCATGCAAGCCTTTCAAAGGTCCGGTTAAAGCCCGTGAATCTCAGCGAGATACATATAATAAATTCTTTAAGTCGATCAACTGGGATCACGTATTAAAATTAATTACTACTACTAACTACTCTTTGGTAAAAAGCTTTTTTATTAGCAGAATGTTTGAATTGAATAAGCTTGTTGAAACGCCTTTGTGCTAAAAAATGCTAACGCCCAAAAACCATTTACTCATATATATTAAAAATAAAAAAAAAATAACTTAACTCATTCATTCCATAGGCTGTCAATCAGATTCATTCAATCATGTCATCATTCATTCATTCTACAGCGAGCAGAAAGGGCACGGCCTATTTTCGTAAACAAATATTTTAAATAAAAATCGTCCGCTCTATAAATACCGTACACAGATTTCGAAACGTAATAATGGCCAACATAAAGGACCGTGAGGAGCCAGTGGTTCTAGCACACCAGTGTTATGTAAAAAAGGATTACACCGGTGCATTACAACATCTCAACGAGTTGGAAAACCTTGTTGGCACTGCTAACAAGCGGGTGCAGCACAACAAAGCCGTCGTGGAATTTATGGCCAGCGACATGAAGAACGTGGGCAAGTTCAAGAAGGCTATCGCACAGCTGACCGGGCTAACATTTCCGGACATCGAAACGAAGGATTTGAGTTCACCATTCTTGTTGTATAATTACGCTGTTTTGTTATATCATTCAAGATATTACTACCAGTGCACCGTCCTGTTAGAGAGATTGCTGGGCTGCAAGAACGTCAAAGACAACAAATTGTTCCAACAAATAGTATTACTATTATTAGAAGCGACGTTATGTAGACGCACATATGAGAAGACTTTAGAAATAGCTAAAACGCACGGTGAACCACTGAAATCAGACAATGAAGTGAGTGACCTATTCGAAAGACTCGTTAGTAGAGCCCAGTTGCTGCTAGGCCAGAAAATTAAATTAAATCTAAAATCAGATTCAATAGAAAATGTTTTTATCATAGCACAACAGCAATATCTAAATGGGGATGTCAAAGAGGCTGCAAACACATTAGGACAGTACAAAACCTTGAAATATAATTATGATCTGAAAACGCAAGGTGAAGATATATGGGCAGCAATAAATAATAATCTTGGAGTAATATATCTGTCAATAAAAAAGCCATATTTGGCATCGAAATACTTTCAGCATGCTGTAAAAGAACACTTCAAAGCCATGGAATGTGATGATAGTGAAAAATTAATAGCGTGCAGGGATAGACCTCTCTATGTGTTCAATTTGGGCTTGGCTTTACTCGCAGCAAATAATTCTGAAGGGGCATTTGAGTGCCTAGTAGAAGCAGCTAGGCATTATCCAAATAATCCCCGGATATGGCTTCATTTAGCAGAATGTTGTGTCAAAAAATGTTGCAGTGATGAAGCACAACAATACACAGTAAAAAAGCTGGGAAGCGGTCCACACACTCGCATTTTACTGGCAAAGGAAGGAAAGGAGAAATATTCTACATCAGGAGAATCATTTGCTATACCTTCACTATCATTAGAATTTGCAGCATTATGTCTAAGGAATGCTGTGACACTACTACCAAATCAGGATCCACCAGCTGACATAAATGCACCATTAATCCAAGCCCCGCCAGGCCCACCCATCACATGGAAACAGAGATGTGAACTTAAAAACTCGACATTTGTACTTCAGAGTTATGTATTGTTACATTTGCAAGATCCTTTATCTGCTCTGGTGAGTGCAAATGAGTTGTTGAGTCAACCTGATGCTTCAAGTAGCCACAAAGCATGGGCCCACATATACGCAGCAGAGGCCCTTATAAATTTGGACAGAATACCAGATGCAGTTGAACATTTACATCCACCAATGATTCATGACCTCGTTTCAGTGTTGCCATATCAAATGAGGGATATGATTGCAGTGTCTGTATGGGCAAAGGCAGCTGTGTGTCACATCCTAAGAGGTGACTTGGTCACTGCAAGAAAAATACTTTTGCAAATCAATTCGCCAAGAGTCCTGCCGTTGCAAATGTATTTAGAAATATGTACAGGGAATATAGAAAATTGTCATACTTTATTGAGAAAACTTAGATTTACTAACTTAACACAATGAATTGTTTATAATGTACAAAATACATTTTATAACAGCAAAGTATCTATTTGTATTTATTTAATAAGGTCTTTCTCATAAGCTAGAAGATATTTTTTATGATCTATCTTTATCATCACGCCGGATCCCTTGCGGGGTAGGCAGAGAGTACAGAGTTCCAATAGGTTCTTTCCTTACATACCTCTCTGGCTTCCTCCACTCCCATAGTTCGTCTCATACACGTTCGCCACGCGTTCACTACCCCGCGAGGGCGCTGACGTAATGATATAGATTAGAATCAGCTTATACCGTCCCACAGGTGGCCAAAGGCGTTCCTTTTTGTGTGGTCTTACAAATTGAGATGATAGAGATTGGATTTTCGATTATAGCTTAAAAAAATAGTTTTTTTAAACGTAAATATTCTCTCAAGTAAAAATTCCAAGTGTGGCCCCACACTTGGAATTTTTACTGTTGTGGGTGTGTTTACAAACACGAAATTCACATACACAAACAAAGATTTATCCTGTGCGGGAATCGAACCCGCGACTACTCAAACCAGACACAAACACCCAGACCGAAGCTAATGTTTGTGGGTCACAGAAAGATTTATCCTGTGCGGGAATCGAACCCGCGACTACTCAAACTAATAGGCGGAGCTACTTAAAACTCGAAGCGGGGGTTGCACCATATTCGCGCAGACGGACGCTTTTTCAACATGCGGTGAAGCGCTGTACGAAACGTAGTGTCTCTTTGCTGTAGAGCACTTCGAAAACATGTACTGTTCGAGTCCTTAAAGTTAGTCAGTCTGATGCGTGTGTGTGTGAATGATGTACGCTGTTGGCCGCGAGGCCTTTACAGCTTCACCGGACTTAAAGGCGAGCGTGCAACCACTACGCTCTAGCCAGCCAGAAGGGCAAGAGGCGACATACACGAGGGCGCCTCGAAGAGGCGCCCTCGGTTGGGACAGTCGCTGTAGGGGGACGGGTGCACTACTAAGTGCACCGGTCAACCGCCGGCTATGGGAGGGGATCTACTACTACGTCGTCGTCGTCGCCCGTATTCTGAGCGGAAAGAAGGGATGACAAAGCATCGGGGGGGTCGGTGAGAACATGTCGCGGCCGGCGGCGGTCGGCGGTGGCTACGATTAACGGATTCGCATGGGTAGATGCGTTCGCGAAGTGACGTGTTGACGCCTTTTTAATAAAGGCGCGAATAGGTTCGAGACCTAGATCGGAGTGAAGGTCGACGTTCCGTACGAACCAGGGGGCTCCTACGGCCTTACGGAGGAAGCGGTTTTGAACCACTTGGAGTTTATCGATGTGAGAGGGGGCCGAATGCCCGAACACAACACACGCATAAGTCATGATGGGTCGAACGCAAGTTTTGTAAAGTGTCACCTTATTTCTAAGGGACATTTTACTCCGCTTGCAGATTAATGAATGGAGACGACCGAGCACAAATGATGCTCGGTGACGGACCCGCTTGATGTGCGGGCCGAAGGACATGGTACTGTTTAGGGTGACCCCTAGATATTTGACCTCTTTGACCCAGGGAATGGGTCGGTCGAACATGGTCACTTGGCCGAGATTACTTCTAGGGCGGCGCAGGGAGTGGCGCGGGGTGGCACCTCTGGAGAAGAACACCGCAGCGCTCTTGTCCGGGTTCACCTCAATACGCCACTTCCTGAACCAATTCCCTAGGGAATTGGCGGATGCCTGAAGGTGTCTGGTAATGAAACCCTTATTCCTATGCGAGACGTAGAGAGCGGTATCATCCGCGAATAAGGCTAGATGCGCCTTACTCGAACGAGGAATGTCGTTCGTGTAAAGGCTAAACAGGAGCGGAGAGAGAACTGAGCCCTGTGGGACTCCAGCACTGATGGAGTGGGAAGTGGAGCGCGTCATTTCGACGCGATAACGGAAGGCGCGATTCGACAAGAAGTCTCGTAAGATGAGCACGAGTCTGTCCGGCACACCCAATTGGTAGAGCTTGTAGATCAAGCCGTTGTGCCAGACTTTGTCGAATGCCTTCGCGACATCTAGGAAGAGGGCGCCCGTGTAGACGGGTTTGGGTCTATTGAGACCGGAGAGGATGTGCTCCGTGATGCGGTGCACTTGGTGGACGCAAGAGTGTTTGGCTCGAAAGCCGAACTCCTCGTCGATAAGGATACCCCTGGACGTTACGAAGTCTTTGAGCCTCGCCAGAAGTAGGCGCTCGTAGATCTTGGCCAGGGAGTTGAGGAGACTGATAGGGCGGTAGCTCGCGGGGAGATTGCGAGGTTTGCCGGGCTTGGGAATGCCTATGACGTCCGCCTCCTTCCAATTAGCGGGGAAGGTGCAGTTCGCCATGGCGGCGTTCAATATGGCCACTAAGAGGCAGATGAGTTGGGCGGGCAGGCATTTCAGAACGCGATTCGAAATGCCGTCAGAGCCGGGGGCTTTTTTAGTTTTGAGACCCATAATTAGATCTTCGACCTCCGTTTGGGTGATAGGAGGTAAGGAATCGACGGGGGGGAGGGATGCCCTGCGCTCGACTTCCCTGTCGACCGCGTCGACGTGGGACTGGTCGACGGACTGAGAGCTGGGGGCGCACTGGCTCTCGAGGGAGTCGGCGAGAAGCTCGGCCTTTTCGTCGTCGTCGAAGGCTGGGGGTGCGCCTGAAGGGCGGGACAGCGGGGGCATGTCAGTCGTGGAGTCGGACTTGAGGCTACGCGCCAGCTGCCAGTAGGCCAGATGCGATGGCGCGATGCCCTCTAGGAAGTCACCCCACCGTTCCTCCCGGACCTCCGCGACACGACGCTTTACCTCTCGTTGTAAAGCGCGCATCCGGGCCCGATTGGCTTCGGTGGGGTAGGAGTCGTACGCTCGGATAGAAGCATTCTTGGAATGAATGAGATCCCTAACATCGTCCGGCAGTCGAAAGCGGTTGAGGTAGAGATCTTCCGCCTCGACTTGCTTGGACGATCGACTGACAGCCGATCGGATGTGCTCGGTGAAGGCATCTACGGCCTGATCGGTGTCCTGAGGGGACGGGATGGAGTCCGAGCTGAGAGGCAGGGGGGGAGGGTCGGCATCCGCCAAGGCCGTGCTTAGCGCATGCCAATCCACCACCGTCTTATTGGGTCGCTGAGGGGCGGAAGGGGGGGAATCGAGTCTCATGACTACAGGTCGATGGTCAGAGTCGAGTTCCTGGACTACTTCCAAGGAGTGCAGCCGCAGGGTGACACCCTTCAGAAGCGCCATGTCCAGGACGTCGGGTCGGTGGTTGGGATTGTTAGGATAGTGGGTAGGGTGCATAGGTGCGATGACGTCAAAGTCGAGAACGTCGACCAGGGCGTCAAGGCTCCTACCGTTAGGGGAAGTGGTGAGACCGTTCCAGGCCACGTGCTTACTGTTGAAGTCGCCCGCCAGAATGACGGCGCTTCCCAGATTGAGGAGTGCTTCAAAGTCACTCCTGAGAACGGATTTAGTGGGGGAAAGGTATACGGAGGCGATCACGATGGGCTGGTGCCCCGTGAGAGAGACGCGACAGACCGAGGCTTCGATGTTGGTGAGCGCGGGGGGATCGAGAGGGATGCAGTGAAGGGACCTCCTGTAGTAAATGAGAGTACCGCCTCCGCGGGAGCCGATTCTGTCATTACGCACGAGGTTATAGTTTACGATCCTAGGATCGCGTTGTGCGGGCTTCAGGAAGGTTTCCTGCACGAGGAGGATATCAAGTTGGTGATCTCGGAGGAAATCAGCAACCTGATCTCGCTGGGAGCGAAGGCTATCGGCGTTAAAGAACGCCAGGGATAGGTTGTGGGGCTTATGGCGGGGAGATCGTAGATCCATTATTGGGTGCGGGGGGGTTGGGTTCTGAGGGACGCCAGGACGTCATATACGTCCCTGTATTCCGCGGCCAGGAGAACCTGGTCCGCCAAGTTGGTGGCGGCGCGGAGTCGCAGGGCGAGTTCGCGGACTCTGGGGAAAAGTGCGGGGCTTATCACCGCCGAGACGCTCATGATGAGGTCGACGTCCTGACTGACGTTAGTGGGCGGAGGGGGACAAGCCGCCACCGGCTGGATCGCCGGCGCGCGCTTCGGGGGGCGGGCTGACGCAGGGTGGGAGGCCGCGGTGTAGGGCAGCGGCTTCACCCACGCGTTGGCGCCGAGGGACGGCCTGAGCGGCGGGGGAGGGGGGGTCAGCTTCAGTGGCGCGGGAGCGCGGGGAGCCGTGGTCGCTGGCGCAGAAGGCACCGGACGAGGGTGCGCTGAGGGCGCGGGGGGGTGTTGCGCTGAGGGTGCAGAGGGGGGGGGGGGCAACCGCGCGGGGGCGGCGGCGGCCTCGCCCGGCCGCGCTTCCCCTTCGGGGCTTTGGGGCAACCGCGATAGTTCGCGGTGTGCCCCTTGGTGCCGCAGAGGACGCAGCTGGGGGGCTCGGCCGCCGTCTCCTTCGAGCGGGCGCACTGGGACGTCACGTGGTCCCCGATGCACTTAACGCATCGAGGGCGCGCGTGACAGTTACGGGCAGAGTGCCCGTATAGCTGGCAGTTGTGGCACTGCCCGGGCGTGCCACGTTTGTGGGGGGCCTCCACGGAGAGGCCAGATATATGGCACACGGCCTTCAGGTCGAAGACCCTACGGCCGGACTCGGTGCGGTCGAGGACGACCAGCACCATGTCATACGCCTCCTTGGAGCGCCCATTGACCATTCTGTGCACCTGGCGCACAGGAAGGTCCTGGGACTGGAGGTCGGCCTTGATGACGGCGGTGTCCAGCTCCCTAGGGACACCGCGGATTACTACCCTGAGCTCCCTTTCCTCCTCCAGGGTGTATGTGTGATAAGCGATCTTGTTTGATCGCAGGAACGCGGATAGCCGTCGGTGGTCGTCCGAGGACGCCACCTTGACGGCTATGCCTTGCGCGGTGGAACGCGCGTGCGTGTAGTTGATTTGGCGATTATAAATCGCCTTGGCAGTCTGATGCATTGAGCTAAATACATAGAGAAGCAAACGTCACTTCATCGCGTCGAAAAAAGTGTAACGACTTAAAAGTATGCCGACGTAGCTTTGAATCTAATAAATAATTTGGAGTAAACATATATCCATCTCTTTTACTTTTGTTCCCCACCATTCCGACATTACGTCGATCCGGTAGAGGTAGCAATATTACTAGTAGTAGGAGGCTCAGTGTTGCTTACTATATGATTATTTCCCACAATTTAAATGCACACTGAATATAAATTTTTAATGATGTTATGAATATAATTTTTTAATATATATTTTTTTAATTAACTTCGTTACATTTCAGATAGAATCCAATACATGAATTAATTAAATAAATTATTATAGTACCTTATTCATTTTATTCTATATGAAATTAGAAGTGTTACACAGATTATTTGGATATTAGTTAATAGTGTCCATTAGGGTATGTGGTCAAACTATGAAAATATTATTGAATGAGTAATAAACAAAACACACCTAATGTTATCTATTGCATTATTTTCAAAATATGCAGGTTGATGGTTGCAGTCTATTTAGAGCGGGTAAAATAAATACAAATTTACAAAATACGTATCTCTTCAACAAACTCAGTAAAACGTTGTTGCCTATTTCCTGTTTCCACTTCTTTATCCAGACGTTAAGAGTAGTAGGCCGCTCTAGTTACTCGACTGAATAGTCGCGGGTTCGATTCCCACATAGTACAAATCTTTGTGTGACTCACACATTTTGTTTAGGTCTGGCTATTTGTTTGTGTAATTTTTATGTTTGTAAACGTACCTTTTTTCGTTTGCATCATCAGCATTTTTACGTCACATGCACATTATATTAATTACGATCATCAGTTCGCATTCGGTTAGCAAGAGAATCGCGCGCGTGCTCACATACATACATATATCATATCATACATTAATTCTCATTTATCATTAAATCACAGAATAGTGATAATTTGGACTATCAATAAACCTTTTAATTATTACAATAATCAAGTGTATCATTAATCATCTTCAAAAAACGCTGTACGAATACAGTTTAACCTGTACAGTACCCACGACATTCAATAATTACCAGATGGCGCTTTTTTTAAAAAAAGGATAGAAAAAGTCTTGGTTAATTCCCCAATTGCTTTGTACGCCACACGTGAGAACAAATGGGGTGGAGCTATTCTTTATCGGATCCATTAGGCAATTATGTAACAAAGAATTGTGTACAATATTCGCTTTGAGTAAATAGCTTATTTATTTTCATAATATTCTAATGAAATTTTTGGAACTCTATACTTTCTGTGTACCCCGCAAGGGATCTGGCGGAAATTGCACCCTTTGGGATCCAAAAAAATTAATAAAATAGATATGCCTATAGTACATAATTATAGGTGACACAATTATCCAACTTAATTTCCCATAAAAACGGGAACACCAAATGGTGTTTTCATTGGCAACACTGTGTCTCAAATTTATTTTTGTAACTTGAAATCGGTTTTTTATTTTATTTACTAGTAAATATATGAAAAACAATAAAGTTAGAAGGGCTTATGTTATGTTGGATATATCGTCTGAATTATAAATAAATATAAACTAATCCAACGTAGCAACCACCAAATCTACCCTGCAGGAGATCAGGTGTGATGATAGATTACCACAAATTTAAAAGTTACTTATAGTCATGTTATGTTAAATTAGGTAGGTCAAACTTTGAGAGAGAGGTCAATCGACGAATCCAACTCGGCTGGGTAGCGTTCGGGAAACTGCGCAACGTCTTCTCATCCAAGATACCTCAGTACCTCCAGACTAAAGTTTTTATTCAATGTGTGTTCCCAGTGATGACATACGGATCAGAGACGTGGTCTCTTACAATTGGTCTCAATAAAAAGCTCAGAGTTGCTCAGCGAGCTATGGAAAGAGCTAAGCTCGGCGTTTCCCTACGTGCTCGAATCAGAAATGAGGAGATTCGTAGAAGAACCAAGGTCACCGAGATAGCCCTCAAGATTAGCAAGCTGAAGTGGCAATGGGCGGGCCACATAGCGCAAAGATCGGACGGGCGTTGGGGCAGAAAGATTCTAGAGTGGAGACCACGTATTGGCAATCGCAGCGTAGGACGACTGCCTGCCAGATGGACCGACGATCGTGTGAAAGTCGCAGGAAGTCGTTGAATACAGGTGGCATAGGACCGGTTACGCTGGAAAGCGATTGAGGAGGCCTTTGTTCAGTAGTGGACTAGTATAGGTTGAGATGATAACTTTTAAAAATCAATTACAAAATGATAGTCATGACTGATTATGGTTAGATTATTCTTATAACACCTTCACGCCTATATTCCCTAGAGGGGATGGCAGAGGTGTACTGAGTACACCCACGTTTCCCCGACGATGTTAGGTCCCATGTAATAGGGGGCGAGCCTATTGCCATATACCGGGCACAATTCCCGACTCCGGACTCGTACTGGGAATTTTTCGTTAGAAAAACTACATTTGTCCGACCTAGGATTCGAACCCAGGACCTCGTGATCACAAAGCGATGCGCTTTGCCACCAGACCAACGAGGCAGTCTTCTTTTAGGCTTCTTATAACCGATATATAATTATATAGATTTTATTGAATACCATTCATTAACGGCTCGGCCAAGAATAAAATACTTGTATCATGTAGCCAACTTTATGGAAATATCGCGTGAATTGGAAGGTTTTGACTGGCCTCATCATCTCTGCAATGGTACGATTGAGGATGCGCTATCATTATTGTACAGTCGACTCGATAAATTGCGTGACACATACATACCTACCAAAGTCGTAAAGTCCTCATCTAAATATCCCCCGTGGTACAAAATTCCGCTAGTCAAAATTTTGAAGGAAAAATTTAAATATCACGCTAAATACAAGAAGTATGGCAATCTGTCAGACTACCAGTCGTTTTTAATCCTACGTGACCGTGCGAAAATGCTGGAAAAGGCAATGTTCGAAGAATACATAAAAGTAATTGAGGACAATATAAATAAATCCCCTAAAGCTTTCTGGTCATATATTAAAAGTAAACAAATGTCCAATACCTATCCATCTATCATGAAATATGGGCACAACTCGTCTGGTCAGGGGGACGATATCTGCAAAATGTTTAGTGACTATTTCTACTGTAACTTTCTCCATTCTAACAGTAATATTGATACTGTAATTGATCAATTTCAATATCAGACTATCGCGGATATTAGTTCAGTTGAGATCTGTGAAAGTGAAGTACTCAAGCTTCTTAAGGCTATGGACATAAATAAGTCTGCTGGACCTGATGGTGTACCGCCCATACTTATACGCAATTGTGCCAAAGGCTTAACCGTACCATTAACAATATTGTTCAGACGTTCATTAACCGAGGGGGTAGTACCTCTAATTTGGAAGACAGCCTTCATTACTCCCATACATAAAAAGGGCCCCAAAGACCAGGTTGTTAACTATAGACCCATTTCTAAGCTCTGCTTATTTGCTAAGATCTTAGAAAAACTTGTCTATATGACCGTCTACCATAGCATTAAACAATCGCTCAATGACTGCCAACATGGTTTCCTAAAAAATAGATCTACTGTTTCGAACCTTCTCACTTGCGCAGACTATCTAACGACCGTCATGTCTGAACCTTCACAAGTGGACGTAGTCTACACAGACTATAGCAAGGCGTTCGATCGGATTGACTATTTTATATTACTGCAAAAGCTGTTAGAAACTGGTATCAGAGGTGATTTGTTCAGATGGTTCAAGTCTTACGTCGAGAATCGCTGTCAAACGGTTGTTCTTTATGGTTATTCATCGGCAGCAGTAAAAATCCCCTCTGGAATTCCGCAAGGATCGTTACTAGGTCCGTTACTGTTTATTATATTTATCAATGATATAGGTTCCTGTTTCACAAATTCGAAAATTATTCTCTATGCCGATGACATGAAAATCTTATGTCCCATCTCTCAAACACTTGACTGTTTTGGCCTCCAGCAAGATCTTGTTGAGCTGGAAAATTATTGTCTACGCAATAAACTCGAACTTAATGTATCGAAATGTTTTGTTCTTACGTTTACTCGCAAGCCTAATCCTATCACCTTCTATTACAAATTACAAGACAACATTTTAAACAGACTAGAAGCGTTTAGCGATCTTGGTGTTATCTTTGACTCTAAACTTCTTTTTGGCATTCATACGGAAAATATTATAAATAAAGCAAACAGGGCTCTTGGATGCATATTAAGATACTCTGCTGATTTTAAAAATGTTAAAACCTTTAAAATACTATATTGTGCTTTTGTTCGCAGCCACTTAGAATACGCTTCACAGGTGTGGAATCCAGTATACAATATGTATATTGATAGGATAGAGCGCATACAAAAACGTTTCCTACGTTTTGTACAGTTTAAGACACAGAAATACACAACAAACTACTTATTAAGGTGTAAAAAGTTTCACATCTTACCTTTACAGAAGCGCAGGCTGATTGCAGATGTGACTTTCCTCTCCAAATTAGCGAACGGTACTATCGACTGTCCGGAGTTACTAGGTAATCTAGGGCTTGTAACACGACCTAGGATTTTAAGGGACCCTAGCTTACTCCACACGCCGCTAGTCAGGACTACGTATAGACAAACTTCTTTCATGATACGGGCGTGTAGGACCTTCAATGTTATCGCTGCTGAAATGGACTTAGATTTATTCAATACCAGTGCTTCTCAAATTAGAAACTTATTGGCTAGAGCATTCTTTTCTTAACTCTAGATCATATGTTTTATACCAGGTTGACTAACACTTGCGGTCTATCATAAGATGCGGGAGCGAATTTATGGTAATAGTCATAAGTGTTACACTGGATGCCGACTGTAATATTTTTCTCTTATTCTTTTGCTATCTGTGGAAATTTGTAAATGGCTTTCATTTGTTTAAATTTTATATTTTGTAGTATGTTATGCTAGCTGTAAGTTTCCCAAATATAATAAAATAAAATAAATAAAATAAAATATAATTAATTAAAAATATTCTAATACTCGACATTGATTATCGATTATGATTGTCATCATCAGCCCGTATTAGCCCACTGCTGGACAAAGGTCTCTCCCATGGCACACCAATGAGATCTCGATTTTCAGCTCTCCTCCTCCAATCCCTCCCCGCTTACGTACACCTAGCTACTTGGCGCGCTACACTACGTTTGTCAACACGGGGTCTTTAATCAAGAATCGATTATCGATTATGCCCATCACTAAGGAGTAGTTGTCAAATGTCAATCGTTGAACGTCCGAAACTCGAAAAGCGCCCCATGTTTTCGCAAAATTGTGAATAAATTGCATTAATAATTCTCGTAGTACTTCTAAAATGCGAAGAATTTACCATTGCACTCATAATGACCGTAACAATTAGTGAATATTACCCTGATCAATGGTTAACCATCCTTCCTTTATGAATTAGTGAAACATAGAAGACTTACTTAAAAACATGAATCAAACAGTGGTTTTTGCTAAATGAGTGTTGTCGAACAATCGACAATGTCTCGGAGGTCGATATTTGTACTTGCCGCAGCTGTGGTGTTATTGTATTTCTCGATAATTTTGTTTATGCTGAGTCCGCTACATGGATCTAAGAGTACGTACTATGGCGGTGGGTACATGAATCACTTCGCGTTTCGTCAAATTCCGAGCGTGAACTGGTGCAGTGAGCTCCGGTGGCGATCGCCGCCGTCGCCCAACGTGGTGGCTCTGGTGTCGTACCCAGGAAGTGGGAATACTTGGCTGCGGTATCTCTTGCAACAAGTTACAGGTAAAAAATCTTATGCATATTCTAAACTTAAATGATAACTTCTAATATTGTTGATATAAATAGATAATCATAATCATTTATTCATCTGCAAATATTTGTTTTACAATGATGACATAATGTTTACAATAGATTCTCCATATTTCGCCAAAGAGCATGCAAATATTAGATAGACCTTAATTACACTTACTGTTAAATTTAAATAACGCCATAATCGAATAATATAATTAAATGCAAACATAATGTAGGGTATTAGGTACATTTAAAATAGACATAACAAGTTCTATGAATATTAATTAATTAAATTATTGTAATACACATCAAATGTCAATTCAATGTCAATGTTAATAACTAAAATAATGTCCATAGTAATGGCAATAAAATTAAATATTTATAAGATTATTACTCTTCAAGATATTCCCTTAAACTATAATATGTTTTTTCGACTAGAAATTCTTTCAGTCTTATTTTAATAAGTGTAATTTTTCTATTTCTATCATTTTACGGGGTAATTTATTATAAATTTTAGGTGCCATGCAAAATATACTTTTATGCATTAGAGTAGTCTTACTGGGTACATTGCTTAACTTATAATTATGTCTGATACTGCTTAATTTACTATATTGTTGTCTATTATTTTTAACGAATATAGCTGTCTCGAAAATATAAAGATTTGCTAATGTTACAATTTTTAGAGACTTGAAGTGAGGCTTACAGCTGTCAGTGGCTTTGAGTTTGCATATAGCTCGTATGCATTTTTTCTGAGCTTTAAATACAGACTCCCATTCTGTTGAATTACCCCAAAAAATTATCCCATATCTCAACGTTGATGCTACATATCCATGGTAAGCGGTTATTACTGTGGCGATATTTACAACTTTAGTAAGCATATATAAAATATATGTGAACATACTTAATCTCGTGCAGACACTGTCTATATGTGCTTTCCAATTAGTATTACAGTCAACATTGAGACCTAGAAACTTTGTGACCTCTACCTCTTTAATGTTGATTCCTGAGTATTGAACGTTTAAAGGCTCTGGTGGTTTAACTCTATTTCGAAATAACATAATATTTGTTTTCTCTATATTTATAAGAAGATTATTTGCTTCTAACCAGTTAATGATACATGTTGTAGAGTCAGTAATGTCATTTTTAAGTGCCGTATGGTTTTCTTTTTCTGAATATGGCTGTACTGTCGTCTGCAAAGATGATCATTAGATAGAAAGAGATAGATAATAATCATCTACTACATGGCTGATTTCAACTCAAGGATAGATTTGCTTAGAATTAGTAGAATATTGGCAGGTTTTCTATACAAAATATGTCAGAATTCTATCCGTAGTAGGCAAATTTGACTTTGAGTTAAATATTGAATCCGCCGTAAGGTAGCACTGCGCTAAATCGTCTGTTATTATACTACCATAGTTATTGTATAGGAGTCAATCAAAATAAAACAAACAGATTGATGAACGGTGTTTGTATCAAATTTACCCACTTCCTGATATTGAAATATATTTATTTTGAAGTTCATAACAATTTATCATCTTTTTTAATTATTAAAATGTTTTATTATTCATCATCATCATCATCTAAAGACATCCACTGCAGGACAATGCCCTGGCTTTTCCAGAATAAAAATCCATCCATCCAGAATATGTGTTAATCCAGGTAGTAAATTATCCCAAATTTCAAATAAAATCTTTTTCTTAAAATAACAAACTTACAAACCTATTATATTATATTAGTAGGATTTATGTATCTAATTTTTCCAGGGGTAGTGACAGGATCAATATACATGGACTATGGATTAAGAGTCCATGGCTTTCCAGCTGAGAATGTCACTGATGGCTCAGTACTGGTTGTGAAGACACACGAGGCCCCTCCCATTGAGCCGGATAAATTCAAATCTGCAATACTGCTTATTCGGAACCCTAGGGATGCTATACTCGTGAGTATTACTGTTAAAATGAATTTGTACATAAAATGTATTGTGAACCTTATTAATCTTAGGTCATTTATGTGATTGTAAGGACTCATATTTTTACTGGGCCTCTGTGCATGAGCATCCAGTCTGAAAAATATTTTTATTTTATTGTTTAACTAGCAGTTCCGTAACTTCGTACCCAGTCGACAACAGCGCCACCCACCGGGTCTATGTTTTATAGCCCATGTTACTATTGGATAATGTAGCTTTCTAATGGTGAAAGAATCAATAAAATCGGTCCAGTTGTCTATCTATCTATCTATATATCATCACGCCAGATCCCTTGCGGGGTAGGCAGAGTTCCAACAGGTTCTTTCCTTACATACCTCTCTGGCCTCCTCCACTCTCATAGTTCGTCTCATACACGCTCGCCGGTTACGGAGACTCTTGACTTTTCCTTCAGATAAGACTCGGTTTATTTGGTTGTGGTAAGATAGTCTAGGTCGGTCTAGTAGTGTTTGAGTTTATTCAATACAAAAATACAAATCTTTCCTCTTTATTATATTAATGTAGATAGGAATAGAACAAATTTGGAACAAAAACAGTAGAATTTTATTTGTGTAACTACATGTAGTCCTATCTATATAGAAATATGACAAATTTGTTTTTATTTTTTAAATTGGTTCTGGCAATCAAAATCTGCATTGTATTAATTGCAAGAAACCTATAATCTGTCGTGTATGACTACCCTTCTTCACATGTAGCCCATGTATAAGAGCTACTAATAATGTATGATGGTCAGTTCTTGCGATACACAGTGTTCATCAAAGACAATATACATTTATCGAGATCATCATGCCAGATCTCTTTCTGGGTAGGCAGTATATAGAGTTCCAACAGGTTCTTTCCCCACAAATCTCTCTGGCTTTTTTCACTCTCATAGTTGGTCTCATACACTCTCACTGGTTATGGAGCCCCTTCAGATAAGTCACAAAGACAATATCTGTTCATTATTGCTACTCACAGTTAATTTTTCAGGAACTCATTTTAATTTAAATTTTGTATTTAATTTTTAAGGCTTTTTTATGTTGTGTTTACAATTTCAGTTTGCTAAGCTGCTGTAAGATTGCGATGGCTTATTCTTAACAATTAAGTTGCGCTTACATTCACATTTACACTCAACATCACGGCTTGACAATGTATATTGCGACATTTTGTCATGGTAATTATTATTTCTTTAATTTGATAAGTTTAACAACAAATGATTGACTGTGAATCACTAGTTCAAATAACAAATAAATAGTATCTTTTTTGTAATTCTTACAATAGGTCTTAATCGTTTGTACAAACATGATGATTATTTTTCAACATTTTGTTTGCTTCTTCTTTAGCTGCTAGATGTCCTCTGCAGGACATCCCTCTCTCATTTCGTTTTAATAGTGAACTAAACTTATAGTCACACAAGAGTCTCAAGTCTTGCTATACTTGACAACTAGTTGACTTTTATATTCATAAACAATTACAGGCTGACTTTAACAGACTGCACAAAGGCCACATTGGGACCGCACCAAAGTCTGCCTTCAAGAAGAAATCCCATGAACATAAAAAGTCCGGTATGTAATTTATTATCCATCTAATTATCAATGGCGTCCATTACGTATAGGCTACTTCAGTACAATATGTACTAACTGATATTATTTTATTTATGTAGTAATATTGAAAGCTAGTGTTATTGATTTCTCATGAGACAAGCATTGCTTAATTGCCTATATGCAATGTATGCCACTGCAAATTATTACATTTACTTTGAACACCGTTCATTACATAAAATACAGGAACAGGATCAAATTTATTATTATCAACTTTATAGTATTAGCCCTGTGAAGAAAGTGTCCCACCGTTGGGCATGGGCCTCCTGTAAAACTGAGAGGGCTTAGGCCATACTCCACCACGCTGACCCAGTGCGGGTTGGCGAACTTCACACACCTTCAAGAAACTTTTAGGCATGCAGGTTTCCTCACGATGTTTCCCTTCACCTTTAAAGCAAGTGATAGTTGATTTTTAATACGCACATGCTTTCGAAAAGACAGAGGTGTGTGCCACGTGTAATATCTTGGAGTCCAACGGTCTGACAAATAGGCATTCACGGATTTTTTAAAAACATTGTGTGATGGTACTATCCCTAGTGATTCCACATCAGACTGACAGACAGTATATATCACCTGCTATAGTCTCACAAGGATGTTTTGGCCTGCGGCCTCGGAACTAACGCTGACATTCAGTGAAATGTTAGTGGTAAGTAGTAGTAATTCAAAGTTCCCGTATGCTATGAAATTTACCCAAGTTCTTTTTTTAATAAGTAACCGTGCAGGGACCCACCTGTTGAAATATCCTGTTGGAAACGGAAATAAATTATTAAATGGTAATACTAATTTATCACCAACGCTCCCCTGTTAATGTTATCCACGGGCCAAAAAGATTCCTTGCAGGTACTGTATACTCTGTTTCTGTACTCTGCTGATTGTCAGTTTTATAGCATGCATCTTACTAGTGCGCTCCCCTCCGCCCGCGCCGTCCTGTCGCCGCTCTGCGCGCGTACGCGCCCGCGCTCGCTACCTATAAAGTACCTAGAGTTCTTCGTCCGCGGCACACGTAGGATACTCTCTGCGCAATAATTTCATAATTAGTTTAAAAAAGATTTATTCTTTTATTTTCATATAGTTTGAATAAAAATTAAATGTTATTAATTCAATTACGGCAAAATTTTGTAACGCAAGAGCACTTTTTTAAACGTTATTTTTATGGATGCCTCGTTGAACAAGTAGGTACCGTATAATGCGTTTGGAGATTGCGGAGGATCTCGTATATATGGTAGGGCGAGCAAAATGTAGTTTTTCTATAGAAAATTTCCCAGTATCAGTCCGGAGTACGAAGTTGTGCCCGGTATAATAGTAATAGCCTCGCCCCTATTACATTGGCACCTTACATTCTCAGCAATAAGTTGGTGTGCGCTCATAGTACACCTCTTAGCCACTCCCGCTTGGGGAATTTAGGCGTTCCGGTGTGTGTGAATTTTTATACAGAAATAATTGAATATCAACGTTGTTCATTAAAATTGTAAAATATATAAAAATAAACGTTACACCTGTATTCCCCAAGGTCGGATGTTAAGTCGCATGCAATAGGGGGCAAGCCTGATGCCATTATATCGGGCACAATGCCAGTTGACACTGGAAATATTTCTATCGAAAAATTACATTTGTTCTGACCTGGGATTCGAACTCAGGACCTCGTGATCGCTACGCGCAGTATTCGCCAATAGACTAACGAGGTATAGGTAACTTTTTAGAAGCTTTTGTGTTCGTATGTCTATGTGGTGTCTTTCTGGTTCAAATCTTGTAATCCATTTTCAAACACTTCATGTATTTTATTTATAAGTTTTATTTTATTTTATTAAGACATCCAAAAGCGTTCGACAAAAGAAAGCATGTAACCGACTGAGCTGAAATTTAGCATATGTATGTGTACCATTCTTGAGCTGGCTCCAGAACAGTCTTTTGATGGGGCTATGGGAACATGTCAACTACACAACATAACCACCTCGTGTTTAGGCTTTTTAGATTGGTATTGACAAGTACTATACAACCAGATGGTGTTTAGGGTCTGATGATGAAGTGGCAAGGTGACCAACGCAACTACCCGAATACTAAACATACCCCCGCCGCGTTTGAACTCGTTAGATTTGTCTTCACAAGTTCTGTAGGCCCTGATGGTGTCCAGGATCTGATGATGGAACCGAAGAGTGGCCAACGGAACTACCCTACTACTTAACATAATCCCACCGTGTTTGGGTTCGATGGATTTGTCTTGACGAGTTCTATAGATCCGGATGATGTCGAGGATGATCCTGATAATGGAGCTGGAGGGTAGCCAATAGAACTTTTCAATTACTGAACATAATCCTGCGGTGTTTGGGCTCGTTGGATTTTGTTTGACGAGTTTTATAAATCCGGACACTGTTCAGGGTCTGATGATGGAGCCGGGAGGTGGCCAACAGAACTACCCAACTACTTAACATAGCCCCGCCGTGTTTGGACTCGTTGGATTTGCCTTGACGAGTTCTATAGGCTCTGATGATGATGATGATGATCTGATGATGGAACCGGAGGGTGGCCAAAGGAACTACCCAACTACTTTTTGTGTTTCAGATTGGGCATCATATGTATTTACACAGTTGACGGTGTGGGAGACGCTCCACCATGTGTGGCTAACGAAGTTCGTGGGGCCAGTACACATAGTGTTTTATGAGATTCTGGTACGAGATACCAAGAGCACTCTGCAAGGCGTTCTGGACTTTTTAGAGTTTAATGTTACGGAGGTATGTCTGGTCTTTCCTTTTGTCCTGGTCTTCTAGCAGGACAAAGCAACCTTTCTAACAAATTTAGGTGATAGAAATTAAATTTTATTTCATTGGTCCCTTGTGGCAACCACAAGATCACCTGCTCTCGGAAATTATCACAGGCTTCCAATTTGGCTAAACGGTGGAAACATGGCCAACAGAAGGACTCAATGATTTAACATGGAAATGCTATGAATGTTCATACATCTCAGATTGATTGATCCGAACATACTTTAGGGTGGTGAGCATATCAAAAAATAAAACAAAATAACCACCGTCACGTCTATACTCTCCAAGCGGGGTGGCAGAGGTATGCTGGGTACATCGACGATGTTAGGTCCCATTATAGAAGGCGAGCCTATTGTCATTATACCGGGCACAATGTCAGACCCGGGCCGGGTACTGGAAATCATTTAAATTTTTGTCCAACTTATAATTTGAACTCGGTACCTCTTGATCGCTACGCGCATTATTTACCTCTAGAGCAAAAAGTCAGTCAATATTTGTGGCTAAAAAATTAAAGTGTGAGTAAGTGCTTACGTGCGTGAGTGTGCGTGCGTGCGTGCGTACGTGTGTGCGTGTGTGTGTGTGTGTAGTCAACGATGTTGACCGCGGAGCCTTTACAGCTTCACCGGACAAGAGGGCGAGCGTACAACCACTACGCTCGAGCCAGATGGGCAAGGGAGCAGTTGCCCCCTTTGAGCTAGTTAGTTCAAGGGCGCCTCAAGGAGGAACGGCCTCGGCTCGGGCAGTCGCTATGAGGGAGGGCATATACTAAATGTCTCGCCGTGGTGCTCGGCACCGGTCGGCGGGCAAAGGAATCTTCGACCTCGCCGGCGAGGTCGGTGTCTGATCCTGTGTAGATTAAAATATAATATCTCGCTTATCAGGCGGACATGAACTGCGCGCTGGCTAACAAAGAAGGTATCTACAGACGCAAGAAAAAGCTCCAAGACTTCGATCCCTACACATCAAACATGTACCAGGCACTCGATAAAGTGAGAAACAAAGTACTCAAAATGGTCATGGATTACAGAAAAAAACACAACACCGTCATAGAAAATAAAGATTAATGGATATGAGTAATAAGTATAGAGAGATATAATGCATTCCAGTATTTATTTTTATATAAAAAATATGTACTTTGCAGCATTTAAAATGATCTGGAGTTAATAATAGATTTCTTGACTTAAGCCATTGTTAGGTGTATAAATGTTGTGTAACGTTTCGACGGACGAGTTGGTGCAGTGGTTAAGAGCTAAGCCGCTCCGCCCACTGGATCGAATAGTCGCGGGTTTGATTCCTGCACGGGACAAATCTTTGTGTGTCCCACAAACATTTGTTTCGGTCTGGGTATTTGGGTATTTGTGTATCGCCCTGGTTTGCCGCATACAAACAAATTACATTCTTTTAGAATTTGTATTATGAGTATGGAATCAGAATCAGAATATTTTTTATTCATGAAACCATTACAGTATTTATGAATCGTCAGAAAAGTAACAAAGACTCTACCACCACTTCGGAATGTCATTCCTGTACAGAAGAAGGGCAAGAAACTCCACGGTTACTCTTTTAAAATAGTATTTGTACATTTTCTTTTTCCATCTGCATTTTGTTGTGGGATATGGGAGCATGATGTAGGCTGGTCTATGAGGTAGGTCTAAGTTAAATTATACCAATTATACTATTCATGTGAATGGCTACATGGTTCCCTCATTTACAGAGCAAGAAATGATAATGGATAAAATCTTATGTTACTTGAGTTGTTTAAACAGTATCTTAGTCCAGATAAAGGCATATTTTTGAAATAAAACAGCACTCGAATATGTCACGCTGCGGCTAGTACCAGATACAAAGTGAGCTTAGAGCCCTCTAACTTTTGCTACGAAAAGAATGTTAAGGTGTTGTCTCTAGTAGGTTCGTAATATGTAATAAACCAATGAAATCAACCTGATTTATGATTACACTTTTCACCAGATGACTTCCTTCGTTTACTGGTCTATCTATGTACTCGACAGTGTTGGGTATTTTTCAATTTGTTAATTGTAGGATCAATCGATTGAAATTAAGATACGAATTAAGATACACCGGAATAACACTGACTTGGACTTCAAACGCTTCAATCCCTCCCGCCATGAGAGACCATGGGTGCTGTAGAACCCTCAAAACGTCGGGAACTTAAAAATTAAATCGCGGTAATATCCGACATATTTTAATTGTAACTTATTTTTTCGCAATTAATTTTTGCCTAACTCTGGTACTATGGTTATATACTATATACATATATAATATCAGCCTATACTGCCCACTGCTGGGCAAAGGCCTGCTCTCACAAATCGAGGTGTGAGAGATTAGGTCTTACTCCACCACGCGAACCCAGTGCGGATTGGTGGAGGCAGGTTTGTGGCCACCTGCTGTTGGAACTTATCAAGCCGACTTTAAGGCTTCCAACTCGGCTTAACGACTACCACATTAAGTGGTAGCCGGGACCAACGGCTTAACGTGCCTTCCGAAGCACGGAGACGCTCGAATATAAAAATGCCACAAACGGTCACCCATCTCAGGCCGACCGAGTCGAACACTGCTTAACCTTGGTGATCGGTAAGAACACCGCGGTCGCACAGCGCTACGAGCGCCTATATACATATACAAATACATAAATTATGTTTTATAGATTTACACATATTATATGATTACACAAACTTGTTACAATTTACTATTTATTATACACAATCACAGGTACCTAGTAATTATCAGTATATATTCAATATTGCACAATATTAGTGTGTGTGTGTGTGTGAATGATGTACGCTGTTGGCCGCGAGGCCTTTACAGCTTCACCGGACTTAAAGGCGAGCGTGCAACCACTACGCTCTAGCCAGCCAGAAGGGCAAGAGGCGACATACTCGAGGGCGCCTCGAAGAGGCGCCCTCGGTTGGGACAGTCGCTGTAGGGGGACGGGTGCACTACTAAGTGCACCGGTCAACCGCCGGCTATGGGAGGGGATCTACTACTACGTCGTCGTCGTCGCCCGTATTCTGAGCGGAAAGAAGGGATGACAAAGCATCGGGGGAGTCGGTGAGAACATGTCGCGGCCGGCGGTGGCGGCAGGGGTCGGGGGGGAGATCGTAGTCGGCGGTGGCTACGATTAACGGATTCGCATGGGTAGATGCGTTCGCGAAGTGACGTGTTGACGCCTTTTTAATAAAGGCGCGAATAGGTTCGAGACCTAGATCGGAGTGGAGGTCGACGTTCCGTACGAACCAGGGGCTCCTACGGCTTTACGGAGGAAGCGGTTTTGAACCACTTGGAGTTTATCGATGTGAGAGGGGGCCGAATGCCCGAACACAACACACGCATAAGTCATGATGGGTCGAACGCAAGTTTTGTAACCTTATTCCTATGCGAGACGTAGAGAGCGGTATCATCCGCGAATAGGGCTAGATGCGCCTTACCCGAACGAGGAATGTCGTTCGTGTAAAGGCTAAACAGGAGCGGAGAGAGAACTGAGCCCTGTGGGACTCCAGCACTGATGGAGTGGGAAGTGGAGCGCGTCATTTCGACGCGATAACGGAAGGCGCGATTCGACAAGAAGTCTCGTAAGATGAGCACGAGTCTGTCCGGCACACCCAATTGGTAGAGCTTGTAGATCAAGCCGTTGTGCCAGACTTTGTCGAATGCCTTCGCGACATCTAGGAAGAGGGCGCCCGTGTAGATGGGTTTGGGTCTATTGAGACCGGAGAGGATGTGCTCCGTGATGCGGTGCACTTGGTGGACGCAAGAGTGTTTGGCTCGAAAGCCAAACTGCTCGTCGATAAGGATACCCCTGGACGTTACGAAGTCTTTGAGCCTCGCCAGAAGTAGGCGCTCGTATATCTTGGCCAGGGAGTTGAGGAGACTGATAGACAATATTAGTGTCGTGCGAATCAGAGATGGGCAAAATGTAATCAGATTAATGATTACAATTGCATTTTGTTATATTCAATCAAGTTTTAAGATTAAAAGTGTAATCGTAATCGTTGAATATTACAAAATGTAATTGTAATCGTAAATCATTGATACACCGTCACGCCTAAATTCCCCAAGAGGGGGTGGTTAATTATTAATCTGATTACATTTTGCCCATCTGTGGTGCGAATATGGTACAGTGGATTTTTTTTTGTAAAAACGTAGCCCCACACTAGGATATATTCCTCTGTCGTGGGTGCGTTTACAAACATCAAAATTCACATACACAAATATCCAGACCGGAACAAATAATTGTGGATCACACAAAGATTTGTCCCGTGCGGGAATCGAACCCGCGACTATTAGGTACAGTGGGCGGAGCGGCTTAAGCTCACAACCACTGTGCTAAATCGTCTGTCAAGTGATTTATTATAATAAATGGTAAATTGTAACAAGAATGTGTTGTGTAATCATATAATGTGTAAAAATATAAAACATTATTTATGTATTTGAATATGTAAATAGCATATAACGAGCCTACAGGTGTAAGGAAATTAATTAATGAAATATTACTTGAATGTTAAAAGCTTGGTTAAAAAAATGAAACAATCAGACTAGACCTTGCATTCACAGTATCCTAAATAAATACTTCGCAACATCGCCCAATGTGGCGCGCCACGTATTACGCAATATTTATACCCGCTAACAAGACATGAAATAGTTTCTAGTAAAGCACGTTAGTACATTGTCAATGCTTTAAACCTGAAGCGAATATGATTAAACTTTCTAATACATCTATGTAAGTCCGTGTTGTGACGTATTTGTATGTATTTTCACAGACTAGTTTTAATGAATAGACTTACAATGTCACAACAAAATATCGTGACTCGTTTTTATCACGCCATCTGTCAATAAAAACGAAGGTGGAATAATATAAATGTGAACTAAAATCACGCCAGTTCCCTTGCGGCGAGGCAGAGAGAGCAGAGTTCCAACATGTTATTTTGATGCATTTAATTTCCTCTCTGTTTACCCTGCAAGGGTGATGATATGTCAGATAGAATTTATGAAATATATATTTATTGAATGAATAATTAAATTCTCTTCCTTTCAATGGCTGATTATTAAAGTTTCTAGGGTATGAGTCAGCGCAATCTATGCGTAATACAGGATTTGTTGATCACGATTTATTATATGGCTGCTGACAGTCAATTTATTTACACTGGTCTGTGGTATTTTCGACATTTATTGATGTTACCTTTGTAAAGGTGTCGGTCCAGTATTAACGAGTAATTAGGAACGCGAGGGTCATCAACTTGTAATTGTTAAAGACCGGTGGTTCCCAAAATTGATTGGACCGCGCTCACGTAACAAAAACTTCCAAATTCGGAACTCGCCTCTTGGGCTTCGTGAAGGAAGAAGGAGCAAAACAATATGAAGGTCTGTTCAAAACAGAAAAAAAATATTGCGTTCAAATCGACAAGTTTAATACTTAACTACAAGGAGTGCAATTTTTTAATGAAAAGAATGAATTTGTTTCTTATTTTCTATCATTATAGCTTTAGCATCAACTTTAATTTCAGTTACTTCTAATGTCAACGAGATACGTCCGGTTGATTTAGGTATTTACTTTTAATATCAAACATAGCCGAAATCCCGCTTCACATAGGTGTGTGTGTGTGTGTGTGTGTATGAATGATCTACGCTGTTGGCCTCGAGGCCTCTACAGCTTCACCGGATTTTAACGGCGAGCGTGCAACCACTACGCTCCAGCCAGCCAGAAGGGCAAGAGGCGACATACTCGAGGGCGCCTCGAAGAGGCGCCCTCGGTTGGGACAGTCGCTGTAGGGGGACGGGTGCACTACTAAGCGCACCGGTCAATCGCCGGCTATGGGAGGGGATCTACTACTACGTCTACGTCGTCGTCGCCCGTATTCTGAGCGGAAAGAAGGGATGACAAGGCATCGGGGGGGTCGGTGAGAACATGTCGTGGCCGGCGGTGGCGGCAGGGGTCGGGAGGGAGATCGTAGTCGGCGGTGGCTACGATTAACGGATTCGCATGGGTAGATGCGTTCGCGAAGTGACGTGTTGACGCCTTTTTAATAAAGGCGCGAATAGGTTCGAGACCTAGATCGGAGTGGAGGTCGACGTTCCGTACGAACCAGGGGGCTCCTACGGCTTTACGGAGGAAGCGGTTTTGAACCACTTGGAGTTTATCGATGTGAGAGGGGGCCGAATGCCCGAACACAACACACGCATAAGTCATGATGGGTCGAACGCAAGTTTAGTAAAGTGTCACCTTATTTCTAAGGGACATTTTACTCCGCTTGCAGATTAACGAATGGAGACGACCGAGCACAAATGATGCTCGGTGACGGACCCGCTTGATGTGCGGGCCGAAGGACATGGTACTGTTTAGGGTGACCCCTAGATATTTGACCTCTTTGACCCAGGGAATGGGTCGGTCGAACATGGTCACTTGGCCGAGATTACTTCTAGGACGGCGCAGGGAGTGGCGCGGGGTGGCACCTCTGGAGAAGAACACCGCAGCGCTCTTGTCCGGGTTCACCTCAATACGCCACTTCCTGAACCAATTCCCTAGGGAATTGGCGGATGCCTGAAGGTGTCTGGTAATGAAACCCTTATTCCTATGCGAGACGTAGAGAGCGGTATCATCCGCGAATAGGGCTAGATGCGCCTTACTCGAACGAGGAATGTCGTTCGTGTAAAGGCTAAACAGGAGCGGAGAGAGAACTGAGCCCTGTGGGACTCCAGCACTGATGGAGTGGGAAGTGGAGCGCGTCATTTCGACGCGATAACGGAAGGTGCGATTCGACAAGAAGTCTCGTAAGATGAGCACGAGTCTGTCCGGCACACCCAATTGGTAGAGCTTGTAGATCAAGCCGTTGTGCCAGACTTTGTCGAATGCCTTCGCGACATCTAGGAAGAGGGCGCCCGTGTAGATGGGTTTGGGTCTATTGAGACCGGAGAGGATGTGCTCCGTGATGCGGTGCACTTGGTGGACGCAAGAGTGTTTGGCTCGAAAGCCAAACTGCTCGTCGATAAGGATACCCCTGGACGTTACGAAGTCTTTGAGCCTCGCCAGAAGTAGGCGCTCGTATATCTTGGCCAGGGAGTTGAGGAGACTGATAGGGCGGTAGCTCGCGGGGAGATTGCGAGGTTTGCCGGGCTTGGGAATGCCTATGACGTCCGCCTCCTTCCACTTAGCGGGGAAGGTGCAGTTCGCCATGGCGGCGTTCAATATGGCCACTAAGAGGCAGATGAGTTGGGCGGGCAGGCATTTCAGAACGCGATTCGAAATGCCGTCAGAGCCGGGGGCTTATTTAGTTTTGAGACCCATAATTAGATCTTCGACCTCCGTTTGGGTGATAGGAGGTAAGGAATCGACGGGGGGGAGGGATGCCCTGCGCTCGACTTCCCTGTCGACCGCGTCGACGTGGGACTGGTCGACGGACTGAGAGCTGGGGGCGCACTGGCTCTAGAGGGAGTCGGCGAGAAGCTCGGCCTTTTCGTCGTCGTCGAAGGCTGGGGGTGCGCCTGAAGTGCGGGACAGCGGGGGCATGTCAGTCGTGGAGTCGGATTTGAGGCTACGCGCCAGCTGCCAGTAGGCCAGATGCGATGGCGCGATGCCCTCTAGGAAGTCACCCCACCGTTCCTCCCGGACCTCCGCGACACGACGCTTTACCTCTCGTTGTAAAGCGCGCATCCGGGCCCGATTGGCTTCGGTGGGGTAGGAGTCGTACGCTCGGATAGAAGCATTCTTGGAACGAATGAGATCCCTAACATCGTCCGGCAGTCGAAAGCGGTTGAGGAAGAGATCTTCCGCCTCGACCTGCTTGGACGATCGACTGACAGCCGATCGGATGTGCTCAGTGAAGGCATCTACGGCCTGATCGGTGTCCTGAAGGGACGGGATGGAGTCCGAGCTGAGAGGGAGGGGGGGAGGGTCGGCATCCGCCAAGGCCAGGTATGAAGTACTGAAGGGAAGGAGTGCTTTCATAGCTTCACCAAACAGAGAAGGATAGTTGTCAGCAACTGCGAGCTAAAATTTCGTTAACTGCTTTCGATTGAATTTCATTTTCTCTGTCACTTATTCAGTAGTGGCTCGTCCGTTAGCCGGTGGGTTTGTATCGTCCTATTTTTCAGGGCCCACCCATTATTAGTGAGTCGCGACTCATAGTTTGGGAAATGTTGGTATAGACTATCGAATCCGTTAATCGTAGCCACCGCCGACTACGATCTCCCCCCTGACCCCTGCCGCCACCGCCGGCCGCGACATGTTCTCACCGACCCCCCCGATGCTTTGTCATCCCTTCTTTCCGCTCAGAATACGGGCGACGACGACGACGTAGTAGTAGATCCCCTCCCATAGCCGGCGGTTGACCGGTGCACTTAGTAGTGCACCCGTCCCCCTACAGCGACTGTCCCAACCGAGGGCGCCTCGAAGAGGCGCCCTCGAATATGTCGCCTCTTGCCCTTCTGGCTGGCTAGAGCGTAGTGGTTGCACGCTCGCCTTTAAGTCCGGTGAAGCTGTAAAGGCCTCGCGGCCAACAGCGTACATCATTCACACACACACGTATAGACTAAACGTAGTCAAAGTCAAATATTTTTATTCTCATTTTTTAATGTTGATAGCTGCTTTTTATGCAACTTGTCAGATCAAAGCTCCTTGCACAAAATATTTGAAAATAAATTCTGAAGTAGTCAAGACGTCGGACAGCAGTGCGATAAAGGAATACTCAAATAGGTATTGATTAAAATCATCGTCTATAAGACCTGAAAACTCAATCTCAAATAATTTATTTTGACTGCCCTGCGGGGGCGCTTATAAATAGTCATTTTTTTTTAAATCTAATTTAACTACTTATCTACCATCGGATCGGAATGCGGCCTCTTTCTCTATTTTTTTTCAATCATATTGTGTGGGTACAATGTTTGGGTTACAATTAAATAGTTAACGATCTAGCTCCAGTGTGATGCCTTACGATCGAGATATGAATCTAATGATGTTATCTGTCAAGAGCGTCTAAAGGATTCCAGATGGACCAGTCCCCACAAGCAGTACCCGTTCACGAATATGGCTGCTAAAACAGCCATCACTCCCCTCGACCATATTGGGTGACTCGCGCCAGACAGCCACCGCATGCATGACCTGCCTATAATGTATCGTATGTTATGAGAATAATTTTAAACGTGTCCTCTCTCTTGGTCTGCATTATTTAGAAGCGAAATTTACTAGTATATTTAGTAGAAACAAGGTTTTAGGGTCGTACGGTATGTTGTCGACCTTGGTGGTATTGTGCAGTTTTGTTGGCTGGTGCCTATGCCTGGTGTCGCATCTCAAATGCAAATCTTTTCGTTAATCGACTCTTAAGGCTTTGGCACATATACTACGGGGCGGGACGGCGGCGCGACGGCGGACGTGTCGTGGCTAGTTTTAATGTTCTGAATGATTTATTAGCGTTAGTTATGGCCCAGCCCAATATGTTATTATTTTAATAAAACTTGAGCTTAATGACATCACCTCTAACGTGTCTAATAACGAAAACACTGACAGTATTTACAGTACTTATTCAAGCTTTAAACTGTATAGTCTAATTTTCCTAGCGTTAGTAAAAATAAGTACTTAATATAAAATATTATTTATCGTTGTTCCTAGTTTTAACGGCCTATACATTCTTAATATTTCCTATAGCCAATATTTTATGTCTAGTAAATATTCTAGTCAATATAATTTTAGCCAAATACTATAGTATATTTATTACTTTTTACAATTTAGCCCTAATAATGTGCAAAAATCAACGAAAAACATATTCAAAGTTCAAAAAAAGCGTTATAAGCGTAATGCACTTGGTTTAAAGTTGCACCATTAATGTTTGATCTTATAAGTTTTAGGAATCTATATAAGAGTGATCTACAAAAAGTAATCTACAAATTTAAATTAAAAGTAATCGATATTTTGATATAACAAACATTCCATCATGTGGCAAGCACGCGTCTTTTTTAACATAGTCAGTATTTCCTACCGCTGCGCTGTCAGCGCCCTCTACCCTCGTAGCTGCTATAAGTACGTTACACATCCCGATCTTCTCCGATTCTTCTCTTATCTGATGAAATAGGATCGGGCGGAAGGTGCAGATCATACTATAATCGTTCGTTCGACGGACAGCCTCCTAGTCAAGGCTTTTATGTCTACGAATTAAGATTAATATTGTTCTCTCTCTCCTATATGGTAAACAAAATAGTGAAAAAAACCAGTGCGTCAAGTGTATTTATGGGAATACTAGTCAATGTTTCTGGCTACGAAGTCTACCTCAGCCAAGAAAATTATCACAAACTATTGTACACTACTATTTTTGGCAATTTGCATTTTTATACATGACTGTAAAGAACGATAATCGAATTTAAAATTTAAATTATGTTTATCAGACGCTGCACATCACATAATGTTATGTTCGTAAGTAAAAAGTTAAATACCTGTTGTCTGAGAAAGGACATTGTCGAAAATCGCCCCAGAACCAACAAACATTTGACCCATGCCATCATTATTTATCTATTTTATTAAAATAATGGCAAATATCCGTATCTAACGGACTATTTGCAAAGAGAATATTTTAAAGTATTGTAAGTACTTATATCGTAGTCGCTATCTTTACTGAATGTCAACGCACACGTCACATGTACTGAATTATAACCTCAAAATCTAATACTTTTTGTACAATGTTGCAATTTCCCCGCTTGTCCGTTTAATAATAAATGCCTTAAGAGAATTTCTGGGTAATTTGAAATCATACAAGTATTTTTTCATTGCTGTTGGTTCTGGGGCAAATCATGTATGGGCGCAGAACAATGTGTCTGTTTTGAGGACCCGAAATGATGCTTATTATGTCTCAATAATTCCAATGGACAAGTAATTGTCTGCACCATTGTAGTCAAAATTCCTGCGTTTATAAATTGTGTTATTAACCTAAATAATAGCGGTGTGTCATTCATTATTGTTTCTGAACACTGAATTAATTTGTTCAAATCTATGTTGATTAGTTCTAAGACTACTAAAATCAATGTGAAGATACTTTCCTTGAAGCTGGGAATTAATAAAATTTTACTATCAAACTGTATTTTATTATGTAAATCACCCATGATATTAAAAAATATCACTTTCGGATCTTATTTATTGAAAGTCGAAGGTTTTTATATCTTTTTTATCCGTTAGCACTTTTTGCTAGGTTTGATCTCGTGTGAAAATGATGCCCTTGTTCGCACTGGGGCTTTTTTAACAGATTGTACTGATGATCTAAGCGCTTTTCAAAAAATAAAACTGTTAGCTGTTTTTTTATTAATTCCAGCGCTTTACTAACGGGTGTTGAAAATGCACCCCTTATGCCTAGGGTAGTAGGGTGGGTAGTGTAGTGATGACCTGCTGCCCACAGAAACATATGCTCTGCAGTGACACTACGAATGGTTGTTTTTATATCATGTTACATGTTTAAATGATTCAGGTCAGTCACCAGCTCTATAAGTATGGATGCGTGTTTAGGGTCGCCACAGGAAATGAAAGATCAAATTCATAAAACTAAATATGCTTTATTTCACATCGTGTCAATATTCATTGGTCACAAACAAGTTTCGCACTTCGACAATGGAACTTACACGTTACCCAGAGCTTTTCCTTTACAATATAAAATATATGCAGTTAACAACAACCCTCAGTTTATGAATAAATTACAAAATCATATAAATACGAAGCGGAACCATTGCGCGGGTCCCGAAAGCGAGATTAGGAGTGACTTCGATTGAACACCGATAAACAAGAATGTGTTAATCATTAAAATATACTATTGATTATTGAATTTTATTGCTATGTTATTAAATTTAAATGTCACGCTGTATGTCTTTAACACATTATTGTTTTTTTTATGTACAATTAGAACTCCTATTCTTTTCTCAGGTTTATCTCTTATATAAAATCAATTTCGGCAGGTCTGGCTGGCTTTTAAAGACTTATTATTGTTAGTCCATTTATCACATTTCCTAAGATGAAAACGTGAATGAATTTCCGGGAAATAAATTATTTGATAAATTGTACCGCGTATTCACTAGTTAACATGTCTATAGTTTGGATTACAACAGACGAGTCCAATTATAAAATAAATTTTATTTCATTTACTTATCGTTCTGGCCTATCGACTTTTGTACCCGCGTGCTTTGATAATTTGATAAATAAATAATAGTAGCGCTTGCATGTTAGGAAAAAAGATAAATACTTTTATTTATAGTACTTGTACATCTTTATAGCTATTTAGTTGAACACAGGTCCGTCCGCCTGTCATTTCCTGGTTTAATGCTGTCATAATATTAACGAGATTAAGGGGAAAAACTACCATACAGTATGTAGCAATAAAGTCCAAGTGGACGTCGCTAACCACTAATTCTGAGCAACGTGGCTTATGCGCGTTTTTTTATTTATTCATTTATGCCTCGTAGTGTGTCATACCCAATACTTGTCAAAGTCCGTCTTCCAAAGGGTTCTGTAGTCAAGTGGGTTCTGCAATCGTTGACGCTAATAGAAAAGAAAACAAATGTACGGGAATGACATATTACAACAAAAACTGACATGGTCAGATCAAGGCGCTATCAACCGCGGCAAGAGAATGGAAACTAATGGAGTGGCACGCTCGGAGCTATGCCGATTCGGTGGTCTCTGTTTTAATAATGAACAGGCAACTTTGTCAACATCTCGTCACTAATCTCGCAATAGCGACCCGTTCAAGGTAGTCAGTATCACTTAAGCATTATACAAGTACTGTAGCGAGAACTCGTCGGTCAGCAAAAAAAAAGTACCGCGAGGGTATTTAAAATAATCACCAGTAAATTTAACTTCTAACAACATGTTATTAAACTCTTAATCATATATAAAATTATCATCACAATATCACAAATAAAATACAGGCTTCTACTCTACCGAAAATAATTAATGGGCGATAATTTAGTACAAAACATCACTAATTCTGTTGGTGCATAGACAGAAATTGTATTGACGCGTTCGGTGTAGCTGTTCTTCTCCTTTTTAGCGTCTGTTAGGGAACACCAATAAAGTGATTGCATAAGAAACGATACTTGAAACCCTATATTAGCAAATACCAGATACTCA
This sequence comes from Phalera bucephala, assembly GCA_905147815.2. Classification (NCBI taxonomy): domain Eukaryota; kingdom Metazoa; phylum Arthropoda; class Insecta; order Lepidoptera; family Notodontidae; genus Phalera; species Phalera bucephala. The sequence continues at coordinate 6,156,531 of LR990629.1, read as the reverse complement.
TATAATTTGAAAATTATTATAATTACAGTCATAGTAGTAATCATTGAATTTGGTGGGCAACTCGATTGATGTTCTCTTACCTATGTTAGCTAGTATATGTACGAAAACGACGGCAATTGAATCTCGTGTCAAAATCAATTGTAGCCTATGAAAAACAGAATTAGTTGCAATATAAATATATCAACGTAAATATAAAGCTTAGTATGGATTTTATAGATCATAATGCCCGGTACCGGTGCCCGGTATTATCTTATCCGTAGCAAATTCAGTCGAACATTTAATTATTAGCATAAAGAAAATGTATTAGATACATTTGAATATAATGGAAAATGTCGAATATACAAAGTCTTAAATACCCAATCCCTCATATCAAGCGGCAGCTGCTTACTCTTCTACTCTTAAATAGTAGGCAATACAGTCATCTCTTTCCCGCATCAGCTGTCACTTGACCTGAGTAACTGCTTCTGACCAAGTGTGAAACAAAACCTTACTGTACAAAAATAATTAAAAACAAAATGAAACACTATGATACAAAATAAAGAGAAAAAAAAACATGTTTATACGAAGTCTTACGTGTCTGTATTCACATCTCTTGGGGCCAGTTTGTCATCACTTTTATTGTCCAGAAGGCGAACAAAATTTTTGGAATTTATTATGTATGGGCCCGGAATGAAAAAAAATGTCGTAAAGAGTCAGCCTTCAAGTAACAATAATTCACTACCTATACCATTTTTCCTAACTACGCGTTCGCGACCGGCCCGTCGGCGCCTCCACAAACCACGAAAGACTAGATCCCAACATTAAGAAATGTCCTACATTGTAAAATCATCTAAATTCTTCGTTTGAGTTCGTCGGTGTCGTTAGCACGTTTAATTATTAGAAATAAAACATACCATACAATGTCATGGTGATATTTAATGAAAATAACGATGACAATCCATTTTATATTTCGTACACGTATTAAATATATCGAAATCATCCAACAAGCTGTTAATCGAAGCGGCATGACTAGTTTCAAACGTAAAACTGCTTAAACGATTCAAATATAATCAGGGACAACATTAACAGTCAATAGGGCGTTTTTTGCAATTTCAGTATTAATAGTACTGTTTCAGGGTACCAACATTGTATCACTTGGTTCCCCTATAGAGTTTATTGTGTTTGTGAACATCCATTTTGATACAGTTATCCATTTTTTGGACTTTAATATGAGACTTATAAATTCGTTATATCTCGCACCGATTTCATTTCCTTTGGGGTATAAAATCACCAAGTGATATGCTCCACTATCCAAACGCCCCTCTGCGGCAAAATGTAGTAGCCCCTATTATATAAAGATTCTAATCTAGTAAAAATCACCGATACTGATCCATTGTCTAAACAGTTTTCGCTTCCAAGGACAAGGGATAAATATAGCTATTTAATATAGATATATTTTGCTGCAGAACTGACTATTGCTATTAGTTATTTAAATAATGCACTTGGATACTTGAGTCCGGTAAAATAACAATACTCCGTGGGTTGGTTAGGTACCACAGGTATTGTCTTGGTGTCTTATTTATATGAAACGTCCTCAATTTATATTGTGAATGAATTTGGCAGGCAGTAAATTATTTTGTTAAACATTCGATTCAGGATATGGGATGTCCTTAATAATAATTATTAGGTTTGACAAAAGATGTCGGTTTCATACCAAATTATAGGGCAGCAAAAAGCGATTTTAGTAAAAAGTTTTTAGCTTAGCAGCGCTTCCTTTTTGTTTAAGCAGGCTGCTGCTAAGATAAGACCTTTAAATCTGTTCATTCACAATATTAAAATCGGGTCGTTAATACATTAATTCATGGAACATGCTTCTTAATGGTTATCCGTATCATTAGGTACATAAAGTGACCCAATATATTGAGGTAATTCGCTATCGCAGGGCGGCTTTTCTCTAGTCGGCAACAACAGTCGCTCAACAGAAGCGATCTTTCAAAGACCTATACTTACGATAAAAGGAAATTCTTTATTGCTAAGACTGGCGATAAAGATCAATTTCGTATAATTTTTAATTATGATTTCACGTCTTCTTATCATTTTGGAAATACCGAACTTATTAATTCTGATTCTTAATAGTTACGTGAAAACATAAGAAAACCTCTACACAGGCACGCGTGCCAAGTGGACTTTCTAGTGTCGTTATCGCTAATATTAAACTAAAACATGTACGGGAACTTCATTTTACAACGAAAATTCACCCGAGATGCGCTGTCCACTGCAGCGAGAGCCTATAAACAAACACTTGCCACTTATAGGCTCGGTACCTGCGATAAGAGCAACGATGGAGCCAGGTCGCGTACCACAATCTCCTTAACAAAGCTATTATATTCTTACTGCGCTATAAGAACGAGACGTATATACGCAGTTTAAGTCTCTGTTCCACGGTAAAGTTCGATTAAAATCTATCTATCTAGATCCTCACGTCGGATCTTTCGCTGGGCAGGTGGGGAGTAAAATTAAAATAGTTTTGCTAATGAGGTAAGTGGTAATCCTCCAGGGTTGGAAAAATAGAACCGTGTCTTAGCGGTGGTGTGTCGCTGGTAGGGCTTTGAAGTTGTCTGCGGGGAGGGCGCGGGGGCGGCGGGGGTGGCGGGGGCGGAGGCGGCGGGGCTGCGTGCGGCTGCTCGTGGCCGCAGTCACCGCAGCGCGCGGCAGCGCCGGCACACGCGCACGCTGCCGCACGAGCCCCACGAGCTCATCTCCGAGCACGACCCGCAGAATATGCCGCCGCACCGTCTGCGGACAAAATGTTTCATTACACATCTACTGGTATTTTATGCTATCCTGGTACATTTTTTTGTATATACTAGCAGTTTCCCGCGGCCTCGCACGCGATCGACAACAGCGCCACCTATCGTGTTCAACTATAGCTAATACCCAATTTACACACTGCTTACTACCGCGTGATGTGAGGTAAGGTTAGTTGTATAAACGCGCCACCTACGCTCTACTTCACTTCGTACACTATCACTGCCTGGGGCTGACTTCGTTGGCGGTTTTTTGAGCGGCAGTCAAAAGATTGACAGGCCACGCCCACTCAGTGTGGCCGGTTCAAAAATCGTTTTGGAGTAATGAGAAAAAATAATTTTGGAAAAAAGACAAGAAATATATAAAATACAAAAAAAAATGTTAGGGTGTTGCATCAGAAAAACTATGGGAAAGCTAGTATAAAATTGCCAAAATTTTTATGAAAACTATCGTTTCGGGGAAAACAACATCTGATGTCGAGAGTTGTTCAAAAATAAGAAAAACACAAAGCGATGCTTGAAGTGCGAAGGGAGTATGTGAACAGTCGACGCTGCCGCGGTATTGCTTAATGCTTTTGACGCAAAGTGTTGGCAATAGCAATGTAAGAACCGGGTATACAAACCAGGCAATAGAACTATATATGAGATGGGAAGTCTATATAATATAAAACTGAGCAACGGAAGAATGTAAATAATGTTCTCGTGTTTCCCACTTTCATGTTGTTGACTTCCATGCTCACTGCCGTGCGATCGAGCTGCATGTAAACCAGGGTTGTGAGTCATGAGGGCGTTAATTAATATAATTTCAATCCATTACTAGACCAAATAAATCTTGATCAAATAGAAAACTTTTCCAGCACGCATCGAAACAAAGCCATTCATATCGGTAAATGCGTGCGCCTGTTTACGTACATTGTGAAAGTGTAATGTATGAACCCCCCCTACCTCAGGTGTAGGCTATATAAAGTGCTACACCGAGAATAATATACGTGCATACGACGAAGCAAACTGTTTTATTTGTAATACCCCAAAGGCCGAATTGCATGGCGACCCTGCCAGGATTGCCTCCGGGCAGCGGTGAGCCGTGGTGTACGATGTGATTAACACGCGCTAATTAGGAAGATCCACGGTCGACCAAACTAAAGCCTAAGCAAGAGTAACGTATAAGAACATTATTAAGTCATTTCTTTCACGCTATGCATATAAATAATGATAAAGGAGAGATTACTTTTTATTTCTTAATACTACTGTATGTTAAATGCGTGCCGCTCGACACGGAAGCGTCATTTCCAAATTGCACTTTTGTTGCAATGATTTCATTTAAAACAAAGCGTGGATTGCACTCAATATTTTGATGTAACGCGCTTTAGAAGTAGGTGTTGTTTATGAAACAAGTCTTTATATTGTTTATTCCTTGGGTAATCGAAGGTTTGGTTTGGGCAATTGGGGAACTCTGGTATGAACCAAGGTTACCCAGTAATATTTTAGCGAAGGCCAACTAGCGTCACAAAATATAATTTAAGTATTACTTTATAGAAGGATATACAGTACAACAACAATAACATTTGCTTAAGAAAAGTCGATTTCTGAATTCTTCCTAACACTAATATAAGTTATTGATTATGAAATATTATGTTATAGCTTATATTACTAAGCAAACGTTTAATCGTCCATCTGTGATAAGTGACACTCACATCGATAGACTCCAAACGGTTCAATCTCGTTTCCTCCGCAAAGCCGTCGAAGCCCCGTGGTTCATACGAAACGGCGATCTTCATTCCGATCTCGGTTTTGATCCGGGCGCGCCTTTATTAAAAAGGCGACCAGCCGATATTTCGCGAACGCGTCCAATCATAGAAATTCGCTAATCGTAGCCGCCACCGACTACGAACCTAACTCTACTCCTATCAGCCGCTACCGCCGCCCGCGGCATGTTCTCACCGACCCTCCCGATGCTCTTACATCCTTTATTTCGGATACAGATACCGCACACAGGATCAGACACCGACCTCGCCGGCGAGTTCGAAGGGGCAAGACACCTAGTATACGCCCTCCCCCATAGCGACTGCCCAAGCCGAGGCCGTTCCTCCTTGAGCGCCGCGCGCCTCCTGGCTCTGGTATGTGTGTACCTGCAGTGGTGGCGGCGCCGCGCGAGCCAGAAGTGGTTGCTGCAGTGCTGGCAGCGCGGCGCCGCGCTGTCGGGCAGCCACACCACGCCGCGCGCCTCCTCGCCCACCTCCACCTCGGACGCGCTGCCGCTGCTGCTGCCGCTGCCGCACGCGCTGCCCGCGCTGCTGCCGCCGCGACCCTTCTGCGAGAACGCACCCGCTCCTCAGTTATGCTAGCCTGGTACTTGAGCTTGCATGCCGTCTTATTATATATGTATAAATAAATTGTGGTTCGTAGTTAGTAAGTTTTAATGAGTTTACTAGAATCCATACTTCATACTAATATTATAAATTCGAAAGTAACTCTGTCTATCTATTTGTTATCTTTTCACGCGTTTGTTACCTTAAAACGCTGATCACGGCTACGATTTGTCTCAAAAATATTTATTTCCCTAGCTGCAAAGTCTGCCCAAGGTATACATACTCCTGTACAACTTTACCTGTACGTACGAAAGGACTCATTTAGGCTGTCCAGCATTTCCTGTAGATCCTGCAAGGCCATGACGACAATATCATCGGCAAACCTCAAGTGTGAGATGTACTCGCCGTTGACGTTTATACCCCGTCCTTTCCAGTTGAGAGTTTTGAAGATATCTTCCATTGCAGCAGTAAACAGTTTCGGGGATATAACACCGCCCTGTCGCACGCCTCTGTGCAAAGGAATATGACTTGATTGACTATTCTGTACTTGAACGGTCATAGTGGCGGCGTTGTAAATATCAACTACATCTCAACACCTCGATGTATCGCCAGTCTGCTTGGCACCGTTGCAGGAATTCTATAACAGCCCAGGTTTCTATGGAGTCAAATGCCTTCTCATAGTCTACAAAGCTAAACACAGGGCCTGATTATATTCTTCGGACTTTTGTATAATTTAGCTCACTGCGTGGATGTGGTCTATGGTGCTAAATCCTCCACGAAACCCGGCCTTTTCTGGGGTTTGGGATTCGTCAAGTCTTCTAGCTAGGCGATAAGTGATGACCCTTGAGAACAGCTTGTAAATGTGGCTTAGTAGTGAGATGGGCCTATAGTTTTTCAGTAGCGTTTTGTCTCCTTTTTTAAAAAACAAGATCACTATACTCCTATTCCACGCTTTCGGGGTTCTCCCACTTTGGAGGACAGAGTTGAATACTCTCTGGAGTTGCCACAGTACTGGGGCTCCTCCAGCTTTAAGTAGTTCGGTGGTGACTCAGTTTTCTCGGGAGCTTTCTCATTTTTGAGCTGTCTAAGGGCCAGCTCGATCTCGCTTGGATTGATGTCCGGAAGGTCGTCGGTGTAGTGGCGGGTTAGCGTAGCTCGATGGTCGTTGCATTTGGGTTCAGGTTCCGGTGATTGTGAGGCGTATAAGTGGCCGTAGAAGTTCTCAATCTCGGCAAGGATCTCTGGCTTTGAGGCGACTAGACAGCCATCTGAGGTCTTAAGCTTGGTAAGTTGGTTCCTCTCGAGGTTCTGGGTAAATACTTTGGATCCCCTATTCTGCTCTATCGCTTCCTCAATTAGGCGAGCGTTTGAGCGTCGGAGCTCACTCCGTACCATTTTCCGTATGACCTTCGAGAGGGACCTATCCTCGGTTGGAGTAGCCTGCGTTGTTTCACGTCTTTGCCTCATAAGCTCCAGAGTCCCGTCCGAGAGTTTGGTCCTCCTGCTCGTACGCCTTTCGTGCCTACGTCCGCGAAACCTTAGCCCTTCTTCCCGAATGATAGTTACTACGCTTTTGAGATCCTATTCAATGCTTTCCGTAGTTTCCAGGACATCGAAGCGATTTTGTAGCCTCAGCTGGAAATGCTCTGAGCAGGCGATGGTTTGGGGCGCAGGAGGTCGGAGAGTAGACTTTATCATGCGGAGTCTTTCAAGCCTATATTCGATATTTAGAGTGCCCCTAACAAGTCGGTGATCACTACCGGTGTTAAACCTGTTGATAACTGAGACATCTCTGAATATATGCCGTTTATCCGTCATAATAAAGTCAATCTCGGTTTTCGTCACAGTGTCGGGGCTTCGCCAGGTTCATTTTCTGTGAGGCTTCTTTTGAAAAACGAGATCATCAAAAAAAGGCCCTCGGCCTCCAAGAAGTTTGCCCCCTGTGATTTCTGCACCCAATTCCATGCGGCCCTGTGATCGATTCGATTTCGGTCCGTACTTTAGCATTAAAATCCCCCATGACAACGTTGAAGCGCGCGTTGGTAGTGTTGTGCAGGGCTTTGGCTATGTCTTCATACATAGCTTCTACCTCGACGTCGCAGTGTGCCGAAGTCGTTGCGTATACCTGTATGACCTTGAGAGTGTATCGCTTGGTCAGTTTAAGTACAAGGTATGCGACCCTTGTTGACACGCTGGAAACTTCAACAACGTTGCCAGTAAGGGCTTCATGGACAAGGAACCCCACACCGCCTTGGGATAGTTGGTGTCCCTCTCGATAGTAGAGCAGGTGACCCGATTGCAGCGTTAGCGTGTTCTCTCCCTCTCTACGGACTTCGCTTAGCTCAATAACGTGCCATCGTATCTTACTAAACTTTACTTCGAGCTCCGCCAAGTTTTCATCTAGTCTCAAGGTGCGTCCGTAGTAGGTTGCGATGGTCAGTTGGTGGCGGTAGCCAGCCGTAACCTGGGGATTCTTAGCACCCCCTACCCCACCGGAACCGCGACCGCTACCGCGATGATCGGGAATAGTGGGGTGGCCGGGAACTAGGGGCCGGTTTTGTAGTGCGCTTTTCATGGAAGGTTATGCCCTAATCGCCACGCTGGGCAGACGGGTTGGCAAAATAAAGCATGAACTCTATCTACCCAATCAAATCAGTAGAGTGAATTTGTTTATTTATGGCCGATAATTATGGTAATTAAGGTGGCGTGGTGACTAAACGGCACAAGATTGTAGGAACCAACAGATTTAAATAATAAGGCATGTTATTCAGCATCTCACTATCATATAAACAATACGCTCAAGATCAAACTTTTTTGTAATTATTGTAACATGGCATCTGAAATTCGATAATCAAACCTACTTGAAAAATACGCCTGTAAAATTTTGTTCAGTGAAATAAAGCGTTAAACACACGTTAGCCATCTAATAACTTGATACCATTGTTTTGATCAACAGTAAATTGAAGCGAATCTGGTAGATAATGTCATGGGGACTTCGCTTACTAGAGGCGACCACACTAATGGTCTACGATCTCAAAGGGAGAAATGCATTTGTCAAATTGAATAATTTCATTTTTAAGAGTTCAATTTGGTAAATACACTAAACCCTTTTAGATTCAAAGACCACAAACAGTTTAGTGTATAACTCTGTTCTAGATTATTTTGTGAGAAATGCAAAGGAATATGTCCGTCGTTCTCAAGTTGGATTTGGTTATTTTAAAGTTTTAAAATCTGCGATGTCTGAGCGAGTGGTTGAGTTATTGCAGTTTTATGGAATCAATACCACCACAAAATCCCTTCAATGAGCATAAATTTTGAATCGTTCCAAATCAAATCACGATACGACCACAAATAATATAATATATTAAGCTGAAAAAATTTTGTTACGCATTAATTACATGTTTATATCGGGCCGTTTGAAATATAAATTCAGCAAATTAAAAATTTTAGGGAGTCAATACAGTGGTTCTGGGCCGCAACCCTCAAGTTGGATCTCGTTGACATTTCCCACAAAACAATGAAGTGCAGAGTCCGGGCGGGCCTACCTACGGCGCGACTAGGAGCTACGTGCGGCGAGGTGTGGCGGGGGCGTCACCTGCTCGGCCGCGCCCGCGCCGCCGCCCGCGCTCGCGCCCGCGCCCGCGCCCGCTCCCGCGCCAGGCGACGCGCCGCGCAGCGCGGACCGCGCCTCGCGCAGCTGCCCGCTCAGCTCCTCCACCACTTTCTGAAACAGATTATGTTGATGAGCATTTTTTAAGTGTAAACAGGATGAGCAGGAAAATCTACAAGGTGTATCATAAATAACACAAGACCTCAGACACCCCAATTAGATAATTGCTTAACGAATTTACTGGAAAAACCAAATTTCCAAATTTGAAGTTCCTTACCCTCTTTTAAGTACTTCTGTATAGAAGTATTTTAATTGGTAATTGGGGTATCCCAATTATCAATGAAACTTGTACGTGTCCGTATTGAAATATACGTTTTAGAAATGCATTTGTAATATCTGTATTGCTTTGAATTAAAAATAAAATTAATTTGTTATAGCGCACTAGAGGAGTAACAGCATTTTTTGCAAATTAAAAATAGCTGGGATTAATTCGGAAACTGATTTAGAAGAAACTACTAACACCTTGTGTATGAAACTAAAGAACACCAAATTTTAAACAATAACACTAAAGATCTGGCTATATCCAGTTTCTCGTCGATCTCCCTGTTCAGTGTAGTAATCCCAATAATTTTAGAAGTCAATTCCAAATATCATAAATTAAAATTTAGTAAAAAGAGTTAGTACCAGGCTATTATTAACATAAGGAAACGTTATGCGTTTGTTTTGTTGCAGAGGGGAAAGAGAGAAGCAGTTAGGTAGGTGTTAAAAAGCGTAAGCAGTAATTATTTCCCTTTCCCTTTTAATCCTTAATGCCATCTCTTTTATCTGTTTGACATGCAACACAAACTTTTAGAAGCTTCATTGCGGTACCGATTACGAGAAACGATTATCACAACAGTTTTTAATTGATCATCTTCGACTGAAGCGATGTACCAGGATAGCATAACGACAAGAAGATAGTAGGGTATACAAAGGTCTGTTACCTTCTGGTAGAGTATGATCTGGTGCAGGCGCGCCTGCAGCGGGTCGGCGGCGGGCGGCAGGCCGTCCAGCGCGTCGGGCGCGGGCGGCGCGGGCAGCGCGGGCGCGCCGCACACGCAGCGCACGCGCGCCGCGCCCAGCGCGCCGCCGCACACGCCGCACCAGCACGCCTCCGAGCTGCCGCCCGACTCGCCCGACGTCTCGATGCCGCCTGCGCACCACACCGCGCAGCTCAGCACACGTTTAATACCCAATTTATACGCTGCCACTGCCGTCACTCTCCGCCAAAAACGATGAGCAGGGTGGTAGCGTCTACTGTTCACGTACTCCCTTCGCAATCTAACCATCGCTGTGTGTTACTCTTATGTTTGCAAAAATTCGCGAAAACGGGTTTTCTTTTCCCCGAAATACTTTTTTAATATGTTTTTTTAAATATCTCTAAAGCTATTTTCATACTAGTTTTCCTAAGGTTTTTGTAATACACCAAACCCACATATTTTATTCTTCTTTTTTTTTCCAAAATACTTTTTTCCCCATGATTGCAAAGAGATTTCTAAACAGGCCGCACTGAATGGGCGTCTATTAGTCTATTAGTCTTTCGACTCCCGCTCAAAAACCGCCAACAAAGGAAGCGCGGAGCAGTGATAGTCTGGGAAGTGAAGTAGAGCGTAAGTGGCTTGTTTATACTCCTTAACTTCTCACACTTTACGCGGAAGTAAGGAGAGTGTGTAAATTGCTTATAAGGTTTGGTCATATAGCCGATGGAGCGCAACGGAAGCGCTTGTTCGGCGTTCGACAGCGCGGCACACACTTCACACTGCGAGAATGACGTTCCGCCGGCCGGGCCCCCACCCGACACTAGCGGCCCGCTCGCACGCGTATGTGCGTCTCCCTCCCCCCCGTGCTTCGTTTGTAATCGCGTCGAGCGCGACGGCAGGGGGTTGTGACGTTTGCCGTCGCGCCGAGCGGGGCTGCTTTTCATATTATTATATCTCCCCAAGCCGGCCACCGTCGCGGTACCGTCGCGCTGCGTCGGCTATGTGACCAAACCTTTAGTTACGATATAGAGCATTATTCAATGCGATAAACGAAATGACAGTGTACAGTTATTATAGTTCATATTTTGTATTATTGGCGCGATGCAGCATCGATGCCGTCGCTAGGACGCGTGGTTTTGGTACCGCAATCAAACGCAGCAACGTCGCCAAAACAAATATACGAGTAGCATCGATGCAGTCGCAATATCGCAATCAGTCAAAAGTATCGACCATATGTGCTTATGGCCTGTAGAGCTATGGTTCAATTTATATACAAACTATACCATGATGCTGATTTTAATTCCGCATTCATTACTAGTAATAGAACTTGTTACCCTTGGATGACTTTTTTTACTGTAGTAAGCGGAAAAATGGATATGAATCGGGCCAGTCCAAGAATGTAAGCCGCGCTAGTAAGCAAAGAAAGTGGCACAGGCGTGAAGATTTAACATAAGCGTGTTGCTTATTTTCATGTCTACACTGTAGTCATTGCCGTGCATGCGAGCTGAATGTAATCCAGGAGGTTTTTGTTTAAATCATCGTCCAAACATCTCCAACAAACAACTTCTTTTGAAAGGATCTGTGGGGGGGCTACCTACCACAACTTCTTATGTCGTATCATTTTATTATAACTTTATTATTGCTTACTTAAAATAACCCAGTTTTAAGGAGCGTATATCCACGTCCTTTTGTTACGGAAAAATAATATTATAATAATATTGTTAAAGATATAGTGGGATAACTAACACACCCAAGATAATCGAAACCCGGCTTTAGAAAATCTGCGAAAAAATTAACAAACGATACAGAACGTGTTTCATAGGTACCAGGATAGCATATGATGTAAGACGATTATTGAATTCCGCGGCGTTAAAATATCCGCGTTATACAAAACAAAATACAACAGAACGCATATCATAGGTACCAGGATAGCATAAGATGCAAGACGATTATTTTTAATTTTTTTATCAACTTTGTACTACCCGTGTTTAACAAATAAAGGATTCTGATTCTGATTCTGATTATTGAATTCCGCGGAGTCAAAAAATCCGCGTAATACAAAACAAAATATAACAGAACGCATTTCATAGGTACCAGGACAGCACACTGTGTGTTACCAGTGATGATATATGGATCAGAGACGTGGTCTCTTACAATAGATCTCATAAAAAAGCTCAGAGTTGCTCAGCGAGCTATGGAGAGAGCTATGCTCGGCGTTTCTCTACGTGATCGAATCAGGAATGAGGAGATTCGTAGAAGAACCAAGGTAACCGACATAGCCCTTAAGATTAGCAAGCTGAAGTGGCAATGGGCGGGCCACATAGCGCGAAGATCGGACGGGCGTTGGGGCAGAAAGATTCTAGAGTGGAGACCACGTATTGGCAAGCGCAGCGTGGGACGACCACCTGCCAGATGGACCGACGATCTTGTGAAAATCGCAGGAAGTCGTTGAATGCAGGTGGCATCGGACCGGTTACGCTGGAAAGCGATTGGGGAGGCCTATGTTCAGCAGTGGACAAGTATAGGCTGAGATGATGATGATGATGATGAGGACAGCATATCGAGCGAGAGGATTACTGAATTCTAATAAGGCACTCACTAGTGGCGCTAGTCCGTCGCGAACAGTGGCAGCAGGCGACGCGCCGCGGCGACGTGGGGCACAGCGTGAGCTGGCTGGCCACGCGCGCGCGCGTGTGTCCCGCGCGGCGCGGGTGCGAGTGCGCTTCGCCTTCGCTCTCCGAACTTATGCTGCTGGACGTCGCTCCGCCTGACCACAATGATTTAAAGTTAACTGAAGCTCATCTTAGGAATGGTCAGGAAAGGAGTGATAGCCTAGTGGTTAGACCGTTGGACTGCAAATTCAGAGATCACGGGTTTAATCTCAGGCACACACCTCTGTCTTCTTGAAAATATTTGCGTATTAAAAATTATCTATCACTTGCTTTAACGGTGAAGGAAAACATCGTGAGGAAACTTGCATGCCTAAGAGTTTCTCGGAGGTGCGTGAACTTCGCCAACCAGCACTGGGCCAGCGTGGTGGACTATAGCCTAAGCCCTCTCAGTTTGAGAGGAGGCCCGTGTTCAACGGTGGGACAGTTTCTTAACAGGGCTAATATTATATTATTATGAAAGTCATCTGCATGCAACTTCTTCGGAATCCTGCACAGAACCACAGTTAATATATGTAAAGAAAGTTGTAGTTGCTCTTAATACTAGTGGTCCGAATAAGATACATGCACATAGAGGCGCGCTGTAACACCCTTTGAGAGCTACCGAGAAGTCCCGTAGAGCGCGCGTCTGTGTGCGTGGTTCTTATTCGGAGCCAGTATTAAGATGCTAAGCTGATTATACAAGCTGTAACTTAATAGACGCAAGACTTAAAAGTAGTTTGTTCTAAATCCGTAACTGAATTAATTCCAACAATTTTTAATGTATCTTAATTTTTTTTTTAATTTGCAAAAAGTGCATTCACTCCTTCAGTGCGCTATAAAAAAATAAACTTATTGTTGATTCAGAGCAATAAGGACATTTCAAATGCATTCCTAAAACGTATTTCTCAAACCGGACCCAAACGTGCAAGTTTCATTGATAATTGGGGTATAAAAGTACTTAAAAAAAGGGTAAAACCTTTGATTTTGGAAATGTGATTATTGTTTTGAATTGATGAAGCAATTGTCTAATCGGGGTGTCTGAGGTCTTGCGTTTATTATGTTACAGCTTGTATATGTTCACTGTAATAGGACTAAGGTGGTCGTAGAGCTGTACTGTTGCGGTATTCGTATTATCAAGGTTAAGCAGCGTTCGGCTCAGTCAGTCTGGGATGAGTGACCAAGCCGACATTTTCGAGAGTCTCCGTGCTTCGGAAGGCACGCTAAGCCGTTGGTCCCAGTTACTACTCCATGTGGTAGTCGTTATGCCAAGTTAAAATCTTTATGGGCAGCTTGGTTCGTTCGAGTAGGTGGTCAGAAACTTGCCTTTACCAATTAGTACTGGTTCCGCGTAGTGGAGTACGACCTGATCTCTCTCGCCCCGATTTGTGAGAGAAGGCCTTTGGCAGCAGGACAGTATAATATCTATCTATCTATCTATCTATAACCTCACGCCAGATCCCTTGCGGGGTAGGCAGAGAGTACAGAGTTCCAACAGGTTCTTTCCTTACATACCTCTCTGGCTTCCTCGACTCTCATAGTTCGTCTCATACACGCTCGCCGGTTACGGAGACTCTTGACTTTTCCATCAGATAAGACTCGGTTTATTTGGTCGTGGTAAGATAGTCTAGGTCTTCCCCGGTACCTGCATCCTTCCACTTTCACATTGTATATCTGTTTTGTCATTCTTTCCTCTGGCATTCTTTCTATATGCCCGAACCAACGGAGCATGCCCTTTCTCATCTTTACACCGATACTATCTTTCATACCTACTTGCTGTTTTACTCTGCTGTTGCTAATGCGGTCGGTCAGCTTCACTCCGCACATCTTCCACAGAGCTCGCATTTCTACCGAATTTATCCTACTTTCATTCTCCTTCTTACATACCCAGCTCTCGCTACCATATAACAGCGTTGGGACGAGAACTCCGTTATGTATGGCCAGCTGCGCCTTATGGCTTAAGTGCCGGCTCCCGAGTAGCTTTCCCATCGCACCATTCACTCTGTTCCCTGCACTTACTCTTCTCTCTATGTCAGCGGTGTATTTCCCATCCATACTGAAGGCGCATCCAAGATATACAAACACATTCACTTGCTCCAGCACATCGTTACCAACCACAATCCTTACATTCGTTCTGGTTTCTTCCCTTTCAAAAACCATAATCTTGGTTTTCTTCACATTCAATTCACATTATTATCCCAGGGCTAATCCCTGTTAAGAAACTGGCGCACCGTTGGGCACGGGCCTCCTCTCAAACTGAGAGGGTTTTAGGCCATAGTCCACCACGCTGGCGCAGTGCGGGTTGGCGTACTTCACACCTTCGAGAAACTCTTAGGCATGCAGGTTTCCTCACGATGTTTTCCTTTACCGTTAAAGCAGTGATAGTTAATTTTTAATATGCACATGCTTTCGAAAAGACAGAGGTGCGTGCCTGGGTTTGAACCCGAGACCTCTGACTTTGCAGTCCAACGGTCTAACCACTAGGCTATCACTGCTAGCCTGATTTATTATTTTTTTTATACAAAACTTACCATTCAAATCAATTTCAAGGAACTTGGCAGCGACCTCGTCAATGCCATTTGAAGTGCCGTTAGTAACGCCATTTTCTGTGGGATTGGTGGTCACATTGTGGTTGGTGACGTCTCCGTCGGTGGAGTTGTGGTTGTCCAGCGGCGAGGACTCGTGGGAGGTGGTCCTCGAGGCGGCGTGGTCCCCCCGAGCCTCGATGTCGAAGCCGGTGGAGGACTGGTTGCTTGATTCAGATATGGATCGCCATGTTATGCTTATGTTGCGTGTTCTGCCGGTTTCTCTTGCAGCCTAAAAATATTTTTTATAACCATTAATTTTATTATGCCATGTTCGCTTTGTAAAGAAAAAATACTAAGTGATTGTAGTACTTATAGTCCGACAAAGATCATTTGGCGAGTGGATAATATTAACAGGGGGCGTTGGCGTGTAAATAGGTTAACCAATTAGTAAAATTTACTAATTTTTTTCTTTTTTTTTAAAAAAATCGTAACCCCACACTATGATTTATTCCTGTGTCGTGGGTGCGTTTACAAATATGAAAATTCACATACACAAACACCCAGACCGTAACAAATAATTGTGAATCACACAAAGATTTGTACCGTGCGGAAATCGAACCCGCGACTATAAGACACAGTTGGCGGAGCGGCTTAAGCTCTTAACCACTGAGCTAAATCGTCCGTCAACAGTTGACGCACTTGCGCAACGAATTTAATCAAGATGCACATATTAAGTCAAGAGTCTCCGTAACCGGCGAGCGTGTATGAGACGAACTATGAGAGTCGAGGAAGCCAGAGAGGTATGTAAGGAAAGAACCTGTTGGAACTCTGTACTCTCTGCCTACCCCGCAAGGGATCTGGCGTGATGTTATAGATACACCATGTCGACGCGATGAACCAAGTTAAATTATAGAATTAAGTAAAAAAATGCCTCGTTATTTATTTAATTAAAAAAAGAATATAGGTAAGTTTAATAGCAAACGACAACTTTGCGACTGTCATGAAGTGACATTTAACTTGATGACAGCGTTAGTTCCGATTTTGGCCGCGGGCCAAAAGATCCTTGTCGCACCGTAGTTAAGGCGCAAGTATTGAAGATAAGTTTGGTGGTTGTAATAATATCAGCCTATACTGCCCACTGCTGGATAGAGGCCTTCTCTCACTAATCCAGGTGAGAGAGATTAGGTCATACTCCACCACGCAGACCCAGTGAGGATTGGTGGAGGCAGGTTTGTGGCCATCTGCCGTTGGAACTTATCAAGCCGCTTTTAAGGCTTCCAACTCGGCTTAACGACTACTACATTAAGTGGTAGCCGGGACCAACGGCTTAACGTGCCCTCCGAAGCACGGAGACGCTTGAATTTGAAAATTGCACAAACGGTCTCCCATCTCGGGCCAACCGAGTCGAACGCTGCTTAACCTTGGTAATCGGTAAGAACACCGCGGTCGCACAGCGCTACGAGCGCCTGGTTGTTCCATTAAATATCTGGACTGGAGTCTAATTTCTTCTGTTTGACTATAATATAGGACTCTCTATTGAAGTTCCGAAATGTCAGTTAAGTCTGAAATACTGTCACATCGGTTGTGGCTAATGAGATTAGATTATATGGTCCTACCTTCTGAGAGAAGAATTCTGATTACCTTACACACTAGCATTCTGGATAGCCGATACCAGGGGTTCATAAATTATTGGCAAAGGTTTTAAGCACATTCATTATTCTACTATACGGAACTCTACTCACATCTGCCATCCCGATAACATCCGTATACGCATCACACACGAACACTGGGGGTTCTTCAGGGGTTTCCACATCAGGAGTTTTTCTGACCCTGACCACGCTCTCAGTCATGTCGCCATTGACGCGGCTGTCGTCCGGCGTGACGTCATGCTCTATGACGCAGTCCCCGTGGTCAATGACCTTGTCCGTGCTCGCGGCGCCGCCTAGCTCTCGTTCGAGAGAGGAGGACCCGCTGGTGATGTCGTGGGGTACTCTTGTGTTGTTCTCGAAGTGGTCTGGATGTAGACCGTCCACCTAGAATGGTTAGAGACCGGTAATTTGATGTGAATGGTTTATTGAAATAGATTATTAAGTGAGATTTTCTACAGTGTGGGACCTTCTGTACACTGCACAAAGTTAGTTACTCGTATAAATTTTTAAGTAGAAATATAAATGTGTGCTAACGGTGATATTACAAAAGCCTGTTGATTACGATCAGGCGCTTGTCAAAGTTGTAACCAAACCGACTATCCCGGGACTCGAATATCCCGTGGGGTTCCGTCCCCAACATGACCGAAACGCGCTGAAGATTAAGTATTTATTTGTTTAGATATTAACATACTGAATTAGATTTACGTCCTAACCACGAAAACTGGTGAGTTTCACCACACTTCACCGAAACAAACAGGTGTTTGTAACGGGTAAAGACATGTCTTCTATATAATTAACTGATTAGTTACGGACGGAAGATTTAGCGCAGTGGTTAAGAGCTGAAGCCGCTCCGCCCGTGTCTAATAGTCACGTGTTCGTTTTCCGCACGGGACCAATCTTTGTGTGATCCAAAATTATTTGTTCCGGTCTGGGTATTTGTGTATGTTAATTTTCATGTTTGTCGTGGGTGCACGACACAGGAATAAATCCTAGTGTGGAGCTGGTTTTTTTTTATTAGCCCTGTTAAGAAACTGTCCCACCTCCTCTCAAACTGAGAGGGCTTAGGCCATAGTCCACCACGCTGGCCCAGTGCGGGTTGGCGAACTTCACACACCTTCGAGACACTCTTAGGCACGCAGGTTTTTCTCACGATGTTTCCGTTTACCGTTAAAGCAGGAGATAATTATTTTTTAATACGCACATGCTTTCGAAAAGACAGAGGTGCGTGCCTGGATTTTAATTCGATACCTCTGACTTTGCAGTCCAACGGTCTAACCACTAGGCTATCACTGTTGTACTAGGCTATCAATGGCGTATGTGCTGTTAAAAAAAAAAATAAAAAAAAATAATAGGAAAGGCGAGGATGGAACCCGTCGGGTCGAGTGAGTGGAGTGAGTGGGGCGGGCGTGCTGACCTGGTCGCGCGCGGCGGCGAGCGGCAGCGCGTCCACGCAGCTGTCCGTGAGCGCCGGGCGCTCCGCCGCCACCAGCGACAGCTTCCTGCCAGCGCCACACGCAACGGGTTAAAATCATCATCGCCCGAACTCGCTTCGGTATTGCAAACTAGAATTTTGTGTTTTCCTACTCCTCCTTGTTTTCTTTTGAACTCAAATCAATTTATTTGGTATAAACCCTAAAACATGTCTATTGACTATCTGTAAGTGCCCACCTTACAAATAATCAATTTAAAGTTTTTAAACTAATTTAACTACTAATCTACCGCCGGATCGGAAAGCGGTCTTCACTGAGATAATTTGGCGAGCGAACTCAGCGGGCTGGCCTTTTTTAAACTCAAATAATTTATTTTGTATAAGCCCTGCAGCAGAGCTTACAAATAGTCAATTTACATTTCTTTTTCTAAATTTAAATTAACTACTCATCCGCCACCGGATCGGAACGCGGCCTCCACTGAGAAGATCCGGCGAAGAAACTCAGCGGGCTTGTCTTTTTTATTTACTTCTCTATTTCTTTTTTTAATCATATTGTGTGGATACAATGTTTGGGTTACAATTAAATAGTTTATGACCTAGCTCCAGTGTGATGCCTTACGATCGAGATATGGATGTAATGATGTTATCTGTAAAGAGCGTCTAAAGGATTCCAGATGGACCAGTCCCCACAAGCAGCACCCATTCAGTATGACTGCTGGAACCGCCATCACTCCCCTCGACCATAGGAAAGGGAGTGACCCGCGCCAAACAGCCACCGTAAGCAAATACATTACAGCTCGTTTATTTTTTTCAATCATTTTGTAAATTCAATGTTTAGGTTACACAATTAACGATCTAGCTCCACGACCGAGATACGAGACTAATAATATTATTTATAAAGAGTGTCTAAATGATTTCAAATCGACCAGTCCCCACAAGCAGCACCCATTCACGAGCTATGACTACTGGAACAGCCATCAATCCCCTCGACCATATTGAAGAGAAGGGAATGACCCGCGCCAAAAAGCCACCACAAGCAAATACATTATACTGATCATCCTTTTATTTCTAATTAAATTTATTGCGGGTTCCAAGACAAGAAAGCGCTTCCCGGGACAGCCTAAGATTCAAACCTTAGTGTCATCTAAGGAGACCATGTGGATCCTGGCTTACAGAAATTACAGTGATCGCAATATGAGGCGAGCTTAGTCCCATTGAAAAAAACTATCAGCTGAAAGATGTCTACTGCAGAACAAAAGCCTTCCCCAAAGAACCGGCTTTAAGCCATCTTTCCCGGGTCATCAGTCCACAGTCCACCACCAAGTTAAGTTTCCACACGAAAACTTAACTTTTCTGCCCCAACTGCTGCCAGTTCTATGAGCAATGGGCTATGTAAGTAACTTTAGTCATCTGCGGATTTCCCGTTTCTGACTCTGAATATAGCTCTCTCCATTTATTTCACTTTCACAAAAGTGACTTTCAGTAATGTTTACAATATGAATTAAAGGACATTGTCGAAAATTACCTCGGAACCAACTAATATTTGACCCATGCCATCATTATTCCATTTTTTTAAATAATGGCAAATATCCGTATATAACGGACAATTTGCAATCTAAAACTTATTTTATTTCAAAGTATTGTAAGTACTTGTATCGAAGTCTCGACATCTTTACTGAATGTCAACACACAATATAACCTCATAATCTAATACTTTTTGTGCAATATATATATATAATATTCCCCGCTTGTCCGTTTAATAATAAATGCGTTAAGAGAATTTAAGGGTGATTTGAAATGATACAAGTATGTTTTCATTGCTGTTGGTTCTGGGGCACATCATGTATGGGCGCAGAACAATGCCCTTTAGTTCTTTGTGGGAGTTTGGGAGTCTGGTACTAAGAAACTGGCACTATGAAACCCTGGCACACAACTGTGTGACTGTAAGTTACATTACTGTAAGTCACTTTTGTGAAAGTGAAATAAATGTAGGGAGCTATACTCGGAGTTAGGAACGGGAGATCCGCAGAAGAACCAAAGTTACTGACGTAGCCCACTGCTTGTAGAACTGACAGCCACTGGGGCAGAAAAGTGGAGTTCCTGTGTGGGAAATTCGCCAGGTGACGTGGAGTGGTTAGACCCCCCACAATTTTGAAACTTGTGTTGTGAACTGTTGCCCTTTAAGTTACTTTGAGCCTTCTTATGACGCGTATCGTGAGCGACCATGTCACACTCACACACTGGCTCACTGACAAAACACAATGGACAAAGACATTTGCAGCCCAGCTTCGACGATGGAGCTCTTTCTCGAAATTGGAAGGTAAGGGATGAAGGGGTGTTAAAAATGAGATTCTATCTATCTATATCATCACGCCAGATCCCTTACGGGGTCGGCAGAGAGTACAGAGTTTCAACAGGCTCTTTCCTTACATACCTCTCTGGCTTCCTCTACTCTCATAGTTCGTCTCATACACGCTCGACGGTTACGGAGACTCCCGACTTGTCCTCCAGATAAGATCAGGTCCATCCTTATCCGGTCATGGTAAGATAGTCTAGGTCTTCCCCGGTACCTACATCTTTCCACTTTCGCATGAAATAATTGATTAATGTTTTTCTTCTTCCCTTTTACTTACGTAATTCTTTTTTTTTTGTCATCTTGTAAAATTTAGTTAATTGTTATTTCCCTTATTATTGTTAAACTTTATTTTAATTTTTATTGTTTTTTGTAAAGACGCATGTGACGGCACCTAAAGGCCCGACTGAAGACCAGCGCTCGCTGCTTATAAAGGTTTCCAACACTAAGCTGATTTCGGGACCGTTTTTGTAACGAGGTTAGATGTTGTCTATACAAGTTATGTATGTACTAACGCGTTGTAAATAAACTTTTTTCTTTCATATTAAGTTGAATTTTACTAACATTACATCAGGCGCTAAGCTGGGGTCACTACATCGCCGCTGTGCTGTTCGCTTCTCTCCTTCGTTTAGGAGATTATCACATGACCTTGTTTTTGTCATTAAACCTGTAACAATATAATGTTTAATTACAGTTCATAATATTATAATGACTATTATAGTAATCTAGTTATAGAAACCATATTTATATTCATCAAACAGTTACTATCACTACATACATAGTTAAGGAAAATAGCTTCGCCAGATATATTAGGACCTAACAACGTTGGCGAATTTATGCTGCCATCCGTACGATAAGTGCAGTAACGATGTTC
Source organism: Phalera bucephala (assembly GCA_905147815.2). NCBI lineage: Eukaryota > Metazoa > Arthropoda > Insecta > Lepidoptera > Notodontidae > Phalera > Phalera bucephala. The sequence goes on along the minus strand of LR990629.1, from coordinate 6,135,326 downwards.
GAGTTTCGGGCATACTTACTGGCACCGTTTGGTAAATTTCAGGTGAGATTACGAATTACCAGGAGTTCATAGGAGTGAGGTAGTAGTGCTGTGTGTTCAACGTTTTAGTTATGCGCATGCAGCGCGGGAGGGTCGGACCGCTTGTCGCGATAACTTATTAACTTACTACCTGTAGATACCAGGAGTCCATAGCGGCGAGGTAGTACCGCTGTGCTCACTGTTGTGGTCGTCTTGTGCCTGCAGCGAGGGCGCGAGCGCGTCTCGGTTAATTCGTTAAGTTACTACCAGTAGTTAATAGGAGCTCATAGCGGCTAGGTAGTAATGGTGCGCTCACCGGTGTGGTTGTGCGCCTGAAGCGCGGGTGCGGGCGCATCGGGTCGTACGTCGCGGTCACGCATCTCGTCACCCGTGTCTCGCGGCGCGCCGAACATTTCAGTCCACACCTGCATAGCACGAACGCTGTAATCCGGCCAAATAACCTGCAACAACGTGTTATCCTTATTGAAAAGCTTTGATATCTCTTTAGTGGTGGCGTGTGTGCTGGTTTAGTGGTATACCTGTTCGAGGTGCGGTGAGTAGAGGTGGTTCCTGTAGGCGGGCGCGCGCAGCAGGTGCCACACGTGCGGCGTGACGTCACCGGCGCGGAACTCGGCGCGCTCGCGGGACGTGTTGCACAGGAACGTGCCGAACATGCACGAGTGCACGTGCGTGCCCAGCTTTATCTGCGGGCCAACAAGTGCTGCTGTGGAAATTGCTATTACACTTAAAATTCCGTGTAGCGACCGCGGGAAGAGGCCGTAAAAGAAGACTATAGGAGTAAAAATAAATTTAGCAAGAAAGAAGGAAAGAAAATAAATTTATTCGCAACAAAAAAATAAAAAATGCAGTAGCAATACAATATGTCTAAAATAACAAATTTAAAACTGATATTGTTGCGAATCGGTCCCAACTCAAGCATTGTGCTGACCGCAAGCAATCAGCGCCGGTCTTCCTTTGGAGCCGTTCGTTGAGGTCGCGGTATGGCCACACACATGGTAACTTATCTAAATACATGGTGCTTATTGACAAGTAACCTTTACACACATGTGTACAAGGAGAAAAAAAAAAGTCTATAATTCTCAGAAAGGCTAATTCTAGTTAAGAGCTAATTTGTAACCGGGATACAAACAGATTCAGTTGGCAATATTGGATAATTTTGAATTAAAAATATTATTATATAGCTAGTGTCATGTGTTAACGTTTTAATTTCGCACTAAGCTAAAACATTTTTGAGATCAGTTTTGTAAACATGAATAGTATATTTCGCTTGTTTAATGGACGACTTGGCATCCATTCATAATCGCCCAATAGACGTGTTTGTTCACTCGGTTATTGGTCAATTACACCGTCACGCCTATATTCCCCAGAGGGGGTGGCAGAGGTGTACTGAGTACACCCACGTTTCGCCGACGATGTTAGGTCCCATGTAATAGGGGGCGAGCCTATTGCCATATACCGGGCACAATTCCAGACTCCGGACTTTTGGTTTGGAGAATTTTTGGTTAGAAAAACTACATTTGTCCGACCTAGGATTTGAACCCAGGACCTCGTGATCACAAAGCGATGCGCTTTGGCACCAGACCAACGAGGCAGTCAACCAACAGTTATTGGTCAACCTTGTAGAGATCCTGATTGTCATCCGACGACAACTTAAGTATAATAATATTAATTCAACTCAATGGGAGATCGGTCTCGTAGGGCCAGTCCTCCGGCAGGAAATTAAGTACAGAATTAATTAAACTCAAAGGTTACCAGGTAAGCCTCGTTGAACTCGAAGCTGCAGGGGTACTGTAGCATCATCTGGTGCACCACGTCGAGCCACTGCAGGAAGATGGGTGAGCGCTCGTTGGGGTCCTCTGGTGTCCCAAACTGGTGGCCGCACCGGTCCGCGAACTTGTGCCCGAAGTCGAGCCATTCTCGCTCGATTAGTATGCGGAAACCCTGTAGACAAAATGTTCAAAGTTATATACCAATTTTAGGGCCATTAAATTCCGTTGTTGTGGGAACTTGTGGGGGAGCATACGAATTGGCATGAAAATGCCGCGTCCAGGGGGCGAAAAGCTAAATATACCAATTTCCGCGTCTGTGTTTTGTACTGAAACTAGGGTAGTACGTCAAACTGTTTTGCTAGTTCAAGAAATGAGAATGTCAAAGAATGTTGAAATTAGAATTTGACGTTTCTAGAAATGTGGTGAGTGTGAAATAGAATCGATTGAATATCATAATATCGAGAAAATTTATAACGAAGAATTAATTGATAGATAATAATTTAGGAACAAAAAGAGAACAAAATAAAATATTCTCATTAATTATATACTAAAGCCATTGGTCAGAAAAATTGTCTGATAAATCACTTGATTCGTCACTTACGTGTATTATTATTAAAAAATGTATAAAACTCTGTTTTAATATGTCAAGATAGCGCATCTACCACCATGAGAATACTAAATATTACAGTCAGATACATAGAATATTATATTCGTAAAAATATTTGGAATCATTTTGTACGCTTTAAAAAAACAATATATCGATTCTAAAGATTTTATTGTCAGTCCTTAAAACGCAAACCGTTACGATTTACATATAAGAGTTTTATGAACATTTAAGTTTTTTAAATAATTACGCAAATTTATGAACAGAAGGTTTTTGATGTATTTTTATACCTCTGCTCATCTTTTGGATTCTATATTTTCAATATTCCTAAATACAATATGCGCGAAATGGAATATGATCAAACGTCACCCATGTCTCGTGAAAAAGACTATAGCAGTAGCTACTTGCAATCACATCGGCGAGTCCTTCGACTGCTAAAAATCGCCCAAGAAGGAAGCGCCAGGCGGTAACAGTGCGGAAAAGCGGCGTTTATGCGACCGAGTTGCTTAAATTTCGTGAGCTGTAGCATGTGTGCAAGCCGGGTGTGTGGGTCACCTCGAGTGTCCGGTAGTGCGGGTCGAGCAGCAGCTGCGCGGCGGCCACGATCTGCGGCGTGCGGTCCCAGCCGTCGGAGCAGTGCACCAGCACGGGCCGCCCGCCCGCCGCCGCGCGCGCCACCACGCACGCGGCGCGCACCACGCCCGACACGTACTGCAGCCACAGCGTGCGCTCCAGGCTGCTGTGCCAGCTGCACACACAACAACGAGCACCGTCACGTCTGTGTTTCCCAAACAGGGCTGGCAGAGCTCTTCTAACAACAACAATTAAAGCCTCGTATTCATTATGGGACGAATCTCCCATGTATCATTTGAACTATCGGCCGAAGTCAATAGACATCCAATCCCGCGACCTATGCCGTCCACGTTTTTAGTCAACTGGAACACGTAGCCCGAGGAGGACCCATACATATTTCGTCCATATTTTTGCGCAACATACATCTACGCTCGATGACATTTTTCCTTAATAGAAGTGATGTGACGACGAGGAACAAATAGCGGGTTGTCGCCAGATTTGTCGAGCGACGTAGCTCAACAAATCTGGTCGACAACCTCGACCGACATCCACACGTGTTGCGGAAATTTATCGCAATTCAGGCAGTCTCCCATATGGTGGGTCGCGATTCGACAACGGGCCACGAACTTAAAATACCGAGTCACAGCATTGTCTCATTGTTTACAATTATACTCGTCATGATCAAGAGATGAGTTTGCTCTTGTGTCAACGCGAACGCTCGCTCCACTGTTGCATTGAGGGTGAGCCTCTGTGGAGCGAACGGTGGTCAGGGTTGCCGATGCCAATCCTCCGAATTCCCCAAAAATCTAAGTCAGTCCCCAAATTTGGAGAGAACAACATTCTAATTTCCTACAAATTCCCAACAAAATTAGTTTGTTTCAGGGTATTTTTTCAGGTGTCGTTCTTGTAAATTAAGCGGTAATTTTAATTATATTGTAAATCAGCTCAAGAATCAAAAGGTTCATTCACTAATTCATTTCAACAAATGAGTCGTTGTAGCACATTAATAAATTATATTTTATAGCCAAAATAGGAAATTAGAAAATAAATGAAAAACGTTATCGTAGTCCAATTCACATGTTACCTAATACTTGCGAGAAAAGCTTTAAAAGAGCCATGTATTAAATACACTAGGAGAGTTAAAAACCTTGCGATGGGGCATGATGGGGAAACTTTCAAATAACTGGGCCAGGGCTTAATAAAGTTTGGGAAGCGCTGCCCTAATGAAAACGAGGCTTTAACAACTAACTTTGCAAAAGATACCCAGTCCCCCATTCCGTTAAAAATTTAATACACAGACATTGGTATGCATACAAAACGTGGCACACGTGCCTCAATTCGAATTCGTCTGTTCGGGCAGCGTGCCAACATACGGGCCACGAAAAGAATAGAATATATGTTTACACGTAAAACTGCAGAGAATAAAGCAAATATCGCAGTATGAAACGGGATAGGAATTTCAATTAAAATGTCGTGATGTGAATATACATACACGATACCGATTTATTTAGACTTCCCTAGTTATTATTTTTTCACACAGAAATTTTCCAGAATGGCATTGCGCATGGTTTTAGGTTGATTTAAATTCATTGTATTGCAGTGCACTAAAACTGAATTTTCGTTTTTTAAACTAATATATGTTGATTTTTAAATTTTAGTAACCTCGTGAGCCGTCGTAACAATCAGTAACGCGTATAATATTCAACAAATTTGTCAGTTAAAAAGAAACAGGAACAGTTCACACGGAAACTTAGTTCTAATCTTATTTTGATTATGACTATATCCTACAAAGATAACAGTGCGGTAAATATGTATCTGAAAAGGACAACAAGTTGTTTTATTTTCGCCGCGATAAGAGTATAGTATAGCATGAAAGTAGCACATCTACTGACTAGCTCTTGATAGTCTTTGAAAAAACGTTACAAATTAAGGGACAGGGAGGGATGAGCTACTGATTAACCTTTTTACCCCTTGCCCGCAGTCGGATTTATCCGACAACTTATTAAGAGCCCATACCGCTTCGATCGTATTTAACGGACAAAAATGTTGTATTTTCAATAGTATTTTTTGTTTTCTCCTTTATTAAACTATGTGTTATACTAAAACATATGCGATAGAATATGCAACAAACGTTCACAATACATTACAATGACTTTTAAGTATTAAAATCCGTATTGATTTGTCGATTATTGAAGCAGGCGTCTAGTGCACGGGAACATATTTGAAAATGAAAAAATGAAAATGAAAAATGTTTATTTTCTTTAACTTATGGTACAAAGTTTTACAGTTAGTCGGAGTCCCCATTTAAGCATAATATTGCTTGTGTTTGAGGACTCCGCTCTTCCCTTGAGAACCAATACAATCGAACAATTTAAAGCAAAGCTTCCTTCTTAAGGAAATGTACCACACAACTGCTTCTTTCCCATCTATCTTCAGCCGAAAGACATTCATTGCAGGACAAAGACCACAACGACGAGCGTCTTTCACCGTTTTTTTTTCATGGACAGAGAATTGTCAGGTTGGAGACTTACTTGGCTTGGTCGCTCGGCTCTGCGGCCAGCGCCCGCATCTGCTGGAAGCTGCGGCGCACGTGGTGTATGTTGGGCAGGCACATGAACTGGATGTCGGCCGCCGGGTAGTACTGCTGGCACTCGCAGCCGCCGCCGCGGGCGCGGTTTGTTACCGCCGACGCGTATGAGCGCGCGTCGACTATAAGTAGCTTCAGTTGCTGTAACAATGTCAGAAGAAAATATGGAGATACGGTTTTTAACTACAACAGTGAATTAACGTGAGAGTGGAGGAAGCCAGAGAGGTATGTAAGGAAAGAGCATGTTGGAACTCTGTACTCTTAGTCTACCCCGAAGCGTTCTGGCATGATGATATAGATAGATAGTAGTAGATAGAGTCGGTCACTTGCGTTGGCCAGACGGATCTGGCTACTTACTTGGCCAGTCACTACTAATTGATCATTGGAACGGTCTCAATGGATAGGTAGATACGTAGATGATGATCAGGGCTTTAATTTGTTTATATATTTATATAGCGGATCCGGTCGATAACAGCGCCGTCTATCGTTTCCAACTATCGCTGAAAACCATTCAGTTGGCCCTATAAGTAAACAAAACTTCAAACAAAACTGGGGCTCAACTCTGCTATTTTTATGTTATTGTGATTATTACAGGCTGTAATAACAATTCAATTGATATTGTGCCTAAAGTTGGTACTCTATTATATCATCAATAGTATTATCAAACGATTACGATATTATTGTATATTGATAATAACAGAGTACTGAATAAATAAACAACTGAATTGTCATTATTTACTACATTACCAAATAACAACAATTTTTTAAAAAGGTATACCCATGCGCGCCCCTTACAGTGACACCGTTTAGTTATAGTACTAACTAATCTGTCAAAAATCAACAACTTCAATGTCAATGAACAACATTTTATTTAAAATATCAATAGCACAGTTAAGCCCCTGTTTAGTGGAAGAATTAAGAACATAAGCCTACCGGAATTTTATATATAAAGAAGAAAATAAAAGACAAGTATTTAAGTAGGATTACCTTATTGTTAGTAGGCGGCTGCGTGCCCCGGTCCGCGTTGCAGGCGCTGACGAAGGCGGCGAGCAGCCGCTCGTCCTCGCTGGAGCGCCAGCCCAGCCAGCCCACCTCGGGCTGCGACGAGCGCGCCAGCACGGCGCCGTTGCTGCGGTGGCGCCACACCACGGCCGGCACGCGCCGCATCGCGCGGAACCTGCCCACGGACACACTTAATGCCACTGCCGCCAGTCTCCGTCGAGGATAGGGCAGTTCCGTTACAGCGGCCACTGCTAACATTCAGCCACCAGCATATACTAGTCCACTGCTGTAAAAAGGCCTTCTCCCTCAAATCGAGGTGGTAAGGTCATACTCCACGCGGTCCCGGTGCGGTGCGGTGGAGGACCACATTGCTGGTTTATAATTACTTTACATTCGGACGGCGCAGACCGACGCAGAATTTATGCAGCGCTCATATATTTATATTGCTTATATTTATGAAATCTTTCGACATCAGATTATTTGCTACCCAAAATAATAGGAATATGTCCCTAAAGCAGTTTCTATGCTACTTATCCGGTAAAGCTGTAAAGGCCCCGCTGTCAACAATTTAGATCATTCACACATACACACACACACACACAATTCTCTGTTTTTATTACATTTTTTGTCTATTTTATCGTCAAATATTTCACTATAAACTATTTTCTTTTCTAAAGCTACAAAGAAGACCCCAAACTAACGACACCAAGTCGCGACTGTGTACTCACAGTCGCAACTTGGTAACTCCAAAACTGAGCGAGTTGGCGAAATGTTATCATTCGACTGTACTAACACTGTCAGTCCTACTCCCTAAGAAAAACCTCTAATGAAGGGAGCGCTGACCAGTAACAATGAAAGGTCCGTGGAATGAATATAATAAGCCTAGTTTGAACACAAAGCGTGTCGTAGTAGCGATCTCTGGGGGAAACCTCCTTCTTGCAGCTGATGGTCGAACCAGGTATGACGGTGAACGAGTGTTGTAGAATAGAGAAAGAGAGTGCCGTAGATCGATATAACTCTTCTTGAAATGCAGTTTGATTTAATCCAGACCCAATATTATTTTTTAGTTGTTATATTTTGTTCCAGGGTAGAACTCTTTGGAAGGAGAAGGGGGAGACCTTTGCCCAGCAGTGGGACACAACAGTTAGTAAAAAATATATATTTTGTAGTACAAATACGGTATCGTTCCCTAGATATAGTAACATAGTATTTAGCTCTTCGCAATATTGTTTATTAACTTACCGGGCGACCGAGTCAAGATCTTCGTCACAGATTGAGGCGGGTACGACTAGTAGAGGTGGGTACGAGGGACACAGTTTGTATTCTGCGTTAGCTGCCGTCACACGCCACGCGCCCCTAGCCGTGAAACCGAGTCGCTCCACCTAGAACAAAATGCAGGTGATTCAGATTCTGGTAGCAACTGCCACACAACAGCTGAACACACAATGCTTGTGTGATATTGATAAATGAGATATTCTCATAATTAAATAAGAATTGGCGATAAAGTTACGGCACATTATGTAACAAAAAAATGTAGTTTCTTTTGGGTTATCGAAAAATTCACAATTGTTTAATGATAAATGTGTTATTTTATTTTTAAGGAAAAGTTTATTATTATCTATATCACAATAAAGTCGAAGTCATAAAGCATACTTATTAATTGTTGATTTTAAGTGCGAGTGGTGAGTGCCTACCAGGCAATCATAACACACGAAGAGTACTCACTTCGGGACCAAACCAATGTCTTTGCGCTGATTGCGAAGCCCTCATCAGGGCTCTGTGAACTGAATTCTGTGGTTGTTCTTTCGCCCACGCTGCGTAAGCCGCTGCAAACGTTTCTTGAATAGACCCCATGGGAGTGAGTGCGGTATTCAACCGACGCCACCATTCTATGCACTGATCACCCGTGTTGAATGTGCATCTGAAAATAAATATTCGTAAATGTAGTTATAATTCATTAAATCATTTTACTGATTGGAGATCCGGAGATCCCTGAGTCCCTCCAAGTGCTGATGTCGTTCACCCTGGGGGTTTTTAGTCGGTAGGAATCGGACAAGCCCCTTGAGATTCTTCGAGGCTCGCGGGAGTCCTATGCAGGCTATTCTCCAGGTAAAAAAGGGACACATTGATACCTACCAGTCTTAAACTGATAACTAACTTAATTGAAGACTTCTTTACAAACTGGTACGAAACGAATATCTCGGATGGAACTTAGATAGTAACCACCATTATAAAGATAACAGTATATAGTTTAGTGAGAAAAAATACTTTATAATGACTGTGCTCTTCCTAATTATTAATTTAAAACATAGCTAATTAATTGTTTCGTTAACAACAGCGATGTACACAAGAAAAGTGTTTTATCTTTATTATTCGAGGAAATTTACAAGACCGCTTTCTTTGTCCAGTTACTATGTGCATATCAGACATTAGCCCCAATTTCGTGTTTCTACAGCACCTTATCAAAGTTGACACAGTGCAAGTTCTCAATACACGGAATGAATTAAGTATGAATCAATATTATGTGGTAATTATTGATTTTAGGTATAAAAATGTTCAGTAACAGCCCAGACTCTGGAATCGTGCCCGGTATAATGGTCATAGGCTCCCCCTACTACGATTCTTGTTTTTTTTATTTTAAGAATGTTGCCCCACATTGTTGGATTAATTCCTGTGTCGTGGGTGTGTTTACAAACATGAAAATTCACATACACAAATACCCAGACAGAAACAAATAATTGTGGATCACAGAAAGATTTGTCCCGTGCGGCAACCGAACCCGCGACTATTAGGCACAGTGGGCGGAGCGGCTTAAGCTCTTAACCACTGCGCCAAATCGTCCGTCGTTGGAAAGTAACATCGTCGACGAAATGTACACTTCTACCAACCCCTGCTTGAGGAATGTAGGCGTGATGATAAATATTTCATGTTTTTAGAAACATTTTCAAAACATGCACGTGGATTTTAAGCACAGTTCTTTAGCCTTATTAGCCCCGTTAGCACTTCGACAAACACAATATGTATATAAAAATAAAAAAAATCTTAACAGCTCTCTCGCGTGGTAATGTGCAGGGACACATAGGGGCTCTACCACACAAAATAAAACACACCAGGGCCTTATTCGCTATGACCACTTAAACACGAAACAAGGCGTGTTATCAAACATACGTCTTATTGGCGTGGAATGGTATTCTGTATCCCAATGTCAGATTTGAAAACATGACAAGGCTAGTCACACGCCATGTTTCGAACTGTCAAAATAACACTCTCTGCGCTTGCGTGTTATTGACAATATGTTAAACACATTCTAAGGTATGAAAATGATAATTCATGATCATCGGGTCGTTGCCGTAATAATAAACTATTACTTATATCCGGTTACATTGGAAAATTGTGATGGCTCATCTATTAAAGTGAACTTCTAAATTTCAACAATAGTGTACGCAATTATCTTAAAAATATGGTGTTTCTTTTTTAGTTTGTAGTTCAATGAGCTGGACGAAAGCGTCTATAGCCCAATTCACCCACCCACAGATGGAATTCGGGTACATCGATTCTTCTCGTAAAGGAAGGGCATATTTACGAGAAATGTGAGAAGAACAATTAAATAAATGCATTAGGAGGCCAAATTAAAACTACGATTAAAGAAAACAGATACGTATCTACTAAAATAAGTGTGACTTTTATTGTTTTACAAAGACTTTGTGTTGTGCCACATTATTTAAATTATGGCGAGGACATAGGTAGATGACAATGGCCTAAAATAACATAATGGGTTACTACTTTTCATTACATGTGAAATGCATCTTCTATTAGTAAGTCTAATTGTCTATCAAATGATATGCCTCTATTATGAATTTTGCATTTAAAATTACAATTTCTTTAACATGAAACTTCTTATACAGAATTGCTGATGGTTGAGAAAATATTACAACAATAACTCGGCACATCTTTGAAGGGAATGAAGAAAATTTGGTCTGAGCCATCTGCGGTGTGAATTTATGTAATTAAAGAAAAATGTTTTTATTTGAATTTATTTTTCAATTACAGATGCATAATAGTGGTTCAACCTCTCAAGGTTGAACCACTATTTATACCAGTCTGAAGGTATAACATAAAAACAATTTACCAATACCTAATGACTTGAATGTGATTATTGATTTATTATTCATAAATTCCTCGTTGGTCTAGTGGCAAAGCGCATCGCTTTGTGATCACGAGGTCCTGGGTTCAAATCCTAGGTTGGACAAGTGTAGTTTTTCTAACGACAACTTTCCAGTACGAGTCCGGAGTCTGGAATTGTGCCCGGTATATAGCAATAGGCTCGCCCCTATTACATGGGACCTAACATCGTCGGCGAAACGTGTGTGTACTCAGTACACCTCTGCCACCCCCGCTTGGGGAATATAGGCGTGACGGTGTGTGTGTTATTCATAAATCAAACTTGTTGATTTACCTATGACCTTTGTTTGATTTATGTAATACCTACCCCACAAGGCATCTCGATTGATGATGTAGATAGATTTACACACATACATTACATAAAACTGTATATATTTTAATTAATTGTATATATATCGTCGCTAGAGAGCTTCAAAAATCAGGTAAAAAAGCATTATTTATCTCTTTGTCCATTGGATCCTATTGCCATATCTAAATAAGAAATTATGTGTATGTTTAGTCATTTTGTATTGTATCACTATTATATCGTATTTTGTTGTGTGTGTGTATGTGTCTGCGTTTGTAGATTATATTTTAGTCTATATGTACCGCTAGCTATTTACTGTAAGTATGTTACTTTTTTTTTTAAACTATCTGTTTTTGACTAGTGCACCCCCTTCTATACTACGACCAAATAATTTCTCCATCCCAAGGTTGCCTGGAAGAGATTGCTTCTTAACGATAAGGCCGCCGATTGTGTTACATATAGTTTTCTTTTTTGTTTTTATCTTAACATGTTTGTTAGTTGTGCACAATAAAGAGTTATCTATCTATCTATCTATTTACAAAACAAAAACATTGAAATAAAAAATAAACACCGTCACGCCAGTATTCCCCAAGTGGGGGCAGAAAGGCAAACGGCAACTAGGCCTTGAGGGCGGTTCAGAGAGGAACGGCCTAGGCTTGGGCTGTCGCTATGGGGGAAGGCATATATTAGCATATATTAGTTCTCTGCACTGGCCAGCGGACAAGGGATTCTTCCACCTTGCCGTTAAGGTCGATGTTTAATTTTGGGATCGGTATCTGATAAGAGGGGAGTAAGGGTATTGGGAGGGTCGCTGAAACTACGCCGCGGGCGGGCCCATCCATTTTGTTTATTTTTTCTTGTGGTCCATTTTATGAACAAACATGGTTTGGAAATCAATGAATGAAAAAATAAATTAATATTTAAAGTGCTTTGTTTAATGTTAATTAAAGTTGCCTTTTTATACCAGGCCCTACTTATTTACATAGTTTTCAATAAACAAATACTTAAAACCATGTTTTAAACACATATTATACCTAAATTGGATAACTTTAAACCAGTATTCGAAAAACCGATTCTTTACCGATATAAACAGATGTAAGATTATGAAGGAATCCAGCAAAATCCCAATTTAAAAAAAAAATGCCGTAGACAACATTCCTTACGGTATACAGAATACCATTTTGTAATTCCACGCGTAAGCTCGTCAAGGAAGGGTGTTTATGTTTACTACTCGTTATGACACACGTTACTCGCGGGGAATCTCGTGTGGCATAGCGAATAAAGGCCTAGTTATCACATTATCGATTACCAGGCTCGCAGTAATAATGAAAAGTACTAACTTGTGTTGTCTTCCGTTTTTGCAGAGCACGACCAAATGCAGGAGATCGCGGATCTCCAAGGCATCTATGAGACGGAGTGGGATGGACGAGCCGGGACCGTTGTGGCGGCGCGGCTGGAGGTGAAGGCGGTAGTTTGACATGGCGATGGTCCCGCCGTCCGCTGTACGACCAACCCACTGTCGGCAAATCGTAAAATTCAATTGTTAGGCACATAGAATTATTAGTACCCACATTTGGAGTTAAGGTTCAGATATTTTTGAGAGAGAAGTTATGTGGTTTAAAATAATATTGTAAAACCTGCACCGCGAATTCAAAGTCGAGGTGATAATACAACTGATACCTAAAGCGTACGCATTTCCATCGGCAAATATGTGCATCTCATCATTTCTTACAATCCCGTTAGTTGTGTGTTTGGTAGAAGTCACGATAAAGGTTACGCGATATTTTACGTTATATCGAAGGCCAATATAATTTTACGTACGTCCGTTATTTATATTGTTGATAATAAGTACATACTATCTGTTTTTGTCTCAATAAATATCTATCATCATATGTAAGCAAGTTTTGTTAACTCTGGTAATTTAAAGGCACTGACGTCACTGGGTCATGTTGATAACGTGCAGTGGGTGCATCGAACTACTAGGAATGCAGAACTATGCTAAACATTATCGGTACATTTGCGGTTCGTTCAACTCGGTGCATTCGACCCGTTGACCTTATAGCCCATCAGCCATATTGGCTACTCAACATGGGTACAATTTAATTATCTGCAGTTGCTTACTGTTTCACAAAATACTTATATAAATGATTGAACTAATTATTGTACAATTGTGTTAAATGTGAGTGATGTCTACTTCATTAATTTGAAGTGGTGGTTTATACTTTATAAATAAATATTGTAACGATTTAACTAAGTACCATGATATTATATAATACAATTATTAGGATAAGCTATACCAACCATTTTTGAATGGGTCTCTAATTTTGTATTTGGGTATCTATTTTTAAATCATCCTGATTTGTATGTACATGATACCGTTTTTATTCTCAAACAAAATCATTAAGGTACCATGACGTGTTAAGAGGTTACAATAATTGATAACAACACGGTGCAATGTCTGCGCTACCGTTAACGTGTAGATAATGAAGGTAACAACGTCCATTAGAGATTTGTCTTCAAAATATCTTGTACTATTCACGTAATATATGATGAAACGAACGATATATTAGTACGATTGATTTTGATTTTACAATTATTGGTCATCTATGATTTACGCTTTCATTTCAAAAGGGCACCTTTAGCGCAGCGACTTACTAGCAAATCGTCCAAATGGTGTCTGCATTCATTTGAATTTTGGTGGGTTTAAATTAAGATGTGGATACCGGGGAAGATTTAGACTATCTTACCATGACTAAATAGACAGTGTCTTATCAGAATGAATAGTCAAGAGTCTCTGTAATCGGCGAGCGTGTTTGAGACGAACTATGAGAGTGGAAGCAGCCGGAGAGATCTAGAAAAGAACCTGCTGGATCTCTGCACTCTCTGCCAACCCCACACGGGGCCAGACCCCCTTGATGATATAGACAAAAACAGTGGAACGTGGAATTTTATAATTTCCTACTCCTCCCGTATTCTTATATTTCTAATTAAATTTGTTGCAGGTTCTAAGACAGTTAAAGCGCTCCCTGGGACAGCCCAAGGTTCAAACCTTGGTGTCACCTAAGGATACCATTGTGGATCCCGGCTTACATACACAGTGCCATGAATATGTGGAGGGCTTAGTCCGAAATAAAAATAGATAGGGTGTAAATCTACTAGTCACCTGCACGAATTCCCCGCATATCGGCGTGAAACCCGCATCAAGTCCCGCTTCGTCATAGTGGGTGCGCACGCGCGGGTACAGGTCCGCGGCGCGAACCCGGTGCGGCGGCGGCTCCGGCTGTGGTGGCGCGCGGTACCGGTCGCGGTCGCTCATCTCGCTCGTCGACGGCACTGCCTCCTGGTGACAAAAAGAGACAACATTATTTATATGTGACTGGTGTTAGAGTTGAATTTGACTGAAGAACAAAAGGGACGGTAGGAACACAATAGCGGGTAAGTAGAGCTTGTCAGGATCTAAGATTTCCCTAGAGAGGAAAGCCTAGTAAAAACCTGCCAAGAAGATGCAGATAAAGCTAACAATTAGCACGTGTCATCTATGATTTTGGTATGTTTTTTATACCGTCAATCTTGAGGAGCACGGTGTGAATAGCGGTCAGAAAGTTCCGAGTTCTTATCAAAGCAGCCGAGGGGTCAAGGGTATACAGTCCGAACTATATACCCTTGACCCCTCGGCTACTTTGTCACAGCGCATTCAGGCGAGTTTGCGTGTTTCCGCAACCTACCTGACGCTGTCGAGTTTATATGCCATCCTTTACACACAACAAATTTAGTAAATACAGAAGAACGTGACAGCAGCTTTCTCGATAGCGTTAATTAGGCTACGCGGAAATTTTTATGACTAGACATAGTCCATATTGAGTTTAACACGTACATTTTCACAAGGATGCCGGAAATGTCTTCTGAAATACCTCATTGATACGAATGCTTTGCTGCATGTACAACTCACCAATATATTTACACATACAGATACCATTTGTGACATTTAATGTAACACTTAATTACCAAATACGCGTTCACTTCGGCATCGGTGTTTCGATAAACTGAACTTTTGACAGAGATTCCTAGTTGGAAGGTATATTAGAAGGATATCGGTGCGAGCGAGTAAGGAATCGGCTTTCTCTTTCCTTATTTATTTGTACACATTATCGATATAGCATAAGTGACCCTTCGTTTTCTTGGAATGAATTACCTACATTTTACAATGTTTGTGATTGCTACAAATATTTAGTTTCTTTATAGTCTTAATGCTTGGTGTCCTGTAATAACAAGAATATTTTAAGAAAAAAATGTTGTTCTTATTGTCTATAGGTAAATGATTAATAACAATAAAGGCTGCAGTTCTATCTTATTTATAAAAAATACTAGGTTTATTTGAAGGGTAAGTCAAGAGTCTCCGTAACCGGCGAGCGTGTATTGGCCGAACTATGAGAGTGGAGGAAGCCATAGAGGTCTGTAAGGTAACCTGTTGGAACTCTGTACTCTGCTTACCCCGCAAGTGAACTGGCGTGATGATATAGAGAGATCGACTAGGATTATTCCTGTGTCGTGGCCTATTGATTTAACGCTAACCTAGTTGTGAACAACTAGGTTAGCGTTAGCGCACCACCTTGTTGTCATTCTTTTAGTTTAACCAGCTAACTACTAGGTGTTATTATTACAATAGTAAGAAATTAGATCAACTAAATTGCTCTTTATCAAAACTTTTCACTTACTTCAAGAGTTAATAATAATAATAATTCATTTATTTGCTTAGACAACTATGATCCATTATTTGTTAGTAAGCTTAAATTGTAGGTGTTAGTAGAAATTAATCAAATTAAATCAAATCAAATTAAATGAAATTAAATCACATTAAATGAAATTAAAACAAATTAAATTAAAATAAATTAATATAATGCACTACCATGCATCTTTTTATTAGACATTGCCATATAGGGGAGGCAATGTCTTCCGCCACAACCTTCAGTATGCTGTTGGGACTGAGCCTCACCGCTCTCACTAATGTCGCCGTCTTTTTCCTGATGATGGCTGAAAAACCATCAGTTTGGTACTGCGCAAACATCTCCGAGGAACTGCAAAACCGGGGTAGTCCCAGCAGCATTCTGAAGATATTGTTATATTGGATACGCAGGGCATCCATCGATTTTTGGAGTGGCGGACCCATAGATTCCCCGAGTAACTACCTTGACAGTACGCCTTAAAGAGCGTAATCTTAACGTCGTTAGAGCAACGGTAAAATCTACGGGTCAGCATATTACCTCTGACCCATAGTGCCCTGCGCTCCCTGTCAATATCTCAATGTCTTTAAGGTCGTCGGTAAGAATGTGCCCCAGATATTTGAAAGTTAAACTATCATGTTAAATTCAAGAATAAGATTCAACTAGATTTCGCTAAACTTAATAAAAATAAAATGAAAAACAGCATACGTATACTTTCCAGGCAAGCTTTCTATTCATTAGATGGACATTTGAACGAGAGTATGTAGTTGCTGCGCCAGCTGCACTGGAACACGGGTAACTTGTTCAGCATGACTTAGTTAATGTTTTTTATCTCTTTCGCTTCCTCTATTAAATGAGTATTATTGACTATAGATACTGTACTGAGTTCTTAGATTTACACGTGAAATAAAACTGTTTTTCGGATTTTATCGCGGTTTATTTTTGATTTTTAAGTTCCCGACGTTTAACAAAAATAATTAAGAAGTTTGAGGGTACCCCGGAACAACTATGACTTTTGGACGTCTAACAGTCATCCCGTGACCATGGGACATGGACACGAAATTGGACAATGTAGCAGATTTCTCTTTCGCTCTCCGTTGAGAAGGGCATCCATATAATATTAGAAATCGGACACCTAATCATTATTGTATTAAGCCCGCATTTACACATTACATATTGTCCAATTTCATTAAATTTAGGAGTCATGCTGAAAAAAAATATTAAAGCGTTTTATTTAAAAAGAGTAATCATTGAGTTTCTAGCCTTCCTCCACAGCAATAACATTCCTAAGTGGTGGTGAAATCCTTGTAGCATTGGTTTTTATAAATAAAACGTTTCCTAATTCTGATTTCATACACAATACAATACCAATCATGCACGTGGCACCGGTCATATCGTTTGTTGTAATTGCCTGGCAACAAATCCACTCAGTAGCCGGCTTAGTAACTACTTCGTGCAATGGCGCCTTCGAAATTTCTATTGGTAGTGTGTGTGTGTGTGTAACATAATTGAGTGAAAACGTGTAACCAAACCTGTTTAATAAGCGGAAGATGGATTGATGCGATCAATTAGCTTCTGACGTTGCACAAACATTTGGCAATTAATTCTGATATGCAGCGTTTAAAATCTCTTTGTTAACATTTTTCTTTTATCTATCTATCTTTTCTTTTATATATATTCGTAATTTACTGCAAGGCATACGTAAACCTCCTCCCTTTTGTGCCATTTTTCGCAGTCCTGTGCCTACCCACCCCAAGTTCTTCCGCCAACTCTCCATATGTCATCTGCCCACCGAGTCAAAGATATGCTCATTCACCTTTTGTCAGTTTTTTTTCTTTAGTTTTGGAATTTTAGTGCTTCGTAAATTGATAAGGGGAGATTATGTTGTGACAATTGCATTATTGAATAATTTGTTAGGACTGGCTTTTCTTGGGGGTAGGCAGATAAATCTTTACAATATTGAAATCTCCAACTTATAAGTTAGAAAACCGCGTGGCATAGTGATTTTGATGAACGTGAAGTCATAGCGACGAGCACGTATGATAAAGTTGCATATGAACTAAGAAAGAATGAAAAAAAGATAATAATTTGTTCACTTATTATCTTTTTTTCATTAACCACCTACCTTGATGTCAAGGGCACAGTGTATAGAATTACAAGTTATATTGGTTTATATTTATATGGGTTTATAAGCAGTAATAGCCATAGACCGTTGGACTGCAAAGTCGGAGGTCTCGGATTTAAACCCAGGCAAGCACCTCTGTCTTTTCGAAAACACATGTTTTCGAAAAGACAGAGGTGGCACATACAGCAGTGTTAGCCTAGTGGTTAGACCGTTGGACTGCAAAGTCAGAGGTCCCTAGTTCAAATCCAGGCACCTCTGTCTTTTCGAAAACATGTGCGTGTTAAAAACTAACTATCACCTGCTTTAACGGTGAAGGAAAATCGTGAGGAAATCTGCATGCCCTAAGAGTTTCTCGAAGGGGTGTGAAGTTCGCCAACCCGCTCTGGGCCAGCGTGGTGGACTTTGGCCTAAACCTTCTCAGTTAGAGAGGAGGCCCGTGCACAACGGTGGGACAGTTTCTTAACAGGGCTACTATTATTATTATTGGTTCATTTATTGCGGCAGTGAAAAACCTACAACTCAGTACCAGTTATAGCACGAGGTAATAGATAGCTTGACAGGCACAGATTAAAAGTATGACTGTGTGATTAACCACAATTTCACCTCGATTCAATTAAAACAGATAAAAATGAGTAAGTACTCACAATTTCCGCCTCCTCAACAAACACCCATTTATATGTATCTGATAATGTATTAACAATACTGTTATACATCGTCGTATAATTAAAGGCACAGTAATTAACTCAATTGACGCCACAGCACTGTGCTTGGGAATACCAACTGCTAGGCAAGGATGCCCCGTGAATAATTATTCTGTGTCTACCCTCAAATGTTTTCATAATCTATATACCGTTACACGAAACAGGTGGATAACTACCTTTGTTAAGTTTAATCATGATTTTTGTTTTAACAAATATTTATCAGAAAAAAAATACGATACGATCGACTGCCTCGTTGGTCTAGTGGCAAAGCATATCGCTTTGTGATCACGAGGCAGGACCTCGTGATCACAAAGGTTTAAATCAATTCAAATGTAGTTTTGCTAACAAAACATCCCAGTATGAGACGGGAGTCTGGAATTGTGCCCGGTATATGGCAATATGCTCGCTCCCTATTACATGGGGCCTAACATTGTCCTAAAACCTCTGCCACCTCCGCTTGGGGAAT
Organism: Phalera bucephala; assembly: GCA_905147815.2. Lineage (NCBI taxonomy): Eukaryota > Metazoa > Arthropoda > Insecta > Lepidoptera > Notodontidae > Phalera > Phalera bucephala. Next base: position 6,116,271 of record LR990629.1, on the reverse strand, counting down.
AAAGGCGTGACGGTGTTTTTGATTTTTCTTTTATTCGAATAAAACTGATAACATTCGATTTTTGACTTAAAAAAAGCATTTATTTACAATGATATATAATTAGGAATCTGAAGGACCCAGTATTTGTACCAAAACAATAAAAAGCAAGATTATTCTGTTATCTCTTTTAGTGAATTAGGGGAGAGTAGGTCAAGGTGCTGTGATAAATGTTATAATATGAAAAGTCAAAATTAAAAATAATATAAGTAAACATCGTATAAATTCAGTCTTGGCAAAACCGATCTACACGCTGAGAATAAAGAAATCTTACCAAGATTTTGGGTCGCATATCTTACTAAACGTGTCTACAATGCCAATAAAAAGAAAAGAATCACATATACCAGTCGTAAACAGAATATTTAAAGGTGGTTTATAAGCCGATCACGCGCGCTGGAGCATACCTGTCGGCTTACTGGATACATGCTGGACAAGTTAGAAAGCGACCTTGCGCTTACCTAACGTTTTCTACTTTGCGTGTATTACGCAGAAATACGTACGTCGTATGTGAAATAAAACGATGTAGATTTACGAGGATAACACAACGAACACAAAAGTACAAGGCCTCCGTCTGTCTCTTTCCTCTCACCGTGTGTATTTTGGATTTCTTCTTGTCAAGGTTTACAGCTATTCTCAAAATGTTTTTATTGTATTTAAAATACTGTGTAATGACTTTACTGCCATTTCATATTGTGTTTACAAAATCAAGTTACTGCAATTTTCTACCGTATAATAATTGTACTTAAGTAAAATACATTCAAATATTTAGGCATCGGAAAGGTCATAGTGGCATTTTAAAGTACACATTTTTATTGCGTACTCACTGTCTCGTTGTTGGCTAATACCTCAAGCACCAGGCAAGCATGACCATCGAGTGTTGCAACAGAAGTTTCTTTAAACACTGACCAAAACTGCGTCCAGATCCAGCGGAAGCCAAATGATCGTTTTAATGCATATAAATTGAAGTTTCATTGAGCATAAACAGACTCTCAGATAACCAAAAGCATTTCGAAGTTATACTGATTGATTACAACGCCGCCGGGAATTACCACTTTATTTCTGGTATTTAGGGAAATACCAGAAATAAAGTGATTAAAAAATCTCGACCTTACGAATTATGTTTCAAGCATTAGGAAATGTTATTACAAATATGATGATTTATCAAGTTAAGAATAAATAATAAATTGTATGTTCTATGGGTCACTAGACAATATAATAGACAAACATGATAATGAAAGTAGAAGGACGAAGATCAGCTGTCTAGATATCATGAATGACCTATCACGATTCACGATGAACTTGATCATGTTTTCCTAGGAAATGAAATCCTGATGCATTTCTCAATTTTAATATAGTTACGATATTTTACATGCAAAATGTATTTTTACACATTTATTATTGAGGGTATGTAAATAACACAAGTTAATAAGTTACAATAAATTTTATATACATACTATTAAATTAGTGATATTTAGATTTTTTACTATATTAGAAAGAGTCAAGAAAAAATGGACGCGATGAAATTACCAGGACTGTATAAGCAGCAGCTAGTTATACTTGTAAAATTATACAACAGTAATATACAATAGTGTTAGTATGTGTGACTAACAGCACCCACGTATTTTGTAAAGACTAGTAAGTTAGAGAATAACTTCCACTTGGCATCTAATATGGGCCTTATAAGTTTATTTATACGATGTCCGTGCAATAAACTCCGTTTTCCGCCGAGGCCTTAATTGGTGTTACATTCCGGAGTAATGATGTAATACGCAGTGGTTCATGTGCTAGCAGCCTGAACTTACATGGACCGGGGCTATGATTCATTGTGTTGTCTTGTAATGCTACTTTAGTAGACTAATATTTTGGTTGTTTTGATTGCAGTTGCAGATAACATAACATAACATTCATTAAAAAGGTTAACAGGGCAATCGATATAACGGAGAACATTATACCTTACTGTAAATTTTTAATCATCATAAAAGTTACTTATGAATAGAGCGAGGGAACGGACGTTATGGGGGCCAAGTAATTTCTAAATCCGGAAACCAATATCTCAGATAGCAGCCATTCAAGCGAGGTAACTCTCTAGTGCCTTATCGAAGGAGGACGGATTTGGGCTGGGTGTTGTCGGAAACAAAAAAACAGCATTTTGGTATAGTGGCATCTATATGTCAACAGCCCCCAACAAGTAACTACTGCCCCCAGAAGGGTTGACGAATGGTAGGCGATGCGAAGTCATATTGCGCCGACTTAAGTATCAGTAAGGAAAAGTGTAAAGGTAAAATAGTTACTAGTAGTAGTAATTATTTTCGTGTAGGTACAGGTATCAGATGCTTTTACGTTTTAGGAGACGAGGCATGATTAACAAATACATGACGAATAATGAAATTGCGCTTTAATGTTGAAAGTAAAATATTAGGCAGGCATGACCGTGGGCGTCTCGCCCACAGACCATTTGGCGCATTCACCCTGTGCAGTTCAATGAACACTTTTGCTGACAAAAAAGGCGACAGACACTCAAAAAACTAAACGCTTTTTGTGAATACGAACGTGTTAAACTACGCCATTACGGACCGTTCTGTCATTGCATAAGAAAGAAAATAGCGTACATTTTTGCGCAATGAGATAATCAGGTGTGTGTCGAGCAAGAAAAACTAGATCGAAATCGGAGCCGCCTTTTACACAAAGCATAACGTTTGGTTTTATTGTGAGCTCTTTACACAAGGCTGAATCGCAATTTCAGACAATGGCATTATTTTGAAAGGAGTGAGTCGGGCTCTGGTCTGTTTTCATGAACTGTAATATCTGTAAATAAACAACGGGATGTTTGTTTAAAACAGAAACTCGGGTACTAAAAACTTAAATCATTAAAACAGTCATTAAAGGAGTACGGGTGGGCGCCTAGCTGTGATAAACCTGCGGACTATGAATGCTCTGTCGAGAGTGAAGCTCGTATTGGACGAGGATACATTAATGCTGGTGGGTTAATAGTTGAATTACAAGCGTAGGTCGTTCACCTCGTGTACCGATGGATGGTAAACATAAAAACACCTCGCCGACTTTGTGGTGCCCCCGAGGTTATAACGTATCACACATCCCAATTAAGTTTCTCGAATACGGACAAATATTGGTTATTTCTATAAGTGCCTATATCTATAGTATGGATATTGGATATGGATAACGATTTAGTATACATCTTGTAAGTTCTTCTTATTTACCTAAAAATGGGAAATGGTAAGGCAAATGATAATGACTGATATCTTGTGCATTATGAAAATAGGTTTTCGAGGAATTAGTAGTTATTCCTCATTAACGTATATTTTTACAAAAATGTGTTTGCCTACTTTAGAAAAAAGTTATAACAATTTTTCTGAGGACTAATGTTTAGCAAAATTTAGTTTTATAGATTTCATGATCGTCAATTAATGTCTTGAAACAAATTAGGCCAATTTAATTGATAAGAACATAATGTTAGGTAACTGAACTATTTTTAGAAAGATATTGATTTTTTTTGTACTGAACATAAATTCTACATAATTCAATACTGTTATTAATTAGCTGATTTTAAACTGTAAGAAGTTTTTTGCAGTATGAGCCACAGCTGTGTTCTTTATTTACATTTTTATTAAAAACATATAGTTTATCTCAAAAATCAAAACATGCTTGTAAAGGATTCTTTTCTGAAATGGCAAACAGTTTCTTTTTGACTTTATTCTAATTGATAAAAAATAACTGTACTCTTTGCCTACCCCGCAAGGGATCTGGCGTGATGATAGATAGACACATAAAAATAAATCTGCAAAACAACCTTGCAAAATACGCCAGCTGAGTACCAGGAGAGCATGTTTATAGCGGAGTAATGAATCATTGTAAGGCCGTATAAAATCGGCAAGGACGGTACAAGCTATCACGGCGTATTAGGCAATGGCGCGATGGTAGGGGCAAGCCCTCGCTCGTAGAAACCTCAAGCATGACTAATGCAACGGTAGTGTGCGTAGGAGATAGAACGAGATCTTTTGAGGTCGACATGTGGACATATCCGCGTGTCTGACTGATTATTAAGGTGTTAATACACGATTAGAAACGTAGACTATATGATGTACGGACTACTGGTGCGGGAAACCTAATAACAAGTGACATGCGTGAGCATTGAACTCGTACTCGTGCGAGTGCCTCAACCCGCACCATTTACTTGCACCAGCGCCTCATCAGAATTGAATGTCTTTTTGAAATTAATAAAGAAAAAGTTGATAAAACAATAACTCAATCTTCACATCCGTATTGCTTGTCGTCAACGAGTTTTCTGGTGGATGTTTATTCCAGGGTCTAATATCAATTAAAGCAATCGGACCACCTTTATACTATACTGAACCCAACGCAAAAAGAATCATGAAAATTGCTCTACAATTGACGTGAATAACAGTGAACTTACATTAAAAAAATATATGCTCTTTTTTTGAAATCGGTTAATAAAACAAACGGGAAACAATTGCATTTATTTACAGAGTATAGAAATCATATTAGTGATATGATTACTGCTCTAGATCATATCAATAAGGTAATAAATAACCCTTATAACCCGTTATAACCATATAAGTGTGCGATGCGAGATCAACAAACTAAGAGTTTAAAGAAACAAATATATTAGACATTTTAAAATTAAATACTACATAGAAACAATATTTTACGAGATACAATTGATTATATTTATACTTTTATCCTACCTATCTATCTATATAATTACACCAGTTCCCTTGCGGGGTAGGGAGAGAGTACAGAGTTCCAACAGGTTCTTTCCTTACAGACCTCTCTGGCTTCTTCCATTCTCATGGTCTGTCATACAGGCTCCCCGGTTACGGAGACTCTTGACTTGCCCTTCAGATAAGACGCGGTATATCACTTTTATCCTAAATGAATGAAAATATATACTTATTCTTCATTCATGGAATCATTCATGTCATTCAACCCAGACGGTGGCCGCGTTGCATTCAAAGACCCATTCAAGGTTTAGTACTGACATTTGTGAATTCCTGATACGTATTAATATTTGATACGATTGATGGATAAACGAAGCCCTATGATGAACTCTCTGCCTACTCATTTGAAGATGTGTGAATGAAAGTTGATTCGTTGGTCTGGCGTATGGGGTGGCTGGCAATCACGATGTCCTGAGTTCGAAACCAAGGTCGAAAAGTGTTATTAGATTTACACTATCAGCCTATACTGCCCACTGCTGGGAAAAGGCCTTCTTTTACAAATCGAGGTAAGAGAGTTCAGGTATACTCCACTACGCGGACCCAGAGCGGATTGGTGGAGTCAAGTTAGTGGCCATCTGCTGTTGGAACTTATCAAGCCGCCTATAAAGCTTCCAAATCGGCTTAACGACTACAACATTAAGTGGTAACCGGGACTAACGGCTTAACGTGCCTTCCGAAGCACGGAGACGCTTGAATATGAAAATGCCACAACGGTCACCCATCTCAGGCCGACCGAGTCGAACGCTGCTTAACCTTGGTGATCGGTAAGAACACCGCGGTCTGACAGCGCTACGAGCGCCTCCTCCTATCAGATTTGTGTATCAAAAAATCTCGACAGCAATTGGGATCGGTCAGCAGTCGGTCTATTAATTACTCTGTAATATGGCAATAGGCTCGCTGCCTATTAAACTGGAACCTAACATCTTCGGCGAAATGTGTTACATACACTTGTGACTTGTTGTGTTTGGCCGCGAGACCTTTACAGCTTCACCGGAAAAGAAAGCGAGCGTGCAACCACTACACTCCATCCAGAACACACCTATGCGTCCCCCGCTTGGGAAATGAAAGTGTGACGGTGTATTTCTCTGTATAGGTGGATCTTATCTTAAAATGCTTAAATAAATCAGAAGTCAGCCACAGATTTAACACCGCCACATCTTCCTATAAAAAAAACAACACCGTCACGCCTATATTCCCCAAGCGGGGGTGGCAGAGGTGTACTGAGTACACCCACGTTCTGCACTTCTTCTCTATATAAACTATAAGTGTGGGAAATTTCATACTCCTCCGTCCGCGCAATTTTCGTAAAAATGTGTACAAAGTTTTTGCTTCACGTATTAATATATAGATTTAGACATTTATTTGCGTTTTAAATTTAAAAAAATCGAGTAGCTACGTTATAACATAAAAGTATATACACAATATAAGTGTATAGCAGATAGACACATAATTCGTGTTTATATTTTGCAATGGCATTGGTTTTTGTACGTCAATCTTCGTCGCACATAAAAGATTAAACACACTTCCTGTGCATAGAATAACCTAGTTGAGCTCATGTGATCCTAGTTGAATGCAGCTATGACGTCAAGTGTATCTTGATGGCTTTGGCACACTCGGCGTAACCTAGAGTTTTATTCGATCAGCCAAGTCTCACGGGACAGATACGACGCAAACAAGAGTGCCAACATTTGAAGTCTTGGGTTATTAAGTTTTATTGACTGAAATAATGTATTTATTTGTTAATTGTTGACATACACAACTAGCCTTATGACATGAATCATCTATACTAATATTATAAGGAGGAAAGATTTGTATTTTTGTATGTTTGTAACGAATAAATTCAACAACTACTGGAACGATTTAAAAAATTCTTTCACCATTTTCTAATGGTGAAAGAATTTTTAAATCGGTGCTAGGGTTATCTCGGTTAAATCGGTCAAAGGTAGCTTTCTAGCTACCTTATCCAGAAGTAACATAGGCTATAACTAACATAGAACCGGTAGGTGGCGCTGTTGTCGACCGGGCACGAAGTCGCGGGAAACTGCTAGTAATACATAAAGTCAAGTTATAGCGAATTCATTTAGAAACCCTGAAATAATGTCTATTCTGTGAGCAACTTAATTTAGTGTGCGCAAGGCGCGCGCGTGTGATTGGCGCTCTATTGAGTAAGTTGGTTCTACCGCTCGGCACCGCCAGCAGCTGCGGCCGCCGCTCTCACACATAGTCGTCAGGCAGCCACAGACCTATTGTTTGTAAAACCCTTGGCTTTGTACATTTTCCGCGTAACAGTTTAAAAATATAGGACACAAGCGCGTAATCCCTTCTCATTTCCCGATTAGTACGTCACTTGTAGCTGAAGCCAGTGTTGCCAACCATAATCTTGTACTTTCGTAAAGCCAACCTACATATTACTTTTCTTTTTGCATGATTTAAAATAATGTTGGTCATAGTGTCATCTTTAATCGTCTATATTCTATTTCAGTCACACTTTATAACTTAGTAAATAAACCATTACCATTTTTGATGTTATAGTTGTGATTGCAATCTATAACAAGTGTGAAGGCGACAGTATTTCTTAAGAAAATGTCTTAAGTGAAAAGAGTTTTAAAGATTGATTGGAATAGACTATATGTCACCTACTTAAAAAAAAATCAGATTGCACTTAATGCAGAGTGACTGAATTAATTAAAAAACCCAGTTGTTGAGGTCAGGCTTTGACCCTGTTGTTTTCGAACCAAGCCTGGTTATCACTGCTCAGCGGTATAAGTACGAGGTATGTACGTACATAATGTAGACACAGATGCGAGTAAACATCGTTTCGTAATGAGTCACGAGACTGGCTCATTACTTGCACAACAACAGACTTTGTGCCACCAATTACAGCTAATCCCCCCCGTACATATAATTACCCCCTACCGACGGACGCTATTTGATTCAATATTCAATATCCCTTTTGTTGTGCGAGTTCCCACTGCAAAGCTGGAGGCATTCATAAGACGAGTTCTGGCCGAAGGTCGTATCCAGAAGATTTAGTGGGAGACTGAGAGACACCCCTCAACATACAGCGCAACATGCAGCCAGCAACACATGTTACTTAGTTTTTAAGTTTGTATTAGTCTGTAAGGTATATATTCTATGGGCCTGTAAGTTGCACAAATTTATATTTGTAAAATTTCAGTTGCCTGAAGTAAATGATCATTTCAGCCTATCCTTGTCCACTGCTAAACAAAGGCCTCCCCAATCGCTTTCCAGCGTAATGCTGTCCGACGCCACCGGCATCCAACGAATTCCTGTGATCTTCACAAAATCGTCGGCCCATCTGTTAGGCGGCCGTCCTACGCTGCGCTTGCCAATACGTGGTCTCCACTCTAATATCTTTCTGCCCTAACGCCCGTCCGGTCTTCGTGCTATGTGGCCCGCCCATTGCCACTTTAGCCTGCGAAACGCCGAGCATAGCATCTTTCCATAGCTCGCATAGCATCTTTCCATATCTCGCTGAGCAACTTTGAGCTTTTTTATGAGACCTATTGTACGAGAACACGTCTCTGAATTAAATGACTTATTATTATCATCACGCCAAATTCGTTGCGGTGTACGTAGAGAGTACAGAGATACTACAGGACCTTTCCTTACAGACCTCTCTTCTTTTTTCCACTCTCATAGATCGTCTCATACACGATCGCCGGTTACAAAGACATTCATCAAAAGTCATGTGTCATTAATCAAATAAAAATCGCCACACTATTATTTCCCAAAGGGAGGTGTATCGATATCAGATCTCAAAATATGTCTTTTCAAATTGAACTACAGCTGATAATCTTGAACTTTAACTGACCTCTGTATTGGAGGACCTTACACTATTAAGGACAAATGCGTGATATTTGTATACATAGGAACTAAGAATGACGATACAAATTTCATCAAACAAAGGATCCCGAATGATTCATCGTGACACAAAACGAAGTGAACGTAGTTAATATAATCGTAGTAGGGGATGCTGTCCTTATCCCTCTCATTGAGCGCGGCCACGTCACCGGCTGCAATGCAATTATTGAGTCTCAAGGTTAAGGACTCTTGCGTACCGTTATGTGCTAGTATACTCGTATTATTGTGTCTGATGGAGCCGAGTTCGCCGTTCGTCGGTAGTAAAGATGAACCCATATAGAATCGACAAGTAATTTATAAATAAGACTGTTCCTGGACATTTATGCGATCTACTATTAAATACTTTCTTTACTTAACTAATAAATACATACGGGCATGCGTAATAAAGAAAGACATGCTCATAAAAATGTAGCGACAGAAATGTTTTGATCATTATGTTTTCTTATAAACAACAAGCAAATAGTTAATGACTTATTTCCAGTGCGACTGCTCTACCTTTACATTATGCTGCATGCTGTGCAGTGATTATCTACAGATTGTCTACACAGCATGCAGCATATACTTCTTCTTCTAGTTTATCAACTTCTTAGTAGACATAAGGTATACTAAAATGAAAAAGTAAAAGCGAAGAGAATAAGAATAGCTTCTAGTTAAGGGACAAGGTCAGCAAGATATGTATGTATATGGATACAATGTTTTGGTTGCCATTTACTAGGCAATCATAAGTATCAAGCGTTAGCTTAACAGCTCACCAACCTGTGAATATTCAGGCGAGGGTGGTCTCGGCGGGTATTTTGAGGCCATGCGAGCGCCAGCGCCACAGCCTTGCGCGGCCGCAGGCTCATCCTCGGGGTAATACAAATGCACGAAGTCCTCCGTGTCCAAAAACGTATTGATCAGCATAATCCAAGATATAAACGATAACTAATAAATAATTTAACACAGTCTAACAGATCAGACTTTACGAGCACTATACACTAAACATCACTGTTGTAGGAAGCACACCATCCGGCACACGTCAGTATTATAACGTTCCATGATTTGGTTCCTGATATATAGCTATTTTTAAATAAATAAGTTAATAGATTCACTACACTTGTATAAAATCACATTTGCACCGTTCAACCGCACAGTTATCTACTGAAAATGATAATATATTTGTCAGCGTTTTTGACACTACTATTGTGGGCTGTTATCGTCGACCGGATCGAGGTCTTTGCTGCGGTTTATCGGCGACGACAAAATAGCTGTTTAAAGGCCACCAGTCCATACATGAGGACAAACATTCCGTCTTAAGAGTCCTTAGACAAATATTAGTATTCCAATTCGATTTTAGTATTTAATTTTGAATTTAAAATTGTATATAATATTATAATATAAAATTTTATAATAGTATTTAATTTTAAAAGTGTTTTTATTTAAAATCGGTACTTAAGTAGTATATTTGCTTGAATTCAAACTATGTGTATTAATGAACCGATTTTGCTAGAATCGAAGCACAAACCAGATTTTTTAAATTATTTATACTTTATAAATCGATGAATGGGTCATTAATTGGCCCTAAATTCAGTTATTATCCATTGGTAATAACGCCGTAATTAGGCACTAGCATGTTTTTTTTTGTAATCGTAAAAAGGAATTTATTACAACACATTTACATAATTAACTTAAAATACAAATCTTTTTCATATCTTTTCTGATAAATGATGTTAAGATATTGTTTTATTTTAATATTACCTACATTATGCTCCAAGAATGCCGTCACTGATATAACAGGTGTTCAACGGCATATAATTGAACTTTAAAACCACTTTGCCCAATATAGTTATTTCCTTAAAAACACCATAAATGTCGACGGCATGTATATCGTAATTTAAAATTAAAACGATATACATAGATACAGAATAGTGACCTCAACTGACTTTATCATCTAATCGATAAGATACCTCTAGTAGATCTTGCCTGCTTGCCAGTTTTTTTTTTATTATTAATATACATGAAATAAAACTATTTTACGGATTTTATCGCGGTTTTTTTTTTATTTTATTTTTAGTTCCCGACGTTTCCCGACGACGTAGATCAGACCAATAACAACAAAAATAATTAAGAAGTTTGAGGGTACCCCGGAACAACTATGCCTATTGGACGTCTAACACCTCAGTCCCTCCCGTGACCATGGGTGCTGCAAAGCACTCGAAACGTCGGGAACTAAAAATAAAAAAAAAAAACCGCGATAAAATCCGTAAAATAGTTTTATTTCATGTGTAATATTCGCGTAAATCTAAGAACTCAATATTATTAATATAGGTAAGAAAAATCGTTCAATTTGATACTCTTTCTTTTATGATATGAAGTTACACTATTTTACTGCCTGAATCTAACGCGAATAGCATTAATAAACAATTGTAATATGCTTCAATTAACAGTCCTTAAAGCGAAGCTTATCTTGAGAAAATACTATACGAGGATACTTGGTCACATTTTATTAAAGATTATTTATACGTAGTACAATAGCAGTGTCATAAACGAGTAATTGATAGCCTATTTTCAGGTCACATGTACACTCGTGCGCGGTGTGATGGAGTTGCATGACGTCATCATAATAACATGGTGTTTATTTATAGAAGTGGCGCTATCTGTGCCGTGTAAAGCGAGACTTGGTTACTAATAAATAAATGATCATTAGTTTTTATACACACCTAAGTCAGAACTCTTGCTGCTTTAGAAATTCATTGTTTTAATTTAAGGGGGAACCGCGACGTTTCTTTTACTCCATGCACTTCGAGTAGTATATGGATTAGCTACTTCATATTTCGAAAGATGTTTTTTGACTCTATATTAGAATACACTAAAAATACACATTAAAAGGTTTACACGATAAAACAAAATTTTCACGATAGAAAACATCAAATTTATCTTATTATAAGCCTACACTGCAGGGCGAAGGCCTCCCCTACCTTCTTCCACCTGTCCGGGTCCAGTGCAAGCTGATGCCAGTCCTTGTCGTAGGAGGCAAGCTCTTTGTCGTTTTCCGCCTGGAGGCACCCACTGTGTGGTTGTTTTAGCCCAAAACGCATCCGAAATGCGGCAGATATGTCCGGCCCAGCTCCATTTCAGTCTTGCAGCTGAGTGGCCTACGTCAGTGATTTGTGTTTTAAAGCGCAGAATCGAGTTTTTGACACAATCTGTAAGCTTTACTCCAAGGAAGCTACGCTCCATTGCTCGTTGGCAAACCTCAAGGGTGGACTTTTGACGATCAGTTAATGACCAAGTCTGTGCTCCGTACGTGAGGGTGGGGAGAATGCACATGCCCATGAGTTTCCTTTTTATTAAAACCGGGAGGCGATGCCGCATTGACTATCGGTACATTGAAGTGTTGAAGTGCTTGTATAATAACGCTACCATGTCAGTCCGAGTTCGGGGGCAGTTCACGAAGGCGATCCCCATAAAAAGAGGAGTAAGGCAGGGAGACGTCATTTCTCCGAAACTGTTTACGGCCACCTTAGAGGACGCCTTCAAGCTCTTGGAATGGCAAGGACTTGGCATCAACATCAATGGCGAATACATCACTCACCTTCGATTTGCCGACGACATTGTGGTCGTGGCGGAGTCGCTGGAAGATCTAGGACGAATGCTGGATGACCTCAACAGAGTATCTCAACAAGTGGGTCTTAAAATGAGCATGGATAAAACGAAAATAATGTCTAACGTCCATGTCGTACCCACCGCACTCACCGTTGGGAACTCTACTCTTGAAGTTGTCGACGAATACATTTACCTGGGACAGGTAGTCCGGTTAGGTAGGTCCAACTTTGAGAGAGAGGTCAATCGACGAATCCAACTCGGCTGGGCAGCGTTCGGGAAACTGCGCAACATCTTCTCATCCAAAATACCTCAGTGCCTTAAGACTAAAGTTTTAAGTCAATGTGTGTTACCAGTGATGATATATGGATCAGAGACGTGGTCTCTTACAATAGGTCTCATAAAAAAGCTCAGAGTTGCTCAGCGAGCTATGGAGAGAGCTATGCTCGGCGTTTCTCTACGCGATCGAATCAGGAATGAGGAGATTCGTAGAAGAACCAAGGTCACCGACATAGCCGTTAAGATTAGCAAGCTGAAGTGGCAATAGGCGGGCCACATAGCGCGTAGATCGGACGGGCGTTGGGGCAGAAAGATTATAGAGTGGAGACCACGTATTGGCAAGCGCAGCGTGGGACGACCGCCTGCCAGATGGACCGACGATCTTGTGAAAATCGCAGGAAGTCGTTGGATGCAGGTGGCATCGGACCGGTTACGCTGGAAAGCTATTGGGGAGGCCTATGTTCAGCAGTGGACAAGTATAGGCTGAGATGATGATGATGATGAAAACCGGGAGAGCTGCCTGTATTAAATGTTTTATTGCCCAGTAGTTCTTCCAGGCGTTTTCGGTACGTCGAGCAACTTCTTTATCTTGTCTCGCCTTGAAAGAAACTAATTGGCCAAGATATACACACTCGTGGACATATTCAATCTCTAGCTTACGTTGCACGCTATTGGTCATCAGCTTTGTTTTAGTCACATTCATTCTAAGTCCAACCTTAAGGCTCGGCTGCAGACGAGGAGAAAAGGACAATATCATCGGCAAAGCGCAGATTGGTTAATCGTCTTTCGCCGATGACGATGCCTTTGTCCTCCCAAGCTGTGTTGACGTTTCGGAAAACTTCTTCCAGCGTAAAAGCTTTGTAGACAATGGGTCATCTTGTTTGACTCCCTTTTAGAGGATAGGAAAAGAAGACCCAGTTGTATGAATATGGATGGATGCAGAGCTATTGTTATATATTTTTCGGAGTAGGTGGATACAAGTCGGTTTTATTTCCTGTTTTTCGAGGGACTCAAATATGGCTGTGTGTGACAAGCTATCGACGGCCTTGGAGTAATCTACAAATGCGAGGTAAAGCGGTAAGTTAAACTCTTGGTGCTTTTCTATTAGTTGATTTAGGGAATGAAGATGGTCAGTAGTTGAGGGCCGCGTCGAAAGCCAGCCTGCTCAGGTGGTTGGTGGAGGTCTAATTGGTCAGATATGCGATTCTCTATTACTTTTATAAAAAGTGTGTGTTGGACGATCTGCCTATCTCCATTCCCCGTATAGAATACTTTAAGGATCCGTTATTCACCAAAGCAGTACGGACGGCTTGTAAATTGTGGTATTGAAGGTCTTTGCGAATACTTCTCTTCACTTTCCGATCAAACTCTTTATAAATGAAAGTTTGTGAAGTTGCTAGCTGGCGTTGTTCAATAAGACAAATGGTGTCACTGGAGAGCTTATTGTCTTTTTTCCTTACTCGTTTGTTTTGATTGGCTAGTTTGATGACATGTTTAATATATTTGTATTGGGCCTGGACATCTTCGGAATTTATTGTGTTTAGTAATCTGAAACTATTCTGTAAATGTAAGTTAAATTGATCTCTATTATGTATTGAGATAGATTTGTCTAAGCGTTTAATTGTACTTTTTATTATTTGGCTGCGATATATTTTCTTATTAAAAATAACTACGATTCTTAAGGTCGGTGATCACAGTAAAACCTGATGTCGTTAAGTGTTTGGACGTTTTGAATTGTTTTTACTAGAGGATAAGCAAAAATCAATCTCGTTTTTTGGGCTACCATCTGACGAGAGCCAGTCATCTATTTTTGTACTTTCTCACGTATATTTCATTCTATGATCAATATTCAAGCGCCATTCCTTGATAAATATATTTTGGTCCTGAAATAAAACTAGTTTTCGGATTTTACCGCGGTTTATTTTTGATTTTTATGTTCCCGACGTATACGCAAGACGACTTAGACGAAAATAATGAAGTAGTTTGAGGGTACCCCCGGAACAACTATGACTTTTGGACGACTAACATCTCAGTCTTACCGGGACTATGGGTGCTGCAAAGCACTCGAAACGTCGGGAACTTAAAAATCAAAAATAAACCGCGATAAAATCCGAAAAATAGTTTTATTTCATGTGTAATATTCGCGTGAATCCAAGAACTCAATATTTTTGGTCCTGTTTAAAATAAAACAATATATAACTTCATTGTTATATTTAAATGTGAATAAAGATTGCGCGTAGTTCGTGTCTCATGTTACGATGCCAGATTTGATTGCATAATTGCGAGGTTCAACAACTTTCCTTTTCGTAAGTTAAAGTAAACCCACTTGTTGTTACATTTTTATATTGCAAGCAGAGATGGGCAAAATGTAATCAGATTAATGATTAACCACCCTCGCTTTGAGAATATAGTCGTGACGGTGTATCAATGATATCAATGGTTAAGAGCTTGAGCTGCTCCGCCCACTGTGTCTAATAGTCGCGGGTTCGATTCCCGCACGGGACAAATCTTTGTGTGATCCACAATTATTTGTTCCGGTCTGGGTATTTGTGTTTGTGAATTTTCATGTTTGTAAACGCACCCACGACACAGAAATAAATCCTAGTGTGGGGCTAAGTAAAAAAAAAATACATTTTGTAATCTTCGACGATTACAATTACACTTTTAATCTTGAATCATGACTGAATATAACAAAATGCAATTGTAATCATTAATCTGATTACATTTTGCCCATCTCTGATTCTATGACCACTTGTTAGTATAAAGGTGAGACAGGGGTAACAAGAATTAAACCGATTAAATTTAAAATTAATTTATTGAAAAATACACTTTCATTTACTGCCTCGTTGGTCTAGGGTTCAAATCCTAGGTCGGACAAGTGTAGTTTTTCTAACGAAAACTTCCCAGTTCGAATCCGGAGTCTGGAATTGTGCCCGGTATATGGCAAAAGGCTCGCCCCCTATTACATGGGACCTAACATCGTCGGCGAAACGTGGGTGTACTCAGTACACCTCTGCCACCCCCGCTTGGGGAATATAGGCGTGACGGTGTTTACATTTAACGTTTACAGGTCAGTTAAAATATTTATTATAAAAAACGTAATTCTTATTATAGTTATCCACCGTTCTTGCAAAACCTCGAGCGTTATAATTCTTCACATTCCACTTACGAAACCTTTCCTTATTTCACCTGAAGTTAAACCACAAAAGAAACGTGACAAGTTTGGAGTTCGTAAAGTTTTTCATTTATAGATCTCGAGGGTTTGAGTTTGCTAAAGAAGCATTATAAATTGCATTCAAGTTTTTTCTTTGTTCATTTAAAGGTAAAAGAAACAAACCCCTTGAGTTTTTAGGGTCCCTTTTTCTAAGATTACCTACTAAAAGCCTACCGAAACAATCCTATTCGTCTTAATATGTATGGGCTGCTGAAATTAATCAAAACTTAGAAATTGAAATAAACGGACTATTTCAATTTCTAGAGTTGAAAATAACGGCTCAGTTTACTGTGCCTCTTCTTGAGGAGAACCAATACTTAAATACAACTTCGTCCAAGACCGAATGCAGATAAAGAACATAATTAGAATAATTTTAATATAAATTAATACCAATTATATGATCTGCTGTGTACCCACATCCTAAAATATTTTTTTTTATATTTTTATTCATCGCAAACACAACCCCGAAACGAATGAGGAGGTACAAAGGAATATCTTGAAAATGTTAATTACGTACATTTCACCAAAATTATTTAGAAAATAATTTTTATGTTACTATAAACGAGTTTATAAAGTATTTATTAAATGGGATAGCGCGGGCGAATAAAAGGGATCTATATTTTTTTTGCAGTATCTATGATGAGTAGTGATAGCCTAGTGGTTAGACCTTTGGACTGCAAAGTCGGTCTCGGGTTCAAACCCAGGCACGCACCTTTGTCTTTTCGAAAGCATGTGCGTATTAAAAAATTAATGATCACTTGCTTTAACGGTGAAGGAAAACATCGTGAGGAAACTTGCATGCCTGAGAGTTTCTCGAAGGTGTGTGAAGTACGCCAACCAGCACTGGGCCAGCGCAGTGGACTATGGCCTAAACCCTCTCAGTTTGAGAGGGGGCCCGTGCCCAACGGTGGGACAGTTTCTTAACAGGGCTAATATTATTATTATTATGATGCAACAAGAATTATTGGGTTCAGTGAAAAGTATTACATTTGTTTGTATTCGTATTGAATTCACAACCAATCTGGAATCTCTCTGGCTGGGCTACGAATCAAAATTATGTGAGCACAATCTATTATGCGTTTTCCATGTGTGAGCTTAGTGTACGTCGAATCATTATTGGGTTTGTCCAAAGACTATTGTTTGCGGGGTTCATCATCAATGGCCGAAAGACCTGGCACTAAGTCTGCTATTTGTACATGATTTGTAATTATGACATGCTATTATAACATTTGTTTAATTACAATTATGCCTTAGTCGGTAATCTAATAAATTATGGTCTTATTAACAAATACCGACAAATGTTTCAAGTGGTACGCCTATAGAAAGCCATAATAAGGACACCCTTGAATTAATAATGTCAATCAAGTCAATGAACGACAATTTTACTAAAACTACAATAGAGGACTTGGTGCCCTGCATAATGCTTCAATAATCGCCACGACGATTCACTTTGTCCTTTATGCATATTTGAAACTTTTTTTAAAATTGCTTATACAACTAGTTGATAAATGTCTGAATCAGAACCAGAATATTTTTTATTTATGTAAACCATTATACTACTTATGAATCGCCAGAAAAGTAACAAAGACTACCACCACTTTGGAATTTCATTCCTGTGGAGAAAAAGGGCAAGAAACTCCCCCCACCCCCCCGGTCACTCTTTTAAAATAAAATTTTTATAAACTTTTTCATCTACATTTTGATGTGGGGTATGGGAAAACAATGTAGGTTGGTCATCAGGTTAGTCTTGAGTGACGAATCAATAGATTGAAAAACTTAATAGAACCAACTTCTTTGATCTGACAAGTTACAGGACATAACTGTCATAAAGGGAGAAAGCACGTCTAGTCGTATTACGATGAAACGTCTCTGAACATTGTGCGGATAACTTTCAATGTGTAATAAAAAAAAAGTACCTTATTTATATTACAACAATATTGTCGATCAATCATCGCGTGTTATTTCGATATCTTAACGCAAGGTTCCTGCGCTTCTTATTGTCTTTTGTTTATTGTCATTCAATAGTGTTTGTTATCGTAGACCAATAATGCGTTATTTATACAATTCAAAGTCGACAAGGTTCGACAACCTCGAAGAGTGTGGCATTATCCATTCAAAATGCGACTATTCAAAACCAAATCAAAATATTTTTTTTTTAATGTAGACCAAAAGGCACTTATAAATTAAATAGAGAAAATTATTGATTACTTAAGCCTCTACTACCCGTTCGGAAAGTCATTCCTGTGGAGAAGAAGGGCAAGAAACTCCACGTTTACTCTTTTTAAAAAATGAGAGTTTTACAATTCATTGCATTCATGGGGTTATGGGAGAACAATGCAGAACGAGCTAAATAGGTGTGCTTAAGTATACATAGTCTTCTCATTTACAAAATAGAGATGTTGTAAAAAGAAAAAAAAGGTTATTATAAAATATGTAGAGTGCGTACAAAATAATTGGTTATAGCTCCAATGTGATGCCGAACGAGACAAAATTCAACAGTACTACGGTACATGCTTAATCAGTCAAAGGATAGAGGACGGACCAGCCGCACCCGTTTACGAGTATGACTTGAGAAGCAGCCATCACTCTCCTCGACCATATTAGAGGGAAAAGAGAGTTATTCGTTAGCGTTTCTGATATACTATTAGAAGTATCGCTGCACAAGTTAAACGCTGTATTTTGAGGGCTTCGCCCTACAGTGCTATTTAAGATAATAATTAATTAAAGGATTAATCACTATTCTATATGTCGTATTCAGTGGCGTACAATCGGAGAGGCCTATGTCTAGCAGTGGACTGCTAAAGGCTGATAATGATGATGACGTCGCTAAGTTTCTCAATTACAATAGTTCGGATTGACTTAATATTAATTCAACTAGGATCTGCGAAAACAGTAAAAGATACAGTGCAAATCTCATGAACGATCAACGGATGGCTGCTCTACTTTCAACGCGGTGCGACGACGCAAAAGAATGCGGCCATCGGCGTCTACCGAGTTATGTTCTATAATATTATGCTACCCTGGTACACATATCAGAACATTTTCCGGTGTTCCTGTCTGGACAATGTACGTTGTATAATGTATGTTACATTGCTGGAATTCAAGAAGTTAATCTCTCTATAGACATTTTAAGAAGATGTCGCCGCAATCTAGACCTAAATATTATCAATTAAACACACACTTTATGAAAATAGTATTTATTGCGATAGCTTGAATACAACAATTATCAACTGCTTGAACTGTTGTATTATTCAATGCAAACTGAAATCAGTGAAAAAGTTTGTTTAACTACTCGCAGCTGTAATTTAACATGAAAAACGTTCATTCAAACACATTGCGTAACTCGGGGGAGATTAGAAAAGGGATGTACTTATTCAATGTCACACACGAACGTTGAATAGGAAACAGACTCAACAGACGTAAGTACAAAGGCATTATGAAATCAATAGAAAGACACGAGCAAAGCGACCGCGTATCACATTCCTGGACCGCAAACTAGCGTAGTTGTCGCCAGTCACCAGCGTTCTCATATTACGGTCCACAAACCCGTTTTTCCGTCAAATAAAATATAGTCTCGCGAATTCCACTCTTAAGCCACAGAAACACGGTGGATTTAAATTAAAAATTTAGATTTACGCATGCAAATTTGTTTTTGTTGCGGTTTGTTTTACGATTGCAAGTAACACGAGCCGCTATGTTCAAATCGACGTGGAGGTTTGTATCCGCGTAGTACGAAACATAAGAGTCGTATATCATGGATCTGAAACCCGGAAACGATATAAGCAAAGCGTATCAGCCACTGGTTTGTAACTGGAAACTAACTCTAAGAGGAAACATTTTTAAAAAGTCAAAATAAGCTTTTATGCTTTTCCTCATAGGGTGAGTATGCTATACGTAACTTAAAAAGAATAAGACTTAATCAAAATAGAGTTTGAAGAAGATGGGAGGACTGAGGACCTTATTAAGAATATGAAAGTGGTCGGAACAACCTTGTGAGGAATGTAGAAGTTGAACGGTGTGAGATCTTCTCAGGCAGTTGATGAAGAAACAAAACTATCATTCCAATGACTACAATCTAGTACAGATGAATCGTATCAATACTAAAATGTGATGTCAATCATAACGATGCATCAGTTACAATAATAACTGAGTTATTATTAGCCAAGATCTTACTCTTGAATTAAATAGTGGAAATCGTGACAGGTCCGCAACGTGTTTCCTGTGAGAAACTACTGAAACGTTTTATGTTTTCTAATTGCGACTATAGAGAAATATAACCTGAACTCCAAACAAAGACACGACTATAGAGGCTGTAGTCTTAAAACCGAATTAAATTCCTGATAAGTCAAAGCATGGTGTTAATAATTAGCAATATTTGCTAAAAGTTTCAGAAAAAAACATTAAGAGCAAATAAAATAACATTTTATAACTGTTTCGTATACAAACACAGACTCGAACTCGACTCGTCTACGAAAAGACCACTAAAATAAAAAATATGAATAATACTCGTAATCCTTCAAAATCACTGTGTCTGTCAATTTGCGTTGCTTGTTTACACGACCTTCTAGCACATTCACACACTCCGACGATGGATGAACAAATTGATTGGACCTTTGATTAAGCACGTATACCATAATTTATAAAAATAATAGACCAGGACTCATCATGTTAGTAAAACTTAAGCTATGTTAGTATTCCGGCTTACAAAATATTCGATTCAATACTGCGCCATCCCGTGCGAGATGGCGCAGCAGTGATTTACATAGACAGTCCAGCCTAGTCGAAATCATATTCAGCAGACTGTTTGAGCTGCTCCACACTCTGCGCACCAGAGATGCACACCCATAGAGTAAAGTAATATAGTGGAAATAGAGAGCCAACTCGGCGCTTTTTGATGCCAACACGATTTCTGTCACTTAGTAGCGCCGTCTATTACTAGTATTCCGAAACTTTTAGACGTACGTACCTATATATAGCTAGCTATGGTGGTATGCCTATATAGGTATATATTCGTTTATGCATATATAGTTCAGAATCAATGTGCGTACTACCTATTAGAATGTATAGATACAGTTGTATCTATACATTCCTATAGGTAGCACTCACTATTATATATTCGGTAAGATAAAACACTATTAATAAAAATTTAACTTATTATTACGAGGAGCAACAAATCTAGAGAAAATAAAAAGCACAAAATGATATCTTATTTTTATTACACTACTAACTTTTGCAACTCACATTCTTTTAGCGCACACAATTACATAGATTAATTCAATTAAAATGTTCAATATCACAAGAAGCACTTTAGTTCAAAATTCGTGAAAACACGATAACCAGCGTCCAGAGGATGTTTGAACTCGACGTAAGGCAAGGGCAAAAATGTTTATAGGTTGATAAAGATCCCCCACGCAAATCCATATAAATTTAACTCCTAATTAGTGAGTAAACACATAATTACAAGCGTACCTACGCGAACAAGAGCAAGAGTCCCACAGACTAATTAGAGTAAACAGTCCACAGACTGCACATACACACTTTGTATCGATTTTATGTAGAAAACGATCGATAACATTACTTTTACTAAAATAAATGGAAGTAACAGTTTAATAGTGAAATAAATAATATATAACGATATTGATCACAGGTTCAGTTGAATAAGATAAATATATCAATTTAAAAGACACAATTTCTTTTTATTATCAAAATCGATCTTCTACCCTTACTAATCGGTTCTGTTGTGACATCTACCGAATAACTTAATAACTAATTGGTCTTATTTTGTTTAGGAATAACGATATGAGATGGCGCGACCAAAAAAACTGTTTTGACTGTGTAGGTGACTTTCCGACCCCTGTGCACACCTCTTCCGCATTGTAGTGTAGAAGCAATCTACATTGGCGAGAATCAAGGCAGTCTCACTAGTACTCTGAACGCATTATTGTACTGAACTCTGAGGGCGCTGTATGATTTTCGAGTAAATCTAGCCCACAGGCTGCAAGTGTAGAAGTTCGTACAGTACGCTCCGAAGAGTTTAATTTTAACTTATACTGTTTGTGGTGTAGAGATCCTCTATCGTAAATGTTGGTGGAAAGATTCCTCTTCTTAATGTTTAAGTGCCATTTTAATGCCGACTTTTCAACAGATCCTTTTAATTCCTCAAGCTACGTCTGTCTGTCGTTTATCAAGCCGTTTACTATTCCACTGATAATGTTAATTCCTTATCTTGCCTAAGTTTTCTTCAAAGAATAACTGTGCAATGTTATTCCATACGTGACGATTTCTTTTAACACGTTTTGGTCTAGACTGCCAATTTATGATCAACACAAGTGTTAAATTTCAATGAAGTGTCAAGTCGCTGCAATCGAACTGACATGACAAACAAACGGTTATTATTGGCAAAATCAAGTCGAGCCGGTCGTTAGAAAAAATGTAAACATCCTTGACACCTTGTTTACACCTAGTGGACGTAAATGTAAATATAAGATTGGATAATTATTATAATAAGTACTTATTTCATTACGTTTATCTAAGTACTACAATAGAATGTTTGCGCGTCATTTCAATGCAAAATATGAGCTTCAGTGACTATTAGCTGTACAATTATGATTCCGTTGACCTGTTGCTTGGATTACCTTCATTGGTTTTACCTAATTGGCTACACTGATGATTAGCACAATTTTATTGTTAGGTTTCATCACAAAGTGCTTGAACATTTACCTATTCAGTTAGAAGATTTAACGTAGACAACATGATTCATGATAGGGCTAAAAAAATTATGTAGACTTTTAGAAATCTATTTATTGGATATCACATAATTTGGTTCTGGAATCTAAACTCTAATGTTCGGATTTCGTTTTGTACTAATATCATACAAAACATTAAGGAACAAAGTCTCCAGCAAATACCTCTCACTAGAAACTTACTAGTGACTCGTAATAGCGTTTGTATTTAACAAACTCGATCACTCCACAGCCAGTCAAGCTGCCAAGAACAAATTACATTCATTTTGCACACAATATCAACATCTGAAAGCTGTCAGGGTGCTTATTCAGTATGACCAAAAGCGTTTAGATGACTTCGTAAAATGAACGTGTAATGGTGCTCTACAGCAGGGCTGTCCAACCAAAGTACAGCCCGCGGGCCACTTGCGGCTCTCGTTTTGTGTTTGTGCTGCCCGCGACATATTTTTAATCTATCGCAAATACGAAAATATTCCTTCAACAACATTTATTTGGTAAAACATTATTGTATTTTTATGGTATCCCAAATAAACGTATGAAATATTTATTCGGATGGCAGCAACTTTTCTGTCACGGTTATTAGGGGAAAGCCCGAAATGTGTATTTGTGTACGTTTTGTTGACGTTGTCAGACAAAATGTGACGTAGACCGTGACGGCTCTTCACGTGATTGGTCCGATCACGATCCGATAGTCGATGCTAGACTTTTATTGGGCTTACACAGTATCGGTTCAAAGACATTTATTTCCAAAGAAATTTACATTTCACTTAAGGAAAACTTAATTAACTTAATACTAAAACATTAATGATCGAGGCTGACTTTATTTTAATCCACATTATATTGTTCAGAAACGTTTGTTTTTAGAAGTTTTTTCTAAATATTCATTGATGCAGCATTCCTAATATTTGCAGGTAAATTATTGAACAGTTGCACTCCCTCAAAAAAGATGTTCCTTTTGCCATATTCAGTCCTAGGAGCACGGGTTTCAATTTTATCCCTATTCCGGAGGTGATATTTAACCGCTTTCTTTTTTAAATTGATGTTTGAATGAATGTCCTTCGTGCATAATTTTTTTTAAAGAATACATGTTTTATTTATATATGATTGCTTTACGTTCATAAATTTAGTTTTACTATAGACCTGGCGTGTTGGCATTAAATAGTTATAGTTATATAACATTTTAATCATTTTGTTTTGTGTTCTTTGCAGTTCACTTATATTTGATTTAGTGGCACAACCCCATATTTCGATTAAATAATCTAGATGTGGCTTAATTAGTGTATTGTATATGGTGTGACGAAGTTTATAGGGAATACAATTAATCATTTTCTTAAAAAAAGTTAAAGTATTTGTTACTGCGGCCCTCGTATCTATTAAGAAATTTATATTAGCCCGGGATCGTATCTGGTTTGGACAGCCCTGCTCGAAAGTACCATTAAACGATCATCGAATCACGGTCACGAATCGTAAGGCGCCACATTACGTGTTTAATAAATAATAGTGAATAAGGTCCCAGACTGTTACAATTAGCAACAGCATAGTAAGACAGCGAGTAGGTATGAAAGATAGTATCGGTGTAAAGATGAGAAAGGGCATGCTCCGTTGGTTCGGGCATATA
The DNA here is from genome assembly GCA_905147815.2 of Phalera bucephala. Lineage (NCBI taxonomy): Eukaryota > Metazoa > Arthropoda > Insecta > Lepidoptera > Notodontidae > Phalera > Phalera bucephala. The sequence continues at coordinate 6,092,157 of LR990629.1, read as the reverse complement.
GAAAGAATGCCAGAGGAAAGAATGACAAAACAGATATACAATGTGAAAGTGGAAGGATGCAGGTACCGGGGAAGACCTAGACTATCTTACCACGACCAAATAAATCGAGTCTTATCTGATGGAAAATTTAAGAGTCTCCGCAACCGGCGAGCGTGTATGAGACGAACTATGAGAGTCGAGGAAGCCAGAGAGGTATGTAAGGAAAGAACCTGTTGGAACTCTGTATTCTCTCTGCCTACCCCGCAAGGGATCTGGCGTGAGGTTTTAGATAGATAGATAGATAGATAGATAGATAGATAGACTGTTACAACTACAGGTAAATAAAGCGCCGTTATCAGACCCAAGGCAGGCTGTAGTACAAGCCTGCTAAAGTAAATTTTTACTTTAGCCTGTTTAAACGCCTACTGAGATCGACCAATAATCGGCTGGGAGAGAGACAGTGATGCAATAACTTTACAAAAGAATAATAAGGGACGGATATATGGAGCGCGTGCTCGAAAATAAAGGACTTATGTGGCAAAACCAATTTTATTATTTTCTAAACAAAATACACTATGAAATAAAAACCTGCTTTGCTTTGCTAGATAGAATTATTTGCTATGTTTATAAGTAAGTTCTTATTGATTAGTTCTTAAGCATTTTGCGTTGGAATCAGAAAATGATTGACTCTCTTTTTTTCCTGCCGAAAAATATTTGTTAATCTTGTATTCCTTTTACCAGATTCTAGAATAAACAGACAAAAAATCAAATTTCGAAATAATAAGTCTCTAATCCATATTCTTCTTGAAGTGCATGGAGTACAGAAAAACGTTTGTTACCCTTAAATACCAATATTCAATAAGGCTATATTCACCTTTCGCTGAGCTCTAACGGCTAGAAATCTACTTTCAATACATTGCAAGTCAACCGTAAAATAGATATTTATGCTTTATTGTATTACAAGATAAACCCAGTACCATTACCAGTTCAAGAACTGTGTCCAATCAAGAATTTTCTTGGTGATTTAAGTTACATTACATTGATTATAAAGTATTGTTACGAGTAATTAGAAATATTTCATGATATTGTAACCTATACAATAAAATCTACTCTCTATCCTGTAATAGCTATGATATCGCCTGAACTGTTTTAATATACAAAAAGATACTAACAGTAATTAGAAAGTTGGTACGGTTCAATGGGCGCTTGCGATAACAAACGTGCTTCTTAACAATACACCTTGAGTGAGCACTTGAGTAGTAACGATTAAATTTGGGTAAAATAAATGGCTTCTAAATACGCACGAAATGTAGATAAAACTAAACTCTTAAAGTAATTTTTTTAAACATACTGTACAGTGAGCAACGAAAGTTGCTTAACTCTCGGTTTTCAAATCAATAAAAACTATTTATTTTGCAATAGTTGGTGAACATCAGAATCGCCAAACTTAAGTGGCACTGGGCGGGCACATTGCTCGTGAAACTAATGACCGTAGGTGAACATTATCACAAGCAAATTATTAGTATTCAAATCCATTTATATCAACAAAAATAATAGATTTCATGCATAACAAGTGTAAGGGATTTGAAAATCTAAGAATGTTCAGCTATTTATGTTGCTGACCGTAAGTACTCGATGAATCGGAGGTAAGTATGTATGTTAAATAAACGTGGAAGAGAGCTGTTGTTGATGGATTATCCATTAAGGCCGTAATTTGTTTTAAAAAGATGAGCTGACGGAATGGAATCAGGTTTAAAATAGGGATGCAACTACACATTTATACTGTGTCCTTCGTTCTCGATATAAACTATATTAGCAGCTCTCTCGAGTCGCTTGGCAACCGCGCGTCATTTAGCCAATTCAAAAGTCAACGCCGCCTCTATGGTATCTGTGGACATAACCTCTGCAAGCATTCTTTTGAAAGCGCGGCAGCTGACGCTTTGTAATAAAGTTTTTGGTCGACATTTAATTTAATAACTTGTTATTGCACTGAAATTTTATAACAAAAAGGTTGTAATATACTCAAGTGACCTTGTGAAATAAATTTAAAACATCGTATAGGCAAATTTAGAAAAGTTTACGTCCTGGCAACGAAGTACATTCTAAAAAGATCAACCGATAGTTGTTTATTTGTGGTGTTTTTCAGCTTAACTTGTTTATTTATATAATATCTAATATTTGGAGACGTGAGTTACGTCATATTAAAATTTGGGAAAGCTTCGTCGTCCGAAAAGTAAACTTATGAAGTCTACGTCCCTATTCGTGTACAAACAGTTTAACACGAAATATATCTGAAAACGATTATTAACCGTCTATAAATTGGCAATGTTATACCTCCAATAAGAGAAATTAGGGGGAAGTTCATCAATTATGATGATTGTTCAGGATCAATGGCATTTTAAGGACACGGGTGATGTACGAGATACATCGACGTGGTCCGCAAGACTTGACGATAATTCAAGGACACGAGTGGTGTACGAGATACATCGGCGTGATCCGCAAGACTTGGGGCCCATACGAGATATGTGCTGAAGGTCATACTACTCATAGGTTTCATCCATGAGGTGTTCCTGTGCAGTTCACATTTCTATAATGGTAAGAATCAAAAATGTTACCTAAAATACATACCTTAAACATGCCTAAAACAGTAAATACAAAGACTATTGCTATAAACTATAAGCAATTTGTCATATTATATCTCCAAAAGGAGACTTACTGAAAGGGTAATTAAAGTGACATTGTTTATGTATAACAATACATTATTAATAACAAAAGTCACTCCTTTGCAGAAACATAGTGTTTTTATTGATTTCATTATTAGACATACTTGTATAATAATACTGAAATAGCCCAAACTGGAGCTTATTACACAAAGAATTGTGCAAAATTATGAGTACTTGTATTAAAAAAGTTAAATCCAGCAATACTTATTCCTGAACAGGGTTTATAACCAAATAAGCCAAAGTAATATACTAATGGCAATGCCTGTTGTAACTGACAAGCAACAGGACTGTGGATACATTCCAAATATAATATCTTATCCTACCGATGATGCGGCAGGCAGGTTGTGGGATAATTTGTGTTATGCACAAAGATACTTAAAAGATAATATAAAATACCTGGTCTATCCAGTTAACATAGAACTAATAATTATCTATCAATATTATCAACCTAGACTCCTTGCAGGGTAGCCAGAAAAGATTAATCCTAACAATACAGTCATGAAACCTTTATTGAGATAAGAACCTTTAAGGTCAGCAGTATATATTTTGCATAAAAGGAGTGTTAATATAGTGGATTATCAATATGGAATTATTAACTAGCTAGTCATAACCAGTAGTTAAAATTTCATAAATCGACCACCGTTGTAACCAATATAGAACAACAATCCTCATCCTGGGTATGGAAATATTAAGTCACAGTGTACCTATCAGTTCACCAAAAACAACATCACGTTGGACATTGGAAATCTCCTACCAAAGAAAGTGAGGTACAAAAAGCATGATAGGCATTTTACACAAGGACTTGGTTTTTAAGTTGCTGAAAAATTCAGAAAAACTATCAGGAATACAACATGGGTTTTACAAAGAAGCCATAATATTGGAGGCTAAAGGTATTCACTGACGGTGGTATGTATCTATGACACTAATAATGCCTTCAACGACAAACATAATTTTATTGGTTTTTGTGCAAGTACTTGCACTTCAGACAAGTGAATCTTGTCCTACATATGTTTAACATTATGTATAGAAACATTATTATTAGAAACACTATTGTTTAATAATTTGAAATATAATTTATAGCTATTTTTATTAAAAATAAAAATAAAAACTTAATGCTAACAGGTTAGACCTTACAGTCATAATAAATATACTAATAGAAAATTTATTAGTACCTATTCAGTTTTCTATCATGTAATGAGTTCAATGGTTTTGGGTTCTTGATTATTTCCTGCATCAATTATAGTGTACTTAATAATATTAGAAATTTGAGGCACACACAATGGAAAGCTATACATCAATTCATGATTTGGAGAATTAGATGTTTTTACTGTTTTTTTGTTTGATCATATGATAATCAATAAATAATATGTAATTAAATAAGATTATTCAAGAAATTAATAACTATAAAAAATAGTTTTGTAATTAGTTTGGAATGTGTACAGTTATTTTGAACACCAGTGATGTTTTCTGGTATAGTTATGATAACACAAGTACAAACTGCTACCATTAAAGTAACAAGTTGGTTTTAGAGCATTATATATGTTGTAATTTATTTAAAGGTGTTTCAGTAAAAAATATTGGATTGAGATATCATACAAAAATTTGCAATTTTGGTATTGTTATACTTAAATTATTACATCCACATGTTACATGTATCTTATAAATAGGTATCTATATATAAAAAGAAAATAAAGTCATGCAAATGACTTGATAATAATATCCATTTGAAAATTTAATGATATTATGTTGACAAGCTACGGTGGATGAAATATTGAGTTACAGTATTTGAAAGTATGGATTATCTTAAACAAGAATAATCAAAAGTATATTCTTATCACAGGTATGATAAATATTATGTAGTATCAGCAATGATCTAAGTCCTAAGGAACTTGATATTATTTATTTATTATTAATGGGGGATACATAATAATAAGTTGAGTAACACTCAATTCTCACGGTTGGACATCTAGAACTAACTAGAAAGTTACCCATTGCAATTTTTGGTTTTACTTATAAATACAGTCACATACAAAGAAGCAAAGGAAGTGTGGTATGAAATGAAAATTTCATGGTATGAAATAATTCAGTTATGAATAGGATTCCCAATATGATACAGTTGTAACCCATGGTTCGGTTTAGTCGACTGTAACTTATTCGCTTCTTAAGTTATTACTAAATTAGGAGTGTATTTTTTAGTATTTTTAGTATCAGTCATGTAATTGGTTCAGGAGTGGTCCAATCGTATTGCCAAAACGAACGTTCGCGGGCGTTATTGCGCAGGAACGAATCGTTAAGTAATACATAAATATTTATGTAGCCAAGGATTTATTTGTCGGCGCACACTCAGAACATGGAAATGATTCCGGGATAGTTTCGAAATTTAAATTGAATTAATAATAGTGGTATAGTAATAACACTGGGGTAGGTTATGTTTGTTTACCACGCATTAGTACTGCCCTTCGTTCCAGACTCTAAAAATTGGGGGGGGGGGGGCGCGAGATTATATAGGTAAAGCACATAGCCTTATGGGAGGAATATCTCCAGATAAGGTGTGTGTGTGAGTGATATACGCTGATGGCCGCGAGGCCTTTACAGCTTCACCGGACTTAATTCCATATAAGTTCATTAGTACAAAGGCCTCTAGTACAAAAAATGTTAAATTTTGATATATGTACATCTTTAAAGATTAAAAATATAACTAACATTAAATATAGCAGAATGTTGATATTAAAAAAAAAAAAAAAAAAATCATAAATTAAATATGTAATGATAGCAAACCCATTCTTATAATCACCAAGTTAATTCGTAGCCTTCGTTTGGTACCGTACTCAAAAGGAGATCATTTGACAAAAAACAGTTGGAAGACACATTATTGGGGAAATAGGTTTCCCTGTTATATTTGTATCATATTGTTATAGATTGGGTACTAACAGACTTTGTTTTCAGGTCTAGTACACAGTAAGGGTTTCTAGCTATCTATCTATCTCTATCCATATTATGAGGCCAGATCTCTTGCGGGGTGGGCAGAAAGTGCAAGGTTCCGACGGGTTCTTTACTTGCATGCCTGCCTGGCTTTCTTCACTCTCATAGTTCGTCTCATAATGGTTGTCAATGATACAAGAATTATTATAAAGGATTTAATTTTATATAAACAAAACTCTAGATGGGCAATTCCTTAACTCTTGTTATATAGAAGAAAGATCTCTATAGAAGACATAACAGATAGAGACTGCACTGATATCTGATAAGTAATGATTGATTAATATTACCCGTTATTAATGAATTTTGGACAACAGGTGTGGTATAAAGGTATATAACAGGTGCTATCAAGGTTTTGTTGGGATGGATCTACACTACATAACATAATATGTTATAGAATTTAATTATATAAATTTATTTTAAATAAGTTAGACAGACTGGTTGTAAGAAACAATATATGTGTATATATTTGTTGTTTGTGTTGTATGGCAAAACAAAGAACGGGAATGTGTTATAGTACAAATATACTAATGATATGTTATTTTTTAGAGGTCACGCTCAAAAAAAAAAAAAAAAAAAAAAACCTTTATGTGGTATACTTCAACTTTACCCTTATAGCTCTAAACAGCTGCTAATATAGTTTATATCGAGAACGAAGGACACAGTATAATAAGTGATCAAACGAACTTACCTGAAGTGAAGTTCGATCATTATTATACGAAGTCCTTCGTTCGAAGATATAAGTACCCAACCCGCCCTGCCCGTTGGTAAAGTTGAAGTGTACTACTTCTAAAAGGAATGCTTGCAGAGGTTATGTCCACAGATACCATAGAGGCGGCGTTGACTTTTGAATTGGCTAAATGACGCGCGGTTGCCAAGCGACTCGAGAGAGCTGCTAATATAGTTTATATCTTCGAACGAAGGACTTCGTATAATAATGATCGAACTTCACTTCAGGTAAGTTCGTTTGATCACTTAGTATATCGCTATTACGATACCGACACGAATAATGTATCGTTTATAATGAAATACGACAACTTATTTAGTATTTTCTAAAAATGAGCCCCTTCTTATAGACGCTACCGCCGTCCGCGGCATGTTCTTACCGACCCTCCCGATGCCCTTCCTTCCCTTCTTTTGGATAACACTACCGCACACAGGATCCGTCATCGACCTCGCTGGCGAGGTCGAAGAATCCCTTGCCCGCCGGCCGGTACAGAGCACCGCGGCGAGACACCTAGTATACGCCCTTTCCCACAGCGACTGCCCAAGACGAGGCAGTTCCTCCTTGAGGCGCGAGCTAGTTGCCCCCTTGTCCTTCTGGCTCGAGCGTAGTGGTTGCATGTTTGCTCTCTTATACGGTGAAGCTGTAAAGGCCCCACGGCCAACAGCGTAGGCCAATCACACACCACGACTTAGCAATATTTATTAATGTCACTAAATAACTTAAACAATTTTTGAACAAATAAAGGGAATCAAGAACTACTGAGGTTGTTTACGGTTTGAAATATCTACGTACGGAGCCATTTTATTGCCATTATACTATTTATAACTCTCTAAAACAGATTACAATTATTGCCATTACTATATTAATTTTTGTTAAGATAGCATAATACCTATTAATTCTCCTGATTTTTATGGACTTGTCGTTATTATAATCTTAACGTATTACAATAACGATGTATTACGATGTATTTTATAATAAATAACGGCATCGGTATCGTTGCATCCCTAGCTTAATGCTTGAATCACAGACGCAGCAGACGTTTTCCTTATTCAATCAATTAAGCCTTACGATCTCTTCGATCTTAATGATTTTGGGAAGATCGTGATGAACAGTATTTTATGAGACGCTAATTATCCAAGTGTATTTAAATAAGCAAAAAACGCACCGATTTATAACTGTTTTAAACGTTCCTTTTGTGTGGCTGCAATAAAAAATAATCATTTATAAATAATATTGTAAAAGAAAACCTAAAAGAATCAAAATAAAAAAATACACCATCACGCCTATATTCCCCAAGGGGGAGGCAGAGGTATACTGTGTACACGCACTTTTCGCCGTCCATTTTAGTTCCCATGTAATATGGGGCGAGCCTATTGCCATATACTGGGCACAATCCCAGATTCCGGACCGATACTGGAAATTTTGCGTTAACTAAGCGAAAATTGAATAGTTAAACTGCATTTGTCCGACCTAGGATTTGAACCTAGGACCTCGTGATCGCAAAGCACATAATTCGCCACTAGACAAACGAGGCAGTTCTACATGGAAAATATGTGGAGCAAGGGAGAGGGGTCTGTTAGGACAGAACCTGTTGGAATATTGTATCTGCCAATACTGCAAGGGATTGGCGTGATGATATAGATAGATACAAATACGTGCAAGTTCAAAGCAAAAATATGGCTACAATAAAAAAAACAAAACGTGACTCGACTTTGACCTCTACCTTTGTCACTACTAATGGTACAACGTAGAATCATCTACGAGATTTCCTTTTCAGATATCCAACATTAAGTACGTTAAACTAACACCTAGCGAACATTCTGACAAACGCTCGTATGGACCAAAATAAATTTTAATCTAATTGAGCGGTGTCGGAACTCGTAGCGGATTCGAAGCAAGGTCTCAAACCGATTCACGAACATAACCTTGCTTACGCACTTGTCACTTGGCTTAGTGATAGATAACTCCGGATACACGACAAACACTTGCATAAAATTCCCTTTCAAGATCTCATATTATTGTATCGGAATAGATTGAAAAATATACAATCGAAGGGCAATAACATTTAACACAGTATAGAAATATGTAACACTGGAACCAACAAAGTTGCAATCTTTGGAGGAAAGAAGCATCGCTACCTAATCCTTTTGTCTCACGTGCTGAGAGCCTTCCACCTGGACATGAATTGCCATGACCGGTCTGGAAGTCTTTAAATAGACTTTGGACCCAGGTCGGTCGGAGCAAGGAAAACATGCTAAGGTAGAAACTCATTGATAGAACGAATCTGGAGTGTTTGTGTGGTGCAACCCAAACGATGTCTCACCTTGTATCGTGTCCTGCGTACCCTTACTCCTGCACGCAAGAAGACTTGATGTCTGCTTCCAAGGCCTCCTCTAAAGACCGCCACAAAGACCGGCTTTAGCTGTACGCACCCAACTTCCATTAGTATCAAGTAGTATACAACCAAGAGCATTCTAGTACTAGGGAATAAGAAACACGCACACACGCCTTCTCAATGCGGCTTCTTGGCAGGTCTCAGTGGGTAGCTACCCGCTATTACTTAACCTCGTAATACTTAGCACAAAACGAAAACTTGAAAAAGGCATTCGACTGAATCCACGAGTTCGTAGTACGAGGAGATACGTTATATTTTATGTAACGAGACTCGAGAAAGCCGACCAATGGCGTTCGAACACGCCGCCATCGTCACCGCTACACGCAAACAAGTCATGTGAGCGATTCCACATCCAGGCGCCGTGAGCCGACCATAACCTTCACTCGGGCCCTTATTCGATATGACCAAATAAACACGTAACGCGGTGCGTTTCGATAACTTCGTGAAATGATCTTCGTGATGTCGTGATGAATTACCTTGCAGGACAGTATTTATGTAAACTTAACGCTAGTAAGAGTGCCACAAACGACTTAAATTGTACAAAAATAACAGGAAAAAACACATACAATGCAGCAATGCAACGAAAAGAAATTGAAATATCTCAAAAAATTACAGACGTTGTATTTATGGGATAATAATCCTAAGTAGAGAGGAAAACTTTCAGCTTCGGGTGGGACTCGAAGTCAGTTAATCCGTCATGCCGGGGTGACAGTACTAACTAATTATCTACTGAGGCAGCTGAAGCTGAAGCAGGTTCTATACTCGATGCAAATGTATTTATTATACATTAAGGAAATGATTATACATTATTATACATTGAGGAAAGGGGGTCTGTCCAAGAGCGTGCTCGTCGCGACCCCTGCCAGTCATTATGGCTGCAATCTTGGACCGAAGACGTACCGCAGTGCGGGCTAGGGCGTCCCCCCGAGGCGACGCGTACCGGCCCGCCCCCGTCGGTACGAATATAGGTGGAAGCGGCGATGGGGGCCGCCACCCATCACGCCGGGCCCGAACTGGCGAGTCGTGGGGTGCAGAGTTCTCTGTACTCTCTGCCTACCCCGCAAGGGATCTGGCGTGAGGTTATAGATAGATAGATAGATAGATTAAGGAAATGATGCGAAACGCTATTTTTTCAGTAAAAAGCAAGCAGCTCTAAGAGCATCACCACCAGGAAAACGCTACGTTTAATCATATGTACAAACAGGCAAATGTTAAAAACCAGGTCGTAAAAATGCAACTATTGCGATGTGATGAGACGATAATGGAAGATAAACAAAAATAAACGTCTCTAATTGTGTATTCAAATCCATATGTACCGAGTGCAGTTGAACATTTATTATACCCATTCAGGCAGTACAGAGCCTTCCGGGTTAAAAGTAAACACTTCCGCGATGCAGCAAGATTGTACATTTACAGTGAGCTACTGTGAAAGTAGTTTTATCATAAACCTAGCAAACGACATTAAACGTGTTAATATCACGGCGGCATTAATTAAAGCGGACGTAGATCTGACATTCTCTACTAACGGCAAGGTCGTCTAGACATGACCGATCAAGGTCGCACTCACAGCACAAGACATACTTCGATTCTAAAAATAAAAAGAATGGGAACAAACAGTGGCTCCGAATGTTACGTATGGTTGCATTGCTTATCACAATGTTTGTTTTGCGACTCGATAAGAAACTGTAAATCGGTATCTTATACTGTTGCAAACATTTCTTTAACATTTACGGCAGCATACTAAAGGCGAGCAATTTTATGTTCAATAAAAAGAAACGTAAAAGTTGATCATAAATCAATGAATTCCGATTTCTACAAATAGCAGCTACTTCTCAACTCAGTCCCTATGGTCTATAATGTCTTCGATTGATTTATATCTAAGAAAAACTTATTAGACCGCTTGCATCTGTAGAGAAAGTAGTCTTGGCACGAAATACAAGTATCATTACAAGTGAAAAGCGTTTGCTCATGATGTACATACCCAAATGGGATTGGTCACGTGAACCTTCACAAAGGTCGACTGGTTTTGGCACTCATGACGTTTGGTTTAATAATAAAGCTTCATAAATACAAGTGTGTAAGTGTTTATAAGGAACTTAATAAACGTCTGATGAAAACACGAAAACTGTAAAGTAAAAACAAAAATATAGCACGCGATTTGTTCGTGACGACCACGACCTAAAAGTTTTACGATAAAATGATGAACTTTACGATTGGCGGTTAAGACCAGCTTGAAGGTAATAATGAGATTAAGCAATAAATATGTGCTGCAGTCGCTTTTTTTTATTTAAAGTGTATTTTATTATAACAGAAAATGTTGACCTCAAAATAAACGAACTGCTATGAAAGATTAGGCTCACTAATTGGGTTATAGTTCGGCTTTGGACGATAAAGCGAAACATTGTATACATAGTAAGTTGTTTAATCTTATCTAACATTACAAAATTCAATATAGCAAAAAGGTCAGTTGCTAATTACGAAAAATATCTATAAAAAGGTAAGCGTATCATTGGCGTTCTCTAGATAACGGCACCATTGAAATAAAATACGATTTTTGTTTTCGACTGACTATATGAGAAATTAATTTATAAGAATAACGTTGGATATGTGTAATCGACTGGATTAGTGTATTAATTTAAATATTCTTAACATTTTTGTACGCAATATGTACTACGAGACAATAAACTAGTGCTTTGGACGTTGGTAACGATTTTCTGAGAATACAGCTGAGACGACGTCGTCGTGGACTTGCGCGGTGAAGTCCACGACCACGTGGTTACATCAAACAACTTTTAATTAAATTTATATCCTGCTTCTCCCGATTGAGCGGCGGACTTAAGTAAACTGTACGAAACAATTTTGCGCTACCGAATTTGGCTATCACTAACCTGAACTATTTACTAGCATATCGTATCAGCTGCACAGAAACCCGATTGAGGTAGTTCAACTTAATGTTAACTTAGCCAAAACTAAGCTTTATTGATTTCTATCCCTATATTTACTTCATCAACATCTAGAGTTACAAATGCAATGTCATGGATGGATCTATCATTCGGGCATGCGCATAACAGAGCGTAGTGCCACGTGGCAAACTCCCGTTGCATAACCTTTCCCTATTGCGACGAACCTTATCCAATCCGAAATTTGGTTGAAATGATTTTAATTATAATAAAGGAATTTAGTACACATTGAAACAAAGATATTGTCAGCATTTTAATGTAAATAAACAACATGAGGCCCACGTAATCGAAGTTTTTTCAAGTTTAAACACTTGGAATTTGTAAATGGCATCGTAGCGATTCGTAAAAAAAATGCTAAATATAAAAATATTTCTCATCAACACGGTAAAACATAATCATATAATAACGTAAATATCTTGCGAGAAAGAGGTAGGAAATGCAGTATAGTATGTTATATTTGATAATTAGGTTAATTAGAGTGTTTTGCGTGTCACTCTAATTAACATATCATCGTTATTGCAGGTAAACGCACTGTGTTAGCTTCTATGTACGAGTTAAAGGCAAGAAATTGTTTTAAAATAAATTTACATTAATCTGTAAATTTAATAGCTTAATGCATGAAGTTTCTACGTTTGTTCGATTTCTAACTGGTTAAAGTACCAGGAAGTTAGCAATCGGAGAATGTCTCCGGCTACGCCTACAGTGCCCTATTAATCGTACTACGGAATGCTGCAGCCACGTTGCAATTATTAAGGCGTCACGCGCACATACGCGCCATTTGTACCCCTACGATGCAAGTTTTGCAAAATACTGCACATAATAGACGCTGTTTAACATATTTATGCAAATAAACTTTTAGGGATAAATTTAAAGAAATAAATTGAAAATTTGAATCCCATTAAAAAAGGACAACCGAATTTAAATGCCAAGGTGTTATTATGTTCGATATTAGGTTGATGTTTCGAGCGATCATTCAGTGATGCGAAATGATTAGCCAACGTTTTCTTGATCCGGTGACCTCGGTTAAAATCGGACTTTGAAATCTGAACAAAGAAGTAAAGAATGTTCACAGTGCTTGAAGAATTCAATACATCGCTTGCAAAATATTCAGCCTCATCAAAATATTTTGTTTTGTTATCCGTTGTAAACCGAATAAGATACAACGTAAATTATTGTATATTAACCAAAAATATAAGTATTTCATTACTTCAAATAGTAAGTAACGCCGTTGTTATACAACGCTCTCCGAAAGCGAAAACCTGCCATAACGTAAGGTGGGCGCCACGAGTACGCCATGCCCGACGCAAACGATCTAGATAGATTCAAACTAGAATTATATTAATTACTTCCGACTTTATCTAAGACACAGTATTTTTACACTCTCGCTTTAACGTAGCACTGACAGTAGTAAATTGTGACGTAATTTCCGCAAGCACCATATTATTATGAAGCCATGTGCCGAACACGTCCGCGCGGCACGGTTTGCCATATTAGAAATTCCAACGCGAACCTTATAAAACTAATAGTTTCTCGTGGCACTTTACAATATAATCCATTTATATTTGTCGAAGACTTCGCAGAACCACAAATACGCGAACTGGGTGTTGATAAGAGCGAGAATTTGCTGTATATCCATATTATGGTGGAAGGATAGCGGGGTCGCATTGAGTATGCGACGGACGCGCGCGGCAGCTGCGGGGCAACTGAAGGCGCGACGGCGGGTGTCGCGGCGCGGGCGGGGGGAAGTCGTGCCGGCGGGGGACAGGGGCGCCGCCGGCGTCTGAATCGCGTCTCTTCTCTACCTCGCTACTAGAGGCCTCAGGCTCGACGTGAATTGTGCAACGTCAGCGGGCGCGTGCGTACAGCCGTACTAGACTTCGCAACAAAAAAACCTCAACGATGCAGCACTCACATCAAGTTACGCGAGCATAGGTTTCCAAACAAACTTGTTTTACTGCACGTCAATGTTATATAGGTAATTGTGCAGAGGGATACGAGCTGTTTCCATTAAGCGTTTTTTAGTTTGTTGATGTCGAATTTAATAGTCCTGGCTGAAACTTAACAGCAACGACGGTTAGCCAACATTTCGATGTATACTACAAGAATTTGTAAATACATTACACGTTCAAGTGCTCACCGAGAGCCTCGAGTCAGAAACATTTGAAGAAATCAAACACTCCATTGTTGAACAGCTATCTTGGAAAACAACTATTCAAATCCAGATGTCATCGAAGCAAATAAATTCAGAAAATTGAGTCACTCGACATGAGAGACTGGAGAATAAAAAATGGGCTCGTGATGAGGCGGTCTTGTGCGTGCATAGGTTTGGATTGGAAAACGTTCAATATAACTTTGACTTTAAGTTCAATTTACATTGAGCATAAATGTAAACAAAGATGCATTTAATGCAAACATATACTATAGTATGAGTTTTTATGTATATTTGAAGAAGCATGACGATATTGCTGGGACAGGATGACGTGATATGATAGAGAAAGACAAACAGAAGTAAGGAGATTGAAAACCAAAATAATATCGAAATATGAATACGCTGACTTTTCTTAGATGACCAAATAAGCAGATGTATTAGAAGGTAATTCAAACCACACATAACTAAACAAATAGATTTATATCATCACGCCAGATCCCTTAGATATAATTTTTAGATAGATTTAATGCATGAAAATTATACACAAGTAGGAAATTCAAAGCAAAGGGGCCTAACTGATTAATCAATTTCAAACGTAGGCAAGAAATAAAGATATATTTCCGGCCATAAACATGTAGACAAAAAATTACATAATTTATAAGTAGTACTGTTGGACTACAGTATGAAATCACCATAATTCTACATTTTTATTTCAACCAGAAACCATTTATAATTCTTTATCCATTTTGATAATAGCTATCTATCTATCTATATCATCACGCCAGCTCCCTCGCGGGGTAGGCAGAGAGTACAGAGTTCCAACAGGTTCTTTCCTTACATCCTCTCTGGCTTCCTCCACTCTCATAGTTCGTCTCATACACACTCGCCGGTTACGGAGACTCTTGACTTGCCCTTCAGCTAAGACACGGTCTATTTGGTCATGGTAAGATAGTCTAGGTCTTCCCCGGCACCTACATCCACTTTCGCATTGTATATCTGTTTTGTCATTCTTTCTTCTTGATAATATCGATATTATTATAATGTTATCAAGATATGAAAGTTAATGCACATATAAAAGTGAGCGTCTTTCCAACAGTTTGGAAGCATGCGTATATAACACCTATTCATAAGAGTGGTTATAAAAATAACATCGAAAATTACCGCCTGATATCAATTCTCTCTACCTTGTCGAAGCTTTTTGAGAGACTTGTGCACGACGCAAGGTATTCTATGCTCCATCAACTTATAATACCTGAACAATATGGTTTTGTCAAGCGACGTTCGTAGAGTACTAATCTAATGACTTTTGTCAATCACTTGTTTAAGAATATGGATCAAGGGTGCAAGTAGATGCCGTGTATACTGATTTCCAAAAAGCGTTCCACAAGGAGGGTCATGCGCTACTTCTACACAAAATTGCATTAATTGGAATACAAGGTAATCTGCTGCGATGGTTTGTATCATAAATTTTCAATAGGACTCAAAGAGTTGTGATATATGGTTTCAAATCTGACTCTGTATTTGTTAAATCCGGCGTTCCACAGGGACCAATATTGGGTCCTCGTCTTTTCATTATATTTGTCAATGACATAAAACAGTGCTTCATACACACGAATTTTCTATAACATGCTGATGACGTTAAAAATTTACAAGCCCTGTAAATCTTTTTAAGATTGTTTACTCCTACAAGATGATCTTAATAGACTTTATAATTACACGAAGCTTAATAAGCTACTCTTAAGCCTTCCCAAGTGTCACACAATTTCTTTTACTAAAAACAAAAATAAACTTCATTTTAATTATACTATTAATAATGTATTTAATAATGTAAATTTAGTTAGCGACTTAGGTGTAATGTTAGATTCCTCTTAATATTTCGATTGACACATTGACAGTATAATTAACGCCTACCGGATATATTGCTTTGTCACAAGGTCAACTTGTGATTTTGTGCGACCCCCTACACTTTTAACGTTATAAGATCCCAATTGGAACGCACTTTATCAATTTGGAATCCTCTCTATGTCAAGTATACTAGACTACTACATAGACTACAGAAAGTACAGAAAAAAAATTACGTACCATACATCATCATCATCATCATCTCAGCCTAACTTGTCCACTGCTGAACATAGGCCTCCCCAATCGCTTTCCAGCGTAACCGGTCCGATGCCACCTGCATCCAACGACTTCCTGCGATTTTCACAAGATCGTCGGTCCATCTGGCAGGCGGTCGTCCCACACTGCGCTTGCCAATACGTGGTCTCCACTCTAGAATCTTTCTGCCCCAACGCCCGTCCGATCTACGCGCTATGTGGCCCGCCCATTGCCACTTCAGCTTGCTAATCTTAACGGCTATGTCGGTGACCTTGGTTCTTCTACGAATCTCCTCATTCCTGATTCGATCGCGTAGAGAAACGCCGAGCATAGCTCTCTCCATAGCTCGCTGAGCAACTCTGAGTACGCACCATACATTACAATATAATAATAATAAATCATTTATTCATTCAAAATCAGTACGCGTAACAATCTTATTGGAACTTATTTAAGTAGGTATAATTAACGCCTTGCCTGAACTAGGTTGAGACCTGTGTTTCAGGCTGGATTAGTGCTGTAGCATTGTAAAATCCAATGGTTTATTTACAATAACATAACTTATTTGATTGATAAGTGACTTAACTAATAACATATGTTTTATCTACTATTATAATAAAATTAAAATTATTAACTATAACATAATACGTTATCTACAAATTGCAAATAATTGTTCCGTCTGTCCGTATGACATATTTTGTAAATAACTAAAAAGCGTTTGTTTACAGCTAAAATTATTTAATTTGTATATATTTAGTTCTCTATTTATTCTATTGTACAAAAAAGGACCTAAAAAAGTGAAAAATCTATTAGTATATATATGTTTTGAGGTTGAGTTTGAAGGGCAGACTATATCTTTCCGTCTCTTATTAATGGTAATGTCAGCAGCATAAGCGAGTGTTTTGTGCTGTTTAAGTAATACGTACATAATGAAAAGTTGGCGGACTGTTAACACCTTGCAGGCCTTGTATAACAGGGTAGCGGGAAAGCGAAAAGGATGGAAATTGGCAACGTTTTAGAACTGCTCTTTGGGCACGTTCGAGGGGCAGTAAAACAGTCTTTAGGGCTCCTCCCCATGAGGTGATACAATACTGGATTATGGATTGACATAAGGTTAAGTATACTTGTCTGACTAGTTTTGAGTCAGCGATTTTTCTGAGGATTTTGAATAAATATATTAGTTTACGGACTCTTCTGACCAAACATTCAATGTGTTGGTTAAAGGAGAGTATATCGTCGATTATAACTCCGAGGTATTTTATCTGGATGGTGTTGTGGATAGTGGGACAGTTACAGGTGTTCATTGTAGGGTTTTTAAATTGGTGCGCATATAAATGAGGGTTAGTTACATTGTGGTGTGGCTTGCGCATCACGAAGTGAACATATTTTGTTTTGTCAGCCTTTAATGTTAGTAAGTTGTGGTAAAGCCAATTATTTACTAAATTAAATCCACGTTGTGCACATTTGTACAGTTTGTTGATGGTTTTAGCGCTAAAAATCAATGCCGTGTCATCGGCGTAGGATATTATTTTGCCGTGTCCAATGTTCAGATTACATAGGTCATTGATGTAGATCAGGAACAAGGTAGAGGCAAGAATACTACCTTGAGGGACACCAAAACTTGTGTTTCTTTGGTAATCGCTTGTAACATTATCTATTTTAACACATTGGTACCGTTCGTCAAGGTAGTCTGCCAACAGTTTTAACTGCCCGCCCCTAATGCCTAGAACCTCCAGTTTTTTCAAGAGCAAAGGAATAGAAACGGTGTCAAATGCTTTGGCTAGGTCAAGGAAGATTCCTAAAGTCTGGTTTCCTTTGCTAAGTTCTTGTGTGACAAATTCTGTTAGGGCATGTGTTGCGTCAGCTGTGGATAGTTTAGCTCTAAAACCGAATTGCATTGGTGAAAGCAGATTATTTGTTTCGAGATAGTTGACTAATCTGTTTAATTATAAACGCAATCAGGCTTAAAATCCTTATGCACAGTTCTTAAAACAATATAATATCCTAAGTTTAGAATCATGAGGTCCACTTACGCAACAGATTTGATTGTACAGAAATTACCAACGAATTATGTCTTACGGTAACTAGAGCTGTCGATCGAGGGGGGGTGCGCGTACCTCGGCTATTCCACACGCCAGACTAACGCCGGGATCTGCGCATCATTCCGGCGCCTTGTAGACACTTATAACACACGATTCACCGACGTTGACATTTTCGCTCTTTCCAATTGACAATTCAAGAATCGGGCCATTGAAATACTATCTGCTGACGTAATCTAAGTATGACTTCGATTTCTCATATCAAACCTTTTACCAAAATGTAACTTCTTAACTGTAGCTTATATTTTACTTATATTTTTTGTTTTTTTTTATGTCAGTCAATCCGTGAACAATGTTTATAAACTCCTTTAGATAATTATACTGTAGCATTAATAATATGTAACTGTTTTGTTCCATATAAATAAAATAAATCAAGTGATATACACAATGCGAACAGGTTAGCGTTGAAAATAAATTAATTATGAAATTTGTTGTAAGTAGTAGTAGTAAATTTAAACTGGTATGGTACTGGTACTAAGTTAGGTACTATATAAATATAAGACTACATTTTAACTAAGATAGTTATTATGTATTCATAGTTGCACAAATATCTTTTCAGGCATCCCACTCGCATAGAAAGTTAAAACTTATTGTTATTATTTTAAGCCTATATATACTGTCCCACTGCAAGGCGAAGGCCCTCCACCTGCCCCGGTCCAGTGCAAGCGGAAGCTACGCTCCATTGCTCGTTGGCAAACCCCAAGGGTGGACCTTTGACGATCAGTTAATGACCAAATCTTCGCCCCGTAAGTAAGGGTGGGGAAAATGCACAAGTTCATAAGTTTCCTTTTTAATGAAACCGGGAGCTCCCTTCATTAAATATTTCATGGTCCAATAGTTCTTCTAGGCGTTTTCGGTGCGTCGAGCAACTTTTTATCTTGTCTCGCCTGGAAAGAGACTAATTGGCCAAGATATACATACTCGTGGACATATTTAGTCTCCACTCCCCTAAGCTCAAGCTTACGTTGCACGCTGTTGGTCATCAGCTTTGTTTTAGTCATATTCATTCTAAGTCCTTGAGGCTCACCTGGCTCCTACCTTATTAAATTTTTCTTGGAGTTTATATTTTAATGATAAATCAAGTGCCAAAGTTGGCGGACGTCTTGGGGCACTCTCGTGGACATCTCTTAGCGTCTAATTACTAAAGCTATCCAATCGGGGATGGTGGCGTGAGTGGCTCTACTGTAAGGATATGGGGAAACGATTCTGATTACGGAAGATGTGCTGGATCGGGGGAGGCACATGAGTACCAGTGTATTCTATTTGGAGATCCTAAAGCCCACAACCTTTTAGAAGGGAGCCACTGTGGGGATAATTCAGTTAAAATCATCTGAAGATTTTTGCCCTGCGACGTAGAGAAACGACCGACGTTGCAGTCACAACCGCATTACAGTTTTAAAATATTTTAGGTTCCCACACCTGGGATCTTAATTGACATGACCAAACGCGGCGCGTTACGATAAATTTGTGAAATGATCGTGTAATGGTACGCCAATGTCATATCATTATACGATCATTTCACAAATTTATTATAACCATATCACAAAACGTGCCGTTCGTAACACGCTGTTTGGTCATAGCGAATTTGTGCCCTGGGCGAGTACCAGATTATCTCCTTACTTCGCCGTAAAAATATATTCAATTTCTGGATAAATCCTTTTTCACGGCAAAATAAAAAAATCTTTGGATAAAAGATTATTTTAACCCAAAGCTCAACAGCAAAGCGACATCTACTCGGAGAGCCCATGGCCGGCCCACCTCCGGCGGGTGTGCGGGCACACCAGTTGTCGAAGCGGCAGTTGCTTCTGACGGAGCACGCCTCTGTGCGCTTTTGGGACGTCACCGGGGTATCTTAAATCTAATTTCTAAAAAAACATCAAAATCGCATACAAAATTGTAGGTAGAAGTAAGTTTACAAAAAATCCTCAAGATATAAAAATGAATAATTATCAAGAACAAGGTGAAGCGGCAGAACCAAGTAAGAATTTTAATACAATTAATGTCGACGATAAGAAGAGGCGTGAAGAAAAATCAATGGCGGACGTTTCCTGCGATTGTTGACCGTTCACGGGATTTGTTGTCAATTACAGTGAATCAAAGGTTGTTTCGCAGGTGAAAAACCTACATTCAATATCAAGCTTTATTAACAAGAAAATAGAGTCTTATTTAGATTGCACGTCGAAATAAGTCATGTAATTTGTTATCAGAAGTATACAAGGTCGTTTAGGTGAACGTGGCTAACACCGTCTCTATGGTGACCAGTTATGGAGTTGCATAGTACAATAACAGCGATAAGGGAAATGTTTTCATTGCTTTCCGCTTACATGGTTTTACTACATCAAATAAAAAGAACAAAGGCCGGTGTACCAAGGTCAATTCCTTTCATTCAGTACTAATACTTTCTCTAAAGTCCTGATTTCCGAGAAAATATTTGTCCTAAACGCGATTTACAAAATGGATGGTCAAGCATTGGCAACAGTTTTAGATAATATAAAATATACACGTAGTAATTTAATGTTTTATCATGTTTTTTTGGGATATCATGTGCAAAGTCGAGAGCAAAAGTGGATGTGTTGAGGGCGGAAGTGCGAAAGGAAATGCGAAGTCGAGCTAGAACATAATTAAAAGTTAAGGTGAAGACTCGTTGATAAAGAAATGTAGATAGTTCGCATCAGTAGTGAAAACTATACAGACAATTGTCTCTTTCTTTTTTTAGTAGTTCTTTCATTGCTGTGGATCATGACTATGTTGCTAGATTGTTTGTTACTCTCCCTCTGCTGCGATTGCTTGCAATATGAAAGGCTACGTTGACTGGTATCTAGTCATTCGGATCCCTGATATAACTCTTTCCTTCTACTTGCCTGTCATCATTATTTTCTCTTACGGTATCTTCCTTACTTGAAGCTATGTAGCCCCAAAGTAGGTAGTTGAAACTAACGGAAAAATTGCATCTTTAAACAATCCATAATAATGTGCACTAATGGCAAACTATTCATACTATTGAAAATCATTACAAAACAGGCATACATAATTAAAAAGGATATGACTTGCAAGTTGCAATACCAACAAACAAGTTTTCGGCTAAGTCGGAGCATCCTCAATTTGTCTGCTTAGTGATAATAAAAACACTGGCCAAACCAGTACTCGAGGACGAGCGTAGAGACCAAGATAATGATAATGAATGATGAATTTGCCTACATTAATTAAGAATATGTTATATATATAAGTGAATGAGTTTGTATATCTTGGATGCGCCTTCAGTAAGCATGGGAAATACACCGCTGACATAGAGAGAAGAGTGAGTGCAGGGAACAGAGTGAATGTTGCGATGGGAAAGCTACTCGGGAGCCGGCACTTAAGCCATAAGGCGCAGCTGGCCATACATAACGGAGTTCTTGTCCCAACGCTGTTATATGGTAGCGAGAGCTGGGTATGTAAGAAGGAGAATGAAAGTAGGATAAATGCGGTAGAAATGCGAGCTCTGCGGAAGATGTGCGGAGTGAAGCTGACCGACCGCATTAGCAACAGCGTAGTAAGACAGCGAGTAGGTATGAAATATAGTATCGGTGTAAAGATGAGAAACGGCATGCTCCGTTGGTTCGGGCATATAGAAAGAATGCCAGAGGAAAGAATGACAAAACAGATATACAATGTGAAAGTGGAAGGATGCAGGTACCGGGGAAGACCTAGACTATCTTACCACGACCAAATAAACCGAGTCTTATCTGATGGAAAAGTCAAGAGTCTCCGTAACCGGCGAGCGTGTATGAGACGAACTATGAGAGTCGAGGAAGCCAGAGAGGTATGTAAGGAAAGAACCTGTTGGAACTCTGTACTCTCTGCCTACCCCGCAAGGGATCTGGCGTGAGGTTATAGATAGATAGATAATTAAGAATACGACGTATAATTCATCTACTGCTTCTCGTATGTATGGAAATCAGGAATCTGTGAAAGATGACGCGCATTGGAAGTATAACGTTCCGGAAAGTTGGTTCGTTGCGACAACCAAACGGCCGCAGTAGTGGGCAGTAGCGCAATTCCCCGCCCACGATATTTCGCCCACATTCGCACAGCGCCACTGAAATATATTGTGACGTTTTCCACTTGATAATGTCAGTGTAGTTACATTGTACTATTTTAAATTACACTTTTTTATAGCGACCTAATTAAGTGGGAAATTTCCTATGTAAATATTTTCCGCTTCAGTAATTTTTATTGCGGCGGGATAGTTCAATAATGGAGCACACAATGTATTGAAATGTATTTTGTTGTAGTCGTTTAAAGTCATGGCAAATACATCGACAGCTTCTATTCAAAACCTCAAATGTACTATTTACGCCTTTATTTTAAACCAGTAGCGTCTAAAATGCTTTTAGACATTTGGTTCATAATTAAATGTGCACATATTTCCATACTTATTTTAAACACCATAATTGCGGATAACATTGATTTCGCTCAGCGTGGTTTTAGGGTCATGGGTTATCTGATGATACACTGAGTTTGCAGAAACAAACTAAACAACAGGAACATTGAACCTAACTATAAAGATGTATAATTAGAATTATTCCTATTCAATTATGATGCATTTACTATTTACGTCATTTTAGGAAGGTGTTATAGCATAGCAAAGAAATAGAGTTTGTTTTGCCCAAGTTCATTTACATATGTATGGGGAATTAGGCCAAGAAAATCAATTAAATCGGAATCCATAACTCCCACATCCTTCTTATTACTATGACTACTATCGACTTGGGAACAATGTAATGTATTTCTCGCTATTGTGCCGCTGTTAACAGGACGGGTGTATTTGTAACGTGGTTTAGTGTAGCAAATTCAGTTAGAATTTAAATTTTAACTTAAATGGAGATTTTTAATATTACGTAAGCACTATTTCATAAAATATTTATAAGACAAGATAAAGCTAACTTATCATATGAAGCTAAGGGTAACAAGACATAGTAATGACGACCGGTAGCGTGATTCTTAGACGTGTTGTTGGTAGATATCACTTTTTATGTTTTTGCCCTTTTATATGTTACCTAAGTAAAAATGCGAGCTCTGCGGAAGATGTGCGGAGTGAAGCTGACCGACCGTATTTGCAACAGCCGAGTAAGAAAGCGAATAAGTATGAAAGAGAGTATCGGTGTAAAGATGAGAAAGGGTATGCTCCGTTGGTTCGGGCATATAGAAAGAAAGTCCGAAGAAAAAATGACAAAACTGATATACAATGCGAAAGTGGAAGGATGTAGGTACCGGGGAAGACCTAGACTATCTTACCATGACAAAATAGACCGGGTCTTATCTGAAGGACAAGTCAGGAGTCTCCGTAACCGGCGAGCGTGTATGAGACGAACTATGAGAGTAGAGGAAGCCAGAGAGGTATGTAAGGAAAGAACCTGTTGGAACTCTGTACTCTCTGCCTACCCCGTAAAGGATCTGGCGTGATGATATAGATAGATAGATAGACTAAGTAAAAATATTTAGATTTTATTTAAAATGCCAAATATTGTTTATTTTTTAAACGTGAGTAACTGAGGTATTATCACCACGATTTAATTAGCTGGACAGGAATAAAACTAACATTGTATTGAATGCATGATTAATCAACAATTCTAATTACGATGATCTTCCCATTACCAACATTAAGATTCAGATCATATATCTTTATTTATTGTCCGGTTCCTATATTCAATTAACAAAGTTTTGTTTTATTTTATTTATTCTTAATGCACATATGTATGTACAAAGGCGGACTTAATGCCTGAGGCATTTTCTCCAATCTACCTTATGGTGGTGTGGAAACATGTGTGGTAGGTGCGAAAATACGTGGCTAAAAATTGAAATAAAAAATAAATAAATTAATAATAATACTATATATAAAACTAATAATAATGTTTTACATAATAACATATATATATACATATACATAATGACGTGAAACTATCATTGAGAGGATTCTGCCAACATTTCGAGTAGGTACTCGTGTAGTATTTTTTTTAAAGAGAGACGGTTCGTTACCATCCTGAGTTCCTGAGGCAATGCATTCCAACGAAGGATAGATTGGACGAAGAAGGAGGAGTGAATAAAATCAGAACGATGAGAAATTTTGCTGTCCCTTAAATTCTCTATGAAGCGTAAGTTTAACAACTGATGGTAACTTTGACAGTTTACTGATGTTTACTTTGTTTGCTTACTGAACGTAGCTGAAAATCCGCCTATACGTTAGTTAAAGTATGAGTCGATTATTATAGAAATAGTTACCTACCATCTCGTAGTTAATGTTACTTTTCGTTACTAAAACGAGTAGGAACCGCACAGTAATAAAATACTTAAACAAGAGTTATAGTATTTTTCACATGGGATGGGTAGTGACAGTTCTAATTGCCAAACGTAATTAATATTTAATTCAATGGTGTTAAGGCAGGTCATGCTTCTTATTGCCATTGAATAAAGTATAATTTCGTTTGGCAATTATAACTGTCACTACCCTTCCTATATGAAAAATACTATAATGCAAGGTGCAACTATAGATTGTAGATTACTTTGACCTGCTTGTCCGTCTGCATTTGGTAGCTGGGTTCGTCATTTCCGTCAAACTTCCGTAAACAGCGTAATCTTGACCTCATGTGAATGGGAAAAAAACATGAATTTATTATCCTCATCAGTGTGATGATAGCAATATGAACTTTAAACATACTGTAATAAGCCACTCAAAATTTATGCGGTGAGACCATCAATGAGAATTTGGTAGTATAATAACCTATTCAAGTATTAGTTAACGTTAGCATAAATAGATTGTTTCCAATTAACTAGTGGCGAATAATCGGCTTTGTGATCACGAGGTCCTGGGTCCAAATCCTAGGTCGGACAAATGTAGTTGTTGTAACAAAAAATTCCCAATGTCAGTACGGAGTCTGGTATTGTGCTCGGTATAGCCCCCTATTACATGGGACCTAACATTGTCGGCGAAAAGTGAGTGTATACAGTGCACTTCTGCATCCCCCGTTTGGGGAGTATAGTGCGGTGTATCTGTACCAGCATGAATATATTGTTTCCAAATCATATTTTTAATGTGTTGTTGATTATTATCAAGAAATAACTTCTAGAAATGAAGGGGTCGACCAAATTTCGCTTTGATAGACACTTGTGTTGGTGTTTCTTATTAAATTGGTTTTGCATAACGTATCGCATAAAAAAATGTGGGCTGCTATTACGCTGGTCATGATGCTCAAGAATTTCGGTCATGTGCCTCTTCTGCGTCAGTAAAATTTTATCTTTATTCAGTTTATTTTTCTATCGGTACTGTGATTCACACTTCTGAAAACAATAAACACAACTAGGTCGTTCTGTACATGTTTACCGGCCTGTTGTAATCAAAGACGCCAATAGATCTTAGTCAATATTAACTCCCACTTCTTTAATTAACCATTATTGATATCCATCAATAACGCTTAATACAAGGAGTTCCAATTTTATGATGTCAGAACCAATAGCCCTTATGAAAAAGTTGTGTATGTTTAAGTTTACTTAAAACTAATCCAGTGTGTTTTGCTTCCCTATACTCCGCGTTTGCAACCTAAATGGAAAAATCATTTATTTTTTATCTATCTATCTATATCATCGCGCCAAATCCCTGGCGGGGTAGGCAGAGAGTACAGAGTTCCAACAGGTTCTTTCCTTACATACCTCACGGCTTCCTCCATTCTCATAGTTCGTCTCATACACGCTCGCCAGTTACGGAGACTCTTATCATTTATTTTATAAGACATATATACAAAAAAAATTACGATAGTAAATTCCTAAGTGTCTACTAGTTTTACCTATTAACTAGTAAGAAGTACTAGTTAATACCTGTTCTTCAACAATGGAATCCTTATGTTTATAGTATTAAGAGTGTTTAACATAGTTCTGATGCTGTTTCTCGACGCGATGTGAATTCCCAGTCTTACACAATTTTGCTTAAGGGCATTGTTTAAGAGACATTTACACAATATAAGTTTAAGTAGCCTCTATCTGCCATAAGATCATTCCATGACATGAATTAATTTACAACTGATTGATGAATGAATTTGCATATAGCAATTACAATGGAAAGACCAAATTTAAGGTTACGTCCAGGATACCAAAAACCATGAATTATGCAGTTTGGTCACTAAAAATCTAGGTAGTTTTTGAGACATAAATCGATAGATGATGATTGATAGATGGAAACCAAGAATAGTACATTATGTGGTATGTGTACATGACAATGTACGAGTTACGAACAATTTCAAAGCATTTCGTTTGACTGACACAAATGTATTCAAGCGAGAGTTCGAGAAAGGGACAGCTAGAGGAATAGTAAAACGCGTGTAAGGCGTCACGTAGGCCTGAGACAACAACTGTAGGGCAAGGTCGATGAACGATGGAACTTCATTCGACGATTTCGGTAACTACCGCCAGATGCTAATGCGCTCGTAGAAGAAATAACTATAAATCTTGCGGACCTATAGGTGAGACTATATTGTTTTTAATTAGACATATATAAATTATTGTTCTGTGTCCCAGAGGTTTCATAAATAAATAAACCATTACACCTGATTGATATAAATAATCAAGAATATGTTTATTAATATCGGTTTATCGTATCACATGTGTCTCTACATTGTATGAGCCACGTGAGCTTTCATTTGATAAGTCCTTGCATATTCATAAACATGCTTTATTTATCAAGGCTTATTTTCAAGTAGGTACTATTTAAATAACAAAACAGTGTCTTTCATATAAAACTAGATAAAAATTTGGGTTGCGATGTCTATACAAAAAGATTTCGCGCGATATTTTGGAAGCGTATCTATGTGGGCATGTCAGCTGAAAGTTTATTTTCAGATGATAGAAATAATCTATGTAAATACCTCATAAATATTTTTTTTTCATCTAATCTTCGCATTGCTAATATATATTATTATATAAAGTCACGTTATATATGTACATAGCTATAATGTCATTGCGAATATTCTCTTTGCATTTTCAGCTCCATCCAAGTTTGTAACACCTTCAACATCTAAAATATCTGAATGTAAAAGAGGAAACTTTCAAATTGTTTCCTTCATAACTTGTACTAAGTTTCCAAACTGTATTACATTATTAAAATAATTTAATAAGAAACAGATTTATAAAAGTTTTCTGTATTTTTAAGGTTATTACGAGAAAGTTGTTATGGTCTTTACCCAAGTGATTTTTATTCATTTTAGCAGAATAATCGCTTAGAGGTAAGTCTATTGCCATCATATTTGGGACAATTCCAGACTACGGCCTACTCTTGTCTGGTGAAGCTGTAAAGGCCCCGCGGCAAACAACGTATATCACTCACACACACACACACACACTACGGCCTGCTGTTGAGATCTTTTCGACGAAATATAAAATACAATCTAAGAGCAGTGGTCGCTCTTCCGCAATAGAATCTATGAAACTATTGACAGTTGGAAATTTTACAAACAGTAAAAACCACGTTGTCTAAATCTGGTAATCCGTCTCGACGTGATTGAAGGTAATGTATTCAAACTATCTTACTTGTGATATGAATACGATTATCATTGGAAAACGTGACTGCACCCTTTACATATCAGAACACGCTTCAGTCGGCTTCAGAATGAATGTCGTTTAATTATATCCTATTTTGAGGGCATAACTATAAGTAACATTATGCCACCAATTCGCGCAGTAACGAAGACCTCAAAAAGTAAGAAGTAAAAATAATATGACATTGGTGTAAGCGATGCGATCATGTATGTATATATATATATATATATATATATATATATATATATATATATATATATATATATATATATATATATATATATATATTGGTAGTTACTTATTGAGGCATGATTCAAGAAATACCCACTGCTCCATATATCGAATTCAACTGCAAAACAATTTCTTCTGCCAGAGGGTTATTGGGTTTACCCGTTGAATACATTTCGCATAGTACAATGCTGTGCTTAAACTTTTCATTGACACAAACTCACGATTCCACATTATAAAGAAGAAGATTTTTACTATATACATAACACAGAAAAAACTGAAGTAAATGTGAATTACGCAATACTTTCTATACGGATATCTATGCGATTGTCTCCCGCTCGAATGATCTGTCAAGCGAGAGAAAGACAACGCAAACTAACGAATGCCAATTAAAAAGCATGCAAGAAAAGCTTTCGATTTTCACTCGCCCTTGTTAAATGCGGACACTAAAATGAAGTGTGTAACACCAGTTAGTATTTCGAATTGTTTATTCTTAAAGTCTTTGTTAAATCAGATTGGTTCGTCGTTGGGCATAATAAGCGTATTCGTGAATCGTCATCAATATCATAAGTTTACTAGTCATTTGATAAACTCATTTTTTAATTACATAGGTCTAGTTGTTGCTAGATACCTATATATCGTCTTCAACTATCTTTTATAATCTTTACTATCCACAACTTGTATAAGCAAAGTGCTGGACAACTAACGATTATAAAGATCATATCCACAAATAGAACCAGTCTGATAGGCAATGAGGCAACATGTATTAGCATTCTACAATTTAGATTAAAAGTAACATTTCCAGGGAACTACATTATGTACGGCTTCTCTGCCATCGCTTGTCTATTCATGCGTTGATTTACACGGCACTTTACGGTATTTAGTGTTTATTGTGTGTTTCAGCAAGATGTCCGTCTGTCGGGTGATGAGTGCTCAATTCACGCTATTGCTGTTGAGCGTCGCGTGTTTCGTTGTAGATTGGGTTTTGGATTATAAAAAAAACACCTTAAATTCTTACTTTATTACCGTCTAGATGCAGTGAGTGCGATTGTTCATCAACATCTAAATCAGACTTAATTCAGTTAATTAACTTTTTTTGGGATCATTGAGACGAGTTAAAGTCACACTAGGTCGAGATTAACGTTATTCACCATACCATTATTGTACAGATATTTTCAATATTGTCAATTTTGCTAACCGATAGTTTCAGAAGTAATAATATAATTTCCAGATAGACCGTGTCTTATTTGAAAGGCAATTTCAGAGTCTCCGTAACTGCCGAGCGTGTATAAGAGGAACTATGAGAGTGGAGGAAGTCATAGGTCTGTAAGGAAAGAACCTGTCGGAACTCTGTACTCTCTGTCTACTCCGCAAGGGATCTGGCGTGATGATATAGATAGATAGTGTAACATAGACTCACTAATCATCTATAATTATCTATGGTCGTATGGTTGAGGGAGAATATCCGGTGTGCCATTAAGCATCTTAAATTATTGTAAAGACAGTAAAGGAAATATTATCATTGTAAGAACAATAAATGTTAAGTGTGTGTCTACCTAAGATCTGTTTTATTAAAATCACCTTTAACACAGATAGTTTCAGAAATATTTGTACACTTACCAGCCATTGAGCCAATCTCTTCAATAATCAACTCTACGTTGACTAACAAGCTACATCAAATAATAAATGATCGGAGTGTCGTATGGTTTTTGGTTCAATTATTTCTGATTGCGCTCTAGAGAGAGTATTCGAAAACTATTGACTCTAACTAGTGGTATTGTTTTTTACATTCGAAAATTGCATTAAATATTTCTATATTTTTTTACACAGATTTGCGACCGTCTGCGTTTAGACGGCAAGTAATGGCGGTAAACGAATTTAATATAATTATTAGGGTTGAACAGAATTTGCTTGTTATCATTATATATTAATATACGTGAAGCAAAAACTTTGTACGTGTTTTTACGAAATTGCGTGGACGGAGGAGTTTGAAATTTCCCACACTTACAGTTTATATTGAGAAGGAGTGCAAATGCTATTTTTTTTTAATTATGCATGAATATACATTAAATCAATAAAAACACATTACACCCACTACCATGTATTTGACACAATACACTTCAAATTGAGAATAGATTAATATTGTTTGTTTTTAATATTATTTGCCTATAGCCTTACTGAATCTCAAACATAACCAGCAAACGATGAAAGAGTTTTTACAAAAAATATCGTTTTCAAAGTAGTTTTGTATCATTAATTAAATTATCGAAATATGTATGTCAACTTCAATGGACAGCAATTTCCTTTTGGTTTTTTGTTTCAATAAAAACAATTTAAAAAAGAGGTGTTCTTTATAATAATCATTTTTATTAAATTTAAATTTCTTTGAAAAAAATAGGCAAAAAACAGTGGTCTTGGCAAAATCTGTGATTATAGAAGTATCACTATACTTTGATAATAGAATCTTAAAAATGTCCAAATTTATAATTTAAATTAACTATGGTCATATAATTGCTTCCAGCAAACTGTAGCTTGTGATACTTGGATTGGATTACATAGTTTTATACATACATACACTCACGCCCTTATCCTACTGGGGCAGGCAGACTACGGTTTGCCGCATATTACGTTTCTGACACACCTCGTTCGCTTCATCTACGTTCATACATCTCTTCATATATTGCCATCGATTAAGACTTAGTTTAATGTGACTGCGATATAAAATAATTTGTAAATGCAGAACAAACAGTCTATCAAACCTGAGGGCTTAGCACGAAAAAAGTGACTTTAGCTTGATACTAGGGAGTTGATATGCCATCCTTGTTCCACTATAAATTTACTAAATAAACATTGAAGTGATAGCACGCTTACTTAATAACGTAACGCTAACATCAGTTTTTTCGTGTTAAGATATAAGAGAGTCGGCAACCATACAAAGCACCCTGCATTTTTTTCTAAAAGACCTAGAACAAATTTGAACATTTGAGAGGTGTACTGTGTACACCCACTTTTCGCCGACGATGTTAAGTCCCAAGTAATAGGGGGCGAGCCTACTGTCATATACCGGGCACACACAATTCTAGACCGGACTAATATTGGGAATTTTATAATTAGAAAAACTACATTTGTCCGACCGACGTTTTAAACCCAGGACTTTTTCGCCACTAGACCAACGAGGAATTTCTTCTTATGTGCAATTTATAATTATTTCTTTTTGGGTCATGTATGTAGCTTAGAAATTAAATAAACAGTAAGTAAATTTGATGTTGAATAAAATTCATCTCAAAGGGGCAGTTGCTGCGTAGTACGACTAAAAACGGCATCTGCTAGATAGTAGACACCCCTTTTAGAGGGTTGGGGCGATAATAAAAACCGGCGGGCCAAAATGGCGGTCGGACGTGACCTTGAACTGTGGAGGGCGGGCCGTCTGGATCAAATTGAAATAATATCGATTGCACACCTTGTGCTGTGCCTTCATTTATATCTACCTTCGGCTCTTCGGCTTATTGCATCGTTTTAATGTAGAGTAACGTAACATGTTCCTTTGCGAAACAGGTATTGGGACAGATTTTTATGCGAATGTGATTGTTTTCGAGGAACTTTATGACTACATGGTTGGATCAAAAGAGGAAGATATTATTTATCGATGCAACCATTATTAGTGTTTTTAATTAAGTTTCCGAATGTTAGTAATTATAATTTCTCTCGTACGGATTGTTTACTTCAATTTACAACTTAGGACTTTACTTACGACGATTTAGCGCAGTGGTTAAGAGCTTGAGCTGCTCCGCCCACTGTGTCTAATAGTCGCGGGTTCGATTCCCGCACGGGACAAATCTTTGTGTGATCCACAATTATTTGTTCCAGTCTGGGTATTTGTGTTTGTGAATTTTCATGTTTGTAAACGCACCCACGACACACGAATAAATCCTAGTGTGGGAGTACGTTTTAAAAAAAAAAAAAAAAAAAAAGAAAGAATAGAAAATAAAGTACTTATTTGGAGTTTAGGGTATTTTAAATTATTGGGTTTCTTTCCAAGCGTGAAAGAGAACAACTGCTCTCTCGGTTTTAAACAGATGCACGATAACGAATAGATTTAACTGGTTGGCATTCATTTATTTTGCAGTTCTTGAAGGACTGGTCACGGGTAGGAATGAGGTGTTAGACGTCCAAAAGTCATAGCTGTTCCAGGGTGCCCTCAAACTACTTAATTATTTTTGTTTTTGTTGGTCCAATCTGCGCAGAATGAGCTGACGGTGTCTTGAGATCTTGCAGTTTTATGCTTGGTTTTAGATTTGATTATATTAATTACTGGATCCTAAGTGGAATGTAGATGGAAGCACCCAGCCATCTTCTCTATTAAAATTTGGATTTTTTTAAAATTAATTAATTAATAGCCTAGCGAACCATCCTTGGTAGGAATCTATCCATCGTCTATCAAATCTAATGTTTTGGCGGATGCGGTCAAGGACATGTTCACAGACTGCAGACTTCTTTGAGCGACGGTGTTTTAGGTCAGCTATGTGTTCTTTAACCCGAGTTTTTACTGGTCTTTTTGTTTTTCCTACATATTTAATAATATAATTTGAAGCTACCAAAAAATGTTATACTAGTGTTGTATAGTTTGTTGTTAATATTTTTCTTACCTTTACTTTGTACATCAATTAGGTAAACAATTGCCTTTATTACACATAATAGGTATGTTTAAATCACAGAATGTATGCATATTCGTTTTTGTTATTATATTACGTATTAATCAATGTTGTGATACTAAAAACATAAACATTTATTGCATAATTTTAAACCACTTTATCAATTATCGCTCAAACTTGAGGCGCAAACACGGGGATAGTATCAGCAGACGATATTAATAAAATTTTATGATTAAGCCATAACAGATAAAATAATGCTGATAGGTAATCAACGGATAAACCGGTGGACCATTTATCCGTACCTACTATGAGTATATATTTATTGGAATGCAACTCTCGGCTGGAACAAAGGTATGCAATTTGCTTTTATACAAGAGAAACAACGTGTATCGAGGTTGGGGAACAGAAATGTAAGCAAGCATATATCTATCTATCTATATCATCACGCCAGATCCCTTACGGGGTAGGCATAGATACAGAGTTCCAACAGGTTCTTTCCTTACATACCTCTCTGTCCTTTAGATAAGATCCGGTCTAGCATTCATAATACAGATAAATCGGTATTCCTGTAACTTGCAAGTGTAGAAAAAGGAACTTTAATTTTTTTCTGTCGTGTTTTTTTTTGTATTTTTGCAAATCACTATCTTGTGTTTTCCAAGACTAATAAAAACCAAAAGGAAACAAATTTTATACTATGAATGAAATCAAAAATTTGCATTGATAAATTTAACAATAATCAGGTGGCACCTTAACTTAGATATGAGTCAGATGATTTCAAATGAAATCATAAATAAACAGCGCAATGACAAATCAGTATAAGGAAAATGATTTGCTATGATATTTTATATATTTATATAGACAAGTTATACGCGTACAAGGGCGAAGTCTAAAAACAACTTAGAACATATCCGGAGCAGATGACGTCTTTCAAGGCAATTTCTTGTCAGAAATTCTATGAAGATGATATTTGCGCTTCCGAAACACAAGATACACGTGAACACTTTTTTCGACGATGTGTTTTGACGGCACTCAAACCTCTTGAGCGGTTTTGGCTATAGTTAGAGCGGGACTAATGGCCAGTTTCAATATTCTTCTTCTTCTTATTTTAATGGCCGCACACTTTAACAGTGTATTTCGCCAATGTCAAGTAGTAATAGAGTATAACAGTATATTATAAAAATTGGCTTCTTGTCGCCATTACAGCAAAAAACAAAAGCCCGTTTCAATATTCAAAGATAGATTTGCTAATTGTCAGTAGAGTTATGGAAGATTTTTTATATAAAATATGTCAAAATTCTATCCGTGGTAAGCAAATCTAACCTTGAGTTAAATATTAAAATCGTGTTAATGCATTCATAGACGGATATCGCAGCGTAACATATTTATTTATAAAATACTTTTGGGTCAAAATCCAAGCATTCGATAACGGAGCATGAGAAAAAAAAAAACCTGCTGCTACCGATAAAAAAAGAGCCGGTTCTTATTTTATTATTTATTCTATGACTTACCGTGATCGGCGTGTAGTAGGGCTTACCTGGAATAAAAAAGAAGAATATAATATACGATAAGGGTCGCCCTTGGATTTGTTTTGTAATACAACACAATATGGATTCCATTCAGTTGAAAGCGGATTGGATTCGAGGTATTTTATATACACAGGTACACATACATACGTACATAAAAATATATGCCCATACTTGTATTATAAATTCAAAAGTAACGTTTGCACGCTTAAACTGCTAAAGTTTTTGAAAAAAGTTGTCAAGGAGACAAACTGCATCCTGTAGAAAGACACTACCTTTTGTCTCGAAAAATAACGCAGATAAAGTCGCGGGTATAACCTATTAAGTTATGAAATAAAAGAAAAATAGTGGTTTGGCAATTTTCAACCGATAAGACCTGGAACTTAAATAACCTGGTTCAGATGCTTAAAAATCCTAATTTCATTTTGTACTAGCAGTTTTCCGCGACTTCGGACCCGGTCGACAACAGCGCCACCTATCTATGTTTTATAACTTATGCCACTTCTGGATAATGTAGCTTTCAAATGGTGAAAGAATCATTAAAAGCGGTCCAGTAGTTTTTAGGTTTATTCGTTACAAACATACAAAAACACAATTTTTTTCTTCTTTATTATATTAGTGTAGATAAGTAAGAACCTTGGCTGTGCCATAGAAGTAACTTTACAAGAGGCAAAAAAACTACAACCTGTAAAATGTTTATTGGAACAGTTAATTAGTGTTTGTGTGTGAGCGTGGGTGCGTGCGTGCGTGTGTGTGTGTGTGGCTTCAGCTTTACCGGACAATACCACAACAGGTTATTTAATTAACTGTTTTAGTGTGCAATTTAGATGTGATTTAAATGCATACGAGATAAATTTCATCAGTTCTTCAAAATTCAGGTACCATACCAAAAAGCTTGGTGGAGAATGGCTAGATCTCTCACACCTCGGTTTCGTAGAGTGGGCCTTTGCCCAGCAGTGGAACAATAATCTTTTTTAAATAACCTATTGTGTCCTGGGCAAAGGTGTCTGCTTGGAAGGAAGAGGGGGAGACTCCTCTTTCTTCCAAACAGTCCTATCCTTGGCCAATGATGTTGGTCATTCAAGCCTATATGAATCAAGATCATCGCACCACCGCTTTTAACGCCTATCACAGGCTGATTTATTATCCTGCCAATATAATTCAAATTTCACATTCGTAATTGGGTCCATAGCAACCATTCACCTTGAAGTATACTTACATTAGTTAACCTAAATAAAATTATAGTATGGCAACGAATTCCGAGGATGTGTCATTTAAACCATTTTTATTGATATTGCATGTTGAAATATGGCACAAATACCAGAACAATTGAGTTTATGATAGTACTCATAACATAAGATTATATTGGTCGTAGAAATAAACATATATGTGTATTATATTTTGTTTTTGTATTACACAATGTCAGTATCATACATAATACCTACTTATTTAATTGGACAAAACTTATCAGATAAATATTAATATAAGTTATTGATAATTTAAATTAAATTCATCTAGGTATTAGTCCCATAAATGTATTCCTACAAATTTATCTATTGATAGTATTCAAATAAATTAAATAACGTGATACAGATAAAAAGTTATTTCCGTATGTTTTAATTTAGAAATGTGTTTAATAATACATGTCAAAACATAGGTGTACTGTCTACATTTTGCCGACGATGTAGTCCCAATTTAGGAGTGGGCGTGACCATTGCCAATATACCGGGGACAATTCGAGACTGAAATGTTTGGACAAAAAAATTACAATAACTCTTTGTCCTACCTAGGGTTAATACATTTTTAAATATTTTTTGTTCAGATAAAGAGAAATTTCTTCAACAGGAAACAACGCAAATCAGATGCGATATCATGGCGCCCCTCAAGATTAAATTATCATCTGTTTTGTTCGGTGATAACGCGACTTGTAAAAATATTTAGCTGACTTATTATGAATGATAATATTAAACATCGAATCATATCTATACTCATTATGCTTGCCTGGTACTCATTGAAAAACTTATTTTTATATTTTATAAAAAAAACCTCTCACATTTATATCTAAACTTGGTACAGTAGTATGAATCAGGTTTTTTCTAATTAGTTTTAACTTTAATAAAAAAGAAAATTCATGGACATGTGCATTCTCCCCACCCTCACTGACGGAGCACAGACTTGGTCATTAATTGATCGTCAAAAGTCCACCCTTGGGGTGTGCCAACGAGCAATGGAGCGTAGCTTTCTTGGAGTAAAGCTGACGTTGGCCACTCAGCTGCTAGACTAAAATAGAGCTGGGCGGGACATATTTGCCGGATGTCGGATGCGTTTTTGGCTAAAACAACCACACAGTGGATGCCACCAGGCGGAAATGACAGCGTGGCAGGCCCAGAAAGAGGTGGCGAGAAGAGCTGGACTCCTACGACAAAGACTGGCATCAGCTTGCACTGGAGCGGGACAGGTGGAAGAAGAGAGGGGAGACCTTCACCTTGCAGTGGGACAGTATAGGCTTATAATAATAAGTTTTAACTCTCTATGCGAGTGGGACGCCTGAAAAGACAACTGTGCAACTATAAATACATAATAAATTCTTAAATAATACTTAGTTAAAATTTAGGGATTTATATTTATATAGTACCTAACTAAAGTATACAAACGGACGTGTAATTTTTACAAAGGTCATCGCACTTTGCGTGCGATAAACACAACTGATTTAGCATTCAAGGTTATTCACCGCCAACACTGAAGTCTGAAATATGAAAACATTGATTTGAAGAGGCCTTGTGCGCTGTATACAACTAACGCATACGCAATCTGCAGGTATTTGATAATATTGTAAAGGGCTTTCAACAGATCAAACATATCGTGATGTAGGTCACATAGTACGGAGCTGAAATGGGTTAACCTCTGAAATAGATAGCAAGGAAGACCGGGATTCGAATCTATTATTGTTTGTACACATTCAAATTTCTTCAGATATATTGCTATGTAACGATTTTTACATATATGAAATAATTCAAGCGAAGACAACAGAGGTGTTTCCATAAACTACACCCACAATTCACTGTAAATTTTGAGTCCCAATGTAACAAGGAGCATCTTACAAAGGTAAAGAGCAATCTATCATATCTAGCATATATACCAATCAATACTGAGTTCTTAGATTTACGCGAATATTACACATGAAATAAAACTATTTTACGGATTTTATCGCGGTTTATATTTTTTTCCCGACGTTTCGAGTGCTTTGCAGCACCCATGGTCACGGGAGGGACTGAGGTGTTAGACGTCCAAAAGGCATAGTTGTTCCGGGGTACCCTCAAACTTCTTAATTATTTTTGTTGGTCCGATCTACGCAGAATGAGCTCACGGTGTCTTGAGGTCTTGCAGTGTTATGCTTGGTTATGGATTTGATTATATTAATTACCGGATCCCAAGTCGATGGAAGCACCCAGCCATCTTCTCTATTGAAATTAGAATGTTTTTTTAATTTCAATAGCCTCGCGAACCATCCTTGGTAGGTATCGGTGTTCTTTCACGAGAATTTGTGGTCTATCAAATCTGATGTTATGGCGGGTGCGGTCAAGGACATGTTCACAGACTGCAGACTTCTTTGAGCGACGGTGTATTCCAATCAAACTTTAAAACTTCGTAAAAGTGTTTTTACCCTATATAAAAACTTCGACTTCTTGCTGACAGCATTTTATTTTCGATGTCTTCGAAAATACTTTCGCATTCATATTACACTTGTTAGATTGCAATCACTGCTAAAACATAAAAATTGTGATGGATTTCTTAAAAAGTTTTTAAATGTTTTTATTTAAAAACTTTTTAAGAAAACCATCACAATTTTTACGTCACGCTTATATTCCCTAAGCGGAGGTGGCAGGGGTGTGCTGAGTACACCCACTTTTCGCCGAGGATGTTAGGTCCCATGTTATAGGGGGCGAGCCTATTGCCATATACCGGGCACAATTCCAGACTCCGGACTCATACTGGGAAGTTTTTCGTTAGAAATACTTCATTTGTCCGACCTAGGCTTTGAACCCAGGACCTCGTTATCACCAAGCGATGCGCTTTGCCACTAGACCCACGAGGCACCAAGTTTTTAAATTTGATTGAATATATCATAATACTATACTATATCATCACACTGGTGTGTAAGGAAAGAACCTGTTTTAACTGTACTCTCTGCCTACTCTGCAAGGGATTTGTCGCTTGCGGGGTATGCGAGAGTACAAAGTAGCAATAGGTATAATTCTTTCCTTACAGACTTTTAGCAATACTCAATAATTTATAATTATTGAATTAAAACGCTGTTTGCTTGAAAATAAGCCGTAAAAATAAATAAGCACTGATAGTGTGTGTGATAGTGCCTAGTGGTGAACCCGTTAGACTGCAAAGTCGGAGGACTCGGGTTCAAATTCAGGCACGCACCTCTGTCTTTTCGAAAGCATGTGCGTATTAAAAATTAACTATCACTTGCTTTAACTTTGAAGGAAAACATCGTGAGGAAACCTGCATGCCTAAGAGTTTCTCGAAGGTGTGTTAAGTTCGCCAACCCGCACTGGGCCAGTGTGGTGGATTATAGCTTAAACCCTCTTAGTTTGAGAGCAGGTCCGTGCCCAACGGTGGGACAGTTTCTTTACAGGGCTACTATTATATTATTTTATTGCTTGTAAATAGATTTCTATATATCTATATCATCACGCCAAATCCCTACAGATTTCTACAGGTGCTTTATGCAATATATTTTATGGCAAAAATTGTATCGGTTATTAATCACTGTGCCATAGCAACGGTATTACAGCCAAAATTATAATAACTAGTGGTCGCCCATAGGTCGATATTCGACCTACTCTTGCATCGTTGCTGGTTATGTTTGACATTCAGTAAGACTATAGACAAATAATATTAAAGACAAACATCAATTTGACGTGTATTGTGTCAAATACATGGTAGTGTGTGTAATGTTTTTTTCATTGATTTAATGTATGTTTTATGCATAATTTTAACAAAATATTAGCATTCTGCACTCCTTCTCTATATAAACTATAAGTGTGGGAAATTTCATACTCCTCTGTCCGCGCAATTTTCGTAAAAAGGTGTACAAAGTTTTTGCTTCACGTATTAATATATAGATTATTTTAATTTAACAAGACCTTTTTAAAATCAAGTTTTTATAACATAAACACGACGGAGATACATATTTTCTTTACTTGAGGAGTTCCTATGATCCCCTTACGGCTCCATTGTAAGAGTCTGCTCACCATCCAGATCTTCAGTAGGTACTGGTCAAGACAAATCCAATGAGCCCAAACAAGATGGGGTTGTGTTGAGTAATTAGGTGGTTCCATTGGCCACCTATCGGCTTCATCGTCAGACCTTCAACACTATCTGGTTGTATAGTACTTGTCAATACCAATCCAAGGAGCCTAAATACTAGGGGATTATATTATGTAGTTGACATGTTCCTATGGAGACCTTCCGATTCCATTATCAGATCAGCTCCATAGTAACATATTATTGCATTGTCACCTAACTTACAGATGTATGCCAAATTTCAGCTTAAACAGATACCGGCAAGTACTTAAAAAATGGATCACACGATTTGAACCGGAAAACAGACAAACAACATTTACGGAGCATGTAAAAATATACACGCAATCACAATCCGTCTAGGGACGAATAATTCTTTCTTCGTTGCTCACCCCAATAAAAACGCGCTCCTAGCCCTGTGGGAACGCGTTGTAATTAGGGATCACCCAGGTTAAGAAGCATTCGGTCGGTTAGTCTGGGGTGGGTGACCGTTTATGGCATTTTGATATTCAAACGTCGGCGTCCTTCAGGAGACTCATTCAGCCATTGGTGCTCATTCAGTCGTTTAGTGAAGTTGAAAATCTTATAAGGGACTTCATAATTTCCAGCAACAGGTGGCCAAAAACTGGCCTCTACCAATCCGCACAGGATCCGCGTGGTGGAGTATGACCGAATCTGTTTCACCTCGATTTGTGAGAGAAGGCAGCAGTGCGAGGGTCACTAGGCTGATTAATTACTATATAAGCAAAGCAAGTTGCCATTGAATTATAAAAGGCGACTAAATTCAGAAACAAATACTGCAAACAGCAGTTGTTCAAAGAAGGTTGCCGCATTGCAGAGCGCTATTATCAGAAGGAAGACAACACTTTCTAGAAGGGCGGTATAAATAGCATCCTTACTTAGTTGGGCTACTAGTAAACTCTGAGAATGGTTGACAACTGGTAGGCGGCCGACCGAAAAATAGTGAAAGTGGGAAATGGTAAGGAAAATAATTATTACAAAATGATTAAACAGTTCACACATCTAAAGATGAGCTGAATCCGTGGCAAGCTGTTTTATTCATTGTCATTATCAATTAGCCTGTTCCTGCTGTTGCCCTCATTGTGCGTAGGCCTCACCTCTATTACGCCATTCGTTCCAGTCCTGTGCTAATCTATTCCACCACTTTAGCTTACAATAAGTGGTTTTTACTTCATAAGGAGGTTTGGATAATATGCTACTTCATGAAAATGTAACCTTCATAAGTAAGTAGGTATAATATTATATACAACATTGCTCTCTACAGGCAAAGAAATACGCAAATGACACCTGACCTTTAACAATTGGGTCTTAAAATCATACTTTATTTAAATGATAATAAATGATACCAATGATATAAATAGACTTATGTCATATTTACAATCAGCGCTATAATTATGTAACATAAAATTATCTTTAAACGACTGGTTTGTGCTCTACACTAATATCAGTAATAAAAATAAAACCTAAACATTCAATTCTATCTATCTATATCATCACGCCAGCTCCCTCGCGGGGTAGGCAGAGAGTACAGAGTTCCAACAGGTTCTTTCCTTACATACCTCTCTGGCTTCCTCCACTCTCATAGTTCGTCTCATACACACTCGCCGGTTACGGAGACTCTTGACTTGCCCTTCAGATAAGACACGGTCTATTTGGTCATGGTAAGATAGTCTAGGTCTTCCCCGGCACCTACATCCTTCCACTTTCGCATTGTATATCTGTTTTGTCATTCTTTCTTCTGGCATCCTTTCTATATGCCCGAACCAACGGAGCATACCCTTTCTCATCTTTACACCGATACTATCTTTCATACCTACTCGCTTTCTTACTACGCTGTTGCGAATACGGTCGGTCAGCGTGACTCCGCACATCTTCCGCAGAGATCGCATTTCGACCGCATTTATCCTGCTTTCGTTCTCCTTCTTACATACCCAACTCTCACTGCCATATAACAGCGTTGGGACAAGCACTCCGTTATGCATGGCCAGCTGCGCCTTTTGGCTTAAGTGCCGGCTCCCATGTAGCCTTCCCATCGCACCATTAACTCTGTTCCCTGCACTCACTCTTCATATCAGCGGTTTATTTCCCATCCTTACTGAAGGCGCATCCAAGATATACAAACTCATTCACTTGCTCCAGCACATCGTTACCAACCACAATCCTTGCATTCGTTCTGGTTTCTTCCCGTTCAAAAACCATAATTTTGGTTTTCTTCACATTCAAATGTAAGCCATTATTCATGCAGTCGTCTCTCATAACTGTGACTAGTGTTTGCAGATCAGTGGCTGTTGGAGCTATCAAAACCGCGTCATCTGCATACAATAGGTGGTTTATCACTAGATCACCCATTTTTACCCCTTCAGTCATCGCACACAGTCTTTGAAGACTTTTATCCAGATACATTATAAACAGTCTAGCGGACAACACGCAACCCTGCTTGACACCGATTTTAACGTCAAACCAAGGTGACATGTTACCACCCACCCGTCCGCATGCCTTGCTGTCCACGTAGGTGGACTGGACGGCTCGCAACAGGGTGCCGTTTATACCATACTCTGGCAAAATGTCCCAAAGTCTCTTTCGCACTACTCTATCAAACGCCTTCTCCAGGTCCACAAAACCGCAGAAAACCTTCCGGCCTACTGCCAGATGCTTTTCTACGATGTTGCGGAGGGAGAAAACTTGATCCGAACATCCTCTTCCAGACCTGAAACCTCCCTGTGCCTCACACAACACTCCATCGGACTTCTCGCGCATTCTCCGTTCAATAATTTTACCATACACCTTAGCTGCCAAGCTGATCAAACTGATGGCCCTGTAATTGGCGCAGTCATATTGTGAGCCCTTGCCTTTATACAAGGGTACTATGACTGCGCGGCGCCAATCTGTAGGGACTCTACCGGTCTTCCAGCAAAGATTTGCGAGGACCCAAAAAGCGTCCCGGACGCAAGTTCCACCATATTTAATCATCTCGGCAGATATCATGTCTATTCCCGCAGCTTTACCATTTTTCATACTTCGTATCGCCCATTCAACTTCTTCCATAGTGATGTCCTCTGTGGATTCTGGTGCCGCAAACTCGCCTCTGGGCTCGTCTGTGGCACCAGCATCCGGGGCATTCTCATACATTTCTCCAAAATATTTACTCCACCGGTTTAGCACAGCTTGTGTGTCTGCAAGAATGTCACCATCCTTAGATTTTATCTTTTCCATTCTGGAGCCTGACGAATCACCTCGAGCATTTCTCACCTTGCTCCAAAAGAGTTTGGTGTTATTCTCGAAGTTCTTCGTCAGCCTCTCCTCCTCAATCACACTAGCTCTTTCACGCTTTTCTTTCACTAAGGTTTTGGTGGCATTCTTGCATTGCCGGTATATTTCTTTCTTCATCTCCGTCATACTGTCATTTAGATTCAAAGAAGAGACATAGTCCTGCCACGCTTTCTTCTTTCTTTCTACAGAGCTTTTTAACTCTGTGTCCCACCATGCATCCCCTTTTGCTGTGATATGCTTCTTTGAGCAGCCACATACTTCTTTCGCTGATTCTACCAAACTCTCTTTCAGACAATTCCAGCATTCATCTATGTTTGAGTCCGAAGAACCAGCTGTCAAAAGCTTGTCCCGGACTCTGTCTTCATACGTTCTCCTCACGCTCTCATCTTGCAACCTTTCAACCTTGATTCTTTCAAGGCCTCCGAAGGGGATACGCTCTCGCCAGTGCCTCCACTTCCTGAACAAACCACTGAACCGCGCAATTACGAGATAGTGGTCCGATTCAAGAGTGGGGCTGTATATGCACGGGTATCTTGAAGTTTACTTCGGAGACGGTTATCTACCAGGATCAAATCTATCATGCTTTTCTGGTCATTTCTTCTCCACGTATACATATGAATATCCTTGTGTTGGAATATTGTATTGGACACAAGGAGACCTCTTTCCAAACACACATCTACAATAAGCTTACCTGCATCATTCACTCTCTTATCACCATAAGGACCCAGAGCAGCGTCGCAAGTTTGCCGCCTGGTTCCCACCCATCCGTTCAGGTCGCCACACAAAATCACCTTTTCATTCGCATCAGCCAGATCCAGAACTTTCCTGACATTATCCCAAAACTTCTCCAGGTCCGGGGGTGTCGACGAGCTTACAGGAGCGTAGGCTCCAACCAAAAACACTCTAGTGACACCCAGTTTCAAGCGGACCCAGAGAAGTCTCGCATCATGCAGGCCATAATCTCTCACTCCAGAGGCCAGGCGACGGGACAACAAGATACCCACCCCCATGCTGGCACGATCGCTCTGTGGCACTCCAGACCACAGAGCCATCATGCCGTCAGGGAGATCACAGGCTTCACTGCCCCTTCGCTTAGTCTCTGTTACACACAGAGCATCCAGGCGTCTCTCTTTCATTATATCAATCACCTCATGCATCTTATCTTCCATACCATCTCTTACATTCCAGGTGCCTATTCGGCACTCTGCACCCCACGACTCGCCAGTTCGGGCCCGGCGTGATGGGTGGCGGCCCCCATCGCCGCTTCCACCTATGTTCGTACCGACGGGGGCGGGCCGGTACGCGTCGCGTCGGGGGGACGCCCTAGCCCGCACTGCGGTACTTGTTCGGTCCAAGATTGCAGCCGTATCGGCTGGCAGGGGTCGCGACGGGCACGCTCTTGGACAGACCCCCCAATTTTCAATTCAATTTAATAAATATTTTTCTGTACCAGTGCCGGGCAAAACCCTTTAACTATACTTCGAGCTCATTGAGAAAAAGATCATATTTCACCACGCGGACGCAGTGCAGATTGGTAGAGTCAAGTTTGTGGTCATGTGTTAGACGAGGGGTTAGTTATCGCTATTTTTAAAAATTTATATTTTTTAATTTTATATAATTTTAGCACAAACACATATTTTTTGTGCGAATCACTAGCAATATGTAGGTAGGCTATTCGCATACTTTATACTTTCAGTAAAAAATTTGAAAAAAAGTACAGTCGTGTACATTGCTTGAAATTATTAGTGACATGATATATAGTTGCCAGATTTGGTACATTTCAATAACATAGTTTAAATCATAATGTTACTATTAATGATTTAGGAAAGTTCCATATACAAGAAGTAACATAATTAACGCAAGACCTGAAAGACGTTTGTTCTAAATCGGCAACTGAATCGATTCCAACTATGTATTTTTAAAGTTATTTAATTTATTTTTAATTTTCTAAAAATGCTGTGTTACTCGTTCTGTTCGCTGTATTAAGTAGGACCGATTTATACGGTCGCTTACAGGGTAATGCCCATTTCTGCAAGAAAGCGCGATATAACAATGATGACCTGCCACATTGAGGTTGGTGCTAGCGATTGGAATCCCTCCAGCCATTCATCCGGCGCAGTCCTCACTTAGGATTAGGGTATTTTTTTATTGGGATTGTATTTCTT
Source organism: Phalera bucephala (assembly GCA_905147815.2). Lineage (NCBI taxonomy): Eukaryota > Metazoa > Arthropoda > Insecta > Lepidoptera > Notodontidae > Phalera > Phalera bucephala. The sequence continues at coordinate 6,047,313 of LR990629.1, read as the reverse complement.
ATGGTCCGGTTTGTTGTGGTCATTTCCTACCTACAACAAGAGCAAAATTGCTAGGCCCGATAGACCGGGTTATTTACCGCCGCCCAAGATTCGGCGTTGTTGCTCGATTATCACCATCCAGGGGACACGTATAGGGTGGATTTTCAATTGACAAGATGGTTAGTCCTACGGATGCGAACAACATCGGCCCCAAAATTAATGATTTAGAAAAAAATATATATACATTTCGTATCATTAATATTTAGTTCTATGCCATTGAAGTACCAGGACGTCATAACAGACTAGGAGATCTTAGATCGTGAACGATATGTTAAAAAAATATTGATGGGTAAAAACACAAGGGTCGGTATAATAAAATGGGTGAGTGAATGGGTATAATAAAATCCGTTTTTAAAGTACCATGATATCACGTAGACCATCATGTAGATGTTCAGCTACTCTAGATAAATAATGCCGCATTGTCATAACAGTATGCCAAATTGAAGCTGAAACTCGATGGCAAACTTAACCGAATGCTAAAAAACATTTTTAGCTCATCTTTCTTGTCTGTCACTAGAAATAAAATATAATGTTAATGTTTATTATTTACTCCCTTGTTTATTAATATTTTTAGGTCGTGAGTGTTCGAATGTTATCTTCGTGCGAATCGACTACTAAAGAATATTAATTTTTGAAGGTGACTATACGCACGATTCGTGCGAATCGGTAACTAAGACCTTACAATGCACCTGACTCAGCTTAAGACCTACGAGATTAAAGGGGAAAAATCTAAGTAAATATAAAAATGCAAAATTTGTGAGGATGACATATTAGATAAAAAGCTAGGTATAAACATTTGAGTTATTATGTTATAACCTAATGGCTAGAAAATGTATATTTTCGACCTTGCTTAGCTTTGCTTAAAATCTTTGATAGTTGCAGATCAAGTTCATATAGGAGACTGTGAGCTCGTTATATGTGTATACTGTACATATGTAGTAAATAAATGATTATACGCCCCTAAGGTCGTCAAGATCGAATATATTTATGCCGACACGGCCGATAACGAGGGATATTCTTTTATCTGTAATGTAGCATTAATTTCACCTCGAATATAAAAGTATATCGGTCTGCAAACGTTTAATAACCAATTTTATACATAATTATCCTCAAATAACATACCTAAATTGCTTATCATGTAAGGCCAGAGCCAATTATATAGTCAGGCAGAAAACTCGGTGCATGTTGTGATAACTAAGCAATTTGGCGATCTCGCGACCCTTAAACCGAAGCAGGAGCCATTGAAGTTCCTTTAAGCCGAAATGAAGCTGGTTATAATATCCAAGACGATCTTGACAATCATCATCAGCCGAAAGATATCTACAGCAGGACCACAATGACGACATCCAGCTCTTACCCGTGACCTTCACCAGGTCATCAATCCATATTGTGGGGAAGTCTGCCAACTTCTCGATCCAAAATCGGATAGCGATGATAAATTTCATACTTCGCAAAAATTGGTAATGCTACAGTCAAGTTATGTATGAGAATTGAAACAGGCAAACCAAGTTCTTAAATAACTTGTTAAGATGCAGTTACGGTAACAGACCGGTTCACTAAAAATAACCTGAGACGAGAACGACTCGAGACAGCTTATGCGAAACCATACGAAGTAATTCCGACTACGAAAATTGTTGAATGAAATAAATAAAATCAAACATTCTTGAGGAGAATTGTATTACGCATGACATTTACAAGAAATCCATAAGATTTTATTTTTTTGTAAACGTGGCCTACACTTGGATTTATTCCTGTATCATGGGTGCGTTTAGTCATGAAAATTCACATACACAAATACCGGCCCGATACAAATAATTGTGGATTACACAAAGATTTGTCCCGTGCGGTAATCGAACACGTGACTATTAGACATAGTGGGCGAAGCGGCTTAAGCTCTTAACCACCGCGCTAAATCGTCCGTCCGTAAAGAATGAAAGTGGCGTTTTCCGCTAAGAGGGCTAGTCGTAATAAGTATTGATATATTTTTAGATATCTAACTAGCGACCCGCCCCGGCTTCGCATAGGTAAATTATACACATAAACCTTCCTCTTGAATCAATCCGTCCATTGGTGAAAATCACATGAAAATCCGTTCGGTAGTTATTGAGTTTATCGCGTTCAGATAAACAGACAGGCGCCGCGGGGGACTTTGTTTTATAATATGTCATGATCTGTCATGGGAGGCATTGCAAGAAATATTTTAAATGTACGACTATGATCTACTATACACATAACCTAAGGTATACAAGATACTATTTGCATAGGCTTGACATTGAACACTATAAACAGTGAACTGTGTGTAGCTACAGCAAAGACGATTACTAAGTAAATAATATCATGGATGCAGGTATCGTAATCTTCTATACATATAATGAAACTGTAACGGAGGCGAATCTGTACATTGAATATATTTTTTTTTAATTTTCAGTGTGGTATTTTTTTTGGAATTATTGTCTGTCTCTTTGTGTTACAATCACGCAAAAACTGCCAAAGGGTTTTCATTTAAGTTTGGTTTGGTAATTAATAACCAATACCTTAAATAGAAAATATATTTATATCAGAAACAAAAGCAAATCCAGGAAAATCGCGGAATTAACCATAAAACTTCATTATTTTTATTATTGTTAGTCTCGAGCTGCAATGTTACGCTAAAAGTTGTGACTTTGTCTACAAATGAATTTCTTCACGAACTAATATTGGACTCAGGTTCGCCTCCACACAAGAAACTCCTCGGTGGTTAAAAGCACTCACCTAAAATTGTGCATACACGTTTGATTTTAACACTCAAACATAGTCTCGTACATGAACCGATGATGCATTCAGGATCTCTTGCTGAAGTCTCTTCTGGAGATAATTGTTCAACGATGAATGGCCCGGACACGAAACTTTGTTTATCTATTTAAGATATCTAAACATGATTTTGATCATAAACTGTATATTCTTACGATAAGACTGACTCGAAATATACTGACAAAATTTTGTTACATAATTAGCTCGCAATGTACCAATGTACCTTTGGCAGGATAGGTAGAAAAGGTTTAAATTAGCCATTTCACCCTCCCTCTCGAAAAGGAAGTTCTCAGGTGCTGTAAGAAACTTAGTATGGAGGTGGCTTAGGTCCTGGACTAATGCTATCTTCGAAAGACCTACCTACCTTTGTCAAATTACAAAATAAACGCGTGCGCAGCCGCGGGTAACAGCTAGTAAGTATTCAATTATAACAATAAATGTTAAAATGACAAATTTGGTTCTCTCGGTAATATAAAGTGCATACAAAATGACACCATGTCGACGTACGAATATAGCGTTGCAAATTAAAGAAAGACTTGCCTCAAAACCAGACATACAAAAATTTCAAAATAAAAATTGTTTACCAGTTTTAACTCGTACTACGGAATGTAAACAATGAACGTGAAGTGACAAATATGTGTTTATATGGGTCGTGCAGAAAGATTTTTCCACATCGGATCGGTAATACAGTATGGAAAGACACGGTTCGCCACGGCCGGGACGAGACTCGACAGAAAATATCAAAATAGCAATGCATCAACGGCATTTTTATATGGCGGTCTAACACATGGGTTTGGCGCAGTGCAAGTGCGAAAGAGAGATTTATTGAAAGCAATTGAATATAATTCAGTGCTATCCATCACATTACAGGATAATCTTTGGTAGGAGTGAACCGTGAAATAAAAGTTCTGGATCTATTGAAATGTTTGCGTCGAGAGACGGTGCTGTAATGGAGTTATTGATAGGAACAATTTCCCTTTCACTAAAGGAAAACATTTTTTCCATAAAATAACATTTATTTTTGGCTCAAACCACAATATTTGCAGGCCAAGTTTCTCTCTCTATGCGAAACAGGATAAATAGCTAATATGCCGGATCGAAACCACCTAGAAGGAGCTTTTGGTCCATAAGAAAGTTGATATAAGTGAACCTTCTAAACGGAAAACTAGAAGAAATGGAAGGTCTTTAAGCAGCAGATAGCGTTGGCTCAATATAGTAATAATATTAGTGGATTTAAGCTGTTTTAGTGTTTGATATTTTAATGTAACTTATTTATTTCTCATTGAACACTCACAAAATTATACTAATTGTGTATCTCGATATTTTTTACCCTTTAGGTGAGCAGCTCATTTTTCTTCAAAATGAGAAGGTTACCAATTCTGCTACTTTTTCTTGAGGGTAACTTCAGGACAATCTTAATAGTTCTGAATTAATTAAAGATTGTCTAACAATCTTCGAACCTGCATACGGCCGATTGTACCCCAATAAAACAGCTTCAATCAATCATCTCAGCCTATACTTTTCCACTGCTGAACAAAGGCCTCCCGCTCTCGAATCGCTCCCCAGCGTCGGTCCGATGCTACCTGCATTCAACGACCTTCTTCGATCCTCACAAGATCGTCGGTCTATCAGGTAAGCGGCCGTCCCACGCTGCGCATGGTCTTCACTATAGCATCCTTCTGCCCCAACGCCCGTCCGTCTGATCTTCGTGCTATGTTGCCGTCGATACGATAAAAAAAGATCTTGGTTCTTCTACTAAACTCCTCATTCCTGATTCGATCACGTAGAGAAACGCTTTCCTTTGCGCGCTGAGCAACTCTTGAGCTTTATTATGAGACGTATTGTAAGAAACCACGTCTCTGATCTGCATGTCATCTTGGGTAACACACAATGACTAAGAACTTTAGGCTTTAGGGCACTAAGGTATTTTGGATGAGAAGACGTTGCACAGTTTTCGGAACGGTGCCCAGCCGAGTTGGATTCGTCGATTAACCTCTCTCTCAAAGTTGGACCTACCTAACCGGACTGCCTGTCCCAGGTAAAGTTGTTTAGTCAGCTTGCCAGTTTAGTTGTTGTTTAATAAGCTATAAATAAATATAACATGCTGAAATAAATATGACATAAAATCAATACCTAACGTATGGATTACCACGGTACGATAACACGGTTTTCACCAATGGACGAAGTGATTTAAAAGAAAGGTTTATGTGTGTAATCAACCCGTGCGAACCCGGGGCGGGCCCCTAGTCAGAAATAAATTTTATGTTGATACTATAACTGTATAACTCTGACCAAGAACGTAGATTCTATTTTACAATTCCATTTACGATATCGACGGTGAAGCAACAAAACCTAAGTGCATGCCACGATAGTCCAAAAATGAATATTATTTTGGTTGAATTGAAATAAAAAACCGGGAATTATAAAAATAACAGTAAGTCTTAATACATCACCGTCGTTATTGAACAATGACAACGCGATAACGATACATAAACACAACTTTCAAATTCAGGGGGGTTGCCACTTCCAAAAACCATTTTAATCTTACTTTGCCGTGTAAAAGAGACAAGAGCTATAAACTGCGTGTATCCACATCTCTTTCTTTGAGCAAAGCAAGTTTATAATAGCTTTGTTAAAGAGACTGTGGTACAAGCCTAATATTACTCGTATTATAGATAATGCTCTACATCGTTTTGAACCTTACTTGCGCATTAGCTCCCCAGTCAAGGCCAATCGTGCATCGGTAGCTATGCGCGCACGCACGAGGCCGTCCCAAAGTTATTTGTGTACAAAAACTTTTATGACTGAAGCAGGGGAGGACACGTTCAGTTTAAGCATAACAATTTTCCTGTTTATGATCGAACTCGGAACTCGGTTTCTTTCCGTATTATGAATTTTAAATTTGTTCAAATTGTATATTATTAAAACTTTATCAGGTAAGTTACGAAGAGCTTACAAGAAGGAAATTGTTGTTTTGAATAAGAGAATACAGAACTTCTTTTTATAGGTACGGTGTCACTTGATGTTCGTTCATGTAAGGCTGAAAAACATTTCCGACTGATCTGATTCCCTAGTGCAAAATAGGTGTTTGTATCTTGTACGTTTAAAAGCCTTAAGAAATCATTATATTAATACTTGAAGCTTTGTACCCCTTTTTACGAAAATAGCGCGGACGGAGGAGTATGAAATTTCCCACACTTATAGTTTATATAGAGAAGGAGTGCAGAATGCTAATATTTTTTAAAAATTATGCATAAAAAAAACATTTAATCAATAAAAAAAAAACATTACACACACTACCATGTATTTGACACATTTGACTTTTGTTTATTGTTAAAGTCTGTGGTCAAATTGGGAATAGATTAATATTGTTTGTCTTTAATAGTATTTGTCTATAATCTTACTGAATATCAAACATAATCAGTAAACGATGAAAGAGTAGGTCGAATTTCGACCAATGGGCGACCACTAGTTAGAATAATTCTTTGAACTTGAAATTCCGACATTTGATTTCCTTGAAACAGAACCGAGATAGAACAATAAGGGCTGTGTGAGCACGCAAATAACGCTTTCAACCCACCCACTATTTATACGATCTTGCTATCATACGTTAGTCACGGCATCACAATGTATTTTTCTACAAACAATGCCCTGAGGATGTTACCCATTACAACGGACACATCATTGATGCACAATGCACGTGAGTTATTTACATGCATCGTGTAAATACTCGTAAACATAAATCGTGACTTGAAGGCGTGATGGCGATATGCAAGGGTGATAAACATGCTGACAACAGAATAGTTGAACGTTTAATTATTAGTCAGTTTTCGTCGTTGCTAAGCTGGATTATCTCGTTTGGTGTCACCTCCGCCTGGGGCAGACGTCCCCTACCGTAATATGTAATGACGATACCTTAGGAAATATATTATTATTATTATTTAACAGCACTGATAGCCTAGTGGTTAGACTGTTGAACTGCAAAGTTCGGTCAGGTCTGCAAACAGGTCTCGGGTTCAAACCCAGGCACGCACCTCTGTCTTTCCAAAAGCATGTGCGTATTAAAAATTAACTACCACTTGCTCTAAGGGCGAAGGAAAAAATCGTGAGGAAACCTGCATACCTGAGAGTTTCTCGAAGGTGTATGAAGTACGCCAAACCGCACTGGGCCAGCGTGGTGGACTATGGCCTAAACTCTGAGTTTGAGAGGAGGCCCAACGGTGGGACATATTCTTAACAGGGCTGATATTATTATTATTATTATTTAACATTTACCTATTGGTGTACTACTCATGACCCACTGCTGGACAAAGGGTTCGATCGTTTCAATTTTATTCCCTTTCAGGCTATTGAGGGGCAAATGTTTATAAAGGTTTCCAGTTCGCCTCGCCATCTGTTTATGTGCCTGCCGCGATGTAAAAAAAATAAAATTGAGAGGAAACCAGTCGGGGGTTTTTAAGCCAAAGACGGGTTGGGCAGGCGACAGTCATGGCCAGCTGAATCTCTCTCCCTCTCTAATCAAATATCGGCTGAAATTGTTAAAAAAGCCACATGAACTAACTCTTTTAGCTTATTAACTCAAATCTAGGCACATATTAACAACGTACTTTATAACGACACAGTTTGTGCACATTCTTCTTTGGAAATTTTTAGTAATAGTCTGTCTTAATTTCCGTACGAAGTTTTAACTAATTTATTATTTATCTAGTAGGTATTTGTTGAATAAGATTAGGTATAAACTAAATAATAGCAACTAAAAAATATTACAAACTTTAGATTTAATAAACTACTCTAACTTAACCAACCCTCCCTTTTATTTTTAAAATTTGGAACTTTATGTGCCCACATAGTTAGAATTATAGTCTAGCTTGAAATATGGATGATCAAACATTGTAACTTTCGGACTGTAATTTGTTTTGTGAGCGAGTGAGAGAATTAATAAATAAGTAAAAAGTATTCTGTGTGATATACTCGTATGTAAATTTTATTATCAGCGATCGAGGGTTTGTGGTACACATTTTATCTGGCTCGTAGATCAACTCTGTGTAAGCGGTGGGGTCGTCAACATGTGGCCCCGGAATACAAGTCCACAATAGGTCAAATCAGTTTCTCTATATCCGATCAAGAAACATAATTTAATTTGTATAATATAATTTCAAGACATGTTATTTTAAAAAAGGTAGTCTACATGAAATAAATCTATTTTTTTTTTCGGATTTTATCGCGGTTTATTTTGATTTTTAAGTTCCCGACGTTTCGAGTGCTTTGTAGCACCCATGGTCACGGGAAGGACTGAGGTGTTAGACGTCCAAAAGGCATAGTTGTTCCGGGGTACGCTCAAACTTCTTAATTATTTTTGTTTTTGTTGGTCCGATCTACGCAGAATGAGCTCACGGTGTCTTGAGGTCTTGCAGTGTTATGCTTGGTTTTTTTTTTTTTTTTTGATAGCTTAAGCTTAGCAACATAAGATGCTTGGTTTTAGATTTGATTATATTAATTACTGGATCCCAAGACGATGGAAGCACCCAGCCATCTTCTCTATTGAAATTAGGATGTTTTTTAATTTCAATAGCCTCGCGAACCATCCTTGGTAGGAATCGGTGTTCTTTCACGAGGATTTGTGGTCTATCAAATCTGATGTTATGGCGGTTGCGGTCAAGGACAAAAAAATAGTTTTATTTCATGTGTAATATTCGCGTAAATCTAAGAACTCAGTAAGGTAGTCTACTTTAGGAAATATTTTAGTGTCAGAAATGCATTTATAAACATACATTTCACAAACACCTAGACCGAAACATACTCGTGTAATTGTGGTTTACGCAAAGATAAGTCCCGTTTCGATATTCGATAACGTATATGAAAATTCTATGTTATAAAGTACCTGCAAAAAAATATTAGCAATGAGTCACTTATTCGGAACCTAAAATTGCGATACTCTCCGAGATTTCTCGTCTCTCTTTAGACTTCTAGCAATATCCAATCAATTCAAATCGCTCTGAGTCTCCTATATCGTTATATCTACTGCTGCAAAAACCGATTGTCAAACTTTCCGTGCAACCAGATTATTGGTTTTGGCAGCAAACAGTATTTGTTATTGCGAAATTGTATCTTCAAAGATTCTAGTATAGAAATTGACCTTGTTATAGTTGAAGTTTCTAACAATACTAGGGATTCTGTAGCACGGTTGCAACAGAACCAGAACCAGAGAAGCTTAAAAACAAAGAAGCTTTAGTTTTCAAGTGATATTTTTCAAACTTCAGGCACAGATAACGTTTTATATCACGCTTAATTAAATTTGAAATTACAAGTGAACCATGAAATAGGCAATTCTGCAGAAGTGGTTCAAAAGAAATCCCATGGACATTACGCCAATCAAATGAAGCGACCAGCCGTGCTACAGGGCTAGCACTGGCTACGAAACAAGACATATGTTAAGGATTATGTCGCCTTAGGCGTGAGATTTAACCGTTTTTTATTGCGAGCCGCCATTCCCGTAAAAAGTTTGACATAAGAAAACTCGTTTTACAAATTGTATTGCCTTAACGTATAGACAACACTATTTTGACTTGCATACAAGACTCGAATCACAGGACGACAAAATTTCCACCCGTGCGAGAAAAATCTAACCCGCGCTAGCCCTGCTAGTCGTCTGATGCCGTCAATGATGAGACAATATCGTCCAGACGGATTAGTCAGCAGAACAAAAAACTTAGATTGTTCCTACGAAGAAACAAAGCGACTTAGAATGGCATTGTTTTAGAATTTGGTTACGAATCGGATTTCAGGACAAGGTATTACGCAAACAGAATTCTCAAACAAGTCACTTATGCAACAGTACATATAGCCTGAAATTCATATTACCTACGATAACCGTCTGGTTAAGAGTGGAGGAAGCCAAAGAGGTATGTAAGGAAAGAACGTGGGAATTCTGTACTCTCAGCCTATCTCGCAAAGGATCTGGCGTGATAATATAGATAGAACCATCTGTTAGAGAATTACAATACAGTTTTACCAGGCGAGCGTTTAACAGTTACGTTCACGTCAAAAGGGTAACTAGCTCAAGGGTACCTCAAAAAGGCACGCCCTTACATTGGGCTGTCGTTGTGGAGAAGAGCATGCTAGGTATCTCGCCGAGGTGCTCTGCACCTGCGGGCGGGCAAGGGAATCTTGGACCTCACCGGCGAGATCGGGGTCCGATCATTAGAATATATTCAAAGGGCTGATCCTGTTTGCGACACTGGCTCGTCAACTGGTTCAGTGATGCAGTCTCTAAGCATAAAGCAATCATCATTTATTCCAGTTTGTTCTACATTAGTGTCATAATAATCCCATGTTGATGGCAAGCGATGTCGTGGCAAGCACTCGTTGGGCGGGTTAGAAAATAGATCGCGGAGGGTGAGGGCGGTTCAACGCACTCGCTTGCAACTGCGGCAAGATATTTTAAATTGTGTCCGCTGCATGGTGTTTATAAGCTGTTTTTTTAGTTACCCATATAAGAACTTACAAGGAGATACATTGGTAGTGTTTATCTTTTTTTGGAATCTTGATGGTTTTTTTAAATTAGTATGGAAGAGTATCATTTGAAAACATGGTGTTCTAAACGAATGAATTATTTTTCTTTACTATAAACGTGTTTACGTTTCTAAGGGTCCTTGTATTCATTAAATTTTACTCCCAACTATCTCAGAAGTGAATTTGAAATACCGATAGTTCAGAACAAATTGTCAACAATTATCATAAAAACAATCTCACACTGATAAAAAAGTGCCCTCGAAATGAATAAAGTAAATGGTAAGAGGAAACATTTACATGATTTAAAATCCTTCATCGGTTATTTATGAAAATCAAATAAAATCTTAGTAATATAAACACAGCTATTAAAATACTTTCATAGAAGCAATATTATGATACGCCGTAACAACTAGTCATCGGCTCGCACCGGCCTTTATAAAATAATTACAAATGTAATGCTCGAGCGCCTGATAAAATTGCGCTGCAAAGATAAGTGCGTTAGTAATTTTAAGGCGATATAAAACTGCCGGTGACATATTTTACAGTCTGTCTTATAAAGCTGAATACCTACTTTCCTGGCCATGTGGCCAAGATGGCTTACTACAACCGTAAGCCGAAAAGTGTACGGAAATGACACTTTACAACGAAAAGTCACGTGTTCAGAACAAGGCGCTGTCGATTGCAGAAAAAGAATAGAATCATAATGCCGAGCTGTTAGCTAGGCCTTCAGTCCGGCGAGATATTTTCCTTTCTAGCTTATAGAGCTGAATACATACTGTCCTGGCTATGTAGCCAGCTAAAAGCCGAAAAATGTACGGGAATGACATTTTACAGCGAAAGTCACGTAGTCAGAACAAGGGCCTGTCGATTGCGGAATGAGAATAGGAATTATTGCGATTTAGCTAAGCCCTAAGTGATCCGGAGAGATATTTTACTTTCTTGCTGATGAGGCCGTATACATACACTCAGGAAGTCCCGAATATAAGAGAAGATAATAAGCGGTAGCCAAATCAAGGGTGTCTGTAACCGGCGAACATGTATGAGACGAACTATGAGAGTGAAGAAAGGCAGCGAAGTCTGTAAGCAAAGTACCAGTTGGAACTTTGTACTCTCTGCCTACGCCGCAAGGGATCTGACTTAATGATGTAGATAGATAAGCAGTAGGCTTTTGTGAATCGGACAGCGGTTAGGGCAGAAAGTTTCTGTATGATAACCATGCACCAGAGCACGTACTGTCATTCAGAAAACCACGGAGAAGGCGCGGAGAGTGAAAGCCTCCCTGAATTTAGGAAATTAATAAACGATTGGGTCTTTCCTTTGTTTGCGGTTCGAGTACGTTAAGAGATTATGTAAAGTATGGAACCTTATAGACAAAATTTTGGGATGGGCTTGATTTGGGATGGTAAGATTAATTAAGTTTGTGCCAAGCTGATGATACAATTTTGTTCCAAAGGAAATGACTTCATAGCTTTATAACATTCGACAACAGTACCAGGCGTCTGGTGAGTATCCCCTCTTCGAACCCGTCGTCCTTGAGACTTATTGAACTGTGCTCTGCGTTAATGCGGACCTTGACTCTAGTTTTATTACAAAGTAACTTTTACCGGCGGTTTTTAATAAATAAAACTTGGTTTTAAAGCAGTTAAGGGGACAATGCAGGAGCGTGTTAACATTACATTTGCAAAAATAATACTCAAATAAAAACCATCACGCCACATTCCGCAGAGAGCAGCAGGGGTGCGCCATGTACACCCACATTACACCGAGATTGATAAGTCCGATTGTCATTTTACTTAGCACAGTTTCAAACTTCTGTTTAGTAACACTATATTCTTTTTCACGAGTCTTGCATACGGTGACGTTTGAGCATATTCCATTTCACGCATATTGTACTTAAGAATACTGAAATTATAGAATCCAAAAAATAAACAGGAATATAAAACTTCATCAAAAATGCGTAACTATTAAAAAAACTTAAAACTTAATAAAACTCTATTACTGAATTCTGCAAATTGTAACGGTATGCGTTTAAGAGATTGACAAAATGAAATCGTTACATCGATATATTTCTTTTAAATGTACAAAATCGATTGCGGTATTTTTTTACGAATATATTATTCTATGTCTCTGACTGAAATATTTAGTATTCGCATGGTTAATAAATCAATAAATAAACTAGGATACGCTATCATGACATATAAAAACAGAGTTTCATCGATTTTTTAATAATAATACACGTAAGCGACGAGTCGAGCGATTTGTCAGACAATTTTCCTAACCAATGGCTTAATTTGTAAATAAATAATGAGAATATTTTATTTTATTGTCTTTTTGTTCCTAAATTATTATTATTCATATCGATTCATTGTTTGATATAAATTTTCTCGATACGATATTCAATCGATTCTATTTCAAACTCACCACATTTATAGAAACGTAAAATTCTAAACGTCAGCGTACCCATGACTGGTGAAAAGGAGGGGTCACCCTAAACAGTACCATGTCCTTCGGCCCGCACATCAAGCGGGTCCGTCACCGAGCATCATTTGTGCTCGGTCGTCTCCATTCGTTAATCTGCAAGCGGAGTAAAATGTCCCTTAGAAATAAGGTGACACTTTACAAAACTTGCGTTCGACCCATCATGACTTATGCGTGTGTTGTGTTCGGGCATTCGGCCCCCTCCCACATCGATAAACTCCAAGTGGTTCAAAACCGCTTCCTCCGTAAAGCCGTAGGAGCCCCCTGGTTCGTACGGAACGTCGACCTCCACTCCGATCTAGGTCTCGAACCTATTCGCGCCTTTATTAAAAAGGCGTCAACACGTCACTTCGCGAACGCATCTACCCATGCGAATCCGTTAATCGTAGCCACCGCCGACTACGATCTCCCCCCCGACCCCTGCCGCCACCGCCGGCCGCGACATGTTCTCACCGACCCCCCCGATGCTTTGTCATCCCTTCTTTCCGCTCAGAATACGGGCGACGACGACGACGTAGTAGTAAATCCCCTCCCATAGCCGGCGGTTGACCGGTGCACTTAGTAGTGCACCCGTCCCCCTACAGCGACTGTCCCAACCGAGGGCGCCTCTTCGAGGCGCCCTCGAGTATGTCGCCTCTTGCCCTTCTGGCTGGCTAGAGCGTAGTGGTTGCACGCTCGCCTTTTAGTCCGGTGAAGCTGTAAAGGCCTCGCGGCCAACAGCGTACATCATTCACACACACACACACACACTATACTAAACATTTCACTACATGCTATTCTTTACTATACTCAACATTTTTTGACAGAAAAACCTCGGTGACACGTAGGCTAACGAGATAGGCTACTTTAATAGTAGGCCACGACACAGGAGTAATCCTACTCTATCTATTTATATCATCACGCCAGCACCTTGCGGTGTAGGCAGAGAGTACAGAGTTCCGACAGGTTCTTTACTTACAGACCTCTCTGGGTTCCTCCACTCACATAGGCTATACGATACAGCAAAATTGAATATTCACGCAGAACAAAACTGCAAAAGCAATTCTTGTACATTTATAGCAAACTAGCAGTTTCCCGCGACTTCGCACCCGGTCGACAACAGCGCCACCAACCTGGTCTATGTTTTATAGCCTATCTTACTTCTGGATAATGTAGCTTTCTAATGGTTAAAGAATCAGGAATATCGGTTCAGTAGTTTTTTAATGGAAAGCCACGCTGGAAGATGGCTTTAAGCTTCTGGACTGGAGAGGACTAGGTATCAACATCAACGGCGAGTACATCTCTCACCTTCGATTTGCCGATGATATCGTGCTAATGGCGGATACCCTGAAAGACCTCAGTGCCATGCTCGACGACCTCAGTAGAGTCTCTCAACAAGTAGGCCTTAAAATGAACATGGACAAGACGAAGATCATGTCGAACGTCCATGTAGTACCAACTTCTATAAAGGTTGGAGACTCTACGCTCGAAGTTGTTGACGATTATATATACCTGGGACAAAGAATCCAATTAGGTAGGTCCAACTTCGAGAAAGAGGTCAATCGTCGAATCCAGCTCGGTTGGGCGGCGTTCGGGAAGCTACGTAACATCTTCTCGTCCAAAATTCCGCAGTGTCTCAAGACAAAAGTCTTTGACCAGTGTGTGTTGCCAGTGATGACTTACGGCACTGAGACATGGACGCTTACGATGGGCCTCATAAGAAGGCTCAAGGTCACCCAACGGGCGATGGAGAGAGCTATGCTCGGAGTTACCCTGCGGGATCGAATCAGAAACGAGGAGATCCGCAGGAGGACGAAAGTCACTGACATAGCACTCAGAAATGCTAAACTTAAGTGGCAGTGGGCGGGGCACATCGCTCGTAGAACTGACGGCCGTTGGGGCAGAAAGGTTCTCGAATGGCGACCACGTACCGGAAGACGTGGAGTGGGTAGGCCCCCTACAAGATGGACCGATGACCTGGTGAAGGTCGCGGGTAGAAGTTGGATGCGTACAGCACAAAGCCGGGCGTTGTGGCGGTCTTTAGGGGAGGCCTTTGTCCTGCAGTGGACGTCTTTCGGCTGAAGAAGAAGTTTTTTAATTTATTCGTTACACACATACAAAAATGTATATAAAGATGTATATAAGTAGTAGCATAAGGGGGCAAATAGTGTAAAGAAAAATCAGTTCCCTGATTTTTCGTGAGAAAGATGAAGTGAAGATTTGAATTGTCTCGATACGGGCTTACGTCCTTGTATCAAAGCAACTTTTCATTCATATCTTTTTTATTTATTTACAAAATCATGTTTGCTTCGGCGGAAACCAGTTTCTTCCATCACAAGGCTGAACAATTTTATAATGTTCATAATAATAGTTGCACACTATAAATAAATTAATGAAACTTCTCGTTTGAGCAAAACGCGTATAGCTTCGCTTGCTTTTACTAACATCCTCATTTGAACCTCTATAATAATAAGTCTTTATTTCTGATATATATAACTGTAACTACAACTAAATTATATTTAACTCTTTCGAATAGACATTTGTACTACCTTTGTTAGTCTTCAAAAGTCAGCACGAGAATAAACCCCCTGCTCAAAACTAAAGCTACATTTAGATACCCATATTAATAAAATAGTAAGCAATGCCTATCGCATGTATGGTCTTGTTATGAGAGCAGCCAAGGAATTCAAGAAACCGAATACCTACTTATATTTATATAAATCCTTAATTAGATCTCAACTTGAATATGCAGTGATGGTGTGGAATCCCTTTTATAATAAATATATAGACATTATAGAAAGAGTTCAGCAAACATTTTTAAAGCCAATGGAATACCGTTGTTCATCCAGTTATAGTTCCGACTCATATGGTGAATTACTCGAGAAATATAATTTACAAACATTAAAATCTAGACGTATTGTCCTGGAAATTTGATTTTTATATGATTTATGCAATAATGTGTATGATTGCTTAGATATTTGCAACAAATTATGTTGTCTGGTACCTACAAGAAGTTTGGTTCGAGAAGCGCGCACACGTCCTGTATTTGCCGTTTCTTCATGTAAAACTAACGCTGGTATGCGTGCTCCTCTACGGCGTCTTACCACCAACTATAAGAAGTACTTTTATTACCTTGACCTATTCGCACTCCCCGCACGGCAATTTAAAAAGGCCCTTATAAGTTCTGTTGGTGACAAGACAAACTTTAAGTAAAAGCGCAGTTAATTGCCTTTTATACTTACCTACATGTATTTACAATGTACGACTTCCTTTATTAACATTTTTTTTGTATAATTGTGGATAACGTGGTTGGCTACACAGTTAATTTGCCTTTTTTAAGCTTCCTATTTTAGTCATCATATTGTGTAACCCATCTCATCCCATCGGGTGTCGTACAAGGCGACTAAGGGAAAACTAGGGAATGGGCAGCAGCGTTCCCTTAACACTTCTACCATAAAAAACTGCGCTCGCCAACCCGCCTGCCAAGCGTGGCGAGTATGGCAAACCCCCCCAATTTATTTAAATGGAAGAAAAGGATAAAACCAGGCCCCTAGTCCCCGGCGGTCCTGTTCGTCCTGGCCACGGTAGCAGCTATGGTAACGACAGGACAAGGGGTGCTAAGAATCTCCGGCAGAGATTCGGCTACCACCAACTACGACCACGTATTGGCAAGCGCAGCGTGGGACGACCGCCTGCCAGATGGACCGACGATCTTGTGAAAATCGCAGGAAGTCGTTGGATGCAGGTGGCATCGGACCGGTTACGCTGGAAAGCGATTGGGGAGGCCTATGTTCAGCAGTGGACAAGTATAGGCTGAGATGATGATGATGATGATGATTGTGTAACTGTTAGCTGCCGTAAAAAAAAAAAACAATGGCTTCTTCGTACGGATCAAGAAAGCATAAGAGATCCCGGAGATAAGTGTAACTGTGCATAATTTGTTCCCTCCTCCGTTGGTTTGGGCATATAGAAAGAATGTCAGAAGAAATAATGACAAAACAGATATACATGCGAAAGTGGAAGGATGTAGGTACCGGGGAAGACCTAGACTATCTTACCAGGACCAAATAGACCGTGTCTTATCTGAAGGGCAAGTCAAGAGTCTCCGTAACCGGCGAGCGTGTATGAGACGAACTATGAGAGTGGAGAAAGCCAGAGAGGTCTCTAAGGAAAGAACCTGTTGTAACTCTGTACTCTCTGCCTACCCCGCAAGGGAGCTGGCGTGACGATATAGAAAAAGTGTATTATTTGATACTGAGCGTGATCTATCTTTACGCTGCGTGGGCGCACTAATTAGGCAAGCTGGCGTAGAATTGCAGTATCGCTGGACGAACACATTGGCTAATTATTTTGACTTCGAAAGGCGGGGTAATGGAGGCGAGTTTAATGGCCCCTGTACATCTTATTCAAATGCATAAACATGAGATGATCATTAAAGCACTAATTGTTTAATTTCTTTTTACATGACCTTAACCTAAAATGGAAAGATATCCTATACAATGAATCCTGTGTAGTGTTTGTAAAGTTGATCGAACAAGAGTTAAATTCAAGCTACATCCATACTAATATTATAAATTCGAAAGTAGCTCTTTCTGTTTGTCTGTTACGTTTTCGCGGCCAAACCACTGAATAGATTTTTTTATCCGAGGGCTATCTTTTGTACATAGGCTACCTTTTGTCTCAAAAGAACGTTTAAGAGTGTGTAATACACGCCTGAAAATAACGCTAACGAAGTTGCTGGGACGGCTAGTTTTATATGAAATTACGTGATTATAGGAAATCTATCTATGAAATAGAAAATGTTAGCAAATTACTAAAGATGAGTATTATAAAGTATGTCGTACACCCGTATCTAGTACAGACATTTAATTACTTAGTCTTAAAAACTTACTTAGCCGAGTAATGTCATGTGTATAAAATTCTATACAGAAATAACTTTTGAAATTTCTCACTTCTGACAGTTTCTTAACTATAGAATAAAAATGTGCCAAGCATATAATAATATAATATAATAATATCAGCCTATACTGCCCACTGCTGGGCAAAGGCCTTCTCTCACAAATCGATGATCGATAAGAGAGATTAGGTCATACTCCACCACGCGCACCCAGTGCGGATTAGTGGAGGCAGGTTTGTGGCTGCTGTTGGAACTTATCAAGCCGCCTTTATGCGTAACTCGGCTTAACGACTACCACATTAAGTGGTAGCCGGGACCAACGGCTTAACGTGCCTTCCGAAGCACGGAGACGCTCGAATATGAAAATGCCACAAACGGTCACCCATCTCGGGCCAACCAAGTCGATCCCTGCTTAACCTTGGTAATGAGTAAGAATACCGCGGTCGTACAGCGCTACGAGCGCGTACTTGAGTAAAAGTTACTACTTAAACATGTTTATATATCAGGATATATACTAACACCCGTATCTACTGAGTAACACACGGGAACACCCGTGTCTAATGAACTCTAGTTCATCACATTTTCTCCCTCCGTGGGGGTGCACTGTGTACACTCACATTCCGCTACGACGTAAAGTCCCTATACAAGGTGTAACATAATAAACGCAAGACCTAAAAGTAGTTTGTTCTAAATCGGTAACTGAATTAATTCCAACAATTTTTAATGTAACTTACATTTCTTTTAAATTTGCAAAAAATGCTTTTACTCCTTCAGTGCGCTATAAAAAATCAAATTTATTCTTGATTCATAGCAAGAAGAAGATTTCAAATGCATTCCTAAAACGTATTTCTGAAAACGCACACATACACGTACAAGTTTCATTGTTAATTGGGGTATAAAAGTGCTATAAAAAAGGGTAAAAAACTTTAAATTTGAAAATTTGATTTTCGTTTTGAATTTATGATGCAATTCTCTAATCGGGGTGTCTGAGGTCTTGCGTTTATTATGTTACACTTTGTATAATAGGGCAAGCACATTGCATTCATGTCCACATTTCTAGATTCCAGATTCCTACCAAAACTTTTTGACACAAACACCAATATTACTTTTTAAAAACCGATCTCCGGGGATGCCGACTGAGGATCTCGTGATCGCCAGCCGTAACATGTGCACATAATCTAGTGGCACTGAGTGAAATCAGCGAGTAACTGAATTAAAATAGTGTTATTTATTACTAGTTTCTGCCCGCGACTTCGTCCGCTTTGACTTTAGACCTGACATTTTTCCGGGATAAAAACTACCCTATATGTTAATCCAGGTAATAAACTATCTGTGTACCAAATTTCATGCAAATCCGTACATTTAAAAAAAAAAGACGTAACCCCACACTGGGATTTATTCCTGTGTCGTGGGTGCGTTTACAAACATGAAAATTTACATACACAAATACCCAGACCGGAACAAATAATTGTAGATCACAAAAAGATTTGTTCCGTGCGGGAATCGAACCCGCGACTATTAGACACAGCGGGCGGAGCGGCTTAAGCTCTTAATAAATAATAATATAAGCCTATACTGCCCACTGCTGGATAAAGGCCTTCTCTCACAAATAGAGGTGAGAGAGATTAGGTCATACTCCACCACGCGGACCCAGTGCGGATTGATGGAGGCAGGTTTGTGGCCACCTGCTGTTGGAAATTATCAAGCCGCCTTTAAGGCTTCCAACTCGGCTTAACGACTACCACATTAAGTGGTAGCCGGGACCAACGGCTTAACGTGCCTTCCGAAGCACGGAGACGCTCGAATATGAAAGTGCCACAATCGGTCACCCAATCACCTAAGGCCGACCGAGTCGAACGCTGCTTAACCTTGGTAATCGGTCGAGCGCCTCCAGTTCAGCGCAGTGGTTAAGCTCTTAACCACTGCGCTAAATCGTCGTTCATCTGTTTTTGACATCAAAACATCCAAACATACAAACTTTCATATTTATAATATTAGAAGGATTAACATCATAGACGTAGCTCCTTGTATGCACTAGTTTTCAACATTTCATCACTACGGGTTTGCTGTTTTTTTCGTAAAGTTACTCAGCTACCAAATACAGAACCTAGCTGGCATGAAACCTCGTATCATTATTATTGGCTAAATTCACCTGATTGGAAGTAGGTATATTGAAATGTAAAAAAAAAAACTAATTTATATTCCTTCGAAACCATTTTAGTATAAGCCCGCACGCGATATGCGTTTATCGTCCGCTCATGCAACTATGTATGTGTTGCAATTAGTAAGTCAGCAGGGCTAGCACGGACGGCGTGACAAGACATATACCCGAGATTTTGTCGCCTTAGGCGTGATATAACCGTTTTATCTTACGTGCAAACGACAAAAGTTTGACACGAGAAAACTCGTTTCAAGAACTGTATTGTATTGACAAGACTATTCTGACTCAATACTCAATACAAGACTCGAATCACGTGCCGACAAAAATTAAAAGGTGCTTTTGAGATACTTGCTCCCCTTCCCCCTCCGGTTGGAGCGTAGTTGTGCCACGCTCGTCCTCGTTCCACGATTTAAGTTGTAAAGGCCCCTTGGCAGTGGGCAGTATAGGCTGATATTATAAATATCGTTAACGATTTAAGGTCGCGATGTAATAGGAGTGAGCCTATTGCCCTTACATGATATAAAAAGAAATTGTCTGTCCTAGGATTTGAAGCCAGGGCCTCGTTTACCGACACCGGTATTGACAGCAACCCTAAGTTAGCACGAGCGCTTTTTTAACGCGCGTTAATCAATTTGTAATTTTTAATCATGATTGAAGATTAAAAAGGTAAATGCAATCGTTAATCTGTTTACATTTTGCCTATCTCTGGCTAACAGTGCATTACTTGAAAAGGGCTTACAGCGTGTGTGTGTGCGTGTATGATCTACGCTGCTGGCCGCGGGGCCGTTACAGCTTCATCGGGTAGCGCTTAGAACGCTCAAGCACCACGCATCGAAAAAGCGCCCATGCGAACGAGGCGTATTAATGGAAACTAGTGGTCGCCCATAGGTCGATATATTCGACCTACTCTTCCATCGTTTGCTGGTTATGTTTGACATTCAGTAAGACTATAGACAAATAATATTAAGGACAAACATCAATTTGACGTGTATTGTGTCAAATACATGGTAGTGTGTGTAATGTTTTTTTCATTGATTTAATGTATGTTTCACCCATAATTTAAAAAAAAAATTAGCATTCTGCAATCCTTCTCAATATAAACTATAAGTGTGGGAAATTTCATACTCCTCCGTCGGCGCAATTTTCTTAAAAATGTGTACAAAGTTTTTGCTTTACGTATTAATATATTAATGGAAATTACGTAATACAAGGTGAAATAGTAAGAAAGCAGATAGGTATTAGAGCTAGTCTCAACCACGACTTTCAACATTTTCATTTACTTTTTGGGGACAAAGGGGGATTCGATCTTATCCTAATTTTCGCTCTTGTTCACAAGGTAATAACGATGTAGATACAAGTACTGCTAAAAGACATATACATCAGACCACTTTTTGGATTCATTCTTGACTGCCTTACAAGGCTCATGCCTGTTTAACAATGCGTATTTTATGGATTTTCGGTTTTGGTTATTTTGTCAATAAGGTTTCTAATTTTCCAATAAAATATTAATAATAAATCAGACTATTCTTAGGTTATTTGGCTATAAGCATGTTTTAATAAAAGGTCGTTTTGCTAGGGTGCCCTTTTGATACGCAAGCTTCTAATACTTCTACGCAACAGTCTTTATTTCACAAATTTTAATAGAGGTGAAAGAGATTATTCAAGCTCCCAGCATGGATTGGTGGTTAAGATACATAAGCCAATAGTGTTATAAATGTTATGTACTTAACAGAAATACCGCTATCTTGTTACATATCGACTACTCGAAAGCAACATGTAACTTAGTCTTATCAAAAAGGTTGACATGGTTCGAGGGGTCTTGGTTATCTTCATAACTAAAATTTATTACTTTTCGAAACATTAAATACATATCTACCAGACAAACACAAGTCTTGGGAAATCGGTAAAGCACTTTAGTAAATATTGTAGGTACAGTGTCATTAAACCAATATGGTCTTTATATAAATAGATACACGACACATAGTATATTTTAAGCTGATGATTGGAATGAAAATTCACGAACACAAATACCCAGACCGGAACAAATAATTGTGGATCACACAAAGATTTGTCCCGTGCGGGGATCGAATCCGCGACTATTAGACACAGTGGGCGGAGCTGGGCTCAAGCTCTTAACCACTGCGCTAAATCGTCCGTCAAACTACTAACTACTTTATATTTCCTTGAGACAGAACTCTATAATGATATAGGTATATTAATATAGTCATCCACAAAGTGAGAAGGCTGGTTCAGTTTATGATATAAAATTCAGTGTCAGTCAGTCATATCACGAGCCTTGGGACTAGGTATTCAGTTTAAAAGGAAATGCTTTTTTTCATTCATTTTCTCGTCCTATTTTATTTGTTCATAACTATACAATATGTGATTTAGAATAGTTATGAATAAAACTTTTCAAGGACCATAAAAAAATCAAAACCAAAATTGAATTCTAAGGATTTTATAAATATTTATACATTTCTATGCCATAAAAAGTCTTGGTCAAAGTACCAGGACATCAAACCAGACTAGAAGATGATACGACGATATATTTGAAAAAGATGTAGGCATTTATAATATTAGCCCTGTTAAGAAACTGTCCCACGGTTGGGCACGGGCCTCCTCTCAAACTGAGAGGGCTTAGGCCATAGTCCACCACGCTGACATGCATGCATTTAGGTTATTTTATTTTTATAATACACCGTCACGCCTATATTCCCCAAGCGGGGGTGGCAGAGGTGTACTGAGTACACCCACGTTTCGCCGACGATGTTAGGTCCCATGTAATAGGGGGCGAGCCTATTGCTATATACCGCGCTCATATCCAGACTCCAGACTCGTACTGGGAAGTTTTCGTTAGAAAGACTACACTTGTCTGACCTAGGATTTGAACCCAGAAACCCCGTGATCAGAAAGCGACGCACTTTGCCACAAGACCAACGAGGCGGTCGTTATTTTATTTTTCAACAAAATATTTCTTCATTGGACGAGCCACTGAACTAGCCAGTGAGAGATGTATTTACTCAGGTGATAGCACTTGAAAAACAAAGTCGACAGACATTAAAATTCAAAAAATAAACGGTTCATATTATTAATGTACATTTTAAGTGAGAATAGTCAAGAATAATTCACAAAATAATCTGGCAGACTGGTGTAGGCACATGTAGCTTTTCTGCATATTATGAACTAATTTCTGCCAGCGACTTCTTCCATAGTGACTTTAAACGGGAACCTAACATTTTTCTGGCATAAAGAGTATTCTATATCTTAATCCATGGAATAAACTGTATGCCAAATTTCAAACAAATTACTTAGCTATTTTTGCATGTTTAAGTAACATACATACAAACTATCATATTTATAATATTAGTCATCATCATCTTCTCAGCCTTTATTTGTCCAGTGCTGAACATAGGCCTCCCCAATCCTCCCCTACCTGCATTCAATGACTTTCTGCAATCCTCACAAGATCGTTGGTCCATCTAGTAGGTGACCGTCCCATGCTGTGCTTGCCAATATGTAGTCTCTTCTTTAGAATCTTTCAGCCCCAACCCCCCTTCCAATATAATATTAATAGGATAGGAATAATTATTACAGATCTGGTGTGATGATACAGATAGATAGATAGGTGTTAAGATATTATGCTAATATTGGGATAATATAATTCCTAATAGTAAAACGATTAAATCATTGTCATTAGGTATATTGTAGAAAATAATACTGAAAAGATACAGCCTCTTCTCACCAGAGGCAACATAATACCAGACCACCTATTTGGCTTCAGACAGTGCCACTCAACAGTTGAACAGGTCCGAGTGACTAACAAAATCAGTGAAGCCTTGGAAAGGAAAGAGTACTGTTCTTCAGCATTTCTTAACATTCAACAAGCATTCAACAAAATTTGGCATAAAGGCCTATTATGGAAAATTAAGAATAGCCTTCCACATAGCTATTACATGCTGATGCAGGCTTACTTGCTGGTTAGAATATTCCAAGTCAAAGAAGCAGGAGAAACATCCAAATTCATTGAAATCAAAGCAGGTGTATCACAAGGGTTAGTATTAGGGCCAGTGCTGTACTCAATATTTACCGCAGACGACCGAAGTGGCGGGGATCACAACCGCGACCTTCGCTGAAGATACTGCAATACTAGCTAGTAGCAAGGACCAAGACCTAGTATCAAATCTACTACAGAGAGGATTACACGCAATAAATTCCTGACTGAATGAGATGGAGAATTAAATCGAGCTCTTCTAAATCGGTCCAAGTAACATTTACCCTACGAAAAGGTAAAGCCCACCGGTAAAGCTTGGGGACAATACTTTACCCCACAGTGATAGGGTAAAATATCTTGGTATGCACCTTGACCGGCGATTAACAAGGAAGAATCACTACTAGGCCACAATATGCAATAGTAAATTAAAAGTGGACAACAAATTCCTAATATACAACATGCTACTCAAACCAATATGGATGCATGGCGTGCAGCTATGGGGTAGCACTAGCGACTCTATACTGCCATAATCCAAAGAATGGAAAATATAATCTTACGTACAATATCCAATGTGCCATGGTTTGTAACTAATAACGAAATCCACGAAAACCTAAACATGACAACAGTCAAGGAAGAAATCAGGGCTTTGCCAAAAATTACCATCATCACCTAGCTAAACACCCAAACGAACTAGCAGCGTAAGTAAGCTTTTAGGCGTTTAGAATAGTTTTGGTATATATATCAAAACTATTCCAAACGCCTAAAACGGCCAACATATTAAAGCTACAGGAAAGAATGTAGCTGCTTGATAACATGAGTAGTGACCTTGATGGAGTGAGAACTCGCCACGCCAACAGCCAACAACCCTTTCGCTTATAGTTCTGGGACTGATCGAGAAAATTTAATCACAAAAAAAAAACTTATATTGTAGAGTATATTTTCGTCAAAAAGACCTTTCAAATTTAAATTCTTTAATTTGTAAATATGAGTATAACAATATGGTGTTAATTTGTAACATTACGGTAGCATTTACTATATTCAGACAAATTGTGTCATATGTTAGGAATTCCTTGCAGGTATATTAATATTTAATATCTCTATCTATCTATATCATCGATCCTTTGCGGGGTATTAAATAAGATACCTACTACTATGTCTGAGAGAAACCAAGTAATGTGCCCTAATTTTTGAACAATACTTGGTGATAAAGGTTGGTAAGAAAATAACCTTTTGGAACCTTGTACTCTCTGCCTACCCCGCAAGAGATCTGGTGTGATGATATAGATAGATAGAATATATTTGGTGATACAATGAGAAACTACAACTCCATTGGTATCAGATGTGATTACCTGAACCTAGATTTTGGAGTAGCTAGTAAACTACATAAGGAGTAAATAGGAACTTGACATTAAGAAACAAAAATTAATTATGGAAAATTAACCTCATCTGCCCCACCAATCTATTTCCATTATCTGAAGTTAGGTCAACATTTTTATCATTTCAATTTTATTATTATGTATCTACTTGTCTTTTGTCACGCTTACCGTATTATTAACGTTCTTGATTCTTACCACCCATTCTAAATTTCTATTTAATTGTAAGAATACAGTAAAATGTAGGAAATTGTTACAAAATCTCAATTAGCACAGTGAAAGTGCGAATCTGATTTGGTGCGTATTTTACGTACAAATATATGACTAGCTTATCAATGTTTATATCCTTTTACAGTAAACATGAACAAAGAAAATATAACATACCAAACTGGTATTTTATTCCATCAAGGTTGTCAAAAGATGGCCCAAGTACAAAACATTAGTGTCATTTCACAGGACAAATTATGCGTAGTTACTCACCTGATCAGAAAATACTTGCGCTAGCAATCAAAACACCGAAATCCAAGCTTCTAAATAAAGTCCACGTAAACTAATCACGGGTTATAACAACTGATAAGGATAATCTGCAGAAGTACCACTGAAAAGTGCAAGACAATCGGAGGACGGAAAACAAGCAACCGCAAACATCGTTTTGTACCAAATTATCCAATCAAAGAAAAGAATGGGAAAAAAGGATGGATACTTGTCGGTATTTGCAGCATAAATTATCTTACATCTTTTTCTTTTACAGTAGATCGAATAGAGAAACAAACTATATGCCAATGTAGACCAAACAAAGTTGAAAGTTGTCAAATGTTATGTAAACTTCAGGCTAGAGAGAGACAAAAAATTAGATCAGCTGTACTGTCCATAGAGGTAAGATTTAAAAACATAGAGGGATTATTAACCATTATTAACACAGTTCAGCTGTACACTTTTTCTGGACACTTGGTACCATTTAGGTAAGCAATTTAAAAATCTTTGTTTTTATGCATTTTTTATGTGTTCCGCAAATCCATGGATATATTACAATGGATTGAGCACACTGCGAAAAAAACGTGATGACACGGATACTCACTTAGAGCCCTATCACGCCGGATCCCTGCGGGATAGACAGAGAGTACAAAGTATTGCCTCTTATTATATTATAGGGAAGTTTCACAGCAAAATTATGGATTTAACATTAAAGATATACATCACTGACGTCATATAATTAATATACGGTGATAATTAACTGTGAGTTTAAAGCTTTAATTTATATTTCAAATATGCATTTTTTTACGCTTCTCCACTAGTGATGTCCTACAGCGCCTATCGCTTACTGTCGATATTACTAAATTAATACTGAAACATTAACCATTCCTATTTCACGTCACGATGACTAAACGTATTTGGATGAAATTTAGTAAGGATAGGATATCTAGATAAACACCGTCACGTCTATATTCCCCAATCGGGTGTGGGATATCTAGACCTATTTATGATTATTTCATCTTTAACTATAATGGCGTTTTACCTGAAATAAAACGCTTATTAAACTACTTACCTCACTGGAAACTTTATATTGAGATAGCATATAGAGCCTCGGTTGTGAAATGAAGTTTTGCCATTTGGGTAGTACTGCTTTTACTGACGATTACAGGTTTGACCTCTATATGAGTTGGCACTGCGCCATTCACCCCGCGAGTGTGCGTTGTATGCCATGCCCGTATGTAGATAAATCTGAAACCTGAAAAGCATGTTGATGTCCGTGTGATGGAACTGTTGATTTTCGTGATTTAGAATCCCACCGCTACGCCTATATTCAACAAGCGGGAGTGGGAGTGGTGTACTGTGTACACTCACTTGTCGTTCAACAATGTAAGGTCTCATGTAGTAGAGGATGAGTCTATTGATATTATACCGAGCACAGTGCCAGATTCTGGACTAGATTTTTTTTATGGAATAATTACTATTTTCCGACATAAAATTCGAACCGACGACCTTGTGATCGCTATGCGCATTACCAATGAGGCTTTACTATTGTATTAAATTGTACATACTAATATCGATGTTTACAGATTCGTTTTTAAGATTTGTATTATAATATGTATGTGTGAACTTATATAAATTACTCGTAGTAATTCAAAATCATAGTTTAGATGTGTCAATTACGATATTCCATGAAGTAAATATTTTTTAAACATAAATATATTGTACACAATAAATTGTAATTTCTTATCGATAAATCCTGTACTAGTAATCACTTGCCTAATCACACACATTAACGCAGATTCACAAACTCACACCGACATAAAATTGACACGCTACCGCGGCGATATGCGTTGTCTAGGCATTCTTCGTTTATGGGAAAACACAAGTATGGTCTATAGTCAATGTCATTAATGTCAAAACAAAATGTACTAGTACCTCTATGGTACTGTTCTGTTCATGTTCATATTCATTTCACAATATGTAGGTAGTAAATGGTAAAATACATTGCAAATGAGACAGTTGTAGACCCAGCAGGGCACAGCAAAAGATATAAAGTAGGAGAGAGGAGGATATTATTATAAATAGATTGGTATTTGAGTGCCTCGTTGGTCTAGTGGCAAAGCGCATCGCTTTGTGATCACGAGGTCCTGGGTTCATGCTAGGTCGGACACGTGTAGTTTTTCTAACGAAAACTTCCCAGTACGAGTCCGGAGTCTGGAATTGTGCCCGGTAAATGGCAATAGGCTCGCCCCCTATTACATGGGACCTAACATCGTCGGTGAAACGTGGGTGTACTCAGTACACCTCTGCCACCTCCGCTAGGGGAATATAGGCGTGACGGTGTTAGATTGGTATTTGAATTTATTATTACGTAATTATTTATTTAGAGTCATTATTTATTAATATCTTAATTGTATTTTAATTTTTTATTACTTTTATTTGCCAGATATATATTCATTTATAGAATAGTAGGCTTTATTAATTAAAAATGACTTTAGATGTTTTATGAATAATTTGGTATTGACTTTATTTCTTATTGACTCTGGTAGCTTATTATGTATTTTGATGGCCGTTATAAAGGGACTGGAAGAGTGCAGGGTTATTCAGGGGGTCAGAAGCATTAACATGTTTATGTTTCTAATTGGTCGTTGTCTATGCAGGTCCTTCCGCCTTGTAAGAAAACATGCGTATTTGCGTGTGAATTTACAGATTTTCGGAATGTAGATACATGGTAAGCTTAATATTTTATATTTTATGAAGAAGGGTTTGTAGCTGTTTAACTGTTCGATATTAACTAGTATGCGAATACATTTCTTTTGTAAGGTGAATAGGCTAGGAGTGTCTGTACTATTTCCCCATAGGATGATGCCATAGCTCAGCCACGCATAGGCATATGCGTAGTAGGTCATTAGGGCTGTATGGAGGTCGGTTGTTTTCTTGATTTCGCGAAGGGCGTATGTAAATTTTGATATTTACTTTCGTATATTTTGAACGTGGGTTTTCTAATTATTATGTGTATCAATCGTTATTCCTAATAAAGTAAAATGATCCACAACTTATATTTGGGTGTTCTTAATGCTTAAGTTGACTTCAAGTGGTGGTTTTTGATAGGGCTAAAATGTCATTATCTTTGTTTTTTCATTTAAGTTAATTTCAAGATTTTAAGGTTCATCCAGTCGATTATCTTACAAAATATGTGTTGAAGTTGACTGTTTAGAATTGAGTTATTTTAACAAGATTTAAGTAGTGAAATGTCTTCTGTAAAAAGTACACAGCGTTCGTCCAGTATTTTGGGGAGGGGAGGAGGATTCCGATATCGCGCCTTCATTAAAAAGGCGACAACCCGATATTTTGGGAACGCATCCAATCATAGTAATCCGCTGATCGTAGCCGCCGCCGACTACGAACCTAACTCCCCCTCCTACCAGCCGCTACCGCCGTCCGCCGCATGTTCTCACCGACCCTCCCGATGCCCTTACATACCTTTTTTCGGATACAGATACCGCACACAGGATCAGCCACCGACCTCACCGGCGAGGTTGAAAAATCCCTTGCCCGCCGGCCAGTGCAGAGCACCACGGCGTGACACCTAGTATACGCCCTCCCCCATAGCGACTGCCCAAGCCGAGGCCGTAAACTCCTTGAGGCGCCCTTGAGCTAGTAGCCCCCTTGCCCTTCAGGCTCGAGCATAGTGGTTGCACGCTCGCCCTCTTGTCCGGTGAAGCTGTAAAGGCCCCGTAGCCAACAGCGTACATCATTCACACTCACAGAAAAAAAAATTTTAACCTTGAGTTTTGGAATAACATCAACTAAAATTTGTCTATGATCACTGTCAATCTCATAGAGTATAATTAATCTCTGTGAAAGTTATTATAAGACTAGTATTTAATAAGTTGACAGTCTAAATTTGCAATATATCATTTAAAATAAGTGCAAGTGTTATCTAAGGCCTCATTCAGGGCTAGAAAAGTTTGAGACCCGCAAAACACTGTTTTGTTTAATAAAAAAAAAGCGAACTTGGTCATTATGTAAAAAGTTTATATACATATATTCTTCTTCACAGCAAAACAAGTTCACTGCAGGATATAAGCCTTTTCAAAAATCGTCATGACGATGGACTTTGTGCTGTACATTTACGTTTCCATAAGCTGGCAATACCTCAGTATTGACTGATTGTGTGAGACTAATGTCACCTATTATTCTAGTGCATGGATCATGCATGGACATATAAACTCATGTTCTAGTGTACCATAGAAATGGACGAACTGGTTTTGATATGGGTTTCGATACACGCTAGATTTATTTAATGTTGTGTTAGCATTTCATAAAGTTCTACATGATTAAAATTTAACACCTCTGAATTTGAAATCTTATTAAATCCCGTGGCATTGCATTGGTGAAGTCCATAAATGATGCATTGAGTCTTTAGACAATGTGTATTTTAATTTAAATATTGGAAGATTTACAAGAAATTGAGGTAATATCTAAAAGCTAATAAGTATCAGGTTCCCATAGCCGAAAATCAAGGACTTATAAACCATTTACACGTAAGAATGTAGTATGTTAAAATACTTTTTATATGTATGTAACTTCCACCCTATTCCTTCTCCTTCCTCGTTTCTCCACTATCTTGTGCATTCTTTAAAATCATAAACCCATTTACATTATTTTTTAGTTACGCTCTACTATTTTTAGTCAAATATATTTAAGTATCGACTCTATTTATTCCCAGTTTATCCGGGGTTGCACAACCTAATTTATTTAAATTTGCCGCCATTTTCCACTCAACTTTCATTATTCAGACTCTACCAATGCCATGATCTTCACCATGTCATTGGTATGTCTTGTAACCCTACGTACACCTAAAAGCTTTTTCAACGCGCATTAATAAAGCGCTGAAATGAAATAAATTGCTCACAGAACATTTTTTTAAAAGCGCTGTTAAGTACTTCACCACTTCACAGCCTTGATTAAGCATCCGTGCGAACGAGGGGTAAGAGTGCTGCCCCCTCCAAGACTTCCGGTACGAAGTCGCCACTGGAGAACCTTTCTGTCCTAACGAGTAACGACCGTCGTCAGTTCTACCAGAGACGTGCCCTACCCATTGTCACTTAAGTTTGCAAGTCTGAGTGCTGTCAAATCACCGACTACTTCGATACTCCTGCAGATATTTTCGTTTCTGTTATGGTCTCGAAGGTCTCGTTCTCTCGTTTCTAAAGAAACATTGACGGACGATTTAGCACAGTGGTTAAGAGCTTAAGCCGCTCCGCCCACTGTGTCTAATAGTCGCGGGTTCGATTCCCGCACGGGACAAATCTTTGTGTGATCCACAATTATTCGTTCCAGTCTGGGTATTTGTTTGTGAATTTTCATGTTTGTAAACGCACCCACGATACAGGAATAAATCCTAGTGTGGGGCTACGTTTTTTAAAAAGAAAAAAAGAAGAGGAAAACTACGAGCATAGCTTTCATATCACTCTTAATGCCATTATGGCTCAGCGCTGAAAGTTAGCACTGGAACATACACTGGTCTAAGACTTTTGTTTTGAGACATTGGGGTTTGAAACGAGAATATGTTACGCAGCTTTCCAAACGCTACCCATCCGAGCTGAATTCTCTTTTTCACAATATTTGAACGACCTAATTGGATTGTTTGTCCCAGGTATATATAATCGTCCACAACTTCGAATGTAAAATCTCCAATCTTCACAATGGTGGCACAACCTTCCTTGTAGTAACATAGAGGCTTAACATGATTTTATCCCTTTTAAGACCCTCATGTTGATAGACTCTTTGAGCGTAGTAGGTGCACTACGTCATCGGCAAATCGAAGACGAGAGATGTATTCGCCGCAGATATTGATGTTTTGTCCTCTTTAGTCCAGAAGTTAGAAAGAACCCAGAGCTGCGGCGAACAGTTTCTAAGAGATATTTAACACCTTCTAATCTTCAAGACTCTCAACTGGAAAGAACGAGGTGTAAACGTAAACGGCGAGTACATCTCACACTTGAGGTTTGCCGATGATATTCTCGTCATGGCTGATACCCTGAAGGATCTACAGGAAATACTGGACAGCCTAAATGAGTCTTCCCTGCATGTCGGACTCAGGATGAACTTGCACAAGACAAAAGTTATGTTTAATCATCAAGTGACTCCGAAACCGGTCATAGTCAATGGAGCTACTCTCAAAGTTGTACAGGAGTATATATACCTCGTGTAGACATTGCAGCAAGGGAGAAACAACTTCGAGAAGGAGGCCGATAGGAGGACTCATTTGGGCTGGACAGCATTTTGGAAGCTCCGTCATGTCTTCTCGTCATCCATCCCGCAAAACCTAAAGACGAAAGTCTTTGGAAGAGGCCTATGTCCAGCAGTGGACTAATGTGGGCTGATGATGAATATTGTAAGGTATTTTTAGCGTAGCTTTTCAACTGGATTATGTGTCTAGGTAATAATATATTGATGTCTATTTCTTGCGAATTAATACAAAAATGCAATGTTTTAGTTTTAATTCTTATTTACATCTCTGACACATCATTTATGACGTCTGTCAAAACTGTAACTGTGCAGTATGAGATTTCTTGCAATTTGGATAAACGCGTTATATGCGTGGAAAGAAAGAATTACGGCGATAAACAGTGCCCGAGAATTATACGTGGTTGGTCGTGGTTGGGGGATCTTGTTGGCGATGGCGGATGACCCGACATCCCTCACATCGGGGGGCCATCTCCTGCGTGTTTCTGCCGTGCGCGGTGACCCGTACAGCAGGGTGAAGGAGTCCTGGAGGTTGAGTCGGCGATGGACCGGTAGTTGTTGTCTGTCGCTGGCAACACGCCTCTTCGGTCTGGATCTCTGTCCAAACGGGAGGCTATCACGTAGCCGCGTGGTAGTCAATCAGCTGAAGTCCATCCTTCAGATGAGCTAGGCTAGGGTTCTGGGGTGAAGGGGTCCGCAGGCGGCGGTGTGAGCCTACACTACGTGGTAATGAAAGCGAACACCGTTAGTCTCGTGGACAACTCACCCTGGAATCCTATACTCTGGTGATAGCCCTGGTGCTTATATAGCATCCCCAAAGGTGAGGGCTCCGTGGCGGGTGGGGAATCATCAGAGCGAAAACTTTTTAAGGTCATATGGACAAAGAAAAATTAAACCCCAACATGTTCTCCAAAAGGGGACAAGGTGCATCATGCACACAAGGCCCATCAGGGCAGAACACCAAGCCTACGGGCAACAAAAAGGCGAAGGGACAAGTGACGGCAGCGAACCCTACCGGTGGCGCCAGTCTGGTCTCTACAAGTAAACAACTAGGCGGTTCTAGGGGAGAGTCAGTGTCTTCCGGTCTACCCCTGGTTGTCAAGGCGGAGGTCAAGGCGTCTGGCTCTGCTGGACCCGAAAACTGTACCGCTCAGGCGACCAGCGTTGGCGGACTGCGTGACCAGGTCTCCCCGAAGAAGCGCAAGCGTGCCAGCGGACTTGCAAAGAGAAGGAGGCGCATGGAGCTGGCTAGGCAAACTGCTATCTCCCAATCACCTGTGAAGGAGGTTACATTCACGAAACGGGCAAGGGCGATCAGCGATGAGGCCAGGGATACCACGGGGGACACAAAGCGAGCTCGCATTGGGTCCTCCTTCGAGGATGCCCTGACTTCAACTAGGATGGCCATCATAGCGGATGACTATCCGAAAACTATATTGGATGAGAAGACCGCCTGAGAACTGAAGCAGTCATTCTGGGTGAGGATGAGGAGCGATCCCATCCTTGCCATAGAATGGAAAGGTATCCAGGGCGGAATCATCAGCATTGCATGCTCCAGCGAGAAAGCGGTCACCTGGCTGAGACATTACGATGGTCAAACCCTCGGAGATGTCAAGGTAAAGGTGATCAAGGACAGGGACTTACCCAGGCCTGTTAAAATGGTCTGGAAAAGAACAAAAATTAATGAGGAAGTCCCTCTGTCTGAAGAACTTCAGATGCTCCAGCGGCTCCACAAAATCATCAACATGGACCGCTGGAGAGTCGTGAATACGACGACGGAGGGACTAGCTAGGAGTATTATACTTATGGACCAAGTCTCTGCTGACTTTATTAAGGAAGCGAGATATATGCTGCATGCGGGTCTTGAACGCAGCTTTTTCAAAGTTCTCGAGACTCCCTGGCACAAAGAGGGAGCTGCGGAGAAACCCGCTGAACCGAAGGCGAAACCTCCTACCGCTCCGGTTGAACCACAACCGGATTACCAGCGAAATGAAGGGACCACGGAGGAGCTGATGGAGGAAACGCTGCTTGCAGACCGTCCGGCCCCGTCGCCAGCTATGTCGACGAGATCGGACGGGTCGCGGGCTTTGAAAACCTGGGCATTGCCTCGTCCCCTGCTGGGACGGATGAAATTGCCCTAGAGTGCAGCGACCTGGAGAGCTGCAAGTAGGGGAGTCCCTTATCTGGACTTCCGGATCGGTACACAAACTCGACGGCAACGGAGCTTGGTCTAAGGTGTGTGAAAATAAATCTACATCATTCCAAGGCGGCTACGGCGATACTAGATCGCTAGCTGCGCAGGGCTTCCTTTGATGTAGCACTAATACAGGAACTCTACATATATAGGGGATAGATACGGGGCTTAGATGGGGCGGGGGGTAACCTGTTCCATAACTGCTTAACCAATGACATGAGGACCTGCATTTTTGGCCACTGAAGTTAAATATCTAGGGGTTATACTAGATAAGCAACTGCGGTGGCATGCACATGTTGAACATAGCATTGCTAAAGCATTGAGAGTACGGAATATGTGTAGGTCAGCATATGGAAAGACATGGGACCTACAGCCCAAAATAATGTACTGGGTATACAAAATTATGGTAAAACCGATATTAATGTATGGATGCATCGTGTAGTGGCCCAGAACTAAAGTACAAACCTGCAGGGACGATCTAGTGAAACTACAAAGGACAGCCTGCCCGGCCATCACAGTTGCATTCAAAACAACACCGACGGCAGCTATGGAACGGTTACTTAAGCTCACTCCATTACACATCGTCATTGAGACTGAGGCGAGGAAGGCACTCTACAGACTGGAGAAAACTAGACTATGGAGCATAACAGCGCCAAGCCTTGAACACACCAAGCTAGCGCCACACCAGGAACTAGATCACATTAGGAACATGAGATGTGACAAGATCTTGACCACTCACATGTTCAACAAAAGATTTAGCACCCACATCCCTACCAGGGAACAATGGAAAAGTGGTCTAAACAAGCAACGTAAGGAACAAATGATATGGTATACGGATGGATCCAAAACCAAGTCTGGAACAGGAGCTGGTGTATCTACAGAAGGATACAATCTAAGCCAAAGCATGGGTATATATGCGTCAATATTCCAAGCAGAGACCTATGCGATAAATATTCGTGCAAAAGAGACACTGGACAGGCGAATTACAGGCAAGAGAATCTACATTTGTAGTGACAGTCAGGCTGCCCTCAAAGCCATCAGCTCCTATGAGCTAACAGCTTGACAGATGTGGAGCGCGCAATACGATCAGATTAGTCTGGGTCCCTGGACACACGGGGGTCGATGGCAATGAGCGTGTGGATGACTTAGCCAAAAAGGGAGCAATGGAGAAATTTGTTGGTCCAGAACCGTTCATAGGCATACCAGATGGTGCCTACAGAGGAGCGCTGTTCAAATATGCCCAAGAACAACACGGGAAAGAAAGGGAAACTAAAACAGGGCCGAGACACTGCAAGGAATTCCTTTCCACATGGTGTGACAGCGACAGCGAGAGACTGCTAAAACATAGTAGACTACAATGAAGGCAACTAATCGGAGCTTATACTGGCCACTATGGCACAAAAGAACATCTACACAAGATGAACCTCTGCAGCGACGTGGTATGCAGGAACTGTGACACAGAAACCATGAAGCACGTCCTATGCCACTGCGACGCTCTGGCGGCGCGGCGAATGAAGCTACTGGTAGTGGCCTATCCAAACCCAAAGGAATTTCGGCTCTTCCCCCCTGCTGGAATCTACAGCCTGGTACAGGGAATATTCGATTCTACAGGTATCTAAGAGCGTTAGGGCAAGGACAGCACAAAAGATCCCAGCGGGTCGAAGTGCGCCTGAGGTCTCCTCGGTCCGATAATCCAATGACAAGATAAGATACGTGTTTGGTCACCCTACTTAGAAAGATATGGGGCCTTAAGTGAGTATCCTTGTTACGAGTGCTCAATCCATTTATGTAATATATCCATGAAATTAAATTCTTCTACTTTAAATTATAGCTTCACACTAATTTTAAGTGTATTTTGCTAAATCAATTAAATTGTTTAAGTGGCATTCCATGATTGGAATGTAGTGTGAATGAATTTTTATCATTGTTGGCAGCACTGTTTTTTGATAGTCTGTACTAGTGATAATGATTTTTTCCGAAAAAGGTTGATATTTAAATGGATCGAATTATAACCTGATGAATAGATTCACAAAAAAAACGAGGTCTGATGGATTGATTTCTAAAAAAATCATTTTTTTCTAAGACTGCATTTACAATGTAAATATAAATACAATTTATGAAAAACAAGATACCATAATAATCTATAACTATTATGTTTTTTAAAGTGAAACTTTTATTAGATCGTCTCAAAATTTTTGGTCTGTGTGTTGCATGTCGCGTGACGGTCGGCCGCGGAGTAGGGATAAAGTGAAAGGCGCTCGCCAAAGCAGCCAAGGCCTATATGTTTCACTTTTACCGTGGTTTCATAAATCCACACAATTGGTTTTTAAAAATCTCTTATCAGTTAAATCAGGGTTTTTTTTATTTCAGGGAATTCCATAATTACAATTACTTTTATTAACATTTCAAAGTATCAGGTATAAAAGAAGACATCTATTTTCTAAATTTCTTTGTTACATTAAAAAGTTTAGAAAATAGATAGTATAGATTATAGTTCCCAATGCTTAATATCTAAGCTTTTCAAAAATAATAGTCCGTCATCTTGACATCTTATTGTTTTTACCAAACCAGAAAAAATCGATTGTCAATTTTTTAGGGTGAAATATCGATTCACTGAATCAATTCGGCGTTACATATCGATTAATCATAAAAATTGTTTTTTTTTTGTCCCACGAAATCGATTCTTTGATTAATCGTTTGCGTATCTGCGTCCCTAGTCGGTACCTTCAAGATGACATTGATTGATTGAGCACTGACCATAGACGAGGGGGTTTTTGGCGGGAAGTCGAAGAGTGATGTTGTCAATTTGTTTTAATTCCCAAAACTTGTGTTATTTCGACTAATAATGTGTAATGTTGGTGGAATATTAACCATTATGTGTTCTTATACGTGCATGAGTGAAGGTAATTGTAACAAAGTGATAAAACGTGCCTTTTCAACTTCCCTCAAAACGGCCG
Source organism: Phalera bucephala (assembly GCA_905147815.2). Classification (NCBI taxonomy): domain Eukaryota; kingdom Metazoa; phylum Arthropoda; class Insecta; order Lepidoptera; family Notodontidae; genus Phalera; species Phalera bucephala. The sequence continues at coordinate 6,010,213 of LR990629.1, read as the reverse complement.
TCGCAATTGGTATGTAAAGTATCCACCGCTTTACCATCGAGGGTGGGGTCCTTCATTAATTTCATTATCATCGTTATCATCAAATTCATCGGGGAGTCAAATTAATTAAAACAAACACGAATATATATCTCACTGGACACTGGCAAAATACACTTATAATTAGTGTGAAGCCATAACTTGAAGAAGAAGAAGAAGAAGAAGACCATAGACGATTACCTGCCTTGCCTTTGAAAATAAATTTTTATCTTTCTGAAGTTATTTCTTAGTTATACCAATGATTAAATAAAATAGTACATAAATATTAAATTCGGAGTAAATATTGGAATCTATCATCATCAATAGACCCATCTTTACAATCGTTTATTGCGCGATTTGGTAGTGTTCATTTGTCGTTCGATGTTCACAACAATAACCTTTCGTCATTGTGAACAAGCTAATTACGTATAATTAGTTCACAAAAAATATAATAACAGCGACAGTGAACACGATGGCGAAGGAGGAGGACGACGACAATTTGCCAGATAAGGATGCGGCTAAAGAATTTTACGCTAAATATGAACCGAAAGAAATAATAGGCAGGTGAGCAAATATTTTATCACTAGACGAACACAAGTGTCAATCGTGATGAGTTGTATTTGTGCCAATTTTGAGGAACTAGAAAATTATTTAGATCGTCCGGGCATCGATACAAGTGGTGGTAGTTGTAAGTCTTCACATGACCTTGGCGGCGAAACCGTCTTCATCCGTTGGTAAATCTATCCAAATAGGTTGCTTCTATTTATTATCACTACTGATATAAGTAATGTAGATTGCAGGTTGTCTTCAGCATTGATGTACAATTATATTCTTTAGGCCTAATCTAATTAATTTATTTACATGCAATTCATTGACCTTTCTAGGTAATATAGATATTTGTTGCTGTAGCTAACTAATGAATACACATCTATTATAAAATATATGAACTACAATTGAAGTGCCTGTTTGTAATGTCAAAATAACAGCCATTTACTAATTGCACATATAAGTATATATGGTACAAATAACTGAAAAACATTTTTTTAATTTTTGTCTGTCTGCTTGTTCCGCGTAATCTCCGAAAGGGCTGGACCGATTTTGACAGAACTTACTGGCAGATAGTTGATATTATAGGGAGTAACTGAGGCTACTTTTATTCTAGAAAAAGGTTTTTTGTTAAATTCTATGCAGGTGAAGTTATGGGTTCATATATTTCATAACTTGATGATAACGATGTGCTGGAGCAAGTGAATGAGTTTGTATATCTTGGATGCGCCTTCAGTAAAGATGGGAAATACACCGCTGATATAGAGAGAAGAGTGGATGCAGGTAATAGAGTGAATGGTGCGATGGGAAGGCTACTTGGGAGCCGGCACTTAAGCCAAAAGGTGCAGCTGGCCATGCATAACGGAGTGCTTGTCCCAACGCTGTTATATGGCAGTGAGAGTTGGGTATGTAAGAAGGAGAACGAAAGCAGGATAAATGCGGTCGAAATGCAATCTCTGCGGAAGATGTGCGGGGTCACGCTGACCGACCGTATTCGCAACAGCGTAGTAAGAAAGCGAGTAGGTATGAAAGATAGTATCGGTGTAAAGATGAGAAAGGGTATGCTCCGTTGGTTCGGGCATATAGAAAGGATGACAAAACAGATATACAATGCGAAAGTGGAAGGATGTAGGTGCCGGGGAAGACCTAGACTATCTTACCATGACCAAATAGACCCTGTCTTAGCTGAAGGGCAAGTCAAGAGTCTCCGTAACCGGCTAGTGTGTATGAGACGAACTATGAGAGTGGAGGAAGCCAGAGAGTATGTAAGGAAAGAACCTGTTGGAACTCTGTACTCTCTGCCTACCCCGCGAGTGAGCTGGCGTGATGATATAGATAGATAGATTGATGATATGATTTTGAGATATCATCATAAGGCTTGATTTATCATATAATTAAGTAATTTGATTTATAATATATTGTTTATTATCTCATCTCATTGTTGGAAAGTCCTCACCTTTATTTTTAAATAATGTCGAGGATAATTTGAGTTGTGAGTCAAACAGTCACCCCTGATGTCATTATTTCTAAATATATATTAGACTCAACCATTTCTTAATAATTATATCTATCAGAATTTCAATTTTAGAGCAGCCAATATTTAGTATATTAAGTAGAAAATGTGCCTGTTGGTCTGTGCTCTCTGCCTAACATTCGAGGGATCTGGCTTGCTTGCTTTTTTTAACCCACTGTAAGGCGTAAGCCTCCTCCCAGGTGTATAGTAGCTGGAAAATGTTTCTTATAGTCTCTGTCAAGTAATTGTTATTTATTTATTAGCAGATGGACTATCAGTATGAAAGGATATACTAAACTCCCCATTATAAACACTGTAACTTTTACAGTCTTCAAGATTTTAATGGTAAACCCTCTGTGTTTCTCGCTGGATCTTCTCAGTGGTGGCCACATTCGGATCCAGTGCTAGATTAGTAGACTACATAACATAAACGGATATTGTCAATATGCAGGGTTTATAATATTTATACATATAATAAAACTGAGAGGACCCGAATTTGATCATTGAATATTTTTGAAAATTTTAATTTAAGTTCATCTCCTTATCCACATATACAAATACTCAGAATGAAACAAATAGTTGAAATGTGATATGTTACTTAATCACGCAAAAACGGCTAAACAGATAGTTTACACACACCTGGATTAACACAAGGGATACTTTTTATCTGTGAAAAATGCAAGGTTCCTGTTTAAAGTCAATCTGGACAAAGTCACGGGCCGAAACTAGTAGAAAAGAATTTATTTAAGTACTTGCAGTTTCCTGCGACTTCGTACCTGGTCTATGTTATATAGTCCATGTTATAGACACGACACTCTGGATAAGATAGCTTTCTAATGGTGAAAGAATTTTTGAAATCGGTCCAGTACTTTTTGAGTTTATTTGTTACAAACACACAAAAATACAAAACTTTCCTGTTTATAATATAAGTATAGATCTACCTACCCTGAAAGGAATTTTGTAGTGTAATAAATTATTTGAGTTTAAATAATTTGTCCTTTATTGCACAGAGGTATCAGCTCAACAGTGCGAAGATGTATAGAAAAAGAAACGGGACGAGAGTATGCAGCCAAGATTATAGACCTTAGCCAAGAGTCCCAGGATGGAGTGGACACGCACACCATGAGGGATGCCACGCGACAAGAGATACACATACTGAGGATGGTGTCTGGACACCCATACATTAGTGAGTGAGTTGTTGACCCTTTATTGCAGCCAAAACACTTGTGTTGTCTGGCTAAAGTTCCTTTATATCCAAAGTAAATCCTTTATACAATTTTATTTCTTAAAGCAAGCCAGAGAACTGTCAGTCTGAATGTTCCTGAACATAGTTTTGAACATTATAATCCATTATAAAAAGCACAACGGGGTGATTTAGCATAGTGGTTAAAACCTTAAACTGTTGCGCCCACTGGGTCGAATAGTCGCGGGTTAGATTCTCGCACGAGACATATCATTGTGTGTCCCTTAATGATATTTTCCGTTTTGGGTATTTGTGTGTCAATTTACATGTTTGTAAACGCACCCACGATACAGTAATAAATACTAGTGTGGGGCTACTTTTTTTAAAAAGAAAACACCCAGTTACTTCTTTTATGCTTTAATCGTGTCATTAATCCTGTGTGGTGCCCAGCTTGCAGTTGCAAATAACAGGCTGCCTAACCAATTAAATGGTTTTTATCACTTAGTTCTGATTTATCAATCACTTAATAAAAAAGTTATTCAACAACTAAATACTGAATATAGAAATGAGAGTATTATTTTTTTTTCATATTGCTGCCCTAAAGCTTTTTGTATATATGGTCTACGTTGTTGGCTGCGGGGCCTTTACAGTCTCACCAGACAAGAGGGCGAGCGTGCAAACACTATTTACCAGCCAGAAGGGTCAGCCCTAAAGGATAACCAATGCTTAGGCAGACTGTCACAGTAATTGCCTTACCACTTATCATGTGGGATAATCAAATTGACGGTCCCATAGAACAAAATTACATATGCCAAACAAATAAATAGCATTTGCAACTTTTTTGCCCCTTGATAAGGTTATTTATGCCAAATATAAATACTAGATTATAGGACTTTGTTCATTGGATGAGTTGTTGATTTTTCAAATAACAGAAAACAGTAGCTAACATACAATATTATTTAGCTGTGAGTAAGAGACTATGCTAAAGAGGTCTGACAGTGTAATTTAATGTAGTTAATATTAATAGTGTACCCTACTTTATATTATGTAAAGAGTATATCATCTGAAGAACCTGTATTTGTTTCAGTTGAGCTGCAAGATGTGTTTGAGTCAGAGACATTTATATTCTTAGTGTTTGAATTGTGCAAGAATGGTGAGCTGTTTGATTACCTCACCTCAGTTGTCACACTGTCTGAGAAGAAAACTAGGTATATAATGAGGTAAGCAATTAGTTATTTTAGTATGCGTATTTATTTGACAATTAATCATTAGTGTGGTCTCAAGATAATCACCTTACCCATTCACTGCAGATTACATCATTTGGTTGTGTTCCAGTGCCTTATATTTTGGTGCAAATTTATTTTGTGTTTTTTATTTGGCGTATATAATAGTTATTTCTTGACACATTAAAATATAGAACATCCTTCATGCCTTTATTGTATAGAATATTCACTTTACAAATCCATTTCACTGAAATATTTTTATACTCAAAGTTATGCTGACCTTGTTGTCAATCTTCCGGTACTTTATTTTACAAGTCTCAACAATTTACTAGGTTTTCTAAAACATAGAAGAGTTCACATACTGTTTTCATAGATTAACGCAAATATTACACAAGAAATAAAACTATTTTCAGATTTTTATATTATTTTTTAGTTTCATTTCTCAATTCATTTAGTTCCTTAAAATGATTACTTCATCATTATCAAGTTCCGGAAAATTCAATGTCCGGAACTTGAGTACCACAATTTCTTTACCATAGAATAGGATAGGATTACATAATTTTACCGTGCGTTAGATAATCTCCCTGGACTCAACGTCACGGAAAGTCATGACCGCAAGGCGAGCGTTCGACCGATTCCAAGCTATCACTGGTTACCGACATTTAGTTTTAATTGATAACTAAAACAGATAATACAGCATAGTATTTACGTGCATCTACAAAGACCCACACGCCCCTTGCTTCGTATCCTCTGCCCCTAATGACGTCAACAATGCAACATTGCTGCATAATCTATTCATCGTTGTTTTTAATACGTACGAGGGCGACAGATAAACTAAACTAGGCTGTGTAGTATAATTTGCACTAAAATTAGCACGAGGTATGTGCGCGGCCTCCTTATTTCAAGGGTAATTCCTGCTGCTTTGGGATACTCCGCGACACGTGGGGTAGGTTACTTCGTGGCAGTTTAAGAGTCACGGTTCTATAAGTTAATATTTATTTTTCATTGATATATTTCGCCCGGGCTACGTTTGCTTTTACAAAGTGGATTTCCTTTTTTTGTGTGTGTGAGTGATCACTGGACAAGAGGGCGAGCGTGCAACCACTACGCTCGAGCCAGAAGGGCAAGTGAGCAACTAGCTCAAGGGGGCCTCAAGGAGGAACGGCTTCGGCTTGGGCAGTCGCTATGGGGAGGGCATATAGTAGGTGTCTCGCCGTGGTGCTCTGCACCGGCAAGTCGGGCAAGGGGTTCTTCGACCTCGCCGGCGAGTTCGGTGTCTGATCTTGTGTGCGGTATTTGTATTCGAAAGAAGGAAAGTAAGGACATCGGGAGGGTCGGGAGAATATGCTGCGGGCGGCGGTAGCGGCTAATACAAGGGGAGGGGGAGTGAAACGATGAGACGCACCTTGCTTAGACGGCGACGACTACTTGTTTTCCTAAAACTCGCCGATATTTGTAGTTATTGGTGAATCCTTGATCCAAGAATCTTAACAGAATTGAATCGGTCTATTTACAAGATACTTGGTTTTGCTTATGACTGCACATCAGTTCGGAGAAAATCACAAAATATCACAAAGAGGGTCATGGTGTAAAAAAAAATACAAGTGATTTTTTTCGTAGTCTAAAACCTGACAGCGTATTACTATTGGTTAAAAGTTGCTAATAACGTGACGTGAATAATTTACGACCCCCTACAGAGACTGGTCTGATATAAAACTAACAAATGAGAGAGGAAAAGTGGACGCAGGCCTTTGCCCAGCTGCGGGCCAAGGATTCATTTTCTCTTTTGCTTACGGAATTGTGAACTAAATTGTGTCACTGATAACGAGCCATCCAGTGAAGTCGTACATTGTCCACTAAGTATGATAATAGTGCTACTTCTTTTATGATATGACAAAAGGTGTTTAAGTTCTCATTAATAAAGTTTTTTAACGCAAACACATTACACGCCTTCGTTCTTCGTTCGCTTACGGAACCGATTTATCGACCTACACTGGACATGCAGTATACATTCTTAAAGATAAAGAAACAGGGTTAATAATAGTCTGTGGTTTTAAATCTTTGTTATGCGGGTGTACAGGTAATGAGTTTGGTGACCTATTTTAAATGAGAAAAAAAGCATTCTTAAATGTTTCAAGAATTCTTAAATGAATTCCTAGGTTCTTTTAAAACTTGCCCTCTTGTCCGGTGAAGCCGTAAAGACTCCGCGGCAAAAAGCGTAGATCATTCACACACACACACACACACACACACCTATTTTAAAATTATTTATCTGCTGTTATACTCATAATTATAATATCAGGCTATACTGGCCACTGCTGGGCAAAGTCCTTCTCTCACAAATCGAGGTGAGAGAGATTAAGTCAAACTCCACCACGCGGACCCAGTGCGGATTGATGGAGGCAGTTTTGTGGCCACCTGCTGTTGGAACTTATCAAGCCGCCTTTAAGGCTTCCAACTCGGCTTAACGACTACCACATTAAGTGATACCCGGGACCAACGGCTTAACGTGCCTTCCGAAGCACGGAGACGCTCGAATATGAAAATGCCACAAACGGCCACCCATCTCGGGCCGACCGAGTCGAAGGCTGCCTAACCTTGGTAATCGGTAAGAACACCGCGGTCGCACAGCGCTACGAGCGCCTCGAGAAATTATATTATCTTACTATTAATTATTACGAGAACCAGCTGACGGTGAAGAACTCACGGTGTATGTGAGGAAACTCGCCAATTGTCATCATTGTCAAAGACGTCTACTGCAGGGCAAAGTCTTCCCCCAAAGATGGTTAAGGCGATCGGCTTTGTGCTGTACGCATCCAGCTTTCACCTGCGTACTTTACCAGCTTATCAGTCCTCCTTGTGTAGGGCCTGCCTATTCCACATCTTCCAACCGCCACATGTACCAGTCTCTTTGTTGGGACAAACGGTGTGATAAAAAGTGTGAGATATTTCTTTATATGTTATGAGAAGGCGAGAAGCAGGAGCGGTGTTTGAGTACTTATTTGGCTTTCGATGAAAATTGCTCCCTATTCGTTGTAACGGCTTCACTCTTTGATCTTTTCCACACTTATCGTAAATTTCTGTTTGGATTATATCTAGAATGTCCTTAATAACGTTATAACTAAGATAGTCTAACACATTGACCCTCTACTGCGATCCATGTAATCTTACAATAAAATAAACAATTATTATATTATTTGAATTAAGTTACGACGTCATTTTATATCATATGTGAATGCGTGCGAAGAGCGGCCTCAGATGGGTCGGGCAAATTCTGCGTACTGCGAATAAAGTAAACAGTCTTGAGCTAACTCTGGTCCTGTCATAATCTCCTAGTACCTTGGGACATTATTATTGTATTTCTTTTTAAATTACTTTTTCAATAACTTTTACAAAATGGCTTTGAGTGTGTTCTTTAAACGGGATTTTGAAGATAAATTCCTGAAGAAGAGTGAAACTATTGCGTGTGTTGAGTGTCTTATTAAATTTTACAATGAAGTTTTAGAAGTATATTTTAGAGCTGGTTTTAGGTATGTAATTATAGTTTTAAATCTATTTTTTGCTTTTCATGTAGTAGTTATTATTACTGACATTTTAAAACATCTTCCGAAAAGAGATCTAATGATCGAACGCCGCTGCTAAAAGAGTCGTTTGTGTCTTGAACTTAATATATTATTACTTAATACAGCATCGTCAATGGTTATGCTCTTATCCAAACTTTTTTTCATGTATTGCCATTGTTCGAAATACACTGTAACCGATTTTTGAATGTACGGTTTGCTTCTGTTAAGTTCGAGAATACGATCATAAGGGTATTCCTACACAAACATCACATCAATTATCCGAGATGAGATCATCAGTGACGTTTGGAACATTTTTTATATTTCAAACACTCACATTTACTTAAATTGAACTTTAAACAGCCGGCGTCATAGGAGGCACCTGTATCGTCGTGGTAATAAAGAGGGAGAGATCATAAGAACACATTTCTGCTCAATCGATGTATATTACCGTCAGAGCGAGCGTGTATCTATCGATATTTGATCGATGCTATTAAGCTTATATATAGAGTTATTATCCTATATATATGTATCCTGTCTTTTCGAAAGCATATGCGTATTAAAAATTAATTATCACTTGCTTTAACGGTGAAGGAAAACATCGTGAGGAAACCTGCATGCCTAAGAGTTTCTCGAAGGTGTGTGAAGTTCACCAACCCGCACTGGGCCAGCGTGGTGGACTATGGCCTAAGCTCTCAGTTCGAGAGGAGGCCCGTGTCCAACAGTGGGACAGTTTCTTAACAGGGCTAATATTATTTATCCTATATATAGAGGCGCTCGTAGCGCTGTACGACTGCGGTGTTCTTACCGATTACCAAGGTTAAGCAGCGTTCGACTCGGTCGGCCCGAGATGAGTGACCGTCTGTCGCATTTTCATATTCGAGCGTCTCCGTGCTTCGGAAAGCACGTTAAGTCGTTGGTCCCGGCTACTATTTAATGTGGTAGTCCTTAAGCCGAGTTGGAAGCTTTAAAGGCGGCTTGATAAGTTCCAACAGCAGGTGGCCACAAACCTGCCTCCACCAATCCGCGCTGGGTCCGCGTGGTGGAGTATGACCTAATCTCTCTCACCTCGATTTGTGAGAGAAGGCCTTTGCCCAGCAGTGGGTAGTATAGGCTGATATTATTATATATTATATTAATCGAGAGAATATATACTACCTGGATATTTTTAGTAAATATGAAGCCGCTCAGACACAATTATGTGAACGGATGCAGGAGGTTAGCGAGCTAATTGATTTGGTAAGATATAATGCAGAAAGATATGAGTCTCTGACCAACAATATCTCGTGTGCCTGTGCCCCTTCGAAATCTATTCCTGAGACCAGGCATGTAATACCCGTGCAAGAAACTAGTAATTCGATAGTGAGTTATAGAACATTAGTTTTCTCAGACCAAATTGGAGCAGGCTTTGGTGCACTTCTACACAAGGAACTTAATCAGATTGCAACCAACTTCTGTTATAATAATTTGCCCTATAAGTTATTGATAGATAGAATTTTACTGACAAAAATAGATAGTACCACTACAGTTGTTTTGTTGTGTGGTAACAGTCTAGGCATCCAAAAAAAGGACATTGTGGATGGTATTAACACCTTATTAAAATTAAACCTAGGAAAATTAATGTTGTGTGCCTTTCCTTATTCTGACTACCTGTCAGAAAAACAAAATAAACTTATTCACTACTTGAATAATTATATGTATATGATATCATGTCAACATGATAATGTTTTGTTTTTTGACACAAATAAGTTTGTTAGTGGATTTAAACTGACACAGGAAGGTATGTTTCTTCCTAAGAAATGCAAAAAAACAATGGCTACTTTGATAGCATATAATATTAACTCCGTTATAAGTAATATAACGAAAACTAGGGTAAGAGACGAGCCAGTATTATATAGTTATTCTAATAATACTGTGATAAACTGTTTAAACGACCGAGGCTGACAACAGAGGTACATACTAGTATCTCTAGCAAATCACATATTTTAAATAAAGAGGAAGAAAGGCCTGGTACTTTGAAACTTTTCCATCAGAATATACAAGGATTTTCTTCAAAATCATTAGAGATAGAGTTATTTTTGGAAAAAACTAAATATGATGTTGTTTGTATTTGTGAACATTGGTTTAAATCGTATGAATTATTAATAAATTATAACAATTATTCCGTCTTAAGTTACTATACTCGTAAATCCAAGCTTCATGGAGGTACATAAATTTTGGTTAAAAAAAGAGAGAACGTAGGGATATAGTTGAGCTTTCAGTTGAACAGTGTGTTGAAATTTCTTGTGTTGAGCTGGATAAGCATATTATTGTGTGTGTATACAGACCCCCAAACAGTCAAAATTTTACTACATTTGAATCTGTAATGGAAGATGTGCTGAATAAAACTTTCATGAGTAACAAGTCTGTTGTAGGTTGTGGTGACTTCAACATAAATATTTTAGAAAAAACATCGTATAGTGACAGACTCTTACGTTTATTCAATTCTTTTAAGTTAATTAATGTTTTCCTCGAACCGACTCGAATAACATTAACTTCTGCTACATGCATTGACAATATTTTTTGTAATTGCGATTATATAGATCAAGCAGTAGTTAGTTATCTACAATCTGATCACACTGGGCAAACAGTCACTTTCACTAATATTACACCATTGAGAAGTGTTAAAGTTAAATCTAGAAATATAACACCTGCAACATTGCATACATTTAATACAGTTTTGAGTAATAAATTAGATATTTACACGAGTAACGCAAACGAACCTCATAAACTGTATGCTGATCTTTTTTCAATTATACAGGTACAATTTACTAGTAGCTTTCCCATTAAAATGAAAAATATCAAACCCAAGTTCACCTTCTGTGATTGGGCCACCGCTGGAATTCGTAGAAGTAGGGAAAAGCTATATGAATTATATGACCTAAAATCCCAAACGAATAGTGAAAGTTTTGCAAGGTATGTTGCAAATTATTCTAAAACGTTTAAAAGAGTATGTAAGGCAGCAAAAGCGCTACATATAAGTAAAAGAATTAAATCTGCAGATGACAAAATTAAGGCCACCTGGAAAATTGTTAATAGTGAAACTGGGAGGTCTAAGCACCGCAGTGTGGACTTTACTCTAGAGACTGCGCGTGGGCTCATTCAGGCAGATAGTGACGTAGCTCAAGAATTCGATTTTTTTTTCACTAATATTCCGGTAGAGACAACAAAGTCCTTAAATTGCTCTTCTTCCCTTGCAATTTCTTTAGTGAAAAGCAACATTACTCTTTGTCCGGTGGAGTTCGGGTTTGAGTACACTAATCCCCGGTCTGTTATCAAAGTATTTAATGATTTAAAATTAAAAGTAACTGAAGACTTATGGGGAATGTCTGTAAAAGTGTGTAAATCCATTATACATACAATCGCGCCACACTTAACTGTTATTTTTAATATGTGCATAGATCAAGGAGTCTTCCCGAATTTAATGAAATTCAGTAAGGTAATACCACTGTTCAAATCCGGCGATAGTAAAGATGCCAACAACTATAGGCCAGTGTCTGTCTTGCCAGTGCTCAGTAAAGTGTTCGAAAAGATAATGCTCATGCAAATGCTAGATCATTTTAACGCAAACAACATCCTGCACGATCAGCAATTTGGTTTTACCAAAGGGCGTTGTACTACTGACGCCGGTGTAATTCTAATAAAGCATATCTTCGATGCCTGGGAGAACTCACAGGACGCCATTGGCATTTTTTGTGATCTTTCCAAAGCATTTGATTGTGTGAAACATGAAACACTGCTGCTTAAATTGGAGCACTATGGTATCCATGGTAAAGCACGTAATCTTTTAAAATCTTACCTAGAGGACAGACAACAGTGTGTTCAAATAAATCAAACTAAATCTCTAGGCTCTTTAGTTAAAATGGGCGTTCCACAGGGATCGATACTGGGTCCGTTCCTATTCTTAGTTTACATAAATGATCTACCTGAAGTAATAAAAAATCGAGCGAAGATAGTGTTATTTGCTGACGATACCTCTTTGATTTTTAAAGTAGGTAGACATGTTAATAACTTTGACGAAGTAAATGACGCTATTCTTCAACTACATAACTGGTTTACATCCAACAATTTAGTGCTCAATAACAAGAAAACTGAATGTATAAGGTTTTCTTTGCCAAATGTAAAAAGTACTGTACATGATATTATACTGAACAATGAGAAACTTGAGTTCATAAATGATACATCTTTTTTAGGGATTACGCTTGACTCCAAGTTACAATGGGGTCCTCATATTGAGAATTTAGGTAAGCGGCTTAGCTCCGCTGCCTATGCCGTAAGGAAGATCAGACAACTAACTGATGTGGACACCGCGAGGATAGTCTATTTTAGCTACTTTCATAGTGTCATGTCTTACGGTATATTATTGTGGGGTAGGGCAGCGGACATTGAGTCTGTTTTTATCTTGCAAAAAAGGGCTATTAGGGCCATCTATAACTTGAGTAGTCGCGACTCTTTAAGAGAACTGTTCAAAGTAGCTAATATCATGACGGTCCCATGTCAATATATCTATGAAAACATTATGTATACTAGAAAAAATTTAGATCTTTTTAATCATCTAGGTGATAGACATTGCTATAACACACGACATAGAAATAAATTAGACCAACCGCAGTTTCGTCTGTCAAAAATTCACACGTCTTTCATGGGGCACTGTGTTAGATTTTATAACAAAATTCCCATTGACGTCACTAAACTTAGTGAAAATAAGTTCAAAGCTTGTGTAAAACGAACACTTTGTAAGCAAGCTTATTATTCAATAGAAGATTATTTAAAAGATAAAAATGCTTGGATAGATGCTATTCCAGCTCCACTTGAGTCATAACAACCTATTCAACTGTTGTTAGTTAACATTACCTCTCTTTCTTCTATTAATTTAACACAATATTTACTTTTTTTGTAAATGAGGGAACCATGTAGCCATTCTCATAAATAGTATTATTCGCTTTTTTAACTTAGACTCACCTGATGACCAACCTACATTGTTCTCCCATACCCCACAACAGAATGTAGATGAAAAAGTTTGTAATTTCTTATTTTAAAAGAGTAACCGTGGAGTTTCTTGCCACTTCTTCTCCACAGGAATGACATTCCGAAGTGGCGGTAGAGTCTTTGTTACTTTTCTGACGATTCATAAATACTGTAATGGTTTACATGAATAAAAAATATTCTGATTCTGATTCTGGATCCTAAAAATTAAATTAGAACTATGCAAAGTGTTTCCGTATTATTGCAGCTAACTGTAACTATCCTGATAAAAGGTACGTACTTTAAGTGTACCTAATGAATTATGCTTCTTGCAGACAAGTCCTGGAGGGCGTCCGCCACGTGCACAGCAAGAGCATCGTCCACCGGGACCTAAAGCCTGAGAACATCTTGCTCGATGACCAGCTCAACGTCAAAATCACTGACTTCGGCTTCGCCAAAGTGCTCAAGGATGGCGAAAAACTGTTCGGTAAGTTTTGAGTTACGGCAGATTGATTATCGCGTCCTTTGGCAATCTATCAGACCCCTTGCAGAGTAAGCAGAGAGTATCGATTATGGATAAGATTATACCATACGAGCAGTTTCCTGCGACTTTGTACCCGGTCGACAACAGCGCCACCTACCGGGTCTATGTTATATAGCCTATGTTACTTCTGGACAAGGTAGCTTTTCAATGGGGAAAGAATCAATGAAATCGGATCACTAGTACCGGAGATTACCTCCAACATCCAAACTCACAAACTTTACCTCTTTATAATATTATTAGTATAGATTGTGTTTTAATGATTGTGTGTAAAAGCAGTGATAGCCTAGTGGTTAGACCGTTGGACTGCAAAGTCAAAGGTCAGGTTCAAACCCAGGCATGCACCTCTGTCTGGTCGAAAGCATGTGCGTATTAAAAAAATAATTATCACTTGCTTTAACGGTGAAGGAAAACACCGTGAGGAAACCTGAATGCCTAAGAGTTTCTCGAAGGTGTGTGAAGTTCGCCAACCCGCACTGGGCCAGCGTGGTGGACTATGGCCTAAACCTTCTCAGTTTGAGAGGAGGCCCGAGCCCAACAGTGGGACAGTTTCTTAACAGGGCTAATATTATTTATAGATTGTGTTTAATATGATGGGCTTCAGAAGGACGATAATGTTTTCGTATGTCTATTTTTTTTTTGGCACGCCATATGGTCTAAATGACTTGATTAATTTTAATATATGAGTTCTTCTTGATTGTAGGAGTGACTTAAGATGTAATATTTTAATATGGTGCCTTTCAATTGAAAAAAGAGAGAGGAATGATCTTTATCTTGGTTATTTTAACACTATAGGTATGAAATAAAGGTAGTAAGTGGCTAAACAAGATAGGGATATGTGTCGTAAGTGGCCAAACAAAATAGGGATATGTGTCGTAAGAGGGAGGAGGCGTATGGCCTGCAGTGGGTGGTATGAGCTACAAGTGATGATGTTGATGAAATTGACAATCTCAAATCAAATACCTGTGTATGTATATATACTTTTCTGCTACGATTTTGATACTATAATTGATAAAAGTATAAGTTGATGTTGTTGCTATGTTAATATCTTTTAAACACACCGTCACGCCTATATTCCCCAAGCGGGGGTGGCAGAGGTGTACTGAGTACACCCACTTTTCGCCAACGATGTTAGGATCTATGTAATAGGGGGCGAGCCTATTCTAGACTCCGGACTCATACGAGGAAGTTTCCGTTAGAAAAACTTCATTTGTCTGACCTAGGATTTGAACCCAGGACCTCGTGATCGAACGTTGCGCTTTGCCACTAGACCAACGAGGCAGTCAGTAATATCTTTTATGTATTTATATAGTATATATATATATATTTTTTTTTTAATTATAAGCGTAGCCCCACACTAGGACTTATTCATGTGTCGTGGGTGCGTTAACGAACATGAAAATTCACATACACAAATACCCAGACCGAAACAAATAATTGTGGGTCACACAAAGATTTGACCCGTGCGGAAATCGAACCCGCGACTATTAGACACAGTACAGCAAATTAATACAGCACAGTCACGCCTATATTCCCCATACGCGGGTGGCAGGTCCTATTTTTATCAATATCCTGAATTAAATTTGGAAGGGTGAAACTTCCGTCTATATTCAAAACTATATTCTAGTCGCCCTGTACCTAAGAGTGTCACATGTTATGGTCCGCAGCCCTTGGCGGGTCCTCTAGCGTTACGTCTGGTTTTAACACAATACTCGTTATTTCACACGGCTGGTAACAAAGCCCATTGTAAACGTAGCATGTTAATTTTAGTTCAACATTTAACTTTATATTATGTGAAACTATTTTATTTATCTTAGAGGAATGGAACTTAAAACTGTCTTTCTATATATATCATAACGCCAGACCTCTTGCGAGTGCAGAGTTCCAACAGATTCTTTCCTTACAAGCCCCTTTGGCTTAGATAGATAGATAAACTCTTTATTGTGCACCAATAATGTAACAAATAGTAATTGGACATAAACGAAATCACACTTTACTCCGATCTCGGTCTCGAACCTATTCGCGCCTATATTAAAAAGGCGACAACTCGACACTTCGCGAACGCATCTACCCATGCGAATCCATTAATCGTAGCCGCCGCCGACAAGATCCCCCCGACCCCTGCCGCCCCCGCCACCGCCGGCCGCAACATTTTCTCATCCCCCCGATGCTTTGTCATCCCTTCTTTTCGCTCTGAATACGGGCGCCGACGACGACGAAGTCGTAGATCCCCTCCCCTAGCCGGCGGTTGACCGGTGCACTTAGTAGAGCACCCCCTCACCCCGCAGCGACTGTCCCAACCGAAGCCGCCTCTTCAAGGCGCCCTCGAGTATGTCGCCTCTTGCC
Source organism: Phalera bucephala (assembly GCA_905147815.2). NCBI lineage: Eukaryota > Metazoa > Arthropoda > Insecta > Lepidoptera > Notodontidae > Phalera > Phalera bucephala. The sequence goes on along the minus strand of LR990629.1, from coordinate 5,994,282 downwards.
CTTCTGGCTCGAGCGTAGTGGTTGCACGCTCGCCCTTAAGTCCGGTGAAGCTGTAAAGGCCTCGCGGCCAACAGCGTACATAACTCACACACACACACAAACACGACATCAGACGTAACACAAAGGGCGGCCTTATCGCTAATGAGCGATCTCTTCCAGGCAGCTCTAGGATGGAGAATTTACTGGGGTGCACTAAATTAGAATGATAGTAACGAGATTTACTGGCATTACTTAAATACAATAACAATAAAAAGACGTTAAGTTAAAAAATACAGAAATTAAAATCATTATAAATACCAATAAATACTAGGGTAAGCAAATACATATTTTAAAAATGACGCGAAACTATAATAAAGGTGCTAATACCGAATCTGGTAAGCGGTCTGCTAAGTTGTTCACTTGTTCTTGAAAGCGTTCCAAAGTTGACGCGCGCTTAATTCAGTTTTATAGTGTGCCTTATACACGCTGGCCGGTTACGGAAACTCTTGACTTGCCTTTTAGATAATATTGAGTCTATTTAGTCATGATAAGATAGTCTACATCTTCCTCGGTACCTATATCCTTCCACTTTTGCTTAATTTTGTCGTCCTTTTTTCCGACATTCTTTCTTTATCTATATCCGAACTACTAGAGCATACATTTTACTTTGAAGTTAAATGACCCAGCTATAATAAATATAGATCTAAGATGCGCCCCATCCTCTTAGAGGAGTGGAATTTTAATAACCTGCGTTGCATAACCTTAATAATAGCGCACAATGCAAGTGTGCAATGTTCCGGTCATTAAACGATCCGGTTAGTCTCAAACTTCACCAGTGGGGAGGAGGGGGTTAAAAAGTAGCTAAAAATATCACGTGATTAATAAACGAACCCTAATAAGCAAAACGGCATGTTTTGCTTGTTAGGGGTCGTCGGGTACACTTATACTGTAAGCGATTAGGAGAAAAGCTACGTCTGGGGTCGTAATTCGCAGACTGTTTAACATAATGGTACGCTCGTTGTGCCAAAGACTGCACTCCCAAAGAACGTGGTGTGCTGATTGTTAATACTCGCAGTTAGACGTGAAACACTGACATAGTGGTGAAGGTACCAGTTTAAAAGAGAATAATTTACTCTTAAAGTTACCATGTCTGGTAAGAAACTGAGCCACGCAGTGGTCAACCTCCAGCCATGTTCTCGCCAAACGCCACCGAAAAAAACAGGTAGAGGTGACGGCCTTATGTCGGTTTTCAAGATTTCTCGAGTGGAATACTACATTCTCGCGCGTCTCTGAACCTTAAGATCGACTGGAAGCACGCCCGCAAGTACCGGTAGGGCTTCTGTACTGACCGCTCTGTATGCCTTACACAAGAATATCAGTGCCAAGCGTTGACTCTAAAGCAATTTTGGCCGTGCCTCTCCTAACGTGGCCCTGTCAGCCCATACAGGTGCACCGTAACACTTACAGCCTATGTATGTTGGCGTATATCATTTTAAGAGTATTAAAACGAAGGCCTCAAGCTGTCATTGATATTCCGGTGACTCGACTTCAAAGACAGTGAATTCTGAATATTCGTTTTCCTTTTAATATGAATAAGTTAGCTGTATCCGCGAATTCGGAAGCGTGATTTTTAGGTATTTTATAGACGACGTCACGTTTTTTTGCAAGAAAGAGAATGTGAGCAGGATAAATGCGATCAAAATGCGAGGTCGGTGGAGGATGTGCGGAGTCAAGCGGACCGATCGCGTTCGCAATAGCATTTTATGAAAGATGTATAAAAAGGTATGCTTTGGTGGTTTGGATATATAAAAATAATGTCGGAACAAACAATGACAAAACAGGTATACAATGCGGAAGTGGAAGGAACTTACTGAGTAAGACCTAGACTGTCTTACCGTAGCCAAATAGACGTGTCCATAAACTTATTTGTACATATTGCAGAGCTTTGCGGCACACCCGGCTACCTTGCACCAGAGACGCTTAAAGCCAATATGTTCGACGACGCCCCCGGATACGGGCAGGAGGTCGATACGTAAGTGCTTGGCCTATTTTATTACTACGATACTATCAGTTCTCTAATGTAATAATAAAGATATGCAGATCAAAACAATGTAGTTTTGAAAACTTCAAAACTGTCTTTCACAAATTTCATGCGCTTGCACGAGCTTCTTCAAATAATGCATTTAGGACAATAATCGACTAATATCAGCGACTAAGTATATTAGTTAATTCGAGATTCTGCGTTTAACAGGGACTTGCTCACAGAAATTGTACTCATAAGGCAATATGATTACTATTACGATTTCCGAGGTCTTGCTAAAGAAGCATAAAGAATCTGGTGATATAATAGGCTTCTATCTATAATCTCCCTATGATTTCTGATGGTATAATAGCCCCTTGTTATCTTATGTGCCTATACATACAGAAGAAGATTGAAAATAGTCGTCGGGACCAATTACCTGGGCCAAATCATATTCATATAGGTATTCAGGTAACACCTGCACCGATCAGACCGGCCTGTACCTTACAGGCTCACTTTATCTTTATTATCGATGAACATGTTTCTATATGTAAGTACCCAATAATAAGGAAAACTCTGGAAAGGGCAGATGTACAGTAAATAGACGAGATAAATGCTATTCTACTCCGGGTCACGTCGGCTACCCTCTGCCGAACTCGAGATATCTCCAAACCGCCTGGCAGTCCTAAGTTCGTTTGATTATAACACATAATATGACGCATGTCTGTTGCGCAACCACCGACTCCCGGCAGTGTTTCGTGACCTGTGACTCTGCCACGCGAACAATGTACTTACTTATCTGAATAGTTGTGATTACACGCTAGACTGATAAGTATCTATAAATAGTAGTTTTTTATGAATTATAACAATTTAGCAGTGATAGCCTAGTTGTTTAGACCGTTGGACTACAAAGTCAGAGGTCTCGGGTTCATACTCAGGCACGCACCTCTTGACTTTTCAAAAGCATGTGCGTTTTAATTAACTTTCACTTCCTTTAACGGTGAAGGAAACAATCGTGAGGAAACTTGCATCGCTTATTTTTTCCCAAGGTGTGTGAAGTTAGCGAATCCGCACTGGGCCAGCGTGGTGGACAATGGCCTAAGCCCTCTCAGTTTGAGAGAAAGGCCCGTGCCCAACGGTGGTACAGTTTCTTAACAGGGCTAATATTATTATAACAAGTTTCGTTTTAATCGGCACTAATCTCGGTTTATTTTAAGTTCCCCTTTCGAGCACTTTACATCACCCATAGTGATGAGAATGAATAGTTGTACTTCTCTATCTATCTATATGATCGCTTAAATCGTACAGGAGTACAGAGTTCCAATAGGTTCTTTCCATACAGACCCAGAGAGATCTGCTTATAGACTTAGTACATAGTTTTATTTAAATTATAATATTCGCGTATAAAAACCGACAGCCGATGGCTCATTGCGAGCCTCGGCCTGAGCGTTACATGTAAGGGCGCCTTCAAATTTGCCGCAGTGCTGCGCGGAGGCAGCGTTGCAGCGGCGTTGTTAGCGTCCGGTTCAAGAGTTCGATCGATGAACTGGGGGCCTAGACAAGTTGCAAGCGTTTTATTTCTATTCTCTTGTCGCAATCGATAGCGCATTGTTTTTCGTTGCAAAATGTCATTCCCATACATTTATCCGCTTTCTATTAGCGTTAACGACTGTAGATTGTCAACTTGGCTCTAGGCGCTGATGCGTGGCCGCTGCAGTCGCACGTTTTTATTTACATGCGTTTACAAAGAAGCGCGGTTGCAGGGCTTCCTTGTCCGGTGCAGCTGTAAAGGCCCCGCGGCCAACAGCGTAGATCATTCACACACACAAAACTGTAGTCGCGCCGTCTTCGCGCGGTACGGCAAGCATTTGAAAACGTCCTTATTCACGTAGAGCTGCCCCAATGTACCTGGACCGGGCTTAAATCCAATAAATCAGTAGTATATTTCAGTGGGTCAAGTTATTGTGGCAGGCATGTTCTAAGCTTATATTTTTTTTTTACTTATTTGTTTGTGTATGTTCATATTATATGGGTTTAGGCTATAGAGAAGGTGAATATAGACAAAATTCTTGAAGTAATATTTAAGATTTTTGCTAGGTCTTATATTCTTATAGTCATGAATGTTCTAGAAAAAGATGTGATTTCCTCGTAAAAACTATTTTATCGATAAAGATGGGGCAATATATATCTTTCTGTTTCCATGAAAATTATTATAAAATGAGATTATACAGTTGTAACATATTATCATGACTCAAATACAATGTTCTTTGTCTGCATTGATCGTGTCACATATTTGATCTTTATTATCTTTCGATCGAAGTGTTGTAGCCAATATTTGATTTCTATTACATAACGTTCATCATCATCAGCCCGTGTCAGTCCACTGCTGGACGTAGGCCTCTCCCATGGCACGCCACTGAGCTCGGTCTTCAGCTCTCCTTCTCCAATCCCTGCCCGCTGCCTTACGAATATCGTCGCCCCACCTAGCTACAGGGCGCCCTACACTACGTTTGCCGACACGCGGTCTCCACTCAAGAACCAGTCTGCCCCAACGGCATATATAACGTTAAATGTATTTAAAATATATTCTGTATTCTTTCAGCTGGGCGTGTGGAGTCATTATGTTTACATTGTAAGTATATAAAATACGTCGACATGTTATTGTTTTAACTGATAAATTTGGTGGCGACACTTATTTAGGAAGTAATTATATCTTGTATGTTTATAGTTTTTTTATCAGTCTGTATCTTAGAGGAAAAATGGTACCCGTATTATTATTCCGTAATCAACGAGTGTTGTTCTCTTTTGGTTGATAAAAAAAAACACCGTCACGCCTATATTCCCCAGCGGGGGTGGCAGAGGTGTACTGAGTACACACACGTTTCGCCGACGATGTTAGGACCCATGTAATAGGGGGCGAGCCTATTGCCATATATCGGGCACAATTCCAGACTCCGGACTCATACTGGGAAGTTTTCGGTAGAAAAACTACATTTGTCCGACCTAGTTTTTGAACCCAGGACCTCGTGATCACAAAGCGATGCGCTTTGCCACCAGACCAACGAGGCAGTCGGTTGGATTTGCAGCACTTTTGGTTGAATACGTTTTATTTACGATAAAGGATGTTATTTAAATAAACAGGATCGTATAAAAATGAAACAGTTTTTGTTTTGGTGTTTTTGTTTTGACATCGTCGGCGAAACGTGGGTGTACTTAGTACACCTCTGCCACCCCCGCTTGGGGAATATAGGCGTGATGGTGTGTTTCATTATTTACGTTCAATAACTGCTAATTAAGTTGAATAGTTCAATTAAATGTTGCTCTAATTGCTTATTACAATCGCTTTACCGGCGTGATGTATAAATCGTACCTAAGTGTGGTATGTCACGCGATCCTACGTTTTCCTAGACGCAATGGTTCATTGCTTAACCGATATTTAGTAAGTCTAAAATTCCTACTGAGACTCATACTCAATCATTCATAGCGTTATAGTATGAAACCCTGCAGGGATACTTACAAATTGTCAATTTTACATTTTTTTTAGCTCTTACTAATTCTATTATTTTTACTCATCATCATCATCATCTCAGCCTATACTTGTCCACTGCTGAACATAGGCCTCCCCAATCGCTTTCCAGCGTAACCGGTCCGATGCCACCTGCATCCAACGACTTCCTGCGATTTTCACAAGATCGTCGGTCCATCTGGCAGGTGGTCGTCCCACGCTGCGCTTGCCAATACGTGGTCTCCACTCTAGAATCTTTCTGCCCCAACGCCCGTCCGATTTTCGCGCTATGTGGCCCGCCCATTGCCACTTCAGCTTGCTAATCTTAAGGGCTATGTCGCTATGTATTTTTACTAATAGTGGTAGAATTAGTAAGAGCTAATAATATATGTATCTCGCTGAGATTCACGGGCTTTATCCGGACCTTTGAAAGGCTTGCATCGGGACATGGGTCCAACACGTAGAGGCCCTTTGCGAGAAGTTAATGTTATGTAAGCCACCTGCTGAGATCACTTGCTGAAAATGAAGAAACATAACCAGCGAACTGACCCCGGCAGGTGCAAGGACTATTGTAAATTATGGAAAGAAAACAAGGGCTATTAGTAGGAGCTAATAATATATTAGTATTAAGAGCTAATAATATACTCTTACTAATTCTACCACGGAATCGTAACGCGGCGTCCACTCATATGATCCGGCGAGAAACTCCGAATCGGCAAGGTAATTAGAAGGACAAATAATCTAAATTCCGACCCGTTGGAAGTTAATTCTAGAAACAACTTAGTATGTCAAACCCAAAACGGTATTATGATATCTTTCTATAGTCTTTATCATGAGACATGGGTACGGTGACGTTTGTTCAATGCCCATTTCACGCATATTGTATTCAAAAATATTTAAAATAAGGAATCCAGGAAAATAAAAACGATAGAAAGATTAACCAAAAATCTATCTATCTATAACCTTACGCCAGATCCCTTGCGGGGTAGGCAGAGAGTACAGAGTTCCAACAGGTTCTTTCCTTACATACCTCTCTGGCTTCCTCGACTCTCATAGTTCGTCTCATACACGCTCGCCGGTTACGGAGACTCTTGACTTTTCCATCAGATAAGACTCGGTTTATTTGGTCCAAAAATCTATTTTAATTTACGTTTAAATCATATACAGCTTATAAATTTGAATAATTATTAAAAAAAACCCCTTAAATCTTATTTACTCGATTATGCAAATTGGAACGGTTTGCGATTTAGGGACTGACACCATGAAATCGTTACAATCGATAAATTGTTTTTTAAAATGTAAATAGCTAGTCTTTTCACGAGACATGGGTACGGTGAAATTTGATCATGTTCCATTTCACGCATATTGTATTTAAGAATATTGAAAATATAGAATCCAAAAAATAAACAGGAATATAAAAATACAACAATAATCTACTTTAGATTTCATTAAAATCATATACTGTCCATAAATTTGTCTTATTATTTAAAAAACTTAAACCAATAAAACTTATTTACTCAATTATGTAAATTGGAACGGTTTGCGATTTAGGGACTGACACAATGAAATCGTGATAATCGATAAATTGTTTTTTTTTTAATGTACAAAGTCAATTGGCGATTCCTTTACGAATATTATTCTATGTATCCGACTGAAAGACATGGTATGCTCATAGTCAAAAAATTAATGCGCCATCTTGTCATATTAAAATCAATATTTCCATAGATTTTTCAATAATAATTTAACGCGATTTGTCAGACGATTTTTCTGACAAATCGACAGCTTGATTCGTAAACAAATAATTAAATAATTGTAGTATTTTGTTTTACTTTTTAAGTTCCTTAATTATTGTTATTAAAATCGATTCATTCTTCGTTATAAATTATTTCGATACGATATTCAATCTATTTCATACAATGTTGTCATGACCACATTTCTAGAAATGCAACTCATAGTGGACTGAGACCTGCCTGTCTGTCTATTTATATCGTTACGCCAGGTCCCTTGCGAGGTAGGCAAAGTGTAAAGGGTTCAAACATGTGCTTTTCTTACAGACTTCTGGCTTTCTCCACCCTCATAGTACTAAAACATTAATCATATTATATTTTGTGTGTATATTTAGACTAGTGGGCTGCCCTCCGTTCTGGCACCGTAAGCAGATGGTGATGTTGCGAAATATCATGGAGGGAAAATACTCATTCACCAGTCCAGAGTGGGTTGATATATCAGGTACTCATTTACTAGTCATTAATCATAGTATCTATTTTCTATCTCTATATATCTATATCACGCCGGATCCCTTGCGGGATAGTGAGCTCTCTACCTACCCCGCAAGGGATTCAACAGGTGCTTCCCTTACAAAGCTCTGGCTTCCTCCACTCTCATAGTTCGTCTTATCTCTTCCTCTTATGCTGTGTTGTATAATCTATAGGGCTTAATGTATGTGCATAATATGAACATAATCTATACTAATAATTGAATGTATAAGTATCTACTCATAAACAGCTTAACAGATTTTAATAAAATTGGGCAAAGAGATAAATTACATCCTGGGGAAGAACATAGGTTACCTTTTGTCTGAAAACGCAAACGAAGTCACGGGTAACGGGTAGTATATAAATTTAATTTATTGCCTTATCTATGTAAAATTGTTCTTTATAAATTAGTAAATGATTAATGTTTTAAGTTTTCTGAAGATGGTTATGATTTTATTTATAATAATGTTATACAAACTATATTTGTTTTTGTTGAAGGGAAAGATGTTGTGGTGTTTTAGTTATCTGTGGTTTGGTTTGTGGTTGATCGACTATGTTGTCATTCTTGGTGTTTGGAATAAATGTAATATAAAAGAATAACCGTTAATTCATTACATGGTGATCTATAATTCTATATATTCCCATACAATGTCCATTAAAACATCATCAAATCAGCCACCGCTGCCACCATGTAATAAATTAACGGTTATTCTTTTATATTACATTCAATCCAAGAATCAAGAATGGTATAACATAGACGATTAACCTTAAACCAAACCACAGATAACTAAAACACTACAACACTCTTAAGATTGCTTATCTATACAGATATTATAAAGAGAATAAATATAGTTTATTTACCAAAATGAAAGCAGTTTAAAAATAAAACCTTTTCCAACGGACACCGCACTATATTTTAAAAATAAAGACGCCCACACTAGGATTTATTCCTGTGTCGTGGGTGCGTTTACAAACATGAAAATTAACATACACAAATACCCAGACCGGAACAAATAATTATGGGTCACACAAAGATTTGTCCCGTGCGGGAATCGAACCCGCGATTATAAGACACAGCGGCGGAGCGGCTTAAGCTCTTAACCACTGCTCTAAAGCGTCCGTTAAGCACTACAAGCTGTGCTTAGTGCGAGGACCAAAATTTTGGGTATCGCGGTATACTAAAAATACATTTATCTATCACAGTTCGTTGTTTGGATTCAATAAACCCTGAAACTACTTAACCGATTTTAATCATTCTTTCATGAATGGAAAGCTACGTTGTCCAGAAGTAACAGAGTGTCAGTAGGTGGCGCTGTTGTCGACATTTTCTAATCAAACTATTAATAAAAGATAGATAGATAGATAGAATACTCTTTATTGTACACAAACACACATTGTAACAAAGTCGTTGTTGTAAAATAACATAAGGTGCAATTGGCGGTTTTATTGCTAATAGCAAATTCTTCCAGACAACCAAGTCTAACGAAATACAACAAAAACAGAGGGCAGTTGGTGGCGTACATTTATTAAGAATAAAGTACATCAAATATGACGTACATATATAGTAAGAAATATATTAAATTTATACATAGTGCAATAGAAATAAACGTAACGTACTATAAAAAGGATAGGTAAATACACACGGTTAGAAGTTTTGACAGCGTCTCACTATTGACAACAGAGAGGAAGTGGTTCTAGCCAATGTCTGTGCACGTAATTGACTCAGGTAATGCATTCTACAAGCGGGCAGCTTGAACTGAAAAAGATTTATCATAGAAATTTGTGGAATGCATCGATGTTTTTAGTCTGAGATTTTTCGATGACCTTAGGAATCTTGAATGTGTGAAATATTACCACTTTGACTCTATCTTAGTATATCTGGTATGGAATAATTGGAAATAACTGAGTGCTGAAAGGAAAAGCCCGAGTTCCTTAAACTTTCGCCGTATTTATCTCTGATTCGCCTCATAATGATTACAGACGATCCCAAAGACCTTATTAGGCGGCTTTTGGTCGTGGAACCAAACGAGAGGATCGACATAATTGATGCTCTCAGTCATCCCTTCTTCAACACCGTGGTAAGTTACTCTTCGATTTTATGTTTTCCTGGTACATAGTGTAACTGAAAATGTTCAATTTTTATCATATTTACGTCACGCTTTTGGAACGTGTGATGGCTTTCATAGTACAACGAGATGAACGATTTTAGTGAAATATTTATTTACTCGGAAATTTGGCTTAGCATTCTTTTTTTTTTCTTAATTTTTCTTGATTCAAGCTTAGTGACTAATGCGAAACCGCTATTTATTAATGTTTTCGTCTTATATTCACTTCCCCTTGATCACAATGGCAGTGGGATGACGCACTGCATAGCTTTATTTGCAAGTAGACATTTTATTATTTGTTGCCTAAAATGCGTACGGTTACAACTAGGAGAGTAACTTAAACACGAGTAAGGCATTGATTTATTTGTAAAAAGAATAAAATATTGATGGGTTTCTTTTACCGCTTATTAATACATTTTCTGTAGTCAGAAAGACTTTAAAACTAGAGATGCAACGATATCGATATCATAGCGATACGATTGACGAATGCCTATTAACAGTCATGCAAAAAGATTACTGAAAAACTACTTAAGTAAAAATAATCTAGGTAATTTATTGATTTTGGAAAATTTTGTTTTGGGGTCGCAATATTTTTTATTCATCAGTTGTTTTTAAAGTATCGGCATTGGTATGGTTACATCCCTAATTAAAAATGAAATACACTGTACACGCAGAGTTATCTCTCAGATGTGGATCATAGAGGCAGTGGTGAAACAGGCTAAAAAAGTATTCCCGTTATCTCCTATGTATTAAATTAGGAGTGCATAGTCTTAAAGCAATTTGTTTTGAATCACAATACAACTCCTGTAATGTTCTCCGCTCCTGGTAGTTGTGGGATCAAGACATGATGCCGCTCAAGAAGTCCCTATCGAGCACCAGCCGCAAGATGTCTAGGATCGACCAGTTGACAATGGTAATGTCCCTGTGACTGAATAACAATCATATAGAGGAAAAAATACAAATAATACCTAACTTATTATAGAGTGGGAATTGCGAATTGCATGGGAAGAAAATATCCGCATCATAAGGCCTTATCATAAGTTCCTTCTGGCCTTTGAAAGCTTGTACTTTTGTACATTTTGACGGCTTGTTTTATGGATTAAAATTATTTTAAAAAGTTATTATTCGGTCACATTTTCCTGTGTGGGCATATAACGTGCTAATTACTTAATTTCATTACGGTTAAAACTTGTCCATTCAACCTCATCGCCTGTTGTAACGAGTCCTGTCCTCTCCCATCAACTAAAGAGTAATTAAGCGTCATATAAATTGGGTTATTTTTGTAGTAAGGAAGCCATTTTTCGCATGTTTCAAAAATATAATTATGTTAATCTTATTTAACTAAACGTTTTCATTGGGTAAGTGTGAAATGGCTTTCTTTTTTTTTGAAAGGTTCTACCCTTTACATAATATACTTTAAATCAAACACACACCACCTTCTTACTAATAATCGTTGACACGCCTTGTATACAGACTTTATAGTATAAGAATATACACCGTTACACAGGCAGTAATTTATTGTGTTCACCAACATTTGCCGACGATGTTAGGGCGCAATTTATTAAATACCAACTCCGATAACATTTCGTCCTTTCTAGGGTTCGGAGACAACCTCGAGATCGCCCGCCGTATTTCTAAGGCCAAAACCACTCTTGAGCATGTCAGAATTCATTGTTTGGGATTCTTTGGTATGATGGATTCATGCGGAAGAAGCGTGCGCTTTGATCCATCAATGGAGTCATCCAATGGATCCAAGTTGATGAAAAGATATCATGTGCTACTAGATTAACTCGGCAGTCAAAATTTCATACAAGGCGTGATAATGTTTATTATTCAGACGATAAGACTGACACCTTAGAATATACTAACATGCATACAGATTTCTTTAACACAAAACTGGGCACTTCTAGTACAACCGTAAACATACATGGTTCTCTTTCTTTACCAGCTACTCGTACAACTTTCTCTCTCTCTCTCTCTCTCTAGCACGCACACACACACGAACACACATACAAATACGCTTCTTGGCTTCGATGGTTTCAATGTTGCACGCTTGTATTTGTTGCATGTTTTAGTTTATTATTGTGTCTACTTGAATAACGATAATGGTTTTTAAATTTACAAATATGTTATTCATTAACATTGATAATAACATACCTTATACTGTATGTGATAAAATACTGTATATGGGGCTCCTACGGTAGTGTTGCACGTTTCACATGTGAAACATAATCCCAAATACTTTAATGGCGAATTTTGACTTAAAAAATGTTTATTTAAAAAGATCATAAAATTATCGGGTTGTTTCTGTTGATGTGGGTCGCTCTCTCAGATTTAAATCATAAAATTAATATACAAGTGGTTCGCTAATTCCGCGGCTCATCCCACTATGAACTCGTTCTATTAATACAATTTATTGAATTTGAAAAGAGGTTTATTTCATTCATAATTTCGTTACCCAGTTTTTAATAAAACAAAAAATATACTTTAAGAATTAACTTTATCGCATACAAAACAAGAAGTTACATACATACCCCCCTCCCCTATCAGTTTTAGTGAACTGAACTTTAAACTATTCTTTACACACTGTCCTACCAAGATGTGATGTATAAGAATTATTTTAGGGCGTACTCGCTGCATTGACAAAGATTGGTTTTGTCCGTTCACTAGGGTTCACAGGTGGATCTATGGATAAGTTTTTTGACGCTTCGATCCACCTATGTAGTAAGGATTATTTATAGATATATTAATGCTTCTTTGCCCTTAAAGATCTTAGTCAAAGTATCAGGACATCATAACAGACTAGTAAGACCTTAGCTCCTGAACGATATTATTACAGGATAGGCATTTCTGTCTCTACTGTTTGTGGCCTGGTTTTTAAATACGAACTTCTTTTGATTTCTCTTCCATCTTTTCAATTATAATATCGTTCATAAACTAAGATCTACTAAACAAAACAAATGCGTTTTTTGTCATGAAAAAGCAAACGGGCGAGCTAATGGCAGTTCTCTTTAAATTCAAGAACTGGTCCCATTGGGACGAACGCATTCTGGGACGAGTCGCTGAAGTAGTCGTTGGGTCTAGAGTTGTTTTATTGTGTAGTTTCAAAATCAATAAGTACAGAAACCTGGCCCCACTCATGGATTGGTAACAAGCGCACGCACACATCATCTCGTGTTTATGACGATTTCGGATCGTCGTAAGTGCACGCACTTGTTAGCGTTCGTCGTATTGTACTGCCTTCGGTATCTATTTATTTTGTGATATAGCAGTGCGCCAGATCCGACCCAATAACATATAGGAGTCTGAAAATCACAACGAGAATGGTATATTTAGGCGATAAAGAGTGGCGGATTCAACGCACGCGCGCGGCTGCGGCTGGCGCTGGTGGCGGTGCGCGCGGCCGTGCGCCTGCGCCGGCTGCCGCACACGGCGGCGCGCGCGCTGCCGCTGCACGACGCGCTGCGCGACCCTTACACCACGCGCGTGCTGCGCAAGGTGAGCCCCACTATAGTGCTCATAGTACTTAATACAGGCTTCAAAATTGAATAAGTTTAACAGTTCTGTCGAATGAGTTCTCATGAAATTTCAAATAATGTATTGACTTGCAAGACAGAAATTGGTTTTGAAATGTTTTTAATTACTGGAATCAATATGCAGTAGTCTCTGAAACCCAAATATGAATAGTTTAATAGTATTCCGTAGTACAATAAATATATTTTTACCTTTAAATTTTTAATCATTGCTTCTAGGTAATCGACGGATGCGCGTTCCGAGTGTACGGCCATTGGGTGAAAAAGGGCGAAGGCCAGAATCGAGCAGCTCTCTTCGAAAATACGCCTAAAACGGAGCTGAAGAGTCTCTATGTCAGCAATCTCAGCCGATAGCCGCCGAATTAGCGTCGACGTGAGACTTGCTGTTCCTATACTCATGATCCCTTGGTGAGTTGGAAGTTCTTTTAAATGTTTAATAACTAACTATATTCTATACTCTAAACGACATGCATGCCTTATTGGAGTGGATAAACAATTTTCAATTTCGGTAAAAAAATGTCATTGGAGAAAAACTTGAGTACTATAAAAATAACAAATAAAATGTGAGAATTAAAATTAATTAGTTTGAGGAAATAAACATGAAAGGGCTTATATTATGAAGAAGAAATAAATACTTAGAAATAATTAGATATGAAAACATATGTATATAGGAAACAGAGAGAGATTGCCTGAAGATCTATGGCCGCCGTTCGAAAACAGTAATCATGAACTGTTTTATGAACTATTTGGGAACTGGCGGTAGTAGCATGAAATAATGAAGTTATGTACAGCTCCTCTCTACACTTATCCTTTTGCCATTCGCGTTTGCCGTTATATACCTATCTATCATTACGCAAGTTTCCTTTGCGGGATTAACAGAGTATGCTACAGTACTGAGTTCAGGTAAAAACAGGTTCTTTCCTTACAAACCTCTCTGACCATATATTTACGCAATGATCTTTATCAAGTATACATAACTAACCTAACCTAACAACTGTAAAACTGCATCGATTTTATCATACACACCTCTTTAAACTGATTTTCTTTTTTCCTCAGGAGCACTGCATGTACCAGGGTAACAGGAAATACCAAGACGCCACCTAGGGCCCCCTAATCAAGTCCGGAGCGTGTCAACGAGTGATTTAGGTTAGTCGTAGTTAGACTGTACGTAGTACACTGTACTACATACTTTAGTTCAATTTGTCGACCCCGTATTATTGTACCGTTGATGTCGACTAGCTACGTTATGAAACGTAAAATTAGGTTTTATATTTTGATAATAGGGTAGTTGGCTTAGTTAACATCATTATCATTTCCAGCTCATTTCACCCACTCCAGGCCATAAGCCTTTTAGATCTTAAGCCACACATCCCTATCCTGCGCCAATCCTGGATTCCTTGGTCAATCTTGGAGTTGGCTGTTGTTGTAATTATGATTGCAATCTCGCTGAAATTCACGGACTTTACCCGGACCTTTGAAATGCTTACTTGCAAGAAGTTAAGCTTATGTAAATCACCTGCTGAGATCACTTGCTGTAAATAAAGAAACATAACCACCAAACTAACCCCGGCAGGTGCAAGGACTGTTGTAAATTATGGAAAAAAACAAGGTCTATGTAAATGAGGTTTGTTGGACAAAAATGGACTCTTTCAAAGGGGATGGATACCGGCCCTAATAAGTGATACCTAACTACACGTGGCCGGCGGTGACTCGCCGTTCACTAGATGGCCCAATTATTGCAATTATTATTATTGCAAGGGTGAAAAAAGGTCCAATATTGTGAGACTCAATATTATAGCCAGCTCGATTTTAACCCAACGCAGGGCATAAGCCTCTTCCCTTTACCCTTTTGTGCCATTCTTCGCGGTGCTGCTGTGCCGATCTACTCCAAGTTGTTCCTTCGACTCTCGATATGTCATCTACCTGATATGCCATGTTTCCGTGCGTTCAACTGTTTTTGCCATACCTGTTACTGCAATCGAACATAAGGCTGACAAATAGGCCTGGGCTTATCCTAGCTTTAGTCTTTTTTTCTATGGCTGATCTGACAATTTTTAGTGTCTCCCGCTTTGCAAAGGATCCCTCCTTTGGAATGGAATTTTATTTTTCCTAGTCCCGTTTTTTTCTAATTAAATTTGTTGCGGGTTCCAAGACAATTAAAGTGCTTCCAGGGACACTCTCAGATTCAAACCTTAGTGTTATCTAAGAAGTGGATCCTGGCTTACGGAAGTTACAATGGTTGGAAAGTGTCGCGGTCTTAGTCCCACAAAAACAATGTCATCTACCCGCCGAGTCATTGGTTAGCCTACTCGTCTTTGCCAGTTCTAGGCCACCATTCCATCAATATCTTATTCCATCTATTGTCATTTCTTCTGCCCACTGCCACTACAAGGAAAGACTTAGGCTTATGCACTGCAGTGGGTTATAGGAAGCTGATGATGAAGTCTATTTAATAGAAGAGTTCTGAACTGCTTTAGAAATGGATACTGGTATTAAAATCGTACTCCAAAAATTTTCTTTTAAAGCTATAGTCAACTACCCTGTTCGTATCAACTAGTACAAGTATGGAAATGATAGCAATAATCAGTCCTGCTGTGATGAAATATTACATTGTGTACTACCCTTTTTAGTCGTAAATTGTTTTCTCACTAATTAAGGTCCACATTAGATTATTTAGTATTATAAAACGTGTCCTTTTTTCCGTATTGATCAAACTAGTTTATACTTATATAATTTATATTCGATCATACATGTATAATATTGTATCATAGATATATAACGGTATCGATAAACGGAGATTGGACTCAATGTGCAAGAAAGATTGATATTCGGTATTATATTGGTTTTAATAAAGTTATTATTATATATATATAAGAGTAAACATTGTTTACAGTTTAAACGTATCGATAGAGGGTAACAATGCGTTATGTGATGTTATCGACCTTAATTCAAAAGAAAACTGCATATACTATACTATACAAAGTGTAACATAATAAACGCAAGACCCTAAACTAGTTTGTTCTTAATCGGTAACTGAATTGATTCCAACAAATTTTAATGTATGTTACATTATTTCTTAAAATTGCAAAAAATGCTTTTACTCCTTCAGTGTGCTATAAAAATACAAATTTATTCTTGATTCATAGCAATAAGATTTCAAATGCATTCTTAAAACGTATTTCTCAAAACGCACACATACACGTACAAGTTGCATTGTTAATTGGGGTATAAAAGTGTTTAAAAAAGGGTAACATCTTTAAATTTGGTTTTCGTTTTGAATTTACGAAGCAATTCTCTAATTGGGGTGTCTGGGGCCTTGCGTTTATTATGTTACAGCTTGTATATATATCTGTCACCGAAACGATTTTCCATACAAAATATGTTAAAATTCTATCCGTAGTAGGTAAATCCATCCTTGAGGTAAATAATGAAACCGGCCGGTATAGTATTTTTCATGAAGGAAGGGTACTTTGATAGTTATAAATGTCATAAAAATTATACTTTACTCAATGGCAATAAGAGGCATGATTCTGTCTATACTTATGGTTATATGCCTTCTTCTTCTTCTTCAGCCGAAAGACGTCCACTGCAGGACAAATGCCTCCCCTAAAGACCGCCACAACGACCGGCTTTGTGCTGTACGCATCCAACTTCTACCCGCGACCTTCACCAAGTCATCGGTCCATCTTGTAGGGGGCCTTCAAGATGGACCTTATATGCCTTAATACCATTGAATTAAATATTAATTTCGTTTGGCACTTAGAGCTGTCACTACCCATCTTATGTGAAAAATATTATAGTGAGGTAACGACCTGAGTAAGGCTAACCTCAGTTAAAGCAATCGTGGAAGATTGGCGTATCGATGACATCAAAGGATGTGACTGACTATTCATTGAAATACTGAAACAATATTTTAACCAGAGTTGGGTAAAAATTAATTGTGAAATGATTAAGTTTGAATTAAAATATGTCGGATTTTATCGAGGCTTATTTATGGCTTTAAAGTGTCCGACGTTTTGAGTGCTCTGCAGCACCCATGAACAGGGAAAGGACTGAGGCTTTTAGCGTCCAAAAGTCGATTGTTATTTTGGAGTATCTCAAGGGAATCAATTTAATTGCAAATGAAATTTCATTTGATTGATCCCATAATTGAAAAATGGCCAACGCCGACTTGAAATTGAAAGAGAAGTCTTTAGTTTTTGCAACAGGTCTCAAATCCATACATATTTAATGTTTTGACTGATGCCACTTTGCTTGGCTAAAACTGACTTAGATAGCTATATATCTATATCATCACTCCAGATCCCTTGCGGGGTAGGCAGAGGGTACAGAGTTCCAACAGGTTCTTTCCTTACATACCCCTCTGGGCTTCCTCCACTCTCATAGTTCGTCTCATACACGCTCGCCGGTTACGGAGACTCTTAAATTGACTCTAAAACTGATTTGTTTTAAAGAAAAATGGATTTGATACTATTTGGTCGATGGCTACAAGTTATGGTTTTTATGGCGCTTCGCTAACCAACCGGCCGTATATAATTAGTAGATCAATGAACAAAATCAATGGATGACACGATTGTTTAAACAGGTTAAGGTCTTTTGTGTTAAGTCAAAAGACTCTTAAAAACTAGACAAATTACCTTACCAAGCCTTACCAAAGTTTCGTAGTGACACACTAATAATTACATATATTTTAATTTAACATTGTAAAGAGGTGCCTTTGAGCTTTTGGTGCGCGTATTTATAATATAATTTTAATGATTCGATATGATGTCGTGATGATGATCGGTGATGAAATAATGAGAATAAACAATTTGACAAATTACCTGAATATCTATCTATATCATCACGCCAGCTCCCTTGCGGGGTAGGCAGAGAGTACAGAGTTCCAACAGGTTCTTTCCTTACATACCTCTCTGGCTTCCTCCACTCTCATAGTTCGCCTCATACCTGAATACGTGTATGTTTTAGACATATCCTAAAATGTATTGAGAAAGACGAACAGATTAGAGTTAAAAATATTTATTTAAAACCTACACGATTGTTTAGACAATTTTTTTTTCAAAGGTATGGATATTTAGTAGAAGAGTGTGTAAAGTGTAAACTATAAAATTACCACAGATTTACCTAAACATTAAAATCTGGTGTTATGTTCAGATTTTCTAGGAGATTGATGCCGCAGTCTTCAACTGGGCAAATTTCTGGGCTATCAACGTATAAAGCTTATTAAACATACACGTGATAGATTGCCCAAATGGTAGAATAGAAACAAACTACTACCACTATATCATTACGCCATATCCCTTGCAACAAACACAGACAAACTCAACAAAAATTAAAAACTTACTACTGACCATCTTATTACCAGTTTTTGTCGCAGTATTTGGTTGCTATGACAACGAAATTGTTATGCTTCGCCTTTTTATGCAAAGGGAAATAATTTTTGATTAGAGCAGCACTTTTCTACATGCTCTATATTATGATCAGGGACTTCCTGTATGCTGTATAGTATGATAACGGACTGTATTAAGGATCTAATCAACGCGTTACGTGAAGGATGCAATTTAATCGTGTTTATTTCTTAGGAAATCTTATTTTAAGGTCGATTTTAGACATTATTGCGAAGTGTCAGTCGCTGGCAGCTAAGTTGACCAACTTCTATTGTAACATTTATACAAGATGTAAAGTGAATAACGCATGACCTCTGACACGCCGATTAGGTAATAGCTTCACAAATTCAAAACGAAAACCATATTTCCAAATTTAAAGTTTTTTTTTACCCTTTTCTTAAGCACTTTTATACCCCAATTTACAATAGAACTTGTACGTGTATGTAGGCGTATTAAGAAATACGTTTCAGGTATGCATTGGTTATCTCCGTATTACTTTACACAAAGAATAACTTAATTTTTTTATAGCGCAAATAGGGCGAAACAGCATCTTTTGCAAATTAAAAAATCATTTCAGTTACCGATTTAGAATAAATTACTTTTAGGTCTCGCGTTAATTACATTACACCTTGTATTCGATTAATTAATAATAAATATACTAGTTTCGTGGAGATTAAGAATAAAGCGTAAAACATTTTTTTTTTGAGGAGCTCCCATTTAGAGCTAGAGTATTACATTTGTTTATAGTTTATATATTTAAGATAAAACGCTATGCAGAATATAATAGCAATATATTACCTAAGATTGCAACACTATTTGTGACACACGTACTTATTTAACGAAATGAGTAATATTTCGCTCACATTAACCATAAATATATTTAATTATTCGAGTTAGCAGTCTTAATTTCCAAATAGCAAAGGTTTGTTTCTTGCTTTTCAGTTATCTCGGTTCTTCATTCGGCCAGTCATATGTGTAAAGGGCGTGAAGCGTCAGTCATATGATGCTATTTTCATTTATTCATAATGCGGAGTATGGTGGATTTAGTTTGGTCGTCACTGCCGCGATTGACACTTAGGTGGTTATTGGAAGTCCACTTAAGTCTTTAAGGCATCGTATTTATTAGGTGGCATTTGTCTTGCAATGCGTATTCTTGATATGTCGCGCGAAGTTGAGCGATGTCGCCGGACAAATGTCCGCGACCTATGTCATTCACATCTATTTATCGTTCCATATATCGTTTATCCATTTCGTTGCGCAAACATGCAAGGAACAGATCGCAGAATGTCGCCTGACTTTTTTTAAATTTCTTATAAAAACGTAGATACACTAAGATTTATTCCTGTGTCGTGGGTGCGTTTACAAACATGAAAATTCACACGCACAAATACCCAGACCGAAACAAACAATTGTGGGTTACACAAAGATTTTCCCGTGCGGAAATCGAACCCGCGACTATTCGACACAGTGGGTGGAGCGGCTTAACCACTGCGCCAAAGCGTCATCAAAACTTGAGACTTGTCGATTGACATCACTAAACTACGTCTGACGTCACAGCGGCACAGTCGTAGGACATGTCCCCTAACGAATACAAGACTATTCTTTAGGGAACAAATATCCCGCGACACGTGTTAACGGTGAGAAGTGAAGTATTTTTCACATAGGATGGGTAGTGACAGTTCTAATTGCCAAACGAAATGAATATTTAATTCAATGGTGTCAAGGCATAAAACCATCAGTATAGAAACGGGCCATGTCTCTTATTGCCATTGAATAAAGTATAATTTCGTTTGGCAATTAGAACTGTCACTACCCATCCTATGTGAAAAATACTATAGCGGCCGCGTTCTTTGAGTTGGTGCACTTAGGGGGTGCACTACTGCACCCCCTAAGTGCGACTCACCCCGCAGCGACTGTCCCAACCGAAGCCGCCGCTTCAAGGCGCCCTCGAGTATGTCACCTCTTGCCCTTCTAGCTGTAAAGGCCTCGCGGCCAACAGCGTACATCACTCACACACACACACACACATACACACGAGTTGGTAATCATAGAGTTTATAGATGTGTTGCGCAACGATATGGACGAACGATGTATGGAACCTCTTCGGGAGACATGTTGCAACCGACTAAATAAACGTGGACGACATACAGTGCGACAAAGATCGTTTGGCCCTTAGATAACATTGACAGGGGGGCGTTCCAAGAAGAAATTACAACAGTAGGGTCCGCACGGTTACTGATTAAAAAAAGAACTTGGGTGTATTTAATAGCAAACGGCAATTCTGCGAAATGATCCTTGTGGGAATGTAAGCCAAGATGTAGAGCGACGTAACCGAATGTCGCCCGACATCTCAGGGGGCACGTGATGTGAGACATTTGTTTTCTAATGAATACGAAGTTTTACAGTTTCCACAGTGTAGAGTTAACAAGACACAATATCAAATCAATAGTCCTTTCTCTTACTGTTTATTATAAGTCAGTTGGGTAAGTTTATTTTGCCATTATCAATCTTATTACACTGAGATTTTGTAAATACATTTTACTGTAACTAGACATAGTTAATTTTAGGCTCAAAGCGACGTCATCCTTTCATGTAGAAACATACCTTTATTTATTAATTGTTCTGTTATATTCAATAACATGTGATCATTTTTTAAGACATTTCTATTCAGTATCCGGAATTTTAAATAAAATAAATAATACGTTTATATTTGTTTCATTGAACCTTAGCTGTTTCAATATAATTTATTCTCTTCTGGTAAAAATATTTATATATTTGTTAAGATAATCTTAGGGAATTGATGCGGTTGTGTTATAGGTACATCTATGCATAAATTGAAACATAAAAAAACTTTGAACAAGGAAATTAAATTGGCTTGAGTAATTATTTTTATCTATACTAATATAATTAAGAGGTAGTTTGGATATTCGGGGTAAGCTCTGGTTCTACTGATCCAATTTTAATGATTCTTTCACCATTGGAAAGTTACCTTATCCAGAAGTAACATGGGCTGTATAACATAGACCCGGTAGGTGGCGCTGTTGTCGACTGGGTAGGAAGTCACGGGAAACTGCTATTTAAAAATATAACTATTATACAAAAGAAAATTCTTGAACCTGAATTCGCAATAATATACATAAGCTAGCATTATAGGTATTGCAAATCAAAACAGAAAGCAAAAACGGCCATAGCCATGCTTAGAAGCATCTGACTAAACAAATTAACGGCCTGCGGTAGCGATAATATACTCATTTATTTAGGTACAAACGATAATCAGTCAAATTACCAACACTGGTATATGCCTTTGAGAGTGTGCAGGACAGGGAGCGAAAACAGGATAAATGCGGTCGAAATGGGAGCTCTGCGGAAAAAAATCGGATTTAACTGTTCGGATTTACTCTGGCTTATTGTGTTTGCAACAGCGTAGTACCTAAGTTGTCATGTGGGTACGAAAGAAAGAATCAATTTTAAAATCAAAAAGGGCATCCATGGACACCGGAAAAAGATGACCAATATTTGCCTGGACTTCTTTAAAAAATCTTTTATCTCTCTCTAGGTAGGAAGTTTTCGAATAGTCTAGCCTCAGAAAATCATCGATCTCTGTACATATATATCTATTGGTTTATATTGCCAAATCCCTTGCTGAGTAGTCAGAGAGTACAGAGTCCCAACAGGTATTTTCCTTAGAAACCTCTGGCTTGATCTTTGGCCAGGAAATCATAATAATTCCCAGTAATTCTGGGTTTTACCCGGACAAGTTTTGAAACACCCGGACGCGCGCCTGACACCCTCCAGATTAGGACTAATTCGGAAGTTGAATAGCCCTAGCTTCAACAAAAAATTGACAACATTGATGCAATACACGATTACTTTATAGTTACACGCGTCATTTTACGTGGTTATCGAAACAATTCACCTTTATCTGTACCGCTTGATGGTTACCTAATAAACACAATCAGTGATGAAGTCACCGTAACAGTAAAATTATGTGTTTTCCGCAATCCTTATCCTCATCATTGGCGGTGCGTTTGCATGTACATCAAAATATGAAACAGTTCAAAACGACTACTACTTACAAACTACCTACTTTCAAACCACCCCATTCTGATCCTTCTTGTTAAATCAGTTGTATAGTAGGCACACATATTTTATAGAATTGTTTTTGGTCCCTGTGTGACAGAGGGATTTGGTACAGTAATATAATTAGCTTTCCTTCGTGTTTACTGTGACTTCATGTACAATTAATATTTTTTAATCGATACCCCATAATGAACCTTCCAATGATTTGATTATTTTTTGGAGAGTGATCCATTTTTATATCATTCTGTATATATGTTACCGGAAATGTACGTAACGCGTCATTATATATTTAGGAAATATATAAAATGGCCAATATCACCAAGAGATGTATAATATAAAATTTTCTATCTATCTATCTATATCATCACGCCAGCTCCCTCGCGGGGTAGGCAGAGAGTACAGAGTTCCAACAGGTTCTTTCCTTACATACCTCTCTGGCTTCCTCCACTCTCATAGTTCGTCTCATACACACTCGCCGGTTACGGAGACTCTTGACTTGCCCTTCAGCTAAGACACGGTCTATTCATGGTAAGATAGTCTAGGTCTTCCCCGGCACCTACATCCTTCCACTTTCGCATTGTATATCTGTTTTGTCATTCTTTCTTCTGGCATCCTTTCTATATGCCCGAACCAACGGAGCATACCCTTTCTCATCTTTACACCGATACTATCTTTCATACCTACTCGCTTTCTTACTACTTCGTACTTCTTAATTTTATTATACTTATTTCCTAGGAATGCTATACATTTCCTAAACAGCAATCGGAAGTGTATTAAACTCAAGATATCGGTAGATTAAAGCAGGATTAAGGAGTATATTAATCTAGTTATTCTGCAATATAGTTGTTGTGGGCCACCTCGGACCTGGCGTTTGACCACAGTTCTAACCTAACCTAACCCATACTACATTTTATGGCATTCATAGTAGTGACCAAAATGTAGCATGGGTTATGTTAAAACTGTAAACAATACCAGGTCTGAGATGGCCGCGGATAATTATGTTCAGATGATTATCACAAGTCTTTATTTTTTGTGGGGTAATTTTTTTTTTTTTTTTAAAAACGTGGCCCCACAATAGGATTTATTCCTGTGTCGTGGGTGCGTTTACAAACATGAAAATTCACAAACAAATACCCAGACCAGAACAAATAATTGTGGATCACACAAAGATTTGTCCCGTGCGGAGCAGCTCAAGCTCTTAACCACTGCGCTAAATCGTCCGTCAATTCTCATGGATTTCCGCCAGCCTCGAGGGAAGCTGGCGGGGCATGTCGGACTCTTACCGACTAAAACCCCACAGTGGCCGGCACTGACGGGAGTTGGAGGGGCTCCGGGATCTCCAAGTGGAACGCCCCAGTGTCCCCCTTGTACCGCGCTCCGAAGAGCCCAGGAAATTTGTAGCTTGTTTGGCCCATGCCGCCATCCTCCTCGGGGTCGCTTAGGGCCCCCGCCTCAGTGTCCCACGACCCCAAAAAGGCCCCCCTGCGGATGTTGGTGCAGGGGAGTCCCCGCCAGATGTTGCGGCAGGGGACAAAAATTGTTTATAGAACTTGAAAATAAAGAAACTATTTTTTTTTATGCGGCAAATATTTTTTGGTTTGTTTTGTTCGTTTAATCGTTCAGAACAGGATACAGATTGAAAAAAGTCAACGGGACCTCCGTTAACTAGATGACATGTTAATCATAAATAAATTACAATTTTAATTACATCTTAACGTGATAATGGTTTTATAATAATTATCAGTAAATTTTTAAATTCCCTCAAAACATATATTTGCGTGATCTAGCTTAACGTTGTCGAAAATTGCCCCAGAACTAACAAACATTTGACCCATGCCAACATTATTTGTCTATTTTATTAAAATAATGGCAAATTTCCGTATCTAACGGACAATTTCCAATCTTAAACGAATATTTCAGAGTATTGTAAGTACTTATATCAAAGTTGCCGACATCTTTACTAAATGTCAACACAATATAACCTCATATGTATTAATGGCTACTGAATTATAAACTTAAAATCTAATACTGTTTGTGCAATATAGCGATTCCCTCGCTTGTCCGTTTAATAATAAATGCTTTAAGAGAATTTATGGGTGATTTGAAACTATACAAGTATTTTTTCATTGCTGTTGGTTCTGGAGCAAATCATGTATGGGCGCAGAACAATGTCCTTTGAGCCTGTGAATATTAATATAAAAGTGTTTAAAAGGAAACTGAAAAGCATTACCTAAGTTTGTGCTGAGTCAGTATTACCTTAATATTAAGCAATATAGACTCAACTGACCCCGCAGTCAAGCTGGTCGCACAGTTTTGTGGGACTATGATTTATCATTGTGCATTGTGTTATTTTTCCAAATAAATAATAATGCATTCATGATACAAAAGTAGGTAGTAGCTAGTTCCAAATAAGGGAGGAAAGCTTTTTCCAAAAAGAAGGAAATTATCTCACTGCACTGAAAACACAACATGTCCAAAGGAATTATCCTTTAAATACCTAATGAGAATTTTGGTATATTATGTATTTATGCGCAATATTATATCTAGAATGAATACGTGTTCTTAGCGGTCACTATGGTTTAGTAACGCTCAGTTCGGTTAGTCTGAGATATGTGACCATTTGCAACTTACATATTCGAACGTCTTCGGAATGAACCTTAAGGTCCTGGTCACTGTAAGCCAAGTTGGAAAACCATATGAGTGGCCTGATAAGTCCAACGGTAGCTGCCTCCACCAATCAGGATTGTTCCACGTGGTGAAGTGTGACCTATTTATTGTCTTTGATGTGAAAACTGTATGTTTGGTACCTCATTTTTCAGTTTATATGCAATATATATCAAAACCAAAATCAAATGACTTCGCCGGTGGTGGTGTCATTTTTTATGTGCTTCAATTTATTTAGTTAGTTTTTTTAGTTGTTAGTTAATTGTTTGCATGATACCAGGTTGTCATTGTTTTTCATCTTTTACTGTTTCTTTTTTCATGTTTATGTTTTGATGCTAAAATTTGTGTTGTATTTCAGTTGATATATTCCTAGTGCTAACATTAATCTGAGGGTTATCAGCCTCGAGAGGTCCACAGCAGTACAAGGGCCTCCTCCAAAGATCGTAACGAAGATCGCTTTTAGGCTGTCCTTATACAGCTTTTAACCGGAACCTTCACCAGGTCATGGGTCCGGTTTGGTTACGCCCTGGACTAATATTTATTCATTTTATTGGGCTTACCAACAAGTAACATAAAATACAAACAGGACAAACATGCTTCGCGCACACTCGATTAAAGGTAACCAACCACTAGAGGTGGGCGATTATGAGTGATTTACATAATCAAGATATTTACTAATTACTAATATTGATAATCAATTATGAAATTAGTAACTTACTAATTTTAGTTCAGTCATAATCCCCTCATAATAAATTTTCATTGAGTCAATCGTTAGTTATCCGTTGCGTAGAACAGTCGTTGTTTGTTTGTTGTGGTTTACTTTGTCTTTTATTTATATTGAACTAAAAACTATGATTAAATATCTTATAGGATACCTTTTAAGCCTAAGTTCATGAATAGTAATATTTTTTAAATATCTAATTAAATACGTAAAAAATACTTTTACAACTCTATTACTCAGGAGCGTACGCCGCTGCCACAGCAGGTACATACAGTGACCCAAGTAGAGAAAGCGCCGTGTCACGCGCGCTTCGTACGGAGTCAAACCAGAGACGTGGTCTGCGTCACTAGACACAGACCGAGGCCGGCCCTGTCGCAGACGAAATGCCCACGAGGCGACCCCTGCGACAGAGCACTCGGCCAAGCGAAGGACACCGGGGGGTTTTAGTGGGTGCGAGCCCCACATAACTGCCACACCAAGCCTACTCTGGTGTGGCATTATGCGGCAGGCATTTCCCCCCGAAAAAAAAAAAAAAAAAAAAAAAAAAAGGTACATACAGTGAGGCCGCGCCAAGTGCCAGCGCATCATTCGCATCGGCCATGCCGCCGTGCGTGGCGCCTAATCAAACTTAGTCTTTGAATACTAATTCATTACTTAAGATTATGATCGAGATATCTCCAGACATAATCGAATGATTCCATTAGTATATCGCATAATCGCCCACCACTAGTAACTACGTCTAAACTACAAGGTGTAACATAAATAACGCAAGACCTCAGACACCCCAATAAGATCATTGCTTTACGAATTCAATATGAAAAACAAACTTCCAATTTAAGGAGTTTTCTAAAATTTTTTTAAGCTGTTTGGTACCCAAATCGACCATAAAATAAGGGGTATTAAGGTGTGTATAACAGAAATACATTTAAAATAGCCGTAATGCTTTGAATAATTATTAAATTTTGTTTAATACAGCGAACAGAAGAAGTATAAGCACATTATGAAAAATAAAAAAAAATTACTAACTTTAAAAATTGTTGATTTGGATTCGGTTGCCGATTTAGAACAAACTACTTTCAGGTCTTGCGTTAATTATGTTACAGCTTGTGTATAGGATGCGATTATAATGTACCTCTTTACATACAAACGTCCGTTAATCGTAGCCACCGCCGACTACGATCTCCCCCCCCGACCCCTGCCGCCACCGCCGGCCGCGACATGTTCTCACCGACCCCCCCCGATGCTCTGTCATCCCTTCTTTCCGCTCAGAATACGGGCGACGACGACAACGTAGTAGTAGATCCCCTCCCATAGACGGCGGTTGACCGGTGCACTTAGTAGTGCACCCGTCCCCCTACAGCGACTGTCCCAACCGAGGGCGCCTCTTCGAGGCGCCCTCGAGTATGTCGCCTCTTGCCCTTCTGGCTGGCTAGAGCGTAGTGGTTGCACGCTCGCCTTTAAGTCCGGTGAAGCTGTAAAGGCCTCGCGGCCAACAGCGTACATCATTTACACACACACATTCAAACGATCACGGTAGGTATGTACGAGTTGTTTATTTAATTGGTATATAAACTGGCTACACCCAACATAATATGGTCGTAGGTGAACAGACACATTATTAAATCCAGATTGAGTCAGAACGTTGGCTGGGGAATATTTGAAAGACATACCTATTTTTAATGGGAAAATGTCAACGACTATGTATATTCCGACAAGGATATTTCGGTCCGTGGATGACATAGACAGGGGATCGTTTATGTGAAATTAGTGTTACCATTTAGTATAATTTTCTACTTCCATGGATATATTGATATTTACTAATTAAAAAATAACTTTGGTAAATTTCATAGCAAACAGCAAGTCTGTGACTGGCATGAAGTGATATTTCACTTCATGACAGCTTTAGTTCCGATTTTGACCGTGGGACAAAAGATCCTTGTCGGACTGTAGGTATACATTTGAAATAAATGGTTGACATAACATTCCGGGCCAACGTTTGTTGACCCGGAATTGGGGTATCATTCCGAGAATTGTAGCATTCATACAACTCGAAGCGAGGAAACTGAACAGGAAGAGCCGATCTGTTGGCACCACAGAAATGTTAATAATAAGACACTATTATCGGCGTACCCCCCAAAGGGATCTGACCTGACGATAAAGATAGATTATTAAGAGTTTTGTGGTCAGCAACAGTGCTAAGTCAAGTAGACTTTACCTACCTCGTAAGTAGTCACGCGTAATATTATGCATGTGTCAAGTTAGGTACACTACACAATAATTCTACCTAGTCGGCACTGCGGACCATTGGGGTAGCCAGAGACTACAGTTTGCCACACTACGATTCTGACACACCTCCTTCGCTTCATCTACGAAATCTCCGCTTCTCCATTCTTGATCTGCGTTTTATCTATATTATCACGCCTGATCCCTTGCGGGGTAGGTAGAGAGTACAGAGTTCTAACAAGTTCTTTCCTCACATACCTCTCTGGATTCCTCCACTCTCATAGTTCGTCTAATACACGCGCGCTAGTTACGGATACTCTTGACTTAGTCTTATGACTTAAGAGTCATAAGACTAAGTCAAGAGTCTCCGTTTCATTTATGACTAAAAACGGTTCCTCTTATTATGTTATTCTATTGTTATAAAAAAGGGAATTAACCGATATTGTGTATTATTTTCGAAAATTTTGCCGCACCAATGACCCGCCTTGTTTAAGGCCGGCGTGACGTATGCCAAGCCCCACAAGCTTCATGAATATGTGTGAAGATGTCGACGGAAAGTCCGATTTAGGTTCATTTGATTCAAGGAGTGGTTTGTTTATTTCAATGCTACTATCAGCTTAGTGGAGCTGGAAGTTGTTTACAGAATAAACTTACCGAATTTAAGTTCCTTGGTTTCGCCTTAAAGGAGAAGTGATCATGGTGTATGGAGCTAG
The DNA here is from genome assembly GCA_905147815.2 of Phalera bucephala. NCBI lineage: Eukaryota > Metazoa > Arthropoda > Insecta > Lepidoptera > Notodontidae > Phalera > Phalera bucephala. The sequence continues at coordinate 5,965,097 of LR990629.1, read as the reverse complement.
AAGGACAAGATAAGGTCAGCTCTAAATGATAACCGGCGACCGTGTATGAGACGAATTATAAGAGTAGAGGACTGAAGGAAGCCAGAGAGGTTTGCAAAAAAATGAACCTGTTGGACCTCTGTACTCTCTGCCTTTCCTGCAGAGTATCTGTTGTGATGGTCACATATTAAATGATACCCTGTTTAGTGTTGCAGGAAAAAATCTTTAGAAGGTTGCGCCTTCAACTTTACCCATGACTTTCACCAGATCATCGGTCCGGCTTGTGTTTGCCATCTTCACGACTAATAATTATTTTTTTCTTATTTAAAAGCGATGTTCGGATGGGCGATGGGGCCGAAAGATTCTAGAGCGGAGACCACGTATTGGCAAGCGCAGCGTGGGACGGCCACCTACCAGATGTAGAGACGATCTTGTGAGGATCGCAGGAAGACGTTCGATGCAGGTGGCATCGGACCGGCTGCGCTAGAGAGCGATTGGGGAGGCCTATGTTCAACAGTGGAAATATAGGCTGATATGATGATGACGTTTTTTTTCTTATAAGTAAGATTTTTATGACTTAGATACCAAATCCATGGGGCTAGCTCTATAGAAAAACAATTTTAATCTCACTTTGCCGTGGAAAATAGAGTGAGAGCTATAAAATGTGTATATCCACGTGTCTGTCTTGCAGCAAATTTTTCTTCTCCTTTTTCTTTAAACGTATCTCCACACTATGATGTATGCCTGTGTTGTGGGTGCGTTTACAAACATAAAAATTTACATACACAAATTCTATATATCTATATCATCACGCCAGATCCCTTGCGAGGTAAGCAGAGAGTACAGAGTTCCAACAGGTTCCATACACAAATTAAGATTATAATTGCCATATAATTGAATAATCAAAGAGATTTTGGTGCGCATCTAGCTATGAGCATCGCGCAAGACGCTGATAAGTAAGACGTATAAAATGCAGGTTTTATTTCCAGTCTTCTGCTGACCTACGCGAGGCCAGAAGAATATGTCTCAAAAGTCTGGCCATAAATACTGTTAGGCGCTAAGAAAACCTGTTTTTCTTTTATTGCCATGTTTGAATCTATATTTGTGATGGTTCTATTAACTTAACGCACTTTCTTGTTCCTGTGTTCTAATTTAGTTATAAATCGATGGCAACATAATTTCCTGATGAGATAAAGATTTTCTTCTTTCCCGATCAAAATTGCGTGTGCCCCACGTGTTTTTAGTTTTAAACACAAGTTTTAACAAGTATTTTCGTAAATATTAAAGAATTACAATCACTTCAAGACAATATGGGGCTTACCTATGCTATGCTATTTTTAAATAAAATTTAGTTCATTGACATCAAAGTTATTTATTGATTTTTGACAGATTTGGTAATCCTCTAACTACATAAATGTTGTCTCTATGGGCTTCCATAAGCATTATTATTATTAGTTAGCCTACATTGTCCCACTGCTGGGCAAAGGCCTCCCTCCATCTCCTCCACTCTACTCTATCAATAAGCATACAACTAGGAAAAAATTTGTTATTTGGTAATCTGGTATACAATGACAAGTCGACGGACGATTTAGCGCAGTGGTTAAGAGCTTAGGTCGCTCCGCCTACTGTGTTTAATAGTCGCGGGTTCGATTCCCGCACGGGACAAATCTTTGTGTGATCCACAAGTATTTGTTCCGGTCTGGGTATTTGTGTGTGAATTTTCATGTTTGTAAACGCACCCACGTCACAGGAATAAATCCTAGTGTGGGGCTACGATTTTTTAAAAAAGAAAAAAGAAAAAAAGTTAATTGTTTGTTTATTCGGTACTCTGTTATTATTTTGACGGTTTTTTGACCATTTAAAGGTAATGATAGCCTTTTTCATAAAATCAAATCGTAATCGTTTAATTATACTTCTGATACAGTAATAGAGTACCAAAGGATATAATTTGCCCCAGAAACAACAGCAATAAAAAATATTTTTATGATTTCTTATCACCCATAAATTCTTCTAAGGCATTTATTATTAAACGGACAAGCGGGGGAATCGCAATATAGCACAATAAGTATTAGATTTTGTGGTTATAATTCATTAGCCATTAATACGTATGAGGTTATATTGTGTGTGCTGACATTCAGTAAAGATATCGGAGGACTTCGATAGAAGTACTTACAATACTTTGAAATATTCGTTTTAGTTTGGAAATTGTCCGTCAGATACGGATATTTGCCATTATTTTATTAGAATAGATAAATAATAATGGCATGGGTCAAATGTTTGTGGGTTCTGGGGCAATTTTCGACAATGTCCTTTTGGCACAATATCAATTGAATTGTTATTGCAGCCTGAAATAATGACAAATTACGTGAAAATAGCAGAGTTAAGGCCTTTTGTGGCTAAGAAAAATGATTACATGAGACATTTATCAGATTGCCTCGTTGGTCTAGTGGCATGGCGGTTTGCTTTGTGATCACGAGGTTCTGGGTTCAAATCCTGGGTCGGACAAATGTAGATTTTCTAACGCAAAATAATTTCCAGTACGAGTCCGGAGTCTGGAATTGTGCCTGGTATATGGCAAAAGGCTCACTCCCTATACAACATAGGACCTAACATCTTCGGCGAAAAGTGGGTGTACCCGGTACACCTTTGCCACCCCCGCTTGGGGAATATAGGCGCGACGGTGTTTTTTTTTTTTTAAATTTATCAGAGAATCAAGGAAGCACAACTTTTATTTAAAATGGTCACTAATTAAGTGACCATTTTAAATAAATGTTGTGTCTTGACGTCCGTGCTAGCCCAGCTGAACAGACACATCTGCTTTTTAACTTGAACTTCGAAGAAAGAATGACAAAACAGATATACAATGCAAAAGTCGAAGGATGTAGGTACCGGGGAAGACCTAGACTATCTTACCACGACCTAATAGACAGAGTCTTATCTGTAAGTCAAGAGTCTTTGTAACCCGCGAGCGTGTATGAGACGAACTATGATAGTGGAGAAAGCCACAGAAGTATGTAAGAACCTGTTAGAGCTCTGTACTCTTTTTTTTTCTTTTTTTTTGTAAAAAAAAAACAGCCCTACACTAATTTATTCCTGTGTCGTGGGTGCGTTTACAAACATGAAAATACACATACACAAATACCCAAACCGGAACAAATAATTTTGGATCACACAAAGATTTGTCCCGTGCGGGAGTCGAACCCGCGACTATTAAACACAGTGGGCGGAGCGGCTTAAGCTCTTAACCACTGCGCTAAATCGTCTGTATTACCCCGCAAAGGATCTGGCGTGATGATATAGATAGATAACTTCTCTGACAAAGCTATTATGATCTTTACTGCAAGAAAGAGATATGTATATACTCAGGGGACTCGAGGACCGTTCAGTTAACAGCTCTGTCTCTTTTTCACGGTGAAGTAAGATTAAATTTGTTTTGTTGTAGAGGTTTTGGTTGCCTCCCTGATCTTCGCTGTGCTATGTGGAACTGCGTCGCGCGTCTTATTCTAATTATTATTATACGCTGAGCCTAATAATTAACCTTATGACCCTGATACTGATGCCGTTGATCGAGACCTGGTATTGAATCTAGCTCAAAGGACCTTTGTAAGTCTTATGACTTGGTACTTAGTCTCGCCTTAGGAGCTATGTAAGTCTTATGACCTGGAACTGAGTCGAGCTCAAAGGACTGTTTAAATCTTATACCCCGGTACCGAGTTCAGCTCAAAGAACTATTTAAGTCCTATGACCTGTCACTGCGTCGAAGACCGTTCAAATTTTATGACCTGGAACTGAGTCGAGCTCAAAGGACCGTTCAAATCTTATGACCGGGTACTGAGTCGAGCTCAAATAACCATTCAAGTCTTATGACCTGTCACTGAGTCGAGGACCGTTCAAATTTTATGACCTGAAACTGAGTCGAGCTCAAAGGACCGTTCAAATCTTATTACCGGGTACTGAGTCTAGCTCAAATAACCATTCAAGTCTTATAATCTGTCACTGAGTCGAGGACCGTTTCAATTTTATGACCTGAAACTAAGTCGAGCTCAAAGGACCGTTCAAATCGTATGACCTGGTACTGAGTCTAGTTCAAAGGAGCATTCTTGGTTATTGAAGAGGGTGTTGATAAAAGACTTGAAGAGTCGTATAACACTGAGTCCCTAAAAGTTTGTGAGTGGTAATTGCAAACTCTAGCTGCTATTTTCGGAAGAAGAATCGGGGATCAATCGCCACAGTAATTGAAACAATTTAATAACGTAATATTTATTAAATTACTTTATTATCTAATTTTTAAAATAACCTATATTTTAAATATCTGGTACCCAATAAAAGACAAACAGCGTTTTCTTTATAACAATATTTATGTTAAGACTAGGTATTATTTTATCTTACATACTGGACATTTTTGAAGTCTACGCTCCATATAATTTCACAGTTCCCGTCAAGAAACAGTTCCGTCTCACTACGTTCGCCGTCCTCCTCTTTAATCTACGCACTTATGTTGCCGCATAATTGCCTACTTGTTTACTACTTGGATGGTCGCTCCATAACTACACACTAAGCCGTTCCACGAATTTGCAGCCTTTTCTATACCACATAGAGTCTATTTCGCATCAATATACTCTTCATTAAGTCGAACGCAGTTGTGAATGAAAAGACACATTTTTATCCACTGGACCCCCTGCTTGGGTATTAAAATAGTTAAAGCATAAAATTCGGCGCGCTATAACAGTTAGGAAGAGGATTGCAGAAGGATTGTTTAATAAAAAAAAAAAACATTGTACCTACCAATTTGTCAAGTCCGCGATAACTGAGGAAGTGAAAGTTGGCCGGAGTTCCGCACGTGCGTTGCTCGTCGCACGCCAAAAGTAGGCGATGCATTAATGAAGTTACTTACAGGTTTAAATATAAGCAAAATTGTACGAATCAATTTTTATCAGGAATGGCGGCAAACAGGAAAAGTATTAGATAAACATTACTAGAGCGTGCCGCGTCACCGGCGAGCGGGCGGGGGCACGCATTCGATCGCTGCAATGGCATCGATCGCGCACGCCCCGTGCTACGTCGCGGCGGCTCGCGCGGGGATTGGCCGGCCGGTGGGGTCACGTGACTGGCGCGCCGCGCCGTCATTGGCCGGTAGTAGCGGCGGCCACGTGAGCGGCGCGCGGCGCGCGTGGCCAGTCGCGGCGTGACAGCGGGCGCGCTTGTACCGCGCGCGGCCGTGCCGCCCGTCCCGACATGAGCCTCCTCGACACGCTCCTCGAGGCGGCGCGCTTCATCGAGCTGCAGGAGCGGCGCCTCCAGGCCGGTGAGTACCCAGCACTCGGCCGGCCACGCCGCTCGCTGTTTACCTGCTACCGCCGGCCCACGTCACGAGTGAAACCGGTCCCTGGGCGTGCGCCGATTCGCGAGCGTCCAGTCGCCGGCGCGCCGGTGCAGCGAGCCGACGCCCGACGCTCTTGACCTTGAACGACACGCAGCCGCACCGCCCCTCGCACGCGCTCCCGGCCCGCGCCGGCCTCGCCCCACGTAAACAAAGGAAGCCTGAAACTCACTCGCCTAACCCAACACGCCGCATCGCTCACCTTCGCCTAAGCCGCTAATCTTCGTCGTTTAAGACACACTGATTGATTATCTTTGTGGCCGGTAGTGTCTGCACATTGCACGCAGCACACGCCGATAATATAATTCACGTGCACAGAAACCCAACAGAGAAAGCCACATACTTTCGTACGAATTTATCTTCTCGCATAACGTATTTTCTTAGTTCGAGTGGGTGGCAGGTAAGCGGTCTGTGCGGTGTATACGTGGAGCGAGTTAGTCAACATAACACATGACGCATTGCTCGGAGCGAGGCGGGCAGGGGGCGCTCGAGAGTTCGGTCAGCTGATCGACGCGTGTGCCGGGCGAGAGCGGGACGGACGGTGCGCGGCGCGGGGAGCGTGTGCACACGCATCGCGAGCCACGGGCAATGCGCCTCATTATATGCATTTTAAAGTAATTTTAACTCAACATCCTCTCAAACTGTGTAGACACTTAGGTTTCGAATATGTTTACCTCAAGAAAAACTAGCACAAGGCACGGTTGCGTAACGGTGCGTGCGCCCGTTTTATACATAGGACTCTATTGTTCTTGTGCTAGTGGATGTACTCGTTGTCTCATTGTGCATTATCGAAACTGATGGTAAATGGGCTCCATTTACAAATTTACTCTACATTCGACATACGTCACTCGCAATGTGTGTCTGATCGCTCAATTGAGATTGTATAAAATATTTGTAAATATTACACAAAAGGCAATGATAAAGTTAACCTTTTTGCCATTATTTTAAAAGAATAAACGTATGACCAAATATTATAAAAAAAACAAGCCTTGTCTGGATAAAGAAAAGGCATTTATCACGAAACAAAACTGAGCTCCGAAGACTGTAGTCTAAAAACTTTTAAATAGTTATCCTATTAAGCTGTAAAAAAGCTCAAGGGAGAAGGGAGATAAGAAAATTAATTATAAAATTTTGGCAGCAAAGGAGGTGCTCAATATTACACATATCTACCTACTATTCATAAAGAAGAAACTTACTTTTTTGTCGTACAAGAAAGTCTCATTAAGTGGGAACTATGAAGGAACGTCGACGAACGAAATCTTCAATTGAACGTCGACACCACAATTACAAAGCTGAATTATTGCAAATCAGAACCACAATGTTTCTAAAATGATACACTTATAGTATATTTTGTGTATATTCTGATACAAAATAATTCTCTATGTGGATGAACCAACTTGTTTTATTGAAGCAATAAAACTTGTTCTCCAGAAACGGAGTTCTATATTGTACGTTCATTTTGAACACAAGGCCGGCCCGACACGTTTGTCTGCAAACCGTGTTATCATGTTTGCCCGGCACTTATCAGTGGACGCCACCACTACCTACGTATAGCCGACTGGCTATAATACCGTTCTTCGGACGTGACTCGATGGGGAATCGTGATACTCTATCTGAAATCAAAGTTTATTGCGTTGCCTCTTTGTTTTAACGATTACGGTCATTACCTTTTTTTGCTAGAATTTTAGGCGATTTAATCTATCTGTGGTCAGTGGAAATCAAATTCTGACGACAGTATACTTCATTATGTGAAGCTTTTTCATTCATGAGATATACTGAGAAGAAAGTAGGTAATCCAAGTAATATTCTGGATGTAATATCGTTTGTTTAGGCAATTGTTTAATATTGATTGTTTAAGTCGGCAGCTGAAGGAACGATGCTTTCAGATCATTGTATTGTAACACCAGAGGTTGCGTCACACAAGTTTCCAACTGTTCTCCATTAGTAACATAATCAATTCCGTCATGCAAAAGACACTTATCGCTCACTTTTTTTATTATGCAACTGTCAGTGCCGTGTTCTGCTATATAAGCCCTTTGCTTCAACACGCATATTACAAAGAAAGCACCGTGGTTCCAAGGCGGTTTAATTTGAATTCAGACTCATAGGCTCATACCTGGCTAACTTACAAAAAGCGCGGAAATAGATGCTTACATAATTACTAGATGTCTTTGACTTGACGACTTACTGTTGCACACATTTTGGTCTAAAATGTCTAAAAGTTTGATGGAATATCAGGCTGCAGTTTTCGGTCGTCACAACTCCGTAACTAAATCGATCATACGCTTTCAGCTACCGAAGTCGTTATTGCTTGGCGTTATTATTGGCTTCCACAGTATTCATACATTTATAATAGTTTATTTTTCAACCGCATCTAATTACTGGGCCCCTCAATACTGCGTTAAGTAGGTGCGGCAAACAATCGGTACCATCAAGGCTCGTGTAAGGTCGTCAGCGCGACTGTACCCGGCGATCAGAATGGTGAAAGGGATCGCGTGACCTCGCCATCTGCGACTGGTCTGTGAGGACGCGTACGTTCATAGCTTAGTATATTGAACTTCGGAGGAAACTGCGAACTATGCTGCGCCGCGATGCGACGCTTTTGCGCTGGAACTATTAGTCACACGAATAGTGGCCATGTTTGTTATTGTAAAATCTCGATATTATAATCCAACTTAAGTGCATCTTATTGTTGAAATATACCTAGTACTGGAATAGGAAGTTGCTAATAGCTATGATTGCAGATAAATCTTGCTCTTGTCAAAAGATTTGACTGAAAACAAGTGTTCATGAATTGAATATTATTATGCTTGCTTTATATGCTCATTTAATGTCTATTAGAATTGTAAATATTAGGACAGGAAACAGAATGGCGACAGTCTATAACTTTATCAGAATATTGCCTATGTAATAGAGTTTGGCAACGGTATTTTAAATATACCGTTAGATATTACAATTTTCAATACGTTTTGGACATTTAATCTTACTGTAAGACTTGAATTTTACACATGTGTGAATAGAGAAGTCGATAATAATTAGCACGCTTTATTTGTTGGGCGTCGAAATAATTATCATAAAAAATATTTTTTAAAGAATTGTAAAATATTTTGATTTAAAAAATATTATTGTTTGAGGATGTTTATTAAATGCGTTAGTATATAAGTATAAGTAAAGTTATTCTGTAGATATATGAATATAATAAAATTATGTCCCTTGATGACGAAGTTAACAGCATTAAATCAGAGCTTTCACACGGTGCAGACGACTCATATCTCTACTTCCGGTGGGTAGATACCCCCGATTCCCCGGGTTTCCATATTCTAGTATCGCTAAATGTTGCTATTGATTGTTCATATGAATTTCTCAATTTTATGACCATTTGAACATTTTACATTGCTAATTGAACATTTGTCGACAAATTACACAGACGTCTCGAGTTGAATTTCGGAAACACCTCGCGAATTGTCTGGACATGGTATCATTTTTTGTCGTTCGCGCCGTCGACTGACACGTGCGGAAATACCATTGTTATCTTTGTCATAATTGAATTCACCACAGTCTCGGGGATGGTGGTATGCAGTGGATTTAATGGGGGACTCTAGGTTCCAGAAATAGAATGTACGCACGATGCTAGATCGCATCGCAACAACCTGCTAAACCGGCAGGTGTGGTTGCAAAAGGTACAAGAAGTGCGGGGAGGTGTTTGTGTCGGTGTTCCCCGGGCGAGGGGCGGCGGGGGAGGGAGTGCGGCGGTGGCGACCCGGGCTGCACGCTGCACCGCACCAAGGTCAGCCGCCGCACGCATGCGCCGCGCTCCCCTTCCCACTCCCGGCCCTGCCAGCCACCTTATCGGAACTCGGAACCTGCACCCGCGGCACTTATGCGCTCCTGTGAGTCGCACTTCAGATAATGCTCGTTCCCACCACTTTCGCGTCGTGCTTGTCAAGTTAGAAAGTTACCCTTTTATTCTTTTCAAGCGATGGACCTACGTCATGGATAATAAACGATAGAAAAATATTATATAATCTACAAGTAAGTTAAATTAATAAATTAAACTAAAAAATTGATCATATGATAATGACAATACAATGACATTAAAAATTGGTTGGAGTCGTCTTTTCCGCTTCCGCAAGCCGATCAAGGCTCAGGGTTCCGCACTTATAAGTGACTGACTATTCTAAGCGTGATCGACGATAGCTAGACATGGCTGCCGAATGTGAGATAAATAAACAAGTATATATAGGTGTAGCGTAGATGACACGTGCCTTACCAGCGCCTCGCTACGTAGAGGGCCAGCACCTGTAATCGGTGTAAATATGACGAAATCTTATAAAGAAAATTTGTGCTGATGACGTAACAAGTATTTTCATGTTAATGCGTAGTTAGTAATGCTTTAAAGTACCTGCTCTGTATATTGCGGCGAGGCCCTGCAGCCGCAGATTATTCGATCGTGATTCAATTCATAATGATGTCATAATTGTGCATCATTATTTCTTCTATATGTATATTATTCTTGCAAAAGATTGGGGCTCGTGGGTATTTATTTCTTTAAGTCATACCAGTGAAGTTACCGTTTTCTATAAAGTATGTCTGTGTCTCGAAAACATACGACACTATCCTCGCCGGCCACGTACCCATCATTAGAAAGCTAAACGCTATTGTGGCTCGTGCATAGGGAGCGGTGCGCTCCAGTCCGCTACGCGACGGCCGGCTTCTGCGATACTTCGCACAGTTGCGCTCGATTCGGTTGCAATGTTCCATTCACCTTATTCGTCGGCAACGAGGTTCAGTGACTCCGTCGCCGACCGACTAACTCCTCGGGACACGTCATCTGCGTGCTAATGCCGCCGGTGTTTCATCACCTACGGCCGATCGCAGCGAGGTTTTTAAATTCTGTAGGTGTCCCGGTACGCGGCCGTCGGGGCGACCTCGTTTCGCGGGCGACGCGCGTCGGCCGTGCAGCGTTATGTAAAGTCGAGAGCGGTGCAGTGAGCGTTGCGCTCGACCGCGTGCGCGCCCCCCGCGGCCGTCCCCCTTGCGATTTCGTTCGCCGTCGGTTTCACTCGCCGCGAGCGCGGCGCGGGGTTCCGGAGGTCGCGCACCTCCCGCCTCCTCCGCGCCTCACAGACGAAGCCGGTCCGCGCACCGCGGACCGAGGCGGCCACTTAGTCGTCGAGCGGATTGCGTCGGCGGCGGTCGACTTCGCGCTACAGCTGTCCCGTCTTCGCTGGCCCGCTGGCGCGACGTGCCGACGCCGTCGCGGCTCTCGTGAATCGCATGGTTTGCGTCGCGCTGTGTACCGTCGGTCGCGCTTCCGTTTTGGGAGTCGTTCGTGGTGTTTTTGCGGGTACGTTTGCGACGGTCACGAACACGCTCGTCGAGCTGACGACGTCGTTCGAAAATAGCGTGCGTTATCATCGCGACCTCGAACGGCGAGACGAGATAGTGCGAGGTCGCCGGCACCTGCGCCGCGCCGCGCCCCACGTGCACGCCACCACGGCCCGGTGCACCCGACTGGCGAACAATTAGCTAGTGCCCGGTAGGCGCCGCGCGCCGCCACCGCTTCCCCGGCCCCGTCAACCCTCGCGTTGTCTCATGTCCGCACTACCTTCCGTCTCCTTTGAATATTCGCAATTGACGTTCATAAAAGAGCATTCTGTTATTCATCTTTCAAACAATTCCACACAAAATGATCTGATTGAGGCTGAATTCCGACGCAGGAAAGCCACTTATAAATTTTAATTCCGATTTCAGCGAATAATAAGTTATAATAGAAATAGCATTAACTTTACTAATTACCTTTGTAATGTTATAGTTTCTTACGTAAGAAGTAGTTGGTAACAACAAGGTTATCTTTAGTATGCCATATGATTTTTTGTCCGGTTAATTTAAATTTTGTGAGAATTTACATTTGCGAGAACATCAAAAATTATTAGCAAATGTGAAACGTCATTACAAATATCTCCAATTTAACCATCAGTGATTGAATTTACAGTGTCTGATTCTGCTTTGGAATACCTACGTTCAGCTACATCGTTGGTAATTGATTTTCCGATTTCTAGAACAAATGCGACTTCCACTTTAATATTTATTATATTGCATCTGACGAATATTGGTTCATCAGGTTTTATAGTTTCCTTCCTTTCATGCAGAGGACATTTTCCCTGTGTTAAAACTGGTCTAAATTTCCAGATGTGGTAGTTCAATCGTTTATTTAGACAACCAATATTTTGTAATGGATCAGTATTTTGTAAACTTTATTGCTGGAATGTTTAGGGATTACGAAGCATTTCAATGCTTCAACTAAAAATCGAATTCTAAGAGAACCTGTTTCTGAAACAATAATAGGGGAAATGACAATGAAATTGTGAAAATTTGCTACAAAATGTTTGATTTATGTATGTTTTTTAATTACATTGTACAAATAGCCGTTGGGGACAAAACTCCTTTGTTTGCTTCATTGATCGCAACGTCTATCGGTGTTTGCTTAAGAATGGAACTATCATCTCCTTTATATATGTAGATGTCATGGCAGACGTGTTATATGCGGTATTCAGTTAAAATATTCATGTTATTGCCATTACGGAAGTATTAATGGGTTTATATTGTTGACTATTGGCAGTTGTGCAATTCATTTAAAAATTGCAAACGTAACGTCTGCCCTACATGAAGTTATGATTTTTTTTGCATCACAGCTAGAGGTTGTTGTAAGTTATTTTTTTATATCATTTTTGAGATAGAAGAATGTGAATCTTTAGAAAGCTAGGAAGTCCTGTTTTTTAATCTCAAGTCCAATCGGTCTCACTCATAGGCAATTGGAAGATGTTAAAACTGCCGTTTAAGATTTTTTTCTATCTATCTGTATTTATATCATTACGCTAGATCCCTTGCGGGTAAGACAAATTTTATTACTATTAATTAAGGCAGTGATATCCTAGTGGTTAGACCGTTGGACTGCAAAGTCAGAGGTCTCTGGTTCAAAGCTAGGCACGCACCTCTGACCTTTCGAAAGCAAGTTCGTATTAAAAAAAATATCACTAGCTTTAACGGCGCACTAACATCGTGAGAAAACCTGCATGCCTAAGAGTTTCTTGAAGGTGTGTGCAGTTCGCCAACCACACACGGCCAGCGTGGTGAACTATAGCCTAAACCCTCTCAGTTTGAGAGGAGGCCCGTGCCCAACGGTGGGACAGTTTCTTAACAGGGCTAATATTATTATTATTGCAAGATCCTTATTAGGTTTATAAAGTTCTTGATTTTGACTTTGTCTTAAGCCGGTAGCAAAAAATATAACAACGAGTATTGAATAGACATTGAAATAATATGAGTTAGGGCCTTATAGGTCCAAGAGTTTTTTGGCTAATATTTAAAGAAATGATTTCTCTTGCTTTCTCTCTTGGAGGAATGCCATTTGGTGCTAACTTCTTAAAGTTAAGTCTCTTTATTCTCGTTATATTGCATCCATTTAAATTTGTCTGCAAGATGATAGGTTTAAATTCTTGTGCACTAGTGTTGCCCAAATGCAAGACCGAGACGAGACTTTACCTGGTCTTGATCTCGCATCAGTCACCTCGTCTTGCTATTGCACAGTCAGTCTTGGTCTTAGACTTAATCGAGTCTCGTAGGAGTCTTGTACTGACCTAATGCTTCTTATCAATCTATACAAGTTATAAATAGTTAAGTTATAGACCGATTCGGATTTTATAAAGGTGCAATTAGCAATGTAACAAAGAGCTCATTCGTTTTTCTGTTTAATTTTTTGGTAGCCACCTACTTATACGAACCTAACTATTGTATGAAATAATTAACTTACCTCGATCTCTCTCAATTTTTATAAGATATGGGTCGAAATGTTTGTTATGGGTCAACCTGATACGATTTGTATAGGTCGTTGCGCTAGGACCTGCGATTAGCTTAGTGGTACCAAGCTGCTCGCAGATCCGAGCGCAACCAAGAGTTTCAGTTTGGAGCCGAGGCATAAGTCTCGGGCACAAACTGCACGCATTTTTGTCGCATTCATTCGATTCTCATTGTCTGTGCTTTACCCTAGCATGTCGGCATTTGACCATACTCGTAAGCCTCAAAACTTTAAGAGACCGCAGCCGCCACCCGGCCCGGGAGGTAATTTTTCAAAAAAAAAAATACACCGTCACGCCTGTATTCCCCAGAGGGGGTGGCAGAGGTGTACTGAGTACACCCACGTTTCGCCGACGATGTTAGGTCCCATGTAATAGGGGGCGAGCCTATTGCCATATACCGGGCACAATTCCAGACTCCGGACTCATACTGGGAATTTTTCGTTAGAAAAACTACATTTGTCCGACCTAGGATTTGAACCCAGGACCTCGTGATCACAAAGCGATGCGCTTTGCCACCAGACCAACGAGGCAGTAATTTTTCATTTGACCAAAAACGCACTCACATTTACGAATTAAAAAAAATACAGGACTTATTTAAAATCGCTACATGCGATTTTAAGTCGTTAAAAATCGTTAAATAGAGTAATTTTAATTTAAAAAGACCTTTTTAAAAACAAGCTTTCCTAGCAAAATGCACAAGATAATATATATCTTGCTTAGTTGAAAAATTAGTATGGCTTCCTTCCGGCTCCATCATCAGACCCTAGACACCATCCGGGTCAAGAGAACTCGAGACAAATCCAACTAGCCCAAAGACGGCAGGGTTATATTGAGTACCTGTGTGTGTTGATTGGCCACCTTTTGGTTTCATCATTAGACCCAGAATACTAACTGATTGTTTAACCCTTCTTAATACCATCCAACTCATCCAACAAGCCTAAACATGAGGGGTTACGTGGTATCGTTCACATGTTCCATGGCCACCTTTCGACTCCATCATACATGAGACCAGCTTCATGGTACCATATTATTGCACGGCATGCATTACATACGTATGCAAAATTTCAGCTCAATCGGATACGCAAAAATGCTTGAAAAATGGATTACATGATTTGAACCGGAACGACAAACAGACGTATGAACATTGCAAGTTAAATAAAAGCTTGTAAAAGTTACTCACGGAACCTGGGAGACCCCAAGAGTCTCGAGGAATCAGTCTTGGTCTTCGTCAAGTCTTGCAAGGTCGGTCTTGGTCTTGCAAACATTTAAGACCGCACGACCAATATTGTTTTGGGCAATACTATTTTGCACTTATTTAAAAATTGTTAAACAGCTAAAGCACTTTTTTTGAGATGGGTCCTAGTCTCTGAAATCAAAATGATGCTTGCACATCAATGGATTAGTGAACCTTATAAGAATACGGAAGTCAATCACTGGATCCCATTGGATATCCTTCTGATATTCTTTCAGTGGCTTCTATCTTTTTGATGTCCGTAACATCATTAAAAACTAAACAATGGACTGCTCGATACACTATTAATAAGAGATGGATGTTGTAGATACCTAGACGAAAATTTGAATTTTTTTTATTGGCAGCCTTCAAATATTTACATCGTGATTTTTTATGGGATAAATCACATCGGCAGGGTGGACCTGTGCTATATTCTGGTTAAATTTATTCAACTTTTTGGTATCATTTGTGTTACAAACATTTTGTTTCAGAGTCTCAGCAATATATTTGATTACATAACGTTTTTCCGATTCATAAATATAGGCAAATGTCTCCACAAATAGTAATGATATATTATATTATTATCTAATCAGGAAATCAGTTCAATGACCTTAAATCCAACTGATCTGATTTGAATGATCACGATGAGACCATATGATGATATTAAAAATTTACAGCAGGTTTGCTCGTCGTCTTGTTGATAGGATTTGGTATTTACCTTTATTTATTGCACCTTTATCTTGTTATAGTGTGCATTTGATATAAAGTTTGAACATTTTCGACGTTACGCAGTTAGAATTTCTGCGTGTCATTCTAGAAAATTCTATTATTTGTTTCGTTTCTTATAATTTTGTATCTAGATTTGGGTTGTTAATTAGGCGCATAATTTTACTTCAAGTTTGTAGCCTAATTAACATTTTTTAGATGACCTTCATCTTCTGTTTGATTCGTTTCTTATAACAGGTATTTGATCAAAATAAATAAATTTATAGTTATAGTTCTATCTTTAACATTTAGTCCGATATAATAGCAATAAGTTCTTTTGTATATTTATGGCATAGCGCCCCCAGATGTTTGCAGGGTTGTGGCTCAGCAGAGAGGACAAATACTAAACGACATACGGCACCCGACATAGGTCACACTCCAGTAAAGTAAAGACTAAAGAGCTGTCAGCGCTTTATAAAGTGTGTCGACGAGGAGTATCACTACCAAATCCTTTGTTCCACCCACTGTGAGTCTCGCACCTGGACATAAATTACCATGTCTAGTCTGGAAGTCTTTAAATAGACTTCGGACCCAGGTCGGCCGAAGCAAGGGAAACATGATCAGGTGGGGATTCACAGACAGTACTAATCTGGGGTGCTTGTGCGGTGCAACCCAAACGATGTCCCTCCTTATATCATGCTTTGCATGCCCTAACAATGCAATCGGTGTGGCCACCTTATGGGCTGCATCCATTGCCGTCGAAACGCGAAGAAGAAGATAATGTATTTTTTATATTTTTAATTGTTTAAATAATACATTAGATTCTGAATCGTGCTGAAGTTGTGTTTATTAGGTGAATGATAATATCGTTGGCATCTCAATAAGAGAGGCTTTAAAAAACTCTATGCGTATTTCTGGGCAATTAGCAGCACCTTTTCTGAGAAATCTGTTCTGCTTGAAACTCAATCATCGCATAGTTCGGCTAATACAAATACCAAAGCACATATTTATGCGTGCAGACGTGTTTGTATATCGAACAGTTGCGCTCGTCGTAGGTAAGTGGGTAACCCCACTTACCTACGACGTAACATAATATAAACACGGACACGTGTCGTCGTTTGTATCGCTTATATAACTCGCGCGTGTGTATGCTCTCTTATGCACTTTGGCTTCGTTAGAATCAAGGATTTAATTTGTATTTAGAAATAAGAATTCAACTTGTACATTATTCATGGTATCTATATGACTGGGTGTGACGTTTAAGCATCATTCGTTTTCTCCGTATAATTAAATGAAGTATGAATAGGTACGTAAATCGCCATTATACAGAGCATATTATGTATCAGTGGAGATTTGATTAAAATAAGGGAAGCTTTTGTTATCAGTTTCAATTGATATAGTTGAAAGTATTCATTATTTGATAAGGATACTGAAAATACGTCTTATCTCTATCCCCACCAACTTTTCTCGATCTAGACGTTTCCAAAGTGGCGTTTGTTGTTGTATAAACTCTCATTTGTTATTGCATTGTACGATAACAGTAATGCTTTCTGGCACGTGTACACTATCGTTGTGACCGAACCGATAACGTTACCCACTTAGTTTTACGAACTTAGCGACACCTGTTCACTTTTCTTTGTCACGCTCTTTTGTATATACCTTAGGAATATTCGCTTTTTGGCTTCCATTCATTCTCGGTGCGTCATTGTCCCAAACATAGTTAGTCATAGCACATAAAATTTGATTTTACTAGGAAAATATTAGTACTTGCCGTTGGAATACATTTTCATATCGTTTAATTATATTTTCGCGAGTCTCCACAACCAGAGGCTACTAGGCCAGGCCAGGCCACTGTAAAGATCAGGTGTCGTTTTATTACGTGGGTTATAATGATAATTGTTAGTTAGCAGTAGATATTAATTAGTATTAATTCGTTTTGTAAAAAAAATATGTTTGCAAAAGTGTAGGTCTTAACTGCCTGTCTAAAATTCACGAAATAATTTATTCTATCAAACCAACATTCATGACCACACACATTTCCGCCATATTCTTTGTTTGTCAATGGAAAATCCACTGTCTGCCAATTCGGTCGGCCACTGTACCAGGGCTGCATGATGTGGGAGGAGGTATGTTAGCAGTCAATGTTTGCCGGCGGCGGCGCGCGGTGGAGTGAGGGGGAGGAGTGTTCACGTGCCGACGGGTCGTGTTGCGTTCGACGCCCTCCCCGCACTTGTTGAGCGCCGTGTCCCAGCCGCGCCGTCCACAGCCGACGGCGGCGTAAGGTCGCTCGCACTTCGACACCCAGTCTACAGTTTTGCCCATGCATGCTCCGTCTCATTCTTGCGGATATCATAGGGACCAAGTCTATTGATTTGTGTTAGCATGTTGTATTTCCTCATTTTCGAAATCTTAGCATTCGCTTCTGAACGATATTTCATTCGATCGTGACATAGATATCATTTATTTAAAATTTAACTAGTGTTATAGCTATAACATGTATTAGGTTAGATTATAATATTAGAATTATTAATTTTCGAAAGCATGTGCATATCATGTTATAACGTGTTTTAAAGGAAAACTTAAGGAAACGCATGCCTAAGAGTGTGAAGTTCGCTAAACCGCACTGGGCCAGCGTGGTGGACTATGGCCCGTGCCCATCGGTGGGACAGTTCCTTAACAACGTTCCCGACGTTTGGAGTGCTTTACAGCACCCATGGTCACGGGAAGCACCGAGGTGTTTGTGTGAACACGGCTGTACTACGAACCGTAAAATAGTTTTATTTCATGTGTAATATTCGATTATTTTATCTAAGAACTCAATACATTTCACGGATTTTATCATGGTTTTCTAACGAGCAAATACAATGAGATGAAAGAAATCCGTTTCTATAGAACTCAGTGTTTTATACTTATTTTCAATGAGTTATTTATTGTGCAAACGTTGGCCCTGCGTCAGATCTCCGCCCCAGAAGCCTCACAACTTCATTAGCGTTACCGAGTTGCTTAACTTTTTGAATGAGACGTTGATGGATTTCTTAACCGTTCATAAAACTTTTAACAATTCTGCTCATTGAACGTCAATTGATTTATATAATTCTTTTAACGTTGCAAATGTTTCCGCTAAATACCCGATGTCTTTCACAGAAAATTTCGTTGCCATATAAGTTAAAATGAATAAATGAGTGAAGTATACAATTAAATTTATTAAGTGTGGACTCGAAGATATATAAAAATGAGCAGGACGCAAGTGAGACTATCATAATGAGGACTAGTAGTTAGCAATTGTACTGGCCCATTGTAGAATGGGTATACTTATGGAAACCACCGAAGTAAAACTGGGCACTGCCGGTTATCGGAGACGTCTTGTGCAGCCGGAATTGTTCGGCGCGATGGGAGCCCCCAGCGAGTTCTACACGGACACATTGCACACTATTGCAATCAGTACTAGGGAGACAGAATTCGGCAGTATCGTCGAACCGATACCGATAACACTGAAAGCCTACAAGCATTTCCAAGCTCATGGACATCCGATAAATGGTTACGGGTTTCCGCAACAGCAAATGATAACCTCTCTGGTAGCTTCTCCCCGAATGCCTGAAGTGGGAAGTCCGTCTTCTTCAAATTGCAAGCCAAGTCCTGTGAAAGTAGATGTGAAGGAAATTGAGAAAGTTAGACCTCCACCCAAGAAGAAATGGATAAAAGAATACTTAGGTGAGTCATAAACTATAACAATTCATAAGCGTATTGAAAATGTCTTTAATAATATGTCTTTTCTGTTATGTGACGTAATATGTAAGAAGATAGACACAGTTTATTTATGTTTTGTGCTTATCAATGAAAATGTATTTTGGGGGCCAAAAACTGAAAACATCACTCGTAAATATTATGTGATCTACTTAAATATGGAATAAACCTATATTTAAACAAGTTACAATTTTAGGTAACGATCTAACAGTTATAGTTTTCATGGCGTATTTAGGCCCTAAGCCCTATGTTTCGCATACCTATTTGTTTATAGGTTACTATAGTATCATTGTGATAGAAAGTAGCTTCTGTCTTGTGTTACATGTAACGTCCTGGTTGAAGTCACAACACAATTGAAATGCGATATTCAAAAGTCATTTAATAGGTCAAATTGTCCACACGAGTGCACTATTTGACCTTGCTGGCCGACCTCGTCTTGTTTTTGCTCAACAGAATCCAAGAGCACGACTAATACGCATATTTATCAATTTGAAGTTTACCGCTTTTCGTAGTGTTTCGAATGATTGTAGTGACTATATGCTTTTATTTAGCAAAGTAGTCCTCAAAAAAGTGTGAAATGAAATTTGTGAAGTCGACCGACTCGGCAAGAATAACCTCAACTACTTACATATATTTTTATTACTGTACTTTGTATTTGGGTCAATTTAAAGCCAAATTTGATCCAACATTTGACCAGGGATATTGATTTTTTTCTGTCAAAAGAAATTTAAATAATTAAATCAAAGGTATCTCCAATCATTTTCTTTAATTTCAATTGTTATACAACATTTTCCTTAGTAGCAATATAGCATTACGTCGATATAAGTCAATCTTTCAAAATTAAATGTTACCATTGTTTGTTTACCCTTTTAAAAGTTATTCAGCGTAATCAATGTCAGAATGTAGTTCATAGAGGACATCACATTAATAGGACAGCATAAAGTAACGAGGGACATACCAATTAAACGTCAAGTGTTACGCGTGTAGAGATTGCGTGTTGCCTTCAAGGTGTTCTTCTAGGCAAGGCCATTAACGTAACGTAGTCATCCGTTTGTGATTTGTAAGAAAGCCTTTTTATGATTAAACCATGTAGGTAGTCTAAAATGATTTTAGTGTTTACGAACATATTGCTTGTAGATGAATTTCATTAAGCGCTGGTATCATACCATACCGTTGTTTATGTAAAGGTATGCATGTAATGACAAATAAATATGAATTCTGTCGGAACTGTTAGGAACACTACTAGCTGTTCTACACCCTCTTTAATCACTAGATCAATATTATATTACAGTAAACTTAAACCATTGTTATTCTAAGCCTTTAATTGGTTTCTTGAATTTAACAGGTCGTCCTCAATTTTATTGATAGGGGTAGGCAAAGAGTACAGTATTCCAACAGGTTCTTTTTTTACATACCTTCCAAATCATTTGCCCCTAAATATATATATTTTACATTGGGTTTGAAAATTTTCTAGCATAACGGCATGTTGCTGTTGTGAACATCTAAAGACTGCAGGAAACCCGGAAATGCTACATTTTTAGCTATTGTCATGGAGTGACCTAGCTCGCCATCTAGCCTTTTTTTGTACGCATAATTTAACTGTTACAATTGATTACTGAAAGACTGACTTCGGGAATGGTTTATTATAATGTAATATTGGACTTGCCGTAGTTAAATATTGGCGGAGCTTCATAAGTAGTGAAGACATGACCATAGAAAGTGGAGAGAGTATAGACCAACTACTGATACCTAATAGTAACTTCGCCAACCTTTATAAATGTTAATAATTTATCGATTGTTCCAGTAATTATAAAACGCCGAAATAACGATGTTTCTACGTAATAGCTGACAAACGTCTCACATAGTGGTAATCCAATAAAAATGGAAGACTGTGTGTCAGGCCCACGCCGAGCGGACCGTTGGGATCTTGCGTAATACATAGTTCTGTAGTTTTTGAGATTAACTATTTATCGAGTATATGAACAGACAGTCAAGTCAGTCAAGGAGTCATGTTCCTTTGTTAATACGAAAATTTCTAGAATTATCTACATTTGTGGCATTATTTAATTTTTGTTTAATTTATTACTTCTTCATGTATATTCATCAGCTTCAACCTCGCAACCATATTATTTGTTTTCGTAATAATTATCACATCGTGGCTTTTTTGTTTTATTCTTTCAATTTTGCGATTAGCTGCGGTCACTACGTCATTTATGATGACCAAGATGCTGGTTTTACGTGAAATTATCAGTGCTATGCTATTTCTATTATAGGAGTATGGTTTTGAGACAGATTTTATTGTACCGCAAGGTTTATGCGTTGTTAGTATCCGTTAAAACAGTAGTACCTGTAAGTAAAAATAAAAGCCTACATATTGTTTTGATTTTATCCTTGTCATATGTATCAATCACTTCCGATGTTCTGAAGATACCAATAGTGTAGCATTTCTTTTAAATTGTCATCCTATTGTATGCACATAATAAAGTAACAAGCAATAAAGCGAAAAAAAAACGAATAAAATATATATTGCTGACAGTTTCCCGCGACTTCGTATTCGGTCGACAACAGCGCCACTTGCCGTGTCTACGTTATATAGCCTATGTTAGTTCTAGGTAGCTTTCTAATAGAGAAAAAATCATTAAAATCGTTTCAGTAGTTTTAAGGCCCGTATTACAGAACGAAAATCAGTTGTGAATCTAGTTTTAATAACTGATTCTTGTATTAAAACGTTCGTTTTAAATCTAGATTTATGAGTGATTTTCGTTCTGTAATACGGGCCTCATAGTTGATCCATTACAAACAAACAAACAAATCTGTCCTCTTTATAATATTATATTATTTTTCACATAGGATGGGTAGTGACAGTTCTAATTGCCAAACGAAATTAATGTTTAATTCAATGGTGTTAAGGCATAAAACCATAAGTATAGAAACCGGACATGCCTCTTATTGCCATTAAATAAAGTATTTCTTTGACACTTACAACTGTTACAGTACCCACCTTACATGAAAAATACTATAGTATAGATGATTAAACACACACTTTTCCCCTCGCTAAAAGATGGTCCTTTAAAATTACTGGTCTTATCGAGCTTCTATTTAATTTGACAATTGCGAAATCTTTGGTTAACGATAGAGCTATAGATTATAATTGGATTGGAGCTTCTATTCGTTTGTCACTCTGTTCGGTGGTGATTACGTAACGTAAAATTCTTGGTGGTTCTGTATTGTATTCCGATTCTGGCATACCGCTGGCATAAGATTAATTCTATGGCGCCGATACAGAGAAAAACTATATTAACCGGTCCAGTAATAGGAAATAGTATTATTATTTATGTTTTATGTGTGTGTGTGAGAGAGATCTACGCTGTTGGCCGCGGGGCCATTACAGCTTTACCGGACAAGAGGGCGAGTGTGCAACCTCTACGCTTGAGCCAAAAGGGGGCAACTAGCTCAACGGCGCCTCAAGGAGGAACGGTCTCGGCTTCGGCAGTCGCTATGGGGGAGGGCATATACTAGGTGTCTTGCCGTGGTGCTCTGCACCGGCTGGTGGGCAAGGGATTCTTCGATCTCGCCGGCGAGATAGGTGTCTGATCTTGTACAGCTAAATAGTATTGTACGCTATTTATGTCGGAGATTAGTTAAGCGTCGTAAAAATTTGCAGCTAGTCATGTCGTATTTGCAAGGTTATTGACACTGTGATAAAAACATTATCATGCTTCAAAATATCTGTAATCACTGAATTTGCAAATTTTTTTTTTTTGGGTGACCCCCTGGGCCAAATGACTAGCGGCATTTTTACATTTTAGATTTCACAAATTAAATTATTGTTTGCAAAATTCAGTGCGAAATGGTTTGTTTAAATTTTATGTGTATTTTATAATTGTTTCGTCGCACATTTTTGCCAAAACATATGAACACATAAAATGTGTCCCTCCTACATCATTTGCCATATCTGAGTAATATCGAAAGGCAAGAAAAAGCAAAGATTGCATTTGCTGCTTATAATTTTACGATTTCTGAGATGTTTAAGGAAGTGTGATCAAAGGAATTTTTCAAGTTTTTTAGACGAAGGGAAAAGTGTAAACGGGCTGAGGGTAAATTAAATGTCGAAAAATTTCTAATAGCTCAATTCATGCTTGCACCGATATTTGTCACTTTTTTTAATAACTGATCAAATAACTACTACTGCTCAGATAACTCATCATGGGTTAACGATGGAGCCATAGATTATAATTGGAATTGGATTAGGTTGTTCCCTGTTATAATTTTTCAGTATCTTATTTCTTTTGCCATGATCCTCTAAAATTACCTACTACATAATAATCTGAAATAACCATAATGTGTTTGTTTCCTGTATTTACCTACATATGCTCTCAAACCTTTACTAGGTTTCATTTGTAAAATTAACTAAGCTATATTGATATTTAAACACAGTAACTTAAAAAAACTTACATATCACAGCTGTGTATTTCTTATAAAGAAAATTTACATGTACAATCTATCTATCTATAACCTCACGCCAGATCCCTTGCGGGGTAGGCAGAGAGTACAGAGTTCCAACAGGTTCTTTCCTTACATACCTCTCTGGCTTCCTCGACTCTCATAGTTCGTCTCATACACGCTCGCCGGTTACGGAGACTCTTGACTTTTCCATCAAATAAGACTCGGTTTATTTGGTCGTGGTAAGATAGTCTAGGTCTTCCCCGGCAGTGTTGGGCAAAAATCAATTGATTAAACAATTGACAATTAACAATTGATCAACTGTAATTGCAGTGTTATGCAATTAACAATTGATCAATTGTAATTGCAATGTTTTGCAATTAGCAATTGATCAATTGCAATTGCAAAACAACGCAATTACAATTGATCAATTGTTAATCGTTTTATGCACATTTACGATTAAACAATTAACAATTAATCATCAAAAAAAAAGCACATCTAATGTTGGCCCAATGTGGAAGTGTACAATGTAAACTTCTGTCTGGTGTTGTAAGGCTTGAATCGGGAGTATGAAGCTTGAGTGAATGTTTGCCTTCTAAAAAGACTCAAGACAAAAGAAGACATCATTATCTATGAGATTTTAGGAGATGCTGATAACTAAAATGGCGTTTATTTTTGGATCAAAGATGGCGTCGCGACTTCTTATGAATGAAGGAAAGATAGACAGACATACGAACAGTGCAAGTTAAATAAAAGTAACACCGTAACACCGTCACGCCTATATTCCCCAGAGGGTGTGGCAGAGGTGTACTGAGTACACCCACGTTTCGCCGACGATGTTGGGTCCCATGTAATAGGGGGCGAGCCTATTGCCATATACCGGGCACAACTCCAGACTCCGGACTGCTACTGGGAATTTTTCGTTAGAAAAACTACATTTGTCCGACCACGGATTTGAACCCAGGACCTCGTGATCACATAGCGATGCGCTTTGCCACCAGACCAACGCGGCAGTAAGCAGTAGTAAGGCAGGGAGCAAATAAAAGCTTGTAAAAATTAAGTATTCTATTTTGTCCATATAAAAATGATATATTTTACAAGTTCCAGTTCCATAAATCATTCGAAATTCGGCCAATACACTGCACCTCTCTGCCAACCCCCCGTGGTAACCAAATGTTTGTTTATAAAAAGGTACCTAAACTTTAAAGAAGCGCGCGCGCACTTGTCGCCTTTCGGCAGTGTCACGAGCCGACAAGTGCGCGTGCGTCACTAGTAGGGTTGCCACCTTTTATTTGAGCAAATTAAGTAAATTGGTTTTTAAAGGTAGGCAGAAAAAGTACATTGTATCAAAATAAAGTATTATTTATTTCACTTTATTATTTTGTTTAAAAACATATTTATTATTACTTTTAGAACTTTTCAGTCACTGTTATCATTGCTAAACACCTTCACAGCATGTTGACAGTCTATAATTAACTTGAATAGATTAGTAAGAATTAAGAAATGCTGATAGTTTTTACTATTTTCTTTAAGTTAGAGAAGTTAGATGTAATAATGTTTTTTTCTTAAATCTAGTACCATAGATTCAGATTTTAACACCAGACATCATCTACTTTGCTTTTAATTGCAACCATTTTTTTTCTTTTTAATGATTTATTTAAAATGAATCTTAAAAGGTTGACTATTCGAAATAAAGTATTTTCGCATACTTTACAGTTCTCATAAAGTACAAGGTATACTTACCTTAAATAACGTACGATACGTACTTTATAATAAACTACAAGTAGCAACCCTAGTGACTCGTCGCCTTTCGGCACCGGCACGAGCCGACAAAGGGCACGTGCGTAGGTAGCTAGAGTCGGTCGGTAATGCCACAGTATCTATCTATCCAGTAACTCATCTAAGCCGTTTTAGTGGTATAATTACCAACACTCCCCGTCAGAACGTTATTAAGGTTAGCACCTTTTTTTTCATTTATTAAAACTTATCTACTGCAGTGGTTATAAGCCTGTATTTTTTCGTATGAGTGCAGCGTAATACAATTTACCATAGGGACTGTGTAATAACAGCATAATGAAAACGTTTATGATTTTAATGTTTATGCTTAAATATTATTTACCTTTATTGCATTTTTTTTTTTAAAACGTTGCCCCACACTCGTATTTATTCCTGTGTCGTGGGTGCGTTTACAAACATGAAAATTCACACACACAAATACCCAGACCGGAACAAATAATTGTGGATCACACAAAGATTTGTCTCGTGCGGGAATCGAACCCGCAACTATTAGACACAGTGGGCGGAGCGGCTTAAGCTCTTAACAACTGCGCTTAATCGTCCGTCTTTCAAAAATTCATTTTACGAATAAGTATTCTCATTATATATAAGTATTCTCGAATCTCATTGTTATTGAGAGTGTTTATGATAGATTACTCGGAAATTGTATATAAGTATATTTGTTAAAAACCACATGAGTTACTAAATATCAGGTTTAAGAATCTTTATTTCTCTTTAAGAATAACTCTAATTCAATTACAGAGAAATTAAAACTTAACAAAAA
Source organism: Phalera bucephala (assembly GCA_905147815.2). Taxonomy (NCBI): domain Eukaryota; kingdom Metazoa; phylum Arthropoda; class Insecta; order Lepidoptera; family Notodontidae; genus Phalera; species Phalera bucephala. The sequence goes on along the minus strand of LR990629.1, from coordinate 5,939,196 downwards.
TAAACTTAAGGTTAGCGTACAGAAATATGTTTTCGTTAAAATATTTTTATAAATCAAAAGTGGGTAGTCAAAAATGGTACGGTACAAAATGAACACAACAAACACGGATGTAAAGTTAGACTAGATGTGGCATTGAATGTGGTTTGCAATTATAAGAATTTTAGAATAGATTTGGAAAGAATATTTATTAACTTGTTTAGTTGAGAGGTTAAATGGTTATATTTGTATTAAGTGTATCTTTTTTTTTTTTTTTTTTTTCATATGTATGTTTTATTTATTTATTTATTATGTATATGTGTATCAGTTGAACGGTGACAGGTATTAGGCACAAATGCATGTCTCTGTTTAGTTACACGCATTTGTAACATGTAATTTTAATAGTTTTTTGAAACTAGTCATACTCTTGGCGTCTTTTATATCTTTCGGCAGCTTATTGTAAATATTAACACCTTCAAATTTAATATTCTTTTTTCCATAGTTTGTTCTGGGTGGGCGTAGAACGAGGTAACTTGCTCTTCGTAATTTCATTTTGTGTTCTTGCTGTTTTTTGGAAAAAGCTAATGTAGTATGAATTTCATTATTTAATATTTTGCGTATTAGTATGCATGTATAGTAGATGTATGTTTGTGTAATGTTCAATATTTTTGTGTCATCATATACTTTTTGTGGCGATTTTCGATAACCATAGTTAAATAAAATTTTTACTAGTTTATTTTGGGCTTTTTGTAATACACTTAGATTACTTTTAGCAGCGGTCCCCCAGATTTCTATTAGGTAATCAATGTGCGGTTTGACTAAAGAATTATAAATAAGGTATCGCACCTTCCGCGGAAGACATTTTCTTATACCGTGAAGAGCACCAGTTAGTGATATTAGCTTAGATTTGATATTTTCTATGTGTGGTTTCCAATTAAGATAGTTATCTAATATAATACCGAGGTATTTCTCTTTAGATTTTCTTTGTATTATTTGTTTGTCTATTTTAAGTTGTATATTATTGGGTATACGTTTATTTTTTGCCGCAAATATAACATAGTTTGTTTTAGTAGTATTAATAGTGAGCAAATTCGACTGAAACCAGTCATTTAGCAAATTCAAATCATCTAAAGCTTGAGGTATAATACATTCGATCGAATTTCCAAAGTAAAAAATACTTGTATCGTCTGCGTAAAGTGAAATATCTCCTTTGAGGTGGATTTGATAGATATCATTAATATAGATGAGGAATAACAATGGTCCTAAAATTGAGCCCTGGGGTACACCGTATGTAATAGGTTTAGGACAACTTTGGTGATATCCTATTTGGACTATTTGTCTGCGATTTTGTAGGTATGATTTAAATATGTCAAGTGCTGTACCTGTGATACCTATTTGAGCCAATTTCCTTACTAACAGATCAGGGCTGATAGTATCAAATGCTTTTTTAAGGTCGATGAAAATGCCTAACGCTATTTGTTTTTGATCAATTTTATTCTTTATTTTGGTAATAAGGTCAATTGTTGCCGAAAGTGTATTTGATTTGGGTCGAAAACCATATTGTTTAGAGTAAAAAAAGTTTTTACATTTTAAGAATGTATACAAACGATTATGAAGTACTTTTTCAAAAATTTTTGATATTGCCGGAAGCACAGAGATTGGTCGATAATTACAGGGATCAGACTTACTGCCAGATTTATGTACTGGAATAACTTTAGCGATTTTTAAACTATCCGGAAAAGAACCCTCTCGCAGACATAAGTTAATACTAGCTGTAAGTTCGGGAGCGATAATGTCTTTTACACATTTCAAAGATTTTGTACTAATGCCATCAATGCCAGAACCAGTATTTGCGTCTAAATTATCAATTATTTTAAGTATTTCGTCCGTGGTTGCTGGTATAAAGTGCTTTAATTCTGTTGTATTAATTAGTTTTAGATCTTGAATCGGACGGTTTTTATACTTGTCAGGGATTTCATTAGCCAGGGTTGAACCAACAGTTGAGAAATAGTAGTTAAAGTTTTCACAGATTTCCTTTTTGTCTGTTAGAACTACTGAATCATATTCCAGTTTTTCTGGCCCCAGCTTGTTTCTCACTTTATTTTTAGACAGATCATTGATCAAACTCCACATTTTTCGTGGTTTAGTCATATTGTCTTTAAAGTGTTTGTAGTAATATGCATTTTTCGTTGTCTGTATATTTAGCTTTTGCTTTCTCATATTCTTTCCTTAAATTTGTATCTGACATATTTGATTTAAATTTTAGCCATAGTAAGTTTCGATTATTTATATCATGTATGATTTCTTTTCTTATCCAATCTTGCCGTAGGGGGTTCAAATTTTTTGTTTTTATGACTTTACTTTTAGATAAACAATGTAGCAATTTTTCCTCTAATTTCTCATAAATAGGTTCTTCATCATTATATGTGGTTATGCTTTGTAAATATTCACAAAATTTGGTATAATCGACTGCAGTATATTCTACCTTTCTGATTGAGGCAGGTTGATAGCGTTTGATTTCTAGGAATATTTGCTTATGATCAGACATAGCAGATTCCATCATCACCATATGGAAGTTGTTATCGTTTAGATTAGAACTGACATGATCTAGTATAGTTTGAGTTGTTGTAGTTTCACGAGTACAGAACTTACGATCGATCTTATTCAGAATTTTGAAATTGTTTTCTTTTAATATTTCCTTATAAATCCGTGTAGGTCGGTCTGGGTTAAGTAGGTCGAAATTATAATCGCCAAAAACTACTGCTCTCCTCCTCTGCTGTAGTTGGTTGGAATATATTTCAAGGAAATTATTTACATTAGTCTTATCGGGTTTATAAATGACACCAATATCCAAACAAAACTTATTTACCCGTATCCAGAGATAGTGAATATTATCTATACAATGGTCTTCAATGAGGCTGTGCTTTATATTATTATGGATGAATATTGACACGCCACCTCCCCTTTTGTTTTGCCTAAAGTTATAATAGTGCGTGTAGCTCGGAATTTCAAGTCTTTTGGCCTCATCTTCATTTTTAATCCAGGTCTCGGAAAGTACTATAACATGTGTAGTAGTTGGAAGAGAAGCAATCACACATCTCAGCTCATCGAATTTTCCTGGCTTAAGGATACTACGAGCGTTAGCATAGAAGCACTTCAATGATTTTTTTGTACATCTTATATCAGTATAATTATGAGTAATTTGATGTGTTATTTTCTCTGAGGGGGTGATTAGTTTTTTGAAGGAGCGGGTAAAGTTTTAGATCTTTGTTCTGTAGATGTTATTATTTTTGGAATACCTTTAATATATTTGATAGTAAGATTTTTTTCTCCATCTGATGTACGTTTTTTGAGTTCTTCTTTTAAATTTTTCATGTATCTTCGTTGACAAGGAGTTTGATCGGAGTATATTTTGATATTTCCCATTCCTGAGTTCTGTCTGTTACGCAGTATTGCTTTGGCTATGTCTTCAGATTTGAAACATACTTTAATTACACGGTCGTGGCCAGGTTTGTATTTTCCAAGACGAATAATTTTTTCCGGTTGGGTGCTTTCATGATGAAAGAGTTTTGTTATTTTTATGATTTCCTTCTTTTCATACTCATAACGTTCAGTTGACGATGTTATATTCGGCTCAGGAATTCCAGCGACTACTATATTTTTAGCACGCAGACTTCGTTCTTGGATTTCATTGAAAATGTCATCATTGTTCATTACGTTTTGGATAGGATGAGTTGATGATGATATGCATTTAAGATTTTCAATGTCGGCTTCCAGACGTTTTACTTTTGTTTCAGTAGTTTCAGCGATGTTTGTAAGATTTATGAGTTGACTCTTTAGATTATTATTTTCCACAATTATGTTTTCGATGGTATTACTAATATTACCAACCTCCTTCTTTATTACAGTTACATCTTGACAAAGTTCACTGATATTTTCTGCTTGATCATGTCTAGTAGTTTTTAAGAGTGACATCATTTCAGACATCTGCTTTCGTAGTTCAGAGAACTCAGCTCTGATCAGGACTTCATCATCAGGTAACTTGCGCTTATTGCGAATGGTAATATTGGAAGGAGAATCAATATTTGTATGTATTTCTGACAAATTTGGTTGAGAACCTCCAAGTCGATTTTCGCTGCCACTTCCAGTCGGTGAGCGTAGTAGACTCATTATGTATCCGTGATATGGTCGCTCACGTGCTTTATGTACGTGTACAGGCGCGTATGAAGAATACAGAAAATAAAGAGCCCACCTCTTTTACTCGAAGGGGTGAAGAGCAGTTACGGCGTCGGTGTCTACGAACAGCACTTCGCACTTAAAAGATGTTGGATGTAAGTTACTTGCAGTTGATTTGGAATAAGATGTTATACGCAGGTGCTATACGTTTTAGAGTAGAACACTAACAAATTATTGGAATTTATAATTTAAATGCAACACGTCTGCTCTGTACGCTCGCTCGCGCGAATCGAATCGATAATCGAATATCAATAAAAGTATCGAGAAGACGTGTAGAGCGCGCGTCTGTGTGCGTGAGTTTAATTCGGACCATAAGTACTAAGATGTTTTACTGTATTATATTACACTGTGGTAGGGCACACCACATACCCCGCGCACTGAGATCCCGCGTGTCTCTGTTCATTCGGCCTGAGGATTTAGGACGAAAATATTGTCATAATTTTTTTACGAAGCGCAAAGTATCGCGTATATTTCGACACGATCTCACTTTGGAGTACTTTTGTGTGTGTACTTTTAGTAGCAGTTGTTTAAACTAAACTAATTTCCACAAACATAGAGAGTGTGAGTCTGAATCGTGCGCACACAGGAATATTGTAGGAACTTAAATTCATTTCTATTAAGTATATTCGCATATTTCAACGAATATTTCCACACTTTTTGGACATTATAGTCATTATGGATGAAGAGGAATATAGTTATATGTCAGTTAAGACGTTGGACACGGACATCAATGAACAGTTAGATCGAGATGGGCAGTCTTCAGGGCCGAGCTCAATCACGTCGATATCTTCACCCCCGCGTCTTGCACTACTTGACGGTACATTTTTCAAATATTTACCAGAAGAATCAACAGCACATATAATTACAGCTCTGTGTACTAAATGCTCGCCTGTCACTACTAAAATCAGAGGATTCGACAACTGTACATCCAATTTTCAGAGTCACCTCAAACGGAAACATGGACAAGATTGTGTAAATGAATATAAAAGATACATAAAAACAAAAAAAAAACGATAAAAAAGGTGCAAACATTCCAAAAAAATACCGACTAGGGGCTTAAGAAAAGTTGAAGAGGTCCAGCCATATACACAAGAAAAATTTGCACAAAATATGATAAACTTCTTTATTGATTCTATGATCCCATTGAGGGCTATTGAAAACCCATATTTTTTAGAGATGTTTAGCAACTTGAAGATATCCGATAAGAATTTGAAAGTTGTAAGCCGTCGAAGTTTGAGTCGCCATATAAATACATATTATGAAGAAAAAATGTCTGCCATAAAATCTGAACTAAAGGCTGTTGATTTCGTGTGCACTACAACTGATATCTGGTCGGGAAAGAAGAGAAGCTTCTTAGGTATGACTGCACATTGGATCACAAAAGATTTGAAACGTGTTTCAGTAGCATTAGCATGTCAGCGGTTCAAAGGCATTCATAGTTACGATCGTATTACTAATTTAATTAAAGAAATTTATACAGAATTTGGCCTAAACGGTAATAAGGTAGTCGCAACCATTACTGACAACGGCAGTAATTTTGTAAAAGCATTTCGCGCTTTTGGCGTGGAACTTACAAACATCAGTTGTGACAAAACCAGTCAGCCGGACGATTCTTTGTTTGAAGAAATAGATGTGGAATCTGACTCAAGTCTGGACGAAGAAGAATCCGAAGTTTTTTTTTTGCCTGCCCATCAAAGATGCTGTGCGCATACATTAAGCTTATGTGCTACCGTTGATGCCAATAAAGTTTTAAATGACATAGGTACTCCATCATCTCATATACATACCACCACATTAAAAAAATGCAACTCTTTATGGAATGCAGCTGGTCGTCCAAAAACGGCTGAAATTATACAAGATATATTACAACACACATTAAGTCGACCGGGTGAAACCAGATGGAATAGCCTATATGATCAACAAATTTTATCAATTCAAAAAAAAAATTCAGGTCCATAGAGCTTTAAATATTAGTAATCCCATAAAAGATGTTGAATTTGATTACTTGAAAAAATATTTGACATGTTCTGCACCAGTAGCAGAAGCACTAGATATTATGCAAAGTGAAACCAATGCCTATTATGGCATTTTATTGCCATGTCTGTTTGCATTGATAAGAAAAATACAAAAAATTGAAAGGAGAGGCAATTTGATGTACTGTGCACCTTTAATCGAGGCGTACAGAATAAGCGTTGAAACGAGATTTAAACAGTTTGTTAACTTTAACACTGCTCAGGCAGAACATGCAGCAATAGCTGCTGTATCTTATCCCCGTTTTAAAAATAAGTGGCTTTCTCGCTTAGATAATCAAGACCTAAGGTCGAAGAAGAAACTAAGGTCAGAATCTTTTTAAAACCCTTATTTCAAAAGAACTCAATGAAGAGCCTCAACAAACTATAGCAACTAAAAGTCGTATTGAAAAATTTTTCGAATCTGATTCTGACTCAGATAGTAATATTCATGTGTCACCTACAGCGGCTGCCGGTAGTAACATGCCTATAACAAAGGTTGAGCTATTAATGCTACACTTTTTTGCTGAAGAAAGTGAAGAACTAAGTCTGCTGAACAAATACCCAGAAATAAAAAGAGTCTTTATAAAATTTAATACGCCATTACCAGCTTCCGCAGCAGTTGAAAGATTGTTTTCTTTTGCTACTATGACCAATTCACCAAAAAGTCATAGATTATCAGATCAAATGTTTGAAAAGAGAGTCGTGTTGAAGTGCAACTTAACCTATTCAAAGAATATACAGAGAACATTTTAATTATGTGTCATTAAATCGGAACATTGATTTAAATAAAAATTGATTTTTAATATTTCTCGTTGTATATTTATTTAACACTATTGTTGCTCCTTGTTTGCTATTGTTTATCTTGAATTCTTATGACAAATTGAATTTGTGATAAAAAAACAAATTGACTTTGCGGGTCGAAAAAACTAGACCAACATGTCTCGGTCGGTTCGAGATTTAGAAACTCCGTCGTGTTTTAGATCGTTATATTTGTCTTGACCAGTACTTTAAACTCAGATGGCGGCCACGTCCTGATGATGGATCAGAAAGGTGGCCAACGGAACTCTTAGGATCTACAGTACTCGTCATAACCAATCAAACGGGGTAAGATGGTCTAGATATTTCCCGGTACCTACATCCTTCCATTTTCGCATTTGATATCTGTTTTGTCATTCTTTCTTCCGACATTCTTTATGCCTGAACCAACGAAGCATACCCTTTCGCATCTTTACACCAATACTAACATTCATACCTACAAGCTTTCTTACTATGCTATTGCGAATACGGTCAATCACGGCACATCTTCCGCAGTGCTCGCATTTCGACCGCATTTATCCTGCTTTCATTCTTCTTCTTACATAACCACCCCTCACTGCCATATAACAGCGTTAGGACAAGCACTCCTTAATGCATGGCTTGCTACGCCTTTTGGCTTAAGCCTGACGAATCACCTCGAGCCTTTCTTCTCCAATCGCACTAGTTCTTTCAAACATTTCTTTCACTAAAGTTTTGGTGGCACTCTTGCATTGCCGTATATTTATTTCTTCAGCTCTGTCATACCGTCATTTACATTCAAAGAAGAAACACAGTCCTGTCACGCCTTCTTCTTACTTTCTACGAAGCTTTGTAACTCTCCGTCCCACCTTCCGCTGTGCTTTGCTTTTTTGAGCAACGACATACTTCTTTCGCGGATTCTAACAAACTCTCTTTCAGGCTATTTCAGCATTCATTTATATTCGAGTCCGAAGTACCTGCTGTTAAAAGCTTCTCCCGGACCAGAGTCTTTATGAACAGATTTTCATACATTCTTCTCACTCTTGCAACTTTTCAATTATAATTCTTTTAAGGCCTCCGAAGGGTATATGCTCTCGCCAGTGCCTCTTCTTCTAAACAAACCACGTAACTATAAGATCGTGTTCCGATTCAAGAGTGGGACCTCTATATGCACAGATATCTTAAAGTTTGCTCTGGAGACGGTTATCTACTAGGATCAAATCTATCATGTTTTTCTGTTCATTCCATCTCCACGTAATATAAATCGCTTTATGTTGGAATATCGTATTTGACACAAGAAGGCCTCTTTCCAAACATGCATCTACAATGAGCTTACCCGCATCATTTACTCTCTTATAAGGACCTAGAGCAACGTCGTAAGATTGCCACCTGGTACCCACCCATTTATTCAGGTCGTCGCACAAAATCACCTTTTCATTTGCATCAGTCAGATTCAAAAGTTCCCTGACATTATCCTAAAACTTTTCAAGCTCCTGGTGTGTTGACAAGCTTACGGAAGCGTATGCTGTATCCAAAAATACTCTAGTGAGACTTAGGATTTAAACGGACTTAGAGAATCTTGCATCGTACAGGCCATAGTCTCACTCCAGAAGCCAGGCGATGGGACAGCCAGATACCCACCCCCTTGCTGGCACGACCGCTCAGTGGTACCCTAGAATACACGCGTCGCCTCGAGGAAACGACCCAGCCTAGATGGCTGGCAGGGGTCGCAACGAGCACGCTCTTGGACATAACCCCCGAAATGATACCCACATTGATGTTACTTCAAAAGTCACATCCGCCATCTTGGATTTTAAAATTAACGCTATATTCTTTATCAGCTTCCCCCAAACCCCAAAAATAACACCCATACTAATTTTACTTCAAAAGTCGCATTGGCCATTTTGGATTCCAATATTAAGGTTATATTCGTTATCAGATTCTCCTAAACCCCTAAAAATGAAACTCATATCGAATTTTACAAAAAAGGTCACGACCGCCATCTTGGATCCAGAAACTAACACCATATTCGTAATCAACATGCCCTAAAACCCCGATATCGATACCCATATCGATTTTCATAACAAGTCGCGCCCGCCATCTTGGATTTCAAAATTAACGTTATATTTGTTATCAGCATCCCCTAAAACCCCAAAAATAAAACCCATATCGATTTTACTTCAAAAGTTGCGTCCGCCATGTTGGATCTTTAAATTTACGTTATATTTGTACTCAGCATCCCTTAAAGCCCTAAAAGTGACACCTATATTGATTTTACTTCAAAAGTCATGTCCGCCATCTTGCATCCAGAAACTAACGCCATATTCGTAATCAGCATCCCCTAAAACCCCGAAATCAATACCCATATCGATTTTCATAAAAAGTCGCGCCCGCCATCTTCGATTTCAAAATTAACGTTATATTTGTTATCAGCATCCCTTAAAACCCCAAAAATGAAACCCATATCGATTTAACTCCAAAAGTCTCGTCCGCCATCTTGGTTCCAAAAGTTAACGCCATATTAGTTATCAGCATCCCCTAAAACCCAGAAAGTGACACCCATATTGATTTTACATCAAATGTCGCGTCCGCTATCTTGGATTTTTAAATTAACGTTATATTTGTACTCAGCATTCCTTAAAACCCTAAAAGTGGCACCCATATTGATTTTACATCAAAAGTCGCGTCCGCCATCTTGTTTCCAGAAACTAACGCCATATTCGTAATTAGCATCGCCTGAAATCCCGAAATCTATACCCATATAGATTTTAATAAAAAGTTGCGCCCACCATCTTGATTTCAAAATTAACGTTATATTTGTTATCAGCATCCCTTAAACCCCAAAAATAAAACCCACATCGATTTTACTTCAATAGTCGCGTTCGCCATCTTGGATCTTTAAATTAACGTTATATTTTTACTCTGCATCCCTTAAAACCCTAAAAGTGACACCTATATTGATTTTACTTCAAAAGTCATGTCCGCCATCTTGGACCTAGAAACTAACGCCATATTCGTAATCAGCATCCCCTAATACCCTGAAATTGTTACCTATATCGCTTTTCATAAAAAGTCGCGTCCGCCATCTTGGGTTTTAAAATTAACGTTATATTGGTTATCAACATTCCCTAAACCTTGAAATCGATACCCATATCGATTTTCATAAAAAGTCGCGTCCGCCATTTTGGATCCAGAAACTAACGCCATATTCGTAATCAGCATCTCATAAAACCCCGAAATCAATACCCATATCGATTTTCATAAAAAGTCGCATCTGCCATCTTTGATTTTAAAATTAACATAATATTCGTTACCAACTTCTTTCAAAACCATAAAAGTGACATGCATATTGATTTTGTTACAAAAGTCACGTCCACCATCTTAGATCCAGAAATTAACGTCATATTCGTAATCAGCATCCCCTAATATCCCAAATGTGACTCCTATATTGATTTTACTTCAAAAGTCTTATCGTCGTATTTACTTAGATCCAAAAATTCATGCCATATTTGCAATCAGTATTCCCTGAAACCCCAAAAATGACACCAATTTTACTTCAAAAGTCACGTCCGCCATCTTGGAAATGTTTTCGTGTTTAAAATATATTGTCGTGTGTTTAATTGTTAATTGTTTAATCGTAAACATGCAAAAAACGATTAACAATTGATCAATGGTAATTGCAACGTTTTACAATTACCATTGATCAATTGTTAATTGTGGACCCTACAATTAACAATTAATTTTTCAATCGTCAATTGCAATTGATTTTTTCTGCGATTAAAATTTCAATTGTTTGGTCCTACAATTGAACAATTAAACAATTAGTGCCCAACACTGTTCCCCGGTACCTGCATCCTTCCACTTTCACATTGTATATCTGTTTTGTCAGTCTTTCCTCTGGCATTCTTTCTATATGCCCGAACCAACGGAGAATGCCCTTTCTCATCTTTACACCGATACTATCTTTCATACCTACTCGCTGTCTTACTACGCTGTTGTTAATGCGGTCGGTCAGCTTCACTCCGCACATCTTCCGCAGAGCTCGCATTTCTACCGCATTTATCCTACTTTCATTCTCCTTCTTATATACCCAGCTCTCGCTACCATATAACAGCGTTGGGACAAGAACTCTGTTATGTATGGCCAGCTGCGCCTTATGGCTTAAGTGCCGGCTCCCAAGTAGCTTTCCCATCGCTCCATTCACTCTGTTCCCTGCACTCACTCTTCTCTCTATGTCAGCGGTGTATTTCCCATCCTTACTTTACATGTACAAATTACAGATTTTTAGTATAGTGAAGTAAACTTTTGTAGAGACCACAAACTGTATTACATATATGTACTAACACACACAGTAGTGATCGTAGAATAGTTAAAACTTCTGAGAAATTTTATTGCCATCATTTATCGTAAAAGCGGAAGAGTGTAGTTAGATGGAGAGATTGGAAGATCAGTTGGTGGCTTAGCCTAATATGTTTATTGAGATAAAGTCAGACTAAGTTGACTTGGTCATATAGATTTGATGCCTTATAGATAAACGGGTCGTTAAACGTGCGTATTTGGGTCATCGGCCTACGGGGTACACTGGTTGGCTGTCCCAGGTATCGCTGAGAAAACGAAATTGAGAAAGACTTGCAATAGTTGCAGACTTGGAACCTGCTCAAGACAGACCAGTATCATTAGGATCTAGTTTCGAAGGTAAAGTTATTTGAAACAAGTTTTGGCTCGCTGCGCCAACTTAGGGAGTTATCTGTTTGCCAAAAATCAAATGTGATCTAATTTTTTATGAATCCTGATAACAATAGAAATGTTTGGAATAACCTATGTGCTCTTAAATTATCCGTAGCAGCCGGGCGCATATGAGCACAAAATATCAACAAATACCTACTGGATTATTCGGAATATTGGTGGTTATGACATAAGTGCCCATGCATCCCCACCTCCCCCTACCGTTGCATCATTGTACACGTTCGGTCAAGTTCGCGCCGCGTGACGGCTTGTCACGTGCCGGTGCCGAGCTCTCCCCACCCCTCACTACTGTAGCCCCCGGCCCCCGGCGGGCAACTTCCAGGCCCAGATGCTCCCTCAGACCTTTGCACTCCTTAGGCACCAGTGACTAAAGGAGTTACATGCAGGTAACTCCTTTATTCAGTAAAGGAAGGACTTTGATGTAGTCTACAAAGTACGAGTCAATGATTACGAATATCCGAAGTATGACTTACGTACCAGAAAAACTTACGTCCTTTTCATGTGTAAAATATAATTTTGTTAAGTTTCAATGACATACCTACTTCCCCGATTGTGGTTGGTTCATGGAATACGTAACGCATATGCTGCGTGAAAAGAAATTATTATTTTAGGTTGTAATATTTATTTTTATAAAACTATACCCAATGATGATTAAAGCACACGATAATAATACTTCGTATGGTAATAACAACGTTATCAGTAGTACATAACTTACTACCAAACAGTTGGCTTTATAAATTTTCAAGTTAGAAATACTGTTTTGAGCGCGTAGTGGGGTAGGTATGAATCAATGTCGACTAGTTGGCATTCCTGCAATTTGCATCTGTCCATGCCTACTGGTGTTTCACCTTACATTCCGGTTTTAGATAGTGCAGATTCTGGTTACACTGATACGTTACGCTTGTCCGGGCTGCGATCATAATTTCGCCGTTTCGCTCGACGCCGTGTGGGTGGATGGCTAGCGCTGTGGGAGACAGCGAGTGTTGCGTGCTACTTGGTTGTAGTGGCGCGCCCGCCATGCGCAATTTCACCAGGCGACCATAAGCAACAAAAGTTGTTTTGTTTCTTTCGTAGAGCTCCAAATGCGTCGTCTTTACAGATTATATAATGGAGCCGCCATATTACTAGTACGATTATACTACGTACTTAAAAAAAAACAACAGTGGCACTCCGGCAGTGCCGACAGAAGTGAAAACTTGAACAACGTGCATGTGTATCTATGTATGTACATACATAATATATGTAGATACCTATATACAGAGGTGTCGGTAACAGTAACAGTGTCGCGAATTCAATTGTTTTTTTCCCATCTCAAAATTGCCCAGCGCGCCTAAAGAAGTTTTCACTTCAAAAAGACGTGTTTAAAATTACAACTGTTTGAATTATGGTATCTGGAACCACGGCAGAGTTAAATCAGGTTGGATAATAGTGTAATATTTTACTATACGCACCATTTCTAACTACTTTCAACTCCCTCCAAAACTCAAATTGTTTTTTAACCTACACACTTGTAATACTTTATTACGTGTGTTTATTGACTCTCGCGCTTATCTAGAATCTCAAGTTTCATAATTAAAACTCTTGACGTTTCTATGGAATAACGACGTAACCATGTTTATAACTTACACATTGATTGAAAATACAAGCCACATCCAAGTAACTTCGAGACTTGAAAGTTAGTTATTACGCCAGATCCCTTGCGGGGTGGGCAGAGAGTTCCGAATCACAACAGGTAGGTTAAGCGTAAACTATAAGGAAATAAAACTTAAAACAGCAAGTTATGAGCTTATATCGAATACAAAGTTTTATAAGTCATAATCTAAAATACAATGAGTCACAATACAAAGCTCATTCTTGACATGAAAAAAATGATACTGCCTGTACCGAACACCCGAGGAACATAAAATTAGTCTGTGACAGTTGATTGCGATTCGCGTACACCTCTCTCGAAATCACATAATTTAGAATTCAATAATTTAAATTAAATGTAATAATTTCATAATATTTATCCAGACTAAAATTTTTAAAACTCTAATTTTACACCAATGCCTTGTCCCACTATATATAGGCTACAGTTTTGTATATACCTAATGTACGTCGTCTTTCCTGTCGAGTTTTCAAACGTACCCAAGGGCGAGGCTCGTCCGTTACACACAACCCCCTGGGAGGTGGCTACAAGGGCAGTGACGCACATTGCTAGTGTCTCTCCCGATCGCCGACTGCCTACTACCTACACGTTTATGCTACCCTGGTACTGCTTGCATCTGACAGCCAATAAGCCTACATCATTTTTTATCACGATTAAACGCTGGAATGATTTTAATGATTGGATTAATGTCGGCGTTAGTGTGACGTCCTATGGGTGGGGTACCCGCATGCGGCAAATTTTGCACCATAAAAAGCTGACGCTCTGTTATTTATGAAGTCTTTTTCAATGCATCGAAAGAATACCCCTAAAAAATTGTCTATAAGTCTCCACCGATGGGTTTCTAATATAATTCAGAATATTGAATGTTTTTTTTCTGTTTAAAAAAAGATTGTTACCTAATATCAAGTTCAATGGACGTTTGAGCGATTCTTTACAATATTTATTCCATGTTTGGATTACCATAAACGTTTAGATACCCCACTTACGATTAGTCAATGTCCTTTTTAGTGTTCCGTTCTAAAATTAAAATAAAAAGGTGATCGATTAAAAATTCTAGTTTTGACAAAATCAAGATCAGTTGTAAAAAAAATTTTTCTATTACACTGATTAATATACTATACGGTTATTGATATACAATTATTTAAAAGGCGGCACGTTTCGTAATATTAACTAAAATGTAGACCTATATTGTCTTATGTGTTAATTTTGGGTAATTTGATAAAATTATATAGTGACCTTATGTTATACTTGGTTTTAGTTTAGTATTTTGCATTAAAAATAGACTAGAATGTGTTCAATTATAATGATATTGTTATCTTCTGCATTGATAATTTCGTGAAACGCCTAAACATTTTGAAAATACACCATTCTTTAGGAACTCGGGGATAAAATTAAAACAACATTTGTTTCTGATCTATCTATCTATATCATCACGCCAGATCCCTTGCGGGGTAGACCTTTCACATATAGTCAGAAATTCAATGTCATGTTGACATATAGGGAGAATTTAAATCTAGTTACGATTGATAAATTGATAAATATGGTCTAAATAAGATTACGTTAATAATTCCAATTAGAGATGACAATATTTATTTGTTAAGTAGATACCGGTTCGGTATACTTGAAAAATTGTATCGTTATAATAAGGGATGCAAACATACACAGCTATTTTATTTTCTGTTCAATAATCGTGAACTACAGTACTTATATTACGATCGAAATAACGGTACAAACATAAAGTAACAGAAAATTAAAAAAATATATATGTTCTCTAAACATTTTACAGAGGTAGGTACTACTTTTAATAACAAAATACGATAGCATTTTTAAACGAACAGAATATCTTAATAATAGCTAATACATACGTATGCTTATTTAAAATCGATGCTTATAGTTTTTGTATTAGAGACTTTTTCCTCTAAGTTTATGTTTATTTCATAAACGTTTGGTCAAGCGTCGTTTCTGAATGCTTAATAATCAGTCAATGTTCCTGTATACATCACCTTCCTATGTTCTCTGAACTCAATATTTTTGGGTTCTTTTGTGACCATCCGACTTTATTTAAGTACCGTACTTATTATTGTACCGTTCTTGGTTTTTGAGCAAGCAAAAAATGGTCACAAGTTTCGGTGACATGATGTTTTACATTAATTCTATAGCGTATTAATTATGTAAGTACATTTTAAATTTACCTTATTTTATCTTTATCATCATGGCAGATCCACAGAGTACAGAGTTCCAACAGGTTCTTTCCTGATATACCTCTCTGGCTTCCTTTACTTTCATAGTTCGTCTTATATACGCTCGCCGGTTACGAAGACTCTTGACTTCTCCTTCAGATAAGACTCGGTCTATTTTACCTTATTACATACGTGAATAATATCATACGTGTACGGAACCCTGTCCTCAGTTTCAACGTTAATATTTATCACTACATTAATCACGGCTCTCAGTATATCGTTCGGTGAAATTCAGATGGACTTACCGAGGTGACATTAGCATATTTCAGTCTTTCTCTTTACTTAAGTACCTATCTTCAACTTCCTTCGAAATCTTTATCAGTTATTTTTTTGTTAATACCATTTACCCATTAGATATAGTTGATTTGGTAAAATCACTTTATATCAACCTACTTATCAGCCTATACTGCTGCGGCCCTTGATCAGGGTAGAGCGAGGTTGGATTTTTTTTGGTCGACGCTTTCACTTCACGTAAATTGTACTTTGGCTTTATGTTAAATAAATGTTAAACAAATTCTCAAAAATCAACTTTTATTGCAAACATCGACACTTAGTGCACTTAATCAAAATTACTTGGCGCCTACCACTACCACTCCTGTGGACCCCATATGCCATATGCCCATGCCAGAGGTCTGGAAGAAAGGGTATCTGTTGGGTATCTGTATCGACTATGATGAATTCTTTTAATAGGATAAATTTGTTTTTACCACTGCCTGTGTGGTGTCCGGAGTACTGCAGTTATTAAAATGGCGTCACTTAAATGCAAAAGATACCGAACGAAAACTATTAAACAGCGTTTGCGCACCCTGTTACCACCATAAACGCATCATATAAATACTACTATCAATAATTCTTATGGTTTTACGTAGTCGTAGTTATCAGTTCACACGATTGCGGACTTTCGGCACAATTGTAATTGAACGATATTTGTAGCATGTCATAATCACAAAATACGTAAAAAATAGCAGATTTGGGGCAAGTTCTATTATTGCATTGTCACCGAGCTTACATACATATGACAAATTTCAGCTGAATTGGATACCCGCAAAAGCTTGAAAATGGTTCGAAAAGACAAGACACACAGACTCACGAACAAAGAAAGTTATTAAAACTGAAAAATGCTGCCTATTGCATTATATCATATAATAATAAAATTTAAATAGTAGTGGCCCTTTTAGGCTCATGATGATACAGCTAGAAATTCCTAAGAAGAAAATATAAATGATTATATCTCATGTTTATTGAAACGATTGTGTACCTGTACACTAGATTACCTGTAAAATAGACTACTATCATCTTTACGCAGACGATTTGCAACTGTATCGGCACTTTAAAGTTGAGGAGCTTAATCATGCGATCGGCGTCATCAATGATGAGGTTGAAAATATCAGCAAGTGGGCAAAGTCGTTTGTTTCCGGCTAAATCTCATGCTATCATCATTGCTGGCAGATACTATACGAATGCACAAGATATGAATCTACAGGCTCGCCTTCCAGTTCTATTTCATTCTGTATCCTATACCCTAATCTAAAACAATTAAAAATCTAAGTGTTTTATGGACTCCAACCTCACATGGAGCACCCACATTTTAGACGTAAGCAAAAGGGTCTACAGTTCCTTCCAGTCTCTCAAACGTCTTCAAAAGTTCTTGCCCTTCCAAACTAAAATAAGCCTTGCTCAGTCTCTTCTCCTACCGCTTCTAGACTATGGGGATGTCTGTTTTCTTGATGCCACTGAAGAGCTAGTTAATAAGCTGGAATGTTTGCAGAATCTGTGTATCCGCTTCATTTTCGGTCTCCGTAAATATGATCATGTATCAGTTCCGAAGAAAATTGACTACCATACCCTTTCTCTTCTCTATTCCGTCCTTTATAACCCCAAAGCTCCTGTTTATCTATGTTAGCGTTTTGACTTTCTTGTCCCCAAGGAAAGGGTCTGTGGTACTGCTACTTCTTTCCTTCTTCGTGCTCCTCTTCATTGTACCAGTCGCTATGATAGGTCTTTTACTGTTCGTAGAGTGCGTCTTTGGAACTCACTCCCACACGCTATACGCGCAAGCTCTTCTGGATATTTTCAAGTAAAGAATCAGAGAACATTTGCTATCTGATTGTTGATACACATTTTACTATAATATACTATGTGTGTTTTTATGCATGTTTATTTTATAAATTACATGTATTTAGTTTTTGTATAGTACGTATTTTACACCGTCACGCCTATATTCCCCAGAGGGGGTGGCAGAGGTGTACTGAGTACACCCACGTTTCGCCGACGATGTTAGGTCCCATGAAATATGTATTTTATTTATATTTATGTTTCAATGTATGGGGTTGTATAACTGCCCTCTTAATGACCTTCTCATCTCTCAACACTTAAAGGTTCGCTGAAAGAGAACTTATATTTGAGTTAAACTCGCCTTTGTATATCACCTGTGAAATAACAATTGTTTTGTACTGTATACAATAAAGGATTATTAATAATAGATAGATGATTAGTGAATGAACGTATTCACTAAAATGACGATGAGAGAATATGAACTACATAAATAGTCTTTGCTTTGTCAACGTCTGTCACGTGTTAACCCGAGCTCTGGGGCCTTAACATAAAGTTACCCTTACTAAATTTCATAATATGAATAGAAATCCCAAATTTTATTACTCATTGATCATGGTGTACCCGTTGGGTTTTGGGGGTTTTTCAAAGTCGCGAGGGCATGATCCCGGCCACCTGTAGGACATATTCAAGCAATTCTAATTCATATTGAAACGATTGAATAAATAGGTCAGTAACCAGTCACGTTTTATGTTTTCCTATTATTTAGCTCCTGTCTTTTGAACTCAGAATAGCGCTCGACGCGTCGTCGTAACAATGATATTTATTCAATCAATCAATCAGCCTATCGTAGTCCACTGCTGGACATAGGCCTCTCCTAACACGCGCCATTGCACACGGTCCTCCGCCTTCCGCATCCAGTCTGTCCCAGCGACCTTTTTGAGGTCGTCGGTCCATCTAGCTGGGGGCCGTCCTACCTTACGCTTACCAAGTCGCGGTCTCCACTCTAAGACAAGCTTGCTCCATCGGCCGTCGGTCCTTCTGCAGATGTGACCAGCCCATTGCCACTTTAGCTTACTGAGTCTGCGAGCTATGTCGGTAACTTTGGTTCTTTGTCGGATTACCTGGTTACGAATTTTATCCTTCAAACAGACGCCGAGCAAAGCTCGTTCCATAGCCCGCTGTGCGACTTTGAATTTGTGGACTAGTCCCACTGTGAGTGGCTAAGTTTCGGCCCCGTAAATCATAACAGGTAGGCCGCATTGGTTATAGACTTTAGCCTTCAGGCATTGCGGTATAGGCGAAGAGAAAACGTGACATAGAAACATTCCCAAATCCTGCCCAACTCAATTGGATCCTGCGGTTGATTCCTTTCTCGAAGTTGTTTCTACCAAATTGGACAACTTGTCCAAGGTAGACATACTCCCGAACAACTTCGAGCATCGACCCATCGACGTAGATTGGTCCCGGCGTGACATGCTCATTAAACATGATCTTGGTATTTATTACAATAGTTAAATTTATTGTAAATAGTTTATTTTAATGTGTTCATAATGTCCCATCGCTGAGTAAAGGGCCTGCTACTAGTGTTTATTTGTACATGTCGCGATAAACTGATAATCTATTGACCTATGCTCGTATATTTTAGCAGTAATTAGGTATGTATAATATGAAAAAAAAGAACGGGCAAAGGTACTTCCTAAGACTGTATTTATTCTCAATGTGATAAAGACTAAATAATTGCGAGTCGGTCCTTATGACTACCCTTCGGATTAAACCTCAAGGGATTACCATTTTCGGTCTATTTGGTTATGGCAAGGTAGTCTAGATCTCCCCAGTGCCTACATCCTTCTAGTCTATCTATTTCGTCATTCTAACATCCGACACTCTTTCTACACTCGAATAAAGTCTTAGTCTAGTTCTCATCTTTACATTGATACTTTTTTGTGTACCTTTTTAATATACCACCGGTTCCAACGCGGCCTCCGCTGAAAAGATCTGGCGAGAAGCTCAGCGGGCTTGTTTTTTTTTCTAATTTCTAATTCTTTTCTATTTTTTTTCATCATGTTGTATAGATATAATGTTATATTACCAAATTAAATTCATGATCTATCTCCAGTGTGGTGCCTTACGACTGAGGTATACTAATTTTAACCGCAGTGTTTTAAGCGCCCTATATCTAGCCTTAAGGACAAAAATATTGTGGCTTCAATGTTGTGCCCACCGTCATCACCCACAATATTCGACCTAGCTGCAAGCTGGTAAATTACCATCTTCAAGCTGATGGTCCAATTAATATTACTGACGGCTATTATAGGTAATTAATAATAACCTGTTAGGGAAGTTTTAGCGGGAAGTCGAAGAGCGATGTTGTCAATTTGTCTTAATTTCTAAAACTTATGTTATTTCGAATAATAATGTGTAATTTTGGTGGAATATTAACCATATGTATTCTTTATATTTTATTTATATGTGCATGAGTGAAGGTAATTGTAACAAAGTGATAAAACGTGCCTTTTCGATTTCCCTCAAAACAGCCGTCGCAATTGGTATGTGAAGTATCCACCGTCTTAATATCAAGGGTGGGGTATTTCATCAATTTCATTATCATCGTTGTCATCAAGTTCATCGGGGAGAATTCCTTTAAAAACACGAATATATAGAAATAAAGTCTCGAGGGTAGTTTGGGATTAAAGGATCAAAAATTTTACATCTGTTTGTTTATTTAGTTTAAAAATATATAAACAACATATTTAATGTTTATTATCTGCTAAATTTAAGTACAAACCCCTAGTGCACTGATCTATTTAATAACTTCTCCTCTACCTATCTTACTCCTCTCTATTTCACTACATCTTCACTCTTCGCTTCAATTTTCTGCTTGCTGCGCAGAGAATCTACTCTGTACCATGGATCTGTATGCGAGGTTGGCCAACACCATGGAAGATCTGGCAGTAATGTTTACCTCGAGGATGAATAGTTACGAGGAAGACCTCAAGAACGCTGCCAGCACTGAGACATCAGCTGTGCATAAAACCTTAGCCAGCCTGTCTCAAGAATTCACCGACTTCAAGTGCCTCATCTGGAAGACGTTGGGGGCAATAAAATCACAGATGGAGCTTCTCTTGCTGGGATTGGATCGGCACGAGATGGCATCACGCAGAAAGGTACTTCTTTTCCATGGAGTTTCTGACGTTTCGGATTGCCATTCCAAAGTGATCAACATCTTGAAGGACAAGTTGAATGTGATAAATGCTACTGTTGCTGATGTGGCTGTGTGTCATCCCTTGGGAGTAAACCCTAACAAGCCTCGACCCATTTTGGTACGATTCCAGAGCCATTCTTTGCGAAGCCAGGTATGGAGCAACAAGGCTGCCTTGAAGGGAACCGGGCTAACTCTCTCTGAATTTCTGACTAAGCCCCGGCATGAGGTATTTATGGACGCTCGTAGAAGATACGGCATAAACAAGTGTTGGACCTCCGATGGTAAGATCGTCATCCAGCTGCCAGACAAATCGCGGAGAAAAATTGAGTCGGTAGCAGAACTACGACAAGTGCTAGTCCAATTTCCTCCTTCTGGTGATGCGGGGAGCTCCAAACAACAGCCAAGCGGGTCTACATCTTCGTTGTCTGTTCCCGAAAAGAGAACTAGGAGGCCTCCGAGGTGAGGGGGTGTGGTGATACTTATGTTCGCCAAACACTTTCTGCCTTGGTCTTTGTTTTTATAGAGATCACATTTCTTTTTCTTTGTAAATTACTTTTAATTTCAATGTTACTTGTTTGTGATTGTTTTTTTTTTCACCTTTTTTTTTTACTTTCCATTCTACAGATTATTAATATTGTGTTTTTGACATTTGGTGTGATCGTCTAGAAATCCGATATTTTTTTTTGTGTTTGGATCACAGCTTTTTCATCCATTTTCCACAACCGGCGAGTGCACGAGGGTATGATTATTTCAATCATTTATATACTTAGTACTTAAGTTTTGATTTACTTGGTATTACTTTTATTTATTTATTTATATTTATATGGATATATCTGATATCAGTGATGATAGCTTTGTTTCTTGTTCTTCTTCTGAGATATTTGATGAACGGTATTCCAGTGCATTTAGTGATGATGATGGTGACGACTCTTACTTACGTGACCACCTTCAATCTGTTTTCTCAAACCACCGACAATTTTTCAATGTTGTCCATATTAACGCTCAAAGTGTTCCTTCTCACTACTCTGACCTTTTAGCATCCTTCGACTCTGAACTTATTCATGCGGTTCTAGTATCTGAAACCTTCCTTAAACCCACTCTTCCTTCTGTGCAGTTTGCATTACCTGGGTATAAGCTGTTACGCAATGACAGAACAGGCAAGGGAGGTGGAGGGGTTGCCATTTATCTCCGAGGTGATATCTCCTGTAAGGTGGTTGATCAGTCGCCAAGCGAGTATTCTAAGTTTTCTGAACACCTCTTTCTTGAACTTAACTTTAGTCATATAACGTTTCTTTTAGGAGTTTACTACAGCCCATCCTGTCACATTGATTTCTTCGCCTCTTTTGAATCAAAATTAGAATACTTCTCAACTTTATATGATAACATTATTATTCTTGGTGACTTCAACACCTGTTTGTTAAAAGGGGATAGTCGTAGCAACAAGCTCCGGTCTCTTGTCTCTTCTGTCAACATGCATATTCTACCGCTGACAGCTACTCATCATGCTCCTCATTGTTCTCCTTCACTTTTAGATCTCATCTTAGTTTCCGATCCTAGTAAAGTAGCTGCACATGGGCAAATCCCTGCATC
This sequence comes from Phalera bucephala, assembly GCA_905147815.2. Classification (NCBI taxonomy): domain Eukaryota; kingdom Metazoa; phylum Arthropoda; class Insecta; order Lepidoptera; family Notodontidae; genus Phalera; species Phalera bucephala. The sequence continues at coordinate 5,916,717 of LR990629.1, read as the reverse complement.
TTTTTCTTATCATGATCTGATATTTCTCTCCTATAAACTTCGCTCACCAAAACGCTCTTCTAAATTTCTTTCTCTTCGTAGCTTCAAAAATATTAATGCTGAGCAGCTTAAAATGGATGCGAGTAGTATAGACTGGACTTCTGTTTACAACTGCACAGACGTAGATGCCAAAGTATCAGTTCTTAATAAACTAATAATTGATTTATACGATACTCATGCACCATTGAAAAAAGTGAGGGTGAAACATAGACCGGCGCCATGGTTGTCCGATACTATAAAAAAGATTATGGCTAAACGGGACAGAGCGAAAAGGAGACATAGAAGGTTCCCTACTGAAGAAAATTGGTGTCTCTATAAAAAGCTTAGAAACCGCTGCAGTCGTATGTGTAGGGATGCGAAGAGACGCCACATACACACCTGCATTCAAAATTTCAACACAGCACAGGTTTGGCAATTCCTTAAGACCTTTGGTATTGGCAAAACGTCCTTTGAAAATACCAGTAACTTGGATCTTAATGCACTTAATGCTCATTTCTCTAACCCTCCTGCTTCTTTAAAAGATGATATTAAATCTTTTACTCTTAAGCTTCTTTCAGATCTTCCTTTGCCAGTATGTGCTTCGTTCTCTTTCAGCCCGCTTAAGGAGCAAGACATAAAGAAATCAATCCTATCAATATCCACGAAAGCCGTGGGTGACGATGGTATACAAATACAAATGATCGTGCCAATACTTGACGAACTTTCGCCAGTTATCACCCACATAATGAATTGTTCCTTGGAAACTTCCTCCTTTCCAACTGCTTGGAAAAAGGCATATATTCTTCCTTTACCCAAAATACCAAATCCTCTTTTAATATCGCATTTTAGACCCATATCCATTCTTCCCGTTCTATCCAAGGTGCTTGAGAGTGCAGTTCAAAATCAATTGTCACACCATTTCTCCTCTAATAGCCTGCTGAGTCCTTTTCAATCTGGATTTCGGCCAGGTCATAGCACAGTTACGGCTTTGGTCAAAATAACTGACGATATTCGATTGGCCATTGAGAATAGACTACTGACAGTACTAGTCCTACTGGACTTCAGCAGTGCTTTTAATTCAGTTGATTTTGACATCCTCTTAGGTACTTTGTCCTCTCTTAATGTCTCTGCTCCTGTAATAGCGTGGTTCAACTCTTACCTTCGGGGCCGCTCGCAGTCGGTTCGCTCTGAAGATAATTCCTCTGACTGGTGTGACCTTACTGCGGGTGTGCCTCAAGGTGGCGTCCTTTCTCCTCTTCTCTTCTCTGTTTTTATAAACTCTGTTACTAAAGTGATTACTTCTCATTATCATCTTTATGCAGACGACTTGCAGCTGTATCGTCACTTTAAGGTTGGGGAAATCAATCACGCGATCGATTCCATCAATGATGATCTTGAAAACATCAGCAAGTGGGCAAAATCGTTTGGTCTCTTGGTTAATCCTGCTAAAACTCAAGCTCTCATCATTGGTGGCAAACACTACATGAACGCTCTCAATAGCAATTTGCAGACACTCTCTCCTGTTGTCCTCGATTCTGTCCCTATACCTTACAGTAACCAAGTTAAGAATTTAGGCGTTCTTATAAACTCCAATCTTAACTGGAGCTCTCACATAGCAGAAGTAAGCAGAAGAGTCTACTGCTCCTTTCAATCTCTCAAGCGTCTGCAAAAGTTTTTGCCTTATCAAACAAAAATAAGTCTTGCTCAATCTCTCCTTCTACCAATTCTTGACTATGGTTATGTTTGCTTTCTTGATGCTACTGAAGATCTTGTCTATAAGCTCGAACGTTTGCAGAATCTGTGTATTCGTTTCATTTTCGGATTACGTAAATTTGATCATGTATCAGAGTATCGGGCGAAATTAAAATGGCTACCTATTCGACAACGACGGGACTTGCACATACTCTCGTTACTCTACTCCATTTTACATAATCCTAAATCCCCGGTTTACCTCAGGGAGCGTTTTGACTTTCTTGTTCCAAGGGATTATCCCTGCCGTGCAGCTAAATCTCTCCTTCTTCGTGCTCCTCTTCATTCTTCTAGTCGTTACGATGGATCCTTCACTGTTCGTGCTGTGCGTCTGTGGAACTTACTTCCACAGTCCATTCGTGCGAGCTCATCTTTGGATGTTTTCAGAGGAAGAATCAAGGAACATTTTCTATCCTGATTTATTTAGGTATGTATGTTTATGTATGTATTATAATTATATGTATTTAATATTTGTATAGTAAGTAACTGAGTATATGTATTTATATTTGAAAATATAGTATTTATTTCATTGCTATTTTCTATTAACATTATATTGTATAACTGCCCTCTTATTTCACTTTCTCATCTCTCAACACTCTATGGTTAGCTGGAAGATAACTCATATTTGAGTTAAGTTCGCCTTCTGTATACTTTTAATTTGTAAAATTATATATATCCCAGTGTGTATACAATAAAGAATAAAGAAGAAGAATATAGCATCTCACTGGATATTGGCAAAATGCACCTTAAAATATTGTGAAGCCATAATTTAAAGAAGAAATACCTTTTATTATTTATTTTGTGACAATTAGGGACTTTTGTGTTAGGTCGGAGACTTACCTAACACATATTCCTGGGTAATCTAATAATGAAATAATACATTTTTAAGTGCCCAATTTGGTAAACGTTATAGCCAGTTTTTAGTAATTGGAATAACCTACCGTATGAAGCTTTATTTTATAACGCTAAGTTTAAGTACAAAGGCATTGACGTACGAATGGAATAAACCGGCATTTATCAATCGCCACTGTTATATAAAAGAATAAATTTAGGTATACCTACTTACCTAACACAAGTTATATTATTTAGCTTTAGTATGTATTAAGTATTGCAAGTGATCAAGGGATCTGGCGTGATAATATATAAGGATATATAGATATTACAAGTGTAGCTACGTGGCATATATCGTCTTGTTTTTGTTAGTTGTTCTGTTCGTAGAACTCGAAGATAATTTTCTTTATCGGTACAAAATACGCTATAAAACAATAAATGCTTGTAATAAAATAACAACTTCGCATACAAATGCCCTCCCAAACTAATAGTAACGGACGCTACTATTTTTACGGTCGGTTACTCGACTCGTTTTTTCTGGCACCTCTTGGAGCAGCTGATTTTTGGCGTGGCAACTGTGTACGCCAAACAAGCGGCTAGCACGCGCGTAACCACATGTACTGACGTAATTTTATCGTCAAACCACGCCCCTTCTTCCATCTCTTTCATTACACACGGACTTATCATCGCCTCTTTCGCTCATTATTGCAGCGTGACTGATTGTTTATTTATTTTTTATTATAAACCTTATCACTCGCTCTTAAAGTTCATTGTCGTATAACCTTATTATCAGACAGTGTTCTGCTATATCGCCGTTCTATTTACTCCGATATCGTTGTTTCGTTTCGGTTTCTTTATCGAACGCTTGCTACGTATGCTCGCCTGGTACTTTACCGCCACCGACTGCAGCCATCGACGAGTGTTTGACACGGGTTTGACAAGGTGTTGACCGGCCAGGAACGACTCCTCAGTTCGTTTTAGTTTGCAGATAGAAGAATTTACGTAGATTCGTCGTAATCAAGTCCGAGGTAACATTTAAACTTCTTCTGACGTGCCGCTTTTGTTTACAGAGGAGGAGCCGAAGTCGCCAGTGTCGGTGCGAGTGGTGACAGGGCTGCCGGTGACGCCGCGCAGCAACGGCGTGGTGCGAGCGACATCGCCGACGCCGGTAGCGCCCCCCTGTCCGCCCGCACCCGCGCCCCCCGCCGTCTCGCTCGAGCCGGTTGCCGCGGCGACTGTACCCCCTCCTGCGCCCCTCCTCGACTTCGCACAAGAACATTCCAGGCCGCGAACGACGAGCATCAGTCATGGGTATGTTCTCCTAGTAACAGCAGTGTCCGAAACAGCTGGAGATTCGCATTTTGCTTTGTTCGTTGGTCTCTCTCAACGTTTTTAAGTTGTTCATCTTTACTTAGGTACCTATAAAATATATACTACTTATATCTCAAGTGTTGTCCGAATACAGTTTTGTGGTTCTTACTACATCGAATCGTTGTGGTTTTTGTTCATTATAATAATATTAGCCCTGTTAAGAAACTGTCCCACTGTGGGCACGGGCCTCCTCTCAAACTGAGAGGGCTTAGGCCATAGTCCACCACGCTGGCCCAGTGCGGGTTGGCGAACTTCACACACCTTCGAGAAATTCTTAGGCATGCAGGTTTCCTCACGATGTTTTTCCTTCACCGTTAAAGCAAGTGATAATTAATGTTTAATCATCATCATCATCATCAGCCCGTGTCAGTCCACTGCTGGACGTAGGCCTCTCCCATGGCACGCCACTGAGCTCGATCTTCAGCTCTCCTTCTCCAATCCCTGCTTGCTGCCTTACGAATATCGTCGCCCCACCTAGCTACAGGGCGCCCTACACTACGTTTGCCGACACGCGGTCTCCACTCAAGAACCAGTCTGCCCCAACGGCCATCGGTTCTGCGGCATATGTGACCTGCCCACTGCCACTTCAGCTTGCTAATTCGCTGAGCTATGTCGGTAACCTTGGTTCTCTGACGAATAACTTCGTTCCGGATTCGATCCCTAAGAGAAACTCCGAGCATAGCTCTTTTCATAGCTCGTTGAGCGACCTTGAACTGGTGGACAAGCCGCACAGTGAGTGGCCACGTTTCGGCTCCGTATGTTAAATTAATGTTAATGTTTAATACGCACATGCATTTTGAAAAGACAGAGGTGCGTGCCTTTGCAGTACATCGGTCTAACCACTAGGCTATCACTGCTTGTTCATTATCCAACTTCTAATAAATAGTTTGATTGGACTAGGAACGTTGGCCTTGACTGCAGTCGAGTCTTAATCATTAATTCAACAGGATTTCATGTTTTTATTAACAACAACACAATAACATTTATTATCAAACTTCGATGTAATATATTCTGATAGACCTATCGTTGATATCGTCACATAAGCTTCGCACTTTGCTAAAATCAACGGTTGATGATATAGTAATTTATTCATATTCCTTTTAGTTAGCATAACCTAAGTATGCACATGACATATATGTACTTTGTTGTTAGAAGGACGATTTAGCGCAGTGGTTAACAGCTTAAGCCGCTCCGCGCACTGTGTCTAATAGTCGCGGGTTCGATACCCGCACGGGACAAATCTTTGTGTGATCCACAATTATTTGTTCCGGCCTGGGTATTATTGGATGTGAATTTAAATGTATGTAAACGCACCCACGACACAGGAATAAATCCTAGTGTGGGGCTAGGTTTGAAAAAATATAATGATAGTTTGAAGTATTTGCAAAAACATAATTGCAATAACATTGCAGTTGTAAAGAAACTAAGATAGTAATTGTCTAAAAATGATAATTACGTTATTTTAACTTAGTGTGTTTATCAACCTCTGTAGCGTTCAACTATATCGGTATATTTAAAATAAATACAAGCTCTAACATAATAAACGCAAGACCTGAAAGTAATTTGTTCTAAATCGATAACTGAATTGATTCTAACAATTTTTAATGTAACCTACATTTTTATTTAATTTACAAAAAATACCTTTTCTCCTCCACGGCGCTATAAAAAAAAATATTCTTGATTCATAGCAATAAGAAGATTTCGTTTTTTTTTAGGCGGGAAGTCGAAGAGTGATGTTGTCAATTTGTTTTAATTTCCAAAACTTGTGTTATTACGACTAATAATGTGTAATGTTGGTGGAATATTAATCATTATGTGTTCTTATATGTGCATGAGTGAAGGTAATCGTAACAAAGTGATAAAACGAGCCTTTTCGACTTCCCTCAAAACGGCCGTCGCAATTGGTATGTAAAGTATCCACCGCTTTACTATCCAGGGTGGGGTACTTCATTAATTTCATTATCATCGTTGTCATCAAATTCATCGGATAGTCGAATTAATTTAAACAAACACGATTATAGATCTCACTGGACACTGGCAAAATACACTTATAATTAGTGTGAAGCCATAACTTAAAGAAGCAGAAGAAGATTTCAAATGTATTCCTAAAACGTGTTTCTCAAAACGTACACATACACGTACAAGTTTCATTGTTAAGTGGTGTATAAAAGTGCTTAAAAAAGGGTAAAAACTTTTAAATTTGGTTTCCGTTTTGAATTTATGAAGCAATTCTCTTATCGGCGTGTCTGAGGTCTTTTGTTTATTATGTTACGCCTTGTATATGAGAAGATAAAGGCAAATACGCAAAAAAAAGATACCTTAGCTATCACACATAGCTGAGGTATCAGTTTTGCTTAATTTCCCCACAGTGATAGCTATAATATTAGTTTATCATTACTATATATTTTTTTTTCACATAGGATGGGTAGTGGCAGTTCTAATTGCCAAACGAAATTAATATTTAATTCAATGGTGTTAAGGCATAAAACCATCAGTATAAAAACGGGTCATGATGCCTCTTATTGCCATGGAATAAAGCATAATTTCGTTTGGCAATTAGAACTGTCACTACCCATCCTATGTGATAAATACTATACTTGAATTAATACTTGCATAAAGCTTGCAGAACTAGTCTGCCTTTATTAAAATGTCTGTTTGACATCACGTCAGGACCTTCCTGTAGTATGTATTATCAACGTATTGCAAAAAAATATTATATTATTCCACCGTCACGCCTATATTCCCCAAGCGGGGGTGGCAGAGGTGTACTAGTACACCCACGTTTCGCCGACGATGTTAGGTCCCATTTAATAGGGGGCGAGCCTATTGCCATATACCGGGCACAATTCCAGACTCCGGACTTGTACTGGGAAGTTTTTCTTTAGAAAAACTACACTTGTCCGACGTAGGATTTGAACCCAGGACCTCGTGATCACAAAGCGATGCGCTGTGCCACTAGACCAACGAGGCAGTCAAAAATTTGTACTTATAAAAATATTATAAGTACAAATATAATAGTTCGCCATGTTAATGTGGTGTAACGTGTGAATTTGGTTTAACAATAATATACATTAATGCAGAGAATAAAATATAGTATTACATTAAGAAAAAATAACCTCAAAATAAATACCTATTTACAACTTAACAGGTAAATGTAAAACAAAAGGAAAATGTTTAAAAAAATCTCAAGTTTTAAATCGCTATCGCGTGGCAGTATGCTCAGAAAGTTTTGTGTTAAGTGGGCTTTGCCACTAGACCATCGAGGCAGTCATTTTAAACTTTAACATTATTAATTTCGATAGATAAAAATGATTCTTTAAAAAGCAGTGATAGCCTAGCGGTTAGACCGTTGGACTACAAAGTCAGAGGTCTCGGGATCAAACCCAGGCACGCACCTCAGTCTTTTCGAAAGCATGTGCGTATTAAAAATTGCCTTTCACTTGCTTTAACGGCGAAGGAAAACATCGTGAGGAAACCTGCATGCCTGAGGGTTTCTCAAAGATGTGTAAAGTTCGCCAACCCGCACTGGGCCAGCGTGGTGGACTATGGCCTAAACCCTCTCAGTTTGAGACAGATTTCCGCCAGAGTGTCCAAATGTCGGACATTACTACGTTTTAAGGCAATGCTTATAGACTGTGCGAGGTAAGAGGTAACCCTCTGGTCATCTGTTAGTCTGTTACTTCTACCAGTTAATTCTGACACACCACAAAATACGTGATTTGTATTGGATTTGTACTAGGATCCCATGGACGCAGAGTGTATCCAAAACCCCATAGACGTCATATTTACGGCGCTGTAGGGTTTAGGTTAGGCTGCGCGGGAACTCTAGCGGAAATCTGTCTTAAACTGAGAGGGTTTAGGCCATAGTCCACCACGCTGGCCCAGTGCGGGTTGGCGAACATCACACATCTTCGAGAAACTCTCAGGCATGCAGGTTTCCTCACGATGTCTTCCTTCACCGTTAAAGCAAGTGATAGGTAATTTTTAAGAGGCACTGCTTTCGAAAAGACAGATGTGCGTGCCTGGGTATGAACCCGAGACCTCTGACTTTGTAGTCCAACGGTCTAACCGCTAGGCTTTCACTGCTTTTTAAAGAATCATTTATATCTATCGAAATTAATGATGTAAAAGTTTAAAATGACTGCCTCGTTGGTCTAGTGGCAAAACACATCTTAGTGATGACGAGGTCCTGGGTTCAAATCCTAAGTCGAAAGACACACACAACGAAAATCTTTCCAGTATGAGTCTGGAGTCTGGAATTGTGCCCGGTATATGGCAATAGGCTCGCACCCTATTACGTGGGACCTAACATCGTCGGCGAAAAGTGGGTGTACTCAGTACACCTCTGCCATCCCCGCTCGGGGAATATAGGCGTGACGGTGTTGAATTTTATTTATTTCAAATAACATCCAACGTCGGTCCACGTTTCATGTGACACATTAAGGAAAATTACATTGGATAAATAGTAATAATATATATTTTTTTGAATATCACCACGGCAATACAGTACTGCACATGCAGCGCTCCATAAGCGCTATAGCAAATGGCTTTAACCGCATTGAAATTAGTTAAGGCATTAAGAAGAAAATGGGTTTTTGGCGGGAAGTCGAAGACTGATGTTGTCAATTTGTTTTAATTTCCAAAACTTGTGTTATTTCGACCAATAATGTGTAATGTTGGTGGAATATTAACCATTATGTGTTCTTATATGTGCATGAGTGATGGTGATTGTAACAAAGTGATAAAACGTGCCTTTTCGACTTCCCTCAAAACGGCCGTCGCAATTGGTATGTAAAGTATCCTCCGCTTTACTATCCAGGGTGGGGTACTTCATTAATTCCATTATCATCAAATTCATCGGGGAGTCGAATTAATTTAAACAAACACGATTATATATCTCACTGGACACTGGCAAAATACACTTATAATTAGTGTGAAGTCATAACTTGAAGAAGAAAAAGGAGAAAATGACATAAGAGTACCTACTATTTTAAGGTACCTGAAACAATCACGGTACATACACCTATATACCTTAAACATAATGCTTAGTTTATGCAGTGTAAGCTGAGTGATTAAACTAAGTTATACTGCAATCTTGTACAGAATCAGATGACAGTTAAGCTCGCATGGCAATGTCCGATGGACTTGCATTATTGACGTTCAAACAAAGAGTTACCGACGACCCCAACTCTCACCGCATACTCCGTAGTCTGACCCTGGCAGTATTAAGGATATATTGAAAACATTCCAGCTTACTTCCTGTTTGAACTCTGTACTCTGCAGGGTAGCCGCAAGGGATCTGGCGCGATGATATAAGATAGACGGTCGTAAGTATGTCTTTATTTCAGTCAGTAAAATTGAACCGTTATATGATTCCTTTTTCTGAATTGAAATGTATGTCAAATATTAAGGTAAAAGTCTATGGTCCCCAGTGCTGTTTGTAAAATTGAAGCTCCTTGCCACTAGAATAATAATTTAATAACTATTGGCGCAAAAATGAGAAAAGTATATCAGAATGAAATGTTTCAAATTCAAATGAAATATATTTTTTGTTATTATAACTTATCGCACCTCCGCTGAAATAGCGTCATAACTCAAAATCGTATATTTTGTGTTTGAATATTAGGGTCCTCACTAAAAAACTAATTTTTACAAACGGTTTTTTAATTTCTATAAAATGGCATATTATACTCTCCGCCGCTTCGTTTTGAGGTGATTTTGCGTGTTTCCGCAACTTGCAGGTGGCTTAAGTAACTTGAAATGATAAAAAAATAATCAATTTTGAGTTGTGACACTATTTGAGCAGAGGTGCGATATATTATACACTAGCAGTTTCCCGCGACTTCGTACCCGAACAGCGCCACCTACCGAATCTTATCTTATATAGCCTATGTTACTTCTGGATAAGGTAGCTTTCTAACGGTGAAAGAATTTTTGAAATCGGTCCAGAAGTTTTTGAGTTTATTCGTTACAAACATACAAAAATACAAATCTATCCTCTTTATAATATTAGTATAGATATACTCGTAGATAGAGAAATGGACACCTGACGACGTTGATTTATATTTACATGTGCACATGTTAACTAATCTACTGGTGAATTAATACATCAGATCGAGAACAATTGTCATAAAAATACAATAAAATGTAAACAGGTCTAAATGGAAATTGTAATTTTATCCTTGCCTATCATTCTCCCAATGTTATGGGTCGTAACAGGCGTGGGTGATGCTTTTATTTAGTGGATTGCTGTCAAGGTTTGGATAATAACAACGGCGTACTAAATAATCTATTCCTTAGGCTGGGTTTTGTATTCATAAGGGTATAAGTCCTTGTTATCTTCTGCATGCATCATTCATTTCTAGGTACGTACGAGACTGACTTTCAAATAAAGGCTGCGGCATATTTATAAAGTTTTTCCTGTGGATCTTAAACATTTTTTAATGTTAAATGAAGCCCTGTGGATTATAGAAAAGAATAGAATTGAAAGATTAAAGAAGAAAGTATATGTTATAATATGAGAAGACTATCAAAATTTAAAGTAAAGGGTTAATAAAAGTGAAGAGTTTTGTTATATTCTTTGTTTTATAAGATGCGGTACTTTGACTGACTGATAGGGGCTAAGACTGTTGTCTCTATGTAAATTAATTTTCAAGTGCCTAGCACTCAAAAATTAAGTGTTTGCGACCCATATCCACGTGGTATAAGATTTATTTATGTCAAGGCCATAATTTTGAAGTGCCTAGGGGTTTTAGATATTTTGGCTTTTGAATATAAATTTATAAAGAACCTTATCAAATCTAAGCCTAACCCCTTAGTGAGGCTTACGAGTCTAAATTCAAACTCTAATTATTTATTTTTTATAAACCCTGCGGGGGTGGGTACTTATACTTACAAATTGCAATTGTCATTTACAATTTTTTTCAACGTACTAATCTACCACCGCTTCGGAACACGGCCTCCACCGAGAAGATCTTGGCAAAACTTAGCGAACTGTGTTATATTTAATACCCATGTTTACCAAATAAATGATTGACTGCTTAGAGATCCGGCGAGAAACTCAGCGGGCTTGTCCTTTTTGTCTAATTCTTAATTAATTTTTTTCCATAATTTTCTGTATATTTTTTTTTTTTAACCTAGCCCCTCACTAGTATTTAATTCTGTGTCGTGGGTGCGTCTACAAACATGAAAATTTACATACACAAATACCCAGACCAGAACAAATAATTGTGGATCACACAAAGATTTGTCCCGTGCGGGAATCGATCCCGCGACTTTTAGACACAGTGGGCGGAGCGACTTAAGCTCTTAACCACTGCGCTAAATCGTCCGTCATACATGTTTTACTCAACAAAGAAGTTTACTGTATTATAAATATCTTGTCTCGTGATACATGCTAGCACATCCGTTTTAGCTCTCAATAACTCTCTATCCATATCAGTGTGATTGTTTTTTAATAAAGAATAATATTAATTCCAATTAGCTACATAACCGGACAATTGCATTGAATTCACATTACGAAGTTATGGAATAAACCATTAGCTCACTTGTGTCCGTAGTCATTGCGGCGAGTAATATTTTAACAACAAAGACAAACGCAATTTTTTTCTTGTTTCCTCGTTTCACAATGCTGTTAGTGAAACTTACACGAGTTTATAATTATGTAATTAATATCTGTTCGGTGAGATTTTTTTAACTAAATCAACATGTCTAAATTCTCCAAGCGGGTGTGGCAGGCGTGCACTGGGTACACCCACATTTAGCCCACGATGTAAAGTGTAATGGGAGGCGAAGCTATCGCCGTAACACCGGGCACAATTTCAAACTCTGTACTTAAGTGTTTCAAGTATTTTTCAACGGAAAAACCTCAATACCATTGCCCGAGCATTCGAACCCAGAAACCACTAGACTAACGGGGTAATCATACCGCTTTGTAGTTTGTATAAGTACAAGGCTTTTAGTTAGGGTCTTAGAATAAATATATTTGTTTCAAGGAAAGGCTATGTGTGGCCTTTCCTAAATTATATCTTCCTCAAGGATGCTGCTTGCCTAGTAGCTTCCGCTACGGAGAACCTTTTTATGCCACCCACGCCATCATTTCCACAGTCAATTAGTTTAATTCAAAAACATAATATTCATTTAATACCAGTAATAGGATATTTTATAAGATTATGTATTATGTAACTTATAAAGTTTTTGCCATTATTACTATGTTTTTATATAGGATATTATAAAAAAAAACGTGGATCTCGTGTAAAGCTGATTATTGCGTATCTTATCTACACAATACACTTAAATGTATATAGAATGTAATGAATTCCACCTAACCCCGTTAAACTGTCATGTCAAATAAAATTGTTCACTATTATCTTTTTGATGCTTACTGACAAAATTTTAATAATGGCAAGTTTCAGTTCAAGCACAGGGAGTCTGTACTCTCTGCCTACCCCGCAAGGGATCTAGCGTAATGATATAGATAAGTTTAACATTTTAATAAAATTGTTTGTCTCCGTAACCGGCGAGCGTGTATGAGACGAACTATGAGAGTCGAGGAAGCCAGAGAGGTATGTAAGGAAAGAACCTGTTGGAACTCTGTACTCTCTGCCTACCCCGCAAGGGATCTGGCGTGAGGTTATAGATAGATAGATAGATAGATAAAATTGTTTGTCTGCCAACTCGCCCTCTTTATCGGTACGTGACCTACGATAATTTACTCGTATGACGTTTTCGGTTTTATGCTCTCCTGGTACAAAAAGTCAGCGGCGTCCATTGTCCTTATTTTTTTGTGCTTGTTCAATAGGCCACCACCGCAGATTCCTTCTCCGCCGTCGGTTGGCAGTAACGGCAGTGGAAGTGGCAGTAGTAACAGCTGCAGTGGGAGCAGTGGTAACGGCAGTGCCCCAAGAGCGGGAATCCGCGAGGTCCACAATAAGTTAGAGAAGAACCGGCGAGCACACCTGAAAGAATGCTTTGAACTGCTGAAGAGACAGTTGCCAGCTACGCCTGATGATAAGAAGACTTCCAACTTGTCTATATTGGGTTCAGCTATAAGATATATCCAGGTCAGTATTGAAATTGTAACTTTCTTTTCTCGGCCCTTTTTCCACTGACAGGTACCCAATGACCATATTTTTTATGGCATTAACTTTTTACACAGGTTTACATAAAAGCGGAACCATCCCATCGTCCCATCTCATAAGTTATTCGTATTTATTAACTCACACGACTCAAATACGTACTAAAATATCAGTCGTAATGGCTTGGTTTAATTTTATTCCATAAATATATACCTCATGAATCTGGTAATAGAGGTCCTTGAATTTAGTTGTATTAGCCATTCCATTGTTCCATGATCTATTACTGTTAACGTAATAATCTGTATTATTTGAGTTAACAGTATTACCCAGAGTTGGAAAGTAATAATAATATGGATTCTTTGTTACTATTTCCAAATAGTAAATAATAATTTATAAGTATTACTTATACCGATGTCTTTAACAAACTACTCTATAGAAGGTCATTGCCGATGTTATACCTGTCCTCTAATTGCACTTCATTGAAAATAAAAGAGGTTGAACTTAATCTACTGTATTTTATCAATTAATTTATTTTAGGACTGGGGTTAAGGCGGGAAGTTGAAGAGTGATGTTGTAAATTTGTTTTGATTTCCAAAACTTGTGTTATTTCGAATTGTAATGTGAAATATTCGTGGAATATTAACCATTATGTATTCTTATATGTGCACGAGTAAAGGTAATTGTAACAAAGTGATAACACGTGCCTTTTCGATTTCTCTCAAAGCGGCCGTCGCAATTAGTATGTAAAGTATCCATCGCTTTACTATCCAGGGGCACTTCATCGATTTCATAATCATCTTTGTCATCAAGTTCATCGGGGAGTTGAATTAATTTAGAAATGAATATTCGTAATACTTGACATTGGCAAAATACGCGTCGTCGCGATGCCATGAACTTAAAAAAAATAAAATTAAACAAGGTTATATGTATATTTGTTGTATTAAAAAAGGTTAGAAATGCAAAGTATACGATAAAAGTGGGGCACGGTTACTGACACAGTTTCAACATGAAACGTCAAATAGTGTTTTATCAGGATATATCTAGCTTATACCGCCTCGATCTAGTTTCACGTGTAGGTACTGTACGCGGCGATGCATATATGCGTCGCGTAAGTTATGCTATGCATCCCCTTGATTCATAATCGTCGTTCTTATACTCGGTTTACACACTGCTACTACCGCCACTTTCCGCCGACAGCGACGACTGTTCACATGCTGTTCACATACTCACTTCGTACTTCAAGTACCGCTCTGTGTTTCTCTTATGTTTGTAAAAACTCCCGACATCAGATTTTCTTTGCACCGAAATTATATTGTTTGCATAAAAATATGCCCAAGGCAATTATCAAAATAATTTTTCCATGGCTTTTCTAATGCGCCACCCTCACATTTTTTTTGTATTTTATATATATCTTTAGATTTTAATCCTTAAGTTTTTCCACAACTATTTTTCCCCATAATTCCAAGAAGATTTCTAAATCGGCCACACTGAGTGAGCGCGGGCTGTCAGTCTTGACTCACGCTCAAAAACCGCCAATAAAAGGAGCCCCGGACAGTGATAGTGGGGAAAGGGAAGTAGAGCGCAAGTGGCGCGTTTATACAACTATCCTTCCCTCACTTCACGTGGATGTGGGCAGTGTGTAAATTGGGACGTGTTTTTCTACCATTGTAACCAGGATTCCATTAGATAGCAGAGATGTCGTAAATGCTAGACTTACATATGTCTGTGGATCATTAGTTGTCAATCGATACACTATTCCCATTGCAGCCGAAATGTCATGATCTCCATTGATTTCTTTGCTAGATGATTAAGTTTTTAGTGCATATTCGTACCATATAGTTGGTTACTTAAAATATATTATTTGAATAAAAAAAAACCATTAATGGTCAGGAGCCCCCTATTATATGGGAGCTAACATAGTCGGCGAAAAGTGGGTGCACACAGTACACCTCTGCCACCCCCGCTTCGGGAGTATAGGCGTGATGATATTCATTTTTTACTTACATATTATATACATTATATAAAACACCTAATGGCAATTCTTTGCTTACTTATATACAATTAGAGTGTACCTACCTAGTAACAGTTTTCATTTAACTAAACTCATTGTTTTCGTTGGCGGAAGGAAACGGAATATTTTATTGAATAAAGTAATTGTTTTTGCGTCTCGAATTCATAATCATCTAGGGCTTCAGAACAAACTTTCTTCGAATTTCTTTTAAAAAACTCTCTCCTTTCAATGGATAAATTTTTCCATTCGCTTGCTATGAATAACAAAAAGTAATGAATGACATTATATTATATTTTTTTAATCAAATTTCTTCATTAAGTATAAATTACTTATGGAGAAACTTAAGCTACTTAAATGGCGTCTAGTTAAATACCAATTGCCATTATGTTAGCCTAGTTCTTGCTTTATCCTTTTTTTTCGTGGCAATTGCGTTTATATTATGCCATTGTACAAAGTTTACGAATATTCATTTCTAAATGAATTCAACTCCCCGATGAACTTGATGACGACGATGAATATGAAATTGATGAAGTGGATGGTAAAGCGATGGATACTTTACATACCAATTGCGACGGCCGTTTTGAAATCGAAAAGGCACGTTTTATCATTTTACAATTACCTTCACTAATGCACATATAAGAATACATAATGGTTAATATTCCACCAACATTACACATTTTTATTCGAAATAACAAAAGTTTTGGAAATTAAAACAAATTGACGACATCACCCTTCGATTTGCCGCCAAAAAAAAGAAACTACATTATTTATCTACACATATAGGTAACACATTTTATTAAAAAAACAACCCGACCGGCTACAATATAAATACAGTTTGAAATATTTGTTACTATTTTATGATACCCTGGTACATTGTCTACAGGTGCTTCGACGTAAGGAACGCGATTGTGAGCACGAAATGGAACGGCTGGCCCGCGAGAAGATCGCAGCACAACAGCGGCTCTCCGCCTTGAAAAGAGAGATTTCGGTGCGGGCAACCGTACGACCTCGAAGTATCGGTACGTTAACCTCCTTTTGGGTTATGCGCTCCTAGTATATTTGGTCGATATTATTTAATATTTATTTTGTCTTTTGTGATTCTGATTTTTATAGATATTTAATAACAACTTGATAAATGAAATCCTGCTTTGTAGCACGTGGTTCTTTCGCGAGTTAGAGCCATTAAAAAGCCGACGGATGACGTAGCGAACGAACGTTCGTTTGATTTTTTTTATAAGAACATTATGTAGGTAGATTAGAAGAGGAGTTTTACACATGGATTTTGTTATATTTAATTGAACATGCATGTTACTTATTAATGTTAAAAATGTGAAATTAAAAATAATAACTTAAATTTGAATAAGTAAAAAAAAACTTGGTAATTGAATATCATTAAAGTTGAATTAAAGTTTAATCTGACATTAATTTATAGTAAAATTATTTGATTGCTAGACTAAAATACCCACTTAAACAAAAACCTATTGTAGACACACGCTGATAATATAATCCGAATTTCAGATGCCGCCACTGAAGACAAAGATAGGGAAGATATTGTAAATGGACAAGTTCTAGGATTACCTGTCAGTGTAAGTTTAAACAAAACAATTGAAAATTTCTGATTCTTATTAGGATAAAGTTCAAAATAGTATAGATCTATAATCTATATATTAATACGTGAATCAAAAACTTTGTACACATTTTTACGAAAATTGCGCGGACGGAGGAGTATGAAATTTCCCACACTTATAGTTTATATAGAGAAGGAGTGCAGAATGCTAATATGTTTTTTAAATTATGCACAAAACATAAATTAAATCAATGAAAAAAACATTACACACACTACCATGTATTTGACGCAATATACGTCAAATTGATGTTTGTCTTTAGTATTATTTGTCTATAGTCTTACTGAATGTCAAACATAACCAGCAAACGATGAAAGAGTAGGTCGAATATGGGCGACCACTAGTATTTTTAAATGCACAACATCCATATGACATCTTTAAATGTTGAAAGACCTAATTACTATTACTGATTATATACCTTATAATATTGAATGTGTTTGTGTTTGTTAAACGAGGCATTGATTCCATTTAATCCAATTACAGATATCGGCATCGCCGCCCCGTTCCATAGTGCGCATGGAGACCTCTCCTCCCCGCACTCTCAACCTAAGCACCAAGCTGCGTACTCTGCCTATACAAATCACACCCACCACCTCACAGGTATGATCGCCTGGTACTACGTTAGAAATTAGAGCTGACCTAATCTCCTTGGATTAGGATCGTTATGGAAGCTGTGAGGAATTAACACGTGTTTGAAGGCTTACAATATGTTTGTTATTAAAATTATGGTTATCTCTAATTTTCAGGTTATGAGGACGTCTTATGGCACAAGACCCAACACACTCACTCTTACTACGCTTGCGCCGGCAGACCATGCAACGCAAGTAAGTACCTTTATTTCGAATATAATTATTTATACATAAAATAATCAAAGGTTTTCGGGTTGGGTGTCCTGCATAATATGCAAATGAAATAATAATTCCATTTAACAATCTATTTACAGTGTTTTCATCTCTTTCTGAGGCGTTCGCGTTAACAATTTGTATAATAAATAACTATTTACTTTTATTATTGAATAATTATTTATTTTTTTTTGTTTTATAGAAAACGTAGTCCCACACTAGGATTTATTTCTGTGTCGTGGGTGCGTTTACAAACATGAAAATTCACAAATACAAATACCCAGACCGGAACAAATAATTGTGGGTCACACAAAGATTTGTCCCGTGCGGGAATCGAACCCGCGACTATTGGACACAGTGGGCGGAGCAGCTCAAGCTCTTAACCACTGCGCTAAATCGTCCGTCATGTAGATAGTCTATCTAATGTAAGCAGAAAGTGATTATTTCACATTTTCATAAGCTGGCAATACTGCAGTAAATGACGCTTATCTCGTTGTATTCCGGTGAACTGGTTTTGATACACGCTATACTTATTTAACACTATACTTTTCAAAAATATCTACGATTTATTTTTAATACCTTCAAATGTGAAATCTTATTAAATGATTTTTTGGTGTATTGATAGTTCCAGTTTAAATACGATGTTTTCTGGTACGGAGGTTCCCATAGCAGATAACTATGACTTATGAACCTTTGACACGAAATGATGAAACCTGATTCTGATTCTGAATGTAATATGTTAGGATGCTATAATTCCTATGTAAAACTTCCTTCTTACTTCTGCTCCTTAGTCCTCCTCTTTAGTCATAATAATATAATATCAGCCTATACTGCCCACTGCTGGGCAAAGGCCTTCTCTCACAAATCGAGGTGAGAGAGATTAGGTCATAGTGTGGATTGGTGGAGGCAGGTTTGAGGCCACCTGCTGTTGGAACTTATCAAGCCGCCTTTAAGGCTTCCAACTCGGCTTAACGACTACCACATTAAGTGGTAACCGGGACCAACGGCTTAACGTGCCTTCCGAAGCACGGAGACGCTCGAATATGAAAATGCCGCAAACGGTCACCCATCTCAGGCCGACCGAGTCGAACGCTGCTTAACCTTGGTGATCGGTAAGAACACCGCGGTCGCACAGCGCTACGAGCGCCTCTTTAGTCATAGAAGTATTTAAATATCAAATTCTTTTATTCCCAGTTCATCCGGGGTTGCACGACCTCGAACATTAACACTTTACATTACTAAGGCCAAGGTCGAATATGAAGAAAATGCCACGTGTCGGCAATTTTAATAATTATTTAATCATTTTATGTATAGGTACTCCTATTGAAGTAAATCAGACACATATTTTAAACACTGGCGCATAAGATTTCTTGCATTTTTCTGACAGTTTTTTTTACGTAATCCAAAGAAGGAATAAATCCAAGCGAGAGGCGCTTGGATTTATTCCTGTGTCGTGGGTGCGTTTACAAACATGAAAATTCACACACACAAATACCCAGACCGGAACAAATAATTGTGGGTCACACAAAGATTTGTCCCGTGCGGGAATCGAACCCGCGACTATTAGACACAGTGAGCGGAGCGGCTTAAGCTCCTAACCACTGCGCTAAATCGTCCGTCGAAGTCGTTTATATGAAATTTATATGGAAATGGACATTTATGTTGCGTGGATGATATGATCAACACGTGGATATAGTCTCCTAGCTTTTGCCTGTGACTTCGTCCGCATTGATTTCAGACAGGAACCTTATATTTTTCCGGCATAAAAAGTCCTATATGTTAATCTAGAAACTGTATGTGTACCAAATTTCATCTAAATTTCTTCAGCCGTTTTTGCGTGATTCAGTAACAAACATCCAAACATAAAAGCTTTTACATTTATAATATTAGTAGGATATAAATTAATATTAGCATAGATTAATTAGTTATCTCTTAAGGGCATCGTGACAAAAATATCTGCGGAGTTCAAAATTTCGCAATAAAAAAACAGCTGTTCCATACATTTTGTCGAGTGTCAATAAAATGTTTCTATGAAACGGCTAATTTTCTCGCTAAAATTAAAAAAAAAACTTCAGAATAAACTTTTTTCTCAAGGTTTACAGAAGTTTCCCTCAACAAGTTATTAATTAAACCAACCCTCTAGATAGGGGTGTGAATTAAACTACTAGTTTTCTTGAAATAAAACTATTTTTTCGGATTTTATCGCGGTTTATTTTTGATTTTTAAGTTCCCGACGTTTCGAGTGCTTTGCAGCATCCATGGTTCTTCCCGTTACCATGGGTGCTGCTGTAATATTTGCGTAAATCTAAGAACTCAGTACTAGTTTTCTTCTTTCAGAATGGGCAACCGGTGGAGAACGGTGTGACGAACACCATAAGCACCACTTTGGTTCATCCAGCACAAATACATCTGCCCATCTCGCAAGTGAGTCGTTTTAGTTTCATTGCCGTAATCGAAGTATCATCATGTGATACATATCATAGGTCTCGGGTTCAATCCCAGGCACGCACCTCTATCTTTTCGAAAGCATGTGCGTATTAAAAATTAATTATCACTTGCTTTAACGGTGAAGGCAAACATCGTGAGGAAAACCTGCATGCCTGACAGTTTCTCGAAGGTGTGTGAAGTTCGCCAACCCGCACTGGGCCAGCGTGGTGGACTATGCCCTAAACCCTCTTAGTTGAGAGGAGGCCCGTGCCCAACGGTGGGACAGTTTCTTAACAGGGCTAATATTATAATCGAAGTATCTACTGAACTATATTACTATTTTATATACTTCTTAGGCCCACTTTGACGAACCTGTGTTAGCGTTACCTATTGACTAACTCGAGGGTAAAACGTTAATAGAAGGCGATTTAACGTTATAACCTACAGTTAGTCAATAGGTAACGCTAACACTGGTTGGTGCAAGTGGGCCAAATAAATTGTAAATAGGCTCGCCCCCTACATTGGTGACATGAAGGTGTATATAGTACGGCTCTGCCACCCCTGCTTGGGGAATATAAGCGTACGCTGACAACATACATGATTACTAGGTTTTGCGCGTGACATCGTCCGCGTTGAATTTAGTTAGAAACCTTACATTTTTCCGGGATTAAAAGTATGCTATGTGTTAATCCAGGTAATAAACTATCTGTGTTTCAGATTTTATCCAAATCCAGTCAGCCGTTTTTGTGTGATTGTGTAACAAACATCCAAACATCTTAACATACAAACTTTCACATCCTACTAATTATAAATGTGAAAGTTTGTATGTTTCGATGTTTGTGACTCACTCATGTCTATCTATCTCTATCTATCTATATCATCACGCCAGATCCCTTACGGGGTAGGCAGAGAGTACAGAGTTCCAACAGGTTCTTTCCTTACAAACCTCTCTGGCTTGCTCGACCCTCATAGTTCGTCTCATACACGCTCGCCGGTTACGGAGACTCTTGACTTTTCCATCAGATAAGACTCGGTTTATTTGGTCGTGGTAAGATAGTCTAGGTCTTCCCCGGTACCTGCATCCTTCCACTTTCACATTGTATATCAGTTTTGTCATTCTTACTTCGGACATTCTTTCTATATGCCCGAACCAACGGAGCATACCCTTTCTCATCTTTACACCGATACTATCTTTCATGCCTATTCGCTTTCTTACTACGCTGTTGCGAATACGTTCGGTCAGCTTCACTCCGCAAATCTTCCGCAGAGCTCGCATTTCTACCGCATATATCCTACTTTCATTCTCCTTCTTACATACCCAGCTCTCGCTGCCATATAACAGCGTTGGGACAAGCACTCCATTATGTATGGCCGGCTGCGCCTTTCGGCTTAAGTGCCGGCTCCCAAGTAGCTTTCCCATCGCGCCATTCACTCGGTTCCCTGCACTCACTCTTCTCTCTATGTCAGCGGTGTATTTACCGTCCTTACTGAATGCGCATCCAAGATATAAAAACTCATTCACTTGCTCCAGCACATCGTTACCAACCACAATCCTTGCATTCGTTCTGGTTTCTTCCCGTTCAAAAACCATAATTTTGGTTGTACCTGAACTCACTCATGTAAAAACGGCAGAATGGATTTGGATAAAATTTGACATACAGGTAGTCTATTACCTGAATTAATATAGTATAGGATACTTTTTATCCTGGAAAAATGTTAGGTCCCTGTCTTAATTAGTCGCGGGCAGCAACTAGTGTATAATATTAGTAGGATGTTTTCATTCTGACGGTAGATACAATGTTCTAAGAGTGACTAAGTACTTCGGGGACAGGGCACTAAAAACCGCATTCTATGAATTTTGAATAGTCTGTGGGCCATAGTTATGGCCATATGGGGCGAGTAGACTGATATAAAAGTTTTTAAAAGTGAACTAAAGCTGCTGAGTTAGTATGACCATGACATCAAGCTTGTAGTTTCAACTGACTCCGCTGTCAAACTGGTTGCACAGTTTTGTGGGGCTATGATTTAACATTGTGCATTATGTTATTTTCCTAAATAAATAATTAGTTGCATATTGTTAGAGAGGGTTTATTTAATAGTAGGTGGTCCTTATTCTGCGAGACTGTGATGTCCCCGAAGGAGGAGGCCGAGCGGGATCGGGAGAGGGCCGATCCTGTTTGACGAAGACGACGGCGCCGGGGCGGAGGCACAGTCTGAACAGGCCGCAAGCCCAATAGCCCGGGGCTTAAGAATACGGTCTAACTCGCGTCCCCTGCCGTAATATCTGGCGGGGGACCCCCCCCCCCCCCCCCCGCAACAACATCAGCAGGGGGGCCTTCGGGGTCGTCGCGGACGCAAGGGGCAGGGGCCCTGAGCGTTCTTCACGAGCGACCTCGAGGAGGACGACAGCGTGGTGTGGCCCACGTCGCCGTGAGCACCACCGCGTCGGTGCAGGGGGGAGCGTGTCATCAAGTCTCCCCCCGATGGCGGGCTCTTCGGAGCGCGGCACAAGTGGGGCATCGGTGCTTTCAATACGGAGATCCCGGAGCCCCTTCAAAGTGCTGATGTCGGCCACCCTGGGGTTTTTCGTCGGTAGGAATCCGACACGCCCCGCGAGCTTCCCCCGAGGTTCGCGGAAGTCCTATGCAGGATTTTCCCCAGGAAAAAAATAGTTGGTGGTACCTGTTGTTTTTCTTTTTGACCTAATGCTATTTTGTAGATCCACTGCTTTCTCTCTGAGGTATCAGGGTTTTATAAATAGACAACATTTACTGACGCAGGTTGTCAGCAGCGGCGGGCTAGTGGTGGGGCCTGCGGCGCTGCAGCTGCTGTCGACTAGCGGCGGTCTGCGGGTGCTTCAGGCTCCCGTACATACTAACGGTGAGTTATGATGTCCTGGTGAGAGTTCTTGAGGGTGAAAAAGGTCTATTGATATTTAAAGTCCCTAAACACGCTGATAAAATGACATATAAGTAACATAAGATAAATGTTTTTTTGGCGAGAAGTCAAAGAGTGTGTTGTCAATTTGTTTTAATTTCCAAAACTTGTGTTATTTCGAATTATAATGTGTAATGTTGGTGGAATATTAACCATTATGTATTTTTATATGGCCTCGAGTGAAGGTAATTGTAACAAAGTGATAAAACGTGCCTTTCGATTTCTCTCAAAACGGCCGTTGCATTGGTATGTAAAGTATCCATCCCTTTACTATCCAGGGGCACTTATAACATAATCATCTTTGTCATAAAGTTCATCGGGGAGTTGAATTAATTTAGAATTGAATATTCGTAATACTTGACATTGGCGAAATACGCGTCGTCGTTATGCCATAAACATAAAAAAAAAAACTGACAAAAACAAATCTCCACAGTTACTTTGAACAATGGCATAATGTAAACGCAATTGCCAAAAAAAAAACTAACGGCTGATTTCAATATTTCTCTTAAAGATAGCCCACTGCGGATAGAATTTGGACATATTTTTGGTATGAAAAATCTGTCAAAACTCTACTAACCGTAAGAAAATCCTTGTTGAATATGGAAACCGACCAATAATCAATTTACATAAGTTATCGCTATATACATATAATTTGGATTGGTTTTATTGAAAGTAAATAATCTAAATACCTTTTTTAGTTATTTTTTAATACGCTTTTGAAAAGGCAGAGGTGCGTGCGTGGGTTTGAACCCGAGATCTCTGACTTTGCAGTCCAACGGTCTAACCATTAGGCTATCAAAATTAACTATCACTTGATTTAATGGTAAAGGAAAAACATCGTAAATAAACCTGCATGCCTGAGAGTTTCTCGAAGGTGTGTGAAGTTCTCCAACCCGCACTGGGCCAGCGTGGTGGACTATGGCCTAAACCCTCTCAGTCTGAGAGGAGGCCCGTGCCCAACAGTGAAACAGTTTCTTAACAGGGCTCATATTATTATTATAATCTAAATAAATTTATTTTGGAAATAAATGACGAATCTACACCATATTTTTCAAGTAATACATCTTCTGAATAAAAACGATATCGTTTTTAAACCTGTCGACCATTAAAATTAAATTATGTTAAGTTTCTATAATCGGCAAAAAATATTTTGTGATACATCTCAATTTAAAAAGTGTCACATCATGACAAATGTCAAAGTAAACGTCAATTTACCCTGTCGATATTTGAATACGCCTATAATTCGGTGACGTTGTCGACTGGCTGCATTGCTGGTTCATAATATTCACTTTAAATTTGAACAATGGACGAGGACGACCATTTATCGACTGGGAGAGTGGCAGCAACGCAATTACGACGATTTAGCGCAGTGGTTAAGAGCTTAAGCCGCTCCGCCTACTGTGTCTTATAGTCGCGGGTTCGATTCCCGCACGGGACAAATCTTTGTGTGATCCACAATTATTTGTTCCGGTCTGGGTATTTGTGTATGTTAATTTTCATGTTTGTAAACGCACCCACGACTCACATCGAACCCGCGACTATTAGACACAGTGGGCGGAGCGGCTTAACCACTGCACTAAATCGTCCGTAATATATATATATATATATATATATATATATATATATATATATATATATATATATATAACAAATATTATCATTTTAAAAAACAACACTATGGTATAAAAAACTGGTTTATAAGAGCTTTGCTGCAATTATTCACATTTTTTAAGTCTATCGACTCGACGATTCTATCGACTAATTTATTACTACTACGGCTACGGTTTGTTTAAAGAAGAATGAAGATAGGTTCCAACAACAGGCGGCGTAACATCGTCGGCGATACGTGGGTGTACTCAGTACACCTCTGCCACCCCCGCTTGGGGAATATAGGCGTGACGGTGTTTTCTTTTTTTTTAACAGGGGGCCACAGATACGCCACCACCAATCCGCACTGAGTCCGCGAGGCATCCCTTATATCACGATTTAAGACGGGGCTACCCAGTCTACCCTACCCTAGCAGTAGTACAGTACCTGTGATCCATATTCATCATCACTATGAGGACCTTCGAGGAACTTAGGCATGCAGGTTTCCTCACGATGTTTTCCTTTACCATTTGAACCCGAGACCTCTGACTTTGCAGTCCAATGGTCTAACCACTTGGCTATCACTGCGTGTGTGTGTGTGTGTGTGTGCGTGCGTGCGTGCGTGCGTGCGTGCGTGCGTGCGTGCGTGCGTGCGTGCGTGCGTGCGTGCGCGCGTGCGCGTGCGTGTGTGGGTGTGTGTGTGTGTTTGAGTGATATACGCTGTTGGCCGTGAGGCCTTTACAGCTTCACCGGACTTAAGGGCGAGCGTGCAACCACTACGCTCGAGCCAGAAGGGCAAGGGGCGACATGCTCGAGGGCGCTTCAAGGAGGAACGGCCTCGGTTTGGACAGTCGCTACGGGGGGAGGGGGTGTAATTAGTGCATCGGTCGGTGGGCTAGGGGATCTACGACTTCGTCGTCCGTCTCCGGAGCGGAAAGAAGCGATGTCAAAACATCGGGGGGATCGGTGAGAACACGGCGCGGCCGGCGGTAGCGGCAGGGGTCGGATTCGTAGTCGGCGGCGGCTACGATTAGTGGATTCGCATGGGAAGATGCGTTCGCAAAGTGTCGAGTTGTCGCCTTATTAATATAGGCGCAAATAGATTCGAGACCGAGATCGGAGTGGAGGTCGATATTTCGTACGAACCACGGGGCTCCTACGGTTTTGCGGAGGAAGCGGGACTGAACCGCTTGAAGTCTATCGATGTGAGAGTGGGTTGCATGCCCGAACACCTCACATGCGTACGTCATGATGGGGCTATCACTGCTTCGTCCAATGGTCTAACCACTAGGCTATCATTGCTTCGATGCTATGGTATCCCACAATTTGCTGGCCACCTTCACGATTTCATCGCTCCCTCTGGCTGATCTGCCTTTGTTTCTTCGTTGATTGATATTATAGGTACATTGTCTTGTTTCAGGTGTAACTACAGGGGATAACAATAGGATAACTAAGGAGAACGGAATTGTATCACCAACGCCGGTTACAACTGCGGGTATGTACAATTTTTGATTGACTTTATATGAAACTAGTTTCCTATAAAAGCTTGTTTTCAATTAGATGTTTTATATTATGACTGGTTTCTACCCCCTTAGCGTGGACTTTAGACAGGAGCCTAACATTTTAAAGTATGAAAAGTATCCTATGCGTTAATCCAGGTAATAAATTATCTTTGAAATCGGTCCAGCAGTTTTTGAGTTTATTCGTTACAAACATACAAAAATACAAATCTTTCCTCTTTGATACTAGTGTTGACTAGAAAATAATGCAGTGCAGTTTAAATTATAATTTTTTTATAGTACGTGTGTCACAGTGGTACGAAAGTTTAGGTCTTTCGCCACGAAACTGAATATCTGGTTCGTTTCTAATTTCGTCAATTTTGTAGTGTTCTCTCGTTTACATTCACACACACATTTACATAGACTAGTGGGCGCCCATAGGTCGATATTCGACCTACTCTTTCATCGTTTGCTGGTTATGTTTGACATTCAGTAAGACTATAGACAAATAATATTAAAGACAAACATCAATTTGACGTGTATTGTGTCAAATAGTGTGTGTAATGTTTTTTTCATTGATTTAATGAATGTGTTATGCATAATTTAAAAAAAAATATTAGCAATCTGCACTCCTTCTCTATATAAACTATAAGTGTGGGAAATTTCATACTCCTCCGTCCGCGCAATTTTCGTAAAAATGTGTACAAATTTTTGCTTCACGTATTAATATATTGATTATCGTACCAGTGAGTGAATAGACGAAAAGAAATTTTTATATGGCACATTATGGGTCAATTTATACAGTTACAGACATTTATTTCTCAAAAAGAATACATTTATTTCACTTATAACATAAGAAATACAAGTTCATATTACATATTAAATACAAAAGGACGGTAGGTACTTTTAAATAAATCACAATATTTTTAGTGTTGTGGGTAAGAAGAAAAAGTAAGTGTAGATGTCGTTTCCTACATATATTATGAATATTATGAAAGTTTGTATATTTGAATGTTTGTAACTCATTCACGCTAAAGCGGCTGAACGGATATGAATGAAATTTGCCGCACAAATAGTCTATTACCTAGATTAACACATATTTTTTATTCCGGAAAAATGTAAGGTCCCTGTCTAAAGTAAACGCGGCCGAAGTCGCGGGCAGAAACTAGTATAAAATAAAATAAAGTGGTAATTTAATTATTAATGGGAATTACAAATATATTGACTCTTAAATAGGTGTTTAGATTATAATCGAGAGAAATTCTTTAGGATGTTTCATAGTTTTCTTATACAAGGTGTAACATAATAAACGCAAGACCTCAGACACCCCAATTAGAGAATTGCTTCATTAATTCAAAACGAAAACCAAATTTCCAAATTAAGAGGTTTTTACTCTTTTTTAAGCACTTTTATACCGCAATTAACAATGAAACTTGGACGTGTATGTGTGCGTATTGAGAAATACGTTTTAGGAATGTATTTAGAATCTCCTCCTTGCTATGAATCAAGAATAAATTTAGTTTTTTATAGCGCACTGAGGGAGTAAAAGCAATTATTGCAAATTTAAAAAAATCCATTAAAAATTATTGAAATCAATTCAGTTACCGATTTAGAACAAACTACTTTCAGGTCTTGTTTTTTATTATATTACACCTTGTATAAAGCAAAATATTGAATCTCTTTGATGTCATAAGGTATTTTATTGTACAGTTCTGCTCCTTCGTATGGTATGTTTTATATCCCATAGTTAGTTCGTGGTTGTCTTTAGCAAATGTTTTTTCGTCCATTGATACGTTATTGCGTTAGACTTTCTCGGAGGTGTGTGAAGTTCGCCAACCCGCACTGGGCCAGCGTGGTGGACTATGGCCGCAACCCTCTCAGTTTGAGAGGAGGCCCGTGCCCAAAAGTGGGACAGTTTTTTAGGGCTAATATTATTATTTTATTAGTAATGTTATTTTAGAGTGTTTTGTTGTTGTATATTGTTTCATTAGGAGTTAGATAGTGGTAATGAAATAAAAGTTAAATTTAAATTTATGTGTTACGTTTGTATGTTTAGCGATGTGTATGACTGTTTCACTAAAATAAATCACACCGTCACGCCTATATTCCTCAAGTGGGGTGGCAGAGGTGTACTGAGCACACCCACGTTTCGCCGACGATGTTAGGTCCCATGTAATAAAGGGGCGAGCCTATTGCCATATACCGGGCACAATTCCAGACTCCGGACTCGTACTGGGAAGTTTTACACTTGTCCGACCTAGGATTTGCACCCAGGACCTCGTGATCACAAAGCGATGCGCTTTGCCATTAGACTAACGAGGCAGTCCCATTAGACCAACGAGGCAGTCATAGTAGCAATGTTTACTGAAATAAATTATAATAAATATGTGCACATGTCCACTAATTGGTCCTTGTGGCTACAGAATAGTATAAGTATATAATAATAATAATATCAGCCTATACTGCCCACTGCTGGGCAAAGGCCTTCTCTCACAAATCGAGGTGAGAGAGATTGGGTCATACTCCACCACGCGGACCCAGTGCGGATTGGTGGAGGCAGGTTTGTGGCCACCTGCTGTTGGAACTTATCAAGCCACCTTTAAGGCTTCCAACTCGGCTTAACGACTACCACATTAAGTGGTAACCGGGACCAACGGCTTAACGTGCCTTCCGAAGCACGGAACGCTCGAATATGAAATGCCACAAACGGTCACCCATCTCAGGCCGACCGAGTCGAACGCTGCTTAACCTTGGTGATCGGTAAGAACACCGCGGTCGCACAGCGCTACGAGCGCTGTATAAAATATTGTTATGTATGTGTCATGTTGTAATACATTTTATGATTCGTTCACAACAGCTTACAACCTCGGTAGAGTCAATGTAAAGTAACTGGGTTTACATGTACACGGTGACACACTTGTGTTGTGAGTGATTAGTGGACGGGGTGGCACGAGGGATGTAACGAGCCTTACAATTTTTACTTCTTGGGGGTTTGTTTCCGAATTGCTATTTCTTAGGACAAACTCGACACTGTTATCACTGCATGCATATTTTTTTTGGAAAATAAATCGCTGCGATATATTTACACACAGTTTTTATGTCCCAAATTTCAAGAGACATAACGTGTAATGCCACTTTAATAGTTATTAATGAGAAAAAAGTCACTTTGTGTCCCTCAACAATAATACTCTGTTTCTGTAGACAAGTGGACTTTCTACAGTCGTTATCACGAATAAAACGAAAAAATATCTCGTACATTTTTGACATTTTACAACGATAAGCCACATGGTCGAAACAAAACGTTTGCCCGAGGTTGGCTGATCAGAATAGGCACCTGTTATGATTACCACGAGGCAATCATAGCAGGTGCCCGAATTATTATTATTATGTTAGCCTTGTTAAGAAACTGTTCCACCGTTGGGCAGTTTTAAGCCATAGTTCACCCCGCTGGCCCAGTGCGGCTTGGCGAACTTCACTCACCTTCGAGAAACTCTTAGGCATGCAGGTTTCCTCACAATGTTTTTCCTTCACCGTTAAAGCAAGTAACAGTTAAATTTTAATACGTACATGTTTTCCTAAAGACATAGGTGCGGGCCCGGGTTTGAACCTGAGACCTCTGACTTTGCAGTCCAACGGTCTTAGCACTAGGCTATCACTGCTTTTTTCCGGTGCCCGATTGCTACGATGACATTGATACTAAATAGTAGTGATTTATAACATAATATTCTGTTGTCCTGGTACAGACGGCAGCAGCGTGGTGGTAAGCGGCTTGACTCCGCTGATGGTGTCGCAGCCGACGCACCTGCTGCAGACGCACACCCTTGCGCACAAGGTTATTATCCCTGCTTTACACCCTGTGAAAGGTGCACGCTCTGAATACTGGCGTCCCGAATGTTTCTGACTAGCCTTTAGGGCATAGGAGGCCTTGCCAATGCTATTTGGTTGAGGACTTCAAGCTAGTATTTTTCTCCTCAAGAATAGTTGTCCCCTAATATATGTTATCGTTATCATCATTATCAGCCGAAAGGCGTCCGGTCGGCTTTGTGCTGTACGCATCCAGGTTCTGCCTGCGACCTTCACCTGGAAATCGGTCCACTTTGTGAGGGGCAAGCCCACTCCACGTCTTCCAGTACGAGGTCGCCACTCGAGAACCTTTATGCCCCAATATCCGTCAGTCCTTTAATATACAAATTAAAAAGCTTAGGAAATTATACAATATCAATCTTTGTTAACGTGCTTTCAATTTTAAAACTGATCGTCAGATTTTTCAAAAAATTTTCAAAATTTTTAACGATGCCGTCCTTTAAAATTGTTTAAATAATTAGCGTTTCTAATCTTTGGTGAACGAGAAAGGAGGACCGATGGTAGTTATATTCTACATAGGTGATACAGAACCCGGTGCCAAAGGAACCCTCAAAGGGCGGTCAGAAACATTCAAGACTTTGTATTCAGAGTGTCCGCGTTTCACTAAATGTCTACGCACCGTATCGCGTGCGCCGACATGCTTATAGTTAATTCAGTACGGCGTGGTGACC
Organism: Phalera bucephala; assembly: GCA_905147815.2. Classification (NCBI taxonomy): domain Eukaryota; kingdom Metazoa; phylum Arthropoda; class Insecta; order Lepidoptera; family Notodontidae; genus Phalera; species Phalera bucephala. The sequence continues at coordinate 5,886,208 of LR990629.1, read as the reverse complement.
GTGCAGATGGTGGAGACGCAGATGGTAAAGGGCTCGGTGGCGCCGCTGGTGGGCGCGCAGTACGTGGGCGCGGCGGCGCTCGTCAAGCCCGTGGTGGTGGTGTCGGCGGCCGGCCCGCCGCCCACGTGAGGGTGTCGCCTGCGCGCGCTCCTCGCGCCTTATGCTCGCCCGGTACTATGACGCTCGACCGCGCCCCTCCTGCCTCCGGGACGACCCCTCATCTGCGTCCGATCGCCGCCCACTGCCAAAGTATACTTCGAGCGATAAATGGGGGAGGCACCGGTGCGTCTCCCGACCGCAGCACCTCCTCGAGCGTGCCCGTCCACGGCACCCCCTCGTGCCGCACTCGAGCGAGCGGGACGAGTGACCGTCGAGCATCGAGCGGTCCGCGCGTCTTATGTTAAGATCGCGCTTATGTATAAAATGTATTTATGCAATACTTATATAGTGATCGTCTATTTGATACGGTGATAGCGAAGTGACAAATTGTGATGGACTAAGCGGACAGTCTGCGCAGCCGCGTCATATTTTTCTACTGTAACGATTCTGCAATGTGATCGAATATAATACTAAATTGGTGTAAAATTATTTATTAACTAAAATTATTTTATTTATTATTTAAAGACAGTAAAAGTTTGTACTATAAGATTGAGTAAAATTAGAGCGGATGCCTACGATAGTGGAGAAGTTACATTTATATCATTTAGCTTAGCGAAATGCGTCCATGGTATGGTTGATCTGTCGTAAATTATGTACAGTTATGTAAAATGTAGCCAGAAGTAAGAATTGCGTATCTGATAGGTAATCAATTTTATGGGTGATCTCTTCATTTTAAAAGGACACCAATCTTGGTCTTGACTTATTAGCACTGATTAAGAAAATCGATGCTTCGTACGTATGAATTCTTGGTAACGGCAGATTCGGTTTTTAGTAAAACTGCTCAAGAAGGAGAAACGTCACAACTATGAAGCATAGTTAATTAGTCGAAAAGTGTACTTGTTACATATAGTACTAACAAGAAAAGCATTATTTTTTCTATAATTTTGATATGCGGAGTCACTCTAGGTGTCTTAACTCTGTACAAAGACCTCTTTTCGATGTTGTCAATTTAAACAGTTGTGTTAAAATATGGCAGAACATAATATTGAAATTAAGTAGCTATATTTATAAAATGTGGCTTATAATATGTGTCGCGTTATGCAATATGTAATTGTTAACACCTTTGTGATAAAAATGGGCATCGCACCCGGAGATCATAAGTTCAGATGTAGTTTCTTAGCGCGTTTAAATAGTGGTTATTTATAACGCTATTTAATAAATTTTATGTCACAAATTCGTAATCGAGTATAAGGCAAGCATAATATGTTGTATTTTAAGTCTGAATACACCGTTCAAGGATAGCATTATGCGGAATATTCCACCGTTTGATGTGTACACTTGCTACAGACAAAAAACGACTGTTGTTGAAAATATTTCTTTATGGATGATGTGCTAAAGAGAAGAGAGTAATTGAATTTTAAGAGGTGAAACTTGAAAACTGAAGATAAATGTAAAATATAAGTTTCTTTTGTCCTAAAAATAGCGCCAATAATAAGAAGGCAAGTTTTTAGGAATAGGTCAGTTTTCCAATTGGGAATATCTATCATGAGTTGCACAAAACTAACAAAATGATATTAATAGTAAGAATGTGTTTTGTAACTTGTGGTAGAGCAACAGATTCACCCCTTAAAACGGTCATAGAGTGTTTGACCAATGACGTAGAATATATGGACATCAAATGTTTGTCTGGGACTATGAATTTGCGGCTGGTTCTCCATCTTATTGTCCTGGCACTAATACGCTGTTTTCGTAGTTATCGCATGTCCATATACATTACGTCATTTATAACTGCTTTTATTCTTCGAGGTTTTGTGACATCGTAAAAGTAATCGTATGAATTTGGATTGATTTGGACAAGGTCTCCGGTGATAGCACAGGCCTCGGGCCGTCCTCACAATGTGCCTACTACTTGATGTAAAGAAGAATTGTTATAAATAAAATTGTGAGCTTTGATCGGTTGGTGTGTAAAGTGAGCTGTTTGTCGAATAAGAAAGACAATTTGGGTCGGTAATCAAGTGGACTTTCTACACTCTTTAATGTTAAAATGTACTGGACTAGGCGCACAGGTGATTAAGGAAGTACTTATTTTGCGCTGGGACTTACATGTCAGCTTATACGTTAAATATTCCATTATCATCACATCGCGATCGCTAAATCTCTTTGAAATTATTTCTATTAATTTAAAAGGTTTATTGAAATTGCAAATGTTTCCTTTTCTCCTATAATTATTTAATATAATTTGACTTTTAAAAACCCTTTTCAAGGTTTAATACGGACATGGCAATTTACGGCTCTGTTAACCTGCATGTGCCAATATTAGCTTTTATTATTGTTAAAAAATGTATCTAGTTGCAGATAGTTTGTGTACATAAAGTTGAAATAGGCGTAGCCAACGGATGTTAAAGTATTTCGACCTTATACAATTTCTTTTAGGAGGTCTTTAAATTTTATTCTCATAGTTTATGATCACCTGGTATATCGTATGACGCTTATCTTTTCTTTCATAAACCGATTCTTAAGCTGATTAATATTTGTACATGGAAATAATTGAATCAAAAATCGAGCTTTAAAATCTTATTATTTATAGTGCAATGAAGAGGTGATTAAAAGCATTTAGATAAATTTGCAAATACTACATAAATTGGTAATCTGTATAAACATTATCTTTGACTACAAAAACAGGGCCAAATTAATTTATTTCATTAAATCATTATATCGGTCTAAATTCTTTATGTTATTTATAGGCTGTGATGTTTTTTTTATCTTTTTGACAGCTTCATATTGACAATTGGTTATTCTCATTTTGTTATCCATAGCAAACATCGACATATTATCAATATAACGATGATAGCGAAAATAGAAAAAATAAATGACATTACATTCGGATTGGATGTACATACATACGTACATGTTTGAAGTTCTAAGTATTATGCAATAATTCACCAGTCGATATAATATACGCGGTAAATGAATAAATGCTAAATCAGACTATACTGGTTCTTTGCTGGGCAAATAACTTCTCTCATAAATCGATAAATAAGTAATTTCTCGGATGTAAGTGCCTTCGTGTACGGGAAACTGTAGGAATGTGTTTTTACTTGTCATTACGTCTTTTTACGAGTCGTAAAATAATTTCGGTCAGATTCACATAGTGTCACATGCGCCATGAATTGTATCTTTCCATTATTTTGAATCTGTTTTAATTTGACTGTCACATCTCGACGATATTAAAGCGAGAACAATGTGTAGGTACTTCGAATCCTTTATTTATTCTTATTTGTTAATAAAAAAATCGATGGCGCATTATTGCATAAGTATAGTGTGATTTTTTATTCATTCTCGATAAAAAAAAGAGAATAAAAATATATAACGTCCTCGTTCATTTGGTCAATCAGCTGGCCACCTTAATGTATGAAGACTTGATTTCTAATATTTAAATACATCACCCGTTGTTTCCATTACCCCTGAATTACATTTAGCCTGCTTGGGCGGCAGTGAGCAGAGAAAAGATGATACTTGGCGGCGCAAGAATATAAAATTAAACAAGGGTTAAATTATAGAAATTATTGTCTTCATGTTGAGAATGATTAAAAAATTCGTTGCATAGAAGCATTTCTTTACGTTGGTTACTATGTATTCAGGGCCCGCTCATAAGTAGATTCTATTTTTAAATAATACGAAAAACAGTATTCTTTTTCTAATGCCTTTTGATACGCGAGTTTTGTCACTTTGCCTAAGAGTATGTGGAATAAAAAAAATGTATAATAATATAAATAAAGAGAGAAAAAATATTTTAATTGTAATATTATTGTGAAGCGATAATGCTCATGTAAATAAATTAATTAGTGTATAAAGACTAATATGTTAGAAATACACAAGAAATTATATATAAAGGAGTTTTATTATGTTTTCTACCTATTATAAAATTGTTGAATTAGGGGCTTGATACCTACTTATCTACTTATTGTTGCATTATAATGAAAAATCTTGGATATGTAAGAATCAAATCAAGAGTAAGTATGTACTGCTCCCTTCTCCCTTCAAAATGTAGATTACTACAGCTAATTTGATTATAAAAAAAAAAACACCCTCACGTCTATATTCCCCAAGCGGGGGTGGCAGAGTTGTACTGAGTACACCCACGTTTCGCTGACGATGTTAGGTCCCATGTAATAGGGAGCGAGCCTATTGCTATATACTGGACACAATTCCAGACTCCGGACTCATACTGGGAAGTTTTTTCGTTAGAAAAACTACACTTGTCCGCCCTAGGATTTGAACCCAGGACTCAGGATCACAAAGCGATGCGCTTTGCTACTAGACCAACGAGGCAGTCAATATTGAATTGATTATAATAATAATATCAGCCTATATTGTCCCACGTCTGGGAAGAGGTCTTCTCTCATAAATCGAGGTGAGAGAGGTTAGGTCATACTATACCATGCGGACCCAGTGCGGATCGGTGGAGGCAGGTTTGTGGCCACCTGCTGTCGGAACTTATCAAGTCGCCTATAAGGGTTCCAACATGGCTTAACGACTACCACATTAGATGGTAACCTCGAAGGCACCGGCACGAAGACGCTCGAATATGAAAATGACAAACGGTCACCCATCTCGTGTCGAACGCTGCTTAACCTTGGTGATCGCAAAGGACACCGCGGTCGCACAGCGCTACGAGCAAATGCAAATCTAAGGTATCATAAATTATATAGAAGGAACGTTTATAAAATTGGATTCCCAGGGTTTTAACTATAGGAGGATTCCGAGGAGGAGAAGAAGTTGTCTACAGTACCCTGTAGCTGCGGGCCCTAGGACCTTACAGACTGGAGTCAATGCCTGAGTCGTCCCGGTACACGCTACTGGTGACAAACTTGAAATAACGGATCTATCTCTCTATTAGTCTTAACTGAGAACTATTACGGTAAATCTAAAAAATATAAAAATGTAATTGTGCAGAGCCCCCAAGAAACTGGTCTATGATGCTAGGTACAAAATAAAACTCTTATTTAAATAGTTATACCATTCTAGAGCTACTATTTCGTATTGACGCACACTTTGTATGTTTTTATTCCTGTGTCGTGGGCGCGCTTACAAACGTGCAAAATTGACATACACAAATACCCAGACCGAAAGGTTGTAGGTCACACAAAGATTTGTCCCGTGCGGGAATCCAACCCGCGACTATTTGATTTAGTGGCAGCAGCGGCTTAAGCTCTTAACCACTGCGCCAAATCGTCCGCCAAACATGCTCAGGCTGAGACATGATCCAAGGACATTGTCGAAAATTGTCCCAGAACCAACAAACATTTGACCCATATCATAACTATTTATTAAGAACTATTTTATTAAAAAAATGGCAAATATCCGTATCTAACGGACAATTTGCAATTTTCTTCTTTCATATATATATATAAATATTTTAATTCCAGACTCTGGGCCACTATTGATAAGTTTTAGATAACAAAATCTCAATAATATTGTTACACCTTGGATTTTGAATGCAGAAATGAAAGGGTTAAAGCTCCTTTTTCCTTACTCATGCGCAAATATTCAGTAGAGCTAAACTACATACGTTACTCCTTGCCTTAGTTAGCGTACAAACATTTTTTCATCTATCTATCTATCTATCTATAACCTCACGCCAGATCCCTTGCGGGGTAGGCAGAGAGTACAGAGTTCCAACAGGTTCTTTCCTTACATACCTCTCTGGCTTCCTCGACTCTCATAGTTCGTCTCATACACGCTCGCCGGTTACGGAGACTCTTGACATTTTTTCATGCTTTATTTAATGGTGCGTTCATATTGGCGGATGCAAATGTTCCCTGGTAATGGCACGCGCAAAGAGCTTTCGAATGTTGTAGTGTACTTAACACAAATTGTTTAGTCCGACAAGGGTCTCATGCCTCGTATATGGAATTGACAGGGGCATTGGTGTAAATTAGGGTTATCATTTAGTAACATTTTCCTACTTCCAGAGAAATATTTCATAACGATGTAACTAACTCGAGAGAGTTAAGGCACTTGCCCAACAAGCTTATCAGCTGCATTGTGTGGACGCAGTAAACTAAATTGATTTATAGAAATAAGCAAAAAAATCTATCTATCTATATCATCACGCCAGCTCCCTCGCGGGGTATGCAGAGAGTTCAGAGTTCCAACAGGTTCTTTCCTTACAGACCTCTCCTCCACTCTCATAGTTCGTCTCATACACGCTCGCCGCTCAAAAAATCCTGCTTATTAAAAAAATAACTCTGGTAAATTTAATAGCAAGCGGCAACTCTGCGGCTGTCATTAAGTGAAATTTCACATGACGACAGCTTTAGTTTCGATTTGGCCTCGAGCCAAAAGCAACAGTCAGACTGTATATTTTATTTATACCAAAAATGACGTTTTACAACGAAATTACACGCGATAAGAACAAGGCGTTGACGATAATGGAAAAGGAATAGATACCAAATGTTTGCATCTTGGCTAAGCTTGCTGGGGTCAGATGGGCAAAATACAATTAGATTAATGATTACAATTGCATTTTGTAATATTCAATCATGATTCAAGATTAAAAGTGTAATCATAAAATTACAAAATTTAATTAAAACCCCAAGCGGGGGTGGTTAATCTTAATCTGATTACGTTTTGCTCATCTCTGACAGGTGCTGCTCACCCAAGTTACACTTACACACAACCAGCACAGTAGCAAAGTAAAGACAGTAGAACATCTTATTACTAGCGGTCTAAATAAGAAACACAGACGCGCATTCTACGTGGCTTACGGGCGCGGGTTACTAACTACTGAACCTGCGCCTATAGCCAAGTTGACAATCTACAGTCGTTTACGCTGATAGAAAGCTGAAAAATGTATGGGAATGACATTTTGCAACGAAAAGTCACGTGGTCAAAACCATGCGCTAACAAGAGAATAGAAACAAAACGCTTGCAACTTGTCTAGGCCCTCTGCTGGGAATATGCGTAGAGATGCGCGTTTGTGTGCGTGATTCTTATTCAGACCGTCAACACTAAGATATTGTACTGTTTACATATCTTTACTGTGCTGGTGGTGAGGGTAGGAACTGAGAAGCACAAGGGACACGTGAATAGATTGCCGCGAGTGTATTATGTAAAGACGTTTGACATTGAGAACGCACCCTTAGATCGTAGTGAACTAAATACGGGCCCCTCATTTCTTAGCCATTATCTTTTAGTTTATTGTCTATAAATCCGCTCTTTTATGGCGTTTAAGGCGCAATAAAAAGGAGTTAATTACAAGTTAGTTGACCCGCCTCTATGCATTGCCTAATTCTATTTTCTTTAATTGTTATAGATAAGCTGACATTTAGGTTTCCAACATGATATTATATAAGCATGACGTATCTTATATAGATATCTGAAACTTAGTAAAGTTACAAATATCTATATTAGATATAGGTAGTAACCTATTAGTAATTTTGCCATAAAATATACTGAAATAAAATTACTTTTGCATTATTGACATAAGTAATCATTGACATAAATTATAGATTGATAGATTACTCGTTCTTCTTCTTCTTCAAGTTATGGCTTCACACTAATTATAAGTGTATTTTGCCAGTGTCCAGTGAGATATATAATCGTGTTTGTTTAAATTAATTCTACTCCCCGATGAATTTGATGACAACGATGATAATGAAATTAATGAAGTACCCCACCCTGGATAGTAAAGCGGTGGATTCTTTACATACCAATTGCAACGGCCATTTTGTGGGAAGTCGAAAAGGCACGTTTTATCACTTTGTTACTATTACCTTCACTCATGCACATATAAGAACACATAATGGTTAATATTCCACCAACATTACACATTATTAGTCAAAATAACACAAGTTTTGGAAATTAAAACATATTGACAACATCACTCTTCGACTTCCCACCAAAACTCCAGATAACTCGATATTGTTCACCAATATCAAACATGTTAAAATAAAAGCAAAAAAAGAAGACTATATGTAACACAATGGGCGGCTTATTGCTAATAAATTAAAAGTAAAATTTGTTTTTTTAAATACATACAAGCTTTTATTTAAAAAAGTTTTTTTTACTTTTAATTTATTTTTTACTTTTTAGATATCGCTGGTCAGGGTTCTCAGTCTGTTCATCTCATTCAACGCATCATTGTCAGCAAGTCCTTTCATTTGATACCCATATTGTAGGAAAGCATAAAAAACTTAGTCTGCCATCTTAAGAAGTCCACCATATTGGATTTAGAGTGACGTCACTTTATTTTTCGAGTTATTCTCAGCAAGTCCTTTCATATGATACCCATATTGTAGGAGTGCATTAAAAAATAACTAGTCCGCCATCTTGGGTGTTCCGCCATGTTGGATTTAGAATGACGTCACACGGCTAACCATGCATTGTCATCCAAACTTAACGTGTAAACAAAATTTCAGCTCAATCGGTTGAAGATATCTGCTTCAAAATTGAGTTGCAATATTCCACCCGAACAAACATACATTGCAAGTTAAATAAAAGCTTGTAAAAATCAATCTCTTCCAGGCAACCTCAGAATGGAGAAATTGATTTGATCATGGCCTAGACGGGGGTGCACTTGCCAAAAAACATATAGTAATAAATATTTACAGTAAATAGCTAACGGCAAACACATACAACAAAATACCATATAACAGAGACATACAATAAAAATAACTTAACATACACATACCTATTATGTTTATGTGAAGTAATTTTGTATTTCCACTATGCGCGTGGAGGAAGCCAGAGTAAGGAAAGGACCTGTTGGAACTTTATACTCTCTGTCTACCCCGCAAGGGGTCTGGCGTGATGATACAGATAATTACCTATTTAGATATGACAGTAGGATCCGGCGGACACTGAGATAAATAATGCTTTCTCACCCCACAAATTATAATCATTTGGCACAATAAAAATGTCAATAAAATTATATTGTGTAGAACAAAATTACATGTATGTATTGTTGTGCCCTAACTGGGTCTCATGTCTGAACCATATTATATTGTATATACATCTCTTAAACACATTGAAGCAATAAACGATTTGATTGGGGTATATATCTTCACAACGATTTCTGGTGACAGATGGATCCATAGAAATCGTAATAATGAGCCACTAGAAGTGGTATAGCCAAGTGTACTTGTCGCCACCCATGTAAGAAAATCAATTTATGTTTGCCAAAAATAACCTTATCGACGGGCGCGAAAGTTGCAAATGCCATTTATTTTGTTTGGCATATGTAACTTTGTTCTTTGGGACCGTCGAAATGCTTGAGGACTGCGTGTGTTTTTTTTTAATCGTAGCCCCACACTATGTTTAATTCCTGTGCCGTGGGTGCGTTTACAAACATGAAAATTCACAGACACAAATACCCAGACCGAAACAAATAATTGTGGACCACACAAAGATTCGTCCCGTGCGGGAATCGAACCCGCGACTATTAGACACAGGGGGCGGAACGGCTTAAGCTCTTAACCACTAAATCGTCCGTCGACGCTTAATCGTCCGCTAATATATATTACAAACTGTGCATGTATCGTGCGCTATTTCACTTCTAGTATTTCGCTGAGATTCACGGGCTTTACCCGGACGGTAAAGGCTTTTTGCGAGAAGTTAATGTTATGTAAGTCTCCTGCTGAGATCACTTGCTGAAAATGAAAAAAACGTAACCAGCCAGCTCACCCCGGCACGTGCAAGTACTATTGTAAATTATGGAAAGAAAATAAGAGCTATATAAATGAGGTTTGATAGCCAAGAACTGGACTATTTGAAAGGGGACGGACACCGGCCATAATTAGCGGTACCTAATTACTCATGGCCGGCGGTGACTTGTCGCTTACTAGATGGGCCCTCAAACAGTCGTCCTCTCTGGAGCACTCGGGTCCGTGGGGTCGTTCACTTCTCGTGTTTTATTATTCCGATTTCTGTGGTGGATACAAATATTTAGTCATGGCATGGTACTCACGTAGGTCACTCGGCTTACCTGGGTGATTGACAGCGAGGTCGATTGAAACACGAAACAAATATTTAGTGTTTGTAAACTTGCGTAATACCAAGATAAGTCTGAAAGTGGGGCAAAGGTATCAATAAAAACCTTTTAAAAAACTGATAGATGTTTTGCAAATGTAGAAACAACCGTGCTAACAGTAATATATGCTACTCTCATTCTTAATGCATCAAGAGTCCTCTATAATCATGTATGATAATTATCTTAAGGATACAGACATTATTACTTGTTATTTTCACACATAATAAGGCGTTCGGGGACAAACCTCTATGGTACCTATTTAGAGTGTCTTGTATTGTTTTATGGTAATAAAATAAAAAAAAAATGTAAAGAACTGTCCTCTTGTTTTCCTTAGATTGATGATCAACTTTGTGTTATGCGTCTTACGTGATAAGAAACTCGTAATCGAGATAGATACAAAACGCTGCGCAGAAAAGACATATTATTTAATACACCGTCATGCGTATATTTCTCAAGCGCGGATAGCAGAGGTGTACTGTGTACACCCACATTGCGCCGAAGATGTTAGGTAGGAGGCGAGCCTATTATTATTATACCGGGCACACTTCCAGACTCCAGACTAAACTAGTGTTTTTTATTCATAAAAAGCACACTGTCCGACCTAGGATTAAAATTCAGGACCTCGTGATTGTTACGGGCATTAATTGCCACAGGAGCGACGTGGCAATCAAGGAAAGTTTCATTGGGTAAAAAAGACCAAACGCTTAAAAGACATATTTTTACATACATAACTCCTGTTTAATTCTGGGAAACTATAAAAATAGTTTTCCAGAATTACAGACAGGAGTTAACAAGGTCGCGTCCTCTATCTCCGCGCTCTGTTTTTTTTTTTGTGTTTAAATGTATGTACAAAAACCTATTTGCTTTCCCATGGTTAGTGGCCGAATTTGTGTTATGCGCTTAACGTGACGAGAATCACGTAAGCAAAGCGGAAAATTTCATTTGATAGACAAAGACGAAAACGCTGCGCAGGAGACACAGTCATATTTTTATAGTTTCTCACAATCAAACACAAGTTTGTAAGGTCGCTTCCTTCATCTCCGCGCTCTATTGTCGTGAGTTCAACGCACTAAAACTCAAGGTTTATTTGTGAGTTCGCACGGAGTGAGTCAAAATGTGTCACATACATACGATATAATGTCAACTGTTTATGGAAATGTTTCCTGGGTAATGTCGCGGCGAGGTTGCGTTCTTGATAGGGTTGTCACTTCATAATAATATCTACGCCGATCCTAACGACCTGAACCCAGCCTAAATGTTGTGACGTCGATATTTTAGCATCACTTTAAAAAAAGCCACCAGTGGTTTGCTGTTATAGTTCTATCTATATTATGACGCCAGATCTCTCTGGCTTCCTCCACTCTCATAGTTCGTCTTATACACGCTCGCCGGTTACAGAGACTCTTAACTTGTCCTTCAGATAAGACTCGGACTTTTATACTCGTAGTTATATATTAAAAAAAAATATTAGTCAGTTATCAGTGATTACATTTTATTATGTAAATATGCCTATCTGTTTTAATATAAGGTACACATACTTACTGGCAAATATCAGCTTATACAATAGCATCGTCATTTGACCATTATTCAAAATAGAAAAATTGTTGGTAAAATTATACTTTTTTGAATGTCATCCTTTTTAATATTATAAATGAGAAAGTTTGTATGTTTGCACGTTTAGATGTTTGTTACTCAATCATGCAAAAACGGCTTAATGGATTTGGGTGAAATTTGTCACACAGATATTTTATTACCTGGATTAATATATAGGATACTTTTTATCCCGGAAAATGTAAGGTCTTAAGTCAAAGCAAACGATGTCGCGGGCAGAAACTAGTCTAATATTAATTCTGAATTATACCCATCCCTCCCATCCATTATTTAACGGTATAGTTTTATGATTACAGTGTTATAAGCGTATTTTCTAGATCAAAGTTACGGTATATATTATTGCAACCCTGGTTGGTATCAGAGAGAAATCCTTCCGTTTAGATAGCGGAGCCTTGCCCATGTCAGTGTGCCGTAATTGGGCATCAAAGTGCTTGGCAGACGTTTCCTAAAGTGTCGTAACGATAAGGGTCGTGTCCACTAGACGGTAAAGTGAAATATACTGACATAAGTACTGCTCCTTAGATGTAGTGTTGCTTTTTCTGCACCAAGATACGTTAGTGTCTACTTCACGTCCATTATCCTAGAAAGAGTGGTCAAAGATGTCTAGACTTTTTAAGATTCCGAACGTCATATTCCACCAAACAAGTGTTGAAAAGCCCACGTTTTAGGGGGAGAGCCGATTGCTGTTGTAAGTTTATTCTTTTAGCGGCATTTTACGGCAATCACTGCAGATGGGAGGGGCGCAATTGTAATATCTTGTACTCGTAACAACTGGTAGATACGGCCTCTGCCATTGATCTAACTTAGACTCATAACCAAAGGTGACCAACTGCTTCGGTGATAGGGCGCTAAAACGCATCTCTTACATTTTGAATAGTTTGCCGGTGGCCATCAGGATCAAGTATTACAAAAGTTTTTAAAAGAAAACTGAAAAAGCATTACCTAAGTTTGTGCTATATTAGTATTATTAAGTTTGTAGACTCAACTGACCCCGCAGTCAAACTGGTTGCACAGTTTTATGGGGCGATCATAGCCCTACAAACACTGGTTCGATATCCGCACAGGACAAATCTTCGTGTGACCCATAATTATTGTTTCGCTCTGGGTATTTGTGTATGTGAATTTTCATCTTTGTTAACAGACCCACGTTACAAAAACAAATCCTACGAGAGGCTACGTTTTTTAAATATTTATCCTTATCCTTAAATATTGTACACTGAAGAGCTTTCATCAAGTTTTTCCTTTATATCTCTTTGGTGTATCATTGTCTTTACTGGACAGAATGTGACGCGTTTCCTGTTGTGACGTAATAAGAAACACATCCTAGGTCATTGGTGCCAAAGTCAAGGATAAAGGACCAATGTATTTACAAGCTTTTGTATGTAAATTTGAGATATTTATTTTCAAATTTGTGCCTTAATTGTCAGTCAGTAGAGTCTTGTTTTCGCTAGCATAAGACGTGAGACTGATTATGTTAATGATGTAGAATTTATAACAAAATTGCTTTATTTTGAAGTTTCTCAGATATTATAATATTTATTATTGACACTGTTGGCTGTTTCCGATGGATACGATAACCATCGACACAATAAATTTATTTGTTTGGTTAGAGATCGGATAACGATCAATAAGATTAATCGATTAATTTGACATTATTATTGTCCAGTTCACCTTTACGTTGCTAAATTTGGCGGATAAATTTCTATAGAATTTTGTAGAGAACACATATTTTTGGCAACATTATGCAGTGATATTGTTTTAAATGTAGAGGTTATTATGCCGTTGTTATACTGTATATATAATATACTGTTAGTACTTAAATTATGTAGTCAGTAAGCATAAACTAATTGAAATCTAAAATATTATGTTATAACTAGTGACGACACAGAAAAAGCTCTAATTAGTGGTTAAAAAATAGAGCTGGTGTGCCAATCTAGTTTTTTGCAAATATAGGTGTAAGATTACCACTGACTTATAAGCTTACGTTACTTTATAGGTGGTAAATCCATGAAACATACATACATTATACATATTACACATATTACCTATGTATTTTTATATTGCTGTGATAAATTATCTAAGCGATTAGTTCACCTACTTCCTACTACCAAATGTGCCACCTACTGTGCCGCCGTGTGACAAAATATGGGAGGATTATGCTGACCAGATATACGACACATTAAATAATGAAATATTGGTTACTACTGAATCGAGGTCGTGATTCTACGAAAAATATCTTAGAACAGAATAGCTACTATGAATAACCCGCGTAACTTGACATGCTGTTATGTTCATCTTCACTTATAAAACTTTTAGTGTGAGCGGGATAGCGTGTATCTAGACATTGTAAAATTACGTATAATAATTCGTGCTTGCTACACGGAAAGGTAAAGTACCACGTGGTAAGGTCAGATGTTAGTTTTGCGACGTCTTCGTGGATTCTTGGAGGTGTATTAAGCTGCCTATAATAATTCAGTTTAGTCATCGGCATTGGTCAGCTGATGTAGAGGCCGTGGTCGAATGGAAAGTTTGTTTCTTAGTTGAAGATTGGTGTGGGCTTGTTCTTTGACGACAATATACTGGTAATTCCCGTGTGATCTCAGGACTCGTTAGTTAGGTGGTGGTCGAATGATATAACACTTAATTGACATGAAATAAGGCAACTAAAGAAGTAAGAATCATTAAGTATCGATCGAATATCTTTCATTTATTTGCGCTGTTCGTATTTCTGTCTGTATTTCCAGTTCAAATTTTGTGAAGTATTTCTCAAGCACTTGTGGGTATCTGATTGAGTTGAAATTCGGCATACGTATGTAAGTTTCATGACAATGCAATAATATGGTATCATGGAGCTAATATGATGATGGAGTCGAAAGGCGGCCATGGGAACATGTCCTACACAACATAAATCTTTTGTGTTTAGGCTTGTTAGATTGGTATTGATACTATACAACCAAATGGTGTCTAAGGTCTGATGAAGCCCAAAGGTGGCCAAGGGAACTATCCAACTACTCAACATAACCCTGCCGTGCATGAGCTCGTTGGATTTGTCTTGACGAGTCCTGTTGACTGAGATGGTGTACAGGGTCTGATGATAGAGACGGAACGTGACCAATGGAATTACCCAACTTTATTTTCTTTTTTTTTTTTAAACGTAGCCACCCTACTATTTCTTGCCGTTCGTTTATAAACATGAAATTTCACAAACACAAATACTCAGACCGAAACAAATAATTGTGGATCACACAAAGATTTTTCCTTGCGGGAATCGAACCCGCAACTACTTGGACCAGTGCCCGTCAACACTACTCAATATAATCCAGTTGTGTTGGGGCTCGTTGAATTTGTCTTGACGAGCTGGTGTTCAGGATCAGACAAAACCGGGGGCAGACAATGGAACGACTCCACATGGCCCGTCGTATTTAGGATTGTTGGATTTGACTTGACAGATACTATAGACCCAGATGGTGTCCAGGCTCCGATTACGGAGCCGGAAAGTAACCATAGAAACTCCCAAGTACTCAATATAACCCCGTCGTGTTTGGGCTTGTTGGATTTGTTTTAACAAGATGGTTTGATGATGGTGACTGAAGAAGACGATAGGAACTCCTCAAATGTTTTTGCTATAAAAGCTTGCTTTTAAATTAAAATCATTATAATGACAATCGGCTACTATATTCTTCTTCTTTTCTTTTTCTTTTTTTAAAAAACGTTTAGTTGATAATTAAATGGACGGATACCCAACCCCAAACAGTAAAGTGGTAATGTATCTCAGTACAATTACGAATGGATTTTGGGAAAAATTGAAAAGACAAAGCAAAGCGCATCGCTTTGTGATCACGAGGTCCTGGGTTCAAATCCTAGGTCGGACAAATGTAGTTTTTCTAACGAAAAATTCCCAGTACGAGTCCGAAGTCTGGAATTGTGCCCGGTATATGGCAATAGGCTCGCCCCCTATTACATGGGACCTAACATCGTCGGCGAAACGTGGGTACAGTACACCTCTGCCACCCCCTCTGGGGAATATAGGCGTGACGGTGTTTTTTTTTTGAAAAGACGTATTTATCATTTGTTACCAATACCTGTGTTCATACACGAATACATAATGATAAATATACCTATAGGTACAAACAGGACAAGTTTTAGAAACTAAAATGAATTTAAAAAGTATATCGAAACAAATGGAATCAAATCGAATAAATTTTATTGTTTATTGAGTTCTTAGATTTACGCGAATATTACACATGAAATAAAACTATTTTACGGATTTTATCGCGGTTTATTTTTTTATTTTTAGTTCTTTCTTTCTTTCTTTCTTTTTTTTAAAAAACGTAGCCCCACACTAGGATTTATTCCTGTGTCGTGGGTGCGTTTACAAACAAATAATTCCCCGACGTTTCGAGTGCTTTGCAGCACCCATGGTCACGGGAGGGACTGAGGTGTTAGACGTCCAATAGGCATAGTTGTTCCGAGGTACCCTCAAACTTCTTAATTATTTTTGTTGTTGTTGGTCCAATCTACGCAGAATGAGCTCACGGTGTCTTGAGGTCTTGCAGTGTTATGCTTGGTTTTGGATTTGATTATATTAATTACCGGATCCCAAGACGATGGAAGCACCCAGCCATCTTCTCTATTGAAAATAGGATGTTTTTTAATTTCAATAGCCTCGCGAACCATCCTTGGTAGGAATCGGTGTTCTTTCACGAGGATTTGTGGTCTATCAAATCTGATGTTATGGCGGGTGCGGTCAAGGACATGTTCACAGACTGCAGACTTCTTTGAGCGACGTCGGGAACTAAAAATAAAAAAATAAACCGCGATAAAATTCGTAAAATAGTTTTATTTCATCAATTTTATTGTTGTTACAGGTACATAAAGTTTGCTTGGGTCTACGTTGTATAGTAATATTTTTCACGCAAATCTCTGGCGGGATAGGCAGAAAGTACAGAGTTCCAACTACTTTTTTCCTAACAGACCTCATTAATAGTGTGTAAGATTATCGTACGAATTACGTCGGCTTGTTCTAGTGGTTAAAAGTTAGGCGACTCCACTCACTGGATGGAGTAGTCGCAGATTCGATTTCCGTACAGAACAAATATTTTTGTCATCGACAAATGTTTGTTCAGCCTGGGCGTTTGTGTACGTGAATTAGATATTTCTAAACGCACCCACGATACAGGATTAACTAGTAACTAAATAAAAAAATACGAAAGGTTAAAGGGGTAAAGATGAGAAAAGGTATGCTCCTTTGGTTCGGACATATAGAAAAAATGTCGGAAGAAAGAATGACAAAACATATATACAACGGGAAAGTGGAAGGATGTAGATACTGGGGTAAACCTAGACTATCCTACCATGACCAAATAGATTGTGTCCTATCTGAAGGGCAAGTCAAGAGTCTCCGTAACCGGCGACTGCGTCTGAGACGAAGAAGCCAGAGAGGTATGCAAGGAAAGAACCTGTTGGAACTATGTACTCTCTACCCACCCCGCAAGGGATCTGGCGCGATGATATAGATAGAAAAAAAATACAAAGATTCTAGTACAAAATGTAGTACATTTTGTACTAGAATGACGCACGCAATATAGCACAAGTTATAATATCTAAAAGATGCTTTAACTACTCGCTTTACGGAGCAACAATCTAAGCAGGGTTAGCTAACAGGGATTCTTTTATCAATGTTGCCAATTGGAATAAAATAAGAAGCAGTGATAACCTAGTGGTTAGACCGTTGGACTGTCTCGGGTTCAAACCCAGGCGGTGCGTGCCTGGGTTTGAACCCTGTCTGTCTTCTTCTGTCTTTTCGGAAGCGTGTGCGTATTAAAAATTAACTATCATTTGCTTTAACGGTCAAGGAAAACATCGTGAGGAAGCCTGTATGCCTAAGAGCTTCTCGATGGTGTGTGAAGTTCGCCAACCCGCACTGGGCCGGCGTGATGGACTATGACTAAGCTGTCAGTTTGAGAGGAGGCCCTAACCCCACGGTGGGACAGTTTCTTATCAGGGCTAATATTATAAGCTGAGTTAGATGATTGCGACGGTTTTGCATGATGTGACAGCAACTTAAAATAAAGTGTTTGGACACTTATTCAATATTTCTTTAATTGTAGGATCAATCAATTGAAATTTCAATTGATATTAAGTTATTCCCTTAAGTTTCTTCGGAATAACAATGGCAAAGATGTTGAGCACTCAAAACGTCGGGAACATAGAAATGAAAAATGAACGACGATAAAAATCGAAATATAACTCTGGATTTCCAGAATATTTTGTTTCCGTTGCTAGTGCTCTAGTTTCGTGCTACTGGAGATCACGAGGTTCTGGGTTCGAATTCCAGGTCGAACAAAATGAGTTTTTATCTATAGAGAACAGTCTCAGTCCGGAATAGTGTCCGACAATAGACTCACTCGTTATTACATTAGTACTTAACATCGTCGTAGTGCTGTGCAACCGCGGTGTTCTAAACGATCACCAAGGTTAAGCTGCGTTTGACTCGGTCGGCCTGGGATGGGTGACCGTGGCATTTTCATATTCGAGCGTCTCCGTGCTTCGGAAAGCACGTTAAGACGTTGGTCCCGGACACCACTTAATGTAGTAGTCCTTAACCCGAGTTAGAAGCCTTATAGGCGGCTTGATAAGTGCTAAACGCAGGTGGCTACAAACCTGTCTCCACCAATCCGCACTGGGTCCGCGTGGTGGAATATGACCTAATCTGTCTTACCTCGATTTGTGAGAGAAGGCCTTTGTCCAGCAGTGGTAAAGTACGAGCTGATACATTATTATTAACATCTTCGGCGATATATGGTACACGTAACACCGCTGCCACTCCCAGCTCTCAACTCCGCTAAGTAAGTTTCTAAACGACGGACGATTTAACGCAGTGGTTAGAAGCTTAAGCCGCTCTGCCTACAGCGTCTAATAGTCGCGGGTTCGATTCCCGCATGGGACAAATCTTTGTGTGATTCCCAGTTATTTGTTTCGGTCTGGGTATTTGAGTTTGTGAAATTTTATGTTTGTAAACGCACCCACGATACAAGAATAAATCCTAGTGTGGGGTTTTAATAAAAAAAAATCGACCCGCCATTTGAAGAATTTTAGTTTCAACCTTGAAGAATAAAAAGAATCCATCAAAAAAATAAATTAAAAGTAGAGGTGTATAAACTGTTTATGGGTATTACCCCTCTAAAAGAATTATCTATTTTATTATATTTCATTAAACATTCGAATAACGGAAGAAGAATAAGTACATCCGGAAACAAACAAACAATATTAACTGTGCGGGGGCGTATTATTTATTTAATGATACACAAATTTCACGGCCAGTAATATTTACTCGCTACCGTAACGATATTAGAATAAATATTCCCATAAATACCAAAAACAGTGCAGGAAATGTAAATCAAAAGCCCGGCCAAGGCTTCCCTTATCGATTATGTACGTTTTTCACCGCCACATCCTTTATCAGGAAGTAGGAGTAACCTTGCCGATATTTGTCTGTTTACCCTATGACAGGTTCTCGCGTTATAAATACTCGGCGCTCATGAAGCCACTACGCACACTTTCGGGTGTTTTCTGATCGCCTAGTACTCTACATAATATATTTTCAAAAATAAAAGAAATATGGGCAAATTAAATTTTATTTATTTCCTAATTTTAGTAATTAGCACAAGTCATTCTTTGCCTAATGACTATGGTTTCTATGACATATATTATGATGATGCGGAAGAGAACTATATAGATAATGGTGATACTATCGATATATCCAGTTTGGGACCTGAGGCCTATGGACTTCCGAATAATGAAAGCGGTAAGTTTGTCTATTTTTACTTTAATTATTTTACATGTCCAATTGGATATTATAATATACTTAGGTAATATCCGTAATATGAAATATGGTCATTTATCTGCCGCGATATTATTGTTACCAATTTGTTAAGGATACGTCAGGCGGGTAGGATCCTGGAAACTTTATAATTGTTACATTAATCATTAGGGCAGAAAGGGCAGTCAGGTGATTTGGCTTTACATATTAATATGTTATATATTAAATTATTAATTACCTATAATTAATCATTACCTACATTACTATTTTAGGATCATATTCTTTTTTTCCTTTTCATTTGTTTTTTTTTTTATAAAAAACGTAGCCCCACACTAGGATTTATTCCTGTGTCGTGGGTGCGTTTACAAACATGAAAATTCACATACACAAATACCCAGACCGGAACAAATAATTGTGGATCACACAAAGATTTGTCCCGTGCGGGACTCGAACCCGCGACTATTAGACGCAGTGGGCAGAGCGGCTTAAGCTCTTAACCACTGCGCTAAATCGTCCGTTAAATTCAATCAATATTGAATAATTATGTTTTAATAATAATAAATATTATAAATTAAGGACACCGTCACGCCTATATTCCCCAAGCGGGGGTGTCAGAGGTGTACTGAGTACACCCACGATTCGCCAACGATGTTAGGTCCCATGTATAATATAATAATAGGGGGCGAGCCTATTGTCATATACCGGCCATGGTTCCAGACTCCGGAGTTATACTGGGAATTTTTCGTTAAAATAACTACATTTGTCCGACCTAGGATTTGAACCCAGGACCTCGTGATCACAAAGCGATGTGCTTTGCTACTAGACCAACAAGGCAGTCAAAAACCATCTCTTAGAAAACGGAGAGAGAGAAATTATATTTATTGAATCTACCTATAACCTCCCGCTTCACAATATATTTATAGTGTCATGAATCGGCTAATAATAATATTTAATAATATTAGCCCTGTCAAGAAACTGTCCAACCATTGGGCCCGGGCCTCCTCTTAAACTGAGAGGGTTTAGGCCATAGTCCACCACACTGGCCCAGTGCGGGTTGTCGAACTTCACACACCTTCGAGAAACTCTTAGGCATGCAGGTTTCCGATGTTTTCCTTCACCGTTAATGCAAGTGATAATTAATTTGAATAGGTGCATGTTTTAGTAAAGACAGAGGGGCGTGCCTGGGTTTGAACCCGAGACCTGTGACTTTGCAGTCCAACGCTCTAACCACTAGGCTGTCATTGCTGGTCGACTAATAATATTTAATGTAAAATGTTAGATTTGTCAGACGGCTTCGTCTTTTGGTTAACAGCTTAAGCTACTCCGTCCACTGGAATAAGTTGTCGCGGGTTCGATTCCCGCACGGAAAAATCGTTGCGTCACCCGCAAATATTTTTTTTGGTCTGGGTGTTTGTATTTATAAATTTCATGTTTGTAAACCCACCAACGATACAGGCATCATTCCTGGTTTGTTTTTGTTTTAGTGTCCTTTTTATTAACAATAGATTAATTTATTTTATTAACAATAGATAGGTACGTTGAAGCTTTTTTTCAAGTCCATTGCGTACGTGTACTGTTTGAGATTATTTCGCTGAGGAATATTATGAGATATCTATATCATCACGCCAGATTCCTTGCAGGGTACGCAGAGAGTACAAAGTTCTAAAAGGTTCTTTCCTTACATACCTCTCTGGCTTCCTTCACTCTCATAGTTCGTCTCATACACGCTCGCCGGTTACGGAGACTCTTGACTTTTCCTTCAGATAAGACTCGGTCTATTTGGTCATGGTAAGATAGTGTAGGTCTTCCCCGGTACCTAAAGTGGAAGTATCCACTTTCGCATTGTATATCTGTTTTGTCTTTTTTTTTTTATTCTGACATTCCTTCTATATGCCCGAACCAACGGAGCATACATACCCTTTCTGATCTTTACACCGATACTATCTTTCATATCTACTCGCTTTCTTATTACGCTATTGCAAATACGGTCGGTCAGCTTCACTCCGCACATCTTTCGCAGAGCTTGTATTTCCACCGCATTTATCCTACTTTCATTTTCTTTCTTACATACGCAGGTTTCGCTGCCATATAACAGCGTTGGGACAAGCACTCCATTATGTATGGCCAACTGCGCCTTTTGGCTTAAGTGCCGGCGCCCAAGTAGCTTTCCCATCGCACCATTCACTCTGTTCCCTGCACTCACTCTTCTCTCTATGTCAGCGGTGTTTATTATAATTATGATATAATATGATATATATTATGTAATGTTAACAATAGTGTGTAATTTTGACCCTTAAAGCTTCGGTACAAAGCTACGCCGTAAGCAATTTAGTGCATTCGTAAACGTTATTTAAAGACATCGCGTTCTATATTAAATCACATATGGAAACCCAATGTGTCTAATACCGAGATACTATGGAAAAAAAATATTGCTGGCTGAAAGGAATAAGCAAAACCAGGATAAAACAAACTTTCTATTCTCGAAATCAGAATGTTAATTTAACTAACCGATTTTTTGAGTTAAAAGTACAATAGCATTTCGTCAGAAATATGTTAATTTAAACGGGCTAACGAAATAAATTAGTCATTCTGTTCATACATAGCGCAAACATTTAACCATCACACTTGCAAACTTCATAATTCTCATAAATAAGTAAAAAAGACGATTTAGCTTCCATCGTAGAACAATACCGGGACAAAGGATTTAAACTAATCAAGGGGTTAACAGAGTAAGTAGTGAGAAAAGTTTCAATTGAAAATTCCTGCACGTTTTGAAAGACGTATATTTTATTCAAGGAAAACACTATATACGCTTTCGACACGATAAAAATGAATAAATTAAGTCACTAGCTGTGAAAAACAAGCCATTTAGATATGAGTTAATGAATAATTAATAAGCGGAATCGGTCGATCCTGTTGCATCGGCTGTCATGTTACCAGATAAACATAACAAAGGACATGTCAGCCTCATCGATACATTAATGTGATGTGAGCGAATAACTTAAATTGAGTCACCGCGACAGCTCGTTTCCTTGCTTTCATGGCGCCCTGATAGTGTTGATACGTTATCAGGGTATGTGCGTGCTAAATTTTTTATGAATGTGTAATGAAAAACGGAAATCCGGAGTACTTCGACCAGTTACTAAAACTTTATGATGTTGTATTGAGACTGTCAGGTTCCAATGTTTATTAGAGCCTTTTATCGTTTAAGTAGGTACTAGTATATCTCTGGCTGTCGATTTTATTAAACTCTAAACGGTACCATTAAGTTGAACAACCTGCGAAAAACGTATGGGTTTACCTACTACACGGACTCGGAATAATTTTCGCGCATTCAAGCATTTTTGCCATACCTTTTACTGGAATCAAACATGCATACACAAAAACTCTCACACACACAGAATTAAACATGCTAACACAAATAGGCCCTGTTAATATTTTTTGGTATCCATGTATATGTGGTGCTTTACAACTGGGTTATCCTAGTTGTAGTCTCGTTCTCTATGGTTGATCTGCCAGTTTTTAGTGTCTCCCGCTCTCGATCAGCGTTCTTCGGCAATCAAAATTAGCTAGTGTAACTTAATAAATGCAAGACCTGAAAGTAGTTTGTTCTAAATCGATAACCGAATTGAATCCAGCTATTTTTAAAGTATATTACATTTTAATTTGCAAAGACTGTTGTTCCTCCCTTAGTGCGCTATAATAAACTGCATTTATTCTTAATTCAAAGCAATACGGAGATTTTAAGTGTATTTCTAAAACTAATTTCTCAATTCGTACACATACTTCGTACAAGTTTCATTGTTAACTGGGGTATAACATTGCGTAAAAAGGGGTTATAAATTTTAAATTTGGATAATTGGTTTTCGTATGTTGTTTGTGAAGCAATTATCTAATCGGGGTGTCTGAGGTCTTGCGTTATTTATAATACACCTTGTAGTCTACTTCACATTTTACTCGAGATTGGTAAGAGAGGCCCTTAATCTAAGTAAGGGCTGATACTTGGGCGAATACTAACACAGCAAGCTTTGGTATAAACTATTGGTAGGTAGCATTTTACATCCAGAGTATCCAGATCTCAGTAATGAGTTGTATATTAGTTACAGCGATAATTTTCCTTTGTTTTATCTTGTTTATTTTTATGTTTTTTTTCTATAAAAATATAGCCCTACACTAAGTATCATTCCTGAGGCGAGGTTGCACAAAAATCTATTTTATTTTTCAGGGGCAGCGTTGGCGAATTGGTCAGAGTTTTCGCCGATGAACCCGGAGGAGACAGGCGCGTACGCTGAAGGAGACATCCTAATGCCTCCACAACAGTCCCGGAACGGAATGAAGGACGAGACCTTCCGCTGGGAAAAAGGACACATCCCTTACCTTATCGAGGGCTACTTCAGTAAGTTTAAACACCCACTATCTTACTTTGTCCCATGTCAGTAGCAACGTCAGCCAGGGCACCAACTACTATGGCCGGTGTAGAAATCTTTAAATCGGCTCCGCACTCAGGTAGATATATGCAGGCAAAATGTATACACATGGAGGTTCAGAGATCCAAATTCAACAGCCTGTTATTGCGGTGCGACCTCACCTTCGTCCTTTGTGCCCCACCACCTGTACAAGGGAAGAGTTGAGCGCAGCCACGGGCGATATGAACCATTGACATGAAAAGACGAAGAAGACTGGTTTTAATTTTTTAAGTTTAGAGTAGCCGTCATCACTTGACAAAATATTGATTGTTGGTTGATGTGTTAGTAAACAGTATGAATGATAATGAAAAACCAAGCCGTATGTCTGTCTGTCTGGTCTTTTCGGTTCAAATCTTGTGATCCATTTTTGTAAGCACTTGTAGGTATCAGACTGAGCTGAAATTTAGCTTATGTCAATTCAGTGACAATGCAATAATATGGTACCATGGAGCCAGTATGGTGATGGAATCAGAAGGTGGTCATAGAAACACGTGAATTGAACAATGTAACCCCCTCGTGTTTAGGCTTGTTGGATTGCTATTAACGAGTACTTTACAACCAGGTGCTGTTCAGGGTCTAATGAAGTAGCCGAAAGGCGACCTACGGAATCACCTAATTACTCTTGACGAGTATTTTAGTGATGGATGGTGTCCAGGGCCTGATGATGGAGCCGGAAGGTTACCATAGGAACTCTTCAACTAAGCAAGATATCTTCGTTGTGTTTATGCTATAGAAGCTTGTTTCTAAAAAGGTCTTTTTAAAATCAAATTATAACAGTTATTAACGCTAATACAAGGACAAGTCAAGAGTCTCCGCAACCGGCGAGCGTGTATGAGACGAACTATGAGCGTGGAGGAAGCCAGAGAGGTATGTGAGGAAATAACCTGTTGGAACTCTGTACTCTCTGCCTACCCCGCAAGGGATCTGGCGTGATGATATAGATAGATAAATAGATTAACGCCAATAGAAAACTATAAATGACAACGAAGAACATTTTACAACGAAAAGTGGTCAGAACAATGCGCTTACGGCAAGAGAATAAAAACAAAACGCTTGCCTCCTATGACTACAATGTATACTACATCAGATTATGACACGTATTCGGTACAATAACAAGGTACCTTGTTAAATAATAGTACTTACTGTATAAGATGTTCTGTTTCAGATCAGGAGCAAAAAGATACAATAATGAAAGCGATAGCGGACTACCACAGGCTGACGTGTCTGCGCTTCGTCCCTTACAACGGTCAGAAGGATTACATCGTCATCCAGAGCAAGAACACTGGCTGCTGGTCTAGCGTTGGACGGATTGGTATGACTTCTTGTTAATTATAGTGTCCTGGTACTATGGTGCGATTTTATTTTGCCAGTTCTTTTGATTCTCGACTATATTTTCTTCTGAAATCTTGTCTCGTGAGTGAAATTTACAAACCTGAAACTCACATACCAAAACTCCAAGACCGAAACATAAATTTGTGGCTTGCATAAAGATTCGCCCCGTGCGAGGATGAGCCCGCGACTCCTTGTCCTTGATGTTACTCAAGTAGACACTACTAACCTTACCTACCTACTTATGTAGGTACACGAACAACAGATTAGATTTTTTAACCTACTTTGTCCCACTGTTGAGCAAAGAACTTCCCCATAACTTTCCAAACCGATCTGAGGGCCTAGCCGAGTGGCAAGCGTTTTGTGTCTATTCTCTTCTTGAAATTGACGGCCCATGGTTCTGACCAACTGAATTTTCGCTGTAAAATGATTTAAATTGGCTTCGTGGTAAAATACCATTCCCGTCAATTTCTTATAAGTTTTTGTTTGACTTGTAATGTTCGTATGTCTATCTGTGTGTCTTTCCGGTTCGAATCTTGTGATCTATTTTTCAAGCACTTGCGGGTATCCGATTGAGCTGAAATTTGGCATATGTATGTAAAGTCACAAGTCACAAGACACAAAGCAATAATATGATACCATGGAGATTATAGGAACATGTGAACTATACAACGTAACCCCCTCGTGTTCTTAGAATTTTAAGGCCTGTTAAATTGGTACTGACAAGTACCAAACGAGACAGTGTTCAGGATCTGATGATGGAGTCGGAAGGAACCCATAGAAACTCCCTAACTACGCATATATCTTCGTTGTGTTATGAAATTTCATTAGCGTTTACGATTGTAAAAATTCTCGGTTATAGCTCTGTTATCAGTCATCTCTAGCCAATCCTTTTAAAAGACATCTAAGTCGTCACGCCATGAAAGAGAATGCCTCATGTTATTAATATATTGGTCACAGGTGGCCGCCAGGAAGTAAATCTGCAAGTGCCAGGGTGCGTCACGAAGAAGGGCACGGTTCTGCATGAGCTTCTTCACGCTATTGGTTTCATGCATGAGCAGAGCCGCCCGGAGAGAGACGACTTCGTTACTGTACGGTACAATAACATCAAGCCTGGTGAGTTTTGGAAATCAAATTACTGCCATACCCATAGGTGAGCACAGTGAAGTTAAAGGCTATCTTTGTAAATCGTTAATTCGTTAAACAAAAAGTCAAATTCAAATGTGATTTTTAGCGTGAATAGTCATTATGATATGTGAATTTTGCACATAAAGGTGTGTGTGTGTGTGTGTGCGTGTGAATGATGTACGCTGTTGGCCGCGAGGCCTTTACAGCTTCACCGGACTTAAAGGCGAGCGTGCAACCACTACGCTCTAGCCAGCCAGAAGGGCAAGAGCCGACATACTCGAGGCGCCCTCGGTTGGGACAGTCGCTGTAGGGGGACGGGTGCACTACTAAGTGCACCGGTCAACCGCCGGCTATGGGAGGGGATCTACTACTACGTCGTCGTCGTCGCCCGTTTTCTGAGCGGAAAGAAGGGATGACAAAGCATGGGGGGGGGGGGGGGGAACATCTCGCGGCCGGCGGTGGCGGCAGGGGTCGGGGGGGAGATCGTAGTCAGCGGTGGCTACGATTAACGGATTCGCATGGGTAGATGCGTTCGCGAAGTGACGTGTTGACGCCTTTTTAATAAAGGCGCGAATAGGTTCGAGACCTAGATCGGAGTGGAGACCTAGATCGGAGTGGAGCATATAAAGGATTTACGTACTCTCAAGAACACCTGATATGTGAAACTAAATAGGAGTCAATAAAAATCAAAGTTTTTTTTCCATGTACACCAAAAATACTTACGAATAGTCAAAAAGAGAAAATTACTGATTTCTTAAGACTCTTCAAACCGTTCGGAAAAACATTCCTGTGGAGAAGAAGGACAAGAATCATCACGGTTTCTCTTTTAAAAAAATGAGAGAATTTTATAATTCTTTTCATATACATTACATTCATGGGGTATGGGAGAACAGTGTGGAACGAGCTAAATATATGTGCTTAAGTATATATTAAACATAGGTGTACTTGGATTCATGGTATTAGTCAGTGTCCACATAGTCCTCTCATTTACAAAATAGACACTTTGTAAAGGTATAAAATAAAAAGTTTAATAATAATAGTAAAAGAAAAAAAGGGGTTACTATAAATATGTAAAGAGTTATAGCTCCAGTGTGATGACGAACGAGACAAAATTCAGCATTACTACGGTACATGGTTAATAAGTCAAGGATTGAGGTCGGACCAGTTCCCACTAGCAGCATCCGTTCATAAGTATGACTTGAGAAGCAGTCATCACTCTCCTCGATTAATCACTATTACCCTAAAAATTCAATTTGTGTTCTAAGTGTTACTATCTTATTGTAGCTGACTGTAACTATATATTATCAAACCAGACCCTACGCGGAGCAGCAGTATGCAATGCTGGCTTAAAAACCTCTCTTTTACATTCATAGGTCTTCTCATAGACTAACCGGCTTCAGAGTTTCTAAAAATAATCTTATTTAAATTCAGACTTAAATACTTTGTCAAGATCGTTTTTCCTCTAAGGGAAACGCCAAATTATTTATTGGTTAAGTGTTCTTCGGGTATATAACTCAATTATTGTATTTTAATTTATATGAAATAAATTCGTAGATTTGTAATAGATTTTTTAAAATTTCTTTTCAGGGTCTGAAAATAACTTCAAGAAAGCGGATCCGAGACACACGAATGCCTTTGGTGTACCCTATGACTACAACAGCGTGATGCACTACTCTGAATACGCCTTCTCTAAGAATTCCAGAAAAACCATTGAGCCCAGGGTACGTTCTTTTTATCTGAGAGCTGAGCACGAAAAGATTGACGTTAGCGTGACGCTAGCGAGTTGATATGCCATCCTTGCCTCGCTGCAAAGGTATTAAACAAAAATGAACGTGACAGCACGCTGTCTCGCTAGCGTCAGGCTACCGTCAAAAGTTTTCGTGAAACCTTCAGAAGTCGAAGCACGAATTAAAATAAATACAGTGCGACTAGGATCTTTTGGCACGTGGATGACATTGACAGGGGGCGTGGGTGTGAAATGAGAGTTGGTATTTAATATAATTTTCCTAGTTCCAATGAGATATTTCTACATGTGGGTCTGCACGGTTACTAATGCAAAAATAACTTTGGTTAATTTTATAGCAAACGGCAACACTGCGACTGCCATGAAGTGATATGTCACTTAATGACAGCGTTCGTTCCGATTTTGGCTACAGGCCAAAAGATACTTATCGCACTTCAATAGGTTACATATTAATCGATAGCGTTACGCTAACATCAATCTGGGCCCTTTCGCTATGACTAAAACACGAAAGAATGACAAAACAAATGCGAAAGTGGAAGGATGTAGGTACCGGGGAAGACCTAGACTATCTTTCTATGACCAAATAGACCGTGTCTTATCTGAAGGGCAAGTCAAGAGACACCGTAACCGACGAGCGTGTATGAGACGAACTATGAGAGTGGAGGAGATATAAAAAATATACACCACCATGCACTATTCTCAACGGGGGTAGCAGTAGCCCACATTTCGCCTAAGATGTTAGGTGTCAGTGTTATAAATAGTAGGCGACACTATTGCCATGATACCGGTAACAATTTCTTAATCGTGACTGTAGGGAATTTCCAAGAGAAAAACCCTTAGAGCATTTAACCAATTTAGTTTCAATACTCTATGGAAAAACCACAATAAGTGTTTATGCTGTCTAAGTTTCAAAGCCAGGATCTGAAGGAGCGAACAATATTCATACATGTTTTTATTTGTTATAGGTTGGTGGCGTAAAACTCGGTCAGAGAGAAGGACTTAGCCGCAATGACATTAAGAAAGTTAACAGTATGTACAACTGTAAGAAAGAGTAAGTATTTTAAATGATACTATTACAATTCTGAAAAAAAACGATTAACTTTGGCATTTGGAAACTATTAGGGAGCCCAAGCATTATCGATCGTATACAAACAATAAATAATTAATAAGCCTTTGTTGTCCCACTGCAAGGCAAGAGCCCTCTCTTACAAATCAAGGTGAGAAAGTATGGATTAAACTCCATTACGCTGATCCAGTGCGAACTGGCGAAGACAGGAGTGTGACCACCTGCTTTTGAAAGTTATCAAAGCGGTCAGAAGGCTTCGAACTTGGCTTAACGACTACCACATTAAGTGGTAACCGGGACCAACGACTTAGCGTGCCTTTTGAATCACGGACTCGTTGAAAAATTGAAAAATAAACGGTCATTTACCGCAGACTAACCGAGCTGTAGGATGCAGGTGGCATCGGACCGGTTAAGTTGGGGAGCGATTGGGGAGATATGTTCAGCAGTGGACGAGTATAGGCTGAGATAATGATGATGATAAATCGAGATGAACGCTGCTTAAACTTACTGATGGCTGCAAAAGAACTATAGTAGATAGAAGACGTCGGATTACGTACATATATTTCAACTTAAGAGGAAATGGGCAGAACACGTTGCTAGATATGGTGATAGCAGGTGGATTAGGCTATCTTAATCGTGGGAAGTCAGTACAAAGGCGGTTCGATTCGATTAAGTGATGATAATACCCACTTCCATAGTAATTCATGCCTTATTTTCTAGAATGGCAAACTCAAGACAAAGTGGAAGGAATCACCTTCGGAAAATTCATCGGTAAATCTAGATATTTTTTTGACTGGCAACGCTATCTCTTTACAACAAGCCGTGATCCAGCCCTTAAATTTAAACTATAATAATAAAAATTAAATAAATTAAGCCCCAAATTAAGGCCTCCTCTCAAACTGAGAGGGTTTAGGCCATAGTCCATCACGCTGGCCGAGTGCGGATTGGCGAACTTAAGACACCTTCGAGAAACTCTGATAATGGTTTCCTCACGATGTTTTTCATTTCCAAATTAAAAATAACAGTTCTTTTTGGATTGTAATAATTGCGTGTTGTTCCAGGGAGCCACAATCAGGCTGGTTCGGAAACGTGTTCCAGAATCTATTTGGTGGTAGTTCTAATTAATAAATCATGTAAGGTTTGTTATTAGTCGTTTTACGGTTGCTAATCACAAAGGTCTGATAGATTTAAGCGTGTGTGCTAGTCTTTATTTCATATTTAAAATAAATAATGTAATATGAATACCTTTTTTATTTACCTTTTTTCCTATTAGATTGATATTATTAAGGGGCATCCATTAATTTAATTATTATTATTATAAATTAATTAATATACAATAAAAATGTTAGCTGTTTTTCTTTTAATTTGGACCTCTTCCTCCTCCTTGGTGAGATTTAGTAAGATTAAGTGTGTCACCCCGGCCCCCTTACGTGAGATTTACGCTTTAGTTGTTAAAAGATAAAAATCTCGAAGGAAATATTTTTTCCATAATTTGTTTAGCGATAAAATGGGATACTCGATGAAAAGTAAAAGCTAAACTAGTAAATATTTATTATTATATATAATAATAAATATTTTTCCAAAGTTGCCGTTAGATTTTCAATTAGTCCCAACTCCTAAGTTTAAATGAGATTTGATAAGATTTTCCATAACCTTCTCCCCATTTCCAGCTCTCTTAATTAATGGATGCCCCCTTAGGTACCAATTACGACAGTGCAACCACAAAATTCGTAAAATTGGGTTCGCCATTTCCAGTGTAATAAATAATTTAGGTCAGTAATTATTGCACTGAAGTGCATAAGATGGCACACAGGCATTAGTGGATGGCACGTTTTGGGTATATGTGAAGCTCGAAGAGAGGGAGAATACACTATAATCCTAGAATCTGGCCATCTTTTGTATTTTAGAGAGGGAGACCAACTTTCCCAGGGTGGCGTCGGGTATCTAGTCCATAGAGTCCTCGCTGACGACGTTGTATATGTCCAGTGTGCCAACAAGGGTAGCATACCTCATGATTAAGCTGACCGAGAGGTACACCCTCAAGATTGTGCAAGTTTATGCACCGACTTCAGCACACTTGGACGAGGACATCTCTTAGGCCATTCATAATACCTAGGGCACACTACAACGTTGTCATGGGGGATTTTAACGCCAAAGTGGGAGTAAAAATTGACAACGTATCCTCATTAGGACCATACGGCTATAGCAACAGAAACGACAGGGGGCAAACGCTCGTCAAATTTCTCGAAAGAGAAGGGCTATTTATGATGAACTCTTTCTTTAAAAAAACAGTCCCAAAGAAAATGAACGTGGCAAAGCCCCTATGGTAAAATAAAAAATGAGACCAACTTCATCATGGCGAATAGGAGGTGTATATTCAGAGATGTCTCAGTGATCGCAAGCTTTCGTAAGGGGCACTCTGAATATAAAATATAAGCGCGAAAAAATCCGCTTGATGAATTCCAGGCTCCGACCGAATTTTGCTTAAAGCTGCTATAGATTCCCAAGAATTTTCGCTAAAATTTCAACAGAAATTCGACCAAGTGGTAAATACTCGTATAGAAGATTGGCACTAAATTCTGCGAAACGAGGCGTACTGGCAGGAAATCTAAACTTTTGAGGACTCTGGAGATTATGAGCGAACGACCCCAAAATGCTCCCTCAACCTTGTCAGAACACCGGGCCTTAAATAAAAAGATCAGGGAGCTGGTTCGATCCGACCTTCGAGCTTCCCATACGCTTGAGATTGATAAAGCCATCGAGCAGAGCCGGGGGTCGAAAGTGTTCGTCGAGCCACTCGGAAGAAGCTACTTGACAAGGTTGAGTACACAAGCGGGTAATGTGATGGCTTCTAAGCCGGAAATCCTCTCGGAATTCTCAGGATTATCTATAGCCAGCTCTACGCCACACACGCACCTCGACCCGAATCTCTTAGAGGGAATTCCGGAGCCACCCTTACAAGCCACTTTATAGAAGACTTGCCCGAGATCACCCTGGATGAGATCGAGTTGGCTCTTAAACAGCTTAAAAATGGAAAAGCCCCGGGTGAGGATGGCGTCACGACTGAGTTTCTGAAGGCAAGAGGTACCCCAGTACTAAAGAAGCTTCGGGAGTTATTTAATGCTGTCCTCTGCACTGGGAGAAGTCATGCATGGAAGAGAAGCATGGTCGTCATGTTTTTCAAGAAGGGTGACGAAATTCCGTTGCGAAACTATAGACACATCGCTTTTAAGCCATTTTCATACAAGCAGTTTTCAAGGGTCATCACGAACCGTCTTGCGCGAAGACTCGAGGAGTTTCAACCCTCGGAGCCGGCCGGGTTTTGAAGTGGCTACGGCACGGCATTACGGCAGTGTAATTACAGAGCGTAGTGCGACAAGGGACAAGGGACATAAAATTGATAGAGGGCATTGGTGTGAAATAAGGGTTATCATTTAGTAAAATTTTTATACTTCCAGGGAAATATTTCAACAGGTGGGTAGCCGCACGCACGGCTACTTATTAAAAAAAAACTTAAGTAAATTTAATAGCAAACGGCAACTCTGAGTCTGTGATAAAGTTGGCCGCGGGCCAAAGAATTACTGAATGACTGTACAGGACTGTATTAGAAATACGTCATCTAATGTCCCGTGGATGTTGTTGTAGGCAAGTATAGGGGAAAAATTAGACTGTTACAACAATAGGCTTAGCTAGCACTAATTTGTGAAATCTGAATGTCGTCTCAGACCTTCTCTTTTGGGGTGACGGTCGTGATGGTGTATATAACGAATTCGCATCATAAGGTAAGATCTATCTATGTATATCAACACGATATATCGCTTGCGGGGTAGGCAGTGATAAGTGAAGTTGGTTTTTCATAAGTGAATTTTATAATAAAACGCTTTAGGACTGCAATCAATAATTTTAATGACAGTAACTATCTTACTACTAGATTGGAAAAACCGCAACCACACTACATACTAACATAATTAATTATACATAAAACTTAAATACTACAGATTTCATGCGAATGTACCAGGTCGACATAAGTAAGAGGAGGTGGAAGAAGTTATTGTGCTCCATATTTCTCAATTTCCATTGACATCAAGCACCTTAAGAAATTATACGATCTCTCGCAAAGACATTTTTCGTCTGAAAACAAAAAAAGCTCAAAGTTGTAGTAATATTAAAGAAGTCAATAACATGTAGGTTACACGTCTATAAATGTATGTAAATACTACACAAATGTACTTTTTTAATCTTAGAAGTTCGATTATTTTAAGAGTTGTTAATAAGGAATTAGTGTACAATGCTCTTAGCGAAATCATGAAGAACAAAATACCTGGTCCCTTATCAGCTAATACTAAGTAAATATGTAATGTTACTATAACCTTGTGAAATGATCGTTTAATGGTACTCCAGACTCCAGTGGCATACAGAATACTATAACATGATCAGTCACGAAGATATCGTAACGCGTTGCGTTTGGTAAAGGCCCTTGCCTTTATTCGCTACGACCAAATCCATATCCATATCGTAATTGGCAGATCGCATTTAGTTCGATAGAAAATGGGTAGAGGTGCTGTTCTATTGGTGTCAAATGCAACAATGTCTGACCACAATTTACAACTTTAAATTAGACTTTAAACTTCTGTAGACAAGGTTCAATTTTTCTAAACTACCAAATGTATTATTCAAACATTGTTGCATAATTGCTTAACTATAATTTTGTTCCATTAGGTTCCATTATACGATGTATGTGCTTAGATAAATACAAACGTTGTTGATAATGATTGCTGGTCGCAAAAAAGAACGAATAAATGGTATATGAGTAACTATGTCAAGCCTATAATATTCCCCAAACTGGGGTGGCAGAGGTGTACTGTGTGACCCACTTTTAGCTGACGATGTTAGGTCCCATGAAATAGGGGCGAGCCTATTGCCATATACCGGGTACAATTATTGACTCCGAACTGATACAGTGAAATAAGAAGGTGTGTGTGTGAATGATGTACGCTGTTGGCCGTGAGGCCTTTACAGCTTCACCGGACTTAAAGGCGAGCGTGCAACCACTACGCTCTAGCCAGCCAGAAGGGCAAGAGGCGACATACTCGAGGCGCCCTCGGTTGGGACAGTCGCTGTAGGGGGACGGGTGCACTACTAAGTGCACCGGTCAACCGCCGGCTATGGGAGGGGATCTACTACTACTACGTCGTCGTCGTCGCCCGTATTCTGAGCGGAAAGAAGGGATGACAAAGCATCGGGGGGGTCGGTGAGAACATGTCGCGGCCGGCGGTGGCGGCAGGGGTCGGGGGGGAGATCGTAGTCGGCGGTGGCTACGATAAACGGATTCGCATGGGTAGATGCGTTCGCGAAGTGTCGTGTTGACGCCTTTTTAATAAAGGCGCGAATAGGTTCGAGACCTAGATCGGAGTGGAGGTCGACGTTCTGTACGAACCAGGGGGCTCCTACGGCTTTACGGAGGAAGCGGTTTTGAACCACTTGGAGTTTATCGATGTGAGAGGGGCCGAATGCCCGAACACAACACACGCATAAGTCATGATGGGTCGAACGCAAGTTTTGTAAAGTGTCACCTTATTTCTAAGGGACATTTTACTCCGCTTGCAGATTAACGAATGGAGACTAGATATTTGACCTCTTTGACCCAGGGAATGGGTCGGTCGAACATGCTAATAAGAAGGTTTACGGTCCCCTACTGGTGTAAAAAAAAGAAGTACACTCATCAGAAATTATATGGCACTTCCAGTTGACCTAGAACCATTAGACAAAGACTTTGGCAAGAAGCAAGGCTATAAGTATAATAATTGTCAATTTGTAACTATAACATATAAAAAAATATTATTTTCCCTCAAATCCGATGAAAAATTAAGATAGCGCCGTCTAGTGAAATTTTGTGGCACTATACTTCTTTGTACACTCGCAAAGGGTCTGGCGTGATGATATATAAAGAGACAGAGAGAGAGTGAGAGAGAGTAAGGAAAAAATACGAAAATTGTTAATTTATAATTTTTTTTTTTTTTTTTTTTTTTTATTTTTTTTAAAAAAAACGTAGCCCCACACTAGGATTTATTCCTGTGTCGTGGGTGCGTTTACAAACATGAAAATTCACATACACAAATACCCAGACCGGAACAAATAACTGTGGATCACACAAAGATTTGTCCCGTGCGGGAATCGAACCCGCGACTATTAGACGCAGTGGGCGGAGCGGCTTAAGCTCTTAACCACTGCGCTTTAAAAATTATTTTGCCAACGTCGATTACAGCGGGATAGTAGCGCTATCTAGTGAGATTTTGTGGAACTATTTTGATTTGTGGTAAATAAATATTTATTCATACACATACAGAGCCATCTGTGTACAGTATAGGACGTTTATTTCATCAGATTGTCGATTTATTCTTTTGTGTTTGTATGGTTTGAATCAGAGATGGGCAAAATGTAATCAGATTACTGAGTAACGATTATGATTACATTTTGCAACCTTCAATCACTTACACTTTACCGTGTAAACCGTGACTTTAGTCAATTACACTTTACCAAAACTAATCATAAAAAGTAATAATAT
The DNA here is from genome assembly GCA_905147815.2 of Phalera bucephala. Classification (NCBI taxonomy): domain Eukaryota; kingdom Metazoa; phylum Arthropoda; class Insecta; order Lepidoptera; family Notodontidae; genus Phalera; species Phalera bucephala. The sequence continues at coordinate 5,850,345 of LR990629.1, read as the reverse complement.
TCGGTAATTGATGATAATTAGTCTGTAATCGTAATCATGATTACTTTTTGATTTATATCATAATTTTTTTTAGAGACGATGTGATTAGACTTTGTCGAAATTCGAGTGCATTGTAATAAGGAATGAGAACTTATGTTTTAATTATTTATTATGGATTTTGTTGGAGTTGGTGGAAAATGTGGAACGTGACTTTTTAAAAATCCATATTGCCAAATCCACTTTCATTTTTGGGATTTTTGAAGGTGCTGATTACATATATGGCGCTAATTTTGATTTCCACGAAAGCGGACGCGACTTTTGATATTATATCAATATGGCGTTAATTGCTGGATCCAAGACTTTTAATGTAAAATCAGTATGGTTATCACTTTTGGGGTTTTAGACCTTGCCTTAGAATTTGCCTCCATATTCAATTTAAAAAAAAGTATAAGATTGCGGATGTGACTTTTTGTATAAAATAATCTTTTGGGCTATTAGGGAATGCTGATTACGAATATGGCGTTAATTTGGAAATCCAAGTTGGCGGACGCGACTTTTGATGTTTTAAATCAGCATCGGCTAAAACGCCAAAAATGATACCCATATTGAATTAATATCAAACGTCGCGTCCGCCATCTTGAGTTTTAAAATTAAGGTCATATTATTATTCATTATCAGCAACCCCCAACACTTAAAAATTGACACCCATGTTGATTATTAATAAAAAATCGCGACTCCAAATTGACGCTATATTCGTAATTAGCATACCCTAAATCTCCAAAAATGATACCCATATGGGGTTTATATAAAAAGTCTTGGTTGGTGGTGGTTTTTGAAAGGGAAGAAACCAGAACGAATGTAAGGATTGTGGTTGGTAACGATGTGCTGGAGCAAGTGAATGAGTTTGTATATCTTGGATGCGCCTCCAGTAAGGATGGGAAATACACCGCTGACATAGAGAGAAGAGTGAGCGCAGGGAACAGAGTGAATGGTGCGATGGGAAAGCTACTTGGGAGCCGGCACTTAAGCCATGAGGCGCAGCTGGCCATACATAACGGAGTTCTTGTCCCAACGCTGTTATATGGTAGCGAGAGCTGGGTATGTAAGAAGGAGAATGAAAGTAGGATAAATGCGGTAGAAATGCGAGCTCTGCGGAAGATGTGCGGAGTGAAGCTGACCGACCGCATTAGCAACAAGCGTAGTAAGAAAGCGAGTAGGTATGAAAGATAGTATCGGCGTAAAGATGAGAAAGGGCATGCTCCGTTGGTTCGGGCATTTAGAAAGAATGCCAGAGGAAAGAATGACAAAACAGATATACAATGTGAAAGTGGAAGGATGCAGGTACCGGGGAAGACCTAGACTATCTTACCACGACCAAATAAACCGAGTCTTATCTGAAGGAAAAGTCAAGAGTCTCCGTAACTGGCGAGCGTGTATGAGACGAACTATGAGAGTCGAGGAAGCCAGAGAGGTATGTGAGGAAAGAACCTGTTGGAACTCTGTACTCTCTGCCTACCTCGCAAGGGATCTGGCGAGAGGTTATAGATAGATAGATAGATATAAAAAGCCGCGTCCGCCATCTTGGATCTAGGAATTAATGCCATATTCGTAATTAACACCTTCTAAAACCGCTAAAGTGAATAGCATAATAATATTTATTGGTTTTACTTAAAAAGTCGCGTCAAGAATTTTTCATACGACACGAAAACGTCAGTTGGTTTGTGCTAAGCCCTTAGGTCTTCCGAAATATTCGTTTAAGCACACAGAAATCCTTTTTCGGATTTACTTACGATAAAACAGTTGTTGTGAATCTGAGTGTTCTTTATGTCCTCAGTTTTATTGTTTGTAAAGTCCCCCGAAAACGAAGGAATTATACTTAACGTGGAAGTCGATTTTTTAGAATAAAATAATAGTTGACTTAATTATAAGTAATCATGTAACTGTCTCGTTGGTCTAGTGGCAAAGCGCATCGCTTTGTAATCACGAGGTCCTGGGTTCAAATCCTAGGTCGGACAAATGTAGTTTTACAAACGAAAAATTCCCAGTATGATTGCGGTATCCGGAATTGTGCCCGGTATATGACAATAGGCTCGCCCCCTATTACATGGGAACTAACATCGTCGGCGAAAAGTACCACATTTGCCACCCCCGCTTGGGGAATATAGGCGTGACGGTGTATGTAATTTGATTGCTGACTACTGCAATCAAAATTAATGATAATTATCTTCATCATCTCAGCCTATACTTGTCCACTGTTGAACATAGGCCTCCCCAATCGCTTTCCAGCGTAACCGGTCCGATGCCACCTGCATCCAACGACTTCCTGCAATTTTCACAAGATCGTCGGTCCATCTGGCAGGCGATCGTCCCACGCTGCGCTTGCCAATACGTGGTCACCACTCTAGAATCTTTCTGCCCCAACGCCCGTCCGATCGCACTTCAGCTTGCTAATCTTAAGGGCTATGTCCGTGACCTTGGTTCTTCTACGAATCTCCTCATTCCTGATTCGATCGCGTAGAGAAACGCCGAGCATAGCTTTTTCCATAGCTCGCTGAGCAACTCTGAGCTTTTTTATGAGACCTATTGTAAGAGACCACGTCTCTGATCCATATATCATCACTAGTAACACACATTGACTAAAAACTTTAGTCTTAAGGCACTGAGGTATTTTGGATGAGAAGATATTGCGCAGTTTCCAAAACGCTGCCCAGCCGAGTTGGATTCGTCGATTGACCTCTCTCTCTCAAAGTTGGACTTACCTAACCGGACTACCTGTCCCACGTAAATGTATTCGTCGACAACTTCAAGAGTAGAGTTCCCAACGGTGAGTGCGGTGGGTACGACATGGACGTTAGACATTATTTTCGGTTCGTCCATGTTCATTTTAAGACCCACTTGTTGAGATACTCTGTTGAGGTCACCGAGCATTCGTCCTAGATCTTCCAGCGACTCCGCCACGACCACAATGTCGTCGGCAAATCGAAGGTGAGTGATGTATTCGCCATTGAGGTTGATGCCAAGTCCTTGCCATTCCAAGAGCTTGAAGGCGTCCTGTAAGGTCGTCGTAAACAGTTTCGGAGAAATGACGTCTCCCTGTCTTACTCCTCTTTTTATGGGGATCGCCTTCGTGCACTGCCCCTGTACTCGGACTGACATGGTGGCGTTATAATACGAGCACTTCAACACTTCGATGTACCTATAGTCAATGCGGCATCGCTGGAGAGATCTAAGAGCCGCCCAAGTCTCGATCGAATCGAAGGCTTTCTCATAGTCCACTAACGCCAAGCATAGTGGCCGATTATACTCCTCGGTCTTCTGTATAATCTGCCGCAGCGTATGTATGTGGTCTATGGTACTAAAGCCTTTCCAGCAACCGGCTTGTTCGAGAGGCTGGAAGTCATCAAACCTGCGTTTGAGACGATTCGTGATGACTTTCGAAAACAACTTATAAACATGGCTCAGCAGTGAGATCGGCCTATAATTCTTTAGTAAAGTGTTATCACCTTTCTTGAAAAACAGCACCACCACACCCCTGTTCCATGCTTCCGGCGTTTTCTCTTCGAGCAAGATGGAATTAAACAGCCTCTAAAAGACTTTAAGTACCGGCGTTCCGCCCGCTTTCAGAAGCTCTGCGGTAATTCCGTCTTCGCCCGGCGCTTTGTTATTTTTGAGTTGTTTGAGAGCCATCCTAATCTCATACATATCTTCAGTGTAGTGTCGGGTTAGCTTGGCTCTTGGGTCTTTTACCAAGTCAACAAGAGGTTCAGTATACAACTGCCCATAGAACCTCTCTATCTCCCTGAGCACCTCTGACCTATTCGACGTTACGTTTCCGTCCTCCGTCTTTAGCTTCGTCAACTGGCTTTGCCCAATAGACGCGTCTCTTGCAAACACTTTAGAGCCCTTGTTCTGTGTTATGGTATCCTCAATACGCCTTGTATTGAAGGACCGTAAATCGTGTCGCAAGGACTTCAATATCTGTCCATCGAGCTGCCTATAGGACTTAGTATCATCGGAGGTTTAGAGCGTCATGGAACGTCGCTCAGCCATGAGGTTTCGGGTGTAGTTGGATAGTTTTTGAGGTCAATTTTTACGGTGGGGCTTAAAATACTTGGACCCGACCGTATGGACAGTCTCTACCAGCCTGTTGTTGATTTCGTCCACTGATGCGCTGCTGTCTAGCAATTCGAAGCGGTTTGCCAATTCGAGTTGAAAGTTCTCGGGGTTTTGGATATGTGCATAAAAAGGTCGGAGCGTAGACTACATCAGACGCGATCTTTCCATTTTGACATTAATATTTAATGTGCCTCTGAGCATTCGATGATCACTGGCGGTGTTTACCCTGTGGATCACGGAGACATCATTAAATATTTATCGCTTGGTGCTCATTATGAATCAATCAATCAATTTCATTTTTGGTGGAACCATCAGGGCTTATCCAGGTCCATTTCCTATGAGGCGGCTTCTGGAAGAAAGAGTTCATCATAAAGAGTCCCTCCTTCTCCAGGAATTCGGCCAGCTTCTGACCCCTGGGGTTGCCCTGCCCATATCCAAATTGCCCCACTCTCAACTCATCATCGCCCCGTTTGTCCAGCCGCGAATTGAAGTCACCCATAACCACTGTAAAGTGTGTTTTGGAAGTATGTATGGCTCTACTAATGTCCCCATACATAAATTCGACGTCATCATCTGAGTATGCCGCGGTCGGTGCGTAGACCTGTATGACCTTCAGCGAATATCTTTTGGATATTCTGAGTATCAGGTACGCTACCCTGCTCGACACACTAGTGATGGACACAACTTACGTTTATGAGTGACTTGTGGACGATAAATCCGACACCACCTTGCGACTGCTGTTCGCCCTCCCGGTAGTAAAACAAGTTGCCGGATTTTAAGATTATCGTGTCCTCGCCCTCTCTTCGGACCTCCGATAAACCAACAATATTCCACCGAAACTTGTTTATCTCTTCTTCCAGTTCAACAAGCTTCTCATCTGTCCTCAACGTACGTGCGTTGTATGTCACCAGGGCCAATTTTCGTTTTTTGTGGTAGCCGAATCTCTGCCGGAGATTCGTAGCATCTCTTGTCCTGTCGTTACCATAGCTGCTACCGCGGCCAGGACGAACAGGACCGCCGGGGACTAGGTGCCTGGTTTTCTTCTTTTCTTCCATAGTATTGATTGGGATTTTGATTGAATGTAATCAGATTAAAAGTAATCAAGATTGATGTAATCATGATTACTTTCAAACAGATTATTAATCTGATTACAAAAGTAGTTGATTTCGCCCAACTCTGCTTTAAATGACAGCAAAATTTAATAAAGAAAAGGTATTTTTATGGACTGCCTCGTTGATCTAGTAGGTACCGTATAATGCGTTTAGAGATCGCGGAGGATCAAGTACAAATTGTAGGGCGAACATAATGTAGTTTATTTTATAGAAAAAACTTTTTAAAAAAAGGGAAACCGACTTCAAAAAGCAAAAAATAAATATTTAAAGTCGGTGCTGGTTGGTGCAGTCAGTTAATCAGCACCGAAATCTAATATTTATTTTTTTGCTTTCTGAAGTCGGTTTCCCTTTTCTAAAAAGTTTTTTATTTTACAATTTTTAGTGATGAGTGAATTTATTATTATTATTTATATACCTCCTTTATATTATCCTACTTATTCGTACTAACTAAACTCATAATAACTGAATTTTCACATTCATGCTGTTTGCCGTATATGCCAATAAAATTTAAATTTGACCATCACAGAGCTATGCTAAACCGATGCAAAAAGAATCATCAAAATCAGTTTATAAGCAAAGAAATTACAAAAAAAAAAAACAGACGAATTATAAACCTCCTCCTTCTTTAAAGTCGGTTAACATTCTGCTTAGTTCTACAGTAGGGTACCTATACGATTCACCCATAGTATCTCAATCTACGCATTGGTATTGATTGTCGTTAAGGAGATCCCTGGTGTATCTTCAAAGTTTAACGTCCAATACTGATGAAATTAAAATGGGACCATCTTGAAACTATATTGAATCCAGCGAAAAAAGAATCATTCAATTCGGTTAATAAGCAAATAAGTTATAAGAAAACACAGACGAATTATGAACCTCCTCCTTTTTTGAAGTCGGTTAACATTGTGCTTAGTTCTATAGTAGGGTACCTATAGGATTGACGTAACACTCATCTGCAAGCGGAGTAAAATGTCCCTTATAAATAAGGTGACACTTTACAAAACTTGCGTACGACCCATCATGACTTTTGCGTGTGTGGTGTTCGGGCACTCGGCCCCCTCTCACATTGATAAACTCCAAGCTGTTCAAAACCGCTTCCTCCGTAAAGCCGTAGGAGCCCCATGGTTTTTACGGAATGTCGACCTCCACTTCGATCTCGGTCTCGAACCTATTCGCGCCTATATTAAAAAGGCGACAACTCGACACTTCGCGAACGCATCTACCCATGCGAATCCATTAATCGTAGCCGCCGCCGACTACGATCCCCCCGACCCCTACCGCCCCCGCCACCGCCGGCCGCGACATGTTTTCACCGTTCCCCCCGATGATTTGTCATCCCTTCTTTCCGCTCCTAATACGGGCGACGACGACGACGAAGTCGTTGATCCCCTCCCCTAGCCGGCGGTTGACCGGTGCACTTAGTAGTGCACCCCCTCACCCCGCAGCGACTGTCCCAACCGAAGCCGCCTCTTTAAGGCGCCCTCGAGTATGTCACCTCTTGCCCTTCTGGCTCCTGCGTAGTGGTTGCACGCTCGCCCTTAAGTCCGGTGAAGCTGTAAAGGCCTCGCGGCCAGCAGTGTACATCACTCACACGCGCACACACACACGGAACACTCATACTATCTCAATTTGCATATTCCTGTTGTTTGTCGTTAAGTAGTTCCCTGGTGTATCTTCAAAGTTCAAGGTCCAACACCAATGACATTACAATGGGACCACCTTAGAGCTATACTGAACCCAATGCAAAAAGAATCATCAAAGTCGGTCCACAACTGACGGAAATATCGGTGAACATACATAAAAAAAGAATACATACAACCGAACATAGAACCTCCTCCTTTGTGAAGTCGGTTAAAAAGTCTCCAATATCACTCCGGGGTCCGAAGTTGTGCCCGGTAAATAGCAATAGCCTCGTCCCTATTACATTGGCACCTTGCATTGTCAAAATAAGTCGGTGTACGCATACAGTACACCTCTGCCACTCTCGCTTGGGGAATCTAGGCGTCCTGGTGTGTGTGTGATTTTTTATACGGAAATAATTGAATATCAACGTCATTTATTGAAATTGTAAAATATATAAAAATAAACATTGTCACGCCTGTATTCCCCAAAGTCGGATGTTAGATCTGATGCAATAGGGGGCTAACCTAAAGCCAGTATATCCGGCACAATGCCAGTTGATAGTGGAAATATTTCTATCGAAATATTACATTTGGTCTGACCTGGGATTTTTGGGACTGGGACCTGGGAACTCAGGACCTCGTGATCGCTACGGACTTTGTTCGCCAATAGACTAGGCATAGGTATCATTTTGCAAGCTTTTATGTTCGAATGTCTGTCTGTTTTTCTGGTTCAAATCTTGTGAACAAGTTTTCAAGCACTTTGACTAATTTATTTATAAATTTTATTTTATTTTATTGAGATATCTAACAGCGTTTGACAATAGAAAGCATGTATCCGATTGAGTTGAAATTTGGCATACGTATGTATGTTCGGTAACAATGCATTAATATAGTAGCCGAGGGTGGCCAAGGGAACTACCCAACTACTCACCATAAACCCGACACATTAGAGCTCAGTTGATTTGTCTTGACAAATGCCACTGTTTACGTATTAATAAATTGTATTATTTTTAGATCAATATAAGCTCGCTAGATGGCGCTCATTGCGACGCCCGGAATTGTGAATCGCGGTATTAGGTTTTTACATAGTTCATATATTCAACTCATGGATAGATTTGCCTACTACGGATAGAATTTTGACATATTTTGTAAGGAAAATGCGTCAAAATTATACTGACCGTAAGCAAATCTATCTTGCTTACGGTCAGTAGTTGATGTTATGTATGTGATAGTTTATAATGTATTGTTAGATCGTAAGCACAGATCACAAAGATACCGCTCCTGGATCTAATATAGATCACGGTCCGTGATCCGTGAGATCCAGGTCACGGTATCCTAACAGTTAGTTTCATTAGCGCATCATGTAGTATTTGTTAAAAAAAGCTTGATTTAAAAAAGATCTTTTTAAATTAAAACTATTATTTATGAAACTTTTTGATGATTATTTCTGCTTTTGGCTTAGTGTGTAGCTCCAGGCCATCGAGATAGGATTAAAACATAGAGGGATTACAAACGAAGTACAGCCTTACACTTTTTCTGGACACTTGGTACCATTTAGGTAACCAATTTAAAAATCTTTGTACGAACTGCTTTTTATTCAAAATTTATGACTTGTCATTTTGACTAGGTTCCACGCAAATTTATCGGTTAATATTTGTTTGCCTAGTAACCGTGTTCTCGGAGACTTTCAATTAATAAATAGATATATAATTAAAATGTTTGTGAAAACAAGGTGCCACACAACTAAAATACCGTGCTTTATATTGGAATGCAAATCTTTTTGGTCTAGAAAAGCAGATGAAGCTAAATTATGTAAGCTTCGGCCGGTGACTTGGTTTTGCTGTATCATGGTAAAGATAAAATGTATTTTCTAAAAAAGATGTAACTAGTTAGAAGATGCATAATAAATACACTAGATTGACTGTTTTCCCTGAGCATAAATGATTAGATTTAGATAGAATCTTAATAATCGTACTCCCAAAGAGATAAGTCATAATGATTGAAAATTTACATCATTATTGATAGAATTTTCGAAAATTGTGAAAACGCATGTTTTTTTGTTTTAGTATGTTTACAGATATTGCAGCCTAAATGAATAGTATGTTTATACAATACTAATAGCACATTAAAGTTGAACTCAGTAAAATTGCATATTTTGAAAACATCTTACAAAAGAGTGCTTCAATGTTGGACTCAAATAGCGAAGATTACAACCAGTAGCAGTTTCAATGTAAAATTAACTTCAAATTATTCTCTTTTAAATTAATTATATTGCAGTAAGATTGTTCTTAAATATTTTCGCGCTCATATTGAAATAAATAAAAACGTTATGAAAGGTTCAATTTTATTTTTATAAGTTTTTATTTAACTTACAATTTTCGAATATCTATATGTCTGTCTTAATTAATAAATCTGTATACATATTTTAAGTAAGTTTGACCATAAATTCTTCATTTATAATCTGATTTTATTATTAATAAATAACTTTAATAAGAAATCTTTTAAAAAGTATGCTTTTATTGTGACAATATGACGGAGATGTTTTACTAAGCCGAGGAGTTACTTTGGCCTCCTTCCGGCTCAGCCCTTGCTCAGCCTCGTCATCTAGGTATATAGTAGATTTACGTTGTATATTAGGCGAATTCCGATAGGCACATTCTGTCTCCACCACCAGACTCTGGGAACTGTAGTCTATAGAACTTATCAAAATCCAACAAGCCCAAAGATGGTGGGGTTATCTTGTTTAGTTGAAACATTTTTAGGGTCACTTAAAACTATACTAGAACACCGTCACGCCTATATTCCCCAGAGGGGGTGGCAGAGGTGTACTGAGTACACCCACGTTTCGCCGACGATATTACTAATCAAGACAAATCCAACAGGCTCAAACAGGTAAATCGATTCCAGTGCAAGCGATTAGAATTAATTAAAGATAGAATTTATTAAAATAAATCGACTACAATTTTGCGCTGAAACTGGCCAAAACCCAAACCGGTATGGAACCCTCAGAGCGCGAGCCTTTCTCGCACTGTTTTATCATCTGCACTGCACTGTGTTTGTTTTATCATCTGCACTTGTCGAGCTGTTCGTGGATTTCTGAACACGATTATAGTGTCTTAATATTCGATTTCTACTAACCTCTATCAACAACACACGCTGATGTCATGTCTCTTAAATCTTCCATGGGCTTTCCATTCCTCTCCCCGGCAAACACCATGGCAGCTCTTTCGGAATCAAACTGGCCATCATCCAATAGAACTCCCGTGTTTTCTAGCATACAACGGATGAAGCACTAGGAGAACATAACATTATAGGCACTTAAATACAGAGTATGATGCTCCTGAACGACCTGCGCTAACGTTAATGTTAACGCGTTATGAGTAGAATCGCCTCAACTCAATTAACACTTTAAATATTAGCTGGATCTGCGTAATGTCTTAGTTGATGTCAAAAGCAGGTGTACACCCACTTTTTGCCGACAATGTTACGTAATAGGAAAAGCGCCTATTGTCATCGTACCGGGCACAATGTCCGGACTGATATTGGAAATTTCCCAATCGAAAAATTACACTTTGCTAGGTTTTAAACCCAGGACCTCGTGGTCGTTACGCACATTATTCGCCACTAGGCCTCTAGGTAAAATAATATATAATAATATTAGCCATTTTAAGAAACTGTCGCACTGTTGGGCACGGGCCTCCTCTCAAACTGAGAGAGTTTAGGCCATAGTACACCACGCTGACCAAGTGCGGGCTGGCGACTTCACACACCTTCGAGAAACTCTTTAGGCATGCATTCTTTACGATGTTTTCCTTCATGGTTAAAGCAAGTAATAGTTATTTTCTTTAAGAAAACTGGTCAATATTGTTTTTTACCTACGTACATGTAAATGTTATAGATTTACCTTTGGAGTTTTGTCGGTTTCGTCAAGAAAGCTGCCAGATTCATTGAGGGATTTTAAATAATCTGAAACAATAGCCGTACCTAAATAAATACATTCGCTCCCTTCATAATAAGTTATGAAAATTATAGCACGTTGTGTAAAACACATATGGCCGCTCATGAGAGTTGAATACGTTCAACACAACGCCGCGCCGGTTGTCATGCCCTTTTTTGCGCGTGCCTTTGTCCTACTATGGACGTCTTTTGCCTGATAATGATGGCGGTACGGGACGACGGCTTGGTCCAGTGGTAAACAGCTTAAGCCGCCCCGCCCACTGGATCGAATAGTCGAGGCTTCGATTCCCGCACGAAACCAATGTTTGTGTGTTCAAAACTATATATATATATATATATATATATAAGCGCATTTACACTGAATCTGTAGAGTATTATGATATTTATTCCGAGGATTAAGGTACGGGCATGTCTTTTTTAATGCGTCTTTTGAACCCACAAACCATATTATAATGTGTATGTATGTTATGTTTAGAATACGCAGTGCATGAACTAGGCAGACAGAAGTGCCCTACAGTATGGATTCTAGATTTAGTTAATGTGTGTGACCTTACCCATTTCAATCCGAAAACTTTCATTGCACATATTCATCAAATATTCCGTGTCTAATTCTTTCCCAGCGCTTCTGTTATCCTTGTCAATAGATGACTCTTTTTCAACTCTTTCCATTTCTTTCTGTACTTCATCTCTCTTTGTGTTGGTTGGAACAGTCAAAGCGAAGGTGGCTAGGGTCAAAAATACAGCAAGAACTATCTTTGCCATTGTGATGATGATCTCTAATCTGTATAGTGTGAGTCTAACATGGTATGGTATTTATATGCTAGTTGTAATTGAACGTTTCAGAGGTTGACAACAGTTAAACAGTCGCGGAACGCAGCAGACAAGATTTTGGTTATATTTTTATATGCTCGCATTGTTCAATTTCTTTGCCACTTCTAACTGCCTCGTTTGCATAGGGTTCGAATCCCGATTGAAAATGTATTTTTTCGATAAAAAAAACCACTATCAATCCGAAGTCTGGAATTGTGCCCGGTATAATGACAAAAGGCTCGCCTCTTATGACGTAGCTTTAGGTCCCGGCGTTAGGTCGTCGGCGAAATTGGTGTACATTTTACACTTTTACGCTAATAGACGTGAAAATAGACGTGAAGACGTTTATGACTCATCAGTCCTACTAAATATACTTCTATATACTTATTCTGTGTCTCGTTTAGATAGCATCCAGGTCAATAGTTACTTTCACTGTACCACTGGTCTGTACAAGTTGAATGTATTTACGATGCATCTTTGATCTTGACAAACTATGAGAGTGGAGGAAGTAGTAATGTAAAAATGAGCGCTGAAGCCGAGCGTTAAGCGCTGAGTCGATGCTCACGAGCGTTGAAACACGTAGAAAACGTGAGCGTTTTAAGCGTCGACTCGAGCGTTTTTACAACACTAGGAGGAAGCCGAAAGGTCTGTAAGGAAAGTACCTGATAAAACTCTGTAATTTCTGCCTACACCGTAAGGGATCTGGCGTGATGATGTAGATAGTTCTTTTGATGTAAAATCAATCAATATGGACGCTTGCTGGAGGGGGATTAAAAGCGAAATTGATTTTCAAAGGTTAGAATATATTTCAGCCAAGATTCGTTGATGAAGCATGCCCTTCATGATTTAATTTCTGCCTACCATTATGATCTAGGAAGTACTTAATTAGAGCAAATTGAATGAAATTACAATGTAATGGGATATTAACAAAATTGCTGCTATTTCTAGATAATTAGATTGCGATTTGTTTGCAATTTATAGTTTTTATGGTGCTTCTATTTCTGTATATCTATCTTTCTATATCATCACGCCAGATCCCTTGCACGGTAGGCAGATAGTACAGAATTCCAACAGGTTCTTTTCTTACTGACCTCTCTGGCTCCCTCCACTGTCATAGTTCGTTTCATACATGCTCGCCGGTTACGGAGGCTCTTGACTTGCCCTTCAGATAAGACACGGTCTATTTGGTCATGGAAAGATAGTCTAGGTCTTCCCCTATTTTTGCTTCTATTTCGATGAAGGTATTAGGCATACATATGGATCCATCTACTTAAAGATAGTGCCTACAATACGCCAATACGTTCTTTACGAATTATGGGTTGTTATCTATGCTAAAACTGGGCTAACCCGGTTTCTATCATGTTGAAGTTAAACGCAAATAATAACTGTAAATATTTATTTATTTATTAGGCACATCAGCAATGCAAACATCAACATGACATTTAATACATTGTAGGGAAAGGAAAAACTATTGTTTACATCTATTATGTACATTCACAACATAACAATGAAAAATATGATTATAAACACTGAATATATAAGTTAAAAGCAGGATAAATGCGGTCGAAATGCGATCTCCGCGGAAGATGTGCGGAGTCATGCTGACCGACCGTATTCGCAACAGCGTAATAAGAAAGCGAGTAGGTATGAAAGATAGTATCGGTGTAAAGATAAGAAAGGGTATGCTCCGTTGGTTCGGGCATATAGAAAGAATGCCAGAAGAAAGAATGACAAAACAGATATACAATGCGAAAGTAGAAGGATGTAAGTACCGGGGAAGACCTAGACTATCTTACCATGAGCAAATAGACCGTGTCTTATCTGAAGGGCAAGTCAAGAGTCTCCGTAACCGGCGAGTGTGTATGAGACGAACTATGAGAGTGGAGGAAGCCAGAGAGATATGTAAGGAAAGAACCTGTTGGAACTTTGTACTCTTTGCCTACCCCGCGAGGGAGGTCGCGTGATGATATAGATAGAATATATAAGTTTCGAGCATGCAAAAAAAACCTTTAAAAGTGTAAAAGTACAACAACAAAAGATAATGCCAATTGGGAGTGTCAAATTCAGAGACTTTAAGGATGTCAGATCGTTATTATAATTGAAGTTAGTTTTATTATTAAAAATAAAAATTAAAAAGAAGGGTAGACCCTTCTTTTTAATTTATGATAATAATATGAGTCATAGAAGAATATTTATTCAATGTGTAAGTTAAATGTCACAAGACTCCAGACGCTCAATTAACTACATTATTGCTTCATAAATTTAATAGGAACATCAAATTTCAAGTTTTTAAGAGTAACTACTATTTTCTTAAGAACTTAGGTATTCAAATTAACTACAAAACCTGACCAATTCAGGAATAATGTTGCAACTGAAATCACTGTATTGCTTTGATTCATTGATAAACACATTTAATAGAGGCATAAAATAATTGGAATCTATTCAGTTCTTCATTTAGAACAAACTATTTCCAGGTCTTACGTTATTTGTTACATGTTGTGTATGACTCTTTGCCTTACCTAGACAACAATTCAAACATTAGTCAAGTGAATTATTAATCTATCTATCTATCTATCTATAACCTCACGCCAGATCCCCTGCGGGGTAGGCAGAGAGTACAGAGTTCCAACAGGTTCTTTCCTTACATACCTCTCTGGCCTCCTCGACACCCATAGCTCGCCTCATACACGCTCGCCGGTTACGGAGACTCTTGACTTTTCCATCAGATAAGATTGAATTATTAATGACAAATGATTAATTATAAAGCATAATCAGCCATGCATATCATCTTCTTTCTTTCGTTCTTTATAACTTTGTTATTAATTCGTGGACATTGGTATGGGTTATATGTTTTCATAAAATATATGATAGGTATTCTTAGTGTTAAATATTATTTTAAATATTATAACATATAACTGTTATTGTCCTAATAAAGAAAAATAAAAATGACTATAAATTTCACGCATTTTTGAGTAAGAATGTACTGTATAATATAAATGAGTTCCTTTAAAATTTTTCCAACAGTTTTTGTAAGATACGGATACGAACACAGACAAAATCATATAAAATCTAGTGTTGTCTATGTATCTATGTATCACGTCACACCACTCGGGGGGTAGGCAGAGTGTACAGAGTTCCACCAAGTTCTTTTCTTGCAGACCTCTCTGGTCTACTTAACTCTCATAGTTCGTCTCATACACGCTTGCCGTTTAAGGCGGCTCTTGATTTAAGATAAGACATGGTCTACTCGGTCATAGTAAGATAGTCTAATGTTGTGACTGCTAATACATCAATCAATTACATACTCATTAATACCTCATAATCTTTTCAAAAGGACTCAGTTATGTCGATGCGGGTTTTTTGTTCAAAAATTATTCTTATTGTAAACTCACCCTCATCCAATGTAATAAAGTTGAAGGTAAAATATATTTTTATTCCTTTAGACCGCCATGGCAACTTACATTCGCAACCAGTTGCGAAAGATGATTTTTTATTTTTTCTTGGCAAGTGTTTGCGATGGAAATGTTTTTTTTTCTTAATATGCGACCAGGTTGTGAATAATTAGACTTATATCATGTACATTTATGTGTTAATTTATGGGTACCACAAAAGGAACACTACTGTTCCTACGTAATTAAAACGTTTGTCTTATCTTGCTTAGGCAAGTTGAATGTACTGATGTTAAACATTTCTGTTGCAAAGAGTCACTTGCAGTGCATTCTTTGAAATCGATAGTTACGTAAACTGTTAAAGCTTAATTATGTCAAGAGGATGTTACAGGAAATTAATATTTATTTTGTTATGTTCGATCTATTTCATGGCGTATGCTGATGGTAAGTGTTATGGTATATGTATAATCGTGTTAAGAAATCCACGGACAACTTGACAAGTCCAAATGTAAAACAAAAAAAAATTTACCAGCTCAGACGAATAGTGTAGAGATAACAAATAAATCAATCGTCATAAATTATCGATATATGCAAAAATATTTATTGTAATTTTTGAATTTAGATACAATTTCACTCAGTGTTTATTTAAACAATAAATGGTATTTAATCTACTATAGTTGTTCGATAACTGCTTTGTGGTCCAGGTCGGACACGTTCAAATTCCAGAACGGTGTTCTGGGGTTTTCCTCAGTAGCAGTCTAAATTGCAGTTATTATACTGAGTACATGACACTTAGATTTAAATTAATATTACACATGAAATAAAACTATGTTTCGGATTTTATTCCTCCCGTAATCATGCGTGCCGTAACGCACTTGACATTTCAAGAATTGAAAAACCTAAAATAAACCGGGATCAAATAGTTTTATTTGATGCAGTTATTTATATTAAGACCTAACGTCATCGGCAAAATGCGGGTGTACCCAAATCTAATTGCTAATCGTTATTATTATATAATAGATGTCGACGAATTTCCTCTATAGAAACGAGTGGATAAAGCAAATCTGCTTTATGCTTGTACTTACCCCTTGCTTTCTGTGCTCCGACAGAAATTAATAGCTGTTTAACAAAAGTCCAGATACTTTTTCTTTGAAACATATTAAATTTGTCGAACAAACAACAACGAAAATTGGCCCTGGTGACATACAAAGCACGCACGTTGAGGACAGATGGGAAGCTAGTTGAGTTGGAAGAAAAAATAAATAATTTGCGGGGGAGTATTGTTGGTTTTTTGGAGGTCCAAATAGAGGGCGAGGACGCGATAACCTTAAAAAACTTGTTTTACTACCGGGAGGGCGAATAGCAGTCCCAAGGTGGTGTCGGATTTATCGTCCACAAGTCCCTCATAAACAACGTTGTGTCCATCACTAGTGTGTCGAGCAGGGTAGCGTACCTGATACTCAGAATATCCAAAAGATATTCGCTGAAGGTTATACAGGTCTTCACACCGACCTTGGCATACTCAGATGATGAGGTCGAAGTTATGTATGAGGACATTAGTAGAGCCATACATACTTTCAAATCACACTTTACAGTGGTTATGGGTACTTCAATGCGCGGCTGGGCAAACGAGGCGATGATGAGTTAAGAGTGGGGCAATTTGAATATGGGCAGCGCAACCCCAGAGGATTCTTTATAATGAACTCTTTCTTCCAGAAGCCGTCTCTTAGGAAATGGACCTGGATGAGCCCTGATGGTTGGATGGCCATAAAAAATGAGATAGACTTCATTATGAGCACCAAGCGACAAATATTTAATGATGTCTCAGTGATTAACAGGGTAAAAATCGGCAGTGAATGCCGAATGGTCAGAGGTCACATTAAATATTAATGTCAAAATGGACAGATCGCGTCTGATGAAGTCTAAGCTCCGACCTTCTTATGCATATATCCAAAACTAAACAAACCAAAACTTTCAACACGAATTGTCAAACCGCTTCGAATTGCTAGACAGCAGCGCATCAGTGGACGAAATCAACAACAGGCTGGTAGAGTTTGTCCATACGGTTGGGTCCAAGTATTTTAAGCCCCACCGTAAAAATGGGCCACAAAAACTATCTGAATACGCCGGAAACCTCATGGCTGAGCGACGTTCCATGACGCTCTAAACCTCCAATGATGTTAAGTCCTATAGGAAGCTCAATGGACAGATATTGAAGTCCTTGTGACACGATTTACGGTCCTTCAATACATGGCGTATTGAGGAGACCATATTACAGAACAAGGGCTCCAAAGTGTTTGCAAGAGACGCGTCTATTGGGCAAAGCCAGTTGACGAAGCTGAAGACGGAGGACGGAAACGTAACGTCGAATAGGTGAGGGGTGCTCAGGGAGATAGAGAGGTTCTATGGGCAGTTGAATACCTCAGTAGCTGAACCTGTTGTTGAATTGGTAAAATACCCAAGAGCCAAGCTAACCCGACATTACACTGAAGGTATCCCGGACATTAGGCTGTGCAAGATTAGGATGGCTTTCAAACAACTCAAAAACAACAAAGCGCCGGGCGAGGACTGAATTACCGCAGAGCTTCTGAAAGCGGGCGGAACGCCGGTACTTAAAGTCCTTCAGAGGTTGTTTAATTCCATCTTGCTCGAAGAGAAAACGCCGGAAGCATGGAACAGGGGTGTGGTGATACTGTTTTTCAAGAAAGGTGATAGCACCTTACTTAAGAATTATAGGCCCATCACACTGCTGAACCATGTTTATAAGTTGTTTTCGAGAGTCATGACGAATCGTCTCGAACGCAGGCTTGATGACTTCCAGCCTCTCGAACAAGCCGGTTTCCGGAAAGGCTTTAGTACCATAGACCACATACATACGCTGCGGCAGATTATACAGAACACCGAGGAGTATAATCGGCCACTATGCTAAGCGTTTGTGGACTATGAGATAGCCTTCGATTCGATCGAGATTTGGGCAGTACTTAGATCTCTCCAGCGATGCCGCATTGACTATCGGTACATCGAAATTTTGAAGTGCTTGTCTAATAACGCCACCATGTCAGTCCGAGTACAGGGGCAGTGCACAAAGGCGATCCCCATAAAAAGAGGAGTCTGACAGGGAGACGTCATTTCTCCGAAACTGTTTATGGCCACCTTAGAGAAAGTCCTTGAGCTCTTCGAATGGCGAGGACTTGGCATCAACATCAATGGCAAATAAATCACTCACCTTCAATTTCCCGACGACATTGTGGTCATGGCGGATTCACTGGAAGATCTAGGACGAATACTCGGTGACCTTAACAGAGTATTTCAACAAGTGGGTCTTAAAATCAACATGGACAAAACGAAAATAATGTGTAAGGTCCATGTCGTACCCACCGTACTCACCGTTAGGAACTCTACTCTTGAAGTTGTCAACGAATACATTTACGTGGGACGAAGGTCCGGTTAGGTAGGTCCAACTTTGAGAGAGAGCCAAAATACCTTAGTGCCTCAAGACTAAAGTTTTTAGTCAATGTGTGTTACCAGTGATGATATACGGATCAGAGACGTGGTCTCTTACAATAAGTCTCATAAAAAGGCTCATAGTTGCTCAGCGAGCTATGGAGAGCTAGAGCTAAGTTTCTCTACGTGATCGAATCAGGAACGAGGAGAATCGTTGAAGAACCAAGGTCACCGACATAGTCCTTAGGATTAGCAAGCTGAAGTGGCAATTGGCGGGCCACATAGCGCGAAGATTGGACGGGCGTTGGGGCAAAAAGATTTTAGTGTGGAGACCACGTATTGGCAAGCGCAGCGTGAGACGATCACCTGCCAAATGGACCGACGATCTTGTGAATATCGCAGGAAGACGTTGGATCCAGCTGGCATCAGACCGGTTACGCTAGAAAGCTATTGGGGAGGCCTATGTTCAGCAGTGGACAAGTATAGGCTGAGATGATGATATTAAATTTGAAATGACATTCTTACAGAATCCGAGGAGAACCTGCCAACCTATGAATACACTCAAATATTCAAGAGTATTCCAGTGGTTTTCGAATATCTTCTAGATGCATTGGAGAAAAAACCAGAGATATTAGAAAGAGATGATATAACCGTATTTAATAGAAACCTTGAAGATGGAGAAACATTCAGTTATAGAGACAAAAGAGCTGATAATACTTATAATTTCCAAGATGGTGAATCAGATAATTTTAATAAAATAGATGAATCTGATAACCTTAAAGATGCTGATGTATTTTATAAATACCGCACTGATAATAATGATATAAAAAGTACTAATGAACTTCAAAGAACTGGTTCACTGTTCAAAAAAGATGCAGTTATTGAAAATATAATACCTCAGATTTATAAAAACAAGGATAAAATAAAGGCAAATGAAAACACCAAAGCAAACAACGTACTGGTAAGGGGTGAAAGTTATTCAATGGATAAAACTCCAGCTATATTTTCAGGTGAGCTATTTAACGGATTTGATAGTTTTTTCTATTTGGATTATGAGCCTGAAGATGTTGTTGATATAATTATACATATAGAACAGTTATTGGAAGAACATAACAATAACAAAGACAAATAAGTATCCTCCAGTTAAAAAAGTTATATAGTATATCTCGAGCTTTGGTCAATGTTGAAATAGATCGTCATATGTTTAGATTTGTATCAAAAAACGTGTAAATGCTTAAGTTGTATTTTTCAAAAAAATTGTTCATTTGATTTACTCCAGAAGGAGCTGTCCACTTTAAATGAATGACCTACATACTTAATACCACTAATTCCTATTTGTTGGATTCGAATCAAGCCTCAGTGGTTGAGTTAATGATTTGAGTTAAATAAAAATCAAAAAAGATTATATTGAGTTTATTTTCAAAACAGTGCACAAAACAAGATAAATGTGATAAGATTTTCTGTGTATATTTATGTACCTATCACTCTGTGCTTATTACAAGAGCCAAACTGATTAATCGGGTGTATTTTTGTTTCTACGTTATCGTTCTCGAGATGGCTCTAACCTGTGTTTAATAAAAAATTTGCCAGGTTTTAGGCATACGTGTACACTCGTTTTTGTGCTTTATTGTGTTTGTCTACTTATCTGATAATAAAATTAGTTTAGTTTTATTTTTCTAGTTTTAACTCCCCTATTAAGACCTCCCATAATTCATTGTAGTTCTTAGTTATTTAGAATTGTAAAACGATGACCAAGTACGCTGTGGTGGCGCTAAGCATCTGTAAGTTAAAAATCATTTGGTAAGTTGGCAAAGCATATCCCATAATGAATCAAGAGTTCGTAATAAATAAGATGCCTTTACACCTAGCATAGTACCAGCCCATACTCAAATGGCTATTGGGCAAAGGCTTTCTCTTACAAATTGAGGTGAGAGAGATTAGGTCATACTCCAAGATACTTTATTGGGTCCATATTTAAGATGGGGTAAATATTTATTTTAGTCCTACGCTACATTAAATGCTACTAGGGTTTAACTATAATGAATAAAATGTATATAGAGTAAAATTAACGCTATGCTCAGTCGGTCCATAAATATATACCTTGACGTAAAGTGCCCTGTTCAGAGTCAGGATCTTCAATGGAGAATACGCTACTTGGTTGAGGGCGAAGAGCCTGAAGAATAGCTCAAGTTCATTGTACAGTGTGTAGTTCGATGAAATAACCTTTTGCGTCATGTGGCTGATTATTGTTTTTGTATTTTCCATCTGTAAAACGAAATATTAATTTATGTTGCTCAGAAAGTTAAATATAAGTTCGTCTTCTTTGAGTTCCACTACCTCCACTCCTATCGGAGGTTGGACACCGCAGGGTAATTTTAACTTTCGAGGCTTTTGCTCTCAGGTTGAAGTAGTGTTGCTGGTAAACTACTCCCTTAAGTTTTTTAACCATCGATGTAGTAGATTTAAGGTGACAGTTTAGAAATGACCCGAAAAATAAGAGCACCTATATGGGGTGTGATCTTATTTTGAATCAGTTCGATTCATCTCTAACCAACGTAAAGACGCGTTTAAATGCTACAGTTTGATAAAACTACCCTACGAAACGGATTTAAGGTTATTATAGTAATGATAATAATTAA
This sequence comes from Phalera bucephala, assembly GCA_905147815.2. Lineage (NCBI taxonomy): Eukaryota > Metazoa > Arthropoda > Insecta > Lepidoptera > Notodontidae > Phalera > Phalera bucephala. Next base: position 5,829,277 of record LR990629.1, on the reverse strand, counting down.
AACTAATTTCAAACAGTTGCTAGCCACGAGTAGGTATAGCTGTGAAGTGGCATGCGCTGCCCGAGCTGAGGAGCGCAGTGCGCTAGTCGCAATTATGGGTAGGGATCTCTCCCTGTCGGCTTTTGTTCGCTCTATCGTCGATAGAGAAAGGTTATGGGAAGCAATGGTGATCTTTGCAGAGAAGGTAATGGTGGCGAAGGAGATGGCGAAGCGGGTCAGGAAGGATGGACCCCTCTCCGACCCGAACCGGCTGCATACCAACCTAATGCCTCTATAGTGAGGGTGTGCGTGGGTGAAGGCATCGGGGGCCGCCATCTGCATTACACGTGTGCCCGCGAGATGGAAGGGGCGTGCTTGTGTTTCAGCACGCCCCCTGATGGGAGAGACGTATGTGGATAAGCATCCACAGAAGAGATGAGTCCAGACGGGACAACCGTCGGAGAGGCCGCGGACGACAAATTTGGACCCGTAGCCCTCCATTATGGTGGCGAGTAGAAAACACCGTTGAGAATTTAGTCGGTATGGAGTTGCGGTTCCCGCGTCGCAGAAAATGGGGCGAGAACCGCAGTGGAGAGTCCAACACTCCCCCGTCCGTCTTTAAAAGAATTCATCAACAAAAAACAAGGTACAGTAAGTATATCTAAACACCGCCGTTTTGGTTGTCAATTTGTTTGTGGTCCGTAGTCTAGTACGAATAATATTTCGATGTTTATAACCAAAAGTGTTGCTTCCAGTACTCCTTTTCCAGATATCATTTCTGGAAAAATAAGGTAAGTGTTATAAATAATATACGTGTTTTTGTGCGCCATGCACTTTAAGCAGTATATGGATTAGAAACTTAATATTTTACGAAATTTTCTCGTTAGAAAAAAAATCTAAAGTCATCTCTATTGCTTTACATTTTCTGATTTAAATTACTTAAAAATATAGCAAATAATTGTAGCAAAGTTCTTGTAAGACAGTTTTTTTATTTCATAGTGTAGTTTTTTTAGAAAGTGATTAAAAAAATGTTTTTGCACATACGTCATTTTTTCCTAGCACGCGCCCAATATATTTGTCAATTATTATTCATTTGTAAAGTAATTACATCACTGTCACTCTCCCGGTAGATAAATGGTCTATCACGATAGGCCCTTAATAGTTTCCTTAAGTTGAAAACTATTAAGCAATGTAGTTTATAACCGTATTTACTTGTTCGTGTGTTTGATGACACGGCTCTATTATGATGATCAGGCAGCAAGTATAAAGTAAACCCCACAAGAATTGAGTCATCGGGTTGTAACTTGGGTATTGGACGTCAGCAACTAGAATCATTAAAATAATATTGATTTGATAATATTTTGATATTTTTTAAATTGAACATGTGCGATATTTGAGATCGAGATACCATACCGAAAGAATTGATTAGACAGTACAGCGTGATGACCAGATGGAGGAAGTAGGTGAGCATCATTAAGATATGGACGATTCCGTGGCTCTTGTCCACCTGACGTACGATATCACATATACAGCTGTGAAGATCAGCTAGATGGTGCATAGCTTCGCAGATATCACGTGGCGCTTTTGACATGTTTCTTGGCAAATCTGCATACGTAAAATAATGTTATGTTTGATTGACCTCCTTAATCTTAGGAGGGCTCTTTATTCCTGCTTTTTGCTGCAAAATTATTTACTAGCAAGTATCGCAAAAAGTTTGGAATGGCTTTTGAAATATGATAAATCACATTTAGCTTGTCTATTAAAATATGCCTAAACTTACCTACATATTTTTCCAGGAGAATCGAAGAGTCAACGCCATGCTTGACACCTTTAGCAGGAACAACGAAGTTGTTTATCTTCGGATTGTAATTTGGTAGCATTATAGTACTGTTGTTATATTTTGCTTAAATGGTTTAAAGAAATAAATAATTATGGCAAACACTTTACGATAATAAGACCAACTACAAGATTCCGGCCGTTACTGATTGGTACTCAGTGTATTTTGGATTAACACGTTGACAGCGGCAATATGGCGTTAGACTAAACTATAACCAATTTAACTTAAATATATTTAGACCATCCCGGGGTACACGAAGCCCAAAATGTTATTGTACCTACACAACCTAAACGAATACTGTTGGCATATGGCTCCGGACTACAGTCAAGCAATAACTTATAAATAATAAGCCAAGCAAAGCGTCAAAATAAAAAAAATTTATACGGACTGCAAGAGGATTAAAGTTTCTTAAAAGCAACAGGGTTAAATAAAGCCCGCATTGTTACTATAATAATTGTAGTCATAAGTTTAATATATCTTGTTTCACAATACTTTATGGAAAGTATTGATAAATCAGGAACAGCCCTGTGAACGTGTCAAAAGAATTACAGTGGAGGAAGTTAGTAGCAGGTATGGCGCAAAAATCAAGATTCGTTGGAGAGTAAATAGAGATGAATAACTTTAACCTGATGTATTAATTTCTGAAAGTTGGTCGATCAAGCACACATTGAGGTCTTTGAGGGTGGATAGGACGGTCAAGTTGATGACTGCCACTTGTGTCAGTAGCGCCAGCCGGTGCAAATACAGGAAGTCGAAGAACACGTACATAGTCGATATCAGTACTAGAACATGGTTTACAAGGTTTTCAAACACGTAAGCTATTTTTAAATTTGTACGATATGAAATTTCTATATTACAGTCTTCAGACTTGTTCAATCATTTTCTCCTTAATACTTGTCTAGAAAAAGCCTGTCTATATCTATTTAGATGATAAGTAATAATGAGGACTCATTCAGTGAGTATTTGATGAAGGGACCTAGCGTGTTGATTTAAATAGATAGATATTTGATAAAAAGCTAATTATTGTAATTGTACCCACGACAGTGGAATAATTTCCTAGGATTGAGCCGCGGTTTTAAAAAGTAGATAGAATAAGGGATCTAAAAAAAAATATGCTGTTACCAGCTTTTCCCACTTACCCTTGCCCTTCACTGCGACAACTTTGTACATAAATATCCCAAAATTGAAGGCCATGATAAAGGACCCACCAATCATGGTCAGCCCAATTAGTTGCCAACCCAATTTATGGTTTGGTGAGCTTCGGCGGGAAGCACTCAGTCGAATATTTATCTGTAAACAATAATTTAAATTGTGGAATAGACTAGTGCAGGACCGGAACGAATGGTGTGATGGGGGAGTGGCCTACAGCAGTGGGTAGATACAAGCTGATTGATGGTGATGATGATGATTTCTTGAAAAAAAAAACCGTTTATCAAGTTTTGGGGCTTAAGTGCGCAATAAAAACTATAAAGCATCCATGGTACGTAACTGGAGTTAGACTTATCAATACAGAACTTTAGAAAATAATTCTTAAGGAGAAGAGCCCGTAATAGAGACGGGTGGCCGTCGTAAATTCTTCCTTTAATAGCTTTTCCGAGCTGACCTAGTGGCTTATCAGGCTACATACTCCTTATGAAAAATATTAGGAGAATGAAATATTATCCTCTAATTTTCCGCTGGGTGATGACTAGACACTAAAGTCGCCTTTCATCTCTTTATTAATATCATTATCTCAGGCTGTACTTGTCCACTGCTACTGAACATAGGTCTCCCCAATCGCTTGCCATCTTAACCGGTCCGATACTACATGCATCCAACGACTTCCTGCGATTTTCACAAGATCGTCGATCTATTTGGCGTGGTTTTTACTCTAGAATCTTTCTGCCCCAACGCCGGTCCAATCTTCGCGCTATGTGGCCCACCTGTTGCCACTTCAGCTTACCAATCCTGAGGGCTATGTCGGTGACCTTGGTTCTTCTCCGCATCTCATCATTCCTGATTCGATCACGTAGTGAAACGCCGAGTATAGCTCGCTGAGCAACTCCGAGCTTTATTATGAGACCTCTTGTAAGAGCCCATCCCTCTGATCCGTATATCATCACTGGTAACACACATTGGCTAAAAACTTTAGACTTGAGGTACAGAGGTAGGTATGGATGAGAAGATGTTGCGCAGTTTCTCGAACGCTGGCCAGCCGAGTTAGTTTGCTGTCTAGCAATTCGAAGCGGTTTGACAATTCGAGTTGAAAGTTTTTTGGATATGCACATATTGAAAACCCCGAGAACTTTCAACTCTAAAGAAGTCGGAGAAGCATTCCATTTTGATATTAATATTTAATGTGCCTCTGACCATTCGGTGATCACTGCCGGTTTTTACGTTATGAATCACGAAGACATCATTAAATATTTGTCGCTTGGTGCTCACGATGAAGTCTATCTCATTTATTGTGGAACTTTCGGGGCTCATCCAGGGTCCATATCCTTCCGGAAGTAAGAGTTCATCATAAAGAGTCCCTCTTTCTCCAAAAATTCGGCCAGCCTCCGACCCCTGGGAATACACTACCCATACCCAAATTGCTCTACTCTTAGCACATCATCGCCCCGTTTGCCTAGACGCGCATTGAAGTCACCCATAACCACTGTAAAGTGTGCTTTGAAAGTATGTATGGCTCTACTGATGTCCTCTTACATAACTTCGACCTCAGCATCTGAGTAGTAAAGGTCGGTGCGTAGACCTGTATGACCTTAAGCATATATATTATGGACATTCTGAGTATCAGGTACGCTACCCTGCTCGACACAGTAGTGATGGATGTAACGTTGTTTATGAGTGACCTGTGGACGATAAATCCGACGCCACCTTGGGACTGCTGTTCGCCCTCTCGGTAGTAAAACAAGTTGCCGGATTTTAAGGTGATCGTATCCTCGCCCTCTCTTCGGACCTCTGCTAAACTTACAATATTCCAGTGCAACTTGTCTATCTCTTAATTCAGATCCTTATCTGTCCTCAACGTACGGGCATTTTTCCAGGGCCAATTTTTGATGACTTTGGTGGTAGCTGAATCTCTGCCGGAAAGTCTTAGCACCCCTTGTCCTATCGTTACTATGGCTGTTACTGTGGCCAGGACAAACAGGACCGCCGGGGATTAGGGGTCTGATTTTACACTTTTCTTCCATAATATTTGGGGGGATTGCCTTACTCGCCACGCTTGGCAGGAGGGTTGGTGAGCGCAGTTCATTGGTCGTGGAAGTATCTAGGAGAACGCTGCTGCCCATTCCCTAGTTGTTCCTTAATCGCCTTGTACGACACCTGATGGGATGAGATGGGTTAGTCCAATTCTAAGCCGGGAACCACACGGCATAGTAATATAACCCAAGTGATTAAAGTGGAATGAATCAATCTAATTACCTTTTGCAACTGGTTCAAGTAGGTTATCATTCGTTTCATCCGCTTAGTTCCCGTGATGGTTGCAGCCAAAACCAGAATGACCATCATGCTCAGGTCAAAGGAGTATATTGTGCAACTGGAGCGAGTGTCAGTGCGAAGGGAGCGCTCAGGTTCTATGTAGAGGTCTGTCATCAGGGCGGCGAGGGCTAGAAGACCTGAGTAAATATGATGATGTAAAAAGAACCAAACGCTGCATAGTCCATGCATGGTCTATACGTAAGCTGTGCACTAATAGCCTACGTATAGACTATTAGACTAATTAAATACTGAGCCACTGATCAGTTTATTTAATTGGACTTGGCCAATGGAAATGTGGTTCTAATATTTAACTTCGGAATGGGTGTTACCGAGAAAGCTCCTTTTCATTTCATTGCAAAGGATTTACGATAAAGGCACGGCCAAGTTAGTAACTGCACAAGGTAATAACTTCTTCTAAAAATACATCTTCATAAAAGATTTCAGAATAATAATATTGCTCGGAGCATTTAAAGTTACCAAACTGTATAATAACAACTTATACACACGAAACGCAAAAGTTATATGGCTTGTAACATTTTATGTTTAGCTCCTCGACCGCTTTGTCACGACAATTTTAAGTGCGTTTCTGCAGCGTAATTCTTTAGCAGAAACGGAATCGAACGTCGCAATTGATATTAGATGATGACACACGCAATAATAACGCACATAAAAGCGTCGTAAGTATTACTCCATACAAGTTGGCAGCAGGTGACACAGAGACACGCCAAACGTTGCGCAGTTTCTTGAACTGCAGCGGTGCTACCCCGGCTACTCGTGACATTCGGAGCACGAAGGCTAGAGAGCCAGACACCGTACACTCCATATTCTGAGACTCCATTGTACTGATTCCCGACCTGTGGAAAGTAATTGCTGTAGCACCATTATCTAAATCAACAATGTGTTGACCATTTATCTAAAAGCTTTAGGGAATACCATACGCGGCGGGTTTTAAAGCGATACAATCGCGGTGTAAATATTTACCTAGGGTAATACGAGTATTTTGTATTATCCTGGGAACGCGTGGTCGGACTTATAATAACACTACGTTAGGTAATTATTTTTTATTTGGTTTATGCAATGACATTTCTTTAGAACAAGCTTATCATTATCACAATAAACTAGTACTTATAACTGTCTGAAGTTAATGCAGCTTTGTTATCATTTTGCGATTTCGCGACAACTGTTGCTAAGTCATAAAAAATTAAGACAGTAAATATAAAATAAATTCATTCATGGGCTTTCTTCGAATATAAGTTTCAATCATGAGATATACTTTTTGTTCTATAGGCACTTTTTGAAATGCGATCGAACAATAGTCGTTATTGTCACAGTGAGAGCAAGAAATAATCGCGAAGTGCGTTCTTAGCCTTATATTTTGTGTTCTAATGACGGATTAAGGTGCATTCGATATTGTTTTGCTATTAGGTATCCATAATTTTATGGTGAAATAATAAAGTGTGTTTTATAATAGCACGTAAATAAAATAAAATATTTGTTATAAAAACAGTAAATACGCATGAACTCAAAAGAAAAAAAAATATTATTCATCTTTTTGAAATAAACAAGAACTGTGACTATGTATGTTGGAATACTTACCTACCCTCATTATAACACCGTATGTATTTTGTTTCGATCAGGTCTAGGTTTTGTGTTACAGCTACGTACCCATAAAAATATTTTTTTACTGTTTTACCTTAACTTTCCAAGGCTGGATGTATTGTGTTTTAGTAAAGTGCTTATAGTTTGTGTTTGCCCAGTTAAGTGACTCTTACTCTTTAATTATGGAAAAAAAGTAAAAATGATTCTGACAAGTTTTGTTACATTTGTGGTGAACTAACTTTTAAAACTTAACAAAGAAGCTTAACACCATCAGAAAAAAAATATCACCTCTATTTTGGCTTTGCTGTCGGGCAACAAGATAAACCGTGGGTTCCTCATATCTGTTGTGTTACATGTGTGGGCCTCTTTACTGGATAGTTAAAAAGATCTCTATCTATGCCATTTGAAATTCCTATGATTTGGACAAAACCTACGAATCATTAGGTCACAATCCGGTGACGACATCAAATTGACTTGGAACGTTATTAAAAGTGCAACCGGTAGGACAACAGTACGAAATAGAGACTTAAATTTAAAACTTGGAAATAAAATTGTGAGGGCGAATCAGGAAGTAGCATCTGAGTTTGAAACTATTTTTAGTTATATTCCTTTGTTAACTACTAAACTTCTGATGTCATCTTGTACTTCAACTAAGTCGCTTCTTATGCAAAGTATATTAGAATGGGCACATGCTTTGGCTTTTCGGATGTCAGTAGGAAAGATATCGTGAGTAATTTTAATAATCCTAATATTAAAAACACTGCGGACATATGGGGGTTGTCTATCACCGATTGCAGATAGTCAATGTAAGATGGCGGACGGCGTTGCGTTGTTAGTCTATTAGCAACGGGGCAAGCGCGCGGACGTATCGCGGAGCAGCTAACCTCACTGCATTGTCGATTTTCGCTGCTTTCTATTGACTATAGTTTATACAAAACATATATATTTAAATTCGATTGATCAAGTCCGACATTTTAAAAGCATTTCCCGAAAAATTTTAAAAGAAAAGTGTAACATATGCAAATAATAATTGAATAGTATATAGTCTTAAATTGTTGTCTATTCCCTTCTCTGTGAATAAATGCGTTACGTGAACGTGCGACTAAGTTATTTTTCGGCTGAAGATACCTCATTGGCGACGATTACACTTAGTAATCGCGTGTGTATAACTTAATAGAACGAGCTGTAAACATTAACGATGTCGATCGGCAATATTACCGAATTTGACTTCGAAACGGACAACTGGCGGTTGTACGTGGAACGACTCGAACAATATTTCATAGTAAATAAAATATTTGAAGATCTAAAAGTGCCGACTTTAGTCACTGTGATGGGTGCTAAAAGTTACGAGATGCTGGTGAACCTGTGCACACCAGATAAACCAACCGCCAAGAAAGAAAGAAAGAAAGAAAGAAAAAACATTTATTTGACCAACACACTACAATACAGAGTAAACAGGCAGTTATGTAAAGAAAGGCACAATTGTGTGGGGCCAAACAGGACTCTGCCTCAGCATATTGCTGCACTATGGCTATAATGCAGCGCTGGTATTCTGGCAGAACCTTTGGAAGGGGCATCACGGGTACATATTTATATGTATATATATATATATACATATATACATATATATATATATATATATATATATATATATATATATATATATATATATATATATATATATATATATATATATATAAAATATCAAGATAGTAAAAAAAATAAGTATACAGAAAAAACTGACATATATAAAACAGCACACAGCTCAGAAAAATACAGAAACAATATTAAATAATGTAAGTAATACAATGCAAATAAATTTATAAATAAAATACTATTCTATTTATAGTGAAGAATGTGTATATTGTCTTAGAGCTCGAATCCATATAACACAAATTAACATAACGAAGAATGTGAAATCAAACCAAGGACATGTACACGACAGTACCGGCTCCTCTAGGCTACCTCTACAGTTTAAACACTCAACAAATAACAAATAACCTCCAACACAGAACGTGCATAATTTACTTGTAAGTCTTTATATTACAGTTTTTGTGATGCTAATAGTATTTTTTTCAGTGTTATCCTAAAGTTGTTAACTGTTTTTAGAGCACGGAGAGGGGGAGGCAGATCGTTCCAGCATCGAGAGGCAGAAAATCTAAAAGACCCTCGTAAAGCCATGGATCTGTGCGTTGGAGTGGACATGACAAAGGTGCAAGCTCTTCTTGGCTGTTTGGAGTATAGTTGCGCCCACTCTAACCTTTTATATAGGTAACTTGGAGCTTTAGTTTTAATTATCTCAAAGAGAAGTGTTGCAAGGTGTAGTCTCCTTCGTGCGGCCATTTTTAATAAATTTGAGGCATTCAAATACGGTGTTATATGTGAGCGTGGGGGGACATGAAAACAAAAACGTGCACAGGCATTCTGAATACGCTGTATGAGCTTCTCTGATCTACTTAGCAAACAGGGGCCATAAACTGTGTCACAGTAGTTAAGCTTCGATAAGACCAATGACTCGCACGGTTGTAATCTGACATCTTCACTTATGTAAGGTCTAATTTTGTATAGCAGCTTTAGTCGATAGAAACAATTACTTACACTTTCGGCAATATGTTTCTCAAAATGAAGATTGCTATCCATGATCAGACCCAGGTTTCTAGCCTCACAGACACGCTCAACAGCCTGACCGTCAACAAATATTTTGATAGGGACCTCCTGTATTTTCTGTAAAGATTTTTTTTTGCCCATGAGCATATATTTTGATTTCTTAGGATTGAGAATTAATGAATTTAGTTTCGCCCAATTAGATACTCGGGCCAAATCACAGTTCACTTTTCTAACAGCATCCAAACAATCGAAAGGAGGGAAGGAATAATATAGTTGGAGATCATCAGCATATAAGTCATAGTGGCAATTTGTGATTTCCTGTATGATGTCGGCGCTATACAAGATAAATAGGATTGGCCCAAGAATCGATCCCTGTGGAACACCACGAGGAACAGGCTGAAGTGAAGATCGTGCTTTGGTGCCATCAGACTTAGTCAGCTCAACACATTGCTTTCTGTGCTCAAGATAGCTATGAAACCACTTCATTGTCTTTGTGTCGAATCCATAAAAGGCAAGCTTTGAAAGAAGTAAAGAGGTATTTATAGAATCGAACGCTCGTGAAAAATCTAGAAGTACCAAGATGCTATTCATACCCTGGTCCTGGGCTGCTAACAAATTGTCTATAACATCAAGCAAAGCTGTAGTTGTGCTGTGGTTTTAGCGGAAACCAGACTGTGTCTGTGGGAGGATCCTATTGGCCTCAAGGAATTTTGTGAGTTGCATACATACTACTCTCTCAAGCACTTTAGATAGGCAGGGAAGTATGCTAATTGGTCTTAAGTCTTGCAGAGAACCAGGGTTATTAATTTTCGGTATCGGTCTTACAACAGCTACTTTCCATTGATCAGGAAAAGTTCCGGTGTCTAAAGAATTATTAATTATATGCGTAATTGCACCTAGTGAATTTGGCAGTGTCATCAATAGCATGTCCAAAGAAATACCATCTACCCCTTGCGCATTAGATCTTAGACTACTAATGACTGTGCTAATTGTGTCACTGCTTACTGGACTGAGTGAACATGTGGCAGTGCCATGTCTGTGGAACTCTAACCAAGTCAGTTGCGATAGTGAGATGGATGAGTCACCTGTTATATTTAGGAAGTGAAAGTTGATAGAGTCAGGGTCATCGAATTGGGAGGGAATCTCATCACTATAATTCTTACCAGGTCTACAGATTTTTTTTAAGTTTTTCCATAGCTGTCCTGGGTTTTTAATATTATTATTCACATGCTGCGCAAAGTAACCTTTTTTTTCGTTTTCTATGGCTGCTATTACTAAATGTTTCATGGTCTTATAGCATTGTTTAAGAGACTCAGTATTGCGTTGCTTATATTTATCATGATAGCGATCTCGTATCCGCATCATCCTTTTCACAGTATCTGTAATCCAAGGATGATGAAGGCTCCTGAATTTGCTGGTTTTAAGTGGAGCGTGCATGTTAAATATATAGAGAACTAGGTCTGTATAAATTTGTGTTAGCTCATTTATATCCATATTATACAGCGTAAGGTTGTCCCAGTTTATCATGCTCAGATCAGTGGTAAATAAACTGGACACAATACTTTTTATTGGCCTATAGGTCACTACGCGATGGCACTGTTTATATTTTTTTAAATTAAACTCTGCTATTATTACTGCATGGTTACCTAGATCGGGAATATGCTTAATTAGTACATTACGGGCATAAGCATCTGTACATACTATATCAATAAGTGTCTGGCTGTGATCAGTGAAGTGTGTTGGTTCTGTTATAATTTGCTTTAGGTTGAGGCACTGTAGGAACTGACTAAGAAGAGCAAATTTATTACTTTGTGTACTCAGGATGTCTATATTGAAATCTCCAGCCAGGACTATCTTATCATATCCTGTAAATGAGGACATGGAATCTGTCATTGCATCCAGGAAAATATTAACGTCAAGCCAAGGCGGTCTATATGCAGTCCCAATAACAAGCTCGACACCTCTTATATTCAAACTCAACCACATCTGCTCTACTGATTGCGCCGGCGGGTGTGGGAGAATGCGCACCTTCATACCCTTTTTTATATAGAAACCTATGCCGCCCCCCCTTCCCCTACGGATATTATCAGGTCGCGGAGAATGGCATAGACGAAAGCCAGGGAGTGCAGGCGCTCTCTCGTCCTCACCGGGTCTAAGCCAGGTCTCATTGATAGCCAATATGTCGGGTTTTAAGCTCTCCATGGCAACATAGAATTCGTCATGACCAGTACCCAGGGATCCTGCATTGAAAAGTCCAACTTTTAAGTGTGAAGTGTCAATCAATTTTATTGTAGATTAATATATATTTTGAGTAATTAATATTGTAAATTATGTAGATAATTAGTAATTTGTAAATTAATTTATTATAATTAATTATTGATTTGTAAATATACAAGTGAATCCAGTAAAATAAAATATGTAATAATATCCAAGACAGACATAACGTACGTGGTACTTTATAGTGACATGTTATAAGTCCATTTTTAAAAATGTATATGGATTCAGAGCCCCAGTAAGACAAAGAGTGAGAGTGAATACATATATAGCGAAAAAATACCAGAAATGAAATATAGTTATCTGTAATACCAAATAATGTAAATAGTAAGTATAAGTATAAAATAATGTAAATATTGATGTAAAATATAGTATAATCAAAAGGATATTGATTAATACCTTCCTTGGTTTTCCCCACACAAAGCTTAAAAACTGTTACAATGCGATACATTTTGATATAAACAGATACAGGAAGATGACAAAGGCTTAGAATTAACATAGAATATATATAGTAGGAGACCACAAAGTCAAACTTGGGCCAGACCAAAAACACTTTGAAGATCTACGTCAGATCTGATAAGGTGCACCGGTCGACCATCGCCCTGCCTGGCGTAGATGCGGCCCCGTCTCGTCCAAGAGTACCGCCATTTCTGCCTTCGACACTCTTCGCGGACACGATGAAATAACTGGCGGTTGTGGCGTGTCAGCCTCTCGTTGACGTATATGCGGGGCGCAGGGCCCGCGCGTCCGGCGTCAGCGGCCGAGAGAGTGCGCCCCCACCCGCTCCGCAAACACTATGTCGCGCTCCTCCAGCTGCACTCCGAGCTTCACCGCGAGCACCGAGACTGTGTGCAGGACACTCTCACCCTTTTCCTCTGGCAGGTGCCCTATCTCGAGATCCGACAGTAGTGCCTCCTGGTCTCGGTCATTTAACTCCAACTTGAGCTGAGCTACCTGCTTTTCCAGCTCGGACGAAGTCCCCGATTCCGCCCCCGGTTCCGCCTGTCGCCGCTCGATCGCATCCAGCTTACACTCCAGGCTGTCCACGCGCTGGGAGACACATTGAACAGATGCCCGAACCTCCGCCATGTCCTTCCTGAGCTTACGGACTTCCGACCTAATTTCATTTATATACTCAGCGAGTTCCTGCCGAAGGTCTCGAATTGCAACAGCGGCACTGGCATCAGCGGTTTGCTCGTCTCCGTGGTTAGAGGGGCCCGCAGGAATTTCGCTGGAGGGGGGCGTACCCTGACTGGGGTCCCCACAGGCACCCCTTACAGGGGTGGCACTGTTATCGCCCCTACGCATCTTATTTTTACAGTCTGGGCAGGTCCAGGCCTTGCTTATTACCGATGTCTCAGAAACTAGTACACACGCTCTATGAAATATGGATGGGCACACGCTACACACAGCGGCACCTATCGGCGAGAGGAATTTGCCGCACGCTCCACACTTTGCCATAATAAGTTATTTGTATGCAACAGTGATCTATGTGAATCGCAAGATGTTTGATAGATGGCGCAGACGATAAGTTGAAAGTGTACAACAGAGGTCTAGCATCCATCCACGTGGTCCCCAGGTTGTTAGACAGATGGCGCAGGCGGTATAGGTGACAGGAGAAACCTGCAAACCAGTTCCAGCGTACTATAGAGATGGCACCACCGTGTCTAAAGTGCAATTGTTATCTCACCCTTAGAAAAAGTCACACACGCACTGTACTTTCACGTTGGAAAGCTCAGCAGAAAAATTGTTTTTAGTTATTTTATAGTCACTGTGGGGTAGATATAATCTTTTAGCTGTAATTAACTTAGTTAATAACTTAATTTTAGTTTTAAATGTTTCACACTTTAAACAAAACACTATTTAACGTTCTCACTTAGTTAATACACTTAAAAGTATGTTGTTTCAAATAAATAGTGCGCAAAAAAACAGATCTTTTAATTTTAATATGTACAACAATAAAAAACAGCTGATGCCCGTTTAGCGTACGCGACGTCAAGGCGTTTAAAAAATTAACGGTCATTATGGAAAAGCGCCTGCAGCCACGCCCAAGTATTTTAGCGAAACATTTTAAATTTCATCATCGGAATCAAAATACTGGTGAGAAAATAAGTGATTACATTGCGGAATTAAAAAAGTTGTCGAGATCATGCGAATTTGGACAGTGGCTTAACGAAAGTTTGCGTGATCAGTTGGTTTGTGGTTTGATGAGCGAAACCATTCGACAACGATTGTTCGCTGAAGTGAAGCTAGATTTCCAAAGAGCCCGTAGTTTGGCGCTAAATATGGAATCAGCTGTAAAAGATGCGGCCGCGGTGAAAGGGCAAATTGAAGATACTCGTAAGACCACTTCATTGGAATGTCAGGCGATCGCAAGTGTACCTATAAAAAGGCGACAAGGTTATGGACGTACGAGGGTGAGAAGTACTATGCGCACTGCGAGGTCAACGAGCGGAACACGTGACATGGCTACGCGAAGCAACTCAGACAGAGTGGCCGGATTTGCGGCTGGTGCCACCAAGCTCGGCAGCCAGGCGGGCGGGCGCCGGCGGTGCCAGGCGTGCGGTGGAGACCACGACGCGTGGTCGTGCAGGTTTGCGCGCTACGTGTGTCACATATGCAACCGGGCCGGCCATTTTGGTGAGTGTGTCCGAGGCTGAGGGATACCAGACACAACTATATTGAAGACACGGCTGAGTTGAGTAACGACAGTGACGAGGTAGGGACAATAAATCAATTAGCATTAGATAATTATCCACCGATTTTTATAAATATTAATATTGATAATATAAACATTGCGATGGAGTGTAACACAGGGACTGCAGTGTCGTGTATAAGTCACGCATTTTATAACAAACATTTTAAAGGTATTACACAGGCGAAACGATACGACCTTTGGGTATAATTAAACCGTTAGTAAAATATGTAGGGGCTCCGGGATCTCCGTATGGAACGCACCGGTGCCCCTCTTGTGCCTCGCTCTGACGAGCCCGCCATCAGAGGGAGACTTGATGACATGCTCCCCCCCGCACCGACGTGGTGCTCACGGCGACGTGGGCCACACCACGCCGCCGTCCTCCTCAGGGTTGCTCGTGAAGGTCGCTCAGGGCCTCTGCCCCTTGCGTCCGCGACCCCGAAGGCCCCCCTGCTGATGTTGTAGCAGGGGGGGGGGAGGCATAACTATACCTAGCGTAAGGAACGATCAAAATGTAAACCATGTGTCTTATGGAAATTTTAACTTCGAAACGTTTAGTAGCAGATATTGTAACGTGTTTTCGGACGGGCTGAGGCGCTACACCGGTGGCCAGGTCAGCATACATTTGCGCGAGGGGGCGAGGGCGATGTTCATGCGCGCGCGTCCACTCACGTACGCGCTGCGCGAGCCTGTGGAGCGCGCTCTCGAGCAGCTGGTGCGCGACGGCGTGCTCATGGCTGTGGACCGCTCCGACTGGGCCACGCCTATTTTGCCAGTCGTCAAGAAGGACGGTAACATTAGGATGTGCGCTGTTTACAAACTAACGCTTAACAAAGTGCTGAAAGTCGATCGTTACCCTCTGCCCAGGGTTGAGGGCTTGTTGGCGAACCTACACAGTGGGCAACGTTTCTCAAAAATTGATCTTTCGCAAGCATACGCACAGTAGCAAATATACGGTAATTAAGTGTTAACCCCCCTGTAGCTAGAAATGTGACAGAGTTGAGATTATTTTTAGGAATGGTGATGTATTGCGCCAAATATGTGAAAAATATAAGTTTTACTTTAGCTCCATTGTATAATTTGTTGCGATCAGGGGTTACGTACGTATGGTGTTAGAAGTGCGAAAAGGCATTTAAGGAAGTGAAGCGTTTGTTGGCTTCCAGCAAAGTACTCGCGCACTACTCGCCAGACCTACCGCTGATAGTGACGACGGACGCGAGCAGCGTGGGGGTAGGCGCGGTGATATCGCACGACACGCCGCGCGGGGAGTGCCCCGTGGCCTAGCGTCGCGTTCGCTCACTAGGGCCGAGCGGGCATACTCACAAATAGAAAGGGAGGCTTTGGCTATTGTTAATGGAATAAGGCAATTTCATCAGTACCTATATGGTCGGAAATTTACTTTGAGAACCAATCACAAGCCTTTAACATCAATATTTGGAAGTAAAGCTGGCATTCCCGTGGTGGCCGATAGTCGTATGCAAAGGTAGGGAGTATTGTTATCGGGGTACGACTAAGATATAGGCTAAGAAAAGCGCAGATGCCCTATCGCGTTTACCCTCGCAAGTTAGTTAAGAAGTTAACTTGCAGGAAATCAATTATCTCAACTTCGTTAACGACTTTTTACCGATCACTCACAATGATATTCGCAAGTCGATGGCTGCGGATACATTGTTAAGTAGTATACTTATTTCCACTCAGGCGGGCTGGCCGGCACAGTGTAGTGAGGAATGTCTGAAACCGTATTTTATACGGCGCAATGAAATTTATTGTGAAGGAAATTGTCTCATGTGGGGTTACAGAACTATTGTGCCCTTAACTTTACGGTCACAAATCCTTTGACAACTACATAGTTACCACATGGGAACAGTAAAAACCAAATCGTGGGCTCGTAGTTACGTGTGGTGGCCGAATATCGATAGGGACATAGAGGAGCTGTGCCGCCAGTGCAGCACCTGCGCGACCGAACTGCCGGCGCAGGCACGCGCGCCCCCGCAACCCTGGCCCTGGCGCAAAGTTGATATCAATACAGCTCTTCAAACATTTTTACTGGCTTATAGAAACACATTACACGCGACGGCGGGGGAAATTCCTGCAAATATATTGCAGAAACGTTCATTACGATCGCGGTTAGATTTGATGCCAGGCGAGCGGGCATTCGCGGAACTCGTGAGCGAGGCGCAGCGGCGACAGGTCAGATACGCGCAGATACGCGCAGAGCAACTTACGCGAACTCGAGCCGGGGGATCCTATATGGGTCAGACAATAAAGAGGTCAACAAATGGGAAGAGGGTTCTGTAGTACATTAAGATGAATCACGTCGGTTCTGTGTTAGGAAAGTTCTTCCTGACGCATCCAGCACCCGAATAAGTCCATCTGCGATAGATCGGGGTAAAAGTGGGGAAGAAGGCGATAGCGGTGAGCACGAAGATGCGCATGAGTTAGTTGAGGTTTTTGGGACGGCTCTACAGTCCTCGTCACCACCCGCGGCAGCCACGCCGCCCAGCTTGCCGTCGGTAACGTACCCCAAGCGTATGTGTAAGCCGGACGAGCGGTTTCGCATATAGGAATTGTATGTAATGGAAAACTAAATTTAGTTAGTAGGTATTTATTTGGAATGTTACACATTTTCATTTAATATTTTCCTTATGACTTTATTGTTTATAGAAGGTGTTAGGTAAAGGGTGGAGGTGTAAGGTATGCAAATAATAATTGAATAGTAGGTAGTCGTAAATTGTTGTCTATTCCCTTGTCTGTGAATAAATGCGTTACGTGAACGTGCGTCTAAGTTATTTTTCGGCTGAAGATACCTCAGAAAGTTATTAACTTTCCCTACATTGGAACTTAAAACCCCCAATTATTCCGAAATTTTCTTCTGGCGAAAGTCCAAATTTGGTATCGCCGTAAAACCCTCGTCAGCCCTTATCGAAGACAACCCATTTATATGGGGGCGTGAAAAAATCCTATATAATTATATATATATATATATATATATATATATATATATATATAATGTATACGAAGGTTTTAAGTTTATAAAGTTACCCGCATCTTTATCTATGTAACCGCCACTTAGTGACACAATAAAACATTCCGCAATAGACCGTGTTTCATTGCATACACTACATTGGCGCAGTCATAATAATTTTAGTTTTCGATTAAATTGTTCCGTTCATCATGCCGTTTGGAAAAATTGAACAATTTGAGATCGGTTCTCACAACTGGGACGCTTATTGTAGGCGTATTAAGCAGTATATCGCTCTGAATAGCATCGCCAAGGTCTGCACGTGGCGACTTTAGTAACGCACGTGGGAGTGTCTTGCTACGAGCTGATGTGCGATTTATGTGCACCTGATTTAACAGAAGACAAAATTTTTGAGGAACTCGAGCGCATTGTGAAGGAACACCTCGAGCCGAAACGATCGGAGATTGCGGAACAACACGTTTTTCGTCAGCGTAAGCATAAAGAGGCTGAATCCATCAACGAGTACTTGCAGAGTTTGAAGCATCTCGCCAAGACGTGCAATTTCAGTAACAGTCTTGAGATCAATTTAAGGGACCAATTCGTATCGGGCCTTCGACACGAGGACATGCGATCCAGATTGTTCGCCGAACGCGACCTGGACTGCAAGCGGGCCGTCGAGCTCGCTCTAGCGCTGGAAGCGGCGGAGAGGCACGCGGCCATGGCCGCCACCGGCGCGCACAGCGAGCGGGAGCCGCCGCATGGCGGCGGCCGGCTCGCAGCCCGCGCGCCAGCGGCCGGCGGCAGCGCGCGACCTCGTGGCGGCGGCGACGTGCACGCGGTGCGGCAAGCCAGGACACCCCCCAGCCAGGTGCAGGTTCAAGGCGTACAATTGCGATCGGTGTGGTGAAAGAGGGCACTTAAAAGCAGTTTGTCGTAAGTTTGCTAATTCTCGTGCAGTGAATGTGAAAAGTTCTAAAGGTCAGTTGTTTCTTAATAATTCCGATACCGATAGTGATTTAGATTTCTTTAATTTCTGCGACTATAATGACCGGGACCACCCGTATCATGTCGATTTGAAAGTAGAAAATCTTATTGTAACCTTTGAGGTCGATACGGGAAGTAGAATTTCCGCTATTTTAAAACGTTGTTATGATACATTATTTAGTTATATATAATTAAATAAAAGAACCTTGAAGCTCAATTCCTATGTTGGTGATATTATCGAGCCTATTGGCTATATTACTGTAAATGTGTCTTTTAAATCATTGTGTGAAAGATTGGATTTATTTGTATTCGAAAAAGGGGGCCCGCCCTTGTTAGGTCGGACCTGGACTAGACGTTTACGTTTAAATGCAGAACGGTGTTACAATATTAAACAAGACAATTGTGTTACATCTTTATTAGATGAGTTTTCGGAAGTATTCGCAGACGGGTTAGGTACGTTTAAGACTCCTTTAAAGTTATATCTTGCAGATGATACACCAGTATTCGTGAAGGCGAGCTTAACAGCTTAACGTACCTTCTGAAGCACGGAAACACTATATTATGAAAATACTACAAACGGCCAACCATCTCAGACCGCTCGAGCCGAACTCTGCTTAATCTTGTTGATCACCGCGGTCGCACAGCGCCTGCGGAAATTATAGTGCAGGCAATATTTAAGCAGAGTTGTCGGTTTAAACAATCTACCAATTTGGGCACAAGTTATTAGTTAATTTTTTATCCTTTACTGGGTGCAATGAAAACAAAAGGCATGTTTATGAGGCAAGCTTGACTGAAGTATAAGTTATCCTTCAGAGCTCCTTTGAGTTGTTGATGAGGAAAGGCAACACGACCTTGTAATTCTTGTTCTACGTTCAGGTGGAGAGGACTAAAGACCTGGTTAGCCAGATGAACGTGAGCTTACCGAAAGACAGCGTCCTAGAGGGTGAGCTGAAGCTCTTCGCGAGTCACCTTGAGCTCAACGACGTGGTATATTCCCGGATGCAAATGTTCACTCTGAACCGACAATTCGTTGTTAGGGTAAACCTATTTGCGCCTGTCTGTACTAAGTTGCACCATTCTTGCAATAAAATTGCCAGTGCATGATAGTCTTATATTCTTGAAGCAGTAAGATTCCAAGGAATGGAGTACCTGAGTTCAGCCGAGACATCGTTACCATTTAAATATTATAAAAACTAATGACTTCTTCTAATGACTTCTCACTGACATCAAGCTACCTTACCAGGTTGCCTACTACCATTACTAATAGTCTTAATGTAGTTATTATAAAAGTGCAGCTAGCCTGCAGTCGGCGTGTAGTCATTAGAACTGCAGGCCGACTACGGATAGCGTAGTCGGTTAAGTTTTGATGCAGTTACGTCAACTGCACAAAAACTGCATCAGCACTGTAATTTTGCAGCTAAAATGCAATTCAATGAGATTCACAAAAATGTTGATCACAGGTTTTGGAAACTTGTTATGCTGCTGATAATTATGAAAAACTAGCTAAAAGTTTGAAGTGTTTTGGATTCTCATCAGATCAGCCGAAAGAAGTCTATTGCAAGTTGGCTGACTGGCTTTATTTTGCACGCATCCAACTTTTATGCGCGATGGTCATCAGATCTTTCTTACTAACAACATTATGTTTAAGTTTGCGTGCTTTTCGATTAATGAAATATAAAATGAGCATTCCGGATATCTGGATTCAATATGCAGATCTAAAATTCGCCTCTCTCTCGACTCGCTCTAGCCTAACCAATCAATTGTTACATGTCTGAGTTAATGCTTTAATAAAGGATTTTGCTTCTGATCCTATACATTTTTTTCTTTTATCTATCACCTCCCTGAAGAGATGGAAGTTTTTTTTTGGTTTGGAATTTTAGTTTCGCTTCGAGATAACTTTACGTGCCGTCTTCTCTCTTCAATATATTACAATCTCAACTTATGTTCTAAGCTTACAGCTAAGAAAGTATTTACATTTTTTAACTTTATTCTATAATCGAACAGCCAGTAGAGTAATATAAAACATTATAAACTAATGTGTATGTGTATGTGTGACGGTGTTTTTTGTTTATTGTTGTTCCATCCGCAAGATCTTAGTGTTAGGGTACAGCTTTTCGAACACGGTTTCCTTTGTCAAGCTGTATCTCCAGTTATGATCAAAAAGTAAGGGAACACTTAGGTTAAAATCTGTATTGTTGCTTTTGCATGATTCCCTAAACGCTAGCTAGTATATATTTTTTTTCTAATATTGTTTTGCGTTATATTGTCTCTCATACTCATAATTTATTTTTAAATACATGAATTAAATATACCCACACGATTTAACATCCTTTACAATTTAATATTCACTGTCTGCCGTCGCGCTGACATTCTCCAAGTGGTGTGCAACATGCTTTGGTGGTGGTAAAGGTGAATACTCATATTTCGCTAACAATGTTAGTTTCCAATGAAAATAGACTTTATGATCTACTAAGAGAACTAAGTCTGCAACTTTTAAGGGAACTAATCCTGCTCCTGTAATTACCATTACACAGTATATGTGTACTCTAGGTTAAACCAACATTAAGTATGAATGATAGCATCAGTCTTGTTTATTCGCAGCTTTGTTTGAACTGTTCACATTATTTTATAGTTACCTACAACACGCAGCATGAAACCTTTACTAAATACAAAATATTCCAACAACTGTTTTGTTAAACAGTTGTTAAGGTATTATTAAATTTATTTTACATTATAACTTATAATAAAAACACACACTTTAAACTAAAATAGAAAATAAAACAAAGAAAAAAAAAGACCTTAATCAAAAAGACCACATCCGCGTGGAATGGTGGCAAGAATGCTGGCTGCGTTTCCTCGCTGAATAGACAGACCAATCTTTTGAGCCAGGAATGAGCCAGCCCTCTTGTCACCCGAGGAGGTGATCAGCGTAGGTGTTATTTTATTGATAAATTGTTTTGAAGCCGAACTCCATGGGCCCAATGTTTCTACGGCAAACGGCACAAATATATAATTGTTGCTAATAGCAGCATATTTGCGCCGTTTGCCTAGGTCCGCCTTCTCAGCCGCAGCTCCCGCCCCAGATATTGACTCCCTGAGATGGGACGGAGCCAATGTATCGACACACGTGGCGTCCCATACAAGGGCCCGCCCCCGTTCCCAAGGGATCAAGGACATCCCATCGGGTCTCTTGCCATCATCACGGAAAATCCCCGCCGGTTCTAACACCGAAGGAACGTTGATGGTAGCAAGAGTCCTTTTGATTATGTCATTGAGTGAGCCGTGGCGAGAAAACCTGCCGGCACTTTTGCGGCAAGAGAGCCCATGGAGTCCTGACCGATCCACTTCCGCTCCACACGGACACCTGTGTTTTTCGCAAATCGGTGCCCCCCTAAGCGAATACCTATCGCGATCCGGAAACTTTCACTATTCAGCAGTGTGCCAAGGTTGGATGCAGGGATTGAATAATAATAATAATAATAATACTTTATTTCACCAAAAATAGTGTACAAGGAAACACAACAGATTACATCATACAAGTAATAGTAATAGATCAAATGACATTATATTTTTGTTTTAAACTGTTTGATTGAACTCAGGTGCCCAAATTAAGAATTAACTTGTGTTATGGACACCAGTGCTCGCTTCTTAGAAAGTTGAGCTAGAACTATGACATCACAGCAGAGTTTATTAGAATGTATAATGTGTTCTCGAAAAAGTGCACGGTGTGGACAAATACTTGCGAGCAAGTATTATAAATAAAGTTTTATTTTATAGTTACAGTTGGAATAATTAAAATTTGAGCATATTCTCTGTTTCAACATAATTTTTAGTTAGAAGAAATTTAATTACACTTATTTTACATTGACGCCTGTTCATAGGATAAATATTACACATTTTGTTCATTTTGTTATATATAATATTTCCAATGACTTTAAAATGTCGTTTGGCCATAGTCGTTCTAAAAGCTGTTGATGGACAAATATTATATGCTCGTCGCTTTTTTAAGGCGTTGCTGTCAAACTTAAGAGAAGAGTGCTTTCTTAGGATCGTATGGAGAATAAATAACTGTCTCACAGTAAGGACTTGACAATTGGTGTACAGCTTACAAGTTGGGTATCGGAAAGGTCTAGAGGTCATGACCTTCAACACCGCTCTTTGAGCGCGCTCCAATATCAAGAACATGGTTTTAGATGCACCCCCCCACACAGAGATGCAGTATGATAATATGGCTTGACAAAGTGCATAGTACACAGTTTTTAGTGTCTCGATATCTGCAGAGTACCGCAGTTTTTTAAAGATAAAGATAAGTTTCCTTGTGCGAGACGTTAGCGATTCTAATTGTGGTTTCCAGTTTAAAAGACTATCAACTTGTACACCAAGATATTTGGTTTGGTTAGACCTCTTCACCGATCTGCAACTACAACCAGTGTATGGAGGAGAGATTGAGCATGAATGCGCTTTAAGTATAAAAGAGTCCAGTTTCGGTTGCAACGCTTGCTTTAGGGCAAAGGTCAGGTAGGTGGTCTTATTAAAATTCAGAGTGAGAAGGTTGTGGGAAAGCCAGCTCATAACTTGGCCAAGGGCATACTCAGCGTGGGAAAATGCATCGATCCAGTCCTTTCCATGAATGAGTAATGCTGTATCATCAGCATACGTAAAAATGGAACAGTTTGGAACACAGAGTTGACAAAGTGAGTTAATATAAATGAGAAAAAGTGTAGGGCCTAAAATAGAGCCTTGTGGAACACCATAAGTGAGAGTCACAGTATTACTGATGTGTGAACCTATTTTGACACATTGGGTTCTGTTTGAGAGATAGTCTTTAAAAATATCAAGTCCTTTGCCTCGAATTCCAAGTCCCTCCATTTTCGACAAAAGGTGGGGAATAGAGACGGTGTCAAAGGCCTTAGTAAGGTCTAGAAAAATTCCAAGGCATTTTTTTCTAGAGTCTAATTTTTCAACAATGCTTTCAACCAACGCTGCAACCGCATCTTCCGTAGATTTCTTGCTTCGGAACCCAAACTGATTAGGTGCTAGGATATTATGTGTTTCTAAATATTTCATTAAACGAGTATTTAAAAGTTTTTCCAATATTTTAGAGATGGCAGGTAATACAGAAATTGGCCTATAGTTGTTCACGCTACCTCTATCTCCACCCTTGAAAATGGGATAAACAATAGCCTTCTTAAACATATTAGGGAAGGTGCCCGTGGCAATTGAGATATTGCAAATATGAGTAATCAATGGAATCAGTTTAGGAGCACATGCCTTAATGATCTGAGGAGACACACCATCCCAGCCAACCGCAGAGTTTGTACGTAGACCAGAAATTAATTCCCTGACTTCGACCTCGTCCGTGGGAAGTAGAGCAAAAGAGTTTACAAATGATTGTGATTGAGAAAATTGAGGATTAGGTATAGTTGTGGCAGGGATCTTTTCAGATAGGTCTCTACCAATATTAGAGAAAAAGTTATTAATCTGGTTAAGCGCGGAAATTGTATTCACTGAATGATTAATTAGTTCTACAGGGGGTGTAGCAATACGATGCAAGTCAGTTATGCTTTTAATTACTCTCCATGTAGCTTTTACATTATGTTTGGCTTTCATGAATTCGGTCTTTTCATAAGCGCGTTTTAATTTTTTAAGTAATTTATTGCAAAAATTCCTATAACGAACATAAGTAATCTTAAGCAAGTAGTTATTAGGTTCCTTCTTAAAAGCACGGCACATAGAATCTCTATTTCGGATACACCTCAGCAATCCGGGAGTAATCCACGGTTTAAGGAGCCTACATTTTGATGATGTTTTAACAGTTCTTGAATGTTTTTTTATAATTTGGTCAATTGTGGAAACCAAATAACTAGTGGCCCAGTTCGCGTCGTTGGATTTCCAAACATCGGTGAAATCTGTATTAGAAATTTCTTTATAGACAGCAGGGTAATCAGTAACTAAGCGTGAATAGTTGGCGTGGTCGCGCATAGGTATAGTTTCGACACATACGAGGACTGGTGCATGGTCTGTTATGTAAGTGTCCACTACAATAGTCGTTGATTTTGCATCTGATTTTAGAAAAACGTGATCTAAGCAGTTATTTAGACGGGTGGGAAGAGTGTGAGTTGGAAGAAATCCATGCGATGCAGTTAGATTAAGGTATTCATTCGCCTTCGGGTTCAATTCCAAAGAAGCAATATTAATGTTCATGTCACCTACTATAATAACATGTTTCTGATTTGAGTTAGAGGTAAGCACATTATCTAGACTTTTGATGAAATTATCATGATTAAGAAAAGATGGGGACCGATACAGTGCAACTATGACTAAATTACTAGAGTTCAGTTTGCAAACTAAGCAGTTACCATCCAAGAAATCAGGTTCCCTTACTTGATGAGTTAAGTAAGACCGGATGTATATAATAACCCCGTCGTTCTGGTTATTATTACTCAATGTGTGATATGATGAATATCCCTCTAGAACAGGAATTATCGGAGTTTTGTTAATCCAGCATTCTGATAGACAAATGACGTCTGCAGTCACATGAATACTGACAAGAAAAGCTCTAAGTTTCTCAAAATTATGGTTGACACTACGAATATTTAAGTGAAGTATCTTTAAATCCTTCATACTCTTTGTTACAAAGTTAATACATTCTTCTGGCTTACAAGATCGAGAAAGTTGAGTACCAAACTCATCAAGTTCATTAGATATGTAATTTAATGTGAGCATATTTGTAAACTAAAAATTAATATTGAACATTGACAAGTAAAATAATTGACTAGGTTTATAGGGTAGATGCAGTATAGATAATAACTTACATAACGAACACGAAACATTAAAAACAGTAAGCAAGAAATAGTTTTAGAACTGGTTATAAATATGGAAATTGTATAAATTGTGACCTTAAATAAATTAGTTTGACATAGGAACAGGTTAAAATGAACATACGAAATTGGGACAGAGGTACTATTATGGCTACGACGAAGTTCATGTAGGAATTTCAAATTTGTTTTGGTGGTTTCAACCAGGTTATGCAATATACCAAGAATAAGCACCAACTCAAGACTGAATACATACATTAGTTTAAGTGTAAGTGATATTATAAAATATTTCAAAAACCTAAAAAACATTAAAAAAATACAAGTGTGGTAGTAATTAATCCAACATGCAAGCAAATGTAAAATAATATTTAGTGAATGATTAGTACAAAATCTAAATAACAGCGACATACAAAGTGAAAAGTAGGAGTTCCACTTATTATTCAGGCTTATGTAATTGTTTAAGACTAGATATTGAAGTAATAAGCACTGATTTTGTTTGTTCCGTTTGACGAAGAAATATTTTTCCGTTTTGTACCCAGCAGAACTTATACTTATATGACTTTGCAAATTTTCGTGCTTCAAAAAACAATTGTCTCTGGGTCGCTGGAAGATATTCTGAGATATAAATCGGACTTTTTTGTCCACTTATACCAATATGCTCAGTATTTAATTTTTCAGCAAATGGTAGGCCCTTGTTAAAGACTCTAGAGGACTCAAGTACTTGGTTTTTCAGTTGGACAGTAAGGAATTCCGTGACTATTGGTCTAATATCCCCTTTCTTTCCGGGAAGGCGGTAGACATCACGCAGATCCGCTTGGCTAACACAGGATTGAATTGCAGAGCAGGTTTTGAGGACAACAGCAGTGAGGTCCTTATAAGTTTCTTTTTCGCCAACAGGTACGTTACGGATTTCAACGCATGCTGATCGAGAGCTGTGCTGGAGATCGTTTAGCTTCTTTTCCAGCTCAAATATGTAATTACGTTGATCGGTTCGCTCCTTTTCCATTTTTTCAATTAATTGCCTTTGTTTTCATATTCTTTATTAAAATATTCCATGGATTTTTCGATTTCAGTGTTACATTTTTGAATATTGGTGTTTTGAAGCTTTACCTCCGCAATGTCCGATGTTAATTTCTGTAAAATAGCGTTCTGGTCCTTTTTCCATGTCTTAAGCATATTCATAATACGAACTTCAAAGGATTGCTCTTCAGTCTCATGGGGTGAGTCACTGATTCGTACACGTTTAGGCTTGTTTCTTTGAGAAACATTTGAGGTTTGAGGATCATCGTCCATAATAGTATCAACCTGTTGGGTGTCTGAGACAGGTGTAGAGGGAGGGGTACGTTGATCCCGCGGCATTTTACTTTTTTGGTAAAATCGGAGAATCAGCAGCCAGTAGTCGGATAGACAAAAGTACGAAACACGACGCAACAATCTATTAAAGAATAAACTTGTTACCAGTCCACTGTGCGGGCGCAGCGAGACGAGTTGAATGGGCCGCGTAGCGTGTAGCGCGTAGCAGACCCGATATATCCGATACTTTCGCACCCTTTCACTTGTCAGGCGGTTAAAGCAGCCGGGGGCGGCGCCGAGGAACCACGTTCAAATCCCGCGCCGAAACAGGCACCAGTCACGAGCCAGCACAATTTATCAACTAGTATGCAAACAGTGAAACAGTATTCTATCTCTTACGTGGGGCGGAGTTTGGCCATTAAAACACTTCAAGAGGAAACGAGAATTTGAAAAATAATAATAGGCCAATAGTAAAATAGGATTTGATTTACTGAGGCACGTCCGCGATAAACGTCCACACCGCTCTGCGTAAGCACGGCGAGTCAAAGCCAATGACCCGATTCCTTTTGACCCAACGCTAGTAAACAAGCACGGTCGCGGTCACTGACGATAATTTCGGCCAAATAGTCCTTTGCTATTTGCACCAATGGCATATCCCAAAGTTTTTGCACGTTAACTTCCTTTGGAATATTGTCATTGGGGCAAATCCTTTTCCAGGCCTCCAAAGCCTCCGCGGCGCCGGCTACTAATTCTGTGTTGGAAAGTATTTTTGAACACAGTTCCTGGACACTATAAACGGAGGCTAGGAAAGCCGGTAGAGCCGGTAATACTACTTATTAAATTATATTATTTTTAGTTTTCATATAACCTCCCTAGATGGCGCTCATTGAGACGCCCGGAATTGTGAATCACGTCGTGGAGTTTTTTATACAGTTCATATAGTCGATAGTTTTGATTTTTTTATTTTTGTATAGTTAGATCGGTTCGAGCGTAGTGATTGCACGCTCGCACTTAAGTCCGGTGAAGCTGTAAAGGCCTCACGGCCAACAGCGTATATCACTCAAACACACAAACACACGTAAAGTTAGATGGTATCGTTCTTGGTTTGAATCTTAGGTCAAATAAAGTTTTATTGGATTGATCCTAGTAGGTTAGAATTGTACCGTTATTATAGCAATTCTCGCCCACTTTTACATTCTGCGAAGTCTAAGTAAATATATATATACAGCAGATGTATAAACGTGTTTTTTATTTCAACAGAAGAGAGTCGCTAGGAAATTTTAATAAATAATAATAACTTAGTGTCTAAAGTTCTTCTTCAGACTTCGTCACTCTACCGATTCGTGGATATGAAGTTACATAGTTCTTATGTTCGTAGTTCGGTGATGAATTCTTCACCCTCTATTAGTAAATTCTCTAGTAAATTAAAAATAAATATATCTAAGAAATTTATAAATCCTTAACCTTTGATTTATCATATTTCGGTCTCGGACCACGCAGCTCCAATAGTGTTGCCCATATACAAGACCAAGACGAGACTGACACTGGTCTTAGATCAGTCACCTGGTCTTGGTCTTGATCTTGAGCAAGAGTCTCACAAGAGTCTTGCATTGACCGTAATGCTTTTGCAATTTATACATATGTTTTTACAAAAACTTATATTGAGTGTCGATTCAGATTTTATAAAAGATATAATCAGCAACAAAACAATGACCTCATTCGTTTTATATTTTATTTTAAATTTATAAGTATTAATTAGGTACCTACTTTTACGAACCTACTTACTGTATCAAATTATTAACTTACCTTGATCTCTCCCAATTCTTATAAGATATGGGTCGAAATTAGTGTTGTAAAAATAAGGGCTGAAGTCGAGCGTTTAGCTGAGCGCAACGCTTACGAGCGTCGAAACACGTAGAAAACGCGAGCGTTTAAAGCGCCGACTCGAGCGTTTTTACAACACTAGTCCAAATGAATGTTATGGGTCGAAGTAATATGATATGTATGGGTCGTCGCGCACGTCAGCATTTAAGTAAACTCGTGAGCAACAAAATCTGAGGATTCGCAACCGCCGTCTAACCCGGAAGGTAATTTTTCATATAGCCAAAACTCACATCACAATCATACAAAGCAATAAAATTACAGAACTAATTTAAAATGGCACGTAAACAAGTCGTTAAATAAAAAAATAGGTACGGAACTTCGAGAACGCAAGAGTCACGCGGAATTAGTCTTCGTCTTAGTTAATGCTGGGTCGGTCGAACATTGTGCACGACAGCGGTATCAGCTGACCAAGTCCAACCACCAGTGCGTGAATAGTCACTGTAAATAGTGTTGAATGACTGATTATAGGACTAAGATGATTAATTAACGAGTGTAAATATTCTAGTAGGTAGATTACTGAGTTAGCTTAAGGATCCAAATTTATATTATTGATAAATTCTTAAATAAAGTGATATTTGGTTAATAAGTTAATGTTTATGGATAGATTATATAAGATAGCATGTAGATAAGACTATTTTATAGTTATAACTGTATTACCTAGCTAGATAAGCACGCCTAAAGTGTTGGAGTGTTGGTCGCCTCGTGTTTCATTCACCCTATTAGAAAAGTTAGGTCTTAGGCATAAAACCTAGGTCGTAAGGAACATGTATAAACATGCATGCACACGCCTCGATGCTCATTTCGATAATAAAGCCGAGCGCACCGATAGGAGCGCATTATATAGTACTGAAGCGGGGGGCGAGGCGATATAAAATACGGCGCACGGAAAAACCGTCACCACTCGCAAACTGAGTCTCGCCGCGTGTACACACATGTACAAAAAGATGAGGAAATACATAAACTATTATGTAACAATTAGTATAAGATCGAAAATTGTGCATAAATAAATAAAAAGATGGGAAAACAGGCCAAGGGGGTGAGGCACAGAATATTCTAGAAAACGCGACGAAACAGTATATAATAGGCGCCGTATACGCCTAGCATTCATTCGGAAATTGGGCTCCGTACTAAGGAAGAAAGAAGATCCAGAAGACTGTGCCGCCTTCACTGCCTCCCAGGTCGCGTTCAACAGAGCATTTTTATTTAGGAATCTGAAATTCTAGGCAATCTATGCCGCACATCAAATGGTCCTTCAGCACCGGATATTGAAGAATTGAAGGATCGAATGGTCCTTCAGCACCGGATACTGAAGAATTGAAGAATAGAAAAAAAAGGAAAAAACAATTTAGCGAAGATTAGCGTGGGTTTCAAGACTATCGAAGAAAGAAAATGCCTGTCACACGATCGGAAAAAGAAAGCGTAGGCGGTACGTCGAGCCCCACGAACCAAGATCCCAGCGGCGTATAGGACGCCGCCGGCACATTAAGGACTATTACTGTGGTGACAACGAGGAGTGCTGCGAGCTCGGCGAGGATCGCTGCGATACCGCAGTACAACAGGAGTCATCGACGTCAGAGGGCACGACAGCAACGACAGCCACGGACTACACTACGTCCACCGAAGAAACGACGAGTGCAGAGACCGACGCGACTAAAGAATCGAGTAACACTATGAAACCGTCGAAGCGACCGAAGTCACACCGTTCAGACTTGCCTCGCAGAAGATTGGTGGAACTCAAAGCAAAAGGTAAGCTGGCTGAACTCAAGCTGGAAGAAATACGTGCATCAATCGCGTTTGCTCAAATTAGGTTAAAGCGCGCCGCCGCGACCGATGACGAAGAAGCACCTTCTGCATCAGAAGAGGAAGGAGAAGAAGAAGAGCGGTCATCCCGAGTTCAAGAATGGTTGGAAGGACAACCGAAACGCCTTCCACCAGAAGAGGAAAAGAAACCAGAAGAGGACCCGAAAGGATGAGGACAGGGCGCTCGCAAGGCAAAGGACTGCGAGCACCGGGGAGACCAAGACACGCGGCCTGCGCCTTATCCGCCGAACGCGGACATCACCTCACTGGCAGACCCGAAAGGACGAGGACAGGGCGCTCGCAAGGAAAAGGACTGCGAGCACCGGGAAGATCAAGACACCTGGCCGTCAACCACCGAACGCGGACATCACCTCACTAGCACAAGCCCTCACGCAAGCGGTGCGAATGTCAAGGGACGCACCTTTCCACGCCGCCTACTATGAAACTGCTTTATTCTCGAAAACGGAAAATGTATGAAGGCTAAGAAGAAGCATCAGAGGGCAGCGTTGGAGGCGGTTAGCAGTCTACTCATCAGCCAGCCGGACCCGGCTCTCGAAAGAAGATTCGGACGACCGGACACGCTGGCTATGAATGAAATGCAGAAAATCAAGGCTCGGCGATAACCCCCAAGACTTATGCATATTTGCCAACAAAGTGGCGAACATTAACTACAATAGAGGCGCTTAAGAAAGTTCACTATCTCTATAACCCGGAGATAGTGAAAATAACTATCGACTAGTTTACACCGATCATGAAGAGCAAGTGGTATGACTACACAGCGAGGAATAAGGACGACGTACCCGATATAAAAAGGCTCACGGCTTTCCTGAACGAAGAAGCTAATAAGTGAGGCGCTTACGCGCAACCAGAAGACATCGCAGCGAAGTCAAATGATAGACAGCCCAAGAAGCGGTACGAGCGCACCAAAGGTGCTGCCAGAACGGCTGCGCGATTAGTCATCACCGCCTTTTGCACCATAAGAGGGCTGAGAGAATATCGTCACCGCCTTCGCAACAGGTCGTGCAAGAAGTATCATCAACTGTCGAAGTCGTAGAGAACACTGATTGCATCGGAACACGAGCTCATCTGAAGATCGCGCCTGTGACACTCATCGGTTTCAACGGCACCCGAGTTGATACGTACGCCCTGATGGACGACGGAAGCAACGTCACCCTCATCGATGAAGGTCTCGTAGACATACTCAGCTTGGATGGCCCCAGTGACCAGATGTGGGTGCAAGGGATACATGAAACCGTGAAGCACGAAAACAGTAAGCGAGTCGACATCAAGATAAGAGGAAGATTTAGTAAATAAGTGTTCACCATGCACAACGCACGCACAGTACATCGCCTGATGTTCACGAAGCAGACGATAGAGAAAAGTGAAGTTCAGGACTGCGACCATCTTAGAGCCATAGAAGACCAGTTAGTGTACAAGGACGCATGCCCTAAGGTGCTCATATGCCAGGACAACTGGGAGCTCCTGGTAGCGCTCAGCACACGCACTGGAAAACCAAGCCAGCCTGTCGCATCTGAAACGCGACTGGGTTGGGTGCTGCACGGATACTGAACGTCGTACCACAAGCCGGTGGCCTTCTGCGGACACACAGTCCTCACAGGCAAAGAAGAGTCGATGGAGATTATGATGAAGAAGTTCTTCAACTTGGAAGCCCTCGGAGTGGAACCCAAAAACAGAAAAACGACCCTGAAAAACGTGCCATGAAGATACTTAAGGGGAAAAGTCGACGAATGCCTGATGGGCGATTCGAAACTACTCTATTGTGGAAGGAAGATAACGTAGAAATCCCAGACAACTACGAAGACGCCTACAAGAGATTTGTAGTCGCTCGAAAAGAAGCTCGATCACGACCCAGAATTGAAGACGAAATACGAAGAAAGAATAAGCAATCTTCTTGCATCTGAGTACGCGATCCAGGCCAACACGCCGGCGACGCCAGGGAAAACACCTGCCTCACTTCGCGGTGTGCAACCCGTCGAAACCATAAATACGCCTGGTGCACGACGCCGCTGCCAGATCACACGGCAAGAGCCTGAACGACATGCTGCTCCCCGGTCCAGACCTTCTGCAGTCGCTGCCAGGAGTCATCATGCGGTTCCGGCAACAACCCTTCGCGGTCTCGGCGGACATCAAAGAAATGTTCATGCAGATCAAGATAAGAACAGAGGACAGAGACGCGCTGAGGTTCCTGTGGAGAGGAGACAGCAGGGCCACGTGACACCTCAAGAGTAGCAGATGACGTCAGTGATCTTCGGGGCAACGTCTTCATCGTGCACGGCTCTGTACATTAAGAACAGAAATGCAGAAGATTTCGAAGAAACCTTTCCCAGGGCAGTGAAAGAAATAAAGAAAAACCACTACATGGATGACTACATAACAAGCTTCGCGAGTAAAGAAGTGTCGAAAGATGTAGATCACATCCATAAGCAAGCAGGCTTCATTCTACGAGGGTGAGTGTCGAACGAACCGTCTGTGACGCAACACTTCGACACAGACACGAAGACTGCATCGGGTTCCAGCTGAACGAAAAGACGCTACCAGAAGTGCTGACCGCTACCGTGCCGACCTCCCACGAAACGAGAAGCCCTGACCGTGATCATGTCACTCTTCGAGCCGTTTGGTCTGGTGTCACCACTCACGACATCGGCGAAACGACTGATGCAGGAGACACGGCGGTATGGCACAGGCTGGGATGATCCGATACCGGAGGACCTGCAACCCCGCTGGGTCGCGTGGCTAACCAACCTGCGTACCATCAGAGGACTGCACATTCCACGATGCTACAATATTGGGTCACCGGTTGTCGCAAGAGAGCTGCATACGTTCGTGGCGTAAGTGAGGAAGCCTATTCCACTGCAGTCTACATAAGAATACAGTGTGCCGATAGGACAACACACGTCGCGCTGGCAGCTGCAAAAAGTCGCGTGGCACCGCTGAAGCCTACCTCCATACCATGCCTCGAGCTACAGGCAGCACTGTTGGGCGCACGTCTCGCGTGAACGATGGAGAGGGAACACGACTTCGAGTTCTCCAGAAAGGTATACTGGAGCGACACCCGGACGGTCCTCGCCTGGATACGAGCGGAGCCCTGAGCCTTCAAAACATTTGTAGCTCATCGGCTGGCAGAGATAGAAGAACTTACCAAAGTAAGTGAGTGGCGCTGGACTCCGACGAAGGAAAACGTAGCTGACAACGCCACGAGAGACACGCCAGCGAACTTTAACGCGTACCATAGATGGTTTCATGGACCCGAGTTCCTAAAGCGGCCAGAAGGAGAATGGCCAACGGAAACGAAGACGGCGAACCTAGAGAGGACCGGAGAAGAAAGGTGTCATGCAACGCAGAAACAAAAGACGCATGAGTACCTGCCAAATATTGAGAATATAGCAAAGTGGCAAGTACTGATTCGTGCGACGGGACGTGTTCTCCAAATTATCGACCTATGTCGTGTGAACAAGAATACGACGGCGGTGCGGAAACGCAATCGTACGAAGGAGAATAGAATAGAATAGAAAAGGATCCAGCGTGGAGCGCCAAGCCGAAGAGAGCGGACACCGATAAGAAAACGACTTACACGAAAAACGGGAATAGGAAGCTCGTCTGCCTAGAAGCTAGCTACCTCATATACTCGCCGAAAAAATATGGATCAGGAAGGTGCAAGACGACAGCTATGCAGACGAGAGAACCAGAATACTACACGACAGAACTCCCACCCCGAAGGATCGCATCGCGAATCTAAGCGTGTACCTGGGTGAAGACGGACTACTCTGACTACGCGGAAGAATCGCCGCCGCTCCAGACATAGGTCAGGAAACGATCAATCCTGCACTGCTGGACGGTCAGCACCGGTACACAAAGCTATACATCCAACATGGGCATAAGAAGATGCACCACGGCGGAGTGGAGACAGTCGTGAATGAACTGCGACAACGATTCTGGGTGACGCGCATACGGCACACAGTGAAAAGCGTGCTAAAGAGTTGCCTGCGATGCAGACTGCGTAGAGTAAAGCCAGTGAACCCGGCCACAGGTGACTTACCCCACGCGCGCCTCACTCACCACACGCGGCCTTTCTCCAGAACAAGACAACCGACGGAACTGTGGTCAGACAACGCGACATGCTTCAATGCGGCCGACAAGGATCTGAGAGAAGCGCAGCAAGAAGCTTGGGCAGCAACGCGGGAAGAAGGTAACCCACACCACATCAATTGGCGGTATATTTCCCCCGCCTCCCCCTTCATGGGCGGCGCCTGGGAACGCCTGGTGCGAAGCTTCAAAGAAGCTCTGCGCGCCACGCTGCACGAAAAGTACTCGAGTGACGAGACCCTGCACACGCTCCTCGTAGAAGCTGAAAACGTGGGTATTCTCGGCCACTGACGCACGTGGCGGTCACACCCGACGCGCCAGAGGGACTGACCCCCAACCACATACTGTTGGGGCCGAACAGTCACGTGGCAGCACCCGGAAAATTCGATGAAGATGACCAATCTGCGCGACAGCTATGGAGACGCGCGCAGCGGCTGGTGGACGACTTCTGGCGGCGATGGGTGAAGGAGTATCTCCCGTTGCTTCAACACTGGCGGGAGCCTCGAACCACCGGCACCACTCCGAAGGTCGGCGACCTAGTAATCATCTGTGACCCCAACTTGCCGAGTAACGTTTGGCCGAGGGGAGTAGTCACCAAAGTCTACCCCGGCGAGGACAACGAGGTTCGAGTGATGGACGTCACTACCAGCAACGAGCACGTGCTGCGAAGACCCTGTAAGAAGATCGTCGTGCTCCCAGTGGAATCGCATGCTGCGACGGCGGGAGAAATGTGCACGACAGCGGTATCAGCTGACCAAGTCCGACTACCAGTACGTGCTTAGCCAGTTAAGTAATATTTGGTTTATAAGTTAATGTTTATGGATAGATAATATAAGAAAGCATGTAGATAAGAATATTTTATAGTTATAACTGTATTACCTAGCGAGATAAGCACACCTAAAGTGTTGGAGAATATATGGTTTATTTTCTCGTGTTTTACTCACCCTATTAGAAAAGTTAGGTCTTAGGCATAAAACCTAGGTCGTAAGGAACATGTATGAACATGCATATGCACGCCCTGACGCTCATTTCGATAATAAAGCCGAGTGCACCGATAGGAGCGCATTATATAGTATTGAAGCGGGGGGCGAGGCGATATAAAATACGGCGCACGGAAAAACTGTCGCCACTCGCAAACTGAGCCTCGCCGCGTGCACACATATGTACAATAATATGAGGAAGTACATATACTATTATGTAACAATAATACTGAAAAATAACACACAATACTACTAACATACAATACTATTATGTAACAATTAGTATAACATCGAAAATTGTGCATTAATAAATAAAAAGATGGGACAACAGGCCGAGGGGGTGAGGCACAGAATATTCTAGAAAACGCGAAGAAACATATAAAATAGGCGCCGTATACGCCTAGCATTAATTCGGATATTGGGCTTCGTACTAAGAAGATCTAAAAAAGGAAGAAAGAAGATCTAGAAGACTGTGCCGCCTCCACTGCCTCTCAAGTCGCGTTCAACAGAGCATTTCTATTTTGGAATCCGAAACCCTAGGCAATCTACGCCGCACAGACATGGTCTTGGTCTTTCTAAAATTAGGTGGTATTGGTCTTGGTCTTAGCCTTGCAAAAATGTAGCTTACATTTTTGCAAGACCAAGACTTATTTTGCGCAACACAAAGTGCCATACTACATATACTACCTTGCTGTAACGACATTTTATCATACTTTAGACATTTCACCGTATATTTTAGTCAGTAACTTTAACAGATAAATAGAGCGCCTAATGACTATTGCCTTGTAGTGAAACCACTTGATGAAGGTAAATCTCGATAAATAGCTATCTCAGCAAAATGTAATATATCTAGAAGAATAAGAATTACGAGCAACACCTTCATCGGTTGGAGCCTACGGCCGTGGCTGGCCACCACACTCCCAGCAAAGTCATGCCGCTAAGCGACTTCGTCGTGTGCCGGCATGTTGCGCGGAGTTGCCTTACTAGGAGACGGGTCTAACCCGATCATAGCGATTCGGTACTCGGTCTAACTTCCATCTCCACAGCTTATTATTTTTTTATTTTTTTTATAAATAGACACTGCGGGCCCGGTTTGTCCCGCACCTTTTTTGTTTAATTTATATTTTGTTAGTTTTGCTTTTATTATAACTCATATGGTACATGTCGCTTATTTTTTGGTTTTGTTGTTACAGTAATTAGTATTTGTTTGTTACGGTACTTCAGTAGAGGTTTTTGTTTTACTTTTTTTTTTTTACTTTTTTTATGTTATTGTTTTAAAGGTTTATGTAAGTGTATTAACGTATATGGTCTTTTTTGACACTGTTTTGGCTTGCCTTTGAGCGAGAATGCCTGAGTCGTGTAGGTGTTTGGTTGCTTGTGAGGGTTTCTTTTAGGCCTCCGCCTCCAGCAGCTTGTGAGGGTTTCCTTTAGGCCTCCGCCTCCAACAACTACCATGTCTTGACTGCGAATAGCCATCTCAATGTTGTATTCTTTTATTTTTTTATTCGTAGCTGCTCCCACCCTGCTTATTAGTGTGGCCGTTGCGTCCCCTTCACAGCTGTCTGTGTAGTAGACGCAACTTCCAGTGTGGCGAGATATAGCTACGACCGCGTGTGGATAGCTTCCATGGAGCTTCAGTCTCTTGGGGACCGCTCGCACTATCACCACGTTTTCACTTGTTAGTCCCTGAAACACATGCACGGTGAGGATGCGCGACCCGTTTCCCGACGCATAGCCCTGGCGGAGGAGGTTTTCCTTCTCGGCCTGGGTGTGCACCAGGAACAGGGTGTTCTCCCGGTGTTTTGGAATTTGCGCTACCGTGTACTTACTGAGGCTCAAGGACCTCACGAGGGATTTGGACGAGTATATGCCCCCGTATATCTCGTTGAGGGCATACGCTACGTCCATTGGGTTTCTGTTAGTGCAGAGCAGCTCCCTGTTGACTCGCGCCACGGAGTCTGGGCGGTTGTAACGCAGTCGAAACAGGTGCTTCCTATCAATGAACGGCAGTTGGTTGCAGTCGCCGACGAGAAGAGCCTCTCTCGCGCCAGTTATCTTGATGGCCATCACCACGGCTCCAAAGTGGGTCATGAGTGCCTCCTCGATGATAATACGTGTGCACTCTTCACCTTCTTTCAATCCGTTGACCAGCATTGAAGCCATAGTGCGGTCCCTCCTCTTGGTGTTTGTTTTAACCTTCTGCGAGAGTCTCTCCCTTCAGTCATTCGCTGCCTCAGTTGTAGATGTTATTAGGGTATCGCTTTCGATGTTGTAATTTGCGATTATCCATGTTGTTTTACCACATCCAGGAACCCCGTTGACCCATGTTATCTTGGGTATGGTCCAGTGCTCGATTGCGGGTCCCCGACCCCGGCCACTCGAGATGGTTTCTGCCATTTCGAGTATCCGGTCGTCGAGCACCACCCTCGTGCACTTCGCCGCGACCACTATTGGGTCGTTAAGGGGGGTCCAGAACGTGTGTTTGCCGATCCGCCGGGACTTCTCCTCATCGTATTCGACGAAACCGCTGGTCCCACTATAGGCCGCCATGTACTTCCCCGAGATATCTCCTCTCAATATGGTGGAGATGTCGTTGTCATACACCGCGGCCTCGGCCTTCTCGCGCTTCACCTCTAGCAATCCTTCATTGCCCAGGTGATAGGTTTGCAGGATGGATCTGCAGGTCTTAATTTTGACCCTTCTGGTTGCTTTGGTGATTGCTTTGAACTCAAAGAACGCATTTTTCGTGTGTTGCAGCGGCTCCGTCGCCTCGCTGAGCTCCGGCGGATCGACAAGTCCCATTTGGGCTCTTGTTCATGCCCTTCCGGCTGCTTATGACTCTTGGGAGAGGGCTTCCTCAAGAACGTTTCAGCGGCGACTGCCACCTCCTCCGTCCGTTGGTTTCTCCTGATTTTCCTCCCCAGCATACTTGGTATGCCAAGGACCGCCTTCCCGAGCGCCGTTGTTAGCGTCGGCTTATTTCAAAGTAATTAGGTTATAACTGAGTGAGTGAGCCACATGTTCGGCCCTATCTCTTTCCATCAGGTCAGCTGGGGGACAATCGCTAAAATAAAAAATCAAGTATTTAATGAGTGGTTCCTATCTGATCCGTCCATTTGTTATTCCATCAAACTACGACAGGTATAGGCAAATAAAGGTTTTTGATTGAGTTCAAGATATCGACAATGTTGGTTGACCGAACCACGTAATTTTATGTTATGTAGTACTCATGTAAGCTGCTTTCAGGTCACAATTCCGGTGGTTGTCCACAAGTATTGCAAATATCGGTGCTTAAGTCCAAATCTCTAATGTTTTAAGTACAATTAATATTTTAACATTCTAGCTCCAGTGTGATGGCTAACGATAGAGTTTATACGTCTGATAATGGAATATTTAGAGCAAAAGGACCTAAGGATAATGGGTGGACCGGTCTCTACATACAGACCTCGCGTACAGGTATGACTATTTAAACTGTCATGAGCCATCACTCTACTGTACCATATTGGCGAAGGAAATGACCCACCCAATTTTGATACTAATCCAAAAGACAAGGAAAAAACTAAAGACAAAACTCACAATATTTACCATTACTTTTCACTGCGGTGTAAATTCTGTGGGGACCGTATCGGAAGATAGTGTAAGTGGCTAGGCCCCTGGAAGGTCTATGAACTGATGGAGGTAGCGGATCTAAGCTGGTCGCCGGATAGCACGAAACCGGTCACCGTGGTGATTTTATATATGTTATAATGAATACCAGAAGTCGGTGCCGAATAACGGACTGCACCGAACGACTAACACCGATTTCCAATGTTTTTTTTTTACTTAGCTTAGGTGTTTTAGTTTTGCGCTTTTTGAAGTCGATTTACCTTTTTTTAAGTTATATATTGAACCTAGAATCATTTTCGTGCTATAATATCTTTTTCACTACATCTCTATAAATAGATTTTATTGTTTTACATCATTGATATTTTATTCATACTATTACGAATCACGAAAAACGGCCGCGAAAAATATCTACTAACTCGTACCTAGTAATTGAAGATGTTAGTTTTGATGGGTTAAGGAGAGTGAAAATTACGAAAGACCTCACACCTTTTTATTTTACCTACAAGTAAGTAAGACGTCTAGTCTTAGCAAGCGTCTTCATGTTGGCTATGGTTGAAATGAACTGTTTTGAAATAAGACTTGTGAAGAAGTATATATAGAAGAATAAGAAGTGCTTTTTCGTAGTGTCAACTTTGAATCTAGTATTCTTTTAATAATATATCGATGATTTTCAAGATCTCAGCACTTTGGGCTTAGAACCTCAACCGGAGTGCACAGTGTCCGGTGCGCTAGCCGAAGCTCTTCGTATGTCACGGGTCGTGGGACTAGCGCCGTTGAAGTTCAGGAAGGTGCGCGCCAGCTGGCGCGTCCATGTGTCAGAAAATTTGTGTCTCTATGGAAAAATCTTTGTGATTCTGCTTGGTTAGTAGATGTTCTATCATC
Source organism: Phalera bucephala (assembly GCA_905147815.2). Classification (NCBI taxonomy): domain Eukaryota; kingdom Metazoa; phylum Arthropoda; class Insecta; order Lepidoptera; family Notodontidae; genus Phalera; species Phalera bucephala. The sequence goes on along the minus strand of LR990629.1, from coordinate 5,789,508 downwards.
ACGCCAGATCGCTTTCGGGTTTGGTAGAGTTCAGTTCAGTAAATGTTTACTCATAACATTTGTCTATACTTAAGGGGCCGGCGTAAATTGACCATGAGTTGTCAGCTAATACTCCTTTACATATTTCCGACCACCCCCTTCAAAAGTACTTTAATTTCGGGTTCAATTAATACTATAGGAAAATTTCATAATTATGACATATATATAATCTTCATTTTAGTACACTTTGTATATAAGTCATTATAGTGTATATTTTTTCGGCTTTTGATTCGATTCCTGTTAATTTTGCCAGGTCTCACGACGATAGTGACAATAGTAACGTACTTACAAAGAGTTCCACAACTACCATCGCAGCTAGAGTCTGCGTCCAGCCGCGCGCTGTGCTTTTCGAACATTATGACTGCGATCCTGGTGGCGGTCGGGGGAGCGTGGACTGCGCGAGCACGCATGGACGGCATGATAGAATGCTTTAACCAGTTACAAATGGTATGTGAATATTTATTACCAATTAAGCTTCCGCCGCATAGCCGATGCAGCAGGATGGCGGCGCGACATCAGCGGATGGCAGCAACCTCACACTGAGGGCGCGTCCGAATCGCGTACGCCCGCTAAACAACACAATGCTAGGTCCCGCTCGCACCCATTTTGTAGTCTCGTACTGATCTGGCTTTGAATCGCGGCGGCGGCGGGTCGCGTCGAGCGTGGCGGAGCTGTGTGGGCTCTTACGTACATTTTAGTACAATACAACTCCCCAGGCCGCGCCGGCGTCGCGCCATGCTCATGCCGTGCCCGCATTGTGACCAACCCATTAATTTAACATGAATAAAATCTTAAGTGATATGTGTTGAGAACACGAACAGACTGACGTGGCGTTGTCGAAAAAGCGTGCTGTCACGTTCATATATGTTAAGAAATGTAGTGTGAAAAGGATGGAAAATGTATTTAATAACGTTACGCTAAATTAACCAAAATAGTGGTTTTGATGCGAAAATAATTGTGTAAGGGTTTAAAAAAACTAAAAATGTTAAGGGACTTATCTTGATGATCGTACATTAGCATGCCCGCGTTTTTACATTTTATCAAGTTAATTGATTGTTAAAAAACAGTGATAGCCTAGTAGTTAGACCGTTGAACTGCACAGTCAGAGGTCTCGGGTTCAAACCCAGGCACGCACCTCTGTCTTTTCGAAAGCATGTGCGTATTTAAAATTAATTATCACTTGCTTTAACGGTGAAGGAAAACATCGGTAGGAAACCTGCATGCCTAAGAGTATCTCGAAGGTGTACGAAGTTGGCCAACCCGCACTGGGCCAGCGTGGTGGACTATGGCCTAAACCCTCTCAGTTGGAAAGGAGACCCGTGCCCAGCAGTGGGACAGTTTCTTAACAGGGTTAATATTATTATATTACTATTATGTAATTGATAGTTGGTTACACAGTTGCGGAAATACGCGAATTTGTTGGGACAATGTGATGTGATGATTTATCGAATGATAATTTTCTATCGTGCCTATCTGAAGGGCAAGACAAGAGACTCCAGTACCGGCGAGGGTGTATGAAATGAATTATAAGAATGGAGGAAGTCAGAGAGGTCTGTAAGGAAAGAACTCATAAGAACTTTGCCTACGCGGCAAGCGATCTGGCGTGATGATATGAATAGATAGATAGATAATTATCTATTAATCATTGAATGTGTTCAGATAACCTTGGAATTGAACAATTATCGCCAAAACGCGACTACGAAGAAGAAATGGACGATATTCAACGCAGTTGTAGTCGGAGGATTTTGCGCTATTTTAATTGATATTGGTATATCAATAAGCGACGATATGCCGACACTTGATCGAGGTTAGTACCTGAAAATAAATTAGTCTATACAGTCCCACTGCCGACCAAAGGCCTTCTTTCACAAATGGAGGTGAGAGAGATTAGATCATACTCCACCACGTCGACCCAGTGCGGATTGGTGGAGGCCGTTTGTGGCCACCTGCTGTTGGAGCTTATCAAGCCGCCTATAAGGCTTTCAAATTGGCTTAACGACTACTACATTAAGTGTAAACTGGGCCTAATAGCTTACCGTGCCTTCTGAAACACGGAGACGGTTGAAAATGGAAATACTACAATCTTGCACCTATCTCAGGCCAACATAATTGCTAAAAACACCACGGTTACTTACACCAAAAATTACCGCAGCTCTACGAGCGCCCCGGTAATTTGTGTCACGTTGACTATTGAGCAGGCAGACTGGCTGGAGCGTTCGTTGTGTCATTGTTATTCCGTGGTACATATATATGGTGGGTAACATTTAAATCACGAAAAACCATGCTTAAAATATAGTCGGCTTATATAGTCCATTAATAACATCATGAACAACAACTATTGGTTTGAGACTTAAATATTAGCGAAAAAAACCAACTCATCACAAGCTGTAGCGGCTTCCCAGCCAAAAAATATGAGAGAATTATTGAGACCTTTAATTTCAGTGCACTTAGGGGTATTTTACGTGCTCGTAAATATATTGGAAATAATAGAGATCATGCTTCACATCCAGTTCGTGTTGATCGCGACCAGCCTCTCCTCGACGTTCGAGTTTTTGAACGATTGCTTGAGAGATATATTCGCCGAAATAAAATCTGATGGTATTGTATAAATATTTTAATAATGTTTTTAAGATAAGTAAACTGAACGGAATGGCCTTAAAGTCTAATAAACTCGAAAACAAAAATAGCAAATTGACATTACAAGTAACAAAATATTTAACATTTTGAATTTGTTTAATCCTACCTTTCGTCTCCTAATTAACGAGGATGTGTTTCATTATACTAAGTCCCTGTAAAATACACCAAAAACAAAGTAAATATCACTTCTGTGCAAAAACTTTCTCTCACAAATCGAGGTGAGAGAGATTAGGTCTCGCTTCTTCACGCCGACCCAGCGCGGCGCGACCTGTTCTTAAAACTTATCAAGCTGCCTATAAGGCTTCCAACTTGGCTAAATGAGTCTCACATTATATGGTAACGGGGACCAACGGTTTTACGTGCCTTCCGAAGCACGGAAACGCTCAAATATGCAAATTCCACAAACGGTCACCCATTTCCAACCGAACTAAACGTATTTGACGCTAGTTCTTTCGAAGCACACAGATTCTGGAATATGAAAATTCCAAAAACGGGTACTCTACAGATTCTGGAATATGAAAATTCCAAAAACGGGTATCTCGTACCGACTGAGGCGAACGCTGCTGCTATGAATATCGTGGTCACACAGCGCTACGAGGATGTCTTTACTGGGTTTAAGGTAGATAGATACATAACACTTTGTTGTACCAGAGATACAAAAAGTAAGTTAAAATAACCAGATTACAAATTTAATGATTATGTACCAATGGGAGATTATATAAATAATACTGATCTCTTCCAGGCATCCTTAATAAGCTAACGGCTGAAAGTAGGTACATTGTAGCGATTCCCATTACAGTGCGATTCTCACATCAGATCTTCTGATTCTTACTACGGGAGAATAGCATTTTAGGAGTGAATAAGAATTCAGGTGTAACTAGAGACAAATTTGGCATGGAAGTTGGAATCCTAGGTTTTAAGTTTATTTTGAGTTTCATATCAAGTAAGCAACATCATCCACTATACATTCGTGCCGTGAAATAAACTATAGATGGAAGGTTCTTAGATTTATTGTACCAAGAATTTCAATCCCGGCTTTATAACTATTCACCCTTAGATCCCTATTTACCCGTAGTTAGGATCAAAAGGTTCGATCATACTTAAATGTCGACACAGACTCGAGACTATCAGAAAAACGGCAGCAGGAGTGTGTGCGTCATCTATTCTTTCTGCACGGTGGCGTGTGCGCAGAGTTGCATCGCCTGAACCGCAATCACGGCTCCACCACACTGCTCCTCGTATGCACCGCCTTGGTGCATCTGCTGGAATTTGTACACGAAGTCATCAAACACATTTGTATGTAATATTGATAATATCATACCGATGAGAGAGATTTACGGCTAGTCTGATTTCAAATAAAATTGCAGCCGCCCTAGACCATCCATTGTACAACACCAACATGACTCTAGTGCTGATCATGGGCTGCGTTATACTCTTTTGTCGACTATTAACCATCGTCGAGCCATGTCACCGCACACAGAAGCAAGTAAGCATATCATTGCATATTAAGTAAGAATGTATCTCTCAAGCTGATCCCAGAAGCTGTCGCGTGGATAGATCGTTATCGAATGGTGTTGATTAGAAGCGTTGGGTGCCCTGAGGCATAAGATGAGTTTCTTTTATTAGTTATTAGGGGTTCTTGCCTCCAACGGCGCTTTAAACTGACTGTCTGGTTCATAGACATTAAGCTAAAGTCATCATACTAAATCAGATAACTTCCGGCGGTTTTAACAATCTGCTACACTTTGTTTACTGGTTAAATGAAAATAAAAGCGATAAGGTAGGTAATTAATGAAATTAATTTAACTTTCTTGTATGAAAGGTTCAGTCGTTTATTTACTTATCGTTTTGTCCTACATTTAGATGGGGAGGACCAAAGGCCTGATAAGCAAAATGTTTGTGAGCACGCCTGAAGACAGTATCCTGGAGAGTGAACTGAACTTGTTCGCCAGGCACCTGACGCTCAACGACGCTGTATACTCCCCGATGCAAATGTTGACTCTGAACAGACAACTTATTCTTACGGTAAATCTCTTTATTGACTGCAGTATCTATAGCGAGCTGTATGTACCTGGTTCTTTCTGTTAAATTTAGCTCTGATGTTCTAACATTCTCAAAGTACCAGGCTTTTGACAGATGACATTTGATTTTCTGATAAGAGATATTGTGATAATTTTGAACATCATCATATGTGTCAATTATTATTAGAATTTCTTGAACACCGTCACGCCTATATTCCCCAAGCGGAAATAGCAAAGGTGTACTGTGTACACCCACTTTTCTCCGACGATGCTAGGTTCCATGTAATAGGGGGCGAGTCTATTGCCATATTCCTCGTAGATCGAATCCCAGGACCTCGTGATCAAAGCACATTATTCGCTACTATACCAACGAGGCAGTCAATCAGAAAGAAGATTTCTTCATTTGCGATATTTTTGATATTATGAAAGAGGTGTGTGTGTGTGTGTTATTTTTATAAACGAATAGCCAGTAGCGTAATATAAAACAATATAAATTACATAAGAAAATATCTTTGAAAACGAATATTACATATCTATAAGGAAGCATGTTGTGTGTGTGTGTTTTACATTACCGGTAACCATTTTGAGTTTACTAATTTATCGTATTTTCATTTACAGGTCTTGGGCATCGTCACCACATACCTTGTCATAATTGAACTGACATAAACCTAAATTTTATTCTTTTTTCTTGGTTTGAAATGATGCTGTCTTGTTCAAGTCCAAAAGCCAGTTTTTAGGAAATTTGTGATGAATGTTTCTTATTTCTGGGTGTGGTGTAAACCTGTATGATTTAGTTTAAAGTTCTTGGACAGCTAGGCATATAGATGTCCTATGTTGCTTATTTTGCAACTTTCAAGGTTACATCACATAGCCTACGCAGCGCGACGGGAGGGCAACAGTGACGCACCTTGGGGAGTTGTAATGTACTGAAATGTACGAGGGCGCCAAATAGCGCAGTCACGCGCGATGCGACGGCGAATGGAATGACTCGCCTTTGTCGCGCCCAACGCGCTTACACACGAAGCTCAGGGGGAGCAAGACGCCAACACGGGTGCGAGCGGGACGCTAGTGTTGAACGGCCGCTTGGCCGGCGTGACGTGGCACTGCAGTGTGTCATGCATACTGCATTGCCGATCGCCCCGTGAGAGTCAGCCGAACGCCTCCGTCACGCTCCGTCGGTTATTTGACTAAACATTAAAATCACTATCTGTATATCATCAGTCGAAAGACGTCCAGTGCAGGACAAGGGCCTCTACTTAAAGATCGCCACGAAGACCGCCTTTGTGTGGAAACCAAATGAAATCACTAATCGGCTTATAATTATTCAAGCGCGTATTATAGAATAAAATAGAACCTTTTTGTATTTAAGTAACTTAGACATGAGTCTAAGTTAGTAAGTAGTTAAGTAACAAAAAGTTTCTATTCTATTCTACAATACGCACTACTAACTACTAATCTACTAACCCATGTATAAGGATGGGTTACTAGACTTAAGACAAAAGTAAGTATTACCTATTCTTAATTACCGTAATGGCTCTATCCTGTGTAAGATAGTGCAGCAGCGACTTACAGATTTAGAATGCTCTTGGAGCTGGCCTGCACCCTGCACAACAAGGATGCACATCGTTTTCGCATCGTTGTGTAAAACAGTTTATCTGAGCATCGGCGAACATCCCAGATGCGCTACATAAGCGATGTAGCTCCACCAGCTCTCTAAATGCATTGTTAAATTGAATGCGAAGGTCGCTGTACGATTTCAGCGTATATCTAGACCACAGGTTGCACCTGTAGGTTGTTGTGAAATTTTTACTCTTAGCGAACAGCGCGTATACCTGCGAGACAGAATTTTCACCCTTATCGACTACGCTCTCCGCTCTCGTTCAATATCGTAATCGTTCTTAAGGCTGGGAGTCAATATATGACCTAGGCATATAAATTTAAATACCCTCTGCAAAGGCATGCTGTTGAAAATTATTGGTGCATTTTTTTAGGGATTTTACCTTCAGCCTCAAAGACCACTACTTTCGACTTCTTACAATTATATACCAGGCCATGTGTATTGGCGTGTTTTGCATATTGGTCAATCAATTCTCTAAGACCACAAACCGAAGCACTCAGCAGCACCATGTAATCTGCGTAACTGATATTATTAACGCAGACACCACCTACATGACAAACGACCCTGCTGCTGCTCCTGACGTCACCGATCAATTCATTTATATACAGGTTGAATAGCGTTGGCGAACTCAATCCACTCTGTCTCACCCTCAATCCACTCCGAGTCATATGGTCGAGATAATGCCCCAGCCAAACGTACATTATTGACCTGGTTTCCATACTAAAACTTAAAGGTGCTAGTAATCTCTGGTAGTAATTTACTCTTTTTAACCTTATGCCATAACATGCCATAGGAAAACAGGTCAAATGTCTTAGATATGTCCAAAAAACAGACGTAAATAGGAGTCCAGCATAATATCTGAGAGCATGCTTGAGGCTTAGTACAGCACTTTCCCTTGATAGCCCAGGTCCGAAACCGAACTGGTTGTAATGAAGTAATATAACCTTGATTAGCTGTTTATTTTGCATGCTGTCAAAGACCCTGAAGATTACAGTTGCGAGAGAAATGGGGGAGTCCACAGGGTTATTAGTCTTATTTTTTATACTTACTGGGCAAGTAGCTGTGCCTGATGCAAAAGCTATACTGCATAGTAAGCACTCTAGGTAGGTACCAACATATTGGAAGTGCTGAGCCCGTCATGGCCAGGAGATTTTTCTATTGACATAGATCTTATGGTCTAAGCAATCTCATTTACTTTGAATTTTACTGCCAGTTTCCCTCCTGGCTCACTCACTTTGCCAACACTCATAAGGAGATTCGGCTTACTGTTCAGTCTATTGGTATGTTACCAAAAACTGCAAAAGTCACTACAACGTTTAATATTCTTGCAATTAAAGCTAATAAATTAATAAACGTTTTTATCCATTATTAGTACTACTCGCGCCGTTTCTTTGTATCGTCGAGGCTCCATTAGTACGCTGCGGCTTATAATTTACAAAGCGTCGAAATATAATTCCCTGTGGCCATAGTTTATCTTCTAAATAAACCTGCAGCTTATACTGTTACACAAAGAATTTGTACGCGTTGTGTTTATAGTGTGTTCTTTATAATTTAACTATTTCTCCAGTTTTCTTTTGAATATAGTTTATTATTCTGCGGTCTCTCTGTGTAGGTTAGTAATTAATATAGGTACTTTTTTGTCGGCCACTTTGTATTTTCTTATTCGAATCGGTTATAACTTTGCATTCAGACGTTCTTTATGTTGTGTCATCTTTCTTTGCACCAATATTTAACTTGGGCTCCAGCTTCTCTATTTGCATCAACTGATCGACAGGCTCGCTTCTAGTTATAGGAGGCAATGATGTATCGACTCCGCTTCCTGATGTAGAAGCGAGTGCTCCTACATTAGATTCACACCGTCGGTTGACCGTTAGACGCGGCGTTTCTGCCCTACCCTCTCGCTGTATAATTGCCTACATTTATTGAATCAAAACTATTGTTTCTTGAAATCAACCTAAATTTATATCTTGACTGCTATTAATTGTCTTATAATCACGATGTCCACCTCTTTTCTCGTTCACATAGTAATTTGTGCATGATTGTATTGGTAACGACTTTTTCATACCACACTATTTCTTGAGAATCTCTCATTGATCTTGAGTTGCGTAAGAAGATTTAATGTCCTTAATTTCTTCCACTAGTATCAAATCCTCAAGTAGCTTCGAGACATCGAGGTGGTCAAAAGTAATAGGAGGTGATTTTTCAAGAACGCGGACCACAAGGTTGGGATTTGAATATGCCAATGATGTCGTCAAGCACCCGATTCTTCGTTTCTTTTCCTATAAATCTAAGAACGGTATTTCGTGCCCGGACGTCAATGATTCTAACAGTAACGTTGTTGACTTTTGGATTTGTACACATGTAAATTTGACAGGTGATTTAGCGCAGTGGTTAAGAGCTTAAGTCACTCCGTCCAATGTGTTTAATAGTAGCGGGTTCGATTACCGCAGGGGACAAATGTTTGTGTGATCCACAATAATTTGTTCCGGTCTGGGTATTTGTGTATGTGTATTTTCATGTTTGTTCGCACCCACGATACAGGAATAAATCCTAGTGTGGGGCTACTTTTTTATAAAACGAAAACTAAATGCCGACGCACTAGAGTAACTTCATCGGCTATTGAAACTTTATTATGAATATACGCCAGAAGTTCATCAATGACAATACTACACGATATACATTTTAATGCACTCGTCATTTTCCGTATTTGCTCTTAGATGGGGCGCATTAGCCGATAACACATACGCTTACAACGGGGGCGCACGCGTCACTCTATAAAAGCATCATCGGTTCCTCCAGTCCTTTTGCAGGCTTTTGCCTCTGCAAAAGCCTGCAGCTTGCTGAAGCCTGCATGTCTCTACATAAGTCCAAGACTTAGGCCTTTTGAGAAAATATGATGTTAGGCAGGTCGATAGCCAAGAACAACAGTAAAAAAACTGGGGTCACCGTCAACGAATAGATCCCGACAGGTGAAAAAGTTATTGTAACTATGTTTAATAATGTTATTGTTACAAGTATCAGTTAATGCTTAAATAAAGGTTTTGCTTGTGATCTATAGTTTTTTTCTCATACCACTCAAGTTTATGTACACAATTAAAAAAAACTTGTTAAGTTGAGATTATTTCAGACATAACTAGAAAACTTGTTGATATTTCTTGATTAGTGTAGTTCGTGGTTAAACAAGTTTTCTACTGGTGAAAATCAGTACGTTCTTTCAGTTTGACAATTATTGTACGTTGGGTAGGAGGTTATGTCAAAGAGCGTGATCGTCGCGATACTTGCCAGCCATTATGACTGCATTCTTGGACCGAGAAAGTACCGCAGTGCGAGCTAGGGTGCCCCCTCGGAGGCGACGCGTACCGGTCCGCCCCCGTCGGTATGAGCACAGGCTGAAGCCGCGATGGGGGCCACCATCCATCACGCTGGGCCCGAACTAGCGAGTCGTGGGGTGCAGAGTGCTGAATAGGCACTTGCAATGTAAGAAGTGGTATGGAAGATAAGATGCATGAGGTGATTGATCTCATGAAAGAGAGACGTTTGGATACTCAGTGTGTGTAACAGAGACTAAGCGAAGGGGCAGTGAAACCTGTAATCTTCTTGATGGCACGATGACTCTGTGGTCTGGAGTAAAACAGAACCATCGTACCAGCGTGCGGGTGGTATCTAGATACCCACAAGGCAGCTAGCTGTCCCTTCACCTGGCCTGTGTAGATAGAGATTGCAGCCTAATCGATGCAACACTTTTCTGAGTCCGTTTAAAATTGGGTGTCACTAGAGTAATTTTGGTTGCAGCATACGCTCCCTAAGCTCACCGATATACCAGGACCTTGAGAAGTTGTGGGAAATATCAGGGAAGTTCTGGAACTGGCTGATGCGAATGAAAAGGCGTGTGGCGACCTGAACGGCTGAGTGGGAACCAGGCGGCAAACCTGCGACGCTGCTCTGGGTCCTTATAGTGAAAAGAGAGGAATGATGCGGGTAAGCTCATTGTGAATGTATGTTTGGTAACAGGCCTCCTTGTGTCTAATACGATATTCCAAAATAAGGATACTTCTATTTTTACGTGGAGAATAAATAAACAGAAAAACATGATAGATTTGATCTTGGTAGTGGTAGTAACAGTGAATAGGACTACTATCTCGTAGTTGCATGGTAGTTAGTGGTTCGTTCAGGAAGCGAGGGCACTGGCGAGAGCGTATCCCCTTCGGAGGCCTTTAAAGAATAAAATTCACACGGCGGCGCAATGTCATTCAATCCAGGTACAATATTGGGGGTACATACATTCGCGAAGTGGACCATATTCGAGATGTAGAAGTTATACTGGATACCAAATTAACGTTTCTTCACCACATCGAAAGCATTATTAAAAAGGCATCTAACATGTCGGGATTTATTATTAGAAGTGGTAAAATGTTCAGGAAACCGAAGACTAAAATTTAACTCTACAATACCATGGTCCGCAGAATTTTAGAATACTGTCCAGTAGCCTGGAGACCCCACTATGCATCCCATATATTAAGGACAGAGACAATACAGAAAAGATTTTTATGGCATCTATCCTATGCAACTAAAATTGGACGTAGAACTGTTTCCTACGCTCACATTTTCGAATTTCATCTTTAGAAAAACGTAGGGCGCAGTTAGACTTAACTTTTCTGGACAAAATTCTTAATGGTCTAATAGATTGCCCACAACTTTTAAGTAGATTCTGTTTCAGGGTTCCTCGTGTGGCTCCTAGATATCCGATCTCTTTACTTAATTCACCTGTGCGAGCCACAGTCTTGGGTAGAAACTCACCTATACCAAGGCTCTGAAGATCTTTAAATGCCATTGACTCTATTGAAATCTTCACCACCTCGATAAATGGATTCCGCATGTATTTATACAAAAACCTGCTAAACTGACCTCATTTAGGTTTTGATTTTATATTCCTTAGGTTTTTTCTTTTTTTTTTACAGTTACATTATTCTTTTCTTATTAAGTTCTTCCCTTATGTTATTCTTTTTCATTTATATTAAGTTATGAGGTGTTTATCTGTAATTGGTAAAGCAATTAATAAACTAATTTCACTATGTATATATAAAATTTTGTATTAGCCGTAGATAAACCTGATAATAAATAAATAAAGGAATGTTTTTTGTTTTATTTCCAGGCAAGTTGATATAGCAATGAGCATTCGATAAAATTACTTGTATAAAATAAAATCACACGACTAGACCTAGACATTATTATAGTAGATATCCAAATATTAAGTACCTTAATGTAAACATGACGGTATTTTTGATATCAAATCGTTATTATTGACATTCTGTCATTACAAAAGAATTATAAAAAATGTCTCATTACAATTTATATTCCCACGAGGCTAATCAAAGCTTGTACATATTTAGAAAATAATTCTTTATGTTTAAGTAGATTTTTACTATTACTGTTTTTCAATAGGTTTCTCTCTATACCCTCACGCCAGATGCCTTGCAGGGTAGGCACGTAAATAAATTTAAAACAAACAACCTGGTGCGCGGAAAACGTATTGTGATGCCTATTTGATCAAGTAGATATATATTATTTTTTCTTATCCTTCACCTACGAATCCTATTTCATCAAACCACCACAGGTTTAAGCAAACATACCTACGTATGTATTTGGTTTTTGATTGAGTTCCCGATATCGACAATTTTGCTTGTCGAAACCGATTAATTTGTAGAGATAGGCCGACTATAAACTTGGCCGACTACACGACTAGTAGGCCATGTTATGACGACACGAAATAGGGAACGTCGATCATTGGTTTCGGTTAAGTTCGGGTACGTTCGGAAATCTTCGTGTTGTTTTGTTGATGGCGTCGTGGTTGCATTTCTAGTCACACGTTCGTATCCCGACAATTTGTTTACGAGTTTCACGTTTCACTTGCTGCACTGGCGCGTTTAATAACAAAACAAGTTAACACCAATAATTACTAAAATTAATATAATTATAACGAGTGAAAGGAAAGTCGAATGTTCAAAATAAAGCGCGCGTGGACATTTTTTACTTCTTGTCCTATAAGTTGAGTTCCGACTGGTCGGAATCTATTGCCGACTAATCGCCAAACGTCATACATTCTCCAACTGGAAGTGGCCTAAGCGGCTCAGAATCAGATCGGTTGGAGGAGACCACCTGTCAGAAGTCTCTGATAATCGGAAAACTATTACTCGATGCAAACGTAAGCAAACTGATGACAGTACTCATATAAAGGAAGAATTGAGTGAAATTAAAAAACAAATGTCACAAATGATGGCCATGATTTCAAAAATTAGCACCAATCAACAAGAATTTATGAACTCGGTACGTGGAGATGTTACTGTTATCAAAGAACAGATTAACGACATTAAAGTAACTATAAACAACCTAACTACAGAAAAAATGACAATAAAATCTCAAATCTCAAATATACATAATAAAAACAGTATCACTGATCAAAAGTTTGAGGCATTAAAATCAGAATTCAGTGTACTTACAGCGAATTCCAATATCTCCACAGTATTGCCTCCTGATAATTATAATACTTCATACGAAACCATAATTAGAGAAATCAAAGAACGTGAAATAAGAAGTAGAAACGTAATAATTGTGGGTATCTCAGAGCCAAAATCTGCTAATAAAGAGGAAAGGCATAATTTAGACAGAGAAGAAGTCATTAAAATTTTAAAGAAACTAGATACTAATTACTTACCTGAAAAAGTCATGCGTCTGGGAAAGTACACTCAAAGCAAAAACCGTCCGATCAAAGTCTACTTTAAGTCAGCAGATATGGCCATATCTATACTACGCAAAAGAAACAATCTGAAATTTGATGACATAAAGGTGTTTTCAGAACAAACACCACAACAGCAAACGTATCTAAAAAATCTTAAAGACAAAATCAAGCTTCAATCAGAAAATGGTAATAACAATTTAACTATTAAATACGTCAAAGGTGTACCTAAAATTATAGAAATTCCATCAAAAAACTAACAATAGAAGAGGCCCCTCAACAAAAACATGCTCATAGCCACTAAAACGGCAATATATCGTATCAAAGTGTCGACAAGTACAACGATATAAAAATCAGTAAAAAGTCTATAAAATTCTTGTATGCAAATATACGCAGCATTGTAAAACCAGGAAAAATGGACGAGCTAAAATGTATAATACAATCATTTTGTCAAACTATTCACATTATCGTCCTTACTGAAACGTGGATAAAATCTGATGACGAAGCCAAAAGACTGCAGATTCCAGGTTATACTCACTACTATAATTATAGACAAAACTGCAAGGGCGGTGGGATCTCTATTTACGCCATCAATAATTTAAAGCATTACATGATCGAAGAACAAACTGTTAATGATAGTCATTTTCTCTGGATTCACCTCAAAAATTATTCTCTCGACATTGGTGCTATATATCGAAAACCAAACATCTCTAAGCTAAAAACATTTTAGAGGCTTATACCCAACACTTACATAAAAGGAAGAGGGGTTTGGTATTTGGCGATTTCAATATAAATCTCTTGCATTCAGGACAAGCTACTAAAGAATATAAAGAAATCTTGGAAGAGAATGATTACATGATATTAAATAACACTGAAGAAAGTTATTGCACACGAGAAACTGCAACAACAAAAACATTAATAGATCATATGTCGTCTAACCTTAAGAAATACAAGTTTCACCTAGCAATAATAGATACACCAATATCAGACCAAAAACAGATATTATTAGAAATTAATAGAGTTGAACTAGAATCACCACGGAGAGTTAAATATGAAGGAATAAACTATGAAAGATTATATAAAATTATGGAGGAATACAAAGATACAGATAAAAATGATTTGTACGAAATATTGGAAAGAAGATTGGCATCCAGTGTTAGGAAATCTAAAATCACAAAAACTAAAGTTTTGAATCAGCTTCGGCAAGACTTGATTAATACAACAATTATAGAAGAAATTAACAAAAGGAACATTTTATGGAATAGATACAAGAAAAGACCGAAAGATAAAGTAATAGAAGATACTTATAAAAAGAAAACGAATGAGGTAACTAGGATAATAAACGCGACTAAGAGTACATATTACCGAAAAGCTTTTAACGACTGCAAAAAGAACCCTAAAAAAACCCTAAAAGTGGAATCTCATTAATAACCTTTCCAGCAATAAGATAACAACACAGTTAGCTCCGAGTAGGCTACTGACAGCATCGGGATCCATCACAAACTTAGTTGATATATGTGAATATTTTAATGAATTCTTCTCTACCATTGGTTCAACTCTTGCTAGTCAAGTACCAAAACATTTTCATAATAACCTGATCTACATAAGAGGAATACACGTAACTGAAAATACAAATACTCTCACAAAATTAGAACCATGTACAATAGATGAAATCGCTAAAATTATAAATAACTTAAAAGTTAATACTAGTATATCTGTTTTGTCATTCTTTCCTCTGGCATTCTTTCTATATGCCCGAACCAACGGAGCATGCCCTTTCTCATCTTTACACCGATACTATCTTTCATACCTACTCGCTGTCTTACTATGCTATTGCTAATGCGGTCGGTCAGCTTCACTCCGCACATCTTCCGCAGAGCTCGCATTTCTACCGCATTTATCCTACTTTCATTCTCCTTCTTACATACCCAGCTCTCGCTACCATATAACAGCGTTGGGACAAGAACTCCGTTATGTATGGCCAGCTGCGCCTTATGGCTTAAGTGCCGGCTCCCGAGTAGCTTTCCCATCGCACCATTCACTCTGTTCCCTGCACTCACTCTTCTCTCTATGTCAGCGGTGTATTTCCCATCCTTACTGAAGGCGCATCCAAGATATACAAACTCATTCACTTGCTCCAGCACAAAATGACAAAACAGATTGATGACAAAACAGATATACAATGTGAAAGTGGAAGGATGCAGGTACCGGGGAAGACCTAGACTATCTTACCACGACCAAATAAACCAAGTCTTATCTGATGGAAAAGTCAAGAGTCTCCGTAACCGGCGAGCGTGTATGAGACGAACTATGAGAGTCGAGGAAGCCAGAGAGGTATGTAAGGAAAGAACCTGTTGGAACTCTGTACTCTCTGCCTACCCCGCAAGGGATCTGGCGTGAGGTTATAGATAGATAGATAGATAGATTAATACTAGTTCAGGCTTAGATGGTATCAATACGAAATCGGTCAAATGTGTAAAAAATGTAATACTTGAAGAACTTACAAACTGTATAAACAAATGTGTGGAAGAAGGAATATTTCCCGACAGTCTCAAAATGGCTCGAGTCACCCCTATTCACAAGTCTGGAAGTAAATCTGAAACAGGCAATTATCGCCCAATCTTTATTCTCCCTGTAATGTCGAAAATCTTTGAAAGAGTGCTTTACAATCGTCTTGAGAAATATCTTTGCAGACAAAATTTTCTTTTCAAAAACCAATATGGCTTCAGACCAAAGCCTAATACCCTCTCAGCTACTGCAGACCTTGTAACAAAGATAAAACTCAGCATTGATAAAAACAAATTGCCCTAGGCATCTTTATAGATGTAAAGAAAGCATTCGACACACACTGTCATGACCTTTTATTAAATAAACTCTATGACATAGGCATTACTGACAAAGCACACTGTATCTTCAAGTCTTATCTTACAAATCGACGCCAAGTGGTTTAAATAAATGAAATTGAAAGTAAACCTAGAACAGTAAGTTTTGGTGTACCCCAAGGGTCAATCTTAGGTCCATTACTGTTTTTAATTTATATAAATAACATTAATCAAATTGGATTAAAAGGAGAAATATCTTTATATGCAGATGACACAGCCTTATTTTACTTTGGGCACTCAATAGAAACTGTAATATTAGATGCTCAAACGGACTTAAATCTTTTGAATAAGTGGCTCTTAAGTAATCTTCTCACTATAAATATATCAAAAATAAATTACACTGCAAAAAAACAAGAAAATATCACACTATTCACCCCTAACAATAAACAACCAGATAATTAACAAGGTGGACAAAGAAAAATATCTCGGACTAATCTTAGACAATCACCTAACATGGAAACCACATATTCAAAAGATCAAATCAAAGATAATATCTCTCTCAGGTGCGTTGCGGGATATTATAAGGTGTTTTCTGCGAAAAATACGTTATAATATATATTATTTACTTATAAATCCACATTTAGATTATCTCATAGAAATTTGGGGCACAACCTCTAAAACTAATCTGGAACCATTACAAAGAGCTCAAAATAAATTGATAAAAACATTATTTCATTACGATTACAACACACAAACAAAGTAAATATATAGAGAGACTAAATTATTGAATATAACTCAATTATACTTATATAAAACTTGCATATTGATACGAAAAATATTAAATAAAGATATACATACACAAATAACTTTCACAAAAAAATATCAAGTACATAAGATTAGGTTAAGATGTGTAAATAACATTCATTTGCAAAGACCACGCACTAATTACGGCAAAAGTAGTGTGACTTATGAAGGTGCCAACACTATAATAAATTGCCAAATAATATTAAGGCAATAAAATCAATGACTACATTTAAAAATCAATTAAAATTATATGTTTTAAAAACTTCCGATACAAAAATTTAACCTAATACCATGACACATCTAGTTGAGCTTATCTATGTTAATTTTAACAATATTCAACGTACTAGTTTCAATCTACCTTCTTTTATTTTAACTTTTTATTTTGATGTTTTAAGTAATTATAATTAGTTTGAATTTATTATTGCCAACGGTATTAATGTAACGTTTTTGTGAACTTTATTGTTATGTTTTTTATTATTTTACAGTAAAACTTGTCACCATTTTATTATGAATATTGTCATAAGTGCCGAAATTGTAATTATTCATTAGTTTCAAGTGGTTAATAGTGTATTTGTGTGCCAATGTAAGTGATGTAATTATCAACTGTGCGCCGCGCAACACAAAATGTGATAACTACACAAATTGTAATGGAATTCTCATGTAAGTGAATAACTGTTATTCTTATGAGAATAAAGATATCTCAAACCTCAAGTTTAAATGTAGCCAGACAGTCGGCTTTCCCGACACTTGGTTCATCTCTAGTAATTTGGTATCACATAGTACTAATGGAACCTGCTGTCAGTTTACAATTATGTTGCGCATTCACGCGCACTGAAAAGTATTAGCTTAGAAATTGAAAAGTCGATAATGTTTAATTTGGTATGCCGTAAAACTGGTGGTAGTGTTCATCCAATGGTTGCATTTCTCTCTGATGGCTGCAACGGATACCATCGCGAAGTTGTCAAGTATACTGCATCCAAACTGGTCTGTTGTCCTTTATATTTTCTTGATAAGCTAGAAAGCTTTTAGGAGCGACGTTGCAGGAAACGCGCGGTGATGAAACAGAGGCCTTGTTTAATTGGCTTCTAGAATGATTAGTTGATATAACTATTTTAAACTGATAGTTACACAGAACGTATGAAATATTAATATATACTAATACTTTAAAGGGGAAAGATGGGTTTGTTTGTAATCGATAATCTCTGAAACTATTGAATTGATTTTAATAATTGTATCTATCTATATCATCACGCCAGCTCCCTCGCGGGGTAGGCAGAGAGTACAGAGTTCCAACGGGTTCTTTCCTTACATACCTTCCTGGCTTCCTCCACTCTCATAGTTCGTCTCATACACACTCGCCGGTTACGGAGACTCTTGACTTGCCCTTCAGATAAGACACAGTCTATTTGGTCATGGTAAGATAGTCTAGGTCTTCCCCGGTACCTACATCCTTCCACTTTCGCATTGTATATCTGTTTTGTCATTCTTTCTTCTGGCATTTTAATAATTCTTTCTCAATTAGCAAGCTAAATTATCCAGAAGTAACATAGATGGTGTCGAGTGGGTGGGAAGCCGCTGTTCAGTCATACAGTAAAGCCACAACTTTTAAAAAACAAATCAGCTCCCGTTGTAATCATAATATTTAATATTAAATCTACTATATTACTTCAAAAGTATAAAATCAAATTGCATTTTTTATTCGATGTTCTGTTATCATTCTTTTGGAGTAACAACATTTCAAATTAGATTACAATAGATACGCCAACTAGTCCAACAGTTTGCTAGCTACTGAAGTATATCACAGCCCAGTGCCCGTGTGTGATTTTGATAATAAAAAAAAAGCAAGCATCATTGTCGTCCCGATGCAAAACGTGAGACTGAAGTTGCTCTATTAGTCCAGTCTCATTTTAGAAGCGCAATAACTTATTAACGGAATATTCGTATGTCTGTCTGTCCCGCCTATCTATCTTTTTGGGTCAAATCTTGTGATTCAGTTTCAAGTACTTGCGAGTGTCGATGTCGATGATAACATGGTACCACGGAGCTGGTCTGATGATGGAGTCGGAAGGTAGCTAAAGAAACATGTGAATATACAAAGTAACCCCCTCGTGTTAAGGCTTGTTAGGTTGCTATTGACAAGTACTTTATAACCAAATATTGATCAGAGTCTAATGATGAAGCCGAAAGGTGGCCAATGGAACCACTCAAATACTCAATACAATGCCGCCGGGTTTGGTAGATTTGTCTTGACGAGTACTTTAGACCCATATGGTGCTCAAGGTCTGTGATGGAGCTGAAAGGGAGGCATACTCCTGAACTAAGCAAGATATTTCTTTGTGTTTTTGCTGTAAAAGCTTATTTTTGAAAGGCTTTCTGTATTAGAATTATTTGATCATTTTCATTGGTTTTACTAGGTATATGTTTATTTCTTATCTACTATTAATAATATCGATCCAATGAAACAGGGTCACAGAGGAAATCAATTTGGTCTTTGATCGACTTCAAGATATCAACAATGTTGCTTATCGATCCGTGTAATTTTGTATTATGTAGAACGAATAGAACCTACTGTCAATACAATTATGTTACAATATTACGTATTGTGTTAATAAGCCGCTGAAATGGAAAAAAAATATAGATTCAATATTGATTGTGTTAAAAGCTTTACGGTTTGCTTTTGCATCCTCGTCACCGAATCGTAGCAGATACCACTGCAGTATTGTGCAGAGAATTACGTTCAAACAGGTAAGTCTTTATCGTGCTATGCCCTCGGTGAATTCAACAGCTATTAAAAATATCAGCGCAGTAAGCATCTTCTCAATCAGAATCCAAACGCGCACTGCAAACACCCTCAACCGGGTCGCCGTCGAAACGGACTTATTTAACTGTGCTCTGAGTGAATTCACAAGGGTGAATTTATATATATATATACATATATATATATATATATATATATATATATATATATATATATATATATATATATATATATATATGCGGGGCCCAAATAACTGTGTTGCATTTCAGTTGGCTCCTAACCAGTGCATTATATTCAGTACAAATCCTTGATTTTACTACATGCTTTTAACACATTTGTGTGATTTGATCTCGAAACGTTGGCTCGGTGTTGAGAGTTACTTCTAAGTCTCTAACGTTTGTGATTGGTGTACGGTGTTTTTTTGGCTTAAGTTGTTGAAGTGCGCGTCTTTCAACTGTAGTCCGTCCACACAAACTCGGGCTGCACCGTTATAGCTGCCTGTTTTAGCTACTGCTGCATCCATGGATAAAAGCGCTCGCTCTAGACTGTACACAAATTGGAAAAAACTTGCAAACTCTAGCACATTTTTCGTGGGATAAAAAATCGCCGTTCTTTAAAATCTTGTGTATTTCTGCTACCCGTTATGGACTTCGCATAGTTCCAAAAAGACATAGGATCTTTTAAAAATTGATTTTGAATACAATGCCTGTACTGATTTTGTGCGAACGCTATCATATTCTTAACCTTTGTCCTACACCAAGCAAACGCTTCGTAATCTGCCTTCGATCCTGTCGATTTATATCGATTTATATATATGAAAAGAGCTTTGAGTTTATTAATATATATCATGTAATACATATCATGTATGTGATTCATTCTGATAATATATTTCAACGTATTTATTCCGGCGTCTTTGTTTGATTGATTTCTTATTCTTTTGGTTGATTTACGAAACCACACCTATTCTGCGAACTCGATATTAACTGACCAGTTTTCAGGATCACATAATTTTTCATACTTCCTTTCTGGAACTCCTATGATATATGAGGCATATTCCTGCTCTGTCTTATGATTAATTCTTTCTACTATTACTGGTACTTCTTTTCCACATATATTCCAAAAATGGCTTTCCAAATTTTCTTTTGTTTTTTTTTACGGTTCCGAGAACCCTTATAGGATCACATCGTTGTCCGTCTGTCCGCCGGTTATCAACCTTTTTCTCAGGAACGGCTAGGAGTATTAAGTTGAAATTTATATCAAATACGAAAATCTACTGTCCCCTACTGGTGTAAATAAATGAAGGTTCTAAGTGAACAACCAAACAAAAGATATAGCCATTTAAAATCACTCATCAGAAATTATATGGCACTTCCCGTTGACCTAGAACCATAAAATTTGACAAGAAGCAAGGTTTTAAAGTACAAATTAAGGAAAATTCCGATAATTGTTAGTTTATAACTACAACTTATTAAAAACATTATTTTCTCTCAAATCCGATGAAAAATGATGATAGCGCTGTCTAGTGACACTTTGCGGAACTATGCTTGTTTGTTTTCCCCACACGGGATTTGGCGTGATGATATATAAAAAGACAGACAGATAGATAGATAGAGAGAGAGAGAGAGAGAGAGAGAGAGAGAGTAAAGGAAAAAATACGAAAATGGTTCATTTATAATAATATTATATAAAAAAATGTTATTTTGACTCAATGCCGATGAAATATATTACAGCGTCATATAAGCGCTACCTAGTGTCATTTTATGTTACTATTTTGATTTGTGGTGAATATAAATATCTGTGGCGCCATCTCTGTAAAGTGGCGGATGTAAATTTGATCAGATTGTCTATTTATTATTTTATGTAGAATGAAAATGAAATGTAGTTTATATAATTATAGCTAAAATTTTGTTAAAAGTAAAAGAGATTTTTGCAAAAGGTATTTTATGGGCTGCATCGTTGGTCTAGTAGGTACCGTATAATGCGTTTAGAGATCGCGGAGGATCTCATAAAAATTGTAGGGCGGACAAAATGTAGTTTTTTTATGGAAAAGTTCCCAGTATTAGTCCCCCGGTATTGGTCCGAAATTGTGCCCGGTATAATGGCAATAGCGTCGCCCCTATTACATCGGCACTTTACTTGCTCAGCACAATAAGTCTGCGTGCGCACCCAGTACGACTCTGCCATTACCGCTTGGGGAATGTAGGCGTCCGATGTATGTGAATTTTTTATAAGGAAATAATTGAATATCAACATTATTCATTTGAATTGTAAAATACATAAAATATAGACATCGTCACGCCTGTATTATCCTAGGTCGGATGTTAGGTCTCATGCGATAGGGGGCAAGCCTAATACAAGTATATCGGGCACATTATCAGTTGATACTGGAAATACATATTTCTATCAAAAATTATATTTGGTCTGACCTGGGATTCGAACTCAGGACCGCTACGCGCATTATTCGCCAATAGACTAACGAGACATAGGTAACTTTTTACAAGTTTTTATGTTCGTATGTCTGTCTTTCTGGTTCAAATCTTGTGATACATTTTTTAAGCACTACGGGTATCCGATTGAGTTGAAATTTGGCATACGTATGTAAGTTCCATGACAATGCAATAATATAGTTCCATGGACCCAGACCAGTCTCATGATGGTGTCGAAAGGTGGCCATGGGAACATGTCAACTACACAACATAATCACCTCGTGTTTAGGCTTTTTAGATTGGTATTAACAAGTACTATACAATCAGATGATGTTCAGGGTCTGATGATGAAGTGGAAAGGTGGCCAACGGAAATTTGTCTTGACGAGCTCTGTAGACCCGTATGATGTCCAGGGTCAGATGATGGAGCCAGAGGGTAGCTAACGGAACTACCCAACTACTCAACATAACTTCGCCGTGTTTGGACTCGTTGGATTTGCCTTGACGAGTTTTGCCCTGGGGGCTGTTGGGGTATCACTCAATAAAAGATAACGACTTTATGTTATCGTGTATTTGGTTAACTGTACTACTACTGAGTCCTGTTACATGATATGTAGCCCTTTATATATGGGCTACCGTGAGGTAGGGGGGTCGTACACTACACCACCCCCCTTAATTTAAAAAAGAAAAAAATACAAATTTCTCCATAAAATATATGAAAACAAAAAAAGAGTAATACAAAATTCAACATAGAACTACAGTTGTATAATTTAGTTACTTTGTTTTTTGTTGAAAATTTAAATAAATTTGACAAATTTTATGGTTCAACATATAATAAAATATTACAAATAATAAAGTCAAAAGAATACAGCAACGCTTACGTCAAACAATAATTAATACCTAACAAAAAAATAAACAAATAAGTAAGTAAATCATATTTTAAAGTAAAATAATAATGATTAAAAAAAAAAAAACTTTACCATCCGTTTCTAAACCCAAAAAAAATATTAAGTACCTTAAAGGGTAATAAAAAAAATTAAATAGCAGTAATAATATTTAATAAAATTTATTAAGAAAAAGATCGTAAATTAAAATAAAAAAAAAGCTTGAAGACACTAATATATGCATATTGCATTATTGATGCCATGCCGTGTAAATAAATGTCGTATCCCTGTATAATATTAAAGATAAAAAAAACCTTTTCCTAGCCTGTTTTACCTCATTATCATTGATTTATCCGTTAGTCTTTGGATAAGAACATGTTCTTTGTTTAATTAAACTCATTACACAACAACATTAGTACACAAGTCATTAGTATTTAGTTAAAAAGATAACTTTTTTAGTTCTTAGCTTAGTACATTTATGTATTTCCCTTATTTTCTGTCTATACATAACTTTTATCTTCATCTCGTCACCATGGTTATCATTATTATTAATTAATAATTGCATTTCTCGCATGCAATTTTGTCAAGGTACACATATTTTTTTTATATTGACAGGCCTGTCTTATACTTATATTTATTTATTTATGCAGGATACAAGGAAATTTATTTATCATTGTGCGCACTTATACAATTATAAAACATCATTATTCTTATTTAATCAGGCAGTTCATTTAACACTTCCAAAACTTAATAAAACCACACCATGTGTCCAAATTATCTTCACAAGTGGTAGCTCGACCGAATTATGATCAGACTAATAAGGATTTCGTGCCTGCCTTGTATCCTGGTGTACCTTGTTATTATTGAAATAAGCCAGCTCGTCCAACAGTGCATCTCGGGCTACTGTTGGTAACGACTGCTATGTCTATATTCCTCATATATTTATTCCTTTTTATCCATCAACACATTAAATACCTATTCATAAGCATACTAAAATCACATCCATATCGAATACTATGGCACTTATAAGAATATCACAAAAATGACTTAGGTGATCAGGCTAAGCTTTCGTTGATAACTTATATCCATAGATATTCCAATCACAATTTTATATACGGTTCCAAAGCTACCTTTTCCATTTCCAAAATAAAACCTTTTCATTAGCCCACACGTCTTAAAGCCATTCATTTCCTAACCACTTTTCAATCCAACCAAAACATTCCTATCCAAACTTCCAACTGCTAACCAACATCTAAACCAAAGATATCCAACATTATACCAGAACATATCCTACTAACCCTTACCGAAATCCTAGCTACTGTCAACATTTTATTAACAACATTCGTTTTAAAAATATTATTACGACAAAGTCATCTCAAAATTATTTTTAGTCCACATTTTTTTTTAACTTGCCTCTATTATTTCAAATATCTATACATTCAAATTCCTTTCTTTTTCTACCTTAAAGGCAGTTTTAAAATATTAGCGATTTTCCATTCTTATGTCAAAAATTGAATTGTTAGTACGATTTCAATTATATATAAGTCAAAAATTGAATTGTTAGTACGATTTCAATTATAAAAAACTGCAGGACTATCTGTTGACCAAAATGTTGGTGGATTCTTCTAAACGCTAGTTGTTTCATGTCGTTATGTCATACTGTCTGTTTCATATATAGTATAGTTATATGTGTATGTATATGTATGTATTATACCTGTATGTATTATATGTTATTTATATACAACTGCTTTTGTTGTATGTATGTAATTAGTTTTGTGTCTTTCAATATTATAATTTCCTTTTTTTTTTTAATTGTAATTGTGTTTTTAGTATTTTTTTAATATTTTTTTTCTCTAAATAACTCATAATTTTTGGCACCTACTACAGCTGTTTCCACACCACCTGAAGGTAGACTGGCAGAAAATGCCCCTGGCATTAAGTCCGCCTATGTACATAAGTGCATAAAGAATAAATAAATAAAAAATAAATATAACACAATTCTTATATTTCCTACAATCTTTTTTTTCTTACAATTTGGTTCTCGTGTTTAGTATCGATGTTTAGTCTTTTAAGTATCAATTCTACAACTCCGTGTAATTAGGTACATTTGCAGATTAAAGTTAACTATATTTTAAAACAAAAGTCATTCTCTTAAACATAAATTCATGTTATTAATTACTAAAAAGCAGGGATATTTACTTTTAACTTGAAATAATTACTAAACAATGGGAAGGATGCTCGTTTCTTCGAATCACATAACTGTAGTTGTTGTATAACGATAAAAAAATATCAATGTTACAAAATTACAACAATTTTAATATACATTTAGTTATTTTTCTGCCTGCCCCATAAGGGATCTAGCGTGATGATATAGATTCATGCATAGTTATTTTAAAACGTTAACTAATCGTACCAAATAAAAAAAGCATATGTGTAATAAAATTAATAGAATGTGGAAAATTAAATCCATTAGGTACACAAGTTGTTAATTAAATTAAATTTTAAATAAAATCACTTAAGTAGGTATAATTTCTTTAACAAAGTAGGTAATAAAGTACTTTAGACATTAAAATATAACCCATAACTACTTGTTTAATTATTTAATTTCAAGCAACACTTTAAATAATGTAATTCAATCTTATTCAGTATCAGAGGTAGATAGAAAAGATACTCTAGATAACTTTATCATTTTTTTTTATAATACTATAATGGCATTATGTTTTCTACTTATAAGTGAAAATAGTTCATCACAAATACGAAAGTAAAGTTTTAAGTTTACGAATGATATCTTTCTAGGACATGTTTAGTTAGGTCAAATTTCATTACGCTAAATCATAAAGATACATAAAACAAAGCGCGCTGCGACTGACATCACTGCGTTGCTATGCCGTAACAGGAGACGAAATTACATACGTTGCAGTTGCATGCCAGTATTTGTATTATGAGACATACTGTTTCCTTATAAGTATACCTGAGTACCTATGTTTTTAAACAAACATTGGTGATCTAATTTTTTACTTGTTACTAAGTCGAAATTATAATAAAAATATCTGAAACTAATATCAATACTGAGATATAAAAATTACGTTTACCTTTACAAATAGATGTTTACATATTATTTTACTAAATATGAGATAAACATTCTAAAACCCTATTAAAACGTATTTTTTTTCGTATTGTGAATTACCAATATTTTGTATACCTTAATAAATACTAGCTTGTAAAAACAATATAAGATTAATTTGCTTCGTGGATTATACTTTTGAACTACGTTTACAGAATTATTAGTTTGCATAATATAATTGTACATACTCATACGCAACATTACATAGGTTTATTCCAGATTATCAAAATTATAAATGTATAGTATATAAAAATTATTTTTAATTATACGCAGACATTAGATAATCGATATTTATATAATGAATGATGGTTATACATAATGTTAAGGAGTTCAGATTCCCCTTTATGATAACGGAAAGGTATCCTTTATGTTTTGAAAGTTACCTTTAAAATACTAGGTGTTTGAAAGTAAAAGCATTTAAAAAAATAACGACCTTGTGAGTGTTCTCTAACAGGTGAAGAATGACCGCTGCAAAACAACATTTGTTTTAATATGACTGATTTATAATCCATTTAATATTATTTTTAAGTTCTGATTCCAAATTATTACATATTGCCACACAAAAACAAAGGAGATTGTCGTCACGAAAACAACAAAATAAATATACGTACACTATTTACGAAACTGAATCATTCAAAACAATGATTCATCATCATCATCATCATCATCTCAGCCTATACTTGTCCACTGCTGAACATGGATACAACAATGATTATATAATTAATATATTTTTTATACCATGCTGTATATTCGACTCTTACTAAAGATTTCATTAAATTTAAAGGAAATCCCTAATTTAGAGATACAATGGAAAACATTTTTTAAATAAAATTTAAAAAAATAAAATAATTCATAAAAAGGTGAAAGAAAACAAAACTAAACTTTGAAAAGAAAACATTCAATATTAGACAAAATCATAGGACCAAATGGCTTGCCGATAGATGTTTCTATATTCTGAATATATATTTTTAAAATAAATTGTGACGTTATGTGTTTGGTGTAAGACGGTAATATCACGGCGTGGGGCGCCGAAATCAACGGGGGGCAGATGCTGGTCAACTTACTGGAGTCGCAGGGGCTCTTCTTGATGAAATCGTTCTTTAAGAAGAAGCCTCATAGAAAGTGGACATGGCGAAATCCCGATACTAAGACGAGGAACGAGATAGACTTCATCATGACTGACAGGAAGTCTATATTTAGAGACGTCTCCGTGATCAACAGGTTTAATACCGGCAGCGATCACCGACTTGTCCGAGGCGCTCTAAATATAAAGCTCAGGGCCGAAAGGCGTCGCATGATGAGGTCTACTCTCAGACCTACTACGCCTCAAATAGCTTTAGGGCCTGAAAAGTTCCAACTGGAGCTTCAAAATCGTTTCGACCTGCTGGAAACCGAAGGCAATGTTGACGAGATAACCGACACAGTTGTCAAACCGCTACAGGATGTGTCTTGAAGGATGTTTCCCGGCAAAAGCGATAACAAAGATTCTAAACTCTCGCTCGAGACTCTCGAACTTATGAGGCAGAGACGGGAAATGTCATCCACGCAGGCGTCTTCGCCGGATGGGAGGAACCTAAACCGGAAAATCTGGAAGCTGGTGCGACATGACCTTCGATGTTCGAACACCCGCGCCATCGCGGCTGCGATTGAACAGAACAGAGGCACCAAAGTCTTCGCTCACCAGTTAGGTAGATCCCATCTGACGAAACTTAATACTGCGGATGGCAAAACCGTGACCTCCAAGTTCGAGATACTCGAGGAAATTGAGAGTTTCTACAAAGACCTGTACGCATCACGGATGACTAAACCCACGAGACCTAGCGCTGACGACCACAGAGCCCCACTCGCACGCCACTACACGGAAGACATCCCTGATGTTAACCAGGACGAGGTCAGAGTGGCTCTCGAGCAGCTCAAAAACAACAAGTCGCCAGGCGATGACGGAATCACCACTGAGTTCCTAAAAGCAGGCGGGACTCCTATCCTGAAAAAGCTAGCGAGCCTCTTTAATTCCGTCATCCACCAGGGCTTAACACCTTATGCGTGGAGCGGGAGTGCGGTAGTTCTGTTCTTCAAAAAAGGTGACAAAACCTTGCTGAAGAACTACAGACCGTTCTCACTCCTGAGCCACGTCTACAAGTTGTTCTCGAGAGTACTCACAAACCGCCTCGCCAGAAGAATCGACGGGTTCCAGCCACCGGAACAAGCCGGGTTTCGAAAAGGCAACAGCACCGTAGACCACATCCATACTGTTCGGCAGATTTTACAGAAGACCGAAGAGTATAATCAGCCGCTGTGTATGGCTTTCGTGGACTTTTGGATGCTCTGCAGCGATGTCGCATCTATTGGCGCTATATCGAAGTGTTGAGATGTCTGTATGATACCGCCACAATGACCGTCCAGCTCCAGGACCAAAAGACCAACCCGATCGAGGTTCGTCGATGGGTAAGACAGGGGGATGTAATATCCCCCAAGTTCTTTACCAGTGCACTCGAAGACGTCTTCAAGACGCTGGACTGGACTGGGCGGGGCATAAACGGCGAATACATCTCACACCTTCGGTTTGCCGATGATATCGTCATCGTGGCAGAGTCACTGGAACAGTTAAGCGAAATGCTGCATAACCTAAGTGGAGCCTCTCGAGGTGTCGGTCTCGGCATGAACCGATCTACGTCGATGGTTCGATGCTCCAAGTTGTTCGGGAGTATGTTTACCTTGGACAAGTTATCCAATTTGGTAGAAACAACTTCGAGAAAGGTATCAACCGCAGGATCCAATTGAGTTGGGCAGCATTTGGGAAACTATGTCACGTTTTCTCTTCGCCTATACCGCAATGCCTGAAGGCTAAAGTGTATAACCAATGCGTCCTACCTGTTATGACTTACGGGGCCGAGACGTGGACACTCACAGTGGGACTAGTCCACAAATTCAAAGTCGCACAGCGGGCTATAGAGCGAGCTATGCTCGGCGTCTCTTTAAAGGATAAAATTCGTAACGAGGTAACCGACAAAGAACCAAAGTTACCGACATAGCTCGCAGACTCAGTAGGCTAAAGTGGCAATGGGCTGGACTCATCTGCAGAAGGACCGACGGCCGATGGAGCAAGCGCGTCCTAGAGTGGAGACCGCGACTTACCGCGACGTGGAGCGTATGGTAGGACGGCCCGCAGCTAGATGGACCGACGACCTCAAAAAGGTCGCTGGGACAGACTGGATGTGGAAGGCGGAGGACCGTGTTCAATGGCGCTTGTTAAGAGAGGCCTATGTCCAGCAGTGGACTGCGATAGGCTGATTGATTGATTGATTGTAGTTAAAATGGTAACTTTTTCTTTCTGTATAATGTCAGCGTTAGAAATTCATGGTGATTACGTCACACATAAAAATCATTATTCTATTTTTTGATTGCATTGTAAGGGGCAGTACTACCCCTCTAGCTAGCATTGTAAGGGGCAGTACTAGCCCCCTAGCTTAGCAGGTTCAGGAACCTGCTAAGCTACGGAACCCCTTATAATGTTTCATAAAGATATCGATAGATCGATTAAATTGTTACGACAAAGCTGCATCCCTAATCTTAATTCTTAATTATTCGCCGGTCGTTGTGGCAATCTTTGAAGGAGGACTTTCTCCTGCAGTGGATGTCTTACGGCTGTTTATGACTTATATATACTTTATAAAAATTACACATGGTCTAATAGTCAGATCTTCATTTATCGTTTGGTCAAATAGCCGACGGAGCGCAACGGGAGCGCGACGCAAGCGTTCAGCTACGTTCGGTCGTGACGTTTGCCGCCGAGCGGGGCTACGCTGTGTGGCGTCTCCCGTACATTTCAGTATATTATAACTCCCCAATCCGCGTTACCATCGCGCTCCCGTCGCGGTGCGTCTGTGATTTAGAGAAACTATAGAATTATAGAATCATTGCTATTTGATTCAAATATCATACTTTATATTTTATTATGATTATTGAAACACAGCTTCCATGTATCCACAACAAGCCTTTTGCCCCACCAACAATCTTTAACTATCTGCGCCTGTATAGATACTATAATGCTTATTCCTCTTGCCCAATTTAGGCTATTGTGTGACTCTGTTGTTAATAGTACGTCCAATTAGTTGCCCAGAACAGATCTTAAATTTTTTTCTTCCTGTCGTTGCTTTACCTATCCGCAGGTTTGCTGATCATATTCTTTAGGTTGAACTTCATGTACATGACATGGGAGAAGCTGCGTCGAAGCCGAAGCAGTAGCGAAGCCATCTTGGTCTTCGTCAAGTACGCGGTGTTCGTAGCGGTGGCACTTTCCAGCGCCTTTACCGGAGGACGCCGTATGACCAGCCTCCTAAGTGTTTTGCATCAGATTCAAAAGGTCTCCATTTTGAAAAGTCCAAAGAGAAACACTAAAGTGTTGATATTTCCGCTTTTTTAGCGTTACGCAATTCTTGTGGATGTCTTGAATGACACCAGACCTCCATTTCTTGTGTGGAAAAAGTAACATCAACTGAGCGACATTTTGTATTCGCACAAAATATATTTTTGTAAATTCAACTAATATTATAAATGTGAAAGTTGTGCTGCGTTAATATTATAAAAGTGGATGTTTGTTACTTGATGGAGTAACAAACATCCACGCAAAAAGGGCAAAACGAATTTGGATGAAATTTGGCACACATATAGTTTATTACCTGAATTAACACATAGAATACTTTATATCCTAAAAAATGCAAGTTTCCTATCTAAATTCAACGCAGAATAAGTCGCGGGCAAAATCTAGTAGAACATACATCGAAATCTTGTACTATTAAGCTTAATTCATCCTTTTAAATCGAAGTTTATAAATACCAACTTTAAGATAACTACATTCAAGCTATATAAGCTGTTTGAAAATCTGGTAAAGTTCAAGCCTTTGTAAATGATGTTTTCTACGACTCCCACTACCACTGCAACGGGTTGTGGGTATCTGATTTTTTCTGTGGTTTCAGATTGATGCGGAACTGAATCCCTACCGCGGAACTTTACATACCGAAAGAAACAAATGGTTGATATCTACGCTCCTGTTTACTGGGTGGTATATAACAATTATCCCGCACATCTCTTTTTTATATTTTTTTAAAAAAAAACGTTGCCCCACACTAGGATTTATTCCTGTGTCGTAGGTGCGTTTACAAACATGAAAATTCACATACACAAATACCCAGACCGGAACAAATAATTGTGGATCACACAAAGATTTGTCCCGTGCGGGAATCGAACCCGCGACTATTAGACACAGTGGGCGGGGCGGGCTAAGCCCTTAACCACTGCGCTAAATCGTCCTTGACACTAATTACGTACAATTTCTATGATAAAGAAGACGCAGGTACGTATACATCCTAATTAATTTAAAAAAAAAACCCTAGTAGTTATTCCTGTATCGTGGAAGCGTTTACAAACATGACAGCGCTAGTTCCGATTTTGGCCGCGGGCCAAAAGATCCTTGAACGACTGTACAGTTAAGTGAAATGATACTTCATGACAGTCGCAGAGATGCTGTTTGCTATGAAATTTACCCAAGTCATTATTTTAAATAGTAACCTGTTGAGACATTTCCCTGAAAGTAGGAACATTTTACTAAACGATAACCCTAATTTCACACCAATGCTGTCAATGTTATCAACAGGCCAAAATATCTTTGTAGCACTATAACCAAAACTAATACTGAAACTTTAATTTGACATTTGTTATTATATTTGTTGTTTATGTCAAGTTCAACATTTTATCAGAGGGCTTATCATGAAGAGTTTGAAGTTAGCGTGACGCCAGCGAGTAAGTGCTATTACCATAGAGTTAGGATTTAAAAACATAGAATTTTTTTTTTAAAACGTAGCCTACAGTAAACGTAAAACGTAGTACACTAGGATTTATTCCTGTGTCGTGGGTGCGTTTACAAACATGAAAATTCACATACACAAATACCCAGACCGGAACAAATATTTGTGGATCACACAAAGATTTGTCCCGTGCGGGAATCGAACCCGCTACTATTAGACACAGTGGGCGGAGCGGCTTAAGCTCCTAACCACTGCGCTAAATCGTCCTTCAAATTATAAGCGCAGTTCAGCCGTACACTTTTTCTGGACACTTGGTACCATTTAGGTAACCAATTTAAAAATCTTTGTTTCTAGATGGTTTGAACTTCTTTTTTATTCAAAATTTATGACTTGTCTTTTTGACGTAGGCTCCCCGCAAATTTATCGGTTAATATTTGTTTGTATAGTAACTGTGTTCTCGGAGACTATTAATTTGTTTTCAATTAATAAAAAAATACATAATTAAAATGTTTGTTAAGCATGGTGCCACACAGCTAAAATAACGTGCATTATATTGGAACGCAAATCTTATTGGTCTAGAAAAGCAGATAAAGCTAAATTATGTAAGGTTCGGCCGGTGACTTGGTTTTGCTGTATCATCGTAAAGATAAAATGTATTTTCTAAAAAAGACGTAACTAGTTTGAAGATGCATCATAACTACACCAGATTGACTGTTTTCTTTGAGCATAAATGATCAGATTTAGATAGAATCTTAATAATCGTATTCCCAAAGGGATAGTCATAATGATGGGAAAGCTTACATCGATATCGATAGCATTTTCGAAAATTGGTAATTATACAATTGTTAACGCATGTTTTTTTTTGTTTTACTATGCCTACAGATATTGCAGCCTAAATGAATAATGTTTTATGCAATACTAAGAGCGCATTAGAGTTGCATCTCACTCATACTGAGTCGCATCTATTCAAAACATTTAACAAATCCACGATATCCACGATATTAGTGCCTTACCTACGGTTTCTGCTGTGATATTCATCATCGGCGTTACTTCTGGCCAACAGGTGAAACGGTCAACCACCGTCAGACAGTAGCGGTAGCCTTGTGATGGTGGAAGTGGGCCAACAATATTCACAAGGATAAATGAAAACCGAGCGCGAGGCAGATCGAATGTACCCAAAGGTGCAGATACATGACGATGTACCTTAGCGCGTTGGCAAGCTAAGCACTTACGAGACCACTCCCGACAATCTTTGCGCAAAACGTTCAGCAACCAATTTCGTGGTTGCTATTGCGCCTGGATGGCTAAGATTATGAAGGCTGTCGAACAGTGGTTTTCATAATGACTTGGTAATAAAAAGACGAGGTGCGAATATGATGTACTGTGTTATGTTTCGGTATCCACGGAGTACCTGAAGGACGAGTAATTTCAGGGTACTTACCTAATAAAACGTGATACCTCGTATCACCCGTTGCAACCTTCACCGAATATACATTGG
Source organism: Phalera bucephala (assembly GCA_905147815.2). Classification (NCBI taxonomy): domain Eukaryota; kingdom Metazoa; phylum Arthropoda; class Insecta; order Lepidoptera; family Notodontidae; genus Phalera; species Phalera bucephala. The sequence goes on along the minus strand of LR990629.1, from coordinate 5,756,341 downwards.
TCTAAGCCATATAAGCACTGGAACACAAAGTAGTTGTATTATCAATAAGGCGTTGGGTGCGGACATCAACAACAAGATTGTAAAAGCTAAGAAAATCAACGCCAATGATCGCTTTTGTAAAATTAGCAACTGTGAAACGCCATGTAAAATTGCGTCTTAAACCTAAATTTAAATTTAGTTCTATGGTACCGAAGGTGTCTATGAAAGTCCCATTTGCCGCACATAACTGAAATTGCCGTGATGCCGTGTAGTTCCCGGCTTAGAATTGGACCAACCCATCTCATCTCGTTGGGTGTCGTACAAGACGACTAAGAGACAACTAGGGAACGGGCAGCAGCGTTCTCCTAGATACTTCCACGACCACTGAACTGCGCTCGCCAACCCGCCTGCCAAGCGTGGCGAGTAAGGCAATTCCCCTAATCAACATGAAAGAAAAGTACAAAACCAGGCCCCTAGTCCCCGGCGGTCCTGTTCGTCCTGGCCACGGTAGCAGCCATGGTAACGACAGGACAAGGGGTGCGAAGAATCTCCGGCAGAGATTCGGCTACCATCAAAAACGACGAAAATTGGCCCTGGTGATACAACGCACGCACTTTGAGGACAAATGAGAAGCTAGTTGAGCTGGAAGAAGAGATAGACAAGTTGCACTGGAGTATAGTTGGTTTATCGGAGGTCCGAAGAGAGGGCGAGGACCTTAAAATCCGGCAACTTGTTTTTCTACCGGGAGGGCGAACAACAGTCCCAAGGTGGTGTCGGATTTATCGTCCACAAGTCACTCATAAACAACGTTGTGTCCATCACTAGTGTGTCGAGCAGAGTAGCGTACTCAGGTACGCTACTCTGCTCGACACACTAGTCTACCTTTTGGATATTCTGAGTATCAGTACTCAGAATATCCAAAAGGTATTCGCTGAAGGTCATACAGGTCTACGTACCGACCTCGGCATACTCAGTTATGTATGAGGACATTAGTAGAGCCATACATACTTCCAAAGCACACTTTACAGTAGTTATGGGTGACTTCAATGCGCAGCTGGGCAAACGGGGCGATGATGAGTTGAGAGTAGGGCAATTTGGATATGGGCAGCGCAATCCCAGGGGTCAGAGGCTGGCCGAATTTCTGGAGAAGGAGGGACCCTTTATGATAAACTCTTTCTTCCAGAAACCGCCTCATAGGAAATGGACCTGGATGAGCCCTGATGTTTCCACAAAAAATGAGATAGACTTTATCATGAGCACCAAGCGACAAATATTTAATGATGTCTCTGTGATTCATAGGGTAAAAACCGGCAGCGATCACCGAATCGTCAGAGGCACATTAAATATTAATGTCAAAATAGAAAGATCGCGTCTGATGAAGTCTACGCTCCGCTCCTACTCATGCATATATCCAAAACCCCGAGAACTTTTAACTCGAATTGTCAAACCGCTTCGAATTGCTAGACAGCAGCGCATCTGTGGACGAAATCAACAACAGGCTAGTAGAGACTGTCCACACGGTCGGGTCCAAGTATTCTAAGACCCACCGTAAAAATAGGCCTCAATAACTATCTGACTGCACCCGAAACCTCATGGCTGAGCGACGTTCCATGACGCTCGAAACCTCCGATGATGCTAAGTTCTATAGGCAGCTCAATGGACAGATATTAAAGTCCTTGCGACACGACTTACGGTCCTTTAATGCAAGGCGTATTGAGGAGACCATAGAGCAGAACAAGGGCTCTAAAGTGTTCGCAAGAGACGCGTCGATTGGGCAGAGCCAGTTGACGAAGCTGAAGACGGAGGACGGAATCTTAATGTCAAATAGGTCAGAGGTGCTCAGGGAGTTAGAGAGGTTCTATGGACAGTTATATACCTCAGTAGCTGAAACTGTTGTTGACTTGGTAAAATACCCAAGAACCAAGCTAACCCGACACTACACTGAAGATATCCCGGACATCAGCCTGTACAAGATTAAGATGGCTCTCAAACAACTCAAAAACAACAAAGCGCCAGGTGAAGACGGAATTACTGCAGAACTTCTGAAGGCGGGCGGATCGCCGGTACTTAAAGATCTTCAGAGGCTATTTAATTCCGTCTTGCTCGAATGGGTGTGGTGGTGCTGTTTTTCAAGAAAGGTGATAACACCTTATTGAAGAACTATAGGCCCATCACACTGCTGAGCCATGTTTCTAAGTTGTTTTCGAGAGTCATTACGAATCGTCTCGAACGCAGGCTTGATGACTTCCAGCCTCCCGAACAAGCCGGTTTCCGGAAAGGTTTTAGTACCATAGACCACATACATACGCTGCGGCAGGTTATACAGAAGACTGAGGAGTATGATCGGCCACTATGCTTGGCGTTTGTGGACTATGAGAAAGCCTTCGATTCGATCGAGACTTGGGCGGTTCTTAGATCTCTCCAGCGATGCCGCATTGACTATAGGTACATCGAAGTGTTGAAGTGCTTGTATAATAACGCCACCATGTCAGTCCGAGTACAGGGGCAGTGCATGAAGGTGATCCCCATAAAAGGAGGAGTAAGACAGGGAGACGTCATTTCTCCGAAACTGTTTACGGCCACCTTAGAGGACGCCTTCAAGCTCTTGGAATGGCAAGGACTTGGCACTAACATCAATGGCGAATACATCACTCACGACGACATTGTGGTCATGGTGAAGTCGCTGGAAGATCTAGATCGAATGCTCGGTGACCTCAATAGAGTATCCCAACAAGTGGGTCTTAAAATGAATATGGACAAAACGAAAATAATGTTTAATGTCCATGTCGTACCCACCGCACTCACCGTTGGGAACTCTTCTCTTGAAGTTGTCGACGAATACATTTACCTGGGACAGGCAGTCCGGTTAGGTAGGTCCAACTTTGAGAGAGAGGTCAATCGACGAATCCAACTCGGCTGGGCAGCGTTCGGGAAACTACGCAACATCTTCTCATCCAAAATACCTCAGTGCCTAAAGACTAAAGTTTTTAGTTAATGTGTGTTGCCAGTGATGACATATGGATCAGAGACGTGGTCTCTTACAATAGGTCTGATAAAAAAGCTCAAAGTTGTTTAGCGAGCTATGGAAAGAGCTATGCTCAGCGTTTCTCTACGTGATCGAATCAGGAATGAGGAGATTCGTAGAAGAACCAAGGTCACCGACATAGCCCTCAGGATTAGCATGCTGAAGTGGCAATGGGCTGGCCACATAGCGCGAAGATCGGACGGGCGTTGGAGTAGAAATATTCTAGAGTGGAGACCACGTATTGGCAAGCGCAGCGTAGGACGACCGCCTGCCAGATGGACCGACGATCTTGTGAAAATCGCAGGAAATCGTTGGATGCAGGTGGCATCGGACCAGTTACGCTGGATAGCGATTGGGGAGGCCTATGTTCAGCAGTGGACAAGTATAGGCTGAAATGATGGAACTGAAATTCGCTGTTAGGACGACGCTCGCTGAGTGCAGAACGGGGGTAGACACACAGGTCGCTACTCGTGTTCTCCAAGAAGTGAGTGTCCGTGTTGCGGTCGGAGACGAAGAGGCGACCTGAAGATGTCGGGCAGTCGTCAGTCACCATTAGCGACTGCCTGTGGCTTTTCCCGACTTGCCGTAGTCGCACGGAGCTATGCATTGATGAGCTTTCAGCCCAAACCTGGAGTGGTACCAGCATATAGGGTACTTGCGGTAGCTGGAGTTCGATCGGGTCCTGGGACGCGACAGTGGTCTTCGTCGTTGGGGCCTGGATCGATCGTGTGGGCGATTAGATGTACGTGACTGCTTGTCAATCTTCATCGCGAGACGTTCCACCATCTTCAGTAGTTCAGCGATCTCGCTAGATGGATTGCCATAGGTTGGGGCAACTGCAGATGTTGATGCAACAACAGGTGGCGAAGTTAGCTCTTGGATGCGGTCCGCCAGATAAGCTAACTGTTCCAGGGAATGCGATGGCTGAGATGCCAGCACTGTCTGTATGCTAATAGGAAGTTGGTTGCTCTACATTTGCTTGACAATGTCTTCAGCAGCGGATGATCCAGCTAAATCCTGTAGGTGCCGCAGAAATTGTGAAGGCTTACGGTCACCCAGGCTCTCTTGTGTGAGCAGCTGCTTAACCTTCATCTCGTGCGAGGCTGACAGGCGACGGAGAAGCTCGGTTTTGATCTTCTCGTATCGCTTATTTGCCGGCGGATGCGGTATAAAATCCTTTACGGTCTTTGCATGCTGAATGTCGAGATTGGTGGCCACACTGCTGAATTTTACGGAGTCATCCGTAATATGGAGGCTATCAAACTGGCTCTCTAGAAGTGCGAACCACAGTTCCGGATCCTCAGCCGATAATTTGGGCACCGTTAGCGTATACTTTCGTTGTTCGATTGACAATGGAAACGCCCATTTTTTTTTCGGTTGGCGGGTGGTAACGTATTCACCCCTGAGACCCAGCGGTTTTAACAGAGTCACTGCTATCATTCATTGTCGTGTTCAAAACGGGGTCACCAGTTATGGTTATAGTTTATGGAAGGATGGATAGTCAAACGTTTGTACCTGGCGGATCCTTTGAGTTCAAGAAAGAAACACACAAAGTTCCCTTACATAGAAGTATATTTAGAAGCACAAGCACAGACACAGTCTAGAAAGAATAGAAGAAGAACACAGAGATAGACTGATACGAACGTAAACGTAGAAAAGAAGTCAGATAACATTAATAATGTACACGTAAATTAACGCGGCGGGTCAACGACCGATACGGGGCACACGTCTGATAGCCGTACTCGCACTAACTGTCACCGCAAGGACATAGCGCCTTGCGCCCGCGTGGCCCGGGATGGAACCGGTTAGTGGTGCGCGGCTCCATATTCGCACGACACTAATATTGTGCAAAATTAAATATAAGAAATAGTAGATTGTAGCCAGAAATATTTGTGTATTCATATAATATGTATATATTATATAAGTGGCCTACAATTACTACAAAACTTAAGTAAATTTCGCATCTATAGGCACTATGAGATACAGCGATATTTTGTAGTGTAAAAAATATTTAATTTTCGGCTTATATATAAAATAATTTTATCGATAAAGCTTTCGCAGTTGTATGGGAAAGCTCTAATACGACATCTGTGGGAAAACACAAGTATGGTCCATGGTCTATGTCATTAATGTCAAAAAAAAAGTACAAAGGTGTAACTGGTAACGATGGATTTGTCCCTTTTCTTATCACTGACATGACATAAGTATAAGCAGTGCAAATATATAATTTTGTAAATGCTCTATCTATGCTTCTAGTACCTCTATGGCTATTACTTAATGTTTGTTAAATGAATTGCAGTGCGACGAGCATGGCATACATATTTTCGTTCTAAGTCCTCTGAACACCGGTTTCATTTTGCTAAACTTTCGGTCTATCTCAGTTTGGTTGACGTCATTGTAGGATATGATATTTACTACAATACCATCACCATTATGAGACTATTTATGAGACTTATAATATTAAGATAATATTTTATTTATATATTTCAGTGCAGAGACTACTAGTCCATATCTTATTCTACTTGATTTTCCTACATATGACACAGCTCATGATACAGATACAATTCTTGGATCCCTAAGAAATTTAAATGATGGATTAAAGAATTTACTTCACCAGATTAAAATGAAGGGTTGGTATCATGATTCCTATATTCTAATAATTTCTTAGTAATAATCGCAGACCTATAATTCAATTTAACGCTTTCGCACACGGGCATAATTTACCAACTATAATAAACAGTTCCAGTTTTAATTATTATCTATGGCCCTATTGGTTCAAGATGCCAGGCTGGGTAGACCTACGTCATTAATAAATGCTAGAATTTTGTAAATGAATAATCTAATACGTAGTTACGAACGTGTGCATACTCACTAGCTTCAAAGCGCGACCGTTTTAGAGGTAGCAGACACAAAATGTGCATTAAGATAGTGCTCACCTACATCAAAGTATGAAAGCTAGTTTTTATATTATTATGTTATGTGTATGCTAGTTTTTATGTTATAGAGAATGTTGTTAAAAACCAATATTCAGTACTGCCAGACAGTTTCCGTGGGTTTTAACTTCTACCAGACGCTTTAAAGGTCGTAAATGCGAGTACCTACTAGTACTTTCATAGCGAGCATTTCATTCCGTTTAGTCTGGGTAGACATTATTATATTCGTCGTATCTTATTATTTAAAGATCGCAATATATGGAATGTCAAGCAAGTATTTTCATTTTAGTAACCTTTTAATCTTGTCTGTAGACATACTAAATGCCTTTAATAGTTACTCGCTTGGACGTATCGCGGGGCAGCTAACCTCACTGCATTCCATGTAACAATATTAATTTACGTCTATTGTGCGCATCCTCGGGTATCAAGGAAGTTCAGTGTACCCGACAAGATCCTAGTGTTATTTCAAGATTTCCTTCATGTTTGGCCACCATGCAAATTACTACACCATGTAAACGAAGTTAAAGCCACCTTTCACCGTTACCAGCATTAAAACGGCCATCCTAATCTAATCGCCGACCTATTTTTATTTTTAAGACTGTTTATTCAAGAGAGGGGCAATACTGTGACACTGTGGTGTGTTCATGAGGGTTAATTAACTTCCTAAATAAAATAAAATTCATAAATTTTGAATAATTATTTGACCTTTTCAAAATAAGAATTTCCAAAAACCAGTCTTCAACGAGTATAATAATATAAAATAGTCTATCTATCTATCTATCTATAACCTCACGCCAGATCCCTTGCGGGGTAGGCAGAGAGTACAGAGTTCCAACAGGTTCTTTCCTTACATACCTCTCTGGCTTCCTCGACTCTCATAGTTCGTCTCATACACGCTCGCCGGTTACGGAGACTCTTGACTTTTCCATCAGATAAGACTCGGTTTATTTGGTCGTGGTAAGATAGTCTAGGTCTTCCCCGGTACCTGCATCCTTCCACTTTCACATTGTATATCTGTTTTGTCATTCTTTCCTCTGGCATTCTTTCTATATGCCCGAACCAACGGAGCATGCCCTTTCTCATCTTTACACCGATACTATCTTTCATACCTACTCGCTGTCTTACTATGCTGTTGCTAATGCGGTCGGTCAGCTTCACTCCGCACATCTTCCGCAGAGCTCGCATTTCTACCGCATTTATCCTACTTTCATTCTCCTTCTTACATACCCAGCTCTCGCTACCATATAACAGCGTTGGGACAAGAACTCCGTTATGTATGGCCAGCTGCGCCTTATGGCTTAAGTGCCGGCTCCCGAGTAGCTTTCCCATCGCACCATTCACTCTGTTCCCTGCACTCACTCTTCTCTCTATGTCAGCGGTGTATTTCCCATCCTTACTGAAGGCGCATCCAAGATATACAAACTCATTCACTTGCTCCAGCACATCGTTACCAACCACAATCCTTACATTCGTTCTGGTTTCTTCCCTTTCAAAAACCATAACCACCATCTCAAATAAAATAGTATATAACAATTAATTATACTTACTAGAAAATCGTAAATGCCAAGTTTCAAGTGTGTACAGTTTCGGAGATAATGAGATGAGTATGTGGTTCTTAGCTTTTCATATATATATAAATTGTCAGTGTAAGTAATATTACCACAGCGGCCTTGGAACATATTCCGACAATAAAGTCGTCCAAATAATACATCAATATTGTATTACGAATAATCTGTAGTAACTTGGCTTAATGCGCTACGTGAGACCTTCGAGTACTAAGCTCTATTTTAAACATATGCCTTCATATGCTCTGACATACTGTTTAAACCACTCCAAAATTTATTGTCTATGAAAACACAAACATCGCTAATCCTGCGGTCATCAAGTTGCGCGCCATTTTTGTTCGGCATAGCTCCTCTAGTCCGTTTACATAATTATTCCATGATTTTTACATGCCAGAGCCACCACGGCAGATCCATTTGGCGGTGCGCCGTCTGGCGAACCTGTACGTGTCCATCTGCGACGCGGTGCGGCGGGTGGACAGCAGCCACGGGCTCGTCATGCTCTTCGTGATGTTGGCTTCATTCCTACATTTGCTCATTACTGCCTACGGCATTGCCATTTCTTTTGGTATGTTTAAAATCCTAGGTTTCTGATCTCGCGTTTTCTATTGTGCCTATGACCAAAAGCGGCTAATTATGATAACTTGTCAACACGCGCGCCCCGCGAGCGTGCGTACGCATTGGGGGTTCGTGTGAATAAATTATTGCCTTAAAATTGTATAATACAGAAAACTAAATGGATGCAAGATGTAATGGTTGTGGAACTATCATCCATGATATTTCTTTCATGGAATGTTCACAAGAGACCTGTAAGAATTATACCACCTGAAATGCCTGGCGATGACAGTGGAGAAGCTCGAGGCTCTCACCCAGGAATATAAGTGCCAGTGGAAATGTCTGGAATGAGTAAGCACCGTTCCGAAGAAAGATAACTCTGATACACCAGTACGAGTTAACACAGTCCCGACTAGAACCTTTGCACCAAACAACTACGTAACTATTGAACGCGGTAGTCGTCAGAAAATACATACACTGACGATGAATGAAGCTAATAAAGTTGATTTATTGGAAATGCAAATTAAGGCTTTACTAGATAAAATTGATCAAATGGATTTCCATTTGATCTATCGGAACATGCAAATTCCCGTAAAAGAAAATAAAGATAAACATCAAGAATACTCAAAACCAGTTTTATAATTTGTGGTAGGTAGTTAACAATAACGAGCAAAAGCAACGTATGGCCACGAAATCAGCGAAAACACTGGCGAATTTGAAAATGGTTCAGCCAACAATAAGCCACAATAATGGTAAAAACTCGGTTATTGAAATTAGAAATGGAAAAGCGGTAAATGTAATTAAATGCCTCGAAAATAAGGCAAAGGATGAAAAGTGCACTTTGGTTAGCAGACAGAGAAGTAGATATCCTAACAACGAAGTAAAAAGGGGTAGTAACACAAGTGCACTTGAAATAAAAGGAACAGAACGTAAGAAATATTTACATGTCTGGTGCCTGCAGAAACAAACATCCGGGAAAAATTTGGAGATACATGTCAAGAATATATGTGGCCAAGAAGTAGAACTAATGGTAGAAAGGATAAAACGTAAAACCGAAAGAGATTATGCATCTTTTATGATAAGGATTCCAGAAGGGAAATAGGGGAAAGGGAAACGAGACATTAACTGATCCAAAAAACTGGGCTGTAAATATAAAATTTTGTGAATGGGTTTGGTTTCGTCGATCAACCAAAAAAAACAAGTACGTCAAACTAAGCCCATCAAAATATACTACCAGAATGTGAGAGGTCTTCGTACTAAACTAGAAGTATTTTATACTAGTATATTTGAATGCAGACCTGTTTGTTATTACTGAAACTGGGTGTAATGAATCCATTCAAGATGCCGAAATGATACCACATGGATATAAAATATTACGATGTGATCGAGCGGGTGGGCGAAAACAAGGTGGCGCGTGTCTTGTGGCCACACCGCGATTTGAACTTCGACGAGTGCACAGTGACGACTTAAACATTGGCGACCATATGTTTGAAATTATTAGTGCTACCGTCCATTCACGAGAAAGATTATTATTTTTAATTTGCGATGTATATATCCTTCCTAATTGTTGCGAGAATGAATGTTTGTTAAAGATGCGCGACTCCGGATAATTAGACTATTCGAATCATCTGAATCGACTTCAAAATTAGTAATTTACTATTTTTTATATTCAAATGACGACTACTAAGTAGTAACTACTAATACCGATTCGATTAGATTATCTGCGACTCTCCGACCATTTATGAATGAATTATTCGAATGATTTGCCGCTTCTCGAGCCATTTCCGCGCCAAAACAAATTACGTGTGCGAATGAGTAGTAACAACTAAACCAAATAATAACACTTCTGCTGCTTTGTTTAAAAGTGAGTTTTAATCAAGTTTCTAGTTTAGAATTTAAATATAATCCGCGCGCGGTTATCAAGTGCTGGAATGAAACAAACAGCTAATAGTACATTTTTTTAAAAGCGCTTTTAGTGCTTTAGCACAAAAAGAGCCAGTGCGAACGTGGGGCTGCGGTGCGAATGATGCTTACTTATTTTCCTTTGTACTCTGTGGTACGACCGATAGGTAAATTCATTATTCGTTCGCCGAACTTTTACTTAAACTTGTTCATTATTTGTTCATTCGGTCCAGCAAGTCAAATGGGAGGCAGTTAGTAACTAATTTTCGTGAATCATTCGAATAATTCGAATGATTTATGAAGTCGAATAATTCGAATGAAATCATTCGCAGTCACGCATCGCTAATGTATGTTATTATTTAGAATTATAGAAAAATATTGTAATAGTTATCGCGATGTACTAGTAAGTGGAGACTTTAATTTTTATTCATGTTCTGTGAGTGCTGCTCATTATTTACTTTTTAACATTTTGTGGATTTACTCAGTGTAACAGTGTAGGTAATTGTAAGGAGCGGCAGTTAGATCTGGTGTTAAGTACGTTTGACGGAGCTAAGGGTGCGGGCTTCGCGCGGCAGAGATGCCCTTGGTGCCAGTAGACGCCTATCATCCCCCGCTCTAGGTCACGGTGAGCCGACGCTGTCGCGACCTGCCTACACCGGATAACTGTTGGGATTCGGATAAAAACAAATGCACTTTTGCGGGTGGGAATTTCAGGAAAGCAAATTTTATGTTATTGTATGAATCTTTAGCGGCGGCAGATTGGACACCAATGTATGAATTAGGATAAGAGTCAAGTCTTAATTATTTTTATCTTACTATTAATTCTATTATTAATGACTGTGTTCCAAAGAAAAAGCGTAGTAGTGTAACACTCTTAAAATAATACACGACATTAAGGCGAAAACTCATCTTCACAAGAAAAACAAACTGACAGGCTCTGCTGTACTAATGGTATGGAATGGACGGTAGCACTAATAATTTCAAACATATGGTCGTCAATGTTCAAGTCGTCACTGTGCACTGGTCGAAGTTCAAATCGCGGTGTGGCCACAAGACACGCGCCACCTTGTTCCCGCCCACCCGCTCGATCACATCGTTATATTTTATATCCATGTGGTATCATTTCGCCATCTTGAATGGATTCATTACACCCAGTTTCAGTAATAACAAACAGGTCTGCATTCGAATATACTAGTATAAAATACTTCTAGTTTAGTACGAAGACCTCTCACATTCTGGTAGTATATTTCGATGGGCTTAGTTTGACGTACTTGTTTTTTTTTGGTTGATCGACGAAACCAAACCCATTCACAAAATTTTATATTTACAGCCCAGTTTTTTGGATCAGTTAATGTCTCGTTTCCCTTTCCCCTTTCCCCTATTTCCCTTCTGGAATCCCTATTATAAAAGATGCATAATCTCTTTCGGTTTTACGTTTGATCCTTTCTACCATTAGTTCTACTTCTTGGCCACATATATTCTTGACATGTATCTCCAAATTTTTCCCGGATGTTTGTTTCTGCAGGCGCCAGACATGTAAATATTTCTTACGTTCTGTTCCTTTTATTTCAAGTGCACTTGTGTTACCACCCCTTTTTACTTCGTTGTTAGGATATCTACTTCTCTGTCTGCTAACCAAAGTCCACTTTTCATCCTTTGCCATATTTTCGAGGCATTTAATTACATTTACCGCTTTTCCATTTCTAATTTCAATAACAGAGTTTTTACCATTATTGTGGCTTTTTATTGGCTGATCCATTTTCAAATTCGCCAGTGTTTCCGCTGATTTCGTGGCCATACGTTGCTTTTGCTCGTTATTGTTAACTACCTGCATTTGATTTTGTGTATGTTTAACTGTGTCCACAAATTATAAATGGATTTCCATTTGATCAATTTTATCTAGTAAAGTCTTAATTTGCATTTCCAATAAATCAATTTATTAGCTTTTTCTTGAACTACCTTCAATTCCTTCCTTAATTTTTGTAATTCAAATTCTATCCTCATAAATCTATTTTGTAGTAATGCGTTTTCCTTTGACTGTTCATCATACCGAGCTCTCATTTCTAAACGAAATTCCTTAATTTCCTTCAATATATGAGTTTCTTCTTCATTCATCGTCAGTGTATGTATTTTCTGACGACTACCGCGTTCAATAGTTACGTAGTTGTTTGGTGCAAAGGCTCTAGTCGTGACTGTGTTAACTCGTACTGGTTTATCAGAGTTATCTTTCTTCGAAACGGTGCTTACTCATTCCGGACATTTCTACTGGCACTTATATTCCTGGGTGGGCCTCGAACTTCTCCACCGTCATCGCCAGGCATTTCAGGTGGTATAATTTTTTACAGGTCTCTTGTGAACATTCCATGAAAGAAATATCATAGATGATAGTTCCACAACCTCTTTCTGATTACATCTTGCATCCATTTAGTTTTCGGTATTATACAATTTTATACATATTTTGATTTGCTTAGTAATTCTAATAATATATATTTATTTACAGTTACAAAATCTCACTCTGACTTCTTTTTGGAGAATCCAGTGATATATTTCATGTGGGCAATATATTACTTGTGTAGCTTATTCGCTGTTGTCGAACCAGCTCACCAAACGCACGAAGAGGTACTTGATGATTTGAATTTCTTAGAAATAAAACTATGTAGGGTAATCAAGGGAGAGATGCACAGTTTTAAAAAACTTTTTAAAATACGGAAAGCGACTTCATAAAGCAAAAAATAAATATTTGAAGTCGGTGCTGGTTGGTGCAGTCGATTACTTGGCACCAACTTCAAATATCTATGTTTTGCTTTGTGAAGTCGGTTTCCCTTACTTTAAAAGTTTTTTATTTTACAAGTTTTAGTGATGAGTGAATTTATTATTATTATTTATATACCTCTTTTATATTATCCTACTTATTTATACAGTGAGGTACCTACAAGATTGATATAAAACTCATAATAACTGAATTTTCACATTCATGCTGTTTGCCATATAGGAAACCGTATAGGAAAGGATGAGCCTTCTTTGAAGTCGGTTAACATTCTGCTTAGTTCGATAGTAGGGTACGTATAGGATTGACGTAATACCCATAATATCTCAATCTACGCATTCATATTGCTTGTCGTTAAGGAGTTCCCTGGTGTATATTCAAAGTCCAAGGTCCAATACTGATAAAATTCAAATGGGACTACCTTAAAACTATATTGAATCCAGCGGAGAAAGAATCATCCAAATCGGTTTAGAAGCAAATAAGTTATAAAAAACACAGACGAATTATCCTTTTTGAAGTCGGTTATATTCTGCTTAATTCTATAGTAGGGTACCTATAGGATTGACGTAACACCCATATTGTCTTAATTTGCTCATTCCTATTGTTTGTCGTTAAGGAATTCCCTGGTGTATCGTCAAAGTCCAAGGTCCAATAACAATGAAATTAAAATGGGACCACTTTGGAGCTATACTGAACCCAATGCAAAAATAATCATCAAAATCGGTCCTCAACTGACGGAAATATCGATGAACATACATAAAAAAAGCATACACACAACCGAACATAGAACCTCCTCCTTTTTGAAGTCGGTTAAAAATATGGTTTACACGCACGCAAATTTGCTCTTAGGACATCCACTTCTTTGAATTCATTGTAAAATGACAACTCGTTGGTAAGTCTTAAGCATGTCTTAAGAAAAAGCAAAAAAAAATCCAGGTGAATTTCCTCGCAAATACCCATGCTTTTTACCAAGTTGTGACAATTACGTATTGCTCCTATTTTTTCATTCAATGGCGAAGTTACCAAAAGTATATTGCTAAATATGAGGTTATGTTTACATATGTGTGATTGCCAGCGATCTGTGGCCATTGGCTACACTTGTATTAGGGATCACTCTCTTGAAAAAAGTACAGATGTTTATTATTTTTAAGGTTGAGATACCTAATTATAAATATTTTACTAATGGCTTTCTTTTGTAATTTTAGATGCCAGAATAATACAAAAGAAAGAGTACGGGTGCAGGAAGAGCTGTATGGTGAATTTTTGCTAATCCAACGTTGCGAGGCATCTTACCCGTATATACGGGAGAGATGCTCTATTTTCAGTTTTAAAAAAGTTATTTTTTCCATAAATACGGGTATTAGACTTACGTTTCTAAAACATATTAATAAATGATTATGGTGGTTGAATATGATGAAGATTCCATTAAATGAATATCCCTACTGATAAACTTGACCATCATATTTAGAAATTACAATAAGTAACGCAACTCTCCCTGATTTACCCTATTATTGATTTTTTTTTGTTTTTATTAAAAAAACGAAGGCTCACGCTAGAATTATTTGTGTGTTGTGAGTACGTTTACAAACATGAAAATTCACATACACAAATGCCCAGACCGAAACAAATAATTGTGGGTCACACAAGAAGAAAGAAAGAAAGAAAGAAAAATCATTTATTTAACCACACTCCCACATATAAACAAGGGGTAATGATGACAATGACTGCCTGACTGACCTCCTCGATGACTGCCTCGTTGGTCTGGTGGCAAAGCGCATCGCTTTGTGATCACGAGGTCCTGGGTTCAAATCCTAGGTCGGACAAATGTAGTTTTTCTAAAGAACAATTCGCAGTATGAGTCCGGAGTCTGGAATTGTGTCCGGTATATGGCAATAGGCTCGCCCCCTATTACATGGGACCTAACATCGTCGGCGAACCGTGGGTGTACTCAGTACACCTCTGCCACCCCCTCTGGGAAATATAGGCGTGACGGTGTTTTTTAATGATGACAAAACACAGTTCTGTATAATATTGACGTAGTATGTGCTAAACAGGCCTCAGCATGTTGCTGCGCCATAAAAAATATGGCGCAGCGCTGGTATTCTGGCAGCACCTATGAAAAGTGACGTCACGGATGCCATATCTACCATTAATAGTAATAAATAGTAATTAAAATAAAAAGAGAAAAAAAGTAGAAATAGAAATAATAGTAATAGACGACCAAATAAACCGAGTCTTATCTGATGGAAAAGTCAAGAGTCTCCGTAACCGGCGAGCGTGTATGAGACGAACTATGAGAGTCGAGGAAGCCAGAGGTATGTAAGGAAAGAACCTGTTGGAACTCTGTACTCTCTGCCTACCCCGCAAGGGATCTGGCGTGAGGTTATAGATAGATAGATAGATAGATAGAAATAATAGTAATAATTATAGTAAATATAATCACTACGTGCGTTACCTGTTTAATTTATTCCTGTAGAATTTTATTTTTGGAAGTCACAATTAAAATTAAGATTAGATGTTATGTCAAGCCAGGGTGGCCTATAGGTGGCTCCAATGACAAGCTCAGTACCACCCACAGTTGTTCAGATCAACATTTGTTCCACTGATGGCGCTGGATGGTGTTGGAGGATGCGAATTCTAATGCTCTTCCGTATATAGAAACTCCGACGAATGTGGTAATTGCGAGGAGTATAGATTAGTCGGAAACCGGGCACTTTTGGAGCTTTGTCATCTTCGCAAGGTCTAAGCCTAGTCTCGTTAATGGCCATAATGTCAGGTTATAAATTATTATTGCTACAAGGAATTAATCATAACCTATGCTAAAGGATCCTGTATCGAAAAGAACAACTTTTAAGTGAGAGATACTAGGCATTGCAAATAAAAAGTAAATGTATTAATGTGTAAATAAATTGTTGATCTGTATAAAAGTGTCATGACAATGCAAATAATATAAATTGTAATAAACAATTAATTTGTGTACAGGTTTGTAATTAATGTTTGGCAAAATATGTGTTTTTTTCCGAAGAAAAACTTAGTACAAAAGGTTAATTAAAACTTAACTTAAAATAATTGTCGCAAATTGCATGTAGGAGACCACGAATAGGGTAAAGTAGATCAGAGAAACGTGTTTGTAGAGACAGACCTATGGAGAATAAAAAAATACTTTTAAAAATACTATATTAAGTAGGCAATGAATTGTTATTAATACTATATTTAATATTATATATAATAAAAGATAGAAAATCTATAACAAGGCTGTAAAGGGGCTAAATAGGGGTATTTAGCCCCATACACCAGTCTAAAAGTGAAACAATAAACACAAAAACTTGTCCCGTGCAGGAAACAAACTCGCGGCTATTAGACTCAGTGGGCGGAGCAGTTTAAGGTCTTAACCACTGCGCTAAATAGTTTTTCAACTATTTCTACTACAACAACGTCAATTATATATAATGAGAGTAAAAAACAAATTCAACACTACTGAACTTAACACCGCACTGCCCACTCATTGCATAGAAACTCAATTGTCAAAAGTTGCCGGGGAACGAAAGAAGATGGGTGATTATAGTGGCATTTTTATGTCCCCGTGCTTCGGAAGGCACGTTAAGCCGTTAGACCCGATTACCATTAAATGCAGTAGTCGTTGAGCCAAGTTGGTATCTAATAGGCGGCTTGATAATTTCCAACATCAGGTGGTCACAAATCTATCTCCACTGAGTCCGCTTGGTGGAGCCTGATCAAATCTCCCTCACCTCGATTTATGAGAGACGGCCATTTGCCCAGGAGTGGCATAATATAGGCTGATTTGTTATTATATGTCTTCAAAAACGCACAGCATAGAGTGAAGAAAGCACAATTAAATCGTTTGAAATATCGAGAATATGCGCTACATGTGTCATATTTCCAGCAATATATGTCAAAATTCTGTCATCACAGGGCGCGTTAATACAATTCCCGCCACTTTAACTGACAAGTGACATCTTTTAAATCGTTCATAGTGCACGAAAACTTTTCTCTTCCAATATAAAAAAGCCGAGAAATTTTATTCTACTCACTAAAACACCGTGTCAAAGTCAACTCTAAAGTGTTAAGTGAGTGTTGGTGATATTTTTTCTCCTCAAGCACAGCATTGTTTCTTCTTTTGTGGAAAATGGAGCCAACAGGTAACGAATCAGAACGCCGGGGCGAGATGCTGCTCCGGAGGGAGAACATATCTTGATTCCGAGTTCAGGGACATCGGAAGGTATCTCCTTATCCTCGGAGTTTGAGGAAGGCCTAGCATCACCCTCACCAAGTAAGCGTTTTCGTACTTTATTCCGTAAACGCAAGTACAAATAGTCGAAACTGATCGGCATGTCGACATTTTAATGTCTTGTATTTCCAATTATTCATCGCAATTACCTGTTTATATGAATGCAACTCAAAATAAAGATGCAAACCCAAGTACCCATACCATCTACACCGAAATTAATAACTGGGAGCGATACCTTACGGGCCTACGCTTTTTTCTTCAAGCGAGATGCTGAAGCAATGTACAGCGCTTTCAAAATCTATATTTATATATATGGTTCGCTATTTATTTAATTCAAACACTACTAACGCGCATTAAGGGAGCGCTCGTGCGAACATAGGGTAGGCCTACACAGACAAAAACAGCAATAAACAATGTTTCGCTGAATTTAATATTGCAATAATTCGAAATTCCCCGGAGGAAATGGCATAGAGTGGCAATGGCATCAGGAGTGCTATGCTACTTCAATAAAATCATGGTTTATTTGACCCCAACAGAGACCCTACTTGCAGGTCTGTCTAACAAGGTCTTAGATCGCAGACAGTTATCGACTGGACCTGTACTAATTCAAAACAGTTGCACACAATCTTTTTTTGGAAAAGCCTCATAAGGTTTTGTACCTAGCTCACCAAGTTTCAATAAAAAACTGAACAACCACAATGCAAATTGTCTGTGGAAAACATTTCAAATGCAATGAGATCAGCTGAACCGCACCCTAAAACAAATAGGTAACCAGAAACTTAAAAGGACTACATCATTCCACTTAGTTCTGAATATCTGCTTGATAGAAATGCACTACAGCCTATTATTCAATCTCTAGGAGGTTCTCAGATCTAGCTATACACACCAGCTCACCCAAAATACAAAGTAACTACAACAGCACAAGGGCCGAGCCCTTTTACCAACATCACAATTGAGATACCTCATACGCGAACACAAAACAAGCATGACAAGCCTGGAAAAGTCGGGTTCAACTTGAAGGCCAATCAATTCATTATTAAATTCAGCCAAGCCAGCTACTAGCTACTTTTTGATAATAAAAAAAAAAAAAAAAAAATTAGCACTTACTTGCCATACCCCTCCAATTACATTCTAAAAAGTTTAGAAAGACCTAACTACAGACAGACCATTCTTTGACATCAGGACAATAAATGCTTTCATCATTACAAAAAACACTTCCAACTAATATCACATCAAGACATAATCAACCTTCTTGAACCCAAGGAGTGGTAGGCATACCTACACCTGTGTGTTGCGGAAACAACAGATGATTTATATGCATAATCTACAATAGAGAGATTCTCCAACTGACCACCCTACCATTGGGCCTGTCATCAGCGCCCCATACATTCGCAACGGTTTTGAACTGGGTTGCGGAAACCCTTCGAGACCGTGGCATGGAGACCCTTCGAAACCGTGGCTTTGTCTCCTAGTATTCTTAGACAACTACCTACTGGGCTACCAGAGCATGGACAAACTAATGGCGCAGGTCGCGGAGACACTCGCCTTCTTGGAGGCCCTGGGCTGACATGTACACCATCAATACTCAAGCACTTAGATCCACCGGTGGAATACCGAGGCCTGATGTAGAACACTCCAAACCAAACAATAGCCTCACCAAAACAAGGTTCTCAAAATAAAAGCTTTCTGATAAGGACTTTAAACTAAACCAATGCTCACCGGAGGAGCTTCATAATGTGATGGGCATGTTATACTTTGCCAAACATGTGGTCACCCAGGGCAGGTTATACTGTCGCAGAGCACAACTCTCTCTGAAAAGTTTACCCAAAGAGGCCAGAAAATAGAACTGTGCTTAAACATACACCAGGATGTAAAGTGGTGGTTGGAGGCAGCAAACTGCAAGCCAACCCCATTTCGAGAGAAATAACACATTTCTTGACAACAGACGCAGCGGATGCGGGCTGGAAAGCATACCTGAACAACCAATAACAAACCTAAAAGAAATTTATGCTGTCTTCACCATAGCCAAGCCACATGGTGCTTTACTGAAAAACACCATATTCTGGTCCAATCAGACAACAGAACACTGCTTGCTCACATCTGTAATCAAGGCAGCACCCGGTCTATCAGACTGCTGGAACTAACAACCAGACTGTGGGACCTATACAACTCACGAAACATATGTATGATGGCAAATCACCTGCCAGGAAAATTAAATGGTATAACAGACCGCCGCCTCAAGCGCTCGTAGCGCTGGGCGACCGCGGTGTTCGTACCGATAACCAAGGTTAAGCAGCGTTCGACCCGGTCGACCTGAGATGGGTGACCGTTTGTGGCATTTTATATTCAAGTGCCTCCCATTTGTGGCATTTTATATTCAAGTGTCTCCGTGCTTCAGAAGGCACGTTAAGCCGTTGGTCCCGGCTACCACATGGTGTGGTAGTCGTTAAGCCTAGTTGGAAGCCTTATAGGCGATAAGATCCAACAGCAGGTGGCCACAAACCTGCCTCCACCAATCCGCACTGGGTCCGCGTGGTGGAGTATGACCTAACCTCTCACCTCGATTTGTGAAAGAAGGCCTTTGCCTAGTGGGCAGTATGGGCGGTTATTACAGCAGACTACCTCCCACGGGGCGAACCCATTCCAGAATGGCATCTGCTACCAACAACAGCAGTAAACATCTTCAAAATTCTCAGTTCTCAGATGCAGACCTACTCACCACAAAGGAGACTGCTGTCATACTGACTTCATATTGTTACATTCGAAAGACAGCTTAAAAAGATGTGCTCCCCTCTGCGATGCTTGCAGTCAGAAAACGGGAATTCTAAACAATGTGGGTGTTCCCCCCTCATGATACCCAGAGTCCTAACACACCTCAATAACACAAGTAGATAAGACACTTATTCAAGCCTGGAAAGCTGAGGGGGGGGGGCAGATCAAATACCTAACTGGGCCCCCCTTAAGGAGGGAAGGGAAAGATGCAGCCTTATTCCTGGCCCACCTCTATCTAGAAAACAAACTATCACACATACTATGCGACAACCATCAAAGACCTCCCTTAAGACTCTCTTCATTTTGCAAGTCTTGAGAGCAATCTCATACTCCAGGCCTCAACCACCCAAGCCACCTATATGGGATATTAATATACTATTTCTATTTATCTATATCATTACGCCAGCTCCCTCGCTGGGTGGGCAGAGAGTACAGAGTTCCAACAGTTTACACAGACAGACAGTTACAAAATACTATTTAACTGGCTAAGACCCTCACCCTGCTCAGAATCTATATAACACAAGAGCAGAAGAACAGTGTTTTATTATTATTGCGGGCTGCAAACCGCTCAACTAACCCTTCTGAATCTTTCAGAGAACAACTTCACAGAGACTGACAACACAATAACTTCTGGCCGAAATCAAGACAAGGCCAAAGACAAGCAGGCTGGCACCTTTTACAACATAGGGACCGTCATATCTACCCAGTAAATCACATAAGAAAACTCACTAAAGCTACAGACATTAAATGTAACAAAAACAAAGAGAATAAGTAGGGCTTATCACACTTCATCTCTATCATAGGAGCAGTAAAACCAGCCTTCCAAACCATGAAAGCAGGTTAGGTACATTCAAGCTTCAGAAAGCTAACATCGATGCATCGAAAGCGTCCGTTCAACTGTGACACTAGGTGTGACCAGACAATAGACTTATTGAAGATATCCTGGGCAGAGGGCATTGGAAATGTTCAGATACCTCAAAATACTTTTAGCGCAAAGTTGATAGACCTAGCAGTTATTCCATGAGACAATATAAAATTTTTAAAAAACTGCTTTATCCCTAATATTATAAGGATTAATAGACATTATATTTATTGTCATTGATCTCAGTGTTACACGTTTTAAGAATAATTATTATGTATTAATAATTATGTATGACCACATACATAATTATGCATATTGGTCATAATACCCTCAACTTGACTAAAGAGGTTCTGTCTACCCTCTAGATATTAAAAACTTATCCCAACCTTATTATAAGAAGCACTAATTTTGTTTTATAATCTGACTCTGCTTTACTATCTACATATCCTACATGTTGAAAATAACTTAAACATGATTAAAAGAGGTTCTGACTTCCTGTTTTACAATCTAATTGAAGAAAGAAAGAGCCTTATGTAAATTTTATATAATAATAACCATTCGCTCTTTGTGAGAAGTTCATATCTAACTATATTATTACAACTTATTATAGTATATAAGATAGTAATTTAAATTTTTCAGCTAATTGATGTATTTATGGAAAACGACTTGATCACCACAAATTTAATTAAAAAAAAAAAAAAAGAAAAAAGTCACTTGATTATATGGACTTTTATTAGAAATAGATCCATAATATTCTTAACATTAATAGTTCACATTAGCATCTCATGGACATTCATTATCTGACGAAATCTATGTCAATTCTGCTCACCATCAGATACCAAACAAATCTTCACTCTATGCTGTCCTTGAGCCTATGCTGTGCGTTTTCTCCAACATATAATACCTGTTTTGTTTTAATGCAAAACAGTCATATTATATAATATTATTTCAGATGGGCAAAGTGAAGGCTGTTGTTGGTCAGATGGTGCAGAGTGTGTGGGTTACTGACAGGGCCCTCCTGCTGGAGCTGGAGCTGTTCTGCAGGCAGTTGGTGCTGAACCAACCTACCTTCAATCCAATGAAAATGTGCACCTTGAATAGACGATTGATAGTGGCGGTAATTTCAGTTATGTGCTATGTACTAGCGAAGCTATTTCAAACAAAACAATGGCGTGCAACTTGATGCCCGCGGGCATGCGCGGGTTGTTTGTGTTTTCATAGACAATATTCTTATGTTTCTCGAGTTGTTTAATCAGTATATGCACTTAGAAAATGGAGGAATATTTTTGAAATGAAACAGCGCTTGAAGGTGTCACATTGCGGCAAGCACCTGCTAGCTACTAGCACAGGCTAAGCTAGAGTGTCTGCACTTTAAAGCATGCAAAGAATAGTAAATTGAGGTGTCTCCTCGTTAGTTATGGAGTTATTATATACTACGTAATAACGTAGTTTATAATAACTCGAAAAACTATGACATTAAATCTTATGCCTGATATGTAATATGTAGTATCTCGGCTAAGATTCACGGGGTTTACCTTGGAATTAAGATTCGCGGGTTAGATCTTTCGAAGGTTTGTGAGGGGTCTAGTTATGTTACATGTGTTTCACTCGCGGGTTATCCAAATAAAATACATGAATTGCTGAACATGAAGAAACATAAACGCTGTACGGATAATAAGAAACTCTTGCATGTTGCGATTTTTCTGCAGCGAACTGACCCCAGCAGATGCAAGGACTATTGTAAATAATGGAATGAGAAGATGGAGTATGAGAATGAGTTTCCGATAGATAGAATACTTATTGTCCCTGTTATTATTAGTATCAAAGATACGCTACTTGGCCAAATATATTTCCATATAATACTATCTACTAAACGCGTACTTATTACATTAAATAATTTGGCGTAATTTTGGTTGGTACCCTTTCCATAGGAGTTAATAGCGTTATCTGACAGTGAAATCATTGTTTGGTTGTATATGGGTTGATGTATTAACTAATGCATTTTATTATTTCTTTTACAGATACTGTCAGCCATCAGCACATATATAGTTGTTCTTATACAAATGTAACCTAACCTAACCACTTTATATTAGAATTGAATATTTATCTCAAATTACTGCTTTAAATGTCACGGGTTTTATATGTAAATTGTTTAATAAGTTCTATCTATATCATCACGCCAGATCCCTTGCGGGGTAGGTGGTTTAGTAAGTTAATAATAAAGAAACAATCTGCTCTATAAAGGTAGGCACGGCTAAGTATGCAACAGTTTTTAAGCTATTTAAAAATGATTGTGGATTTATGTGTAATGTCTAAGTGTACTTAAAATGCATAAATTGCTTACGAATAAAGTAGCTGATGTGGTAAAGAGTTTTATTTTTCACTATACATACCCAACATGCAGATGCGCGGCCACACACACTCGCACTTACACCCACAATTAATATGCATAGTATGGTTCAGATATGGTTACGGTAATAAGTGCCTTCTTAAATCTAGGAAGTGACAAATGAAATATATCAACATCATGGAATCTGGCAAATGGTTTATGCAATATCACTTTACAGCAGAAAGTCTACTTTCTAGAACTCAGTCTTATTTTGCTGCGCAAAAAAGATGAATCGATGAAATAGTTTGTAAATAATTAATTTAATTAATAACTATATCGCTGGGTGTACAGCATATTTCTAAAGATATTAAATGATTAACTTAAAAAATTAAAAACTTAAATTGTATTTTTTATATAAATTTATTTTGTATATGTTCAATAAAGTATTTGTTAACTGTATAGTTGGGATTCCAAACGAAGAATGCAAACTCAAGGTGTGAACGAAGAAAGCCATTATATCTATCTATCTATCTATATCATCACAGCAGATCCCTTGCGGGTTAGGCAGAGAGTACAGAGTTCCAACAGGTTCTTTCCTTACATGCCTCTCTGGCTTCCTCCACTCTTATAGTTGGTCTCATCATATAGTATGGATTTTTTAAATGTTATGCCCTGTCTTAAAAGTGGTCCTTACATCGGCCTGTAAGAACCCCACAGGTATTTCCTAGGTATCAGATATATAAAGTATCTATTTATTTATTGCTAGCTGTGCCCGCGACTTCGTCCACGTGGAATAGTGTCTTTGGGTAGCATTTAATATTTTGTCTCTTGTCGAAAACTTATAAAACAATTACATAAACCTTACATATTTCCATACAAACTTTCATCCCCTATTCCCTGTTGTTATTTTACACCCTTGAGGTTAAAATTTTTACAAACATTGAATGTAATATTTATTTATATCAAATCAAAAGCCTAAAAAATAAGTTTCAAGCTTCTAGCTCTAAAAATGACGATACTTCCATACAACTTTTCATCGCCCCCTTTCAACCAGTTACAACCCTTTGTTCGCATTAAAAAGTCTATGTCCTTTCTCAGGCTCTAGACTATTTGTGTACCAAATTTCATTTAAATCGGTTCAGTAGTTTTGGCATGAAAGTGCGACTGACAGACAGAGTTACTTTCGCATTTATAATATAAGTAAGGATTTCAAATAGATAGGTAAATTTTCCAAGATTTAAGAGACACCTCCATATTAAGTTGCTATTGAATTCGTTCAGCCGTGTTAATATGGAGAAATAAAAGCAATTATTCTCTAAAATCTTGCATTTACAAAGATAAAAAGTAGTCAACAATCTCTGAGAAATCCTACATTTCCCAATGATAGTGTATTTAAAATCGGTTCCACCGTTCTGGATATTAATACGGACAAACTTTTTTTTTTATTGTGCCTGTATGTGCATAAAATATCTTCTTTATTTCAAAATCACAAATCCCAAATCAATATTCCCGTGTGCTGTGCGGGGCTCGTACCTGCGACTATTTGACAAAGTAAGTAAGGCGGTCTACGTTTCATCGCTTTAACCAAGTTTGTTGTCCAAAAGTATTTATAAAATCGACATAAATATTAGTAAATTTTCGCTGTAGAACAATTTTATCAGGTCCCCAGGCTGCCAGTCGCTGATGAAAAGAAAGAGGGTAACCGACGAATTGTCAGGCTTTTCTTTCGACAAAATAAGATTAATATCTTTAGACCTTTATGCAGGCCGGTTAAAACCCACCAAATGCAGGATAATATCGGCATGATCTAGTGTGTAAACAAAGTTACATATTTCATATTATTATTTCACGACTTAAGATACTTTAATACTATCTACCAATCTATATCACCACGTAAGATCCCTTGCGGAGTAGGCAGGGTGTACAGAGTTCCAACAGGTTCTTTCCTTACAGACCTTTCTGGTTTTCTCCACTCTCATAGTTCGGCTTATACCCGCTCGCCGGTTACGGAGACTCTTGACTTGCTCTTCGGATAAGACATGATCTATTTAGTCATGGTAAGATAGTCTAGGTCTTCCCCGATATCTGCGTCCTGTTCTCGGTACACTACCAACTGACAGCGGCGTGGAACCATTTGACAAACACTTTGTAAATACGTATATTTCTTTTTTTACTACCATTTTTATAGATATTTCTTTGCTCTTTTTTTATTTAATTGTACATATTGTATATAATTTGTGATACTATAAATGGTTGTTGTTCTACGTCCTTTCACTTTTGAATTTGTATATCTGTGTGGTTTCTTTCATATTAAGTTTCTTTATAATTCGTTAGGTTTGAAGAAATAATATATATTCCACAAAAGTCGTGCTATTTCTCGAGATAAAGAGTGTTATGTTTTATTTTCCGATGTAAGGCACCTTCATATAACGTTTCAGTTAAATTCGTTTAGCCATTTTAATATGAATAAATACCAGCTATGTCGCAAGAACCGTGATTCTTTCTGAGATAAAAAGTATCTCGATTATTATTTCGAGACCTAACACACCTTGAAAGTGTTAGTAAGATCTATTCTGTTATTTTAATATGATTAAATAACAGCTAGATATCCCGGGAGAACCTTCAAGTGAATATATTGTATAATCATTATTCCAAGATTGAAGGGACACCTCCATATCCAGTTTCTTTTAAATCCGTTCAGCCGTGTTAATATGGAGAAATAAAATCAACTATCCCCTAAAAATATTACATTTTCCGAGCTGAAAAGTAGTCTTGAATAATCTCTGAAAATTCCCCATTTGTCAGTAATAGTCTTTTCAAAATCGGTTCCACCGTTCTGGATATTAACACGGACAAACAAACATTTTTTTATTGTGCCCATATGCACTTAAAATATCTTTTTTATTTCAAAATTCACAAATCCCAAATCAATATTCTCGTACGCTGTGCGGGGATCGTATCTGGGGAACTATTCGATAAAGTAAGTTAAGCAGTCTACGTTTTTATCGGTTAAACCAAGTCATCTTTGTTTTGCAAAAATATTTGAAAGTCAACTTAAAAATTAGTAAATTTTTGTTGTACAACAATTTCAACAGGTCCCCAGCCTTCTAGTCACCTGTGAAGAAGAAGAGGGAAATCGAAGGATTGCCAGGATTTTTTAGCCTAAATATGATTAATATCTTTGAGCCTTCATGCAGGCCGGTAAAAGTCCACCAAATGCAGATTGGAGTGATTTTATATACCACTTACACGGATAGTATCGGCATGATATAGTATGTGAACAAAGTTACCTATTTTATATTACTATTTCACGACTTAAGATACTTCAATACTATCTATCAATCTATATCATCACGTCAGATCCCTTGCAGGGTAGGCAGAGATTTCAGATTTCCAACAGGTTCTTTTCGTACAGACCTTTCTCGCTTTCTCTACTCTCATAGTCCGTCTTATATGCTCGCCGGTTACGGAGACTCTTGACATGCCCTTCTGATAATACACGTTCTATTTGGTTATGGTAAGATAGTAGAGGTCTTCCCCAATATCAACGTTCTTCCACTTGCTCATTTTATATCTCTGGGTTTCTTTCATATTAAGTTTCTTTATAATCCGTTCAGCCATTTTAGTATGAAGAAATAATAGATATTTCGCAGAAGTCATGCTATTGTATATTTTGCTATGTTATATACTTTTCATAATAGAAACTGTTCTGTTTTATTTTACAGTGTAAGACACCTTCACATAAAGTTTCAATTAAATTCATTTAGCCAGCTATGTCGCAAGAACCATGATTCTTTCCGGGAGAAAAAGTATCTCGGATATTATTTCGAGACCTAAAACACTTAGAAAGTGTTAGAAGGATGCATTCTGCCATATTAGTATGAAGAAATAACGGCTATCGCGGAAGAACCGTGTGTGAATATATTGTACGTTTTGTCAACTTCCACCAGACTTATTTCTGTATCAACTATCTCTATCACCGGGTTCAGTCTTAGCTCTACTTAGCCCGCACAGGTAGTTTTTGTAAAATATAAACTAAACTATAGCGCAATCTCATTCAACACACACCACTAACGCTGTCTCAAAAAGTGTTAGTCTTCTTGTAAGATATTAATCGTCGTTAAAGTTTCGTATCCGGCCCATTCATCATTAGAGTTCTCTCTGGAAGAAACAATCCTGAATGTATCTTCGGTTTATGCACAAAAGCATGTTTGATTGTTTAAATCAAACATGTATGAAAAATTTTCAGTGAGTGCTTTTAACTACTGCATAGTTTTTCGTGAGGAGACGAACCAGAGTCCAATATCAATTCATGGAGGAATTCATGTGTAGACATAATTACATAGTTTACATCGTAATATTGCAGTACGGGACAAACAGTAATAAAGTTTTGCGGAATATCAATCGACAGTAGCTTAAGTTGGTTTGGAACATTAAATGCATTATCAAAATCGACTTTTTTTTTCTTTCCCCAAAAACTGTTACATGTCTTGAAAATAAATGTAAACAGATTTGTGATCCTTAGTACAGGCTACAACTATCCCAAATTTCATTGAAATTCTTCAAACAGGTATGGAGTAAAATGTATTTTTTAAAAATTCAATGTTTCGCTTCTTTTTGTATTTTCTGAAAAAACCTTTCGATTTTCCGTTATAAATACTATTTAATATGTTATCCCACATTTTAAGATATCCGCGTGCGAAGTTTCATCAAAATCTGCGTGGTAGTTTTTGCGTTATGATGGTTTATACCCTTGGACATATAAGCAGATAGACAAACGGACACGAAAGCCAAAAAAATTTAGAATTGGCTTTTACATCAATAGAATGATATCCGTGCGTTGTTATTTCCAAAAAATATACACAGGCATGACTTCCTTACAGTTTTATTATATGTAGTATGTAGAGATATAGATGCTTTACTTTTCCATACAAACTGTTAGATCTCCTGAAAACGTAAATATTAACTATATTATCTGTCATATGAAATATCTCCGTGCTAAGTTTCACTGACATCTGAACAGTAGTTTTGGAACAATGAATGATAAATCATAATCAACTTTTTTCTTTTTCCTCAAAAATTGAAATTTCATTAAAATCCATCAAACAGGTTTGGAGTAAAGTGTCTTTTTAGAATTACAATATTTCGCTTATTTTCTGGAAATCCTTTTGATTTTCCGAGATAAATACTATACATTATGTTAGCCAACATTTTAAGATATCCGCATGGAAAATTTTATCAAAATCTGCCTAGTAGTTTTTGCGTGATGACGGTTCATACCCTCCGACAGACCAACAGACAGACAGACAGACAGACAGACAAACAGACACGAAAGCCAAAAAATGTAGAATTGGCTTCTACGTCGATAGAAGGATATCCCTGGGTTATTATTTCCTAAAAATATTCCATGTACAGACACGACTTCCTTACAGTTTTATTATATGTATGTATGTATAGATTATTATATGTATAGATAGGAATTCATAAGAAACTGATATTTTTTTATATGTATGTTACGCGATCATCCCGCCAAATATGGATCGATTTTGATGATTCTTTTTGCATTGGGTTCAGTATAGCTCCAAAGTGGTCCCATTTTAATTTCATCGGTATTGGACCTTGGATTTGGAAGATACACCAGGGAACGTCCTTAATGACAAACAATACGAATGCGTAGATTGAGATATTATGGGTATTACGTCAATCCTATAGGTACCCTGCCATAGAACTAATCAAAATATTAACCGACTTCAAAAAAGGAGCAGGTCGACAATTCATCTGTGTTTTTTTATAACGTCTTTATTTATAAACTGATTTTGATGATTATTTTTGCATTGGTTTTAGTATAGTTTCGAGGTGGTCCCATTTTAATAAAACCGGTATTGAACTTTGGACTTTGAAGATACATCAGGGTACTCCTTAACGGCGAACAGCACGAATGTATAGATTCGGTTATTATGGTTATTATATTGTTACGACCCGAACATACCCCGATATCTTGAAAAGTCGTTATCGGGGGATATCGATTCTAAAACGCATAATACACCCTTAGGTCCCTGGGTGATCTGACTAGAAAGATCTAGAATCTGCGCTTAAGTGGCGTAACGTCTAGAAGGTTCCACCTCTTTAATTATCGCCGGCGCGCCGTCGCGGTATACAAGTACCTATTTGTTCACGCGCAAATACGAGTAGGTATGTAATAATAATACCGCTTTGTGGGCCGCGCCGGCTATTGTTCGATGTACTTCTATCGATGTACTTAGAAGGTTCGCGTCCGTTCTAGAACTTTCAAACAAGTATAAAAGGAACACAGAGCGCGGGGACGACACAGTTGGCCCTCTACGCGGACGACGCGGCCTATTATGCGTCGTCCCTCAACACCACTCACGCGGCCATCAAAGTCCAGCGCACCCTTGATCTCCTGCCGGACTGGCTGTTCAAATGGAGGTTATCCGTGAATGTACGTAAGACACAGGCTATCACCATGGGACGCTTGAACCACCCCCCACCACTTCAACTTCTAGGACAAGACATCCAATGGTCGCCCACGGTCAAATACCTTGGGGTGACCATTGACCGGAATTGACTCTCAGGCCCCACGTTAACAGTATCATCGCGCAGGCGCAACACGCCCGCGCACTCCTCCATCCAGTGCTCTCCTCCAGACTCCCTCTACGAGTGAAGATAGCGGTCTACAAGACCTACATCCGTAGTCGCCT
The DNA here is from genome assembly GCA_905147815.2 of Phalera bucephala. Lineage (NCBI taxonomy): Eukaryota > Metazoa > Arthropoda > Insecta > Lepidoptera > Notodontidae > Phalera > Phalera bucephala. The sequence continues at coordinate 5,726,687 of LR990629.1, read as the reverse complement.
CTCGTACGCGGCGCCGGCCTGGGCGCCCCTGCTGCGCCCGTCGCTGCGCAAATCGCTGGAGACGCAGCAATTCTCCACTTTGTGTGCCATCGTCCGGGCGCCAAGGTACGTGAGAAGTTCCACGATCCAGAGGGATCTACGAGTCGAGAGCCGAGAGGAGTTCTCCTGCCGCCTGTCCACCAACATATTCGCGCGTGCCGAGGCATCGTCCTGGCCTCACATCCGGGACCTAGCGCCATGGCATGCGCGCCCGCCAGACAGGAGGCCCTACCCACGCGGCTGGGCCGTGCCCAGCGATGATATTGTGGGGCCTGCACCGGACTAGACCTCCGCCGCCCACTGCAGTTTGCCCTAACGGCTAGCCGTTGGGGCTTGAGCGCGTCCGCGGCGATGACACTGGGCACGACACCGTGGAAGACAGAAGAGGGAATGGACGAAGTCACCGTCGTAGCTAGTCGCCTGCCGGGCTTCTCCAACGAGTCTCACCCGGTAGAGCTTGACCGCACGGCGGTGTGAAGAGCGCCACACCGCATCACCCTCACTATCTTCCACACCACCGGATTTGACTCTTCCAATCCTTATCCCATTTCTCCCTTCACTAAATTTACAACCCACACAACATACCTGACACAGCCCGGTGGCGTTTGATCACCCGCTAGGTCGCCCTAGTGGTGCTGCATCGCGCTGCCGGGCGAAGAAAGAAGAGGGGCCTCGGGAAGTCGCCGCCTCCTGTTGATAGTTTTGTCGGGCTTCTTATGGTTCGCATAGGTTCCACCTGACAGGGTTGGTCGCGGAGTGCGGCGTGAACACTCCTTTGATGCCACGCGGGATCTACAAGTCGCCGCTACTCCCATGGACATTACGTCCCAACATAAGGACCCGGCCATGTTCATGGCCGGCGTGAGACACCTCGGCCAGGGGGCCATTGCCCCGAAGCCGATTCCCCACATCCTTGCCGGGTGTGTGCGAAGATCTGAAGTGGACGACACAGTCTCTTCTCGGAAGCGATAGTGATCAAATCGGAGAACAAGCGATCTAAGTGGAATACACCGGCAACTTTAGCATCGATATACGGGTACTACGAGTGACTCAGCGACTTGGAAGCGGTATTTGGGTACTAACGAGAGTAGTACTAGTGTGTGATTGGTTCGCGTGTGTACTTGCATTCGACGTACTGTTTTGTGTGTACAGCGCCTAATAAAGTACTTCGCACGTTATTCGGCATTTGATTACCCCGCAAACGTAACAATTTCAATCATGTAGGTACCTTGCTGTACAACTCAGCAAAATAATATAATATAGGTACATAAATATAAGTTAATAATTCAATTGTCACTTAAAAATGTAAAATAAAAATCCTTAAAAAAACGACTTCAAAAAGTATATTTGAAGTCGGTGTAAAGTAACCGACTGCACTAACCGGTACCAACTTCAAATATTTATTTTATGCTTCTGAAGTCGGTTTTTTTTTAAAGATTTTTATACGTAAAAGGTTTTGCGTGTAACGGCATTTTAGCGTTGCAATAAGCCCATAAACAATTGCCAGAAAATAAAATAATTTGTTAATTAATTACCTATCTATCTATCTATAACCTCACGCCAGATCCCTTGCCGGGTAGGCAGAGAGTACAGAGTTCCAAAAGGTTCTTTCCTTACATACCTCTCTGGCTTCCTCGACTCTCATAGTTCGTCTCATACACGCTCGCCGGTTACGGAGACTCTTGACTTTTCCATCAGATAAGACTCGGTTTATTTGGTCGTGGTAAGATAGTCTAGGTCTTCCCCGGTACCTGCATCCTACCACTTTCACATTGTATATCTGTTTTGTCATTCTTTCTTCTGGCATTCTTTCTATATGCCCGAACCAACGGAGCATGCCCTTTCTCATCTTTACACCGATACTATCTTTCATACCTACTCGCTGTCTTACTATGCTGTTGCTAATGCGGTCGGTCAGCTTCACTCCGCACATCTTCCGCAGAGCTCGCATTTCTACCGCATTTATCCTACTTTCATTCTCCTTCTTACATACCCAGCTCTCGCCTTATGGCTTAAGTGCCGGCTCCCGAGTAGCTTTCCCATCGCACCATTCACTCTGTTCCCTGCACTCACTCTTCTCTCTATGTCAGCGGTGTATTTCCCATCCTTACTGAAGGCGCATCCAATATATACAAACTCATTCACTTGCTCCAGCACATCGTTACCAACCACAATCCTTACATTCGTTCTGGTTTCTTTCCTTTCAAAAACCATAATCTTGGTTTTCTTCACATTCAAGTGTAAGCCATTGATCATGCAGTCGTCTTTCATAACTGTGACTAGTGTTTGCATATCAGTGGGTGTTGGCGCTAATAAAACCGCGTCATCTGCATAAAGTAGATGGTTTACTACTAAGTCACCCATTTGTACACCTTCATTCATCGCTTTCAGTCTTTGAAGACTGAAAGCGATGAATTAATTACCTCGCTTGAATGCGGCTAAATGACTTTAGCTGCAATATTGAGTGGCATATTATCAGTTCCAGAAATCATAATGCTAAGGCTGTACGTAATTATTTTTTTAAGTTAAGCAGAACGCAATTTATTGAAACGTTGAAGGTGTTTTATATCTCGAAATAATAAACAAGATATTTTACATACTAAAATGGCTGAATGCATTTAATTTAAACTTATTAGGAAGGTAAATAAATTCGTGAAATAATGAACAGAACACTTTTCACGCCGATTAATTGCATGGATCCCGCGGGATAACTTTTATTTCTTCATACTGGCTAAAATGACTGAAACTTAAAATGAAAGTATCTTAGGTCGTGAAACAAATAACAAGATACTTTTTACCGTATAAGTGTTGTATAAAATCATACCAATATGCATTTGAATTTTTTATGCGCTATCTATATATATAATAATAGGGTATATAGATAATTACAAAAGATATTAAACCAGACCAAATTCATGTACTCAGGCACCGTGTAAGGGGTTTGTTCGGCCCAAAAACTGTCAATTTTCATGTGCGGCTAAGTATTTCAGCCTCTGGTGGCCATAGTAGATCGAGTAACACTCTAAAAATCGTAGGATATGTATAGATAGCCACAATAGCAATCCATTAAGAATAAATTCATGTACTCAGGCATTGTCTAAGGGGTCCGTTCGGGCCAAAAAAGAAATAAAAATGGGCTGAGATAAAACAAAGATCGAGAGAAAACGAAATAGGCTGAGGAGATGGAATTTAGACGGGTTCCGCATCGGTATGATTATGTTAGACCCTCCTCCTCGTAAGACAACTCCGGAGAACATGCCGGAACATGGCTGGGTCGCTTGGCGGCATAACTTTGCTGGGAGGGTGGTGACCAGCCACGGCCGTAGCTATCCACCGGTGAAGGTGCTGTTCGTGATTTTATTCTTCTAGATGTATTTTACCTTCTTCAAGCTAGATATGATACGAACTTAGAATAATATATCCAAAAGCCGCGCGCAGTCGTAATTGCACGTCGCGTGGTGAATCCAGAAATTCAACAAACGCCCCGCAGTCGCCGCACTTCCCACCCGCGTAATGTTGGCAGCGCGGAAATATTAACACTTTTTGGGATTCTGATGACATTAGAGTACATGATAATAAAATCATTGTTGCGGTAAAGTGTATTTTAATGCAAATTAAACTCAAAAAATAGACATACCTGTATTATTAAAGTTGGTAGTAATTTAATGTAGGGTAAATATATTTACATTATCTTAACTAAATATTAAAACCATGATGTAGTAGTTAACTATATTAATACCATTTAATACTATAACTTATAAAGTCCTTTGCAAACAAAACTAGGGAAAAATAAAATTGTTATATTAGCAACACTAACAAAATGGACGCGTCTTTTACTATGACAATTACAGACGAAAGAATTAATTAGATATTTAAATAATATGGCACCTGATTGCGTTAGATACGTATGAAATGTGATCCTATCGTGTATTTTTTGAGCTCAACGGCATTTTTGCGGGCGGTAGACAAGACGGGATAATTAAATTTTAATTTGAGACGCGTAGAGCACGTTATTTCGCACGACGGTCACAGAGTGACTACTCGTGTGAACGTGGGACTACCTTCTTTGCAAGTAGTATTGTTGCTTCAATTTTATGCGCGCCCGCGGCTTCTAGATTACATTAATTCTAAGGATACGTGTTTCGTTCGATAATATGAAACATGAACGAGAACTACAAGAAGATTCAAAACAGTTGTACGGAGAAAATTCCTCATTTGTATCTGAATCTAGATCTTATATTTACTAGTCAGTAAATATAAGATCGAGATCTATCGATCAGTAGTCAAAGGCGCTTATCTTACAGAACAAACAAAATGTCTTGTTGTGTTTAATCTCGATCATTCATTCATTAAACTTACCGCCTCACAGAATTAACGAATACACGACGCGATGTCGGTCGATGGGCCGGCTGTGGTTCAATTTAGCTGATTCAAATGTTTCGAAAAATCAGTCCACAATTGACGAAAATATCGCTGAACATACATAAAAAGCATACATACAGACGAACATAGAGCCTCCTGCTTTTTGAAGTCGGTTAATGAGGCATATTGGGATTCAAATCTTTGCACTATTTCAGATACTAATGATCGAATAGTAAGGCACTTTTGCCATGTCTACTTCAAGCGGCTTCGTTACAAGGCAATAGTCATCAAACTCTGTATTTATGCATAATAATAGTTATTGAATGAAATCTCCATCACGGAATATCGTTATACTTTAATACCTAGAAAATGTTTCGGTAGATATATATAACATTTTACACTCTGTCTAAAGAACTACGTAGCTTGAATACAAAAATCACACCGTCACACCTATCTTCCCCAAATGGAGATGGCAGAGGTGTACTGTGTACACGGATTATCCAGACTCAGGACTGATAATGGGAATTTTTCGACAGAAAAACTACATTTGTCCGCCCTAGGATTTAAACCCAGGACCTCGTGATCGCAAAGCACACATTCCCTACTCAATGAAGTTAACGTGACCTTTCTGTTGTCGTCTTAAGAAGAACTTTAGACCGCAATAGAATAGCACACATCATCATCATCATCATCATCATTTCAGCCTATACTTGTCCACTGCTGAACATAGGCCTCCCCAATCGCTTTCCAGCGTAACCGGTCCGATGCCACCTGCATCCAACGATTTCCTGCGATTTTCACAAGATCGTCGGTCCATCTGGCAGGCGGTCGTCCTACGCTGCGCTTGCCAATACGTGGTCTCCACTCTAGAATCTTTCTGCCCCAACGCCCGTCCGATCCTCGCGCTATGTGGCCAGCCCATTGCCACTTCAGCATGCTAATCCTGAGGGCTATGTCGGTGACCTTGGTTCTTCTACGAATCTCCTCATTCCTGATTCGATCACGTAGAGAAACGCCGAGCATAGCTCTTTCCATAGCTCGCTGAGCAACCTTGAGCTTTTTTATGAGACCTATTGTAAGAGACCACGTCTCTGATCCATATGTCATCACTGGTAACACACATTGACTAAACACTTTAGTCTTTAGGCACTGAGGTATTTTGGATGAGAAGATGTTGCGCAGTTTCCCGAACGCTGCCCAGCCGAGTTGGATTCGTCGATTGACCTCTCTCTCAAAGTTGGACCTACCTAACCGGACTGCCTGTCCCAGGTAAATGTATTTAATAGCACACATCGTCAAAATAAAATGTTTATTTCGTCAAATTTCCTAGCGACCCGCCGTTTTCTGTGGGAATAAAAAGGCTTTTATGCTGCAGAGGTGTAGGTTCCTGCTGTAGGTACGTATTCTTATTTCGCAGATGATGATATGCATAAATATATACGATGAAAAGCGGCAGAATTCCAGACACTAGAGACAACCAGAGATTTTTTCGATAAAAAAAAACAATAAAATTTGTCCGACCTAGAATTCCAAATTCCAACCACCAGTCCCCGTACACTTTTTTTTTTTTTTTTTTTTAAACGTAGCCCCACACTAGGATTTATTCCTGTATCGTGGGTGCGTTTACAAACATGAAAATTCACATACACAAATACCCAGACCGGAACAAATAATTGTGGATCACACAAAGATTTGTCTCGTGCGGGAATCGAACCCGCGACTATTAGACACAGTGGGCCACTACTAGCCCAACTAGGAAATTATTGGAATATTTTCCATGTATTTAACTTTACATGCTGTAGATAACTATAAAACAATATTAGCTGTTCAAACAAAGCTTCGAATAAACAAGACTGATGCTATCTGTCTAACTTAATGTTGATTTAACGTTAGGTATACATTTGTATTATGTAAAAGTAATTACAGGAGCTGGTTTATTCCCTGGAAGTCGTAGGTTTGGGTCTCGTAGTGGATAAATATATTATTAAAGCATATCCTACTATCCTACTAATATTAGAAATGTGAAATTTCGTATGTTTAGATATTTGGATGTTTGTTACTCAATCACGCAAAAACGGCTGAACGGACTTGGATGAAATTGGCACGCAGGTAGTTTATTACCTGTATTAATACATAGGATTATTATATCCCAGAAAAACATTAGGTCCCTGTCTAAAGTTAACGCGGATGAAGACGCGTGCAGAAACTAGTTATGTATAAAGTTAACAAATAGATTTCGTAACTACACTATACGCTCTATAATGGGGTTCGCTGATGTGGGCATCAAGTCTGCAAAACTTAAATGGGAGTGGGCAGGGCATGTTGCCGAATGGACCCTGAAAGATGAGCTAGAATCGTCACGCAATTGGTGTCTGCGAATGGACATCAACGTCGGGGCAGGCCTAGGGAACGTTGGCGTGACGATCTGGATGCTTTTCAAAAAGATTGGCCAGAGATGACCAATAACAGTTTCACGTGGAAGATTATGGGGAGATCTTTGCCAAGCACTTCGACCGAAAAAGTTAACATAAGAAAGAATTACAGAAGGCGCTCGTGCTACTGCGGTGTTCTTAGCGATCACCAAGCTGTCGTCCTCAAGCTATAATGACGTTATGGTTCATCAGGTCGATTTTGACTTTTTAATGCTATCAAGATCAGAAAAAAATCTGTATCTAGTCGCAGTAGTAGTATTATGGTTTCCGAAATAAAAAAAATGTATGTATGTATCATTGCTGAAGTAAAAAGCGGCTAAGGGGTTATAACTTCATGTTTTTCCAGGAAAATTATTAGAAAATTTAAAACTCTTCCTTAACTAAATTTCCGTAAAATAAAAAGACTAAAATGCCGCATTTTAGCGTTGTATTGCATCTAGTTTTATTAACTGTTTACTTAGTTTATTGCTAATAACGGATTTTTCTATGTGAAACGTTATATAATTTGAGTACGGTGTCAAGACTAAAATGTAGCTGTCCCGCATTACTACACTAATCAATAACTTTTTAAAAAAAGGTAAACCGACTTCTAAAAGCAAAAAGTGCAGTCGGTTACTTGGCACCGACTTCAAGTAGTTATTTTTTGATTTTTGAAGTCGGTTTCACTTTTTTAAAAAAGAACAATGGCGAGATCCTACCTGAATGTTTTATGAAGTGTCTAAAAATACGACATGTGCAAATATTAGTGATATAATTCTGTCGGTTTTTACACAAAATTAATACTGTTATGACTTACGGGGCCGAGACGTGGACACTCACAGTGGGACTAGTCCACAAATTCAAAGTCGCACAGCGGGCTATGGAGCGAGCTATGCTCGGCGTCTCTTTGAAGGATAAAATTCGTAACGAGGTAATCCGACAAAGAACCAAAGTTACCGACATAGCTCGCAGACTCAGTAAGCTAAAGTGGCAATGGGCTGGTCACATCTGCAGAAGGACCGACGGCCGATGGAGCAAGCGTGTCCTAGAGTGGAGACCGCGACTTGGTAAGCGTAAGGTAGGACGGCCCCCAGCTAGATGGACCGACAACCTCAAAAAGGTCGCTGGGACAGACTGGATGCGGAAGGCGGAGGACCGTGTGCAATGGCGCGTGTTAGGAGAGGCCTATGTCCAGCAGTGGACTACGATAGGCTGATTGATTGATTGATGTAAACTCGCACGCTAATATTTTTTATGTTAAAGTACTTTATTTGTCTAAATTCATATTCATCCATTTTTTTTAATTACCATAATGGCACATTTGAAAAAATAAATGTCAATAGTAGAAACTAATAAATATTTGTAGATAAACGTTTTGTTAAAGATTATTGATTTATAAAAACTCTCGTAATGTTTTACTTTCAAATAGATGAGTAGTTTATGGATTTGATTGAAAAGAAATGTAGTGGCAATACTTCATAATAATGACATTGGTGTCGACAATTTATTGACAACTTCAACTTATCACATTATTTTACGGTATTCTTTTTCTTTCTGGTTGTTTGATTTGTTAGTTTTAAACCTTGCAGCTACTCGATTTTATCGTACGACACTGAAAATTTCTTTCTCTAAACAGACTCCGATCGTACCGCAAGATATTGTGTAGGTACGCTTCGCTCGGAGGCGGAAAGGTGTGACAGACCTACACGCATTATGTGCGTGCAAATGTTATATTGCAGTCAATAATGCTCAGCGATATAAGTCTTGGATCAAAACACGAGAACACGCTCTACAACTAGACTAAGCTATTGCACGAGACGAAGAATACATATTTATAAATCTTGATAATCATTTTTGTTTTACTTGTTTTATTTTGCTGCAGTGTATGGTTGATAACTAGGTGATAAAAAAAATAATGAATCAACTAATTCTGTCCTACTCTTAGGCAAATGTCTTACAAATCGAGATGAGAGATAGATCATAGTCCACTATCTTTACATATTTCACATAAAAGTAAGTAGATACTTAAGCGTAGTGCTTACTATTATAATTTCTAATGGTTGCAAGTTACCCCTTTTTAGAAGATGCGTAAATACAAATCACCAATAACCCAATGCTAACTACTATGCTAACCTATTAAGAGGAGTCCCTGATTTCATTAAAATGGAACAGACACATGGACAGACTGCCTCGTTGGTCGAGTGGCAAAGCGCATCGCTTCGCGATCACGAGGTCCTGGGTTGAAATCCTAGGTCGGGCAAATGTAGTTTTTCAAACGGAAAACTTTCCAGTATGAGTCCGGAGTTTGGAATTGTGCCTGGTATATTGCAGTAGTCTCGCCCCCTATTACATGGATCCTAACATCGTTGCCGAAACGGTGTACACAGTACACCTCTGCCACCCCCGCTTGGGCAATATAGGCGTGACGGTGTTTTTTTTTTATTAATGTGGTATCACCCAAAGCTATACTAAGTACAACGCAAAAATAATCATCAAAATTAGTTAATAAATAAGGACGTTATAAAAGAAAAAGAGACGAATTGTAAGCCTCCGTTTTTGAAGTCGGTAAATATTCTGATTAGTGTTATGGCCCTACCATAACACTAATAAACTACCTATAGGATTAACACAATACTTTTAATAACTCAATCTACAGATTCGTATTATTTGTCGTTAAGGAGTTTCCTGGTGTATCTTCAAAGCACAAGGTCTAATACCAATGAAATTAAAATGAGACCTCCTTGTATAGTACAAGGAAATTGAACCCAATGGCAAAAAAATGATCGAAATCGGTCCACAATTGATGTAAATACCGGTAAACATACATAAAACAACAAACATATAACCTCCTCATTTTTACGTCGGTACACATGAAATTTCGTTGTTATTACACCATTGACTAAGTTGGGGAAATCAGAATCGGGGGGTTGCTCATCTAATAAGCAAGGTGTCAGACGCTGATTATTAATATGATTAATTTTTTGTGGTGGGCATGAGTCTCTAGCAGTGGTGCCGACTCATGGATTCCATGATGGAGGCTATGCTGAGGGTATTTATGCCACTTCATGAGGAGCCCATTAGCGAGCCACTGGCTAAAACAAAGCGATCGGAGTCCAATGAAGTCAGATCCGAGAAGATTTTGTTGGTGATAGTAGTAGATATCTCCCCCTAACCTTATGCCGCTTTGATGAGGCGATGGGAAGAGGGGTACTTGTCATCTACACCAGCCGGCCTCATGAGGGAAGTGCGTGCCATATGCTCCCGGCACATCGCTCAAAAAGTAGTGTACGAAGAGCGTTTCCGTCATGAGTAGATATCCAAAAAGGTGGACGATTGCTGACCAATGGCGGAAGGATGCTCACGCGTCCCCGTAAATCGATTACAGTGATAAACTGGAGCACGATGGGGGTTTTAGCCGGTAATAATCTCAATATAACCTTTTACTTCCCTCTGTAGCGAAGGGGTATCCTGTAAAGTATTTCATAGACAAAAGCCTTTATCTTAAAGCCTACTGCCTCTTTTTTAAAGCCTATTGCCAGGGTATGTACACCGGAAGCTTGTGGGTCCAGTACACCAAAAGGTCGTTGAGTAACCTGCGCACTCAGTATAATAACATTTTCAGGATGTTGTTGAGGCTACCCTGCTTTTGCAGTGCCTCAGAGATGTTTGCGAGAGCGGGCACCGATGGCTTTGCCGCCATTATGCGTAAGAAAACTGCATCACTGCTGCGCAGTGTGCTGGACAGCCGTAACAGCATTCTGGGGATGGTGGCGGAGAGTGTGTCTTCTCGTATCCTTAAGGAGATGGTGTGGAGGACGACCAATTAAGACCGTTATCTTTAATTGATCGTCCTGCATACCTATGCTATATACAATTTGTACTGTTTTCGTTTTCTTCGTTTACTAACACTAGGCATTAGTCGTCTGTATACTAACACTTTGGATCAATGTTGTCCGTAAATAAAGAATTTATTATTATGTATCTCGCTGAGATTCACGGGCTTTACCCGGACCTTTAAAAGGCTTGCATGCATTGATATTGATTCACGCATTGATTGCATGCATAAATACATAGAGAAGCAAACGTCACTTCGGCGCGTCAAAAAAAGTGTAACGACTCAAAAGTATGCCGACGTAGCTTTGAATCCAATAAATAATTTTTAGTAAACATATATCTATCTCTTTTACTCTTGTTCCCCACCATACCGACATTGCGTCGATCCGATAGAGGTAGCAATATTACTAGTAGTAGGAGAGTCAGTGTTGCTTACTATATGATCATTTCCCACAATTTATATGCACAATGAATATAAATTTTTTTAATGATGTTATGAATATATATAATTTTTTTTTAATTAACTTCGCTACATTTCAGATAGAATCCAATACATGGATTAATAAAATAAATTATTATAGTACCTAATTCATTTTATTCTATATGAAATTAGAATTTTTTTTTTTTATTGTTAGCAAGAGAATCGCGCGCACACATAAATACATATATCATATCATACATTAATTCTCATTTGTCATTAAATCATAGAATAGTGATAATTTGAACTATCAATAAACCTTTTAATTATTACAATATCAAGTTTATCATTTATCATCTTCAAAAAACGCTGTACGGGTACAGTCTAACCCGTACAGTACCGACTTTGAATAAATACGATTGAATAACTACCAGGTGGCGCGTTTTTTAAAAAAACCGATAGAAAAAGTCTTGGTTAATTCCCCAATTGCTTTCTACGACACACGTGAGAACAAATGGGGTGGAGCTATTCTTTACCGGATCCATTAGGAAATTATGTAACAAAGAATTGTGTACAATATTCGCTTTGAGTCAATAGCTTATATATTTTCATAATATACTAATGAAATTTTTGGAACTCTATAATTTCTGTCTACCCCTGGCGGGATCTGGCGGAAATTGCACCCTTTGGGATCCAAAAAAAATTATAAAATAGATATTACGTATTACGTATAGTACATAATTATAGGTGACACAATTGCCCAACATTTTCCCATAAAGACGGAAACAACAAATGGTGTTTTAATTGGCAACACTGCGTCTCAAATTTATTTTTGTAACTTGAAATCGGTTTTTTATTTTATTTACTAGTAAATATATGAAAAATACAATAAAAGTTTATTGTATGGAAATGTATGGAAAGTCATTCCGCTTGCGGTATAGTGATTTTGTGACCTCAAATCGCGTTCTTATACTACGCATTTACCTATTTGGTGATTTTTTATTAATACGTGTTACTCGAGAGATGTCAGGCAGGCCAATGAATGACAGAAGCTTGAAACTTGGCTGCGGGCTTATTCTTAGCCAACATACATTTACACCGTTACTGCTAATCTATTGTTATGTACATCAATGCTTGCATGGGTCCAACACGTAGAGGCCCTTTGGGAGAAGTTAATATTATGTAAGTCACCCGCTGATATCACTTGCTGAAAATGAAGAAACATAACCAGCGAACTGACCCCGGCAGGTGCAAGGACTATTGTAAACTATGGAAAGAAAACAAGGGCTATATAAATGAGGTTTGATAGACAAAAGCATGACTATTTCAAAGGGGACGGACACCGGCCATAATTAGTGATACCTAATTACCCGTGGCCGGCGGTGACTCACCGCTTACTAGATGGGCCCTCAAACGGTCGTCATAAGACAACTGAGGGCAACACCGGTGTGAGCGGCTCAGGGGTGTACAGAGGTGTGCTGCGCTTTCTCCGAAGTTACTCGCGGCGTTATGCCCTTTAACACTTCCACCCCTGGAGTACATTGACGTAGGACCACATTATTTTCCTACGTCGATATATCTCTCACGGCTCCTCACGGGCACCCTTCGGTTTCAACTCGACCGACGAAGACACGCCGAGTTGGGGGCCCTGAGCGACTCTTTGAAGCACTCGGGTCCGTGGTGTCGTTACTCACCAACAGCTCGCCACATGCTGCCCTGCTGGCTTATTATTATTATTATTAGCCACGGTTACCGACAACTTCTATTCGGCAAGCTAGTCTGTAAAGAGGTCTAGACTAGCTTGGATATTCTCGGCCGCGTAGTGGACATTCACCAACGAGGATGAATGCGTGACGCGCGCGCTTTTCCGCGATCTTATGCGTAGCACACAGGCGATAGGCAGCTGCGTTTTAGGACTCCGGCGGTGATGGCGCTCAATGAAGACAATGCCCCTTCCATCACCACTTTAAAGCAAAAATCCCGGAGAGACTATCTGCACACTACGAGGGAGGTTTGATAGCTTGTACGTCTTTTCCATTTCAGGATAGTAGGACGGCCTTCTCACGCTTGTTAACGATGGCGGTTAGGTTATGGAGCATGATCGACAGTCGGAGGATGGTATTGTGCTCCGACCAAATACCGAACTATTTGTTGACATGGCCTAGCAGGAGCTTTACGAAGTTTCCGGGCTTCAGCGTGTTTTTCTGAGGTCTTAGCAACCTAATGATAGGTAGTGTAACGCTCTATTTGTGATGTCACTTCGCATCAGGGCCTTTTTGGCTGATCATGTCAGACAGTTGATCTGGGTCATGAGTATTTGGTAGCGATTATTCTGTCTCCTGCGGCACTAAAACTATTTCTTTGTAAGGACCGTTAGTTCTAATTCCTTGACTCTCTAGACGCAGCGCCTGAATTTTGCAAGAGCGCTCGGAAGCGTTTGAAGACGTTATCAGCTCGATCGCAACGGATGCGTCAAGATTGTCTGGGGTTTTTCGAGACGAAATTAAGTGGTCCTCATCTCGGCCTGTAAAAACACCACACGTCATAACCAGGTTTCCAGATCTTCTATGATACTTCCCAGATATCAGGCCCATAAAGTATATATTTATTATTATAGGATTTTATAAGAAACTTTTAATTTTATGTATGTCTTATAAGAACAAAAAAAAAAAACACTAAGTTTTTGCAAAGGCCAATTACCAATATGGCTTATGTTGTTAATAATATATCCTTATTTATAAATGTCACTTTAATTTCTCTTTGTGGAAATCTCCTTTTAGAGATATAATTTCAAAAATAGCTTATAGTTTATAGCAATAGCTTGATAGTCAAATTTTTGATTCTTACTATTATAGAAATGTGACCTATACAGGAATCCCTCATGGGTGAAACCTATGAGTAATATAACCTTCTAATATCTCGTATGTGCCCCAAGTCTTGTTAACACTCATGTTGCATGTATCCCGTACATCAGTCGCGTCGATGAATTACCGTCAATCCTTAACAATCTTCATTCTTGTTGAAAATCTCACTATAATTGCTCTAATTGGAGGCATTATTTCATCAACTTATGCACAGTTAGTAATTATTTGCAGATACATTGTGTGTAATACTGTTTTTAATCAAGATAGGGACATAGCCTTCATAAGTTTATCTCTTGGGTGATAAGAGCCACGAGTCTTAACAGAACGCGCTAATGTATCTCGTATACAACTCACGTCCTCCCAATATTAATAACCAATTTAATCTGAAAAAGCCTAGAAATAAATAATTAGAGCGTTGATCTTTTCAGAATGTACTTGTTTGCCACGACGCCCTCAGAGTTTATTTTTGACGGATTTTTTTTCTGATTTTGCATATCCGATATTTTATATTTTTTAACAAGGTCACTTGGATATATTTAAATCCTTCTATAATGCAGTTTTACTGATATTTCACAATAATTATATTTAATTATAAATTAAATCTCGACCAACACTTTTTAAGGTGGTAAAGGCTGCCGCGCTCTCAAAAGAATAGACACAGATGTTCGGTCCCCAGGTAGCATAGAGGAGGCGTTTATGTTTCAAGTGAGTCAAGAGAGTTGCATATTGTTTATATTGAGAACAAAGGACACAGTATAAAATCGTAATGCATTACTACCGACTAAGTTTAGATGCGAATAGTATGGTAATGACGCCTTGGCAATATAATATATCCCCCTTCCCTTTGGATATCTGAGGCGTTCAGACGTGTATCACAACCAGTCTATGTTAACCATTTTTAATTTTACATTTTTTAAATAAATACAAAAATTAAATTCCGTCAAAAATTAGGAGTGCAGCAACATCAAGGAGTTTCGTGAGCACGAAACTGCAGGCGCTTACGCACACTATTAAAAGTAAGTGAAGTTCTTTTGCGCTCCTCGTATCACGCTATCATGTGTGTAACAATAATGCAGACGCACTAACAAAGAATCACCGGCACACATAAAGGTCCAACATAAGTCTGCTGCGATTGCGCTATTGTATATGCATCTTCAGCTAGAGTAAAAGTGAAAGCATAACTAAATTAGCTACTTTACACATGCACCACGCCTACCCAAGAAAGATAGATAAGATGTCATTGGGCGCCTATTAAAATTCTAATAAGTGCAAAAAGGACGAAACAAATATTCAATTACTACTTTCGAGGGTCTCACTAAAGTGGACGAAAAAAAATTTGTATGGAATACTCGATACGTGACCAGTATTATTGATCCTTCGTGCAATTACGAACAAATCCTTTGATTTACTTATCTCCTGGTACTAGTTAACTAATATTTATTGTAAAAATGCCGCTTAACCGATCCCCACCATCTACGCACGGGATGGATCCACAAAAATTGACAGTAGGGCAACAACATTACTCCTCGGAGCCGAATATAAGTACACCGCCAAGAACTGACGAGATTTCCCACACAACTTATCGCAGTAAACGTAAGTGTACCGAGACAAGACTCGGTCAAGATGATCAACTTGGTGTTTTTATGTCGGAAATGAAAGCTATGTTCCTTGACTTCAAGGACGAACAGGATAAGAAAATGGAGAAAATATACCAAGCTATGGAAGAAATAAAAAAGCTGAACTCAGATTACCACTCATCGGTTACCAATTTATCTCAGTTCTATGAGTCATTAAAAGGTGAAATTATTCATTTAGAGACTGAGCGCAAAAATAATTTGTTATATTTACAAAATTTAGAAGACAAACTGGAGAAACTGGAACGTGGAACAAGATCAACATGCGTGGAAATAAGAAATATTCCTTTGAAAAGCCCAGAAACGAAAGAAAACTTACTTAATACAATTATTAATATCGGAGGTACCTTGAATGTTCCTTTTCATACAGCTGAGGTGAAGGACGTCTTTCGCATTGGAAACAAGGATATGAATGATAGAGCAATCATAGTGGACTTTACCACAAATATTTTAAAAGAAAAATTTTTACGGATGTATAAGAAATTTCATAGAGAAAACAAGCAATTGAATACAGTAATATTGAAAATCAGTGGACCGGTCAAACCGGTATTTATTTTTGAAAATTTAACGTCGAAAATGAAAAGATTGTTTTATTTAACTAGAGAATTTGTGACCCAAAACTAACGAATACCGTTACTGTTGGGTCACAAACGGTAAAATATTTTTAAGAAAAAAAGAAGGTGGTAAACAGATTCAAATAAAGGATGAATTTGATCTCACTGAACTAAGTCAGAAGTGACTAGTCGATGGCGGAGTTCCTTTGTTAGCTAAGGCGTCATTGTTTTTTGTTTTTTAATACTTTATCCGTCTAGTTTAATTAACATGAGGTTTATTAAGTTGTCTATTACTCAACTACTAAATAATATAATACTTTCTATTGTGTTGTTAATATAGTATTGGAGGTACAGAGCTATGTTTATCTGTTAGTTTCAATTTTATTAAATGGCTAGTCAATCTGAATTGATAGAGGATATAGATGGCATATCAGTCTCAGCTTCGCACGTTTGCTCTCCTGAACAAAGCATCTCGTATTTGCGAAATACCACTAGTTCTCTAAATATTTTCCATGTTAACATAAGAAGCATTGGCAATAATTCTAATGTTAGTAACCTTCAAATATTACTGCATAGAATCAATGTAAATTTTGATGTTCTTGTTTTGTCAGAATGTTGGATTAGCAAATACCCACACATTCCTAGTCTAGAAGGATTTGTCTCCTTTAGTTCTGATTATTTTAACCAAAATGATGGCGTGGTGGTTTATGTTAAACACGGCATTAAATTCACGGTTGAAATACCGAAGCTAGATGACGCCAATTGCTTAGTCCTTGGCTTCGGTTCTGAAGCAGTTATTGTGGCCATTTACCGGTCGCCATCATACCGAAATCCACACAACTTTATTAATAGCTTAGATATCAATCTACAATCTCTCTCTGTTGGTAGGAGACATAAATATAAACATATCAGCAAATAACACTGACGCAAATTCTGATTTGTACCTGAACACACTTGCATCTCATTCTATGCTACCGGCTCATAATTTTCCTACACGTAATAGTAGTTGTTTGGATCACGCCATTGTAAAATCAAATAAGCCGGCTATCACTTTGGCACTAGATTCCTTCATAACTGATCATGCACCAATACTTATTTTTTTGCAAACTAAGCCTAATCACCCCCAAAATTTCTAAATCCTGTCTTCGGGTTGATGTTCGGGCCTGTGTGGCTGCGTTGGAGACTACAAATTTTTCAGCAATCATTAATTGTAGTGATGCTGATAAAGCGTGCATCTGACTTGGTTGCAACTTTATCCAATGTTGTTTCAACTAACACTCATGTTTCAACTATTACTAGTAACAAAAGAATTATAAAGCCCTGGATCACGCCTGGTCTTTTAAAATGTATACTAAAAATAGGGACAAGCTTTACAAGAAATCCAAAAAATATCCAGGTAACCATATCATGAAAATTACATATTCTCGATATAAGAAATTTTGTAATAAATTATTAAAAAATATTAAGTGCCAGTATGAACGTACTGAATTCAAGAAAAACTGTAGACCCAAAAGCTACCTGGAACCTCATCAAAAAGATCTCTTATCTCCAAAATAAAAAATCTTCTGCAAATAAACTTCTCTCTTTGAATAAGGACCCATACTTATCGGTTAATATAGTTAACAAGTTTTTTGCTAATATTGGGAAAATGATCTAGCTTCAAAAGTTTGCCACGTAGGTATCAATTACCCAACGTCTCAATCAAATATCAATAGTACTGATTCTTTTGTTATCTTCGGCACAGACAATGCTGAAATCGAGCGAATTATAGATGGCCTCAAACCGAATTGTGCAGTTGGTTGGGATGGAATATCCTCAGATGTCGTTAAGGCAACTAAATATATGTTTATTTATCCCCGTCATTTGTTATATTTTTAATATTTGTCTCGGCTCTGGCATTTTCCCTACAGTTTTTAAAAAGGCATTAGTTACTCCGATTTACAAGAGTGGATACAGAGGCGGTGTCAACAATTACAGACCCATTTCTGTACTGAATACTTTGTCAAAGATATTAGAAAAGATTCTTAACAATAGACTTGTCCATTACGTTAACTCCCATAATATTATAGCCGACAATCAATATGGGTTTAGGTCTAGTAAGGGTACAGAAGATGCTGTTCTGGATTTAACTGAAGCTGTAGCAAAGAATCTTAATGACAAACAAAAAACTCTGGCAATCTTTCTGGATCTCTCGAAAGACACTGTCTCTGTCCCTCTTTTGCTAAGAAAATTAGAGAGCATTGGGGTCAGAGGATTGCCTCTAAATATCTTTGAAAGTTACTCGACTGGTCGCTCCCAGATTGTTAAAATTGGAATTTATACTAGTCGAGAAGAGATTCTGGACTACGGCGTTCCACAGGGTAGTGTTCTAGGACCTACCCTGTTTCTATTGTACATTAACGACCTCTGTAAGTTACTTCTGCCCTTTTCAAAAATTGTAACCTATGCCGATGATACGACCCTACTTGTTTATGGACCAAACTGGAATGAAACTCGACTGAATGCTGAACGGGTTTTAAAAATTATCGTGAACTGGTTGAAAAATAATTTATTCACCCTTAACCTACATAAGTCTAGTTTTGTGGCTTTTGCACCACGACTATCATCTCAACCGCCGGCGACCTATACTTTGGGATACTTGCGGAGGTACCAACTGTTCCTGCCCTCTTAGTGGTCAAACCAGCATTTTGCGTGTTAATTCAACAAAATATTTAGGCATATTGATTGACAGCACCTTGTCTTGGCGTGAGCATATTGAGTAGCTTGTATCGAGGGTTAGAAAATTCATTTTTGTATTTAAAAATTTAAGATCATCCGCTGACCTCCCTACTCTTAAAATTGTATACTTTGCTCTCACCCACTCAGTTCTTACTTACTGTATTTCTGTGTGGGGAGGTGCAGGGAAGAGCTTGTTTTTACGCCTAGAAAGAGCTCAGAGGGCTGTATTGAAGGCCATATTAAACAAACCAGTCCAATTTCCCACAAAAGAAATATATGAAACATGTAAAATACCTACCGTTAGACACTCATTTGTCTTGAACACCATCATACGTAAACACCGGGACTTAGTATTTAATCCAAATTATAGAGTATGTTAGAGGAGATTCAATATAGTATGTAAGACCGATTTAGTAAAATTAAATGTAGTGAAGAGATTATATGACTTTTTCAGCCCAGTTCTTTACAATAAAGTAAATAAAGAAATCGAAATTTATCCCCTTGCGGTACGAGACTCTAAGATTCGCACTGATAATTGGTTACATACCCTTACCTATAATCAGATAGAAGATTTAATTAATATTTAAGAACTCTGTTTAACTCTTCCAAAATAGCGTATACTCGCACTCAAGCATACATACACGTACACAAACACACACACACACACACGCATACACACATGTTCACACTCACACACCTTTTCTTTTCTCCTTTTTAATTGTTGTTAGATGTAAGTAAACAATGTCTATTTTATACTCAACTTAGCTTCTGTTGGAACGCTGCGCCTTTTTCTGGAGGTGGGCGTTAATGGCTGCGGCACAGTTTTAACTAATGTAGCTATTATCGTACGCAATTTAATTTTGTACATTGTTATGGTTCCAAAATAAATAATTTGTATTGTAAATAATTTGTATTTGTAATATACTTTTGTAAAATGATTACAAAACAATCATGATAGCAAACAGATAGGAAAAATAATTAAGTTCTTTTGACATATAAATCTTACTATTCACCTATGCTGAGTTATACGCAAAAACAGTTTTTTATTTTTTCGGTAAAAATTGTAATTTACTATTACTATTTTAGTCGGTGGGGAGGGCGAAAAAAAAATTCCCGGTCCTGCTTTGAAAACGTAAGTAGTTATGGTGAATTTTCAGCGGAAAAGATTTTATAATATTATATTAGTATTCTGTGACCCCTCCCACACCCCCAGTTTCCCCTCCCGCGTTTGTAATTGAATGACCCTTAGTAAAACCATATTGATCATCATATAACAACGTATTCTTATTGCAAACAATTACAAGTATATTATAATGCAAGAATGTGTTGTGGTTCCTATTTGATAGAGCACATATTATTTTTTCTTATCCGTTACCTACGAATCTTTCATAATTTCCTCAAACCACTACGGGCACGAGCAAACATATTTGACTTTTGATTGAGTTTACGATATCGAAAATGTTGCCTTCTGAAACCGTAGCATTATTTTTTAGTACCAATATAACTGTTGTCAGTGCACATTTACGTTGCTTATTCATGGGTACTGCAATGGATTTGAAAAAGTGGAGTCTATAGTGTGTTTTAGTTTATATGGTTGTCGTTAAACTGGCGGTACAGTCTTCACTCATCTACTGCATGCAGCGGATACCATTGCGATGTTTTCCATTGTATCGCATTTAAATTGGTATGTTGTTTTTAATATTTTTTAGATAAGCTGAAAATATTTTTACACAAAGGTTACACATATTACTGAATTAGAATATGTGTGGCGATTAAGCAGAGGCCTTGCTTTTATTTTTATATGTTAGGGATAGTTAATAGTAGCCTTCTAATTTCAGTGTGGTACTTCTCGACCGAGTTAATAAAATTTAAAATTTATAGAGAAAAAGGTCAAAATGATAATATATGTACTAGTGTCACATGCAGTACCCGTGCTCTGGTATATAACTATCTGAACAGTCATTATTCCCTTAAATCGTAATAATGACGTTGCTAGTTCCGAACGAAGCGATTTGCCTAATATAGCCACCAATCCGAAACTTCCAATGCAGTCTTCAGAACACTATGAAGAAGATATCCAGGCTCATTATTTGTTTTGCTACGGTGTACTTCATCTGAGGATGATACATTTTGTGTAATGATACAATAATCAATAGTAATTCCTACCAATTTATATTAACTGATACCATTTTAATTCGATGCTTAGAAATTTCACTTCTTCTATATATATTTACTCTATTATAATTTTAAATTTGTCTGTCAATTTCAGATATCGTTAAAAAGCCATAACGGAATTGCTCATTCTATGACTAGACATGCATTGCGAAATTGTTTCAGTCTACGTGTTTTCACTATAGATGTCACTAATACTTTCAAGTTTTTTAACTTTATTATTTTCTTTCTGTTATTTGGGCTCAGAGCTATATATCTTACGCATTGTGAAACATATTATGATTTCATATTGTACAACCAGACGCTGTTACGCGGCCGTCAACCCTTCTCTGGGTAGCAGTAAGCCGACTCGGATAATAGATGCTACAGATGCCCACCCCGATTTAAGAAAACCTACGTACTATGGACTTAGATCCTGACCCGGAGTGCACGGTGTCCGGCGCGCTAGCCTTCGTTCTCCGTATGTCACGGGTCGCGGGACTAGCGCCGTTGAAGTTCAAGAAGGTGCACGCCGGCTGGCGCGTCCGTGTGTCGGAAGGCTTGTACCTGTATGGAAAAGCGTTTGTTGTTCTGTTGTGTTAGTAGATATTTTACTCATAATATTAACATTTTAATATTATATTATCTCCTTATTGTTCCGTACCAGGTTCTCTTGATATATCCCGCCACTAATACAAAGTGATTTTAATTTGGGGCCAAAACTAAATTAGGTGGGAGGTCAAATATATCTTCATTTTATCTGAGGTCAAAATGTCTCAGAATTCTGCGTTATTACCAAAATATTTACTAATGTTAATTTTAAAATTAATCTCTGCTTAAAAGAGTTAATACCATTGGTGAAGTTTATTCATGTGTTTCGCAATTATGAATACTCTTTGTAAAATGTATATATAATACCTATTTTAGGTTTTGATATGATTTTTGTAAATTTGGACAGGTTTTACAATAATAGTCACACTGATGGCATTCATACAACGAAAGCCATCGTGGTTAGCGACTCCAAACAACCGTGCGCTGTGCTATTTAGACGTCGCAGTGGCAATTCTGGTTGCGCTCGTCGGAGCGTGCACTGCGCGAGCACGCATGGACGGCATGATTAAGAGCTTGCACCAGATACAGAGAGTATGTGAATATTCACCACGTTACGTAACATTATTAAGCTACTAGGTGCCTACAAAATATTAATTCAGTTTACAACGCCGGCAGATGTAGTCTGTGAAATGTATCGCAGGCGACAGGAACGAATGACACTCAATAGTAGAACTAAGTCTGTTTTTTGACTCCATCGATAGTACGCGTACTATTAAGCACAAACAGAATGACGTTAATGCTTAGAATAAATATAAACCAGAAGCCGCGGGCGCGCTTGGATCAAGCAACAATAACTACTTGCAATGCAAGGAGTTAGAAATCACTCTGTGACCGTCGTGCGAAAAACCGTGCTCTGCGCTTGTCAAATTAAATTGAATTATGCCGTCTTTCTGCCTTCAAAACTGCTTTTGAGCTCAAAAAATAACATGATGGGATGACATTTAACACCTAACCAGCGGATTCAGGTGCCATATTATTTAAATATTGAATTACCGACCTTCGATGTTTAACCGTCATAGTAAAAGCCGCGTCCTGTTTGTTAGTGTTGCTTTTCCCTACTTCTATTTGCTGAGGAACTTGTTAGTTATAGTATTAAATGGTAATAATTTAGTTATGAATGAAAGTTTATAAACTTATAATGAAAATATATTTTCCGTACATTAAATTACTAAAATCCTTAAAAGTTCAAGTATAATCGTACATTTCTTCAGTATAATATGTATAAAAATATACGTAACCGCAACAATGATTTTATTATCACCCACTCTAATGTCATCAACATTTACACCAAAAACTGGTTATTCTTTACGGACTACCAACATTAGGCGGGTGAAAAGTGCATGGAGTTTGGAACGTTTGTTCAATTTTTGGCTTCACCGCACGGCGTTCAATTACGACTGAATGCGGATTCTAGTTTATATTTATTCTAAGCGGCTATCGAGTTGCTGTGACATCCTTTTCATGTCATCCAAAGATGAACGAGACACTACGTTCTCAACAACGTTACTATAACGGTTAATCGTTTATACAAAACAATTTGCTAGTAATATCCGAAGTGTTGACACCAGATGTATATGTATACATGCTTTTAAAATACGTGGGCATTCTACGTTAGCACACCCACGTTTTTTTAAAACTAAGGTCATTTAGAGAAGTTTTTATACAAAACGGAAGATGGTAAATCTATCGCCATTCTTCTAGTGCTTTATCACAACAAGGTAGCTAGTGGCGACCCGTTGGTGAATAACGACACCGCGGGCTCGAAGACTCCAGAGGGTAAGTCAGAGCCCTCACCTTGATGAAGTTTCATCCGTCGAATGAAAATCGAAGAGCTCTCAGCCCGGACTTGCCTTATTTGACCGTCCAGAGAGAAGTTGTAAGAGCTACGTGCTTTAGGAGTCGTATTGTTAAAGGGCATAACTTTGCGAGTAATTTTGGAAAAAGTGTAGCACATCTGTTAAGTCTCCTGAGCTGCTCACTGTGATGACGGTCGTTTAGAAATTCTATCTAATGAACGAGGAGTCATCGCCGGGCACGCATAATTAGGCTGCATTGTCGGTATGCTTTGAAATAGACCAGTTTTTGCCCGTAGAGACTGGTCTATTTGGATACACCTGCATGGATCAGTGTGATGTTTATATTTTTTCATTTGCGAGATCGTTGCAGGTCGCTTCCTTAAAATTATTTTCTTGCACAGGGCCTCTACATGTTGGACCTAAGTCCCCGCACAAGCCTTCTAAACGTAGTATTTTCCCTGGTAAGGCTCATGGATTTCAGGAAGATAAAATAATAATAACCTTTATTGTATCAACTATCTCAGTATGAAAACTATGTTATCAGGGATGATACATCGTTTACGTATGACGGTGTTGAAGCTGTCCACACGTATCCGCGAGAATCCCTTTTGTGCTACAGAACTGGGGGCCCCAACACAATTTTGAACGCATTATTATATTGTACACGCAAGGTACAATATAAAAATATTGTGCGTGCGCGTAGTTAAGCCACGGACTACTCGTAATATATATATAAAGTACCCTACAACTAGGTTTAATATGAATTAACTAACTCGACATTCAAATTTAGACACCATATTTTTGTCATAGGAAAAAAGTAAATATTGTAAGATTTATAGTAAAAATAATTGTATATGCATAACTTAGTCATATGCAGAATATAACTATTTATTAATCATTAAATGTATCTAGATAACCATGGATTTGAACAATTATCGCCGAAATACAACTACGCAGAAGATACAATGGATGATTTTCACGGCAGTCGTATTTGGAGGATGCTGCGTTCTTTTAATTAATTGTGGTATACCATTAAGCGAAGACATGCCGTTTCAAGATCGAGGTTAGTAACTAACTGTAAGTAATGGGCACTATCCCTTGGTCTTTGATTGACTGTTAGGCACGGACTGGCGGCTGCAGGAGTTCTTGTGTCTGCATAAGTAGCTGCAGGAAATAAATCCTCATGAAATCCATCCTATCGTTAATATAATTAACAACGGTTACCGTAAATGAAATTTCTGATCCTGTAATAAGCCTCCTAATACGAAACCTAATTCGAATAATGTAGTGGCTTCCCTGCCACTTCAAACATAAAATATTAGAGAATTATTAGAACTCTTTCATTTCAGCGCATTCGGGGATCTTTTTCGTGCTTTATACCATACTAGAAATGATAGAGACTTTGCTCACCATACAGTTCGCATTCATCGCAATCAACATCTGCTCAACATTTAACCAGTTGAACGGTTGCTTGAGAGATATATGCACTAAGAAAAAGTTTGATGGTATTGGATAAGTATAATAATATTTTACAAGTATTTTAACATCACTTTATATATTATTATTTGGTCATTATCTTGCAAGGTTATTTTGAACAATTTTTCACTTCGACTTATCAAGTTGAAAAGTTGTAAACCTATGATTCTTTTGATAATGTTTTTATTTTATGGTTGAATTGTTTCTATTGTCAAGATCGCTTCTATCGTTATATAATAGTAAATTTCTGAACGCTTAACATTATCGGGTCGGAATTTGGGTTACACATTAAGTTTGGATGGCAAAACATGATTTGAAATTACTTTAATTACCTTAGAATAAATATAATCCAGAACCGCGTCGAGTTGCAATTGCACGCCGCGCGGTGGAGCCAAAAATTCAACAAAAGTCCCGCACTCACCGCACTTCCGTCCCGCGTAATGTGGGCAGCCCGAAGAGATTACCATTTTTTGGAGTAAATGTTGATGACATTAGAATAGATGATAATAAAATCATTGATGCGGTAACGTGTATTTTAATACATAATAAACTACTACGAGATATACTTTATTAAGATTTCTAGTAAAATAATGTAGGGAAAATATAATTTCATCATGTTCACTAAATATTTAAGCCATGGTGAAGTAGTTAACTAAATTAATACCATTTAATACTAGAACTAAAAAGGCGAGTGTGTATGAGACGAACTATGAGAGTGGAGGAAGCCAGAGAGGTATGTAAGGAAAGAACCTGTTGGAACTCTGTACTCTCTGCCTACCCGGCGAGGGAGCTGGCGTGATGATATAGATAGACTAAAAAGTCCTCAGCAAATAAAAGTAGATGAAACTAAAATTGTTATACGTCTGCGTCTTTTACTACGACAATTACAAGCGGCAGAATTAATTCGATATTTAAATAATACGGCACCTGATTGCGCTATTTAGGTATGAAATGTCCCATCATGTTTCTTCTTGAGCTCAACGGTATTTTTATAGGCAGGAACGACACAATACGGCATAATTCAATTAAATTTGACACGCGTAGAGCATGTTATTTCGCAGGACGGTCACAGAGTGACTACTCGCGTTGACGTGTGACTACTGTCAGTGCAACTAGTAATTGTTCCTTCAAATTGATGCGCGCCCGCGGCTTCTTGTTTGTGCTAGGCATGGTTGGATACAACAAGTTGGAAACTAGGAGAGGTCTATCACTGGCAGTTTACGTAATCAGGGTATTTCGAGGTGATGTATACAATCCGTGGGTACTGCAGTGGTTGCGCCTGTGTGTGCTTGATTACTATGTAAGGCGGCGGCACGGCGATTACCAAACATGTTTGCAGTGCGTCGCGGAAGAACTAAGTTGGGCACCACGCCTCTGACACGAATAATCAATACGTTAAATCTGGTTGCCACTAAACTAGACGTCCCCTCATGTTCAATGAGCAAATTTGCAAAGATGTTTTATGAAATTTTATAAATTATTGACAATTGTTCAAAATAATATTTGAAATTTGGTTTATTATGTTGTTTCTTACAAAATATTATTATTGTTCTATTCTGTTTTATAAATGATTAGTTTAATTTTTAATTAATCGATGTAATGACTCTACTAAATTGGAACTCCTGAAATGTTAAATGTAACTGTGTAAAATGTGTGTGTGCAAATATTTCTAGTTAGGTATAGATGTTTAAGAATACCGAAACAGAAACGGCATTAATTCAGTGGCGCGTAATTAGATATCCCTATATCCAGGAGGATATAGTTTGATGGTGATGAAACAAAAAAATATAATAATAAATAAAAAACTAATAAAATTAGGAACAGTCAAATCTTACTGCGCGATGTAGAGGGGGTACATAAATTATCGTCTATTACTAATTTTAAACATTCCAATGTAATTATTATTATCTCTCTTACAATTAAATCAAAATAAAATAAAAGCAGCACGAAACACACTAATTATAAATCTAAATCTTGTCCGCGTGGTATGGCGGCAAGAGCGCTGGCTGTATTGCTTATTTTAAATAATATAAATCAAAGTAGTAAGAATTATTATAGAAATAAAAAGAACGAAAGTCAACGTGGGTAACTTTAAAATTCATGCAAACTCAAAAACAATATTGACAAATTGAAATTGCTTTTACATTTTGTAATTGTTTCATGGTGCGTACCTATCGAGTGTTACTCAGGTATAAAGTATATTATGATGACTCTCAATAGATATCAACACAGACTTAAAACTTATTAGCAAAGCGGCAACAGGAGTGTGTGCACCAGCTGTTATCCCTGCACGGCGACGCGTGCGCAGCGGTGCAGAGCGTGGACCGCTGCTACGGCTTCACCACGCTTCTGATCATATTCTCCGCCTTGGTGCACCTGCTGGCAATGCTGCGCGAATTTATAAAACGTGTTCGTACGTACACATAATAATAATATACTGCCGATAAAATAGATTCAGGTTCTGTCTCTCAATCAGCATCAGAATCTTTGTTATTAATGTAAATAATTATAGTATTTATGAATCGTCAGAAAAGTAACAGACTCTACCACCATTTCGGTATGTCATTTCAGTGGAGAAATAAGCCAAGACACTCTTCGGTTTTTGTCCTGCAGTGGACGTCTTTCGGCTGGAGATAGAGAATGTTGTTGTTGTTTAAGTGTAGTTTGCTTTGAAATCTGATTTAGAAATATTTTAACAGATTTAACGTTAAAATCAGAAATCAACATATAGTTTGAATATTTTGAATTATAAGCGTATCGTCCCAAATTACTCATCCGCTAGTTGTGAAGGCTCTTTCATCATCATCATTTCAGCCTATACTTGTCCACTGCTGAACATAGGCCTCCCCAATCGCTTTCCAGCGTAACCGGTCCGATGCCACCTGCATCCAACGATTTCCTGCGATTTTCACAAGATCGTCGGTCCATCTGGCAGGCGGTCGTCCTACGCTGCGCTTGCCAATACGTGGTCTCCACTCTAGAATCTTTCTGCCCCAACGCCCGTCCGATCTTCGCGCTATGTGGCCAGCCCATTGCCACTTCAGCATGCTAATCCTGAGGGCTATGTCCGTGACCTTGGTTCTTCTACGAATCTCCTCATTCCTGATTCGATCACGTAGAGAAACGCCGAGCATAGCTCTTTCCATAGCTCGCTGAGCAACTCTGAGCTTTTTTATGAGACCTATTGTAAGAGACCACGTCTCTGATCCATATGTCATCACTGGTAACACACATTGACTAAAAACTTTAGTCTTTAGGCACTGAGGTATTTTGGATGAGAAGATGTTGCGCAGTTTCCCGAACGCTGCCCAGCCGAGTTGGATTCGTCGATTGACCTCTCTCTCAAAGTTGGACCTACCTAACCGGACTGCCTGTCCCAGGTAAACGTATTCGTCGACAACTTCAAGAGTAGAGTTTCCAACGGTGAGTGCGGTGGGTACGACATGGACATTAAACATTATTTTTGTTTTGTCCATATTCATTTTAAGACCCACTTGTTGGGATACTCTATTGAGGTCACCGAGCATTCGTCCTAGATCTTCCAGCGACTCCGCCATGACCACAATGTCGTCGGCAAATCGAAGGTGAGTGATGTATTCGCCATTAATGTTGATGCCAAGTCCTTGCCATTCCAAGAGCTTGAAGGCGTCCTCTAAGGTGGCCGTAAACAGTTTCGGAGAAATGACGTCTCCCTGTCTTACTCCTCTTTTTATGGGGATCACCTTCGTGCACTGCCCCTGTACTCGGACTGACATGGTGGCGTTATTATACAAGCACTTCAACACTTCGATGTACCTATAGTCAATGCGGCATCGCTGGAGAGATCTAAGAACCGCCCAAGTCTCGATCGAATCAAAGGCTTTCTCATAGTCCACAAACGCCAAGCATAGTGGCCGATTATACTCCTCAGTCTTCTGTATAACCTGCCGCAGCGTATGTATGTGGTCTATGGTACTAAAGCCTTTCCGGAAACCGGCTTGTTCGGGAGGCTGGAAGTCATCAAGCCTTCGTTCGAGACGATTCGTAATGACTCTCGAAAACAACTTATAAACATGGCTCAGCAGTGTGATGGGCCTATAGTTCTTCAATAAAGAATTATCACCTTTCTTGAAAAACAGCACCACCACACCCCTGTTCCATGCTTCCGGCGTTTTCCCTTCAAGCAAGACGGAATTAAATAGCCTCTGAAGGACTTTAAGTACCGGCGATCCGGCCGCCTTCAGAAGTTCTGCAGTAATTCCGTCTTCACCCGGCGCTTTGTTGTTTTTTAGTTGTTTGAGAGCCATCCTAATTTCGCACAGGCTGATGTCCGGGATATCTTCAGTGCAGTGTCGGGTTAGCTTGGCTCTTGGGTCTTTTACCAAGTCAACAACAGGTTTAGCTACTGAGGTATATAACTGTCCATAGAACCTCTCTATCTCCCTGAGCACCTCTGACCTATTTGACGTTACGTTTCCGTCCTCGGTCTTCAGCTTCGTCAACTGGCTCTGCCCAATAGACGCGTCTCTTGCGAACACTTTAGAGCCCTTGTTCTGCTCTATGGTCTCCTCAATACGCCTTGCATTGAAGGACCGTAAGTCGTGTCGCAAGGACTTCAATATCTGTCCATTAAGCTGCCTATAGGACTTAGCATCATCGGAGGTTTGGAGCGTCATGGAACGTCGCTCAGCCATGAGGTTTCGGGTGTAGTCAGATAGTTTTTGAGGCCTATTTTTACGGTGGGTCTTAAAATACTTGGACCCGACCGTATGAACAGTCTCTACCAGCCTGTTGTTGATTTCGTCCACTGATGCGCTGCTGTCTAGCAATTCGAAGCGGTTTGACAATTCGAGTTGAAAGTTCTCGGGGTTTTGGATATATGCATGAGTAGGTCGGAGCGTAGACTTCATCAGACGCGATCTTTCCATTTTGACATTAATATTTAATGTGCCTCTGACCATTCGGTGATCACTGCCGGTTTTTACCCTATGAATCACGGAGACATCATTAAATATTTGTCGCTTGGTGCTCATGATGAAGTCTATCTCATTTTTTGTGGAACCATCAGGGCTCATCCAGGTCCATTTCCTATGAGGCGGCTTCTGGAAGAAAGAGTTCATCATAAAGAGTCCCTCTTTCTCCAGAAATTCGGCCAGCCTCTGACCCCTGGGGTTGCGCTGCCCATATCCAAATTGCCCCACTCTCAACTCATCATCGCCCCGTTTGCCCAGCCGCGCATTGAAGTCACCCATAACCACTGTAAAGTGTGTTTTGGAAGTATGTATGGCTCTACTAATGTCCTCATACATAACTTCGACGTCATCATCTGAGTATGCCGAGGTCGGTGCGTAGACCTGTATGACCTTCAGCGAATATCTTTTGGATATTCTGAGTATCAGGTACGCTACCCTGCTCGACACACTAGTGATGGACACAACGTTGTTTATGAGTGACTTGTGGACGATAAATCCAACACCACCTTGGGACTGCTGTTCGCCCTCCCGGTAGTAAAACAAGTTGCCGGATTTTAAGGTTATCGTGTCCTCGCCCTCTCTTCGGACCTCCGATAAACCAACAATACTCCACCGCAACTTGTTTAACTCTTCTTCCAGCTCAACTAGCTTCTCATCTGTCCTCAATGTGCGTGCGTTGTATGTCACCAGGGCCAATTTTCGGTTTTGGTGGTAGCCGAATCTCTGCCGGAGATTCTTAGCACCCCTTGTCCTGTCGTTACCATGGCTGCTACCGTGGCCAGGACGAACAGGACCGCCGGGGACTAGGGGCCTGGTTTTCCTGCTTTCTTCCATAATTGGGGGTGTTTGCCATACTCGCCACGCTTGGCAGGCGGGTTGGCGAGCGCAGTTATTGGTCGTCGAAGTGTTAAGGGAACGCTGCTGCCCATTCCCTAGTTTTCCCTTAGTCGCCTTGTACGACACCCGATGGGATGAGATGGGTTGGTCCTATTCTAAGCCGGGAACCACGCGGCAAGGCTGAAGGCGTGAAGGCTCTTTACTTCTTTTAAACCCTTATATTTTAACAAATATTTTCGCAGCCACATCTGACTTTTCGTCCAGCTCAACATTGATGCCGATCATGTGGTGCGCCCTATTATTATCTCGAGTATTAACCATCGTCGAGCCATGTCACCGCACACAGGAGCATGTAAGCATATCTTTGTATATCAGGTAGTACATCTAAAGCTCATCTAAAAATTCGGAATAGTATGAGGCGTTTATAGGTGTTTCATGAACGAACAGATCGATAGTGAATGACGAAGATTAGCAACTACGGATGCTCTCAAGTAACCTATTTAAGTTCCTATTACTTGATAAGATCGCCTTGCTTTATACAGCAAGTCAAACTGTAAGTTTAGTGATATTAAGTTGAAGTCAATCGCAAAATCGGAGGTTTTAGGCGGTTTGATCACTTTGCTACACTACTTTGGCAATTTAGACACTAGCTGTTCGCGGTTTAAGTTACAATAAAAGAAATACTGTAAATAATTTTAAAGTAATGAACGAACTCCTGCATTTACTTATCGATTTTTGTCTTTCATTCAGATGGAGAGGACCAAGGTCCTGATATGCAAAATGATCGTGAGCTCGTCTAAAGACAGCGTCCTGGAGGGTGAGCTGAAGCTGTTTGGCAGTCACCTGACACTCAACAACCCTGTATACTCCCCGCTGCAGATGTTCACTCTGAACAGACAGTTCCTTATTACGGTAAAACTCATTGAGTTCTTAGATATACGCGAATATTACACACGATATAAAACTAGTTTTCGGATTTTATCGCGGTTTATTTTTAATTTTTAAGTTCCGAGTGCTTTGCAGCACCCATGGTAGTGGTGAGTCCTTCCCGTGATTATGGGTGCTGCAAAACACTCGACACTTAAAAATCAAAAATAATCCGCGTTAAAAATTTGAAATATAGTTTTATTTCACGGTAAGGGTCTTTGCTGCCTGCGACAGACTGTCTTGAGCCGTAGCTGTTCCTGCAAAAAACTGTGCAAGTTTTTGCAGGCATAGGTGAAAGGAAAGAATGTGGTAATACTATGCAAGTTATTACCACATTATTGAAGTACCATGAAAGAAAGATGAAAGTCGATCCCTGATGTATTAAATAGATATATGCAATTTTTAACATATTGACATGATCATATAATTGCTCTTGCATATGACCGTTAACCACAAGTATATCATATACGTTACACTCCTTACTAATTTATCACATTGTTTCTTACAGGTCTTGGGCACCATCACTACATACCTCGTCATCACTCAATAAAGATAGTTTTAGAGATGATTTGTCTTCATCTGTTATATAATATGTAGTCATATTTAATTCAAAAGCCAGTTCATTTTAAGGAAAAATATCGTTACTTCTGGATTTAGTAAGGACCTGTAAAATTTCATAGAAACTTATTTGACAGCTAGATACGATAGGTGGAGTAGGTACTTATATTGTATCTTGAAATCAGTAATAAACTATTAATGCTATTATTATATGTTTGTGTGAACTAATGCTTCAATAAAGGTTTTAGCGTGTTACTCCTGATCTATAGAGTTTCTTGTGTTTATATTATTTTCTTATATCGCTTACTCTACGTTTGCATGAGAGCTTTTTCAACGCGCGTTAGTAAAGCGCTAGAATGAAAAATAATGGCTAACAGTATATTTTTTAAAAGCACTATAAAGAGCTTCAGCACTGCGCGTTGAAAAAGCGACCGTTCGAACGCCTGCTTACGCTTGTTGATCGCAAATTGATTAGGGATTGAATTTTTTGGTTCGAGATTATTTCTTACGAAATCTGTAAACTAGTATTTATCGGACATGAACGATTACACAAGATGTGTTCCTTCGCCGTTGAAAAATTGATCATCATACAACAGCGTATTCTTATTGATACTTGATAGAGCACATATTATTTTTTCTTATCCGTTACCTACGAATCTTTCAAAATTTCCTCAAAACACTACGGGCACGAGCAAACATATTTGCCTTTTGATTGGGTTTACGATATCGACAATGTTGCCTTCTGAAACCGTAGCATTATTTTATAGTACTAATAGAAACTGCTGTCAGTCCACAATTATGTTGCTTATTCACGCGTACTGCAATGGATTTGCGGTGAAAAAGTGGAGTCTATAATGTGTTTTAGTTTATATGGTTGTCGTTAAACTGGCGGTACAGTCTCCACTCATCTACTGCATGCAGCGGATACCATTGCGATGTTTCCCATTGTATTGCATTTTTATTTGGTATGTTGTTCTTAATATTTTTTAGATAAGCTGAAAATATTTTTACACAAAGGTTACACATATTACTGAATTAGAAGATGTGTGGTGATTAAGCAGAGGCCTTGCTTTTATTTTTATATGTTAGGGATAGTTAATAGTAGCCTTCTAATTTCAGTGTGGTACTTCTCGACCGAGTTAATATAATTTAAAATTTACAGAGAAAAAGGTCAAAATGTTAATATATGTACTAGTGTCGCATGCAGTACCCGTGCTCAGGCATGTAACTATTTGAACAGCCATCATCCCCTTAAATCGTAATAATGACGTTGCTAGTTCCGAAGGAAGCGATTTGCCTAATATAGCCACCATTCCGAAACTTCCAATGCAGTCTTCAGAACACTATGAAGAAAATATCCAGGTTCATTATTTGTTTCGCTACGGTGTACTTCATCTGAGGATGATTCATTTTGTGTAATAATACATTAATCAATAGTAATTTCTACCAATTTATATTGATTGATCAATTTTAATTCGATGCTTAGAAATTTCACTTTTTCTATATATATATTTCCTCTAATTTTAATTTTAAATTTGTCTGTCAATGTCAGATATCGTTAAAAAGCCATAACTGAATTGCTCATTCTATGACTAATGACTAGACATGCTTTGCGAAATTGTTTTAGTTAGGTGTTTTCACTATAGACGTCACTAATACTTTCAAGTTTTTGAGCATTATTATTTTCTTTCGGTTATCTGGGCCCAGCGCTATGTCTTACGCATTGTGAAACATATTATGATTTCATATTGCACCAGACGCTGTTGCGCGGCCGTCAACCCTTCTCTGGGTAGCAGTAAGCCGACTTGGATAATAGATGCTACAGATGCCCACCCCGATTTAAGAAAGCCTACGCACTATGGACTTAGATCCTGACCCGGAGTGCACGGTGTCCGGCGCGCTAGCCTTCGTTCTCCGTATGTCACGGGTCGCGGGACTAGCGCCGTTGAAGTTCAGGAAGGTGCGCGCCGGCTGGCGCGTCCGTGTGTCGGAAGGCTTGTACTTGTATGGAAAAGCGTTTGTTGTTCTGTTGTGTTAGTAGATATTTTACTCATAATATTAACATTTTAATATTAAATTATTTATTTATTTATTTATTTTTATTTAGGTATTCTTACAGAAGGCTTACAGACTAATAAACTTGTGTACTAAGATACATAAATATAACTTAATTTGCTAATTGCAAGCCTCCACTTATTATTATAAGTATATACCTTATCAGGTATGCACCTTAAAAATTGAAAAAAAAAAAACAAAAAATTATAAAAAAAAAGAGATAATATGCTAAATATGAGATGAAAAAAAAACAAACTAAGAACAGAATGTAGGTTTTGCTGACATGAGAACAACTGCAGGATCTGCCACTACCCACCCAAAGTATTCCTGTATCAATTTATGTCTCACTGAGGACACACTAGTACAAAACAAATCAATGTCTAGGTGTAGTGATATATCATTAAAACTTGATAATCCACGTAAGAGAAAGGCATTACGTCTATATTTAACAGTGGACAATGGCACTTCTATTATTGGTCGTTTTCTAAGTGTTATTTGGTTAGTGCGAAGTGCGATCTTAGACAAAATTTCAGAGCAATCAATTGTACCATTAGCTATACTCATTAAAAGACAAATGTCACTTATTTGTCGTCTCGTTTCTATAGGTAAAAAGTTATATCTGTTGCACCGGTGTAAATAGTCTACTGTTAATTGTTGAGCCTTAAAATCCAAGTATATTAAAAAAAAATTCTGAATAGCTTCAATACGAGATTTGTAAATGTCATATTGAGGATTGCAGATTTGTGACGCATACTCTAACGTGCTCCGCACAAAAGCACAATATAGAATTTTTATAGGTTTTAAAGTACGAAAACTAGCTGTTGTTCTTATTATAAAACCCAAGGATTTAGACGCCTTTTTTACAATACTGTCAATATCTTCATCAAATAATAGTTTGCTATCGTGAACAACTCCAAGATCTTTAATACTAGAAGTTTTTTTTATAGTTAGGTCGTTAAAACTGTATCCCGTACCAATAGTGGAAGTTTTTCGAGTAAACGTTATATGGAAACATTTAGCAACATTCATTTGAAGCTTGTTGAGAGAGCAATATGTAGTTAGCCTATTAAGATCTGCCTGAAGGTCTTCAGTATCTGACATATTACGTATAACTTTTAGAATTTTCATGTCATCGGCGTAAAGCAGACAATATGAATGCTGAAATACATTTTTAACATCATCGATGAAAATGGTAAATAAAAGCGGCCCCAGAATAGAGCCTTGCGGTACACCAGAGGGGACTGGATTCCATCTAGATGTATAACCGTGAAGTACTACCGCCTGACATCGATTTTCTATGTAAGAACTGAGCCACAAAACGATGAAACAGATTACCATGAATTCCAGCTAACATCAATTTAAGCAGTAATACGCGATGATCTATACGGTCAAAACATTTGCTGTAATCTGTATAAATCACGTCAACTTGGCCATGCCGCTCCATTCCTTCTGTTATGAAATCATTACATAAAATAAGGTTGGTCGTAGTCGATCTCTTCTTAATAAATCCATGTTGCTCCTGACCGAACCAGCATTACAAACCATTATAAGCCTCTGTATGCACCATCCTTTCGAGAATTTTAGAGAATAAGCACAGGTTAGATATCGGGCGATAGTTTTCAATGTTCGATTTGTCTCCTTTTTTAAAACTTGGTGTAATTCTGCTGAATGGCTGATTTCCACAATTTTGGAACTATGCCCTCTGTCAACGATCGTTTGAAAAGAATATAAATAGGTACCACAAGACTATCGGCACAATTCACAATAAATATTGGAGGTATGTGATCGGGCCCACCAGATTTGGAAAGATCTAGAGATTTTAATAGCTTTAATAAGTTATCCGGACATAGGTGAACCGTACCCAGAGCTGTAGTGTTAGAGTTTATATCAGGTGCTAAGTTAAAATCTATATCAATAGAGTCTTGCTCTTGAAAAGTGGATTGAAAGTAATCCGCGAATAAATTGCTAATTTCTTCGCCCGTATTAACCCACGTGTCCTTATACCGCATCACCTTGGGATAGGTGTCACCACTTTTCTTGATTTTGTTGTAAGACCAAAAATATTTTGTATTATTTGTGATTGCAAATTTTATTCATATAGGTTTCAAAGCAATTTTTCTCTAACTCTAACTCTATTGCGCAATAATGAGAAAGTATAATAGTCAGAAATATTACTGTAGGTTTTATATTTTCTATGATATTTGGATTTTTCTTTTAACATTTTTATTAAAGCTGTGTTATACCAGGGTGGATAAGTTGACTCTTTTAAAGGCTTTAGAGGAACAAATTTGTTTCTAACTTCATATAATTTGTCGTAAAAAAGATTCACTGCTTCGTCTAAAGAACCGATGCTTAATAGTTCATTCCAGTTTAGAGATTCAAGTGCTGAACTAATTGAAGTGTAGTCACCCTTATTAAAAATGAATTTCGTAATACGTTTCTCAGCCAAAGTATGAATTTCAACAAATTTAGCTCGTACTATTATTGGATTGTGGTGTATATCCACGGGCACTGCTAAGGGATCATTACATGGTACTACTGATATTAAACCATTACAAAATACTAGATCCAACAATCTTCCATTACGATTACGCACATTATTGTACTGGGACAAATTACATGTGTGTATATTGTCAAAAAAGTCAATAAGATATTGTAAAGAGTAGTTGTAAGCTATCAATTCAGTATTGTCCAACGAGTCTATCCAATCCACATCGTTGCCAAAATTAAAATTACCCAAGACGATGAATGTATCTAATGAATGAGTAGAAATTAAGTTGGCAAGATTATTGTTGAAATTGTTAAGTTGCGTTGAATAAGAGTGACCAATGTTTTCCTTACATAAATAAAGGGCACAAATATGAATTCGATACGATACAGAGGGCCTAGCTCTTTTCAAAATTAAGGTAATCCAGATATCCTCAGCAGAACTACGCCAATCACATCTCTCAACCACAGTCAAATCTTTCCTAACGGTAATCAACACGCCACCACCCCGTGTTTGTGATGTTCGATTGTAATCACGGTCACGTCGCCAAACTAGATATCGCCCGTCAAAAACTTTACTGCTACTTATATTGTCTACCAACCAAGTTTCCGTAAATACAATAACATCGTAAGAACTTAAACAAATATTACGGAATACGTCATTTGTTTTCGTGCGGAGACCACGTACGTTTTGATAATAAATATTAAGCATTATTAATTATAACTATAATTATAAATATAATAAGACTCAAAAAAGAAAAATAATAGTTAACAAAATAAGTGCGGGTAACTACAACACATTTTATAAAAAATAACAAGCACAGTAAGACACAGAGATTAACAATATGAAACAATAGAAAACCCATTAGTAATGAGCTTCGACGCAATACAAAAGAAGGAATGCGGTATCAGTGTAACAATCTCCAGCTACTAATAATTATAAGTATTTTTATGGTATATTGGAAATTAATCTTTAGTAATAATGACATAAGAGTTGTTTTTGCTTGGTAAACATATTGAACACGTAAAAATAGTTTAAAATAATTCTTATAGCTAATGGACACTCGACACAGTGAATATTGGAATACGCAACTAGCACTCCAACGCAAGTGGTTCTCAAACTGCAATATTACTACCTGATCAAAACAGCTGGATATTGAATATGTAATATTTATAATTAACAAAATCAAGTAATCTTCGCTAAATCTTTTTCGGAGTAAACCACCATAACATGAGAAGTATCCGATTTTCGAACATGTATCTTGGAGTTCTTCACCCACACGTAGCGGAAATCCTTTTCAGCTGCAGCTTTCTTCGTCTTCGCCAGCAAATTCTTGTTATGTGGTGTTAGATGATCGTTGATAAACAATCTTTGATTTCCAGGGAACCCCAACAGACTAACTAATAGTGGGGAAGACTTCGACACGAGTCTGGCTGCAGCGATGAAATCCTCTTTAACATAGCGGTTACAAAAACTGACAATAATGGGCTTCGCCCGATCTTTCACTCGGGTTGGCACCCTAGTAATGAAATTGATTTGATTCTTAGACACCGAGTACTGTATTGAAGTTCCAACCGTGGTCAAGATTTGGAAAAGGTTCTCATTATTTTTTTTTTTGGCACGCCTTTTATCTCGATGTTGTTTAATCTCATCCATTGGTCTTTAGCACACGACTCCTGTTCCAAAGTCTCAAGCGCATCAGGACTTGATCTACTTGACATTGCATCGTCTCAGTCTTATGTAAACGTTGTTCAAAATTATTCATTTTTGCATTGAAATCCTTCAGTTCATTATTGGTGTCCTTGAGTGAGGTCATCACTTCATTAAATTCTGAACGAAGGGCACGTACCTGAGCATCTAGGGATTCCAATGATTCTAATTTTGAAGAAAGTGCTCTAATCTCTTTTATAACAGTAGATTCAAATTCAGGTTTAGGAGAGCAAGGTGGCTGAGTAGAGTTAGAAGATTAACATCTAATACAACGCCAATTGAGTTTCCTGTCACCCAACTTCCGATAACCACCCTCCGATACGCCTGAGCATTGAAAATGCAGGTCCATGTTGCACATTGAGCAATGAGCACCATCCGTAATCGGCTCACCGCATGCGCCACACTTGCACTGATCCATATTGTAACTGATACGTATACTATAAGCTATTTCTGAAAATTATGATAAAGTTTGAGAAACGCTGCCTTTTTTATAAAATGTGTTAGGTGCTAACAAAAAACGTGACCATACTGCACTAGGCCTACGGACGGACTCACTTATCTCATTATTGTTCCGTACCAGGGTCTCTTGATGTATCCTACCACTAATACACAGTGATTTTAATTTCGGGCGAAAACAAAATTGGGCGGGAAGTCAAAAATACCTTTATTTTATCAGAGATCAAAATGTCTCGGAATTCTGCGTTATTACCTAAATATTTACTGATGTAAATGTTAAAATTAATCTCAGCTTCAAAGAGTTGATACCATTGGTGAAGTTTATTCATGTGTTTCGTAATTATGATTAATAAATAAAATTTAAATAAAATAAAAAAGCCTTTTATTCCTAAACTAAAAAAAAGAAATCTTTACAAAAATTTTACAAATCATATTTATAATTTTAAACAGGAAATCATTAAAAAATTGATCTCGGTTCGTTTATTAGTATAATTCAGGACCCCTTCTGGGTGAAGGCCTCTTCCAGCTTTTTCCATTTTTTCTGTCTTGTGCTGTTTCTAACCAATTTGGTGCTGTTCGCAGAAATTCATCGGACCACCTAGTTTTTGGTCTCCCTTTTTTTCTTTTGCCCTTTGGGCCTTTCCATGAAGACACTGATTTGGTCCATTTGTTATTTGACATTCTAGCTACATGGCCAGCCCAACGCCATTTTGACTTTAGAGCGTAGTCTAATGCGTCAATTACTTTTGTTGTTTTTCGTATGTCTGTACTTCTTATTTTTTCCATTAGTTTTATTCTTAGTAAGTTTCTTTCCATAGAGCGTTGACAAGTGGTAATCTTTTGCCTGGCTGATTTTGAAAAGACCCATGTTTGGCTAGCATAAGTAAGGCATGGTAATAAGCAAGAGTCCATAACTTTTTTCTTTAAATTAATAGGTAAAGTACTTTTGAAAATTTCTTTCAGGCTCCAGTATTTGTTCCATGTTT
This sequence comes from Phalera bucephala, assembly GCA_905147815.2. Lineage (NCBI taxonomy): Eukaryota > Metazoa > Arthropoda > Insecta > Lepidoptera > Notodontidae > Phalera > Phalera bucephala. Next base: position 5,686,849 of record LR990629.1, on the reverse strand, counting down.
TTGCTATTCTTCTGTCTATCTCTTCTTCATTATTCGTTTGTCTAAATGAGATCTGTTTGCCTAAATATATGTATTCTTTCACATATTCGAGAGCATTATTTTCAATGTAGATATTGTGCATATCTCTATTTGTCATAATTTTTGTTTTCATAAGATTCATTTCCAGTCCTATTTCTGTACTCTTTTCCTGAAGCATACTGAGCATATGTTGGATACCAGTTGCCGTTTCAGACATTAATACTATGTCGTCCGCAAAGCATAGATGAGCTATAATCTTTCCATTAATTTGTAGACCATAGCTCGTCCAGTCTACTTTTTTAAAGACGTACTGTAGGACTGTTATGAATAGTGTCGGCGATATAGGATCGCCCTGCCTTACTCCACGGTCAATACTGATTTCGGGGCCGATTGTTTCTAGTTTTACTCGGCTTCTGCACCTTAAATATATATTTTGGAGTATTTTGATATATATAGGATTTATTCCTGCTTCTGTAAGTGCTATCCATATAGACTCATGCGAAATTGTGTCAAAAGCTTTTGCATAATCGACAAAAGCTAAGTATATTGGACTGTTAAATTCTTTATACTTTTCTAGTATCTGTTCTATAACATAGATATGGTCTATAGTGCTATAACCTTTTCTAAAACCTGCTTGTTCTTCCGATTGATATTGTTCTATTTGTGGAGAAATCTTTTTTTGTAAGCATGATGTAAAGACCTTATACAATGCCGACATAAGGCTAATAGGTCGATAATTCGCTACATTGGTTGGGTCTCCTTTTTTATAGATAATTACAATATCCGATTTAGTCCATTGTTCCGGTACTGTTTTTTGGTCAATAATCTTATTAAAAAGTATGACAAGTGGAGTAAGTAATGTGTTTTTCGAAGCTTTGAGTGCGTCATTGGTAATTTTGTAATCGCCTGGGCACTTATTTGATTTTAAATTGTTTATACTGCTTTGTACTTCCGTTTCACTAAAGTATATTTGGGCTGTTTCTTGGTCTGTATTTTTTGTATCTATGTGTATCTTTGAATCTGTAGCTTTATTACTACTGTACAAGGTTTTGTAGAAATCAGTTACTGTTTTCAGTATATTGAAACGATTATTTTCATTTGTCTTCGCTTTTGATTTTAGATTAATTATCCATTTTTTGTTATTAATTAATTCTTTATACGCCTTTTTTGTGCTCCCTGTCGCTATAAGGTGTTTTTCTATTGTTGATATTCTGTAGTTGTAATGATCCGATTTTATTTTCTTACTGATTTGTTTATACAACTGGCCTAGCTCTTGTTTTTCCTCTTTAGTTTTAGGTTTTATATGTTGTAGTTCTTGTCTTCGTCTCATAAGTAAATTAGTTGTTTCTGATATATATTTCTTCGCGCCAGTTGTTTTATTTGTGTTTATATTTTGCCAACTTTCAATAATACCGTTTTCTAGCCAGTCATAGTAATCTTGCACCGTTTCATCTTTAATACTATTCGCTAATTTTTCCCTTTTCTTACTTAATATTTCTTCATAAAGCTTGATATCTTCATTTGAATGTAAGGTAACAATCTTTTTCTCCAGTTTATTACCGTAATGTATTCTGCATTTTTTTTGGCTAGATAGAGTTATTTTTCCTCGTAATAAGCGGTGATCGCTAGGAAAAGATATATTTAATTTTTCAATATTTTGGAATTGGCGAGGATGTGAAGATAAAATGAAGTTAATTTCATTTTTTGTTTTTTTATCTGGTGACAACCAAGTCCATCTTTGTTTCGCTTTCTTCCTAAATAAAGTATTTATTATGCTTAATTTATGTTCTAACGCATACTGGATTAATCTTTTCCCATTTTCATTTCTTGTACCGTGGCCATATTTACCTATAATACTTATTTCATCTTTCTTTAACTTTCCAATTTTAGCGTTGAAATTTCCTAATATTATATGGTTTCTGTTAGCCGCATCTTGAGCTTTAGCGAGAGTTTCGTAAAAGCTCTCTACCTGGTCAGTATTTGACTTTTCTGTTGGGGCATACACTTGAATAATGGTTATTTCTTTATCTGCAAATTTTAAGTTCAGTGTGGCCACCCTTTCTGAGTGGCCTGTGAAACTTATTATATTTTATTTGTATTTTTTTTTAATTAGGAAACCAACACCGTATAGTCCTTTTGTTACGCCATAGTAGCACAGTATGTGATTATCATCTTCTTCTATACAGTATCCTGTTTTTCTAGTTTCTGATAGGCCAATAATATCATATTTTATCTGTTTAATGGTTTGTTTTAATTCAATTAATCTTTCTATTGTCGACAGAGACCTCACGTTGTATGTGCATATGTATAGTATAGTTTTATTTGTGTTTTTTGCTGAAAGGTTGTAGTCATAGTCTCCCACGGTGACTAACCGGCTTGGGGGACGGGAAGAAGGGGAAGAAGAAGAGGAAGAGGTCGCCTTTGATTGCTATATCACGGTTGTGTTTGATTTCGTTTCTTTGTCTGAGGTGTTATTTGAAGATTGAGTGTTATTTGACATGTATCTTCTCATATCGTATTTGTTCTTTTTTAATTGCTTATTAACCGTGCTTTCAGGAATTTCAGGTGACTGAGACATATTGCGCTTATTTTTTGTTTTAAATATATATTTTTCACTTTTTTCCTGTGTGTTAGATAGTATTACTATTTTATCGTACTTAAGAATAGCTCTCGCACCTTGTTCTCTCATTTCCTTCAGTTCTTCTTGAAGCTCTTTTCGCTTTTTTAATACTTGGAATGGAAAATCTTCTTTTATATAAATTGAGGTGTCATTCAAATTTCTTTTATTTTTTTAGTATCAGGGTTTTTTTCCCATAGTTGTTAAGGTTACAACTATTGGTCTTAACTTCCCAGTTTTCTTTCCCAGTCGTTTTACCGCTTCTATCTCGAATCTCTCACATTTTAGCTTCATTTGTTTGTTTATAATTTCCAATGTTATGTTTTCCAGTTCATAATAATTTCTTTCTTTTTCCTCTACTCCGAAAAATACAATATTTTTTTGTCTTATTTGCTTATCTAAATAATTCAATTGAAGATCTTGTTGATCGACTCGCTTTTGTAATTTTTCATAATTGGCGTTAATTAAATTAAACTTACTGTTTATATTTTCATTTATTGACTTTGTGATATCTTCTTTCATTTCTTTTATTTCTAACTTTTGCTTTAATAAATCATCTTGAATATTTTTTAATATCACCATAATTTTTTCTTCCATGTTTACAATTAACTTTTTTTTTTTCGTATCAGAGGGTATTTCGATACAACAAAATGGTCGAGCTAAAAATTGTTTATACCCATAATTATCTTAGTTTATTCGTACCGTTAGTATTCTGGAGTCTGCACTTGATATATTGCTCATCTACTTTACGTTTTTCACTTTAATAACTTGCATTAAAGGTTTTTTTTTCTATTTATTATGTCGTGACTGTTATTATAGTTGTGACTGTTATTACAGATTTTCACTTTAATTAAGATGTTTTGCACTGTATCTTATAGTTCACTGTACTCGTCTTTTGTTTATATTAATTTTTGTAGTATTTAAGCACTGTTTTAATAATCACACCAGTTTTTAACAGTATTTTTTACGGAGCGAATTTTTTTGCGGTTATGTAACGACAAACGTCAACGTCAACTGATACGTATACTATAAGCTATTTCTGAAAATTATGATAAAGTTTGAGAAACGCTGCCTTTTTTATAAAATGTGTTAGGTGCTAACAAAAAACGTGACCATACTGCACTAGGCCTACGGACGGACTCACTTATCTCATTCTTGTTCCGTACCAGGGTCTCTTGATGTATCCTACCACTAATACACAGTGATTTTAATTTCGGGCGAAAACAAAATTGGGCGGGAAGTCAAAAATACCTTCATTTTATCAGAGATCAAAATGTCTCAGAATTCTGCGTTATTACCTAAATATTTACTGATGTAAATGTTAAAATTAATCTCAGCTTCAAAGAGTTGATACCATTGGTGAAGTTTATTCATGTGTTTCGTAATTATGATTAATTCTCTTTGTAAAATGTATATATAATACCTATTTTAGGTTATGATATGATTTTTGTAAATTTGGACAGGTTTTACAATAATAGTCACACTGATGGCATTCATACAACGAAAGCCACCGTGGTTAGCGACTCCAAACAACCGTGCGCTGTGCTATATGGACGTCGCAGTGGCAATCCTGGTCGCGCTCGGCGGAGCGTGCACTGCGCGAGCACGCATGGACGGCATGATTAAGAGCTTGCACCAGATACAGAGAGTATGTGAATATTCACCACGTTACGTAACATTATTAAGCTACTAGGTGCCTTCAAAATATTAATTCAGTTTACATCGCCGGCAGATGTAGTCTGTGAAATGTATCGCAAGCGACAGGAACGAATGACACACAATAGTAGAACTAAGTCTGCTTTTTGACTTCATCGAAAGTACGCGTACTATTAAGCTCAAACAGATTGACGTTAACGCTTAGAATAAATATAAACCAGAATCCGCGTTCGTGCATTAATTGAAGCAACAATAACTACTTACAATGCAAGGAGTTAGAAATCACTGTGTGACCGTCGTGCGAAAAACTGTGCTCTGCGCTTGTCAATTTAAATTGAATTATGCCGTCTTCCTACCTTCAAAAATGCTTTTGAGCTCAAAAAATAACATGATGGGATGACATTTAACACCTAACCAGCAGATTCAGGTGCCATATTATTTAAATATTGAATTAATTCTTCGATCTGTAACCGTCATAGTAAAAGCCGCGTCCATTTTGTTAGTGTTGCTAAAATAACAATTTTATTTTTACTTTTATTTGCTGAGGAACTTGTTAATTATAGTATTAAATGGTAATAATTTAGTTATGAATGAAAGTTTATAAACTTATAATGAAAATATATTTTCCCTACATTAAATTACTAAAAACCTTAATAGTTCAAGTATAGTCGTACATTTCTTCAGTATAATATGTATAAAAATATACGTTACCGCAACAATGATTTTATTATCACCCACTCTAATGTCATCAACATTTAAACCAAAAAAAGGTAATTCTTTGCGGACTATCAACATTACGCGGGTGAAAAGTGCATGGAGCTTGGAACGTTTGTTCAATTTTTGGCTTCACCGCACGGCGTGCAATTACGACTGGATGTGGATTCTAGTTTACATTTATTCTAAGCGGCTATCGAGTTGTCGTGCCATCCTTTTCACGCCATTCAAAGATGAAAGAGACACAACACTTTCTCAACAAAGTTACTATAACGGTAAATCGTTTATACAAAACAATTTGCTAGTAATATCCGAAGTGTTAACGCCAGATGTATATGTATACATGCTTTTAAAAGACGTGGGCATTTTACATTAGCACACCCACGTTTTTTTTTAAACTAAGTACATTTAAAGAAGTTTTTATACAAAACGGAAGATGGTAAATCTATCGCCATTCTTCCAGTGCCTTATCACAACAAGGTAGCTATGAGCTGCTCACAGTGATGACGGTCGTTTAGAAATTCTATCTAATGAACGAGGAGTCATCGCCGGGCACGCATAATTAGGCTGCAGTGTCGGTATGCTTTGAAATAGACCAGTTTTTGCCCGTAGAGACTGGTCTTTTTGGATACACCTGCATGGATCAGTGTGATGTTTATATTTTTTCATTCGTGAGATCGTTGCGGGTCGCTTCCATAAAATTATTTTCTTGCACAGGGCCTCTACGTGTTGGACCTAAGTTCCCGCACAAGACTTCCAAAGGTAGTATTTTCCCTGGTGAGGCTCATGGATCTCAGGAAGATAAAATAATAATAACCTTTAGTGTATCAACTATCTCCGTATGAAAACTATGTTATCAGGGATGAACATACACCGTTTGCGTATGACGGTGTTGAAGCTGTCAACACGTATCCGCGAAAATCCCTTTTGTGCTACAGAACTGGGGTAGCCCCAATATAATTGTAAACGCATTATTATATTGTACACGCAAGGCACAATATAAAAATATTTTGCCTGCGCGTACTTAAGCCACGGACTACTCATAATATATATAAAGTACCCTACAACCAGATTTAATATGAATTAACTAACTCGACATTCAAATTTCGTCACCATATTTTTGTCATAGGAAAAAGTAAATATCGTAAGATTTATAGTAAAAATAATTGTATATGCATAACTTAGTCATATGCGGAATATAACTATTTATTAATCATTAAATGTATCTAGATAACCATGGATTTGAACAATTATCGCCGAAATACAACTACGCAGAAGATACAATGGATGATTTTCACGGTAGTCGTATTTGGAGGATGCTGCGTTCTTTTAATTGATTGTGGTATACCATTAAGCGAAGACATGCCGTTTCTAGATCGAGGTAAGTAACTTACTGTAAGTAATGGGCACTATCCCTTGGTCTTTGATTGACTTTTAGGCACGGACTGGCGGCTGCAGGAGTTCTTGTGTCTGCATAAGTAGCTGCAGGAAATAAATCCTCATGAAATCCATCCTATCGTTAATATAATTAACAACGGTTACCGTAAATGAAATTTCTGATCCTGTGATAAGCCTCCTAATACGAAACCTAATTCGACTAATGTAGTGGCTTCCCTGCCACTTCAAATATAAAATATTAGATAATTATTGGAACTCTTTCATTTCAGCGCATTCGGGGATCTTTTTCGTGCTTTATATCACACTAGAAATGATAGAGACTTTGCTCACCATACAGTTCGTATTCATCGCAGTCAGCATCTGCTCGACGTTTGACCAGTTGAACGGTTGCTTGAGAGATATATGCACTAAGAAAAAGTTTGATGGTATTGGATAAGTATAATAATATTTTACAAGTATTTTAACATCACTTTATATATTATTATTTGGTCTTTATCTTGCAAGGTTATTTTGAACAATTCTCCACTTCGATTTATCAAGTTGAAAAGTTGTAAACCCATGATTCTTTTGATAATGTTTTTATTTTATAGTTGAATTATTTTTATTGTCAAGATCGCTTCTATCGTTATTTAATAGTAAATTTCTGAACGCTTAACATTATCGGGTCGGAATTTGGGTTACACATTAAGTTTAGATGACAAAACATGATTTGAAATTACCTCGTTCTCCAGGATCTTCTCCACACCTTAGAATAAATATAATCCAGAAGCCGCGTCGAGTTGCAATTGCACGCCGCGCGGTGGAGCCAAAAATTCAACAAAAGTCCCGCACTCACCGCACTTCCGTCCCGCGTAATGTTGGCAGCCCGAAGAGATTACCATTTTTTGGAGTAAATGTTGATGACATTAGAATAGATGATAATAAAATTATTGATGCGGTAACGTGTATTTTAATACATAATAAACTACTACTAGATATACTTTATTAAGATTTCTAGTAATTTAATGTAGGGAAAATATAATTTCATCATGTTAACTAAATATTTAAGCCATGGTGAAGTAGTTACTAAATTAATACCATTTAATACTAGAACTAAAAAGTCCTCAGCAAATAAAAGTAGATGAAACTAAAATTGTTATACGTCTGCGTCTTTTACCACGACAATTACAAGCGGCAGAATTAATTCGATATTGAAATAATATAGCACTTGATTGCGCTTTTAAGGTATGAAATGTGATCCCATCATGTTTCTTCTTGAGCTCAACAGTATTTTTATAGGCAGGAACGACACAATACGGCATAATTCAATTAAATTTGACACGCGCAGAGCATGTTATTTCGCAGGACGGTCACAGAGTGACTACTCGCGTTGACGTGTGACTACTATCATTGCAACTAGTAATTGTTCCTTCAAATAGATGCGCGCCCGCGGCTTCTTGTTTGTGCTAGGCATGGTTGGATAAGTTGTAAGGCGGCGGCACGGCGATTACCAAACATGTTTGCAGTGCGTCGCGGAAGAACTAAGTTAGGCACCACGCCTCTGACACGAACAATCAATACGTTAAACTAAACTAGACGTCCCCTCATGTTCAATGAGCAAATTTGCAATTTTATAAATTATTGACAATTGTTCAAAATAATATTTGAAATTTGGTTTATTATGTTGTTTCTTACAAAATATTATTATTTTTCTATTCTGTTTTATAAATAATTAGTTTAATTTTTAATTAATCGATGTGATGACACTACTAAATTGGAACTCCCGTAATGTTAAATGTAACTGTGTAAAATGTGTGTGTGAAAATATTTCTAGTTAGGTATAGATGTTTAAGAATCCCGAAACAGAAACGGCATTAATTCAGTGGCGCGTAATTAGATATCCCTATATCCAGGAGGATATAGTTTGATGGTGATGAAACAAAAAAAATATAAAAATAAATAATCTATATCTATCTATAACCTCACGCCAGATCCCTTGCGGGGTAGGCAGAGAGTACAGAGTTCCAACAGGTTCTTTCCTTACATACCTCTCTGGCTTCCTCGACTCTTATAGTTCGTCTCATACACGCTCGCCGGTTACGGAGACTCTTGACTTTTCTATCAGATAAGACTCGGTTTATTTGGTCGTGGTAAGATAGTCTAGGTCTTCCCCGGTACCTGCATCCTTCCACTTTTACATTGTATATCTGTTGTATAAAAATAAATAAAAAACTAATAAAATTAGAAGCAGTCAAAGCGTATTGCGCGATGTAGAGGGGGTATATAAATTATCGTCTATTACTTATTTTAAACTTTCCAATGTAATTATTATTATTCTTCTTACAATTAAATCAAAATAAAATAAAAGCAGCACGAAACACTTACACTAATTATAAATCTAAATTTTGTCCACGTGGTATGGCGGCAAGAGCGCTGGCTGCATTGCTTATTTTAAATAATTTAAATCAAAGTAGTAAGAATTATTATAGAAATAAAAAGAACGAAAAGTTAACGTGGGTAACTTTAAAATTCATGCAAACTCAAAAACAATATTGACTAATTGAAATTGCTTTTACATTTTGTAATTGTTTCATGGTGCGTACCTATCGAGTGTTACTCAGATATGAAGTATATTATGATGACTCTCAATAGATATCAACAGAGACTTATAACTTATTAGCAAAGCGGCAACAGGAGTGTGTGCACCAGCTGTTGTCCCTGCACGGCGACGCGTGCGCAGCGGTGCAGAGCGTGGACCGCTGCTACGGCTTCACCACGCTTCTGATCATATTCTCCGCCTTGGTGCATCTGCTGGCAATGCTACACGAATTTATAAAACGTGTTCGTACGTACACATAATAATAATATACTGCCGATAAAATAGACTCACGGTCTGTCTCTCAATCACCATCAGAATATTTGTTATTCTTGTAATTCATTATAGTATTTATGTACCGTCAAAAAATTAACAGATTCTACCACCAATTCGGTATGTCATTTCAGTGGAGAAATAAGCTAAGAAACTCTACGGATTTTATCCTGCAGTGGAAATCTTTCGGCTGGATATAGAGAATGCCGTCGTTGTTAAAGTATCATTTGCTTTGAAATCTGAATTAGAAATATTTTAACAGATTTAACTTTAAAATCAGAAATCAACCATAGTCTGATTATTTTGAATTATAAGCGTATCGCCTCAAATTACTCATCCGCTAGTTGTGAGGGCTCCTTACTTCTTTTAAACCCTTATATTTAATAACAAATATTTTCGCAGCCATAGCTGACTTTACGTGCAGCTTAACATTGATGCCGATCATGTGGTGCGCTCTATTATTGTCTCGAGTATTAACCATCGTCGAGCCATGTCACCGCACACAGGAGCAAGTAAGCATATCTTTGTATATCAGGTAGTACATCTAAAGCTGATCTGAGAATTCGGAAAAGTATGAGGTGTTTATAGCTGTTGCATGAACGAACAGATCGATAATTAATGACGAAGATTAGCAACTACGAATGCCCTCAAGTAACCTATTTAAGTTCCTACTACTTGATAAGATCGGTTTGCTTTATACAGCACGCCAAATTTTAAAAGTGATGAAGGAACTCCTTCATTTACTTATAGTTTCTTGTCTTACATTCAGATGGAGAGGACCAAGGTCCTGATATGCAAAATGATCATGAGCTCGTCTAAAGACAGCGTCCTGGAGGGTGAGCTCAAGCTGTTCGCCAGTCACCTGACACTCAACGACCCTGTATACTCCCCGATGCAGATGTGCACTCTGAACAGACAGTTCCTTATTACGGTAAAACTAATTGAGTTCTTAGATATACGCGAATGAAACTATTTTCGGATTGTACCGCGGTTTATTTCTGATTTTTAAGTTCCAAGTGCTTTGCTGCACCCATGGCAGTGATGAGTACTTCCCGTGACCATGGGTGCTGCAGAGCACTCGAAGCGTAAAGATAAAAAAAAAACCGATAAAAATTTTAAAAATAGTTTCATTTCATTGTAAAACTCTTTGCTGCTGGCGACAGACTGTCTGGAGCTGTAACTGCTACTGCAAAAATCTGTGCAAGATTTTGCAGGAATAGGTGAGAATGGAACAGGAAAGAATGTTGTACCTATGCATTGTCCCTAGTATTGCCATAATATTGAAGTACCATGAAAGAAAGATGAAACTGGACCCCCGATGTTTTAAATAGATATACCTATACAATTTTGAACATAATGACATTATCGTATTATTACTATCAGAATTTCTCCTTTTGGGTTATTTCGGATATTACAAAAGATTTGCTGTTTCATATGACCGGTAACCACTAGTATATCATATACGTTACACTCCTTACTAATTTATCACATTGTTGCTTACAGGTCTTGGGCACATCACTACATACCTTGTCATCACTGAATAAACATATTTTTAAATATGATTTATCTTTATCCAATAGATGTTATGTAGTCATATATAATTCAAAAGCCGGTGTAAAATTTCATAGAAAGTTATTTGACAGCTAGATACGGTAGATGGAGTCGGTACTTGTCTTATATTTTGAAATCAGTAATCAATTTTTAATACTATTATTATATGTATGTGTGAATTAATGTTTCAAATAAAGGTTTTTGGTTTTTGCTTCTGATCTACAGTGTTTCTTGTGTTTACATTATTTTATGATATAACTTACTCTACGTTTGCACAAGAGCTTTTTCAACGGGCGTTAGTAAAGCACTGGAATAAAAAATAATGGCTACCAGGATATTTTTTAAAAGCACTGTAAAAAGTTTCAGCTCCGCGCGTTGAAAACGCGTACGTGTGAACGCCCGCTTACGCTTGCTATCCGCAAATAGATGGGATTGAATTTTTATGGTTTGAGATTATTTCTTACAAAATCTGAAAACTAGTATTTATCAGACATGAACGATTCCACAAGATATGCTCCTTCACCGTTGGCAAATCGTACAATTTTTATTTTGGTTTAAATAAAACTTATTCACAAACTTAGCACCAAACTAGGAATGATTCCTGTGCCCTGGGTGCAGTACTAAACCAGTTTGTTTAACCAGTTACTGTTAGTGTAGTAGATACAACATCTAAATTATATAAATTTCGTTATTAAGATTTTAGCCTATAACGATAACGTAAATAACTAGACTAGTACAGGACCGTGGCTTAGCAGAGGGTAGATATAGGCTGATTGACAACGAAATAAATATTGCGCCCAATGAAAATTAACGGCTTGGTGAATTAGCAATTCCTCTGCAGAGTGTGGAACATCAAGAGGAACCATCAAGTACCTAATAAGTGCAGGTATTTTGTTTTTATTTGATTCAGCATTTGTTTTTTTCCCCTATCTATTTATTACCTATCTTTTTCATCAGAGCATGGCGGGTATGAGCAAATATATTTGGATTTAGATTGAGTGCACGATATCGACAATGTTGCTTGTCGAAACCGTGTAATTTCGTATTTCATGTAGTACTAATGGAAGCTCCCGTCAATCCATAATTATTTTGCTGACTCATAAGAATTGCAATGAACTAATCTTAAAGACGGCACTCATCATCATCATCTCAGCCTATACTTGTCCACTGCTGAACATAGGCCTCCCCAACCGCTTTCCAGCGTAACCGGTCCGATGCCATCTGCATCCAACGACTTCTTGCGATTTTCACAAGATCGTCGGTCTATCTGGCAGGCGGCCGTCCTACGCTGCGCTTGCCAATACGTGGTCTCCACTCTAGAATATTTCTGCCCCAACGCCCGTCCGACGACGCTCATGTGGATAATATTTCATTTTGGTTGTATCTATTCACAGCTCATTAGCTTTCTAATTGCCATAACATATGCAAATTCTCGCGCCAATACCTTCCCTTACAGGATTATTTTGGATACCTAATTAATAGTGAAATAAATTCAGAAACACCTAATAGAATTTTTATTTTTAGAAATATTTGTTCACGATCAATTATTAGTTTTAAATGTTACGGACAAATTTACCTTGTTTCTCTATTCATTTCATATAATTATTGTATCTTCAATTGAAAGTTACATTAGTCTTCTTCAATCCATAAGTGCACCATTTTAACTTAAACTAGGTACTTTTAACGGTCTCATCACAGCTTGGAACGTGCCCATAAATATCTGAGTCTTGCCGTCTGGAAGAATGTTATTCTCTTCCACTTTTAACATTCGTGAAACTTTTTGTATGGCCTCCAAATTCATTTGCATTACATCACTACTTGTTGAATCATTATCACTCGAATTGGCTTTTTCTTTGTCAAATGATTTTCGGTTGGCAATATAATTGCTGAGATTTACAAATTTGTCATCTTCAGTAAAGAAATCTTCCTTTTTATTTGGTTTCTGTGGATTTTCAGTAGTTCTATGCTTTAATCGTGGAGAGTATTTTTTGTTTGAATCCTCATGTGTTCCTGCCTTATTTATATTTTCATCTCTGTCCCTTTTCGTTTGTTATTATATATGCATTAGATAGAGGAAAGGTTTCAAGACCATATTTTGACAAAATTCCAGTATTACATAATCCGCCATACGACATCTAATTATTCCGTATTTTCCGTATTTAATACCAATTTCAAATTATCAATAGTCAGTAACAAATTTTGAAATAAAATTTCCTTAAAAAACTGCGGTATGTAAACTGTTGTTCATTTTTTGTAGCATATTTATAAGGTAGGCCATTAGTATGCAGAAAATAAAGCGTAGAAAATAAAGCGTAGTAACTAACAAGAATTGTACCAAATGCATAATAGATATGATAGTCAGAGTGAAAGTGAAGAATGATTCTGGTAAAGGTGTATTTATGAATACTTATCGAGAAAGTGGTATTTTTCATCTTTAGTGGTATTTTTCATCTATTCAAATAACCCACCGGTGTTGTTTTATGTAAATTTTTGAATACATTTTTTCGGTTTAACTGCATCTAGCTGTTTGTTGCTGTTGGGCCGATATACATACATATCGTATAAGTATTAATTTTGCTGCGATTTCTGCATATATGCGAGTATCAATTTTGCCTGTATTATATACAACATATAACATATATACCGCAAAACCTCAGACATCCTAATTAAATGAATGCTTTACAAATGCAATACGCAAATCAAACTTCTAATTTAAAGAAATTTTCTACCTATATTTTTAAGCCCATTGGTACCCAAATTAACCACGAAACCTGTCCTTTTAAGTGAATATTGAGGTATATGTATTAGAAATGCATTTAAATAGGCGTATTGCTTTGAATAATTAGCTTTTATTTATGCAGTGGACTGAACATACTCGTATGATCTAAAAAAAAATACCCGGAGCCTGATGTCATGGTGCCATGCCAATAATGTAATAGTGATCAATTAGATTAAATTACTTTTAACCCATCAATATTTTTACCTATCTATAACTACGGATAATAGGTGTGTACAGTATTGGCAAGCGTGTAAAGTTCCTACAATGAATTAGGTACATTAATATGTCATAATTATTCGGCCTACACAAGCTGTAACCTAATAAACGCAAGATATGAAAGTAGTTTGTTCTAAATCGGTAACTGAATTGATTCCAACATTTTTTAATATATCTTAATTTTTTTTAAATTTGCAAAATATGCTTTTACTCCTTCAGTGCTCTACAAGAAACTAAATTTATTCCTGATTCATAGTAATAAGGAGATTCTAAATGCATTCCTAAAACATATTTCTCAAAACGCATACATACACTTACAAGTTTTACTGTTAATTAGCGTATAAAAATGCTTAAAAAAGGGAAAATACCTTTAAATTTGGAAATTTGGTTTTCGTTTTGACTTTATGAAGCAATTATCGAATCGGGGTGTCTGAGGTCTTGCGTGTATTATGTTACACCTTGTATAAATCCACTAGGAATATAACAGTTATACGTAGTGATTATCACACCGTTCGGTATAAACCCTTCACTCTCTGTTATGATCGTTCGTTAGTGCTCGCTCCGCCCGCCCAACATCGCCACGTGACTTATGAACTCCTGGTAGTTTGATAAAAGTGGCCAAATAATTGTTGCGGTGTGATTGATTATTTGTTTTCTCCACGGTTTTTTCTTTTTCCGACTATAACCTATTTAGCGTCCATGGTTAAGTAATTTTTATTTAAACAAAGCAACTGCTAGAAGATACTAGAAGCCGACATTTTTAACAAATAGAAAAAAAAGTTATTTTAGTTTGAATGAGGCTTCGGTTTGTTAGGAAATCTAACAATGACAACATTTTTAGCAACTTGAATATTATGATAAATAAAAACTTTTTACCTATATCGAGATAGATGCAGTAATCTTTGTAAATGAAACAAATATCTTATTTGGAGACCTTATTTAAACCAAACGATTTACCGGTGGTTTAAACAAACTATAAAAAACTACAATTAACATAATAACTAAGTAAAAACTTTCCAGATTGCCAATACCATCACAGGTACCAATGGGTTGTTTTTTAAGCTCTTGTATATTGTAACACCTACTTAATATTATTATATTAAATAATATCAGTCTCATTAGTTGTATGTATATATTCTACAAGGTTTATCGTAAATAACGCAAGACCTCAGACATCCCGATTAGATAAAATTGGTTTACAAATTTGATACGAAAACAACATTTCTAAATTTAAAGTTTTGTACCCTTTTTGTTAAGCACGTTTATACCCCAATTAAAAATGAAATCTGTGCGTGTGCGTATTGAGAATTACATTTGAGAAATGATTTTGAAATCTCGGCATTGCTTTGAATCAAGAACAATTTTAGTTTGCTATAGCGCACTGAAACAACCGTCTGGGTTTTTCGATATCTATGTGCCATCTTCCACTTGCTAAGCGTGAAGAAAAATGTCAGGAAACCTCCAAGTCCTATGGAAATGACATGTGTTATGCTTAGAATAAATATAATCCAGAAGCCGCGGGCGCGAATTGAAATTAAAACAAATACTTGCTACGCAAGTAGTCACTCGTTCACGCGAGTACCTAGTCACTCTGTGTCCGCCGTACAAAATAACGTGCTCTGCGCGTGTCATGTTACATTAAATTAAGCCATCTTGTGTCGGTCCTGTCTATAAAAATGCTGCTGATGTCAAAAAGAAACATTATTGGATCACATTTCATATCTAACTAGCGCGTTCACGTGTCGTATTATTTAAATTTCAAAATAATTCTTACGTCTATAATTGTCATGGTAAAAGACGCGCCCATTTTGTTAGCGTTGCTAATATAACAGCTTAATTTTCACCGACTTTTATTTGCTGCGGACTTTATTAGTTCTAGTATTAAATGGTATTAATTTAGATAAGTTCTACGTCATAATTTTGGTATTTAGTTACTATGATGAATATATTTTACCTACATTAAATTACTACAAACCTTAATAATCTTAATAATTCAAGTTCTGTATAGTTAAATATGCATTAAAATAACGTTACAGCATCAATGATTTTATTATCATCTGCTCTAATATCATCAACATTTACCCCAAAAAGTGGTAATCTTTCCGAGCTGCCAACATTACACGGGTGGAAGTGCGGTGAGTGCGGGACATTTGTTGAATTTTTGGCTCCACCGCGCGGCGTGGAATTACGGGTGGACGATGCGTCTGGGGGGTTTTTTTTTTTTAAAAAACGTAGCCCCACACTAGCATTTATTCCTGTGTCGTAGTTGGGTTTACAAACATGAAAATTCACATATACAGATACCCATACCGATACAAATAATTGTGGGTCACACAAAGATTTTTCCCGTGCGAGAATCGAACCCGCGACTGTTAGACACAGTGCGCGGAGCGACTTAAGCTAAATTATATTTATTCTAAGATGTTATGATACACCGGAAAAATGTCAGCAGCTTGCTTTCTATGACATTGCAGCCAATAATGCCTCGAGAAAATACGTGTACATTTAGAGCGTGAAATAAATATGCGTTGGTCGTTATAAATTCTCCTTTTATATAGGCTTCATAACCGTCTCTGATGAAGTCTCGAGCAAAAGTGTCCATTTCTAGATTTTATCCGTAGACTTACGTTTCTTGTTCTGCATCGACATCTTGTTCAAATCGATTATGCAAAACGATTATTCGACAATAATATTAATAGCAATACTGACACCATCTAGGGACCAGTGTTGACATCGAATTATCAAGATGGCGGTGCAGTTATCAAAAACAATATGTCAACCTTACACAAAACTACCCGCACATTTTATCAATACAAATTATTATCAACTTTATGTGAAACAACCCACAATATCCCATCAGAACTCTCTTCCTACAAAAATTACCGTCTATCTCGACCTATATTATTATGTTCGGTAGTTAAATAACCCCTTTTTGTTGAATACTTAGTTAATGTTACTATGAGTAAGATTAGACTTTTAATTATTTTAATTTTAATTTATCTTTGGGAAAACAAATAGGTACATAATAACTATGACATGGAAATACATAATAACTATGTATAAAAAAAGCAGTGATAGCCTAGTGGTTAGACCGTTGGACTGCAAAGTCAGAGGTCTCGGGTTCAAACCCAGGCACGCACCTCTGTCTTTTCGAAAGCATGTGCGTATTAAAAATTAATTATCACTTGCTTTAACGGTGAAGGAAAACATCGTGAGGAAACCTGCATGCCTAAGAGTTTTTCGAAGGTGTGTGAAGTTCACCAACCCGCACTGGGCCAGCGTGGTGGACTATGGCTTAAGCCCTCTCAGTTTGAGAGGAGGCCCGTGCCCAACAGTGGGACAGTTTCTTAACAGGGCTAATATTATTATATTATTATTAACTATGACATAGGTTATTATAAAAAAAACGATCACGCCTATATTCCCCAAGCGGGGGTGCAGAGGTGTACTGAGTACACCCACGTTTCGCCGCCGATGTTAGGTCCCATGTAATAGGGGACGAGCCTATTGCCATATACCGGGGACAATTCCAGACTCCGGACTCATACTGGGAATTTTTCGTTAGAAAAGCTACATTTGTCCGACCTAGGATTTGAGAGAAAAGAAAAATACCCTGATCGTAAAACTTCAGAAGTTTTCTCGCAAATTCGTAGTAAATTCTGTGAATCATCATCGTCAGTAATTAAATCATCGACAAAAAATCGTTCAGAATAACGCGTTTTATAACGTCATCATCGCATTCTAACGCCAAATGTCGTATGCAGCGCATGCTTAAAAACGGAGCAGATGCAGTGCCGTGAGTTACTGTGTTAAGTTGGTAAGTACCTAACGTATCTGAAGGATTTTCTCGCCAAAGTATCAGTTGCAATGACCTTTGGTCGGGTTGTATGAGAATTTGCCTAAACATTGTTTCTACATCAGCACAGGCTACATATTTATACTGTCTAAATCGCAGTAAAATAGAAAAAATATCATTTTGTAATGCTGGCCCAGGATATTGAATATCGATAAGCGATTTATTGGAGCTAGTCACAGCACTAGCGTCGAAAACTACGCGTAATTTGATAGTACTGCTACTCTCACGTAAAACTCCGTGATGGGGTAAGTAGAAATTAGGTTGACCGCACGTATCAATTTTAGTCATGTGTCCTAAATCGTTATACTCGTAAATTCTGATAACCGTTCAAGTTTACGTTCAAGTGACAAAAATCGAGATTTTGCTAGCTTGTACGAATTACCGAGTGTATCAGCTGATTCTCTTAGCGGTATGCGGACTGAAAACCTACCAGATTCACTGCGTTTAGACGTATTAATAAATAATTCCTCGCACTTGCGTTCATCTTCTGTAAGTATGCCGCACGGGGAGGCTTCCGGTAGATTTTCGAGTTCCCAGACTTTTTTGAGCTGCGTGTCTAGACTCTGGGTAAAATTACACAGAACACTAACATTATATGTATTTCCAGCATAAATAGGACCAGAGATTAACCAACCCAGTTTTGAACTCTGTAGGTATGGTCCGCTTGATAAACGAATTTTGTCCGAATCTAACAGATCTCAAAACATATCGGCCCCTATCAATAAATCGATTTCTGACAGTACATTGAAAGTAGGGTCTGCGAGTTGTATGTTATGAGGAATACGTATAAAATCGGTATTTATGTTAATCGAGGGCAAACTGGACGTAATGCTCGGCAAGACGAAACATTTTAATCGTTTACTATAATCGTTTATTTTTGATCGAATTGAAATATTGCATAGATGACTCGAATGAGTAAATGATCGTCCTACACCCGAGATCAGAACAGTGGACTGTATATATGACGTATTTAATCGTTTACTTAATTTCTCAGAAATGAAACAGTGCTGGCTGCCATTATCGAGCAGAGCTTTAATCGTATGATAATCGTTGTTATTATCGGCCACATCCACCAGCAAGACCAGCTTTAACACATTCGTATAAATATTATTTGTACTATTCGAATCAGCTACAGAGTGCAGCGCTGTAGATGTACCTGTAGGTATAACGCGCGACTCGGCCGACACCGCCGGCTCGGCGCGCGTACTTGCGTTATTATTATTCGTATTTAGCTTATTGGAACTATTAAAATGCAACAAACTATTATGTTTTCGTTGACATTGTTTACAGGGACCGAATACGCATTCATTATATTATTAGGTACGTGTCCCGCCCGCAAACAGTTTTGACATAATTTTTTAGCGTGTACAAACATCTTTCCTTTACAGATAAATTAAGAAAATCAATACACATAAAGAGAGCTTGATTTTTATTGCATAATAAAAATCAAGGTGTATGGTAAAATTATTGAACGGAGAATGCGCGTGAAGTCCGATGGAATGTTGTGCGAGGCACAAGGGGGTTTCAGGTCTGGAAGAGGATGTTCGGATCAAGTCTTCTCACTCCGCAACATCGTAGAGAAGCATCTGGCAGTGGGGCGGAAGGTTTTCTGCGGTTTTGTAGATCTGGAGAAGGCATTGTACAGAGTTGTGCGAAAGAGACTTTGGGACATTTTGCCAGAGTATGGTATAGATGGCACTCTGTTGCGAGCCGTCCAGTCCACTTATGTGGACTGCAAGGCATGCGTACGGGTGGGTGGTAACAGGTCACCCTGGTTTGACGTTAAAATCGGCGTCAAGCAGGGTTGCGTGTTGTCCGCTAGACTGTTTATAATATATCTGGACAAAAGTCTTCAAAGACTGAAAGCGATGAATGAAGGTGTACAAATGGGTGACTTAGTGGTAAACCATCTACTTTATGCAGATGACGCGGTTTTAATAGCGCCAACAGCCACTGATCTGCAAAACACTAGTCACAGTTATGAAAGACGACTGCATGATCAATGGCTTACACTTGAAAGTGAAGAAAACCAAGATTATGGTTTTTGAAAGGGAAGAAACCAGAACGAATGTAAGGATTGTGGTTGGTAACGATGTGCTGGAGCAAGTGAATGAGTTTGTATATCTTGGATGCGCCTTCAGTAAGGATGGGAAATACACCGCTGACATAGAGAGAAGAGTGAGTGCAGGGAACAGAGTGAATGGTGCGATGGGAAAGCTACTCGGGAGCCGGCACTTAAGCCATAAGGCGCAGCTGGCCATACATAACGGAGTTCTTGTCCCAACGCTGTTATATGGTAGCGAGAGCTGGGTATGTAAGAAGGAGAATGAAAGTAGGATAAATGCGGTAGAAATGCGAGCTCTCTGGAAGATGTGCGGAGTGAAGCTGACCGACCGCATTAGCAACAGCATAGTAAGACAGCGAGTAGGTATGAAAGATAGTATCGGTGTAAAGATGAGAAAGGGCATGCTCCGTTGGTTCGGGCATATAGAAAGAATGCCAGAGGAAAGCATGACAAAACACATATACAATGTGAAAGTGGAAGGATGCAGGTACCGGGGAAGACCTAGACTATCTTACCACGACCAAATAAACCGAGTCTTATCTGATGGAAAAGTCAAGAGTCTCCGTAACCGGCGAGCGTGTATGAGACGAACTATGAGAGTCGAGGAAGCCAGAGAGGTATGTAAGGAAAGAACCTGTTGGAACTCTGTACTCTCTGCCTACCCCGCAAGGGATCTGGCGTGAGGTTATAGATAGATAGATAGATAGAATAAACATATGCGCGTTTTTGAATTAGAGTATTTTCCTGGTATTTCTTTATTGCTGGTTGAGACGTAACTATGGACACTTATTACTAATTGACGGTAACGTGTTTTTTGACTTATTTTGAGTAGCGCTTATCATTTATAACATGTCGGCCCTGTTTCTTAAAAAGGAAAGTAAGTCGTCTAATTTAACCTTGCAGTCAAGGGTAATAGATCCTTTAAAACTTTCCCACTAGCGTTCAGTTGAAGGGTCGAGTTGAGACACTATTAAATAATTAACTAAAGTGTCCCATGATTCTGTGGGTTCGTTTAATGTTTTGAAGGGCACGTAAATTACGTAAAACCGTGTCTATTAATTTTCTAATATGCAAAGGCGATTCCTGCTTTATAGACGCGATTGTAAGCAAGGAATTTAGATGGTTATTAACTAAAAGCCTAGTGTTATGGTACCTATTCTCGAGTAGTTCCCATGCATGAATGTAATTCGGGGCAGTGAACTCTAGAGCGCTGATCACCTGAAGTGCGCTACCAGTAAGTGATGAACGCAAATAGTGAAATTTTTGGATTTCATCTAGATCTGTGCGCTTATGAATAATAGTAATTTATGAGTTTTTATATTTGAGCCAGTGATCATACGACCCATCGAAAATTGTTAATTTAATGTTGGGTAATTTGATATTCGACGGCACAATTTTTGAAACAACCTGGCAGTTGTCACTAGCTATCGAACTATTGATTAAACAATTCGCAGCGGCTATAGTACTAAAATATAAGGATTCTAATGATTCTACGTATTCTATGTTATTAGAAAATTCACTGTCTGGAGAGAGAAGTTCAATTCCGCATTCAATCGCGTTAAATTTTTGATAGATATCACTAGCCGACTGCATTCGTAATTTAATTTCTGCCGCGTGAGTTCTAGATAAAGGAGCTTTAAAGGCATCTATAAATTTTTTGAACTGTGTTAATCTAACTTTTAGATGACCTCTTTGTTTTTCAGGTTAGGTAAGTATTCGCCTACAGATATTTTCTGTGTAGGGGAAATGGGAGGAATTGATAATTTAGTATTAGAATTTTCACTCATTTTGGCGACTCAATACGATTAATAAAGTTAATAGGTTAATAGGTAGGTAGGTAGGTACTTACGTGTAGGCACCAGCGTATAATTTTCTCAGCTTTAGACGAAGGGCAAATTACACGCGAACGTAGCGTAAATTAGCACGACTTTAGCACAATTATTTGAATTTGATGAGGGGGTAGTAGATGGGAACAAAGACCTGACCGATAAACCTTCCGGTATCGTGTATTGTGTCCAGTTTTTAAATCCGGCGTCCGAGGATCATTATGTACCGGCAGGAGGTCTTCTTATTTTCGTTTATTGGGAATATTTTCGTATTTCTTTCGTATTCGGATTTTTCGTGTTGTGTTTGAGCAGGAGACGCGTCCAAGATAGCGAATGTTTTCCTTCTACTTTTAAATAGAAACTCCTGTCAAGGTCTTTAACGGTCGTGCGTTAGATGGCGCCAGTTGTGGCGTAAACAGCTCTAAAACATTTGTCACTTATTATTATCATCATCATCTCAGCCTATTCTTGTCCACTGCTGAACATAGGCCTCCCCAATCGCTTTCCAGCGTAACCGGTCCGATGGCACCTGCATCTAACGACTATCTGCGATTTTCACAAGATCGTCGGTCCATCTGGCAGGCGGTCGTCCCTCGCTGCGCTTGCCAATACGTGGTCTCTACTCTAGAATCTTTCTACCCCAACGCCCGTCCGATCTTCGCAATATGTAGCTCGCCCATTGCCACTTCAGCTTGGTAATCTTGAGGGCTATGTCGGTGACCTTGGTTCTTCTACGAATCTCTTTATTCCTGATTCGATAACGTAGAGAAATGCCGAGCATAGCTCTCTCCATAGCTCGCTGAGCAACTCTGAGCTTTTTTAACCTATTGTAAGAGACCACGTCTCTGATCCATATATCATCACTGGTAACACACATTGACTATAAACTTTAGTCTTGAGGCACTGAGGTATTTAGAATGAGAAGATGTTGCGCAGTTTCCCGAATGCTGCCCAGCCGAGTTGAATTCGTCGATTGACCTCTCTCTCAAAGTTGGACCTGCCTAACCGGACTACCTGTCCCAGGTAAATGTATTCGTCGACAACTTCAAGAGAAGAGTTCCCAACGGTGAGTGCGGTGGGTACGACATGGACGTTAAACATTATTTTTGTTTTGTCCATGTTCATTTTAAGACCCACTTGTTGAGATACTCTGTTGAGGTCACCGAGCATTCGTCCTAGATGTTCCAGCGATTCCGCCATGACCACAATATCGTCGGCAAATCGTAGGTGAGTGATGTATTCGCCATTGATGTTGATGCCAAGTCCTCGCCATTCCAAGAACTTGAACACGTCCTCTAAGGTGGCCGTAAACAGTTTCGGAGTAATGATGTCTCCCTGTCTTACTCCTCTTTTTATGGGGATCGCCTTCGTACACTGCCCCTGTACTCGGACTGATATGGTGGCGTTATTATGCAAGCACTTCAACACTTCGATGTAACGATAGTCAATGCGGCATCGCTAGAGAGATCTAAGAACCACCCAAATATCGATCAAATCGAAGGCTTTCTCATAGTCCAAAAACGCTTAGCATAGTGGCCGATTATACTCCTCGGTCTTCTGTATAATCTGCCGCAGCGTATGTATGTGGTCTATGGTACTAAAGCCTTTCCGGGAACCGGCTTGTTCGGGAGGCTGGAAGTCATCAAGCCTGCGTTCGAATCGATTCATAATGACGCTCGAAAACAACTTATAAACATGGCTCAGCAGTGTGATGGTCCTATAGAGGTGTTGTCACCGTTTTTTGAAAAACAGTACCACCACACACCTGTTCCATGCTTTCGGCGTTTTCTCTTCGAGCAAGATGGAATTAAACAGCCTCTGAAGGACTTTAAGTACCGGCGTTCCGCCCGCTTTCAGAAGCTCTGCGGTAATTTCCTCTTCGCCCGGCGCTTTGTTGTTTTTGAGTTGTTTGAGAGCCATCCTAATCTCGTACAGGCTGATGTCCGGGATATCTTCAGTGTAGTGTCGGGTTAGCTTGACTCTTGGGTTTTTACCAAGTCAACAACAGGTTCAGCTACTGAGGCGTATAACTTCCCATGGAACCTCTCTATCTCCCTGAGCACCTCTGACCTAATCGACGTTACGTTCCCGTCCTCCCTCTTCAGCTTCGTCAACTGGCTTTGCCCAATAGACGCGCCTCATGCCAACACTTTAGAGCTCTTGTTCTGTATGGTCTTCTCAATACGCCTTGTATTGAAGGACCGTAAATCGAGTCGCAAGGACATCAATATCTGTCCATTGAGCTGCTTACAGGACTTAGCATCATCGGAGGTTTGGAGCGTCATGGAACGTTGCTCACCAATGAGGTTTCGGGTGTAGTCGGATAGTTTTTGAGGTCTAATTTTACGGTGGTAAAATACTTGGACCCGACCTATGGACAGTCTCTACCAGCCTGTTGTTGATGTTGTCCACTGTCGTCGTCTAGCACTTTGAAGCGGTTTGACAATTCGAGTTGAAAGTTCTCGGAGTTTTGGATATGTGCATAAGAAGGTCGAAGCATAGACTTCATCAGACGTGATCTTTCCATTTTGACATTAATATTTAATGTGCCTCTGACCATTCGGTGATCACTGCCGGTTTTTACCCTGTGAATCACAAAGACATCATTAAATATTTGTCACTTGGTGCACATTTAGGGATAAATGTCTCTTCTGTAACTGCTTGGTTCAACTCGTATCTTCGTGGTAGCTCGCAGTCGGTTCGTTCCCATGAGGCCTCCTCTGAGTGGTGTAATCTGGCTGCGGGGATTCCGCAAGGTGGCGTACTCTCTCCTTTGCTTTTATTTCAAGCAAAACATGACCCTCAGTTATTAAGGGTTGTATAACTGATTGATTGTTTATCACAAGGTGAGCTAAACTTCTTAAGCACTGAGAACTATAAACTCGTAGTAAAAGTAGTTCGCAAAGAGATCACATTTCGCTAAATCATCCCTCGCATTAGGTACACCATCATTCAATAATTTGGGTAGGAGCAAGTGCAACCACGTTTATTCTTCACAAAAGTCCAAAACAAATTTGGACTATGAATAATACCCTACTCAATGTTAGTTATGTACTGCATGTAATTTTGAGCTGCAAATTGCTTACATGGTCGAATAATTTTCTTTAAAGCTAGTTCATCCATGGGGTTTTTGTACCGTCTAAACCGTGATCTTATTTTATGTTTTTCTTTTAGACTACGGCTCAGACTGGGACCAAACCATGCTCAAAGGAGCTTATGGCACTCCCGTTTGTCGACGAAAGGAACATATTTACTAATGACTTCCCGTATTGTAGCATAAAAATCTTCCAGATATTCATTTACGTTTTTCAGTCCATTGAACAGTATAACCCAATCGATCTTGCATAGAAATTCAATAAACTATGTGTACTCGGCTTTGTAGAACTTGTAAATTTTACTATTATGGGAATAAGGAAGGCTATGGACACTTTTAAGCGAGATTGGTGCAAGCAGCTTATCAGTTGTACTAAAAGCATAACAAGACTATGACAGGATACATTTGTCAATACAAGGCTAGAATACGATTTGAGTCATTCACGACTCAATTTTCTTGAAAAAATTAAAATTAAAAAGAAAAAGAAAGATGCATAAAGTCAATTAATTGGGATCCAAAAGTTAGAGCACTATATCCACTATTAGAAACCTTAATTAAATCCCAGTCTATAGAACTAAGACTGAAATCTTCAATTAAACATGTATTTAATTTTTCATAGTTGACAGATGAGACAGAGTTGACAAATTTACATTTGTCTAAAAAGGTTTATGTAGGTGGAGGAAGATACGCGGCACACAAATTTTTTTTTTAATAAATAGGTACATCTATAGTAATTCACATATCCTCACAAGAGTTTCCCCATAAAGTCATTTGTGTCGCAGTCAATTCGGAAAATATAAATTTAAGAGGACGATTTTGTTAAAGCGACGAAAATTATTCGTAGTCGTCGTAAAAGAAATACCGGGCGAAAATGGATGGGCGTAGAGATCAATTCTGAAGTCGGTAAACATCTATTGGCCACAAAAGACAAATTGTTCATCGACTGGGCCATTACCGTTTCTTTGATGACGTTGAATTAGTACGTTGTCCAATGTGTCAACAATTCACCATTATGTGAAAAAAAAGTCACCATTATGTGGTCATTGTGCGGAAGGGCACGTGACGAGGTCCTGTCCGATATAAAGATAAGCCCCAGTTTGCACCTGTTTGTGCGTCGTGTAAACGATTTAAGAAATCTTGCGACCATCGCTGTGGCGCGTTAGACTGTCCCGCGTACAAGTTTAAACTGAAACAGCTGGTGCTTAACACTAATTATTAAAAATGGATAATCTGACTACAGTACAGCTAAATGTCCACAACGATAGGGTGGCGACGTTGGTATTAGACCGCTTAGTTACAGAATATGACCTGGACACGGTAGGAAAGTGCAGTTAGATATATAGAAGTCTAAATATACGGTTACGTCACTGCAACATCGTATGACGACAGACTGTGCTGTCGTTCATCTCCACCCTGTGGGGTTTACGTTGTGAGTTATTATTTTCAATATTCAGACCCTGTCATTCCACATTTACACCAACTCAGCCACGTTTTGAGGGCTCTTGCGGGCCGTAAAACTATCATCAGCGCTGACGTCAATGACGAAAACCCAACCGGTGTGAAGTTGGCGGCCTAAACTTAGCGGCCTATTATAACCCGACCGATTAAAATTATTGTTGGAAAATACATGAAAATGCTTTTCATAAAGCCTTCTTATTTGCTACCATGATGACAACAAGAAAATTTTTATAGATATTAAGTCTTTTTATTTCTCATAGTTTAGCCTTTGTCTCTCGAAAAATTATTATGAATGTCTTAGCATAACTTAAAGTGGAATCGAGGAACAAAATGGGTCTACCATGATGAAAACAAGCTCGAACGAAAACCTAAATATAGTCATGGATTTTCAGAATTCAGTCGCAGCCGCCTGTGAAATTTGACAGTTTTCGGCCGGAACGGACCCCTTAGACTGCACAAGAGTTCATACATTTGGCCCCGTTCGACAGCTACTGTGATTATCTATATACTCTATCCATTCCAGAGTGATACTCGACCTACTATAGCCACCATAGGCGAAAATACACCCAGCGGCCTATGAAGATTGACAGTTTTCGGCCCGAACGGACCCCTTACACGGCGCTAGAGTTCATAGATATGGCCCCTTTTGATAGCTTTTATGACTGTCTATATACTCTATTAATTCGAGAGGGGTAATCGGCCTACTATAGCCACCATAGGCGAAAATACACCCAGCGGCCTATGAAGATTGTTAGTTTTCGGCACGAAAGGACCCCTTAGACGGCGCTAGAGTTCATACATTTGGCACCATTTGATAGCTACTATGACTATCTATATACCTTAATCATTATAGAGTGGTACTCGACTTACTATAGCCACCATAGGCGAAAATACACCCAGCGGCCTATGAAGATTGTTAGTTTTCAACGCAAACGGACCCCTTAGACGGCGCTAGAGTTCATAAGTTTGGCCCCGTTTGATAGCAATTACGACAATGTATCTATCCTATCAATTCTAGAGCGGTACTCGATCTACTATAGCAACCATAGGCGAAAAAACACACAGCGGCCTATTAAAAATTGACTGTTTTCGGCCTGAACGGACCCCTTAGACGGTGCTAGAGTTCAAAAGTCTGGCCCCCTTTGATTGCTATTATGACTATCTATACACCCTATTAATTCTAGAGTAGTAGTAGAGTAGCCACCATAGGCGAAATACACTCAGCGGCCTATGAAAATTGACAGTTTGCGGCCCGAACGGATCCCTTAGACGGCGCGGCTTTATACATTTGGCCATATTTGATAGCTACTATGACTATCTATATACCCTTATCATTATAGATTGATACTCGATTTACTATCTATATACTCTATTAATTCCAGAGTGGTACTCAACCTACTATGGCCACTATTGGCGAAAGAACACCAAGCGGCCTATGAAGATTGTTAGTTTTCGGCACGCACGAAGCTCTTAGACGGCGCTAGAGTTCATACATTTTGCCCCATTTAATAGCTTATATGACTATTTATATACCCTAATCATTATAGATTGATACTCGAGTTACTATCCATATACTCTATTAATTCCAGGGTGGTACTCAACCTACTATGGCCACCATTGGCGAAAAAACACTCAGCGGCATATGAGAATTGACAGTTTTCGGCCCGAACGGATCCCTTAGACGGCGCTAGAGTTCATAAGTTTGGCCCCGTTTGATAGCAATTACGACAATGTATCTATCCTATCAATTCTAGAGTGGTACTCGATCTACTATAGCAACCATAGGCGAAAAAACAGACAGCGGCCTATTAAAAATTAACTGTTTTCGGCCTGAACGGACCCCTTAGACGGTGCTAGAGTTCAAAAGTCTGGCCCCCTTTGATAGCTTTTATGACTATCTATACGCCCTATTAATTCTAGTGTGATACTCGACCTACTATAGCCACCATAGGCGAAAATACACCCAGCGGCCTATGAAGATTGACTGTTATCGGCCCGAACGGACCCCTTAGACGGCGCTAGAGTTTATACATTTGGCAATATTTGATAGCTACTATGACTATCTATATACCCTAATCATTATAGATTGATACTCGATTTACTATCTGTACACTCTATTAATTCCAGAGTGGTACTCAACCTACTATGACCACCATTGGCATAAAAGCACCCAGCGGCCTATGAAGATTGTTAGTTTTCGGCACAAACGGACCCCACTCTAGAATTAATTGGATGTATATATCTATAATAGCTATCTATCGGGGCCAAATGTATGAACTCTAGCGCCGTCTAAGGGGTCGGTTCGGGCAGAAAACTGTCAATTTTCATAGGCCGCTAAAGGTTTTTTCGCCTATGGTGGCAATAGCAGATCGAGTACCAGTCTAGAATTATTAGGGTGTATAGATAGTCATAGTCGCTATCAAATGGGGTCAAATGTATGAACTCTAGCGCCGGCTAAGGGGTCCGTTCGTGCCGAAAACTAACAATCTTCATAGGCCGCTGGGTGTATTTTCGCCTATGGTGGCTATAGTAGGTCGATTACCACTCTGGAATTAATAGAGTATATAGATAGTTATAGTAGCTATCAATCGAGGCTAAATGTATAAACTCTAGCGCCGTCTAAGGTGTCGGTTCGGGCTGTCAAAAAACTGTCAATTTTCATGGGCCGCTGAGTGTTTTTTCGTCTATGCTGGCTATAGTAGATCCAGTACCACTTTAGAATTAATAGATTGTATAGATAGTTACAATAGCTATCAAACGGGGCTAAATTTATGAACTATAGCGCCGTCTAAGGGGTCCTCTCGGGCCGAAAACTGACAATTTTCATAGGCCGCTGAGTGTTTTGTCGCCTGTTGTGGCTATAGTAGATCGAGTACCACTCTTGAGTTAATAGGGTGTATAGATAGTTATAATAGCTATCAAACGGGGCCAAATTTATGAACTATAGCGCGGTCTAAGGGTTCTTACCGATTACCAAGGTTAAGCAGCGTTCGACTCGGTTGGCCCGAGATGGGTGACCGTTTGTTGCATTTTCAAATTCAAGCGTCTCCGTGCTTCGGAAGGCACGTTAAGCCGTTGGTCCCGGCTACTCCTTAATGTGGTAGTCGTTAAGCCGAGTTGGAAGCCGTAAAGGCGGCTTGATAAGTTCCAACAGCAGGTAGCCACAAACCTGCCTTCACCAATCCACAGTGGAGTATGACCTAATCTCTCTCACCTCGATTAGTGAGAGAACGCGTCCAGGAGTGGGCAGTATAGGCTGATATTATAAATGAACATACTAGGCATGCCTTTTAAGTTCTGTCGTTTCCATATTTCCCGGCAATTTTGAATTTGGAACTGTTCTATATTCGAATGTGTTTAAATTTTGAATCTCAAAACAGTTGAAAGTATTAGAATTAATGCTATTGTTTAGTCACAGCGTCGATTGAAATCTGTCAGGTTACGTACGTTTCTAAGGAAAATGTTCGTGCAATAATTTTCTACAACTTTAGAAGAGGCCTGACACGGCTTCAGTATTTTGAAGAGCTAACATCTGTGTTCAGTGATGAAGCCCCATGTCTGCGGACTGTCGAACGCTAGTATTTAGAATTCCAGCGTGGACATACTAGTGTTAGTGACAAATCTCTCGAAGGACGACCAAAATCCGCCTTCACTGAAGATAACAGCATTGCTGTGAGACAACTAATTCTCGAAGATGATCACGTGACGTATCGAGAGATAGAGGCTCTATTAGGCATCTCAGGGACGACCAATCAGATTATCTTGCATGATGCGCTTGGTGTGAGAAAGCTAGTTTGCCGTTGGATACCGCATCTGCTTTCCGACGATCACAAGGTGGCCCGCGTCAGATGGTGTAAGAAAACTCTGCAAAGGTTCAACCGAGGAGAGTCAAATCACGTCTACGACATCATCAGTGGTAACGAATCTTGGATCTAGGCCTACGATCCTGATTCCAAACAACAATCTACAATATGGGTCTTTCAAGACGAGCCAAAGCCGACTAAAGTTGTTCGTTCTCGAAGCACTTTAAAGAAACGATTGAGTATTTGAAGCAGGTAAAAGTAGAAATTCTTGACCATCCCCCATACAGTCAGGACTGTATGGGGGTTGGTCAAGAATTTCTACTTTTTCCTAAGCCCTAACAATTTCTTTACATTTCCTAAAATTAAGAAAAGTCTTCGTGCTCAAAGGTTCCAGTCCGGTGAAGAAGTAGTCGACGCTTTCAAGTCAGCCATTTTGAACACCCATGAATGTTATAATAACTAGTTTGAGCGAATGGAAATGTGTATTAAGCTACGTGGTGAATACTTTGAAAAACAATGAAAAGTACTATAAGGTTCTAGTTGTGATTTTTTCTTCAAACGACAAAACATAAAAGGCATGCCTCGTTGCCGTCCTAATACTGGTCAAAAGATTCTAAAATATAAGTGTTGTGACATAAGAATTAATTACATTAATGACTAAAAATAAGAATTCGTGTATGCTGCAGTAAATGATCTACCGTTCATTTACTGACTTTTGTGGGACACTCAAAAATTCGCTGTAAACTAGCTCCAATTGCAATCAAATCTATTCGAAACCTATTATACAATTGTCCTTAACAACAGTCCAAAAGTCCATATTTCACAAGTGGACATGTATGTATACTTTATAAAAGTATAATATATGTGTGAATAATAAAATTCTACCGACCCTCGTTTACATACAATTGATTTTTATAACGTACGATTTGCGCAGGTATATCAACCAAATACCTAGGTAAACTTTTTGACATTCATATTACCTTGCAAATTACGTGCATCAAAATTAATTTGAGTAGGTCTAACTATCTATCAATATCATCACGCCAGATCCCTTGCGGGGTAGGCAGAGTTGAATAAGTAGGTCACTTGCAATAATTTTGATAATAAACTTTGAATTTAGTACTTAACAACCGTATCTGCCATAGCCTGGGCCGTGGAGTGCCGGTGAGCGCATGAAAAAAGTCGCCCGGCTGACAAAATAAATTAGTTGCAAGTTTATCAGAATATCTTCCAGAAGCCCCTTTCACGGTCAGATTTCCTCTATCAAGGTGGCACGTTTCTGAAAGCAACCTTTGAACAACGACATATATTTTTTTAATAATAAAAACTTTATTACATAGAAAAAAAATTACAATTATTAGGTTTATCATATCATACAATCACATAATATTACAAAATGTAGATATGTAAGTTATGATGCTTGCATGGCTATGTTTTGCAGAATACAAGGATTGGACAAACTGTCGAGTGATACTGTTTTTAACAGACTTCAAATAGGAGAAAGTTCTATGTTCGTCTGTATGTAAACCTAAGCTAAGCCAAGTGACAATACACCGACCGACTGGCACCGATATTAAATATTGTTTTTTTGCTTTTTAGTTAACGTACTTTTCTGCTTTTTGAAGTCGGCTTTCCTTTTTTTATAAGCTTTTATTTAACTTGTTATTTATTTAACAATTTCAAGTGATGATTTTTAATTAGTATAATTTTTTTTTTCTATGTTACACATCCGTCATACATCCATCATATATTGATTTTGTTCTTATAAAATGTAGCCTATGTCACCTTGAGAATAATAACGAATGGATCGATTTTGACAATACTTTACAGTACATCAGAATAACAAATATCATTTCTAATGATATTACAAAACAAATGCGTGCGCAGCCTCGGGCAACAGCTAGTAATTCGTGGTCTACATGATAATACTCTTCTAATAATACTTTGAAATGTTGCTAATGGTAGTGTGTTCTTAGATTCACACGAATATTACACATAAAATGAAACGTCGGGAACTTAAAAATCAAAAATATTTTAATTTCGAATGTTGCTAATGCGTGGTTCTAACCAATTCAAATAATAATATTGCGAACTAACCATTATTTAATCAAACAATAGGTTCCTAATCCAAAGTTATGTATCGAATATGTTAATGTGACATGCACTTGAAATTGTCTTATTTATGTGCATATATCGTTATCCAATTTTTGGTATAAATACAGTGTAATGTAATATTCATCACAGTCCGTGTTAGAAGATAGCCGTAAAACTATAGGTAAGTACAAACTAAAATATCAGGTACGCGGAAAGTTTTGTTAAAATAGTTTTTATGGTATGAAAGATAGAATCGGTGTAAAAATGAGCAAGGGTATGCTCCGGTGGTTCGAGCATATAGAAAGTATGTCGGAAGGAAGACTGAGAAAAAAAAATATAAAACGCCATATGCAAAAATGGAAGGTACATCCTTCCACTTTTGCTTAGGTGTGGTATATATGACACCGTCACGCCTTTATTCCCCAGCGGGGGTGGCAGAGGTGTACTGAGTACACCCACGTTTCGCCGATGATGTTAGGTCCCATGTAATAGGGGGCGAGCCTATTGCCATATACCGGGCACAATTCCAAACTCCGGACTCATACTGGGAAGTTTTCGTTAGATAAACTACATTTGTCCGACCTAGGATTTGAACCCAGGACCTCGTGATCACAAAGCGATGCGCTTTGCCACCAGATCAATGAGGCAGTTAGTAGAGTTATTTCCATATTTTTAATGTTATTAATATAGATCAAAAAAAGTATAGTTCCTAGTACAGATCCCTGTGGAATTCCACAATTTATGCTTTCGGGTGACTCTGAAATTTATCACCAATTTTCACATTTAAGGCTTGACCTATGTATATTATTTAATTTTTGATTTCATTTTACATGACTAACAGTGTCAAATGCCTTTTTTAAATCAATAAAAACACGAAACACGATTTCTTTTTGATCCATACTTGCTTTTAGATTTGTAACCAAATCTACAGCCGCAGAGAGTGTACTAGATTTTAAACGGAATCCATATTGTTGTTCAATCAAACTACTGGTTATGAATAGTTAACAGTTAATAATTCCATATTGGTACTCTCACTATATTTAAAACACCTATAATACCAAAAAATATATACTGCTGACTATAAAGGTTTACCGTATGGTAAACCTTTATAGTCAGCAGTATATATTTTTTAGTCCTATGTAGGACTTATCTCAATAAATGTTTCTTGACTCTATTGTTAGGTCTAGTCTTCTCTGGCTACCCTACAGAAGGTCTGGGCTGATAATAATAATAGATAATTATTAGTTTTATGGTAATTGAATAGACTAGGTATTTCATAGTATATTTTAAGTATCTATGTGTGTAACACAAATTATCTCACAACCTGCTTGCCTCAGCATTGGTAGTAAGAGATATTATATTTCCATAGTCTTGTTGCTTGGCAGTTACAACTGGCATTGCCATAATTAGAGATTATTTTGTCTCATGTGTTTATTAACCGTGTTCAGCGATAAGTATTCCTGGATATACTAATACAAGTACTCATAATTTGACACAATACTTTGAGGAATAAGCTCCACTTTGGGTTATCTTAGAAATATTATACAAGTATGTCTTCTAATGAAATCACAATAAAAATACTATGTTCTGCCGTCAGACGTAAATATGGTGACGATAAAATTAGCGAATGTATTGCACCGTTGAATGAAAACTGTCCGAAACATGTCAAAAGTATGCGTATTGGAAAATATAACTCCGGAAAAAATCGCCTAATAAAGGTGTACTTCACCAACCCAGACATTCCGAAGTATTTGTTAAAAATAGATCAAAACTACCAGAAAATATAAGTATTTACCCTGATCAAACACCAGCTCTAAGAACATTCATACAAACACTAAAACACGATCTACAAAGACCTAAAGATAACGGAGAGAAGGATCTTGTGATTAAATATATAAAGGGAATATCTAGGATTCTAGAAAATAAAACCATTTCAAAAAACTAAAGCATACCTCTTAACAGAAATATAAGTTGCAATAAGGTTAAAGTAGATTATCACAGAATAAACAGACATGAAGATATTTCCTTAACTGCCTCCTATCTAAAAATATTTTACGCAAACTTACGAAGCATTAGAACGTCAGTCAAGTTCGACGAGATCAAGTGTATTCTTAAGGCAATTCTTAAGGAGCCTCAAATTCTTATTTTTACCGAAACGTGGTTACGGTTAGAACAGGATGCTTATTTATCGTAACCAGCAACGATGAGCTTCGGCTCTACGCTGGGACGGGGGCCTTGCCTTCGCCGGCTGGGCCGCGTGGAAGAAAACCACTTTAAAAAATTACCAGCTGCAGGTGCGGCAACCCGAGGTACCGGCCGACCCCTCGGTGTATATA
Source organism: Phalera bucephala (assembly GCA_905147815.2). Classification (NCBI taxonomy): domain Eukaryota; kingdom Metazoa; phylum Arthropoda; class Insecta; order Lepidoptera; family Notodontidae; genus Phalera; species Phalera bucephala. Next base: position 5,652,520 of record LR990629.1, on the reverse strand, counting down.
GGCTTGCCCGGGTGCAGGGGGCTCCGCCCGGGTCGACGTTTTATTTCCCCCATACTCGTGGGACCAAAAATGGAAAACGCAAATAAAAATAAAAATGACGAGACGAAGGAGAAAGGAACAACGGACACCGATTTGCAGGTGTTGAGGTCCAGCAAGCCGGTTGTGGTCTTAGAGCGGTTGGATCGGGTTGCTTCTGCGACTGAAAAGAAAAAGGTGGAACAGAAGGAGTTGGATGTAAGCGATATGTCTGCCTCGGACTCCAGCTTTGTCCAAAGCACTACAACGTGGCGCAAAAAGCGCCCCAGAAAGCCGGAAGGCAGTCGTTCGGGCTCAGGCGAGGGCTCGGACGCTGACAACCCGCCGAAACCCCAGTCAAAACGCGGGAGAGGACGACCCCCCACCACTGGGCAGTATGTAGGGTACTGGGAGGCGAAAAAGAAGCTCCAACGTAGAGAGAACACCGACCAGTCGAGCGCCGAGGCCGAACGGGCCGCCGGGAGTTCCCGTGCGGCGTCCATAGCCTCGTCAAACCCAGACCCGGATGAGCTACTGCTCGAAGGGCTAAAAGGCAGGGTGGCTGCTTCCCTGGAGAGCATACGGGACGTGGCCCGCATATCCAAGGGACTTAAGGGCACATCCCAGAAGGCCCTAAAGCTGGCAGCCAATGCCATTGCCGAAGTGGTGGAGGAGGCGTTTTCCCGCACCGCCTCGGACGAGGTTCGCCGCTTGCAGGTGGAAAATACCCGCCTGCAAAGACAAATGGCGGACCTAAAAAAGGAGCTGGACGTGGTCAAGGCCATGGTCCTTACCGCTGAGGACAGGCCACAAGACCCGCCCCCCAAAGCGGCTCCCAAGGCGCCAGATACGGACCTAGCGACCGTGATCCGGGAGGAGATGGGCAGAGTCCTCCAGAGGCTCTCTTTTCTGGAGGGCAAAATCCTGCGCCCTCCCTTGGCCTCCGAAGCCGGTAAGACCTCTGCGACGCCCTCAACTGCCACGACGTACGCGCAAAAGGCCGCGCAGAAGGCGCCGCGAAGAGCCCCGATCCGCCCCTCGGGGCAGGACGCCGTGCCGTCGCCCGCTTCCGTACCGTCGACGTCGCCGCAGACGTCCAAATCCGTGCCGATCCCAGCTGCACCCGCCGCTCCCAAAGCACCCGTGGCCCAACAAGCCAAGGGAAATAGGGGGACGGCAAAGAGGCAGAAAAAGAAGGCGCAGCAGCAGCAGCAGCCGCCGCCACTTGAAGCCGGAGCTGGGGACCAATGGGAGGTCGCCGGGGCCAAAAAGGCCCGAAAGAAGGCGGCCAAAAAGGACCGGAAGGCACGAGCGCGCGAACGCCGAAGGCTCCGCGCTCCGGACTCGTCGGCGGTCGTGTTGACACTGGCCCCCGGAGTGACCGAAGTGACCTACGCGGCGATACTGCATCTCGCCAGGTCAACTATTGACATCGGGGAGCTCGGGATCGAGGGGCTCAGGGTAAAGCGCACTATAACAGGTGCGCGCCTCCTCGAAGTCCCGGGCGCGACCAGCTCCCCGAAGGCCGACGCTCTGGCGGAGAAGCTCCGCCAAGGGCTGTCCCCAGAAGAGGTCACAATTACGCGGCCTTACAAGACGGCGAGCCTCCGCATCAGCGAGCTCGACGACTCGATCACGTCGGACGAGCTCATAGCCGCGGTGGCCAAGGGGGGCGGCTGCGACCTGCAGCGGGTAAAGTGCGGCGACTTACGGGCGGGTTACAGAGGCCTGTTTTCGGCTGTTGTGACCTGCCCTGTAGAAGCCGCCAAAAAGCTGGCCGATGCCAGGCGGCTGTTGGTGGGATGGGTGTCCGCGAATGTGGCCCTCCTGAAGGCGAGGCCGCTGCGTTGCTTCCGCTGCCAGGTGGAGGGGCACGTCGGCGCTCTCTGTCCGGCGGATATTACAGACCACAGAGGGCGCTGTTACAACTGCGGACAGCCGGGGCACCAGGCGCGGGATTGCGCCGAGGCTGCACGCTGCCTGCTCTGCAGTAAAGCCGGCAAGCCTGCCGAACACCGGGCAGGCTCTAATACCTGTGGGTCGCGTCTCACAGGCAAGAGAGCCCCGACGCGTGCCTCCGAGCGGCCAGCGCAGTCCAGGCCGCGAGAGATCCGGGTGGTAGAACCCATGGACGCCATCAATGGGTAGTCGTCCCCCTGCCATCAGCTTCCTGCAGACGAATCTCAACCACTCTGCCAGGGCTCAGGACCTCCTGCTACAGAGCATGGCAGAGTGGTCGATCGACGTGGCAGTGGCAGCGGAGCCGTACTTCGTGCTGCCCGCCAGCAACTGGGCTGGCGACGCGGACGGCACGGTGGCCATACTGCTGCCGAGGGGTGGAGGCTCTCTGTCTCTCGAAGACGTCGAGAGACAGAGGGGCTTTGTCGCCGCTCGCGTGGGGGCCATGGTGGTGGTCGGGGTGTATTTTTCGCCAAACCGACCACTACCCGAGTTCGAGGCCCTCCTGTCGCGACTCGGCGACTTTGTTCAGCGGTGTCGACCCCGTCCCGCTCTCGTCATGGGGGACTTCAACGCCAAGTCCTCGGCCTGGGGTTCCCCCATCGACAATGCCAGGGGCGAGGCCCTCGAAGAGTGGACGCATGCCCACGGACTGTCGGTCCTTAATAGGGGCACAGCCTTCACCTGTGTCAGGCGGGGCGGCGGCTCGGTGGTCGACGTGTCATTCGCCACCTTGGCGCTGGCGGGCCGGGTGCGAGGATGGAGGGTCGTCGGCTCGGTGGAGACCCTATCTGACCACGTTTACGTCAGATTTGTGGTCTCCGCCGAGTCTCGGGCCGCCGTGCCGGCTGGCGTGGCTGGGGGTGGGCCGAGATGGGCGTTGGCGCGCCTGAGCGCAGAGGCCGCGACAGAGGTCGCCGAAGTCCAGGCCTGGATGCCGGCACCGGTCTCCCCGTTCAACATCCAAGGGGAGGCCGAGTGGTTTAGAGCTGCGGCCACGGCAATTTGTGACGCCGCCATGCCCCGTGTGCGGCATACAGCTCCTCGCAGACGGCAGGTGTACTGGTGGTCGCGCGAAATTGCGCAACTGCGACGCGCTTGCGTCGCTGCGCGCCGCCAGTACACCAGACAGCGGAGGAGGAGAAGGCGGGACCCACCGCTTTTACCGGGTCTGACGCCTAGGGAGGAGGAGCTTTATGCCGTCTACCGGGCGGCAAAGACCGCACTGCAGGTGGCGATTGCGGACGCCAAGGTGCGGGCGCGCGAAGAGCTCCTGGCCAGCATCAACGCCGACCCCTGGGGACGCCCCTACCGCATGGTGCGGAACAAGCTCCGCCCCTGGACGCCCCCCCTTACGCAGACCATGCCGCCGGCGTTTGCGGATGGCATGCTGTCGGCCCTTTTTCCGGAAGGAGCGGCTTCCAGTGCTCCGGCAATGTTCCGGACACCCGGAACCAACATTCCGTCGAGCGAGGCCGCTCCTGAAGTTACGGAGGAGGAGCTGAACGCCGCCGTCCGCAAACTACGGGCGAAGAAGGTGGCACCCGGACCAGATGGAGTCCCTGGCCGAGTGTGGGTTCTGTCCCACGGTCCGCTCGGCCACCGTCTCAGGGCTCTCTGGACCGAGTGCTTCAGACAGGGCCGGTTTCCTCAGCTTTGGAAGTTGGGGAAACTGGTCCTGATCAGGAAGGAGGGGCGCCCGGCAGACTCGCCGTCCGCCTACCGCCCCATTGTGTTGCTCGACGAGATCTGCAAACTCTACGAGAGAGTGATTGCGGACAGACTCGTCGAGCACCTTTCTCAGACGGGGCCGGACCTGCACGAGAGCCAGTTTGGTTTTAGGAGAGGCAGGTCCACGGTGGACGCCATAAGGCGGGTCCAGGAGATGGCGAAGGAGGCCGTGGAGCAGGGGGACGTGATACTGGCGGTGTCCTTGGACATCGCCAACGCGTTTAATTCCGTCCCCTATCGCTCGATACTGGCGGCCTTGGAACACCACGGCGTCCCCGAATACCTCCACTGGACCATTCGCGACTACCTCGTGGGTAGGCGGGTAGTTTACCCCGGGCCGTCGCGGTGGCAGGAGCGGAACGTCGGGTGCGGGGTTCCACAGGGGTCTGTCCTCGGACCGCTCCTGTGGAACATCGCCTACGACTGGGTCCTGCGTGGCACGTTGCTGCCGGGTCTGGCAGTAACGTGCTACGCGGACGATACCCTTGTCACCGCGAGGGCCCGGAGTCACAGGGGGGCAGCGTTGTTGGCCACAGCTGGCGTGGCGCAAGTGGTGGGGCGCATAAGGCGGCTCGGCCTGCAGGTCGCCCTCGATAAAACCGAGGCCGTGTTCTTTCACGGTCCCAGGAACCGGCCTCCCCCCGATACTAACATCGTTGTTGGGGGACAGCGCATCGAGATCTCGGCCCAGATGCGCTACCTGGGTCTGATATTGGACGGGCGCTGGACGTTTAGGGCCCACTTCGCCGCCCTAGCGCCGAAACTTATGGCGACTGCAGGGGCCCTCTCGAGGTTGTTACCAAATTTGGGCGGGCCAGAGGCCTCGGCGAGGAGGCTGTACACGGGGGTGGTGAGGTCCCAGGCCCTATACGGGTCCCCAATCTGGGCGGGCGCCATGACGGCCCGAAACGTGGTGCCGCTGCACCGCGCGCAGCGAGTCATGGCCGTCAGGGTCGTCCGAGGGTACCGCACCATCGGCTTCGAGGCGGCGACACTCCTCGCTGGAACACCTCCATGGGAGCTGGAGGCACAGGCGCTCTCTGAGTTTTATGCCTGGCGTCGGGATCCTAACAACATCCTGGATCCCGGCGCCCCGAGAGCGAGGCGGACAGAGTTGCACCGAGCTGCGCTGGAGAGCTGGCGGTGCAAGCTCGCCCATCCCACTGCCGGTCACGCCGTCATCGCTGCGCTGCTGCCGGTCTTCTGGGAGTGGCTGGGGCGACGACACGGCGTCCTCACGTACCGTCTGACGCAGGTACTGTCCGGGCACGGTTGCTTCGGGCGGTATCTGTGGCGGATCGGTCGTGAGGAGGCGGAGCGCTGCCACCATTGTGCAGCCCCAGAAGACTCGGCGGTGCACACGATGCTGGTGTGCCCGGCATGGGATGCCGAGCGGCGCCGGCTCGCCGGAGCGCTCGGTGCAGGGGTACAGGCGCTATCGCTCCCGACCGTGATATCATCCATGGTTGGGAGCGAGAGCGCCTGGGCGGCAATGGCGGCCTTTTGCGAGGCCGTCATGTCCGCGAAGGAGGAGGCAGAGCGGTTGAGGGAGGAGACGTCCTCCAATCCCGCTCGCAGACGGCGCGTTGGGCGAAGGCGCAGGGACTACGCCCGGAACGACCTTCGCCCACCGTAATCTCGGCCTGCAGGCGTCGGGGGGGGCACCCCGGCGCCCTAGCACTTAGCAGGCCCGCGTCGTGATAGCGCTGCGTCCGCGCAGCCTCCAACAGGCGGTAGGGGGAGACCGAACTCCCCGCCACATTGTCGAGGTCCGCGCCTAACTGCGGACCGAGCCCGCCGGTGCCACAGAGGTCATGCCAGTGACGATTCCTGTGGCCCCGCAAAAGGGCAGTAGGACGCCGGGGGGTTTTAGTGGGTGCGAGCCCCACATAACCACCCGGGCCGTGCCCTCGGCCCGGGGGTATGCGCTAGGCATTTCCCCCCGTAAAAAAAAAAAAAAAAAAAAAAAAAGGATGCTTATTTATACCAATTAACTAATTACGTACATTTGTATAATTTTAGACCTTATAGAAAAGGAGGCGGAGTATTAATCTTTTGTCACAAGAACATTCCATATGAGGTAACTGATCAATTATTCGAAAATGGCAACCATTATTTATGGATTAATATAAAAAAAATTGCTTTTAATATTGGTGGAATATACGAACCAGGAGGTACGGATGTTAAGAAATTTTTAGATGTCTGGTCCAATTGGAGAGAAGAAAAAGGGCCATTGTTTTCGACGACTTTAATATTAATTTACTCCACTCAGGAAATAACATCATGCGAAATTGAATACAGACAATAAAAGAGGCGGGATATAATATTCTAAATAAAATACATCAAGAATACTGTACTCGCGAAACAGATAAAACGAAGACTATTCTTGACCATGTATGTTCTAATCTTAGCAATAACTCATTCAGTATTTCTGTAAATGAGTCCTCACTTTCAGACCATATGCAAATACTCGTAGAACTTCTGAAATCTGCTCCGCAACCAAATAAAAAAGGAGTGTACGAAGCGCTCGACTATGACGGACTACGTAAAAGTATAACTGAAGCAAAGTATAAGATGATCGCCAGTATCATCACTTGAGAATATATCTCCAACACCACATCTCAAGAAATAAGATAACTTAAACAAAGATTTTAAACCTACCGAGAGGAGATTGGATAAATAAAACTATTATTGATTCGCTTACCAAAAAAAATATTTTATGGCAGCAAAGAAAGGCAGATATACAGAATATAGATATAAACTGAAAATTCAAGATGAGCAAGGAACGGTTAATACAATGATTAAAATTGCTAAAAGAAAATACTGTTACGATGCATTTCATAAAAATTGGAATAAACCTAAGATAATGTGGGACTTAATAAATACATTAGCTAGGAACAAGACGAAAGATAGTTTTGCTCCCCCTAAGCTTGTTGTACACTCCAATATTATAACTGAAGGTAAAGAAGTTTGCAATACATTTAATCGCTTTTTCTTTTCATAGGTGCTAACCTTGCGAATGAAATACCCTATAGATATCATGCCAATATACTTAACACTCTTATGTACAAAGCCGATCATATACATGATAAAATACTTTATGAATTCTTACCGTGCTCTGTAGAAGAAGTTACAAAGATAATAGACAATTGAGATAGCAATAGTAGTGCCGGTACTGACGCGATTAGTACCAAAGCAAATAAATCAGTTAGAAATTTTGTAGCACACAATTTTACAGGCTGTATAAATAAATGTTTATACGAAGGTACTTTTCCTTACCCTCCTAAAGTGGCGAAAGTCAACCCTATTTATAAGTCAGGTGTGAAAGCAGACCTCGGTAACAATAGGCCAGTATCGGTGCTCCCAGTTATGTCCAAAAGAACGAAAGAATTTTATATACTCTTTACGATAAATATCTCAATGAAAATTTTTTTTTGATTGAACCACTGTATGGATTCCGTTTAAAATCTAGTACACTATCTGCGGTTGTAGATTTAGAAACAAAAATAAAAACAAATATTGATCAACAAATAGCGTTAGGGGTTATAATAGAAATTCCACAGGGATCTGTACTAGGAACTTTACTTTTTTGATCTATATTAATCTATCTATCTATCTATAACCTCACGCCAGATCCCTTGCGGGGTAGGCAGAGAGTACAGAGTTCCAACAGGTTCTTTCCTTACATACCTCTCTGGCTTCCTCGACTCTCATAGTTCGTCTCATACACGTTCGCCGGTTACGGAGACTCTTGACTTTTCCATCAGATAAGACTCGGTTTATTTGGTCGTGGTAAGATAGTCTAGGTCTTCCCCGGTACCTGCATCCTTCCACTTTCACATTGTATATCTGTTTTGTCATTCTTTCCTCTGGCATTCTTTCTATATGCCCGAACCAACGGAGCATGCCCTTTCTCATCTTTACACCGATACTATCTTTCATACCTACTCGCTGTCTTACTATGCTGTTGCTAATGCGGTCGGTCAGCTTCACTCCGCACATCTTCCGCAGAGCTCGCATTTCTACCGCATTTATCCTACTTTCATTCTCCTTCTTACATACCTAGCTCTCGCTACCATATAACAGCGTTGGGACAAGAACTCCGTTATGTATGGCCAGCTGCGCCTTATGGCTTAAGTGCCGGCTCCCGAGTAGCTTTCCCATCGCACCATTCACTCTGTTCCCTGCACTCACTCTTCTCTCTATGTCAGCGGTGTATTTCCCATCCTTACTGAAGGCGCATCCAAGATATACAAACTCATTCACTTGCTCCAGCACATCGTTACCAACCACAATCCTTACATTCGTTCGTTCGTTCGTTCGTTATCTATATTATTAACATTAATAATACGGAATAACTGGCCACTTTGCTGTCTATGCTGACGACACCTGTTTGTTTTATTTTGGGAACTCCATCCACACTATAATATCAGAAGCTCAAAAAGATCTTGACAAAATTAATGATTGGTATCTTTATAATTTATTGACAGTTAACATTTCGAAAACTACCCACATGATTTTTAATTCATAAGAAGATCCACAGTTACACACCACTAACGATTAACCACAAGATAGTAAAGAGATCTAATCATCAAAAATATTTAGGACTATATCTAGACGACCGGCTTACGTGGAAGATGCACATGGAGCACATCAGATCTAAACTGAGCTCAGTTCTGGGAGCACTGAGGAAGGTGGCAAATTGTATACCACGTAAAGTGCGCACCCTGATATATAATTCATTAATAAATACAGGCCTAGAATATTTGATCGAAATATGGAGAGCAGCGTCTAAAACAAATCTTATCCGGCTACAAACATTACAAAACAAAATTATTGAAATACTTTTCCATTATAACTATTTCACACTCACAAAAGAGCTATGTATTAAAACAAAATTATTTGATCTAACCCAACTATATAGATTTAAAACATGCATTTTGGTTAAAAAAAATAATCACAGGCAACATATATTCGAACATAACATTTACCTCAAGAAAGCAAAAGCACTACTTAAGGAATAGGAACAAAATACAACTCACTCAACCACGTACAATAACTTACGGGAAAAGAACCATAGTGATTGGGGGAGGGAGGGTACTTTTTTCCACGACAATCTCCCAGTTTATTTTTGAAGTATTATGTTTTATATTTATTTCACAAGGTCACTTGAGTATATTTATACTTTTCTATTATGCAATCTCACTGATATTGCACAATTATTATTTTAAATTACAATTTAAATCTCAACCAAAACTTTATTACGGAGCATCGGCTCGGCGCTGTCAAAAGAATGGTTGCAGAGGTTAGGTCCACAGATAATATAGAGGAGGCATTGACGTTTCAAGTGTCTAAAAGATGCGCACGGCGTGTGAGTGAAGAGAGCTGCATATAGTTTATATCGAGAACGAAGGACACAGTATAATAAAATAAAAAAAAAACAACTTCATTACATTTTTAATCGACGGACGATTTAGCGCAGTGGTTAAGAGCTTAAGTCGCTCCGCCCACTATGTCTAATAGTCGCGGGTTCGATTCCCGCACGGGACAAATCTTTGTGTGATCCACAATTATTTGTTCTGATCTGGGTATTTGTGTTTGTGAAATTTCATGTTTGTAAACCACGATACAGGAAATAATCCTAGTGTGGGGCTGCATTTAAAAAAAAAATAAGAAAAAATGACGTGGTTTAAAACAATCAATAACTAAGCGATAAATGAAAAATACATATAATTTAAGACACACAGGCAATAATATTTTTTATTATCTAAAAAGATACACCATTACCATTATCACAGAATTCTTCAAATATATAAAATACTTAAATTTATGTCTACAGCGAATCACTATTACGTACGTGTAGAACATTCTCAATAAATTTTGCCGTACAATGAAGAAATGAACCACTCTTTTGGGATAATTGTCGTGATAGTGCTGATGTATTTATAAAAGTAGTCGCTGGTCTTGCTACCTGTCAGCCGACCAGTAATCGCCTCGTTTCGTGTTGTGGTTTTTTATTGGAAGCTTTTATTCAACTTGCACAGTTCGTATGTCTTTCGTTACCTAAGAGTTTCATAACATCCTTACCTAAGAGTTTTATTGTTTTATATGCTAATGCATTGCCGTAGTGAGGCGATGTAGAGTGACGTGGGAATATCCATAATATTTTAATATAATTTTAAAAAGTCTTTTTTGTAAATAAGCTTTTATAGCAAAAACACAACCAAGATTCCTTCAGGCTCTATCATCAAACCGTGGACATCATCCAGGTCTGAAGTACTCGTCAAGACAAATCCAACGAGCCCAAACACGGCGGGGTTATATTGAGTAGTTCGGTGGTTCCACTGGCCACAATTCGGCTTAATCATTAGACCCTGAAGACTATTTGATCATATAGTACCTGTCAATATCGATTTAACAAGCCACGAGAGGGTTACGTTGTATAGTTTACATCTTCCTATACCTACCTATAGCTACTTTCGGACTCCATCATGAGACCAGCTCCATGGGACCATATTATTGCATTATCACCAAACGTAGATACGTATGCCAAATTTCGGCTTATTCGGATACCACGAATGCTTCAAAAATCGGTCACAAGATTTGAACCGAAAAGCCAAACAGACATAGGAACATTGCAAATTAAATAAAAGCTTGTAAAAATAGTCGGTAGATAAACTACGGACAATGTGCATCACCAAGTTTTTATACCAGGCAAATATACTAAAATTAGGGATCGTTATTTCGTAACTCCAACTTATGCTTAACTGGTTTTTATTATTATAGTTTAACAATGGCGCCTTCCCCACAAGAAGTTGATTCGTGCATAGCAGAGACTGTATCGACGTCAGAAGATGGAGAAAAGATCGTCATCTCTGGAATGGCAGGACTCTACCCGAACTGCCACAACGTCAAGGAGCTATCAGAAATTTTATATACTAAGGTAATCAGTAAGCAAATGTTTAAGATTATCAGCTTGTAAGCCTGTATTCGTTCAAATAGAAATATCATAGCATATAGATCATAGTAGATAATCAGAGACAAATAGGTAAATAATATACGATTGTGTTTCGACGTTCCGCTGTTGGTGTTTGTTACAGCAGCTGTAACAAGTCCAAACAATACGGCTGAGTTACAAAAGATTCTTGAAGAATCTACGGTCCATGTGTTAGAAAAAGTATATATCAAAATAAAGATATGAATATTGTAAACATAGTTCATTGAAAAAGAGATCCACAAATATGACTTTCAACAAGTCTTTCTTTAACATAAATTGTGAATTTTCTACACAACGGCTGAGCAATCCTTAAAATATACAAAATATACGCCTTTTTTGTTTGAATTAATTATATCTGAATTATTTGAAGACAAAAACCTGCATTTTAGTCCCTCCGGGGAAACTTCCACTATTATCAAGGTCAGCAGGCAAGGTAAATTCCCAAACAAAAATTTTCAAGGTCATTCACGTTAGTAATCCTCTTCAGTAGTGAGTTAACATTGACGTTGTTTTCTTACAGTCAAACCCGATAACAGCAGATGGTCTTCGCTACCAGTACCACCACCCTGAGGTGGCACAGTATGGCGGGAAAGTGCCGATGCTGAACCGCTTTGACGCGCAGTTTTTCAAGGTGCACTTTCGCCAAGGAACCTGCATGGATCCCATGTCACGAAAAATTCTTGAGCAAGCTTTTCATGCAATTTATGATGCCGGTGTGTATGATAGAGTTGCCCCTTTTTACAAGCATTAATTCAACCTGCAATGTTTGTTAATTTGTTTAGGTCATATCTTGCCATCTAACTAAGAACAACTTCTTCTTATCTTACGGAGTTGAAATTTGACCTTTCGTTTCAGTTCCGATAAGAATGTATTTTAAGGGTAAGCATGATCTGGTTCTACACCCAGGATTTGCTCCAAATAAAGGAACTGCGCAAAGGCCAAGAGCACATACACGAAATTTAAATCAACATTTAATTTTTATCGGCCATTTTAAACATCATTTACCTGTCTGCATAAAAACATGTTTTTTTTAATTTTATTAATAATTTTTTGTCATGAATTGAAATTTAATGGCATATAGTGCAGAAGTGCCATGCCATAGTCATTAAATCTACTGTATTATCTCATGTGTCAAAGCTCTGTTTATTTCCCTCTATTATTTTTTCTTTTCATTGTTATAACCGTCCTTGCTCTTCGCCATAAGATCCTAGACCTCTTTATTTACAACTTTCTTGTAACGTTATGAATGTACTTCAAAAACCCCGGCAAAACGATAATGTGTTAGATAGTAATCTATAATCTCAATTTACTAACGTAAAAAAGTTCGAGGCTTATCGTCTTTGTGATAACAAGCCAATATTTATAGTTTGCGGATTATCTGTAATTGCTTGATATTGGCGAAATACGCTATTGAAAAATGGGCCATTTAAATAAAAAATACAATAGTGAACGTCGTTTGCAAATTATTTTTCTATAAATTTTAGAAAGAAACATCGTTATGCCTATATTTCCCAAGCGGGGGTGGCGGAGGCGTACTGAATACATCCACTTTTCGCCTACGATGTAAGGTTCCATGTAATAGGAGACGGGTCTATATACCAGGCACAATTCTCCCGACTTATACTGAGAATTTTTCTATAAATTTTATTCTTCATCGACACCTTTCATATTTCAAAAAGATTAAACTTTTATTGAACACGACAACTAAGGAACAGACACATATAAATGAAATTTCTTGAGATAAGAAACAGATCATATGAGAATTGAAATGCACGACCCTCTTGTTCTTAATTTCGAACGAAAGCTGATCTTGCTTTTCTGCCTTTCATTAATGCCGTCTTTGGAAAAACAATAACAGTTCCGTTTTTAACGACCGCGAATTAAAATACCCGACCACGATACATTTTTAATTTAATAAGTGATTAGTTTAAGTACTGAGATAGGCACACCATTACGGTATGACTGAAAATGACCCTTATTGTTGTACAGGAGTTAATCCAAAGCAGTTGTCCGGCAGAAAAGTTGGTGTTTTCATCGGTTCCTGTGTTTCCGAATCTGAAATAACTTCATTTTATAATAATAAAATAGCAGGTGGTTTTGGAATAACCGGGTAAATACATATTTTTAGATCTAATAACATATCATGTTAGCTTATTGTATATTGGTAAAAAACCCTTCAGTAGTAATAACTAGCAGAAAATTTATTACGCCACTGATTGGTATTGAACATCGAATAAGTAGAAATAGTGCAGTTATATGCAATATGCAACGGCACTTTAGGGCTTCGGACAGCACGTTAGGTTAAATACTGTACGTTCCCACATTGAGCGATAATTGAGACCAAATCGATACCGGATTACCCCTCAATGTAGTATTAATTCAGTTGGAAGCCTTATAAGCGGCTTGATAAGTTCCAACATGAGCTGGTCACAAACCTGCCTCCAACAATCTACACTGCGTGGTGGAGTATGACCTAATCTCTCTCACCTCGATTTGTGAAAGCAAGCCTTTGCAAGTAGTGGGACAGTATAGTCTGATTTATTATTATTATTAAGTGTAATTTCTTCCATCTCTACTTTAGATGCAGTAGAACTATGTACGCCAATCGAATTTCGTATTGGCTGAACACTCGCGGGCCCTCTGTGGCTATCGACCAGTCGTGCTGCAGTGCGATAGCTGCGCTAGAGCAAGCCTACATCGCGATGAGCCGCGGGGACTGCGAGGCAGCTGTCGTCGGTGCAGCATCCCTGTGCCTATATCCACAACATTCTGTACATCTCAACAGGTATTCTTGAAATAAAAATACCGCGCAAGGAGCCACGGATAAAAGCTAGTGGCCAAAACACTCAATATATAATGTAACTCACTGCACCGCACTCGCATTCCAGGCAACATATCATGCCCTGTTAACCTTAAGCACGGCTAGCTTGACTCATGCTTGATCTTTTAGGTGTGTATTAATTCTACTTCTAGCTTTTCTTGGCGCCATCGCTTAGGTGTATCACCATGTGGAGTATTGACTTTTTTGGAAACTGTAGTCTAAGACAGTTGTCATGTTACCTGATCTTTCCATCCGTACGTGACTATTTGGCGAGAACATGGCTGGAGGTCGACCACTGTGTGGCCCAATTTATCACCGGACATGGCAACTTTAAGAGTAAATTATTCTATTTTAAACTGGTACCTTCACTGCTATGTCAGTATTACACGTCTAACTGCGAGTATGTACAATTAGCAAATCACGTCATTTGTAGTCTCTGGCACATCGAGCGTACCATTATGTCAAACAGCCTGCAAAATACATCTGGGTTTATCTAGTACATGGATCTTGTAGAATCTTGGGATAATTTCCGTTCCTTCAAGCCTTTTTGCCATACCTATTACTGGAATCAAACATGAGGCTCACAAATAGGCCCTGGTTTTCGTATCCATGGTGCATTAAAACTGGACTTATCCTAGTTGTAGTCTCCTTCTCTATGGCTGATCTGTCAATTTTTTGCATCCCGCTTTGCAAAGGAGGTAAGTTAAACTTTATTTTTCCTACTCCTCGTGTTTTTCTTTTTAATTAAATTGGTTGCGGGTTCCAAGACAATTAAAGCGCTTCTCGGTACACCCCAAGGTTCAAAACTTGGTGTAATCTAAGGAGACCATTGTAGATACTGGCTTAGGAGTTACAATCGTAGGAATGTGTGGCGAGCTTAGTCTCAAAATAAAAAAAAAGTCTAAGAGTGTTCGGCCATCTTCCAGCTGTTTACCGGCGAAGATTGTCCTTTGCTAGTCTGGATGATTCTTCCTTGGTACTGGATATTGATCTTCATATTCTCGATGATATCCAAGAATTTGATTTATTTACAAAAAAGGGAACTACCTAACTTTTTTTCTAATGCACTTACAGAGTTGTTGGCATATGTCCAGACGGCAAAACAAAGTCTTACGATCAAAATGCCAATGGCTGCGCTAAATCTGAAGCCATCAACGTATTGTTTCTGCAAAAAGCCAAAGATGCTTTGAGGTACGTTTACAATTAAAGAGCAGAGAAAAGTCGTTCATATATTTCCATCACTTTTACTCGAAATACTACTAGTCTCTACAGATTAAACTTTTATTACTAAATGATAGCCGAGTCAAAAAAATTGGAACAGATTAGCCCAAGACCGGAACAATTGGTGTGATAAAGAGAGCCTACACTCAGCAGTGCACCCAGTGCCCACTGGGTGATTGTTGATAATGATGATAACATTAAGGCATTTAATTTTGTTTTTATTGAAAACCATTTCCGCATAAATATAAATATTTACGACCAGTTGCAGTGATGTCCTTTAAATTTACAGTGACATTAAAAATTCAGTGACAGTTTTAGAAAGACCTTAACTAAGCTTGGGCTTAATGACCACCTCTAATTGAAAATCATACAGCTATCCATAAGACTTTGGGCTCAGTTTAAGAAAAATAATATCTTGATAATATAACATATTAGGAAAAAACCGCTTGGTGTGCTTAAAGCTCGAAAAACAAAAAAAAACGCTGCTTAACTGTGGTTATCGCTTAGAGAGCTTGTCCGGTGAAGCTGTAAAGACCCCGCGGCTAAATAGCGTAGATCGTAGCTTTTTTATCCTATACTCATTTGCCATATTTTTAGGATTTACGCAGAATTATTACATGTGAAAACCGAATTTGTCAGTATACCAGAAGATAAAATTGGGCCGAAATATGGGTTCTACCGGGATCCCTTCCTAACAAGCAGTTATCTGAAGAGTTTCTATGATGAAGCTAAGATCCCACCTCAAGCTGTCGAATACGTCGAAGGATTTGGTTGTGGTAATTATGTCTTTTCGGTTACCTTCTATGAGGAACACGCACATAAAAAGCAAGGACTAAGTGATAGGATACGTAAAGGGCGACTACATTTAAAATAAGCTAAGTAAACTCATAGTTTAACATAAGTTGTAGTCACTTAAACTGCAGTCAGTTTGTACAACAAGCAAAAGCCCTAAAGATTAATCAAATGTGAAAAATAAAATCGGCTATTCAAGAATATAGTCGACTCCATCATTTTTATAGCTATCGGAGAAGTTGACAAAGCTGAACTAGAAGCTATTGATGAAGTATTCTGCGATCAAAGGGACCAACCGCTTTTAATTGGAAGCGTCATGTCCAACATTGGTTATGGTGAAGCTGCGACAGGCATATCTGCTATAACAAAGGTAAACAGTTTTGAAAGGTTAAAATATAAGTAATAAGCCTTTTTTAAAAATCAAGCTTGTACTGAATTGAAAGCGAATGTAAATAGATGATAAAGCGTGACAAGAGCTGTCGAGTGAAGATACTTACCTGTTTAATTTTGGCAATTCTAAGTGCTGATTCGTCTTGCAAAAATATTCCAACCTCTATTGCTTTTTGGCTGAGTTTTATAATTCTCATGACGCCTATCGTCTGTGCCGTAAGTTATCACTGGCCACACACACTGATCAAAGATTTTGTCTTGAGATAATGTGATAGGTATTTGGAGGAGGTGAAAGTTACCTACCGCGTAGTGTACTCACCAACGTGTGCATATATTTATAATAACATTTATGTTGTTCGCATCTCAATTTAAAGTACTTAAATGGTTCCAAATAGTTATAAATAAGATATTTTTTAAAACAGGTGCTACTGGGTTATCACAACGGTGAGCTAGCAGCCAACCTGCACTGTAATGAACCGAGAAGTGATGTGGCTGCGCTGCGTGAGGGCCGCATGCGCATCGTCACTGATCACCAGCGTTTTGGGCGCTCGTACGTCGCGGTCAACGGCGTGTCAATCACTGGTATAAATTCCCACGTTTTACTGCACGGACACTATAAACCCAAGGTAATAAGTCAATCCAAATTCCATATGCTTAACTAGATACTATATAGTACCTTCATACTGTGGTATTAGTTGGCATCTAACAATTGGTTTATATATCATGACGTTGCATTTTCATTTCTCGCTAGTACCACAGTATATCTAGTACCTTTTTTTCTCCGGGAAGAAAATCTTTTAAAGACTAGTCCCCCGCTTGCTTTAGAGTAGACAGACGGGGAAGTGTCGGACTCTCTGCCGCAGTCCTCAACCTTCACGTGTTCCGCTTTTCACTTTTAGGAAAGGCTGCGGGTACGGAGATTTCATCCACAACCAGTATATCTAGTGCCTAAGTACCTTTCGATTACCTATAAAATCATTTGGGTGTCACTCTTTTTTTTTTGTTTTGTAAACTTGTTTGATTTCGGTAGAATGATCGTTAAACGATGGAGACTTCCTACTAATATATAAATGTAAAAATTTGTGTTGGGATGTTTAGATGTTTGAACTCAATCACGCAAAAACGGCTGAACGGACTTGGATGAAATTTGGCACACAGATAGTTCATTACTTGGATTAACACATAGGATACTCGGTATCCCGGAAAAATGTAAAGTTTCTGTCTAAAGTCAACGCGTTCGAAGTCGCGGGCAAAAACTAGTAATTATAATTGGAACTGGAATATAATGATGGACGGACTAAAATATAACCGGAATATAGACGTATTATAGTATAATAGTTATCGTTATAATGTACACCATCGACTGCTGTTTTCGTTTATTATTTTTCTTTGTTTCATTGGGTCGTCTGGAAATAAAATTGCGTTCAATGATGAAGCCTCCGAATATAATTCCTTTTTTATCACTAACTAGCATATATTCCGCTACTTTACCCGTGGGAATCTAAAAATACAAGAATATTACGTAAATCTACAATACGTTTAATCAAAATCAGATAACTTGACCTCTCCTAGTAGTTCGGTAGATACTATATACTATGGCTCGATCAAATTTGGTTCTGAATCTTTAACAAGCCGATCACCATATTATTTTTCAAATACATTCCAAGCAGGTACTAATAGGTAATAATAAAATGCCTTTATAACTTCATAATAAGTGGGCAAAATAGGTACAAAGCAAACTATCTACTTACATATTTATCTCACTTATACTGTTCCGCTAATAAATAACCTATAAATTTTCAGGATCCTACACGATACAAGTCGAGTATACCATATCTCGTCACTGTAACAGGGAGAATGGAAACAGCAGTTAACATTATTTTAGAAGATTTGCAATCTCGTCCTATCGATCCTGAGGAGCTGGCGTTATTACATAGCATACATAAAATGAATACACAAGGGCACTTAGGACGAGGATTTATCATACTTGGTAAGTTCTGATGTTGAAGTTACGATCGTCTCCGTGTGAGGGAACTCATAAACGCCTATCTGTATTAGATTAATATTTGGTACCTATAGAAATTATTCTAGATAACAAAGGGACAGCGGCAAGTTTCCATACATGATTTTACCGGAGATCAGTTTGATGCGTCTATGTATCAAATAACTGGAGAAGTGCGAGTAGGACGAGCGCTCTGAGGGTTCCGTACCGGGTTCGGTTTCAGCCAGTTACAGCATAAAATTGAAGTTTCGGTTTCGGCAGAAATCCAGCCGAAACTAGGTCCGAAACTGAAACTACGTTCGTGAGCTTTCGGTGGCCTTTGGGCGCTATAGGCGGGTGTCGAAATAACTGAATTATGGTCTAGGCAGGTCTACAATTTGTACAGGATCCTACGCGATCTCTAAACGCATTATACGTTGCCTACTAGATCAACGAGGCAGTCCATAAAAACACCTCTTAATCCCTCTTTCCTTTAACAAAATTTTAGCTGTAATAAATGTTCTATTTTGGGAGTAAATGCCGGGACTACTTAAGATTTTTTGAGTAGGATAACTATTTTAAGGTTGTAACCTAAACATTGTATCTACCCAATATAATTGCATTTCTATCTATCTATCTATCTATAACCTCACGCCAGATCCCTTGCGGGGTAGGCAGAGAGTACAGAGTTCCAACAGGTTCTTTCCTTACATACCTCTCTGGCTTCCTCGACTCTCATAGTTCGTCTCATACACGCTCGCCGGTTACGGAGACTCTTGACTTTTCCATCAGATAAGACTCGGTTTATTTGGTCGTGGTAAGATAGTCTAGGTCTTCCCCGGTACCTGCATCCTTCCACTTTCACATTGTATATCTGTTTTGTCATTCTTTCCTCTGTCATTCTTTCTATATACCCGAACCAACGGAGCATGCCCTTTCTCATCTTTACACCGATACTATCTTTCATACCTACTCGCTGTCTTACTATGCTGTTGCTAATGCGGTCGGTCAGCTTCACTCCGCACATCTTCCGCAGAGCTCGCATTTCTACCGCATTTATCCGACTTTCATTCTCCTTCTTACATACCCAGCTCTCGCTACCATATAACAGCGTTGGGACAAGAACTCCGTTATGTATGGCCAGCTGCGCCTTATGGCTTAAGTGCCGGCTCCCGAGTAGCTTTCCCAACGCACCATTCACTCTGTTCCCTGCACTCACTCTTCTCTCTATGTCAGCGGTGTATTTCCCATCCTTACTCAAGGCGCATCCAAGATATACAAACTCATTCACTTGCTCCAGCACATCGTTACCAACCACAATCCTTACATTCGTTCTGGTTTCTTCCCTTTCAAAAACCATAATCTTGGTTTTCTTCACATTCAAGTGTAAGCCATTGATCATGCAGTCGTCTTTCATAACTGTGACTAGTGTTTGCAGATCAGTGGCTGTTGGCGCTATTAAAATCGCGTCATCTGCATAAAGTAGATGGTTTACCACTAAGTCACCCATTTGTACACCTTCATTCATCGCTTTCAGTCTTTGAAGACTTTTGTCCAGATATATTATAAACAGTCTAGCGGACAACACGCAACCCTGCTTGACGCCGATTTTAACGTTAAACCAGGGTGACCTGTTACCACCCACCCGTACGCATGCCTTGCAGTCCACATAAGTGGACTGGACGGCTCGCAACAGAGTGCCATCTATACCATACTCTGGCAAAATGTCCCAAAATCTCTTTCGCACAACTCTGTCAAATGCCTTCTCCAGATCTACAAAACCGCAGAAAACCTTCCGCCCCACTGCCAGATGCTTCTCTACGATGTTGCGGAGTGAGAAGACTTGATCCGGACATCCTCTTCCAGACCTGAAACCCCCTTGTGCCTCGCACAACATTCCATCGGACTTCACGCGCATTCTCCGTTCAATAATTTTACCGTACACCTTGGCTGCCAAGCTGATCAAACTGATGGCTCTGTAATTGGCGCAGTCATATTGTGAACTCTTGCCTTTATACAAAGGTACTATGACTGCGCGGCGCCAATCTGTAGGGACTCTACCGGACCTCCAGCAAAGGTTTGCAAGGGCCTGGAAAGCGTTCCGGACGCAAGTTCCACCATATTTGATCATCTCGGCAGATATCATGTCGCCCATTCAACTTCTTCCATAGTGATGTCCTCCGTTGATTCTGGTGCCGCAATCTCGCCTTTGGGCACGTCTGCGGCATCAGCATCCGGGTCATCTCCATACATTTCTCCAAAATATTCACTCCACCGGCTTAGCACAGCTTGTGTGTCTGCAAGAATGTCACCATCTTTAGATTTTATCCTTTCCATTCTGGAGCCTGACGAATCACCTCGAGCCTTTCTCACCTTGCTCCAAAAGAGTTTGGTGTTGTTCTCGAAGTTCTTCGCCAGCCTCTCCTCCTCAATCATACTGGCTCTTTCACGCTTTTCTTTCACTAAAGTTTTAGTGGCATTCTTGCATTGCCGGTATATTTCTTTCCTCATCTCTGTCATACTGGCATTCAGGTTCAAAGAAGATACATAGTCCTGCCACACTTTCTTCTTACTTTCTACAGAGCTTTGCAACTCCGCATCCCACCATGCATCACCTTTTGCTGTAATATGCTTCTTTGAGCAACCACATACTTCTTTCGCGGATTCCACCAAACTCTCTTTCGGGCTATTCCAGCATTCATCTACATTTGAGTCCGAAGAGCCTGCTGTCAAAAGCTTTTCCCGGACTCTATCTTCATACATTCTCCTCACGCTCTCATCTTGCAACTTTTCAACCTTTAATCTTTCAAGGTCTCCGAAGGGGATACGCTCTCGCCAGTGCCTCCACTTCCTGAACAGACCACTAAACCGCGCAACTACGAGATAGTGGTCTGATTCCAGAGTTGGGCCTCTATACGCATGCGTATCTTGTAGTTTGCTTCGGAGACGGTTATCAACCAGGATCAGATCTATCATGCTTTTTTGTTCTTTCCTTCTCCACGTATACATATGTATGTCCTTGTGCTGGAATATCGTGTTAGACACAAGGAGACCCCTTTCCAAACAAACATCTACAATGAGCTTACCTGCATCGTTCACTCTCTTATCACCATAAGGACCCAGAGCAGCGTCGCAAGTTTGCCGCCTGGTTCCTACCCATCCGTTCAGATCGCCACACAAAATCACCTTTTCGTTAGCCTCAGCCAAATCCAGAACTTCCCTGACATTATCCCAAAACTTCTCAAGGTCCTGGGGTGTCGACGAGCTTACGGGAGCATATGCTGCGACCCAAAATACTCTAGTGACACCCAGTTTTAAACGGACCCAGAGAAGTCTCGCATCGCACAGGCCATAATCTCTCACTCCAGAGGCCAGGCGACGGGACAGCAAGATACCCACCCCCATGCTGGCACGACTGCTCTGCGGTACCCCAGACCACA
Organism: Phalera bucephala; assembly: GCA_905147815.2. Lineage (NCBI taxonomy): Eukaryota > Metazoa > Arthropoda > Insecta > Lepidoptera > Notodontidae > Phalera > Phalera bucephala. The sequence continues at coordinate 5,631,173 of LR990629.1, read as the reverse complement.
GAGCCATCGATCCATCAGGAAGATCACAGGTTTCACTGCCCCTCCGCTTAGTCTCTGTTACACACAGAGCATCCAGGCGTCTCTCTTTCATCACATCAATCACCTCATGCATCTTATCTTCCATACCACCTCTTACATTCCAAGTGCCTATTCGGCACTCTGCACCCCACGACTCGCCAGTTCGGGCCCGGCGTGATGGGTGGCGGCCCCCATTGCCGCTTCCACCTATATTCGTACCGACGGAGGCGGGCCGGTACGCGTCGCCTCGGGGGACGCCCTAGCCCGCACTGCGGTACGTCTTCGGACCAACGGAACTTGTAGAACAAATACGAGCTTAATATTAGAATAGTAACATGCTACATTGGATATACTTAAAATTAAATATATATTGTCTATACTAATTAGAATGGGAATTCTGGAGTTCCTTGGAAGGTGCCTATCATTATTAACCAGTTCGCGATAAAGTTGAGTTGGAGTAATTATGTTTGGATGTCATTTATCAAATCCTTGAGTTGGAACGAGAGGGTCATGAGAGAGCTTTCCAAGTTGCTGAGTATAGCCAAAGCCTTAGTTTCCAATATCAAAGAATTCGAGACCTTCGTAATATTCTTGTTAAATTAAGAAGAATATTTATCTCAACATCAAGGAAATTTTGGTTAGTCATTAGTTTTTTTATGGTAGTTTTGAATGAGTCCAATGTAGAAGTGGTTATCAAAATACTGTCTTTCATCATCTAAGCTAGTTTCTTTTCATCGTTTTGAATGGCTTCTATGACTGAGTCATATTTTTGTGCATCGTCTTCATCAAGAGTGCCAAAAATATGTTTGAAGGCCGTGCCTATTGCGCCGAACTATGCTGAACGCCGATTTCGTTTAGTAATCAAATGAGATATAGATTCAAATTCACGAGTTATATCATTATAGCGAACTGTTAACGGCGAGAGTGTATTCAGGCACTGGTGAATACTCGATTGTTGACAAATAAATCTAACGGTACCAAGTACTTCGTTAAGATTCGCAAGGTGAGGAATTATAAAGGTTATATCTATATGACTTACAACATTTAACTGGAAGTTAATTATTTTAAGTCTTCCCAGGCTATCGAAGTAGATACCAGAGTTAGAGGGAAGTGGCTGGAGCTCTGCACTGATTGGGACTCTGAAATAAGGTGAAATAGTAATTTATATAGAAATGAACTCTAATTAAAACATAAATAGGATAAGTCATGTATTTAAGTTCCTACAGCCTACGTAGGATATGTAACTTCTGCCGATTTAAACTGATCGAAATGATGAGTCACATGGCGTCGGTTGATGAGGAGAGTAGCTGTATGATTTTTATGTACCTTTACTATCTTGTACGGCCCTTTTCAGACGGGTGACAAAGCTTTCCTAAGTCTAAGATGGTTCCTGAGGTAGACATATCATCATCAGCCCATGTCAGTCCACTGTTGGACGTAGGCCTCTCCCATGGCACGCCACTGAGCTCGATCTTCAGCTCTCCTTCTCCAATCCCTGCCCGCTGCCTTACGAATATCGTCACCCCACCTAGCTACAGGGCGCCCTACACTACGTTTGCCGACACGCGGTCTCCACTCAAGAACCAGTCTGCCCCAACGGCCATCGGTTCTGCGGCATATGTGACCTGCCCACTGCCACTTCAGCTTGCTAATTCGCTGAGCTATGTCGGTAACCTTGGTTCTCTGATGAATAACTTCGTTCCAGATTCGATCCCTAAGAGAAACTCCGAGCATAGCTCTTTCCATAGCTCGCTGAGCGACCTTGAACTGGTGGACAAGCCGCATAGTGAGTGGCCACGTTTCGGCTCCGTATGTCATTACAGGTAGGACGCACTGATTAAAAACTTTCGTTTTTAGGCATTGGGGTATGGGCGATAAGAAGACTCGACGGAGTTTTTCAAATGCTGCCCAGCCCAGCTGTATCCGTCTCTTAACTTCCTTGTCGAAGTTGTTTTTACCTAGTTGGAGCAACTGCTCGTACATACTCAGAAACAACTTCGAGGGAGGCTCCGTTTACGGCGATCGGTCCCGGGTCAGCATGCTTGTTGATCATAACTTTAGTTTTATCTAAGTTCATCCGGAGACCGATTCGCTGAGACGAATTAGCAACGCTGTCCAGTATCTGTTGTAGGTCTTGCAACGTTTCAGCCATGATGACGATGTCGTCTGCAAATCGCAGGTGAGAGATGTATGCGCCATTTATATTGATGCCGCGACCTTTCCAGTCCAGCGTCTTGAACATATCCTCCAGTACATTGGTAAACAGTTTTGGTGATATGGCATCACCTTGGCGCACTCCGCGGCGCAGGTGGATATGTTCAGTCCGCTGGTTCTGTACTAGGACGGTCATCGTTGCGGCTTCAAAAAGGCATCTCATTACCTCGATGTATCGCCAATCAACTTGGCATCGTTGCAAGGAGTCCAGAACTGACCAGGTTTCGACTGTGTCAAAGGCCTTCTCATAGTCCACGAAGGCTAGACATAGGGGCAGATTACACTCTGCAGTCTTCTGTATAATCTGCTGCACTGATGCGGTTCGTGATGACCCTTGAAAACAGCTTGTATACATGGCTCAGAAGCAATATGGGTCGATAGTTTTTCAAAAGGGTTTTGTCACCCTTCTTGAAAAACAGGACGACCACGCTTCTGTTCCAAGCCTGCGGAGTTCTCCCAGTGTAGAGGACAGTGTTAAATTACTTCCGAAGCTCCTTAAGTACTGGGGTACCTCCTGCCCTCAGAAGCTTAGTCGTGACGCCGTCCTCACCCGGGGCTTTTCCATTTTTAAAGTTGTTTAAGGGCCAACTCGATCTCATCCAGGCTGATCTCGGGCAAGTCTTCTGTGAAGTGACGTGTAAGGGTGGCTCTGCGATCTCCTCTAAGAGATTCGGGTCGAGGTGCGTGTGAGGCGTAGAGCTGGCTATAGAAATTCCTTCCGAGAAGATTTAGAAGCGATCACAGTACCCGCATGTGTAGTCAACCTTGTCAAGTGGTTTCTCCCAAGTGACTGGACAAACACTTTCGACCCCCGGTTCTGCTCGATGGCTTTCTCAATCTCAAGCTTGTTGAAAGCTCGGAGGTCGCGTCGAACAAGCTTTGTGATCTTTTGATCTAAGGCCCGGTGTTCTGACAAGGTTGAGGGAGCATTTCGGCGTCGTTCGCTCATAAGCTCCAGAGTCCCCCGCGAAAGTTTAGATTTCCTGCCTGTACGCCTCGTTTCGCAGAATTTTGTGCCCTCTTCTTTAAGAGTCTGTACCACCTGCTCGAATTTCTGATCAACGCTGTCAGTGGTTTCTAAGGCAGCGAATCGGTTTTTCAATTTTAGCTGAAAAGCTTGGGAATCCATAGCGGCTTGGAGCAAATTCGGTCGGAGCCTGGATTTCATCAAGCGGATTCTTTCGCGCTTCCATTGTATATTCAGAGTGCCCCGTACGAGCCGGTGGTCGCTTCCGGTTTAAACCTTGCGATCACTGAGACATCTCTGAATATGCGCCTCTTGTCCGCCATGATGAAGTCGATCTCATTTTTTATTCTACCATCGGGGCTTTGCCACGTCCACTTTCTTTGGGGCTGTTTTTTAAAGAAAGAGTTCATCATAAACAGCCCTCCTTTTTCGAGAAAGTTGACGAGCATTTGCCCCCTGTCATTTCGGCTGCCATAGCCGTATGGTCCTACTGAGGATTCGCTGTCAGTTTTTACTCCCACTTTGGCGTTTAAATCTCCCATGACAACATTTTGGTGTGCCCTAGGGGTATTATGAAGGGCCTTAGAGATGTCCTCGTAGAGTACCTCTATATCTTCGTCCGAGTGTGAGATAGACATAATCGCCGGCTTTATATTGTGGCGGTTGTTTAGCGTGGTTATCATAATAAGATTTAGAAGATTCTGTCGACCGGATAATATTCTCTAACGCTTTTTCTCTTGAGTAGTTTAACTTATGTTGTAGCATTTGAATATAGTCTGATATAGAATAGGTTGGTCCAGGACCACTTTCGTATATGGAGTTTGTTAGGTAAGGTTTATGTCCGAAGACTAATTCGTAGGATGTAAATTTTGTGGTGCAGTGTGGCGTAGTATTATAAGTTAACATGACAGTATATACGTAGGTGGGCTAGTTGTCCTGATTTTCGTTGGTAAATGATTTTAGATATTCCTTAGGGGTTGAATGACAACGTTCTAAAGCACCTTGTGTCTGTGGGTGGTAAGGCGACGACCACAATTATTTGATTTTGAGGAATTGGCATGTAGTCTTAACAAGGTCGGAAGTTAAATTGGTGCCTTGATCTGTCAAGATTGATTTAGGAATCCCAAAAAGGGATATAAAATGTATGAGACAATCGCTAGTTTCTTCAGCTGTTGTGTGTATGGGGTAAGCGACGGAGTATTTTGTTAAGTCATCTTGTAAGGTAAGGATATATTTCAGTTTAGCAGGTCCAGACTCCGGCAGAGGACCTACGATATCCAACGCATCAGTCCTCTCCAATAAAATTGTTTTTGTATACAGTTATACATACGCGTTGAACCTAAATGTTCAGCGATTGGGACATTATGGTTTTCACGGAGAATTTTAGGTCTTTCGCTTAAGGTAGGATAAATGATTCTATTTAAATAAACATGGATACAGATTTTAGTCTTATGGAAAATATAAGTTAGGATATTAAATATTTTTGTATATGAGTGTTGATCGATAGGATTCTTAAAATCAGATATTGCAATATCTGTTACTTCTTCAGATTTCATGATTTCCCCTCTCACTTGTTTCAGGGTATTATAAATATCGGGATAAGATGATTCATCAAAGTGATGAACTTTGGTGAATATCAGGTACACGATTTTATTATCCTGGTTTACTTTCAGGAAGGAATGTAATTCCTTTTCAGAATTTAAGATTTCGTCTATATTTTCAGCATTAAGTAAGAGTTCTGAGATATAAGGATTTGATTCATCAAGATCTATAGACGTAGGAATAAGGATTATGCTATAAGGAGACTTAAGTAAGTTTTCGTTGTGTTCTTTTAGGACGGTGTTGCGTGTGACCTGCTTATTAGAGATCGATTTCAAGAATTTGGAATAATCGTCATTGTTTAAATTTGATTTTGGGTCTGGCGTAATTTTAGAAGGTGAGGGGAGTTAATAATGAATCGAAATCAAGGTTGGGTTCTGCACTCCTAGGGCTACTTTCGAGATGTCCCAAGTCTATGGGGTTTAATTGAGGAATTAAAGATTATTGACCTTGTCTTAACAAAGGATCAGGTAGATTTTCTGGACTTGGGATATTGAAAGGACCAAAATCATCGACCTCTGTGTTGAAAGGGCTCATATCTAGAGGACCAAGGTCGATTAGGTCAGTATCAGGTAAGTTTGCAGGATTTTCAGGATACACAGGATTAACAGGGTAACGAGAAAGCGCATCAGCTGCTGAATTTAATTTACCTTTGCGGTATACAATTTCGTATTCATATTCTTGAAGTTGGAGACGCCAACGTTGTAATTTACTGCTTGGATCAGTGTGATTAAAAGCCATTTTAAAGGACGATGGTCCGTTACAATAGTAAATTTGTGGCCAAATAAGTATGGTCTAAAGGCTTTGCAGCCGGAGACTATAGATAGATGGTAGATGTAAAAAGTGTAATAATTTTGACGTTTGTAAGTGCTTATGTATTGGCCTATACAAATAAATGATCTTTGACTTTTGACTATAGCTAACAGTTCTTTTTCAGTTGTGCCATAGTTGATTTCACATTTGTTTAAGGTTTTGGAGGTAAATGCTATATGGTGATCTTTTCCAATGGGGCCTTGAGAAAGGATAGCAGATACCGCATAGTTAGACGCGTCACAAGTAAGGTTAAACGGTTTGTTAAATCTGGAGAGGTAAGGACTGGAGCAGTGACAAGTTTTTCTTGGAGCGTTTCGAAAGCTAGTTGTTGTTCGTTGGTCCAAACAAAAGGTACATCCTTTTTCAATAAGCTTGTAAGGGATTTAGATAATTTTGAAAAATCTGGGATAAAACGTCTGTAATAAGATACAAGCCCTAAAAGTGTTTTAATGTCCTTGGGACATTTAGGAACTGGAAATTTTTGTACGACATGAATTTTACTAGGATCGGGTTTTAAGCCATTTTCAGTAATGACGTGTCCTAGGTAACCGACTTCCTTTCGAAGGAATTCACACTTGTCAGGCTGTAGTTTAAGGTTAAATGATTGAAGTTTTTGGAAAACAGCAGTTAGATTTTGGATATGGCTCCGAAGGTCATGAGAATATATGACAATATCATCTAAATAAACGAAACATCGTTCTTTTTGGAGACCGGTAAGGACATTGTTCATTAGGCGTTGAAAAGTTGATGGAGTATTTTTTAGACCGAAAGGCATGCGAGTAAATTCGAAAGGTTCTTGAGGGACGCTAAATGCAGTCTTGCAGGCGTCTTGTGCGGCCATTTTAATTTTATGGAATCCTGATGCAAGGTCAAGCGTTGAGAAGTATTTGGAGTTACCTAATTGATCAAGAATTTCGACGATATTGGGAATAGGATAAGTTTCGCCGATGGTAATGTCATTTAAGTTTCATTAGTCTATTACAACGCGCCATTTCTTCTGATCAGAGGCATCAATCTTTTTAGGAACTATCCATATTGGAGAAAACCAGGGAGATCTCCTTGGGTTGGATAATTTTTTGATCGAGCATTTTTTGGATTTGGGCATTTACTTCTTGTTTATGTACTTCCGGAAATCGATAGGATTCAACGTTGATAGGCTGATCAGAGGAGGTTCGGATCTCATGCTGGATAGCATCGGTTGAGGTAAGTATATCATCAGGTAAGTAGAATATATCTGAATATTTAGAGCACATATCGTAGAGGGCTTCGCGTTCTTCGTAATTTGGAGTTGAAGGACTTCGTTAGTTCTGTCTAAACATGTTTTATTAGTATCATTTGATTGGTAAGATTCACGATCAACTTGGTGTAAGGTAAGTTGAAGGTTAGAATTTAATATAACAGGTTTTTCAGATGTATTTAAGATTGTAAGGTTTACTCGATTATTATTTTTTACTTTAACTAAACAGTTTGTTAACAATAATGTTTCACTTAAGTGTTGATCAAGAATGAGACCTTCAGCTATTTCAGGATTAGTAACCGAGCATTCTACGGAGATTTCAGAACGAGATGGAATTTGATAAGTTGGGTCAGTAAAATTAAGTTTAATTTTATTTTTGTTTAGATTAAAGATTTGTCGGTTCTAGTCAATAGAATATTGAAAGACAGTAAGTAAATCATTTCCTATAATACCATCATAGGGTAGGTCTATGTGTTCTATTATATGAAACATAAAAGGGATAGATTCTTTCCCGAGTATTAGATTAATTTCAAAGTCACCTAGAGTGGGCATAGTATCTTCACAACTGTTTATACCTTTTAATTTTATTATGTTACCCCTTAGTTTCAGATTGGAGTAAGATTGGATGCAAGAGTTTTGGATAAGGCACACAGAAGATCATGTATCAACGAGAAACCTGAGTGGTTTATTAGATATTGAAGTCTGAACGAGTATATTAGGTAAAGATGTTTTGTTAGGGTTACATGATATTTCATACACTGCATTGAATTGTATTGGATTTTGATTGACTACGGACACTTGTTTGGGGCTGTTTACCCGTGTGGCCCTTGGACATAGAACTACGGACACTTGTTTGGGGCTGGTTACCCGTGTGGCCCTTGGATATAGTAGAGTGGACACTTACTTGGGGCTGGTTACCCGTGTGGCCCATGGATATAGTAGAGTGGACACTTGCTTGGGGCTGGTTACCCGTGTGGCCCTTGGGTATAAGAAAGGTGTCGTTATCATGTAAGGGTATGGCTAAGGTTTGGAGTTTGGGTACCACGAGACACCTCCGTGGTCCCATTATTCGTTTAAATTGTTTTCATCATAGTTTTGGGTGTTGTCTATGCTGGTAGGTTGCGGCTCAGGGTCATCAGAATCGTTTGCAAGAATTTTTTCTTCGGACACCGCTAAGTTAATGGCATCATTAAGGGTGGATGGATTTTTACCCCAAACTAAATTAGAAATATCAGGCTTAAGGCCAAGTAAAAACGTGTGAAGTGCTAAGTCTACCATAGCCGCTATACGGCCAGGTAATTCGATTTTTTTCTTATTGGATAAAGTTATTTCCATTAATAATTTTGATAAGCAGGGTTCTAGACGTAATGCAAATTGATTTACTGGTTCATTGCTAAGTTGTCGACATTCTTGTAAATCAGTCAACAAATGGGCATAGTGCTTTTTTTCACCGAACTGGGTTTTTAAGAAAATTATTTAATTGGTCCTAGGAATCAAATTCTTTGATGGAACAGGCTGTCTCAGCTTTTCCTCTGAATCGTGATAAAATATACTTAAATAGAATCGGTTTTTGGGTACCGAAAGCTAAATGAAATGCGTTGTCACAATAAGTCAAAAATGAATTTAATTTTTCGCGTTTACCATCGAAGGGTTTTATAAATTTAAATAGGGTTCCGATTTCAACGAGGACTGTCTTTTCTTGTTTAACTTGTGGTTCCTCGGTAGACATTTTATATTAATGAAATATAATATTCCGTTAACTAAATACGACACGATACGATTCGGTGCAATACACGGCCACACTATTATTGTTCACTACTGTGAGGTGTTGATTACCGCGAACGCGATAAGGCACCGAGATAATTCTTAGAACTATCTTATGGTGAAAAATAATACATATGGGAAAGTTACGATGATAATTATTAGAATAGTAATAAAATTATTTAATTTAAATCTGTAAACTTTTTCACTGAAAACACACACTTATTTTATTAAAAGTTACGTTAGATTTGCACTTTTACCAACACAGAAAAAGTTATCATGGAAAAGACTTACAGGAACACGCAGAGTATGTACTGGAACATGATCACTTTTCAGGAACACGATGTAGCCAAACTTCGACGATTTTTCTTTCAGGATACACAGGAAATGGAGCAGGACCGCGACTTTCAGACACGGTAAGTATTGTAATTTTTAAGATTTTGTTTTCAGGTTTACTACGAAGCTCATCGAATAAGAATCTCTGTGTGTGTTCTCCACAGAGACGAGACACGAAATTTTCAAGGTTACAACGACCTTGACTTCCAAAGTTGGTCACTACACACACAAGGGTAATGTAACGATTTATACACAGGATTTGTTTAAAATGTTCACTTGGTTTATGAGTTTGAACGGAGACGTACGAGGCATGTCTTTTAAGTTTTGTCGTTTGAAGAAAAAAGCACGACTAGAACCTTTTAGTACTTTTTATTTCTTTCAAAGCATTCACCACGTAGCTTAATACACTTTTCCATTTGCTCAAACCAGTTATTATAACATTTATTCCACTCTAAAGTGGGGGTGTTCAAAATGGCTGACTTGAAAGCGTCGACTGCTACTTCACCAAACTGGAACCTTTGACCACGAAGACTTTTCTTAATTTTAGGAAATGTAAAGAAATCGTTAAGGCTTAGGTCAGGACTGTATGGAGGATGGTCAAGAATTTCTACTTTTTCCTGCTTCAAATACTCACTCGTTTGACGAGCGCTGTGTGAGCTTGCGTTGTCGTGGTGCAGGATGATGCGTCGCTTTGAGTTAGATTTTCGATGTTCGGCGATAACTTGTGGCAAACAAACTGTGATATACCACTCTGCGTCAACCGTTCTACGATCTTCGACTGCAATAGTCGCAACATGGCCGGTTTTTCCAACGAACGTGGCCACCATCTTCTTTGAAGTGCTTCGAGAACGAACAACTTTAGTCGGCTTTGGCTCGTCTTGAAAGACCCAGATTGTAGATTGTTGTTTGGAATCAGGATCGTAGGCATAGATCCAAGATTCGTCACCACTGATGATGTCGTAGACGTGATTTGACTCTCCTCGGTTGCAGAGTTTTCTTACACCATCTGACGCAGGCCGTCTTGTGATCGTCGGAAAGCAGATGCGGTATCCAACGGCGAACTAGCTTTCTCACACCAAGCGCTTCATGCAAGATCTTCTGAATGGTTGTCCCTGAGATGCCTAATAGAGCCTCTATCTCTCGATACATCACATGACGATCTTCGAGAATTAGTTGTCTCACAGCAATGATGTTATCTTCAGTGAAGGCGGATTTTAGGCGTCCTTCGCGAGATTTGTCACTAACACTAGTATGCCCACGCTGGAATTCTGAATACCAGCGTTCGACAGTCCGCAGATATGGGGCTTCATCACTGAACACAGATGTTAGCTCTTCAAAACACTGATGCCGTGTCAGGCCTCTTCTAAAGTTCTAGAAAATTATTGCACGAACATTTTCCTTAGAAAGATTCATTTTCGTACGTAACCTGACAGATTCCAATCGACGCTGTGACTAAACAATAGAGTTCATCCTAATACTTTCAACTGTTTTAAGATTCAAAATTTAAACACATTCGAATATAGAACAGTTCCAAATTCAAAATTGCCGGGAAATATGGAACCGACAAAACTTAAAAGGCATGCCTAGTACCAGGGATACCTTCACAATCGGTATCCCACCGCTGCCACCAAATATTATCAGAGAGTCCGTCACCGGTTTTTAAAAAAAAAGATATTTAACTGGGAAAGGGTATATCAAAAATAGAAACAGAATAAAATGAATTTGAACCGACCCGTTGGGAGTTTCGTGACTCGTGAAAATTGACTTGACGAGTACATTAGACTTGGATGGTGCTCTGGGTCTGATGATGGAGCTGAAAAGAAGCCATAGGAACTCCCTAACTACGCAAGATTTTGTTGTGTTTCTGCTATAAAATCTTGTTTTTAAAAAGGCTTTTTAATTTGCTTTTTTCTTTCTTTAATACTGATTCTTTTCTTTTTACCTGACTTCAAAAAGGAGGAGGTTCTATGTTCGTCTCTATGTATTTTCATATCATGTTGTTATATAGCTACAATGTTGAGGTTACAGTTATACAGTTGGGCAGGAAGTGCTCCGCACCCATAGCTTCCACGAATTTGGAATACCATTTACGTACTTTACAGATACAGATGAAGAGGGAAAAACAAAAAGTATTGCCGAGAACGCAGACCAGGTTGACATTGCGAGGCGGCCGCTGTGGTTCGTGTACAGTGGCATGGGCTCGCAGTGGGCCGGCATGGGCGCGCAACTCATGCGCCTCCCCATCTTCGCTGCGGCTATAGAGCGGTAAATAATAAACACATGCATAACAAAAAATTTAAACGGAATACCACATAATCTCTAAAACACATCTTTATAGCTGAACAGAAAGCCTTTGCATATTTTAGAATTTGAATAGCGTTAGCAACATCTACCATCAATTTATGTCAATTGATTAAATTTGCAATGCCAACTCTGAACTGTGTGCTGTGTGCGACCATATAAATCCACAGAGATGAAAATCAGAAAAACTCTTTCAGTTGCCACCGCGCGTTGGAGCCCAAAGGAATCAATCTCACCCACATAATCACTAGTGATGATGACACCATTTTCGACAACATTTTGCACTCATTCGTGGGAATTGCTGCTGTCCAAATTGGACTGACTGACATCTTACGTGAATTGGATCTGGTGCCTGATGGGATCATTGGTAAGACATAAAAAAATATTGTCATTTTGACATTGAATTGAAACTTTATATTCAGTCCATTTGCCCGGTAATGAGCTGAGATATAATACTATAGTTCCATAATGTAAACAATATGAATATTGGCGTTGCCAAAGGACTTTTTCTGCGTCCATACATGATTCGCCCTAGAACCAAAAGCAATGAAAAAAAGTTTGTGTAATTTCTAATCACCTATTAATTTTCTGCATGCATTTATTACTAACAGACAAGCGGGGCAATCGTATTTATGCAAAACCAGTTTTAGATTTTGAAGTGATAATTATATATTAGCCAACAATACATCCGTAAAATCGATATGTGAGAATATATTAGTAATCGATTATGGTTGAATATAATCGATTGAATATAACCGATTGATAGGATTGACATCTCCAACCCTCATTCAATAACATCGTTGAGATTCGGTAATGATGGTTCGACTTCGATTTAAGTACTTACAAAACTTTGAAATATTCGTTTTGGGTTGCAAATTGTCCGTCAGATACGGATATTTGCCTTGTCGTATAGGTCACATGTTTGTTGGTTCTGGGGTCATGACGTGTTTTCGACGATGTCCTGCCTTATGAAATGATTTGGAGGATTACTGCCCTAAACCATTACGAAAATAAGAGGGACATTAATGGAAAAAAAATTATATATCCCACCAGATCTGATTTTCTGCGTGAAATATGTCGTGCATAAGTGTTAGTCCAGAGGGCTTAGCACAAACATATTGATGTTAACATAACGCTTTAAGTTGAGATGCCATCATTTTTCACGGTAAATATTTACCAAATAAACGTGACAGCATGCTGTCCCGACATTGTTACGCTAACATCAATATTTACTTATTCTCAAATTACAACAACTATCTTTACAGGTTTTTTCCTAATACGATAGTGTAGTCAACTTATTGAAATACATTATAATACATTCATTACATTAGTTCGTCCATTTTATTAGAAACATTAACTTATTTATTATTTAATAAATTGTACATTATATTTAATTATTTTTGTATTATATATTAAATTAAATTATATTATAAGATAATACAAAAATTTGCTTTCTGAAATTCGCTCATGGAACAGATAAATAAGTCAATTCTCTCGGCTACTTTATTTAGTGTGTGGAAAGCACGCGTCAGAGGCGAGTTGGCTAGCAAGCAGGTCTTGGCGCGCGGCACCGCCAGCAGACGCGCCCGCCGTCGCCGCGCCGCGTACCCGTCCGGCACGCACAGGCCTAGCCAAAGCAGTATGCTGGGATTGCAGACGATGCCTCTCAGCACCCTAATTAAATAAAAATTAAATAATAATAATTAAATAATTAAATATATTCATACTAAGGCCTCAGTCCAGCTTACTATTCAACGCAAATCAATCAACTGAGCTATCTTTACCCAGGTCATAGCGTGGGTGAGTTGGGGTGCGCGTACGCAGACGGCTGCCTGACCGCAGAGGAGATGATACTGTCGGCGTACAGCCGCGGCTTGGTGTCTCTGCAAACTCCCCTGATACGTGGCTCAATGGCCGCTGTCGGACTTGGATATGAACACGTAAGTCGCTTTTAAACTCTGTACATATTCCATATACAGTGCGACAAGGGTCTTTTGGCGCATGAAATTAACAGGGGGACGATGGTGTGAAATGAGTGTTACTATTTAATACATTTTTCTACTTCCAAGGAGATATTTTAACAGGTGGGTCCGCACAGTACTTATTAAAAAAAGAACTTGGGTAAATTTGGTAAATTTTATAGCAAACGGGAACTCTGCGACAGCCATGAAATGAAATTTCACTTGATGACAACATTAGTTCCGATTTTGGCCGCGGGCCAAAAGATCCTTGTGGGGCTGTATGTAGGTGGGTCAGGTCTAGTAGACAAATGGTAAGCGTTTTGTTTCTATTCTCTTGTCGCACTGTTCTGACCACGTGAGTTTTCGTTGCAAAATGCCATTCCCGTAGGTTAGCGACTGTAGAAAGTCCATTTGGCTACATGTGCTATCCCATAGGTTTTTTTCTTTTTATTTTAGTGGAGGTGACCAAAGATATGATGATGTTTTAAATTAGGTCTATGTTATTAATCTAAATCCAATCTGATCTCCTAAACTTTTTAGTTTACCGATATAATGATTGGTATAATCCATTCAATAATCTAAATAATAATAATAATTAAATATAATTTTATGTCATGTTCTCGGTCGTAATTTAATGTTCAATTTTCTATATACCTAACAATCTAAACGAAGTTCCCTAAGTATTTAAAGTCCCCAAAGTAAACAGACGTATCTGAAAAACAAACATTTTACAGGACAGCGGTTTGAATGTTTGATCAGGATGATTCGGAAGGATTTTGACATAAACCAATGCAATTAATACACAATATTTATTAACATATTAGTTCTACTGTGGCATAATTTTAGTTCATTTAAAATGTCACAAACATAATTTTACGGGGTATTTTTTAAAAGTATAATCTCTTAAGTGCACATTATTTATTTTTACTATATCTATATCTTTACTACGGGACGATTGGAGATACCCGATATACCAGATTTACGTTGAAAGTAATTATGAAAAATTTCAGATAAGAGACGGTTCTTAACTTAAATCACAAAGTTTAATCTTCATGTTGTACAAACCGTTTTAGATTACTGTACCTGCATAATGATAATCATCAATCGAATAGACAAAAAAATAACAAAGAGCATAATTTCTATGGCATGTCGTAAAGAACCACGTAGAAATAAAAAAAAAACAATTGATATTATCAACAGTAAGCAAACCAAACATTATACAAAAATAAGCTAAAATATGATTAATCTTCTTCAGTATCGTCATCACTATTTAAAATATCTCCTCCTGTTGACTTGGTAAAAGACCCAAGAGCCAAGTTAATCCGACACTATACTGAAGATATCCCGGACATCAGCCTTTACCAGATTAGAATGGCTCTCAAACAACTAAAAAACAAGAAAGCGCCGGGCGAAGACGAAATTACCGCAGAGCTTCTGAAAGCGGTCTGAACGCTGGTACTTACGATTTCCGACTCCTTAACATGCTTTAGTGCCATAGACTGTATTCACACGCTGCGGCAGATTATACAGAGGACTGAGGAGTATTATCAGCTACTATGTTTGGTATTTATTACTATGAGAAAGCCTTCGGTTCGATTGTGACTTGGGCGGTTCTTAAATATCTCCTGCGATGCCATATTGACTATCGGTACATCGAAATGTTGAAGTGCTTTTATACTAATGCCACCAAATCAGTCCGAGTACAGGGATAGTGCATGAAGGTGATCTTCATAAAACGAGGAGTAAGACAGGGAGCAGTCATCTCTCCGAAACTGTTTACGGCCGCCTTGGAGGATGCTTTTAAGCCGTTGGAATAGTGAGAACTTGACATCAATATTAATGATGAATATGCCCTCGATTTTCCGATGAGGACGAATGCTCGGTGACCTCAACAGAGAATCCCAACAAGTGGATCTAAAAATGAACAGGGACAAAACGAAAATAATGTATAATATCCATGTTGTACCCACCGCACTTACCGTTGGGAACTCTACTCTTGAAGCTGTCGACGAATACATTTACCTGAGACAGGTAGTCATGCCATCCAAAATACCTCAGTGTCTCAAAACTAAAGTTTTTGTCAATGTGATAACAAACAAATCAAGGTCACGGTCTCTTACAATAGATCTCATAAAAATGCTCAGAATTGCTCAGCGAGCTATGGAACGGTATAGGGTCGGCGTTTCTCTACGTGTTAGAGTCAGGTATTAGCAGATTCATAAAAGAACCAAGGTCACCGGTATAGCCCACAGGATTAGTAAGTTGAAGTGGCAATGGAAGGGCCACATAGCGCAAAGATCAGACGGGCGTTGGGGCAGAAAGATTCTAGAGTGGAGATTCCGTATTGGTAAGCGCAGCTTGAGACGGCCATCTACCAGATAGGCCGACAATCTTGTATCCTAGGAAGTCTTTGGATGCAGGTAGCTTAGAACTGGCTGCGCTGGAGAGCAATTGTTTTGAAGTAAATGATTATGCACCTATAGATAAAGGTGCCTTTGCAAAAGTAAAAATAATTAAATGGTAAATACTGCCATTTATCAAAAGAGGTTTTCGTCGTGAAGACGTGTAACTGGTAGTTATAACAATTATCCTTTTTAAAACTCCCGCAAAAAAATTCTTAACCGACAGTAACTAACATGTAGCGATTCGTAAATCCCACGTATAAATCACTCATTGCCACTCATTGTATAATGTTATTTATGTATGTTTGAAAGGGGCCTCCTTGTGTCTAATACGATATTCCAACATAAGGATATTCATATGTACACGTGGAGAAGAAATTAACAAAAAAGCATGATAGATTTGATCCTGAGCATAGATGAATGTTGGAATAGCCTGAAAGAGAGTTTGGTGGAATCCGCTAAAGAAGTATGTGGTTGCTCAAAGAAGCATAGTACATCAAAAGGTGATGCATGGCGGGATGCGAAGTTACAAAGCACCGTAGAAAGTAAGAAGAAAGAAAGAAATATATCGGCACTGCAAGAATGCCACCAAAAATTTGGTGAAAGAAAAGTGTGAAAGAGCCAGTGCCATTGAGGTGGAGAGGCCAGCGAAGAACTTCGAGAACAACACTAAACTCTTTTCGAGCAAAGTGAGAAAGTCTCGAGGTGATAGCAAGTATATCTTGGATGCTCCTTCAATAAGGAGGGGAAATACATCGCTGACATAGAGAGAAGAGTGAGTGTAGGGAACAGAGTAAATGGTGCGATGGGAAAGTTAAAGGCACAGCTGGCCATACATAACGGAGTGCTTGTCCCAACGCTGTTATATGGCAGCGAGATGGGTATGTAAGAAGGAGAATTAAAGTAGGATAAATGCGGTGGAAATGCGAGCTCGGCGGAAAATGTGCGGAGTGAAGCTGACCGACCGTATTCGCAACAGCGTAGTAAGAAAGCGAGTAGGTATGAAAGATAGTATCGGTGTAAAGATGAGAAAGGGTAAGCTCCGTTGGTTCGGTCATATAGAAAGAATGTCCGAAAAAAGAATGACAAAACAGATATACAATGCGAAAGTGGAAGGATGTAGGTACCGAGGAAGACCTAGACTATCTTACCATGACAAAATAGACCGAGTCTTATCTGAAGGACAAGTCAGGAGTCTCCGTAACCGGCGAGCGTGTATGAGACGAACTATGAGAGTGGAGGAAGCCAGAGAGGTATGTAAGGAAAGAACCTGTTGGTCTGTCCTCTCTGCCTACCTCGTAAGGGAATATGCTTACTTTAAAATATACTTACAAGTGTTATGCCTACCTATAATTTGTATAACTACATCGTATTTTATAATGCTAATGTAATTAATATAATGATGTTATCTAATTATAATGTTGCTGCGCTAAATAAATAAATAAATAAGATTAAATTCGTGGTATCATCCAATGGTATCATCAGTATTTTTTAAAACCTTTGTCCTTCAGTTTGAAAGTAACCGAAAAGTGTTTATATACAAAGATGCTCTAAATACTCATTTTAAGATGTCTTCAAAAAGTGACAAATATTGTTCGAAAAGCTAGTGTTAACTATTTAACTTTAACTAGCAAGTAAGCGTGCTTTCTTATTCGTGTTTTTTTTTATAAATTCTAATGTGACAAAAGATGGCATGCAACTTGTTAGCGTCACGCTAACGTCAAAGCTTTTGTGCTAAGTCCGCAAGTTTCTTAACTTCATGTTTTGTTACTATCAGCTCGGACTGTTTAACCAACTAACCAACTAACAAACTTAACCAACGTCAAAATTTTAAAAATAAAGGTTTTATAATTATACTTACTTATTATAAAAAGTGTGTCAATGTGTGTTACCAGTGATAACATATGGATCAGAGACGTGGTCTCTTACAATAGGTCTCATAAAAAAGCTCAAAGTTGCTCAGCGAGCTATGGAAAGAGCTATGCTCGGCGTTTCTCTACGTGATCGAATCAGGAATGAGGAGATTCGTAGAAGAACCAAGGTCACCGACATAGCCCTCAGGATTAGCATGCTGAAGTGGCAATGGGCTGGCCACATAGCGCGAAGATCGGACGGGCGTTGGGGCAGAAAGATTCTAGAGTGGAGACCACGTATTGGCAAGCGCAGCGTAGGACGACCGCCTGCCAGATGGACCGACGATCTTGTGAAAATCGCAGGAAATCGTTGGATGCAGGTGGCATCGGACCGGTTACGCTGGAAAGCGATTGGGGAGGCCTATGTTCAGCAGTGGACAAGTATAGGCTGAAATGATGATGACGATGATGATTATAAAAAGTAATTTTATTGAATGCATCACATATTCTTTCTTTTGTGAATTGCATTACTTGCTGAACCAGGTTCTTTTTATCGTAGATTTCAAAAATGTGCCCATCTGATATTGAGGTGGCATGTCACAATGGGCCTGCATCTTCCACTATTTCGGGACCTGCAGACCCGATGCGAGAATTTGTTGGACAATTGACGAAAGAAGGAGTTTTTGCAAAGGAAGTTCCGTGTTCTAACATAGCCTATCACTCACGCTATATAGCTGATGCTGGTACGTACCTACATATATAAATTAGATAGGTATAACGATATTTCCTAGGAAATAGTCTAACTGTATTTTCTGAAATGAGACTGAATAGATGTACAAGCAGATTCATATGATGATGATTGATGATTCAGATGTGTAGATATATGTTATGTTCCTACAGCATGCCGTAACATTCGAAAGTCCGTCATTCTACAAATAATAACTCTAAATCTCGTTCATGTAATCGTTAAACTGGCAAATTGTGCATTACAAGTATTATAAGTTATTCTCTATGCTACCACATATCTAAGGTATCTACTTTTTTTGTAAAAGAAATTATATCTGGTAGAGTCTGTCTAACGAAAACTGGGTGAAATTATTTATCATTTTCATAAGCTGGCAATACTGAGGCTAATGTCGCCTATTTTAGTTCAAGTGAATTATAGAATTGGACAAACTGGTTTTGATACACGCTAGATTTCTGTAATGTTATGTTATCATTTCATAAAATTTTGCATGATTTAAATTTAACACAGGGAGTGGAGAAGGAGAGCTGAAGATCGAGCTCAGTGGCGTGCCATGGGAGAGGCTTACGTCCAGCAGTGGACTGACACGGGTTGATGATGATGATGATGATGAAATTTAACACTTCCAAATGTGAAATCTTATTGAATTGCATTGACGGATTGCATAAATGGTACTTTGAGCCTTCAGACAATCCACATTTCAATTTAAATAATTTAAGAAATTGATTTATTATCTGAAAGCCAATAAGTCCCATCAACACGAAACAAGCTCCTATAATTTTTATGTACCTCCCTCCATACTCCTTTCTTTGTGTCGTTCCTTAAAAGTATAGACTTATTTACGTAAGAAAACTAATATACGTCATGAAAAACCTGAAAGCTTGCGCTCCTACACCTATTGTACGTTTGTATACGCGGCCTTATGCCAGTCAATACTGCAATTCTGTGTAAAACTATGGGGTAGTGCTGGAAAAAGTCACATCATAGAAGTAGGAATAGCTCAACGCGCTGTTATTAAAGTCATATTAAATAAACCCTTCCGTTTCCCAACCATTAACCTATTCTAAGAATTCCCTGTCCTCCCTACTCGGCAAGTATTAATTCTCAATGCAACCATTAAATCACAACGCGCTATCACTAGCAAACCAGATTACGGTCTACTGCTAACAAATAGGTTCTACGGAGTAGCCGTCCCTTCAAGTAAATACTCAGTGGCAAGTCGCTCTCCACTTTACTCACATCCCTAGGTGTACATCATAGTTAGTAAACACTGCAATATTAAATCGTACTCTATATATAACTGCAAAAAAATGTAAAAGAGTGGCTCTTAACTTTAACTTACGATGACATGGAGAACACAATAAAATCTCTCCGGTAGCCAAGCGACCCCCGAACTTTGCACACACAGACACAAACACATACATATATACACATACGCACACACATACACACATACTCACACACGCACATACACACGTACACACATACACTCATGTGCATTTATATATTCTCATCAATCTATACTGACACCTCAGCAATATGCATAGAATACACACGTCCATATTTTTGTTAATTGTGATCATGATGTTGGTCTCAAGAAAAGACTTACGCCTAGTTTGAGATTCGCCAGTAATTATGTACTATAAAAGCAATTCCTGAATAAGGATTCGTGAATTTATACTATTTTTTGCTTTTACTCTACGATTTTTTAATCATGAAATTTAAGTATGTAATCCAATTATTCCTAGTTCATCTGGGGTTGCGCAACCTAATTTATTTTAATTAATCGTTGCAACTATTTTCTAATCTCAACATTCATTATATATATATTTTTTGTGTTACCAAAGCACATAAGCCGTATGTTTACTTTTTTCATAAGGTAGAGGACAAAAGGAACTTCTTCACAATATCACATTCGAATATGATATGAGCTTTCGCGTCTGCTTTGCGTGTGATTAAATTGGAATGTGGGAATTCTATTCCAATACTTTATTTTCAATAAAAGTTTGTTCATGAAAAGCCCTTTATATTTTTGAATCTTTTAGGTCCAGGATTACTTAAATATTTGTCAGAAGTAATAGAATCTCCAAAACCACGAAGTTCGAAGTGGGTATCAACGTCGGTGCCGATGGATAAATGGAGCGATTCAGTCGCTAAATATTGCTCGCCGGAATATCTTACAAATAATTTATTGGTAAGAATACTTCAAGTAGGCTGTATAGTACGTACTTGCATAAGCGTAATCAGAAACAAAGCCTTCATTTACACGAGCGCTATTGAACGCTGGCTACATATAATAAAACAAATGGCTACGGTACATTTTTTGAAAACCGCCTTGAGCGCTATTTAAATGCGTGTTGAAAAAGCGCTTGTGCGAATGAAGGTTGAATCCATCGATATATTATTTGTACATTTGTACTAGATTAAAGTTGACAGTCCGGAAAACGACCCGAAAAATAAGAGTACAACTATGAGACGGGTCTTATTTCGAATTAGTTCGGTTCAACCATAGCCTACGTAACGACGCGTTAAAATGCTACAGTTAGCTAAAACGACCGTACTTAAAACATCTGAAGTCATTAATCAATTTCTTCAGTTGCTAGCTACGAATAGCTGCAGATGCATAAGTATATCTAAACGCGACTCTTTGTGGCTGTCATTGTATTCGTGATCAGTAGTCTAGTAATATCGATGGCTAAATCGATTGGTAAACTTGGTACTGTAGAGCCCGGTGCTGTTCGAGGAGGCGTCGCGCGTGCTGCCGAGCAACGCGGTGCTGGTGGAGGTGGCACCGCACGGCCTGCTGCAGGCCATCCTCAAGCGCTCCATGCCGCCAGATTGCGTCAACATCGCACTTACCCGGCGTAAACACCCCGATAATGCTATCTGCCTGCTCGAGGCAATCGGAAAGTAGGTCTTTTGATTTTAATAAAGAATAAAACAAGTATCTTATATACCCAATACTGTAGTTGAATTATGCTTGCGGTTTAAAAATGAATGTGAAATTTGACAAAACAAATTCTTTCTTTCCTTTCCTCCTAATTAGCATCACTCTTAAGAAAAAAGTTTGCCAATGTTAAGTAATAATAAAGCATAATGTAAAACAGACGGACGATTTGACGCAGTGGTTAAAAGCTTTAGCCGCTTACTGGGTCGAATAGTCGTGGGTTCGAATCGCTCACAGGACATCTTTGTGTGGCCCTCAATTATTTGTTTCGGTCTGGGTATTTGTGTATGTGAATTTTCATGTTTGTAAACGCATCCATGACACAGGAATTAATCCTAGTATCGGGCTAGGTTTAAAAGACTATTATAAAAATTGGCTTATTGTCGCTATTAGCCCGACGAAACAATTAATTAATATGTAATTTTAATATTTGAAATTATATTTCCTGCATATCACAAAATATTTAAGAGCGTTTGTGATTTGACGAAATAGGCATATACAACAATTTATTATAACTTTCCCAGGTTACACATGGAAGGATATAATCCTAAAGTTCAGGTTCTGTACCCTACTGTTGCGTTCCCTGTATCAACCGGCACACCACATTTGTCTCATTTAGTGCAATGGGCACATGAAGAAATATGGTAAGATGAAAGTGAACGAATGAATTGAGTAGATTTCTTATAAGAAACGTTAAAACTTGTAGATTTCTTATAAGGAACTTTAATAATTATAGCAAATTCCAGCACAACATTCCATCGGACTTTACCTATAAAGTCCGATGGAATGTTGTGCGAGGCACAAGGGGGTTTCAGGTCTGGAAGAGGATGTTCGGATCAAGTCTTCTTACTCCGCAACATCGTAGAGAAGCATCTGGCAGTGGGCCGGAAGGTTTTCTGCGGTTTTGTAGATCTGGAGAAGGCATTTGACAGAGTTGTGCGAAAGAGACTTTGGGACATTTTGCCAGAGTATGGTATAGATGGCACTCTGTTGCGAGCCGTCCAGTCCACTTATGTGGACTGCACGGCATGCGTACGGGTGGGTGGTAACAGGTCACCCTGGTTTGACGTTAAAATCGGCGTCAAGCAGGGTTGCGTGTTGTCCGCTAGACTGTTTATAATATATCTGGACAAAAGTCTTCAAAGACTGAAAGCGATGAATGAAGGTGTACAAATGGGTGACTTAGTGGTAAACCATCTACTTTATGCAGATGACGCGATTTTAATAGCGCCAACAGCCACTGATCTGCAAACACTAGTCACAGTTATGAAAGACGACTGCATGATCAATGGCTTACACTTGAATGTGAAGAAAACCAAGATTATGGTTTTTGAAAGGGAAGAAACCAGAACGAATGTAAGGATTGTGGTTGGTAACGATGTGCTGGAGCAAGTGAATGAGTTTGTATATCTTGGATGCGCCTTCAGTAAGGATGGGAAATACACCGCTGACATAGAGAGAAGAGTGAGTGCAGGGAACAGAGTGAATGGTGCGATGGGAAAGCTACTCGGGAGCCGGCACTTAAGCCATAAGGCGCAGCTGGCCATACATAACTAAGTTCTTGTCCCAACGCTGTTATATGGTAGCGAGAGCTGGGTATGTAAGAAGGAGAATGAAAGTAGGATAAATGCGGTAGAAATGCGAGCTCTGCGGAAGATGTGCGGAGTGAAGCTGACCGACCGCATTAGCAACAGCATAGTAAGACAGCGAGTAGGTATGAAAGATAGTATCGGTGTAAAGATGAGAAAGGGCATGCTCCGTTGGTTCGGGCATATAGAAAGAATGCCAGAGGAAAGAATGACAAAACAGATATACAATGTGAAAGTGGAAGGATACAGGTACCGGGGAAGACCTAGACTATCTTACCACGACCAAATAAACCGAGTCTTATCTGATGGAAAAGTCAAGAGTCTCCGTAACCGGCGAGCGTGTATGAGACGAACTATGAGAGTCGAGGAAGCCAGAGAGGTATGTAAGGAAAGAACCTGTTGGAACTCTGTACTCTCTGCCTACCCCGCAAGGGATCTGGCGTGAGGTTATAGATAGATAGATAGATAGAAATCTAGGTTATTCTGAACAAGTTAATGCAATCGGATTGAAATAAAAATTTTAAAATTGTTGTGGTGTTCTGTGATAGCATATTTTTTTTCTTCTATCCTCTCTACCGAAATATCATAATTTGATTGAATAACCTTAATTTAAACCATATTACCGTCAAATTTAAAAGCGTTTTATAAGTTTGCCCGTGGGGCATTCTACTGGTAAAACATGCTATCATAGTACCGGAAAATCCTCTCGAACTATTGTTTAAACTCCGATTTGCAGATCTTATTTGTTTTAAATATAAGAGGCGGCTTTTGTCAACATCCCTAACAACAATCTGCAGGTCTATCTACTACATAAAATGTTGGCGGAAACTTCTAAACGTAGTTCATGTCGTTATGTCACACTATCCGGTTCATATATATTATAAGTATGTATTATGTATATATGTGTGCATATTTATGTATAGTATTATATTATATGTTGGTATATTACATCTTTATTTCTTTCCCTCCATTTTTAAATTCTCATATTTTAGCACCTACCACAGTTGTTTCCACACCACCTCAAGGTAGACTGGCAGAAAATGCCTTAGTTATTAAGTCCGCCTATGTACACAAGTGCATAAAGAATAAATAAATAAATAAACAAGGACTGTAAATATTAACCACCATTTCATTCCAGGCCTTTGCCGGTGTTCAGTATGGCTGAAACAAGAAACTCCGCTATATTTTACAATACTGTTTGCCTACACGACGACGAAAACAATTACTTAAGAGGAAATGTAGTAAGAGGTATGTATAATGTATGATATCTAGTGTTGTAAAAATGAGTCGACGCTTACGAGCGTTACAGATTCAAGCGTTGAACGCTCGAGCGTTTAAGGCTCACGGAGCGTTGAAGACTTGTACTAAAACGCCCGAGATGCTTGCTCAAGCGTGTGTAGTATAGTGTATAGTGTTACAATTTCTTTTGATTTGATCGTCGAAAATCGAAATTAATTTATACTGCCGAAATAACTGAATAACAGATACAGGACACCAGTAACTAAGATAGAATTGCAAATCAATAAATGAAAAAAGGTGTGTAATTTTAAAATGACCAACACGAAGCTCGTATTTGCATGAATGCCTGATTTTTCCAAGGCTCTTGTGGCAGGTATAAGTGCAGTATATTCGCAGGCTGATTTTGCTCATCTGTAGACTGCTACCCAGACTATAAATTGCGACTTAATCGTATTAATCTTTGGAGTAAGGCACATGGCCTAGCAGTTAATCCGAGCAAAACTCAAGTCATTGTGTTAGGCAGCCCTTGGTATATAACAAGGGATCTCTATCTCTAGAATCAACTTTGATCAACTTCCCGTGATTAGTTTCGACGGGGTCCATATTTCATACTGCGACAAGATAAAAAATCTTGGTGTTATCTTTGCCAACCCTTTGTCGTGGAGACCGCAGGTTGCTGAGGTTAGCAGAAAGATTTTTGCTGCAGGAGCCTCACTTAGACGCCTACGGAGTTTCTTGCTAGTCAGTACTAAAATTGCGCTTGCCCAATCTCTTCTGTTGCCCATTCTTGACTACGCTGATTCTTACTATCTTGTCTTATCAGTGGAGCTTCTTAATAAACTCGAAAGACTTCAAAATTATTGTATTCGATTTATATTCGGCTTACGTAAATATGACCACGTATCCGAATTCCGATTTCAACTTAAGTGGCTCCATGTCCATCATCATTGGAATATACATGTACTTTCACTACTCTGCTCTGGCTTATTTAACCCGTGCACTCCAATGTATCTTAAGCAACGCTTCTCCTTTCTCGCCGCTGTCACACAGTCACGTGACCTTCGTTTCTCTGCGACACGTCGCCTTACAATCCCTACGCATTTTTCTAACTTCTCTAATTCCTTTACCGTTCAAAGTATTCGTCTTTGGAACTCCTTACCTGAGTCCATAAGACGTGCTAAGTCCCGGGAGATTAAACGGGGTCTTAAAGCACATTTTCTGTAAATTTCACACCTCTAGTTAGTTTTCTTTCAAATCTTTTACCTTTGCTCGTATCTTATTTGTTTCTCCTTGCTTCTTACTTATTCCGTCATTCATTTATATAATGTATAATAGGTTATTTTTGTTTTATTTTTTTCAATATTTTATTTAAGAATGTTTTATTAATTGTTGCACCTTACCCATTTCTGAGTATAATCTTTAAACATCTCTGTCCTCTACCCTAAGGTTGCGTGGAAGAAATCGCTTTAAGCGACAAGGCCGCCTTACTGTACCTTCATAACCATGTTCGATTTGGTTTCTTTGTGTCATAATATTTTATGTGCAATAAAATATATTATTATTATATGTATCTCGCTGAGATTCACGGGCTTTACCCGGACCTTTGAAAGGCTTGCATGGGGACATGGGTCCAACACGTAGAGGCCCTTTGCGAGAAGTTAATGTTATGTAAGCCACCTGCTGAGATCACTTACTGAAAATGAAGAAACATAACCAGCGAACTGACCCCGGCAGGTGCAAGGACTATTGTAAATTATGGAAAGAAAACAAGGGCTATGCAAATGAGGTTTGATGGACAAAAACTGGACTATTTCAAAGGGGACGGACACCGGCCATAATTAGTGATACCTAATTACCCGTGGCCGGCGGTGACTTGCCGCTTACTAGATGGGCCCTCAAACGGTCGTCCTAGGACAACTGAGGGCAACACTGGTGTGAGCGGCTCAGGGGTGTAGAGAGGTGTGCTGCGCTTTCTCCGAAGTTACTAGCGGCGTTATGCCCTTTAACACTTTCACCCCTGGAGTACATCGATGTAGGAACGCATTATCTTCCTACGTCGATATAGCTCTCACGGCTCCTCTCTGGACGGCCAATTAAGGCTAGCCAGAGCCGAGAGTCCTGCGGGCACCCTTCGGTTTCCACTCGACCGACGAAGACACGCCGAGTTGGGGGCCCTGACCGACTCTCTGAAGCACTCGGGTGGTGTCGTTACTCACCAACAGCTCGCCACAAGCTGCCCTGCGGGCTATATATATATTATTATTAAGTAAGACGCATTGAGGTGCTCGTAATCCTTTGCGACCACGGTGTTCTTACCAATCACCAAGGTTAAGCAGCATTCGATTCGGTCGGCCTAAGGTACGTGACCGTTTGTGACATTTTCGTATTCGAGCGTCATACTTTGGAAGGCACGATAAGCCGTTGGTCCCGGTTACCACTTAATGTGGTAAGTAGTTAAGCCGAGTTGGAAGTCTTATAGGCGGCTTGATAAGTTCCAACAGCAATCAATCAATCAATCAGCCTATCGCAGTCCACTGCTGGACATAGGCCTCTCCTAACACGCGCCATTACACACGGTCCTCCGCCTTCCGCATCCAGTCTGTTCCAGCGACCTTTTTGAGGTCGTCGGTCCATCTAGTTCCAACAGCAAGTAGCCACAAATCTGCCTCCACCAATCCGCACTGGGTCCGCGTAGTGGAGTATGACCTAATCTCTCTTACCTCGATTTGTGAGTAATGGCTTTTGCCCAGCATTGGGCGGTATAGGCTGATATTATATACTTGAGTAATTATTTGAGTAGACATTACTTGGCAAGACTAAACTAGCGAGTCTAAGCACGGTGGGGTTATGTTCAGTAGTTGGGTTGTTCAGTTGGCCAACTTCTGACTCCATCATTAGACCCAGGAATCCATCCTAACTAGCCCAAACACGGTGGGGTTATATTAAGTAGTTGGGTAGCTCCATTGGCCATCTACCATTATCAAATCAGGTCCATTGTAATATATTATTGCATTGTCACTGAATTTATATGCGTATACCAAATGATAGGTAAATCGGAGAACCGCAAGTGTTTAAAAAGTAGATCACAAACTACCTTTGACTAACGATGACTTTGAATCAGAAAGACAGGCAGACATAAGAACAGCGCAATTAAAAAATAGGTACTCCACGCAGTAACTATTAATGACTTAAAATCACCCATAAAACTCGACTTTCGAGCGAGTCGAGCGTAGAGCGCAACGCTCCACTGAGCATTTGATATAAAACGCTCAAACCACTGCTCGAGCGCTCTGAAACCGACTCGTCTTTGGACTTCAGCGTTTAGCAACATTTTGAGCGTCGACTCAAGCGTTTAAGCGCCGATTGAAGCGTTTTTACAACGCAAATGATATCGACGTAAGTCTAAAGAAAGCACTATCTGCAGCAACATAGTGAAAAAAAAGAAAGAGATTTATATAAAAAAGATAAGCCTGCTGAGTTTCTGCTGAGAGCTCGCGTTCCGATCTGATTTGGCAAGTGGTCCTGCAGGGTTTATACAAAATAAATGATTTTAACTTTGAGTTTGAAAAGTCGGAGCAGAAAATATAATCTATACATACTGAGTTCTTAGATTTACGCGAATATTACACATGAAATAAAACTATTTTTTCGGATTTTATCGCGGTTTATTTTGATTTTTAAGTTCAGTAAGCCGCCAAAGAAGATCAGTCAGTTTTACCATCTGTCAAGTGTCACATCCCTCTTCAAGATGCAGGAGTATACAAGCTTGATTGTGAATGTGGTCTCTCTTACATAGGACAAACAAAAAGACCAGTAAAAACTCGGGTTAAAGAACACATAGCTGACCTAAAACACCGTCGCTCAAAGAAGTCTGCAGTCTGTGAACATGTCCTTGACCGCACCCGCCATAACATCAGATTTGATAGACCACAAATCCTCGTGAAAGAACACCGATTCCTACCAAGGATGGTTCGCGAGGCTATTGAAATTAAAAAACATCCTAATTTCAATAGAGAAGATGGCTGGGTGCTTCCATCGTCTTGGGATCCAGTAATAAATATAATCAAATCTAACACCAAGCATAACACTGCAAGACCTCAAGACACCGTGAGCTCATTCTGCGTAGATCGGACCAACAAAAACAAAAATAATTAAGAAGTTTGAGGGTACCCTGGAACAACTATGCCTTTTGGACGTCTAACACCTCAGTCCTTCCCGTGACCATTGGTGCTGCAAAGCACTCGAAACGTCGGGAACTTAAAAATCAAAATAAACCGCGATAAAATCCGAAAAAATAGTTTTATTTCATGTATAATCTATACATATAATATCTATATATACAGTTTTACTATAAGAAAGTCGTGTCTGTACATGAAATATATTTAGAAAATAACGATCCAGAAGTATCATAATATCGATGTAGAAATCAATTCTACAATTTTTGGCTTTTGTGTCTGTTTGTTTGTCTATCTGTCTGTCTGTCCAAGTGTATGAACCATCATAACGCAAAAACTACTAGTCAGATTTTTATGAAACTTTGCAAGCAGATACCATAAAATGTTGACTGACATATTGTATAACATTTATCCCGGAAAATATAAGGTTTTTCCAGAAAAGACGAAAATAAGCGAGACATTTAATTAATTTCGAA
Source organism: Phalera bucephala (assembly GCA_905147815.2). Taxonomy (NCBI): domain Eukaryota; kingdom Metazoa; phylum Arthropoda; class Insecta; order Lepidoptera; family Notodontidae; genus Phalera; species Phalera bucephala. The sequence continues at coordinate 5,602,540 of LR990629.1, read as the reverse complement.
AAAGACACTTTACTTCAAACCTGTATGATGGATTTAAATTAAATTATGGCTAATTATAGCCTATACAAAAGATCTAACAGTTTCTGAGGAAAGAAAAAATGTCGATTTTGACAAATCATTCATTGTTCCAAAACTACTCTTCAGATGTCAGTTAAACTTAGTACGGCGATATTTCATATGACAGACAATATAGTTAATATTTACGAATTCAGGAAATGAAACAGTTTGTAGGGAAAAGTAAAGCATCTGCATACATAACACATACAATAAACGAAATGGAGTCTGTACACGGAATATTTTAAGGATATCACAACCCAGGGGTATCATACTATCGACCTAGAAGCCAATTCTACAATTTTGAGCTTTTAAGTCTGTCTGTCTGCCCAAAGGTATTAATCATTATAACGCAAATAGTACTTGGTGAATTTTGATAAAACTTTGCATGACGATAGCTTAAATATTGGCTAACATATTGTGTTGTATTTAATTTTTTTTATATTGTAATTAAAATTAGATTTTTAACGATAATTTTATAATAAATAGATCAACCGGTTATACTTCTGGAAAAGGAAGGTATTGTTTATATTTTTTTAAGAGACAGTGTAAGGGTTGTGTCTTGAAGATCGCGTTATAGTTTAGTTTATATTTTACAAAGACCACCTGTGCTAACTAAATGGGGCTAAGACTGAACCAGGTGATAAAGATAGTTGATAGAGAAACATGTCTGGAGAAATTGACAAAATATACAATATATTCAATGCACGGTCCTTCCGGGATACCTAGCTTAACAGCTATGAAGACATAACTGTCTTCATACTAAAAATGCCAAATGGATCTTACTAACACTTTCAATGTGTTTTAGGTCTCAAAATAATATTGGAGATACGTTTTATGCCGGAAAAAATCACGGTTCTTGCGACATAGCTGGTATTTATTCATATTCAAATGGCTAAACGAATAAATAGAACTTTATATGAAGGTATCTTATATCGTAAAATAAAACAGAGCACTTTTTATCTCGAAAATTAGCACGACTTCTACGGATTATATATTATTTCTTCGTACTTAAACAGCTGAACGGATTATAAAGAAACTGAATATGAAAGAAAACAAATAGATATACAATGCGAAAGTGGAAAGACCTAGAACAACAATTATTTATAGTTTCAAAATGTACATACCATATGTACAATTATATAAATAAACAGCAAAGACTTATAGAAAAAAGGGGTGTAAAAAAGGCCAATGGTTCCACGCCGCTGTCAGTTGGTATTGTACCTAGGATAAGACGTAGATATCGGGGAAGACCTAGACTATCTAACCATGACCAAGTCAAGAGTCTCCGTAACCGGCTAGCGTGTATAAGATAAACTATGAGAGTGGAAAAAACCAGAAAGGTCTGTAAGGAATGAACCTGGTGGAACTCTGTACTGTCTGCTATATTATCACTAATCTATATTTTCATAATATAGATTCATAGATAGTATTAAAGTATCCTTAGTAGTGAAATAATAAAATATAATAGGTAGCTATGTTTACACACTAGATCATACCAATATTATCCGTATAAGTAGTATATAAGATCACACCAATATGCATTTGGTGGGTTTTCACCGGCTTGAATGAAGGCCCAAAAATATTAATCATATTAAAGTTCATGAACAACCTAGCAATCTTTCCATTTCTGTCTCCTTCTTCACAGATGACTGGAAGACTGAGGACCTGAGGAAATTGGTCTACAACGAAAATGTACTCATATTTAAGTTGACTTTATAAATACTTTTGCAAAACAAAGACGACTTAGTTTAAGCGATAACACGTGCACTGCTTAAATTACTTTGTCAAATGATTGCAGGTGCCATCCCCGCACAGCGCACGGGATCCTAATTTTGGAATTTTGAAATAAAGAAGATATTTTATGCGCGTCCGGGCACCATAAAAAAATTTTTGTTTGTCCGTGGTTATATCCAAAACGGCGAAACCGATTTTGAATAGACTATTACTGGCGAATGGAAGATTTTTCAGCGATTGTTTAAGGCTATTTTTATTCGGGAAATACGATATTCCTGGGGAATAGTTGTTTATTTTCTCTTTATTAATATATATGTGTATTCTCCCAATCCTTACCTATGGCGCACAGACTTGGTCTTTGACCAAACATCAAAAGTCCACGCTAGCGGTTTGTCAGCGGTCCATGGAGCGTAGTATTCTTAATATTAAACTCACAGACCACGTCAAGAACACCACACTTCGCTCCATAACGCAAATTGCCGACGTATGTCAAAAGGCCGCCAAGCTTAAGTGGGACTGGGCCGGCCATATCTGCCGCATGAAAAATAACGAATGGGCCAAAATAATAACTGACTGGTCCCCACGAAATACAAAAAGGCAACGAGGTAGACCCAGGCGGAGATGGCGGGACGAGCTGGACCACTTTTCGAGGGACTGGCCTGACATGGCAACGAACGGAGAGGAGTGGAAAAAGTGGAGGGAGGCCTTTGCCCAGCAGTGGGACACAAATGGCTCGTAATAATAATAATAATAATACGGCTAAACTGATTTAAAAGGAACTTGAGTCTTGGAGTAGTAGTAGTCGCGTCTGTCGAGACAATATACAGGCAGGCGCCTGTATGTTGTCTCGAGACCAAAATTATGATCAACAAATGGACGTATATACGTGTGCGTTTCTTATGTCCTTGTCATGTACAAAAGACAAAAACTTGTAAGTGCTTCACGCTCATAACTTAACACTGAAATAAATACTGAAAGGCTATCACTTACCGACTGGGGCACGTTTTACATGCCCTACCTTAGGAGGCAAAACGGTCTAAGCTAGTACTGGAAACTTGTATTTGAACCCTAGCTTTCACTTTTAGTTTTATTATAAAATAACAGTTAATACTAAAACGACTAAAAGACTATTTCAAGCTGAGTACAACCCTTATTTTCCAGCATCTATATGACGGACGGAGCTGGTAATAGTTTTAGCAATTATTTTTACATCTGTTTTATGTAAATCGTCAGTGTAAATTGAAATTTGGACATGCGTGGCCGAGGTGTGTTCTTAGTGCCGTGCAGAGGGGTCTATTACCAGCAGTGCACCACTACAGTTTGATAAAAATGATTATTTCAGTGTTATGGTTTGCAAAAAAGTCACATACACTATATTTCTAGCACTTTATTCTTAAATTCGAAGTTTGGTTTCAGGACAAATACTGTATCCATATGCGGCGGTGCTAACATCGGTGTGGGATACGTTGGCTATGACCATAAGCGTGGGCAAGAAGCAGGAGTCGGTGCAGTTCTACGACGTGCACTTGCACGCGCAGCCGCCGCTGCACGACCGCCGCCAACTGCGCCTCACAATCGCGCTGCACAGGGGAAATGGCAGATTCGAGGTACCGATAAAACTTTTATTAGTTTTCGCGGGTAAAAGCGGGAGATAGATATTTGCACTTCGCTTTGCACAGAAAGAACGAAACCATCACTAGTTCTGTGTAAGAAGTAAACCATTGCTCGAGCAGGAAGAAAATGGGTGCTTGCATAAAGAGGCGAGTTCGGCACAAGTCTCGATTTATCCGTACTGACCGGTACTGATCGCTGCAATTCACCCGCATAAAAAAATGTATGAATCCCTCCAGGCAGTCGGTACCAACAAGTTTCAATGTGTTTCTTTGTGTTATGTGACTTCTGTATTCACACCAGAACATTACCGACCCACATCAACTTGTCGTTGACATCTGTACCGAAAACCTGCCTCAACCATGGCGAAATTTGGCATTTATGGCACGAACTCGAAATTCGTATGTTCGTACGAATTTTATCTATAGTGACATTTTTATCAGAAAAACTAATTAAAAAATATATAAAATATTGTATTGTATTGAAGTCGTAACAATATGTATTTAAAAAATAATATAACTTAATTTGGGCTATTAGCATTGGATTATTACTAGTATTTAGTACTAAATACGTATTATTATCTTAAGATATTACCTACATACTTGCCTAAAATAACGGTTATACTGTTCTGAATTTCCTTAAGGGTTTATATATCCCTAGGTGATATATTTAAAACATATATAATTTATATTATATCGTCACAATGCAGGTTCTAGAAGAAGATGCCAAGATTGCTACAGGTGTAGTAGTTGCCAGTGTTGGTAAAAATTCAGAAAGTAATACAGTTGATGCCACAACTGACGGCGAAAACCTTACCGCTGAAGATATATACTTTTCGCTACACGAACGTGGCTATTCTTACAGGTATCTTTTATTTATTTTTTACAAAATCTTTTTCACTTATTCAATTTTTTACTCTTAAGATTTGATCTACTACTCCGCTAAATTAATTTATTTGACGTAATCATTACTTTTTAACCGACTTCAAAAAAGGAGGAGGTTCTCAATTCGGTTCTTATTTTCTTGTTACCTCAAATCTCTTTATTACCTCAAATCTCTGTCATTTATAAACCGACTTAGAACATTTTAGTTTTGAAGGTTTGCTCCCATTTCAAAGGGAAGAAAAAGGGATGCAAATTTTTATGGGCTCGAATTTTATTTATAATATATTAATGTATTTTTGAGAAATATCTTGTTGGTACTTTACTATAGAACTAACCAGTATAGGTATATGGAAACATGTATACGTCACGCCTATATTCCCCAAACGGGGATGGCAGAGGAGTACTAAGTACGCCCACCCAGTATAGGTATATAAATATTAATGATTAATTCACTCATTACAAAAAAACTGAAAAGCCAACTTCAAAATTAAAAAGCAAATAAATAAATCGTGTCGAGTTAGCTTGGCTCGAGGGTCCTTTTTCAAGTCACCAAGAGGATCAGCTACTGAGTTATACAAGGTGTAACATAATAAACGCAAGACCTCAGACACCCCGATTAGAGAATTGCTATATAAATTCAAACGAAAACAAAATTTTTAAATTTAGAGATTTTTACTCTTTTTTAAGCACTTTTATACCCCAATTAACAATTAAACTTGTTCGTGCATATGTGCGTTTTGAGAAATACGTTTTAGGAATGCATTTGAAATCTCCTTATTGCTATGAATCAAGAATAAATTTTGTTTTTTTATAACGCACTGAAGGAGTAAAAGCATTTTTTGCAAATTTAAAAAAATGTAATACATTAAAAATAGTTGGAATCAATTCAGTTATCGATTTAGAACAAACTACTTTCAGGTATTGCGTTTATTATGTTACAGCTTGTGTAACTGCACATACCACCTCTCTATTTCTCTATAAATGAAATAAATTATAAATAACTTTTCAACAAAAAGAGAAACTAACTTCAAAACTTAAAAGCAAGAAGTAAATATTTGAAGTCAGTGCCAGTCGATCGGTGCAGTCAGTTACTTGGCCTGTTGGTGACTTAGAAAAAGACCCTCGAGCCAAGCTAACCCGACACTATAGTGAATATATCAGCCTGTACAAGATTAGGATGGCTTTTAAACAACTTAAAAACAACAAAGCACCGGGTGATGGAATTACCGCAGAGCTTCTGAAAGCAGGCGGGGCGCCACTACTTAAATTCCTTCAGGAGCTATTTAATTCCGTCTTGCTTGAAGGGAAAATGCCGGAGACATGGAACAGAGGTGTGGTGATACTGTTTTTTAAGAAAGATGAAGCTACTAACACCTTATTGAGCAACTACAGGCCCATCATACTGCTGACCCATGATTATAAGTAGTTTTCGAGAGTCATCACGAATAGTCTCGAACGCCGGCTTGATGACTTCCAGCCTCCCGTACAAGCCGGTTTCCAAATAGGCTTTAGTACCATATACCACAGACATATGCTGCGACAGATTATATAAAAGACTGAGAAGTATAATTACCCACTATAAGAAACCTTTGTGGACTATGAGAAAGCCTTTGATTCGATCAAGATTTGGGCGGTTCTCAGATCTTTTCAGCGATGCCGTTTTGACTATCGGTACGTGGAAGTGTTGAAGTGCTTGTCTAATAACGCCACCATGTCAGTCCGAGTACAGGGGCAATGCACGAAGGCGATCCCCATAAAAAGAGGAGTAAGACAGATACATGTTATTTCTCCGAAACTGTTTACGATCATCTTGAAGGATGCCTTCAAGCTCTTGGAATGGTAAAGACTTGGAATCAATATGAATGGCGAATACATCACTCACTTTCGATTTGTTGAGGTAATGGCAGAATCGCTGAAAGATCTAAGACGAATGCTCGGTGACTTCAACGGAGTATCCGAACAAGTGGGTCTAAAAATGAACATTTACAAAAGAAAAATAATGTTTAATGTCCATTATGTACCCACCGCACTTACTGTTGGGAACTGTTGTACCCTTAAAGCAGTCATAAAGTAGCAGCAGGGAGCGTGTGTGTTTGTGTGTATACGCTTGTGCGTACGTGTGCGTGTGTATCATACCATTCATCAAGGAATAACATTGGCTACCTACTGTTCTCCTTGGTGATAAGGAACACAAATTATGCGGGTATGTCCCTTGGATGAATAAGTCTTAGTCTCAGGTGTTTTCCTGAGTCATTCCACCTCTTGATTTTATTATGAGGCGATAAAGTGAGACTCATGATTTCAATGAATGCCTTCTTTGTAAGTGGCGAATAATGCGCGTTGTGATCACGAGATCCTGATTTCAAATCCTAGCTCTGACAAGATTGCAATTTGTCTATAGAAAAAAACCAGTAACAGCCCGGAGTTTGGCTTTGTGCCTGGTATATTCGCATTAAGCTTGCCCCTTATTACATGGGTCCTAATATCCTCAGTGAAAAGTGGGTGCACACCCACTTTCGCGTTTATTATTCCCGCTAGGGGCAAATACGAGTAATGGTGTATTTGTTTTCATGATCCCACTTTCCCCGTAAGGATAATAGAATAAGCTTGACTTGAGGTCTCGTACTGCTGGGGTTAAGAATTCTATACATTTATTTCTTACAAGCTTTTATTTAACATGCAATTCAATGATTAGGTTAAATCTTGCAAGTTGAATTAAAACCACTTTCTTATATTCTACTGTTAGATATTTAGGGATTTCGTTATTAAAGCAACACAAAAATAGCGCGTGGACATTTACTCGAGAGCAACGACCATAGCAACGACAACATAGAGCAAAACAATGACCACAGATTAAAAATACAACACTAAAATAAATCCTCATTAGACATTTATATACCACATCTCTCCGCAACCATTACAAAAATAAAAACAACTTAATCCTTATAATTAGGTGGATTAGCCAGCCTGGTACTTCTAACTGGATATGGGCGGCGCACATGTTAGAAAACCAAGAGCGGTGAAACTTCATCACAACTTGGATCACCATTGTGCACTTCGATATCGACTTGGGAGAGTTAGCGTCCAGATCCTCATCATCTGAGGCGTCATTATTTGAGGTCCGTCCTTTCTCCTCCACCACTATATTTGAAGCTGTAGAGGTGGGCGAGGGAGGAATGCATGCATCTGAATATCCGGAGGGTTGAATTTTCGGTAAATTTGCACTTGTCACAACTTCTAGTATAGTAACGGTACCCGCGTTATGAATGTCGAAGTCGCCATAAGAGCTGGTATCATGTTTTTTAATAGTTATGTTCAATTCCGGAATATAAACTAAAACACCCTTGCTTCTGCACACTTTTTAACAGTTGCTGGTGTCCAAGTATGGTTATTTCCATTATTAAAATAATGTTGCACTAAGACTTTATCGCCGATTTCAAACCTATTTTCCTGATATCTCCAAATTGTTTACACTGGTAAAGTTGTGCATTCCCATTTGCCATGCCATTATTTCTGGCAGCGGACGAAAACGGAGAATATGTATTCGAAATTGATTCCGAGCAGCGTAACTAGTCAAGCCGACCGCACAACGAACGACCTAGCATCAACTGGGTAGGGGAAAATCATGTTGTGGAATGAACCGAAATCCTATAACCGAACATAAATTTATTTAACTTTGTCAACATAAATTTCTGACTAGTATTATTATTTAAAATCCCTTTTAACCCCATTTTTACAGTGTTTACGCTATTATCTGCCTGTCCATTCGATGCTGGATGATATGGTGCAGGAGTAAGGTGTCTGATTCAATTCAATGTGCAAAAAAATTGGAACTCGTTGGAACAAATTTGTAGAACAGATAATTCTGTTACGAGCGTGCGCACTAAACTATACTTACTAAACATCTGGCATAATTTGTAAATTACTGCGTCACTATCCGTTTCTTGCATAATAAAACATTCTACCCATTTTGAGTGTGCGTCAATCGCGACTAGAAACTGTCTACTATACAGCATAAGCATATCTAAATGTACACGTTCCCATACGCGTTCCGGGTATGGTCACGGTGCGAGCGGGGCATTCGGTGGACTACTGCAGAGCATGTTACAAACAAGACCCAATTTTCTCCTCGATATGTCTATCGATGTTAGGACACCACATACAAGATTTAGCTTCCGTTATTGTCTTTACTGCTCCGAAATGAGAACTATGTAATTCGTTTAGTAGTCTTTCCCGAAACGCTACAGGAATTACGACTTTGTGGCCGCGCAAGATACGCCCGGATTCAACTTAAAGTTCGTTGCGGCATAGAAAAAATGGCCGCAGTTCTGAATCGTTAGTTCTTGAGGGCCAACCATTGCTGATACAAGTCATAACTTTTTGTAAGGTAGTATCACGTAACCTTTTCTCCCTGATATTATCAACCGTTATTGGAGGTAAAATAGTTTCACCAATAAAATGAATGTAAAGCGAACGATCTATAAAATCAGCCTCATCACGACTTTGTTCTTGGACAGACCGCGATAGAAAATCAGCTACATTGTCATCACTTTTTACATACTCGATATTAAAATAAAGCATACCATTACAATCTATTTGCTGCTAATATCGGAACTCCCTTTTTGGTCCCGAAAATTGCTATCAGCGGCTTATGATCTGTTCGTAATACAAAAGGTGTCGTACGGCCGTACAAGTAGTGATTGTGATTGAACTTCCTAATTGCAAAAACGATCGCCGTGGCTTGGATTCGGCTTTGTTAAGTGCTCGCGACGCATACGCCACCATACGCTCGCAGCTGTCCGGTTGCCGCTGCGCGAGCACAAGCCGAGGCCGCGCGGGCCTGCGTCACTATGGTGGGCAGCTCGGAGTTTTGGTGCGCCAATACACAATCCGAAGCCATCTCCGCTTTAATTTGGTTAAATGCATTATTATCTGCTTTACCCCACACCCATTTTGCACCTTTCTTTAACAAACTATTTAAAAGACTAAGGATTGATGACGTATTTGGTACAAAACATCGATAATAATTCACCATTCCCAAAAAAGATTTTACTTCGGTAACATTTTTAGGCGGCTTACACCCAAGGAAACCTTCAACTTAACGGTTCGATTTGTGTAAACCATCTTTATCAATAACGTAACCTAGATATTCCACTGAACTTTTAAATACGCTAATAATAATCACGCTTTAGTTGCAGGCCTGCTTCTTGCAATTTACTTAAAACTAAATCCAGTCTCTCTAAGTAAACAATTCTATTTAGCACTGTAATTAAAATATCATTCAAATATATGCATATATCCTCGATATCCCCTAACAATTGCTCCATAGTACGTTGAAATATAAAAAGCGTATTAGACAAATCAAATACCAGTCGATTATACCGATATAAACAGTTGTGGGTGTTAATACTAGCCCATTTTTGGATTCATCTAATTCCAACTATAAATATGCCCGAAATCAATCTAATTTACTGTATTCTATCTACCCCACCGTCTAGTTTTGCAAACAACTTCTACCCGGGGAATCGAATAATTATCTACCTACAAAACTTTATTCTAAGTTACCGAAAAATCACTGCACAATGTGCAGTGATAGCCTAGTGGTAAGACCGTTGGACTGCAGAGTCAGAGGTCTCGGGTTCAAACCCAGGCACGCACCTCTATCTTTTCGAAAGCATGTGCGTATTTAAAATTAATTATCACTTGCTTTAACGGTGAAGGAAAACATCGTGAGGAAACCTGCATGCCTAAGAGTTTCTCGAAGGTGTGTGAAGTTCGCCAACCCGCACTGGGCCAGCGTGGTGGACTATGGCCTTAACCCTCTCAGTTTGTGAGGAGGCCCGTGCCCAGCAGTGGGACAGTTTCTTAACAGGGCTAATATTATTATTATATTATTATATATTATATACCGAAAAATATTCAGAAATCCTTATATTCTCGTCGGGGATGCAATACCGGTACAATCGGCGTAGCTACATCTGAGTAATCTATTTTTTCTCACATACCCAACTCTATTAACCTCTTTAGTTCTTTTTCTATTTTGTGTTATAACGCCAAAGGCACCGAACGAGGTTCACAAAATTTTAATTGCGCGTCTGATTTTATTATGAAATTAATCTTGTATTTTTGAAATTAACCCTATTCGTCACTAAGTAGCAATAGTTTTATTAAAGTAACTCTTCATCTATATCTACTTTACTCATATTTTTGCAATCAATATTACTACCCAAGTGTAAGTTAAATAGCCTCATAAAGTCGCGACCTAAGACTGGTAATGGTTTTTCAGTAGTATTTATTACATAAAAAATAACTGGTTTAATGGCACTTTCATAGTTTACAGGCAATAATACGTAAACATGCGGTGTTATCTTAACTCCGGTGTAGAAATTAAAAACATTCTTACAAATCTGTAACCCATGTCTACTGGCAAACAGCTTTATAAATTTCTTTAGGTAAAACAGACACAGCACTACCGCAGTCTATCTCACACAAAATCGGCTTGTTATCTATCAATACTACACATGAAATAAAACTATTTTACGGATTTTATCGCGGTTTATTTTTTTACCGTCGTTTCACCGTCGCTCAAGGAAGTCTGCAGTCTGTGAACATGTCCTTGACCGCACACGCCATAACATCAGATTTGATAGACCACAAATCCTCGTGAAAGAACACCGATTCCTACCAAAGATGGTTCGCGAGGCTATTGAAATTAAAAAAACATCCTAATTTGAATAGAGAAGATGGCTGGGTGCTTCCATCGTCTTGGGATCCGGTAATTAATATAATCAAATACAAAACCAAGCATAACACTGCAAGACCTCAAGACACCGTGAGCTCATTCTGCGTAGATCGGACCAACAACAACAAAAATAATTAAGAAGTTTAAGTACCCCGGAACAACTATACCTTTTGGACGTCTAACACCTCAGTCCCTCCCGTGACCATGGGTGCTGCAAAGCACTCGAAACGTCGGGAACTTAAAATTAAAAAAATAAACCGCGATAAAATCCGTAAAATAGTTTTATTACATTGCTCCTAATCTACTCATCTCTCGCTAGATTCTGTATATTAAACAAATTATAAATACCTTCCTCCGCGTCATCCACCGTACCCAAGAAATTGCTATTACTAATGACCCTTGTGACCCTTCACATTACAGCTATAATTTGCGAACCGACACTTTTCTTGTGTATGATTTTTATAACCACACACAGCACAAAGCTTAGACTTAGACTTGTGACACTGTGCAAAGGAGCCGAGCCCGCTCCGCTGCCGCCGCTCCCGCTGCGCCGCATCACCGGCTAACACCGGCTGTGCGTATGCCGAGGTCGCGGGGCCGTCGGCTCACGCGTTGTGCAGCGCGAGGCGCTCACATCGCACGCTCTACGCAAACTCCAGGGCTTTCCTAAATGTTAGAGTGTCGATGCTCTCAGCGAATAGTTTTTCCTTTTCTTTTATATTCCTTTTCTTTTATGTTCTGGGTAGAACGAACCGATCACGCAATGCTGTTTCTAACTTCGTTTTAAACCCGCAGAATTGTGCCAAATCTTTCACTTGTGCCGTCCGTTCGGTTAAATCTTCTCCTGGTCGTTGCTTCGCCTTATAAAAGCTGTATCTTACCGCAAAAGTACTCTTTTTATCAAGAAAATGAGTGTTCAATTTTAATAGTAACGCTGTGTATTCTGCGTTTTCCAATTCATCGGGAAAAAATAAATCTTTTGCAACACGGTACGTATCTTCTACAAATGCAGTTAACAATAATGCTCGTCTTCTTACTCTACACTTCTTACTCTACACTTCTTACTCTACACTTATCGTTCTCATCAGAGATACCATTCGCAGTACAATATTAAACATCGACTGCGGTAGATAGGAATGGATTCCTGCACCCGGAGGTTGAAAATGAGGTTCTCACCAAACATCGTGCCCGCGCATACTTCTTTAGTATGCTTCCCAAACATTTTATATTAATTTTAAGCACAACTTATGCTTTATTGGCGTGATGTAATGACGACTCGTTGCCAATTGTTAGCTATTTAGGGATTTACTTATTAAAACAACAAAAAAATAGCGCATGGACGGTTACATCAAACAAAACAATGACCATAGATTAAATATACAACACTAACATAAACCCTCATCAGACATTTATATACCACACCTACGGAGTTAAAATGACATGTTGGTTCAGTTATGAGGACATGCTAAAACTATTTATGGTAAACATGACCTGATTTTACACCCAGGATTGGCTCCAGACGAAGGAAATTTTCAACGGCCAACAGCATAGAAACGAAATTTTTTTATACACATTTAATTTTGATTCATCATCATCATCTCAGCCTATACTTGTCCACTGTTGAACATAGGCCTCCCCAATCGCTTTCCAGCGTAACCGGTCCGATGCCACCTGCATCCAACGACTTCCTGCGATTTTCACAAGATCGTCGGTCCATCTGGCAGGTGGTCGTCCCACGCTGCGCTTGCCAATACGTGGTCTCCACTCTAGAATCTTTCTGCCCCAACGCCCGTCCGATCTTCGCGCTATGTGGCCCGCCCATTGCCACTTCAGCTTGCTAATCTTAAGGGCTATGTCGGTGACCTTGGTTCTTCTACGAATCTCTTCATTCCTGATTCGATCACGTAGAGAAACGCCGAGCATAGCTCTCTCCATAGCTCGCTGAGCAACTCTGAGCTTTTTTATGAGACCTATTGTAAGAGACCACGTCTCTGATCTATATATCATCACTGGTAACACACATTGACTAAAAACTTTAGTCTTTAGGCACTGAGGTATTTTGGATGAGAAGATGTTGCGCAGTTTCCCGAACGCTGCCCAGCCGAGTTGGATTCGTCGATTGACCTCTCTCTCAATGTTGGACCTACCTAACCGGACTACCTGTCCCAGGTAAATGTATTCGTCGACAACTTCAAGAGTAGAGTTCCCAACGGTGAGTGCGGTGGGTACGACATGGACGTTACACATTATTTTCGTTTTGTCCATGTTCATTTTAAGACCCACTTGTTGAGATACTCTGTTGAGGTCGCCGAGCATTCGTCCTAGATCTTCCAGCGACTCCGCCATGACCACAATGTCGTCGGCAAATCGAAGGTGAGTGATGTATTCGCCATTGATGTTGATGCCAAGTCCTCGCCATTCCAAGAGCTTGAAGGCGTCCGCTATGGTGGTCGTAAACAGTTTCGGAGACATGACGTCTCCCTGTCTTACTCCTCTTTTTATGGAGATCGCCTTCGTGCACTGCCCTTGTACTCGGACTGACATGGTGGCGTTATTATACAAGCACTTCAACACTTGATAGATCGTGTTGCAAGGACTTCAATATCTGTCCATTGAGCTGCCTATAGGACTTAGCATCATCGGAGGTTTCTCATGGTACGTCGCTCAGCCATAAGGTTTCGGGTGTAGTCGGATAGCTTTTGAGGCCTATTTTTACGGTGGGGCTTAAAATGCTTAGACCCGACCGTATGGACAGTCTCTACCAACCTATTGTTGATTTCGTCCACTGATGCGCTGCTGTCTAGCAATTCGAAGCGGTTTGACAATTCGAGTTGAAAGTTCTCGGGGTTTTGGATATGTGTATTAGAAGGTCGGAGCGTAGACTTCATCAGACGCGATCTTTCCATTTTGACATTAATATTTAATGTGCCTCTGACCATTCGGTGATCACTGCCGGTTTTTACCCTGTGAATCACGGAGACATCATTAAATATTTGTCGCTTGGTGCTCATGATGAAGTCTATCTCATTTTTTGTGAAACCATCAGGGCTCATCCAGGTCCATTTCCTATGAGACGGCTTCTGGAAGAAAGAGTTAATCATAAAGAGTCCCTCCTTCTCCAGAAATTCGGCCAGCCTCTGACCCCTGGGGTTGCGCTGCCCATATCCAAATTGCCCCACTCTCAACTCATCATCGCCCCGTTTGCCCAGTCGCGCATTGAAGTCACCCATAATTACTGTAAAGTGTGCTTTGGAAGTATGTATGGCTCTACTAATGTCCTCATACATAACTTCGACCTCATCATCTGAGTATGCCGAGGTCGGTGCGTAGACCTGTATGACCTTCAGCGAATATCTTTTGGATATTCTGAGTATCAGGTACGCTACCCTGCTCGACACACTAGTGATGGACACAACGTTGTTTATGAGTGACTTGTGGACGATAAATCCGACACCACCTTGGGACTGCTGTTCGCCCTCCCGGTAGTAAAACAAGTTGCCGGATTTTAAGGTTATCGTGTCCTCGCCCTCTCTTCGGACCTCCGATAAACCAACAATACTCCACCGCAACTTGTTTAACTCTTCTTCCAGCTCAACTAGCTTCTCATCTGTCCTCAATGTGCGTGCGTTGTATGTCACCAGGGCCAATTTTCGGTTTTGGTGGTAGCCGAATCTCTGCCGGAGATTCTTAGCATCACTTGTCCTGTCGTTACCATGGCTGCTACCGTGGCCAAGACGAACAGGACCGCCGGGGACTAGGGGCCTGGTTTTCTTGCTTTCTTCCATATTGGTTGGGGGTGTTTGCCATACTCGCCACGCTTGGCAGGCGGGTTGGCGAGCGCAGTTTTTGGTTGTAAAAGTGTTAAGGGAACGCTGCTGCCCATTCCCTAGTTTTCCCTTAGTCGCCTTGTACGACACCCGATGGGATGAGATGGGTTGGTCCTATTCTAAGCCGGGAACCACGCGGCAAATTTTGATTGACCGTTTGAATTTTGATTGACCGTTTTAAATTGTACCATTACCTGCCATATTATAAAATCTTGTTTTTATAAATGTTTTTAATTATTTATTTTTTTCGGTTTATATAGAGATGAGTTCCGCAGCATCGTCAGCGCAAATTCTTCACTGACTGAGGCACTCCTGCAATGGCATGGCAACTGGGTGACGATTATGGACGGCATGCTGCAACTCAACACGCTCCGACAAGCGCACCACACCGTGTCCATTCCCACTTTTATAAGCCATATCGTAATTAACGTCAAACAACATGCTCTACATCAATTGAACGTGTCTGATAAAACTGTGATCAAGGCTGAAATATTAGAAACCCTAAAATTGACGAGGTAAAGGGTTTTTTCAATATTATCTTATGTCATAGAAGTATCGGTGTAAAGATGAGAAAGGGCATGCTCCGGTGGTACGAGCATATATAAAGAATGTCAGAAGAAAGAATGATAAAATAGGCTATCCTACCATGAGCAAATAGACCGAGTCTTATCCAAAGAACAAGTCAAGAGTCTCCGTCACCGGCAAGCTTGTATAAAACGAACTATGAGAGTGGTGGAAGCCAGAGAGGTCTATAAGGAAAGCTATTGTTGAATAAAATCTTAACGTGCATTTGACTTGTTATCGACGTTTATTATTTTACCTACTACACGTAATAATACTAACAGTACTTCTCCCCCGGTTCCGTTTGTTTGACTTACCTGTGATGTATATTAGTGATATAGACCTGCGAGGTTAAAAGTATTTTACAAGTGACCCAGCTGACTGACTTGACTTTACTGCCTCGAAAGCGCATCGCTTGTTGATCACAAAGCGATGCGCTTTCGAGGTTCAAATCCTAGGTTGGACAAATTGAAGTTTTGCTAACGAAAAACTTTCCAGTATGAGTCTGGAGTCTGGAATTGTGTCCGGTATATGGCAATAGGCTCGCCCCCTATTACATAGGACCTTACATTGTTGGCGAAAAGTGAGTGTACTCAGTACACCTCTGCCACCCCCGCTTGGGAAATATTGGCGTGACGGTGTGGGGGCCGCCACCCATCACGCCGGGCCCAAACTGGCGAGACGTGGGGTAAGATGCATGACGTGCTTGATGTAATGAAAGAGTGACGCCTGGATGCTCTGTGTCAGTTACACACAGAGCATCCAGGCGTCTACAACAGAGACTAAGCGAAAGGGCAGTGAAACCTGTGATCTCCCTGACAGCACAATGGCTACAGAGCCAGATCGCAGACCCAGTGGTCTGGAGTGCCACAGAACGATCGTCGCGTCGCGTCGCCTAGCTTTTGGAGTAAGAGATTATGGCCCGCATGATGCGAGACTTCTCTGGGTCCGTTTAAAACTGGGTGTCACTAGAGTATTTTTGGTTGGAGCCTACGCTTTCGTAAGCTCGTCGACACCCCAGGGCCTTGAGCAGTTTTGGGATAATGTCAGGGAAGTCGTGGATCTGGCTGATGCGAATGAAAAGGTGATTTTGTGTGGCGACTGAACGGATGAGTGGAAACCAGGCGGCAAACTTGCGACGCTGCTCTTGGTCCTTATGGTGATAAGAGAGTGAATGATGCATACCTGCATAAGCTTATTGTAGATGTATATTTGGAAAAAGGTCTCCTTGTGTCTAATACGATATTCCAACACAAGGATATTCATATGTATACGTGGAGAAGAAACGAACAAAAAAGCATGATAAATTTGATCCTGGTAGATAATCGTCTCCGAAGCAATCTTTAAGATACGGGTGCATGTAGAGGCACCACTCTTGAATCGGACCACTATCTCGTAATTGCGCGCTGTGGTTTGTTCAGGAAGTGGAGATACTGGCGAGAGCCTACTCCCTTCGGAGGCCTTGAAAGAATAAAGGTTGAAAAATTGCAAGACGAGAGAGAGATGAGGAGAATGTATAAAGACAGAGTCCGGGACAAGCTTTTGGCAGCAGGTTCTTTGGACTCAAACATAGGTGAGTGCTGGAATTGCCTGAAAGAGAGTTTGGTAGAATTAGAGAAAAAAGTATGTGGCTGCTCAAAGAAGGATAGCACAGCGAAAGGGAATGCATGGTGGGACGCAGAGTTAAAAAGCTCTGTTGAAAGTAAGAAGAAAGCGTGGCAGGACTATGTTTCTTCTTTGAATCTGAATGACAGTATGACAGAGATGAAAAAAGGAATATACCGGCAATGCAAGAATGCCACTAAAACTTTAGTGAAAGAAAAGCGTTTCACGCTTTTAGCTAGTGTGATTGAGGAGTAGAGGCTGGCGAAGAACTTTGAGAACAACACTAAACTCTTTTGGAGCAAGGTGAGAAAGACTCGAGGTGATTCGTCAGGCTCCAGAATGGAAAAGATAAAATCTAAAGGTGATGACATTCTTGCAAACATACAAGCTGTGCTAAATCGGTGAAGTGAATATTTTGGAGAAATGTATGGAGATGCCCCGGCTGCTGGTGCCACAGACGAGCCCAGAGGCGAGTTTGCGGCACCAGAATCCATAGAGGACATCACAATGGAAAAAGTTGAATGGGCGATACGAAGTATGTAAAATGGTAAAGCTGCGGGAATAGACATGATATCTGCCGAGATGATCAAATATGGTGGAACTTGCGTCCGGGACGCTTTTTGGGTCTTTGCAAACCTTTACTGGACGACCGGTAGAGTCCCTACAGATTGGCGCCGCGCCGTTATAGTACCCATGTATACAAGCAAGGGCTCACAATATGACTGCGCCAATTACAGGGCCATCAGTTGGATCAGGCTGACAGCTAAGGTGTACGGTAAAATTATTGAACGCAGAATGCGCAAGAAACTCTATGGAATGTTGTGCGAGGCACAGGGAGGTTTCAGGTCTGGAAAAGAATGTACGGATCTAGTTTTCTCCCTCCGCAACATCGAGAGAATCATCTGGCAGTAGGCCGGAAGGTTTTCTGTGGTTTTGTGGGTCTGGAGAAGGCGTTTGCTAGAGTATGGTATAAACGGCACTCTGTTGCGAGCCGTCCACTCCACCTTTGTGGACAGCAAGGCATGCGTAGTGGCGAGTGGTAACATGTTTCGTGTTGTCCGTTAGACTGTTTATAATATATCTGGATAAAAGTTTTCAAAGACTGAAAGCAATGAATGAAGGGGTAAAAATGTGTAATGTGATGGTGTATCTATGATGGTGATCTAGTAGTAAACTACCTATCATATGCAGATGACGCGGTTTTAATAGCGCCAACAACCACTGATCAGCAAACACTAGTCACAGTTATGAAAAACGACTGCATGAACAATGGCTTACATTTGAATGTAAAGAAAACCAAGATTATGGTTTTTGAACGGGAAGAAACCAGAACCAGAAGTTTATACCCTTTTTTAAGCACTTTTATACCCCCATTAGCAATTAATCATGTACGTGTATGTGTGCGTTTTGAGAAATACGTTTTAGAAATGCATTTGAAATCTCATTATTGCTATGAAGCAAGAATAAATTAAGTTTTTTATAGCGCACTGAAGGAGAAAATGCATTTTTTTCAAATTTCAAAAATATATAGGTAACTAAAAATTGTTGGAATCAATTCAGTTACCGATTTAGAACAAACTACTTCCAGGTCTTGCGTTTATTATGTTACAGCTTGTAGATACATACATTTTTATATTATACAAAATCATTTATGCGATTCAACTCCAGTGTGATGTCTTACGACTAAGATATAAGACTAAAAATAATTGTTTTTAATATATGTTATAATGAAAAGCTAGACAGCAGCACCCGCTCACGAGTACGATTACTTAAGCAGCTATTCCCTCCCACGACTATATAAAAGACGAAGGGGGGTTACCCCCCACCAAATAGCCACTACAAGCATAGACTTTTTAGTGAGCATGTCCAATCCCAGACCCCAAAGTGCAGTCAGAAAAAGTGGTAAAACATTTTGAGATATATTTATGATTACAGATGTGGAGGAGTTACGATGCATAACATCAAGTTCCATAATTTGCCACCAAAAAATGACTTTAAAATGGAATTACGATCCTTGAAGTTTGTTCCGGACGTTGATTACACTGAAAACGTGGGTATATCTTTTATTTAATAATTCCCCAAGCAGTAATAGCAGAGGTGTACTGTGTAGACCCCTTGTTTGCCGACGATGTTGGGTCCCCAATAGGGGGCGAGCTTATTAACATAATTGGAAATATTTTTTATAGAAAAATTACATTTGTCCGACATAGGATTCGAACCCAGAATCTCGTGATCACTCCACAAATTATTCATCACTGGACCAACGAGACAGATCAAATTATTAAATTGTGCTAGATTTTGCCGGCAGCTCTGTCCGAGGGACTACTTAAAAAAAATACTAAGCATCAACCAAAAGACGTGCACTACAGGACATAACCTCCATTAAATATCGCCACGACGACCGCCTTTGTGTGTTCAACACACCCAGCTAACAGAACTACTTATAAATATAACAAAATAATAATAGTAGCCCTGAAATAAAACTATTTTACGGATTTTATCGCGGTTTATTTTTTTATTTTTAGTTCCCGACGTTTACAACAAAAATAATTAAGAAGTTTGAGGGTACCCCGGAACAACTATGCCTATTGGACGTCTAACACCTCAGTCCCTCCCGTGACCATGGGTGCTGCAAAGCACTCGAAACGTCGGGAACTAAAAATAAAAAAATATACCGCGATAAAATCCGTAAAATAGTTTTAGTTCATGTGTAATATTCGCGTAAATCTAAGAACTCAATAGTAGCCCTGTTAAGAAACTGTCCCACCGTTGGGCACGGGCCTCCTCTCAAACTGAGAGCGTTTAGGCCATAGTCCACCACGCTGGCCCAGTGCGGGTTGGCGAACTTCACACACCTTCGAGAAAATTGTAGGGCATGCAGGTTTCCTCACGATTTTACCTTCACCGTTACAGTAAATGATAGTTAATTTTTAATACTCACATGTTTTCAAAAAGACAGAGATGCATGCCTGAATTTGAACCCGAGACCTCTGACTTTGCACTCCAACGGTCTAACGGCTATCACTACTTATAAGGTTTTAATCAATTTTGCACTTTAACGTTAGTTATCTTTTATCAACAGGGTTATTTGGGGGAAGGAGAGCAACACATTACGACTGAAACCCAAAAAGGCTTGGACAATGTTACGTTACAATGTCAAAAAATCGGTGATTTGAATTCATTAACTTGGGCAAAAACAGTCGACTCTATTAAATCTGGAAACACCGTTCTGGTACGATGTATTAGTTTATCAGTACTTGTGCGTCATATACCGGCATTGTAACTCTATTGTCTAATACTTTCCATATTCCAGGTTCACTTTGCTGGTATAAATAGATCAGACGTAAAAAAGGCCACTGGAGCCTTATCTTTTGACTCAGACAGCGGTTTTGGAATGGATTATAGTGGAACAACGGAGAGGTGAAGTGATAAACCCTATTGATAAATAGGTTACAACATATACGTCATGGGATATTCGGTAGCACTGTGTACACAATAAATTCACCGATATTGTAGACTAATGAAAGGCCGTGAAAAATAATATTTTTTTCACAAAACTCGCTCCGTAACACATGTCGTTTTATCATCATTATACAAAATCCTTTCTTCAAACATATAATGTACTCTACCCGCCATGCCAAAATTGGTAAAATTGAGAAGTACCGGCTGTAAAATATTAATAAGCCAACAGATAAGGATAGTGGATACTTTCAATATCTGAAATTACAATCGGTTACGTACTTACGGCACTTCTTTGAACAAAAGGCTTCGTATAATAATAATCAAACTTTCAAGTAATAAAGCTATTTAAAGAAAGGGAGACTGTAAATAAAATTTTAACTGAGTCGTAATAAAATATTACAATTATACAGTTGTGCGCGCGCTATCCGTAGCGAGAAAGTATCAAATGTGTTGCTATACTCCCACCACCCGAGAGATGTGGTAGAGACGAAGGTCTTATCACACGTAATAGAGCTAAAAATTATCCGATGACATATCTACATACAATTCTAAAAGTACTAAAGTTATATTTTATCGTATATTTGGTTGTGAATGTTAGTGGTGAGCGCGTGATGGGCATAGTCCACGACGGCGCGTGCAGCTGGCGCGTGCGTAGCGTGCCAGAGCTGCTGTGGCCGGTGCCGGCGCACTGGAGCCTCGAGGACGCCGCCACCGTGCCGCTCGCCTACGCGTACGCCTTCTACTGCTTCGTAAGTATATCCTGCTTATACCCAAAGATCGCCACAATGATCAGCTTTTTACTGTACGCTTCCATCTTCCACTCGTGACCTTCACAAGGTCACCGATCATCACGTCTTCCGGTACGCGGAGGCCATTCGCGATCCTTTCTGCCCCAACGACCGTCAGTTTTAAGTTCGATGTGTCCCGCCCACTACCAGTTCTGAGTGCTATGGCTTGGGTCCTCCCTGGGATCTCCTGGTTTCTGATTTTATCCGGCAAGATAACTCTGAGTGTAGTTTTCTCCATCGCCCTTTAGATGATCTCACTGTCGTAAAACCTCACTGGCAACACACTGGTCCAAGACTTTTGTCTCGGAACACAGCAGTATCTGAGACAAGAAGAAGTTACGTCGCTTCCTGAATGCCTAGGCGAGCTGGATTTGACGATTGACCTCTTTCTCGAAGTCGAACCATCCTTATTGGATTCTTTGTCCCAGGTATATATAATCGTCAACAACTTCGAACGTGGAATTTCCGACCTTCACAGAAGTGGGTATTATATGGACGTTTGACATGATCTTACTAGTCCATGCTTATTTTAAAACCCACACCTTCAGGGACTCTACTAAGGTCGTCGAATATGATGTCGAGGCCATCCAGGGTCTCAGTCATGGGCAAGATTTTATTGGCAAATCAAAGGTGAGAGATAAACTCGCCGTTGATCTTGACGCCTAGTCATTTCCAGTGCAGAAGCTTGGAGACGTCTTTCAGCGTGGCGGGAAACAGTTTCGGAGATATCTCCCTGTTTTTGGATAGGTTTTGAGGACTGGTCCTAAAGAAAAACTGACATAGTGGCGGTTTTGTACCAACTTTTCAGTACTTTGATATACATACAGTAGACTATTAAGCATCGCTAGCATAGCCCAAGAGTCGATCAAATAAAAGGCTTTTTCATACTCCACAAAACCTAAGTATAATGGCAGGTTGTACTCTTCTGTGTTCTGTAAGACCGGTTCTTAAGTATGTATGTGCTATGTGGTACTGAAACCTTTTCTGAAACCAACTTGTTCGGGAGCCTGGAAGTCATCGATTCTGCGCGCGAGACAATTTGTTATGACTCGAAATCAGCTTACACACGAGACTTACACGTATTGCAGACTTCTGTGCGACGATTGTGGCGTTTTGCAATCGAAAATGACTGTATTTAATAGCTTTCCTGAAAACTCTCAGTATCGGCTTTCCACCAGCTTTGAGTAATTCGGATGTTGTACCGTTATCACTTGGCACCTTGTTGTTCTTGAGTGTTTGGGAGTATTGAAGAGGTATACTAATCTCATACAGACGTCTAGGATATCTTCGGTATAGTGTCCGGTCAATCAGGCTTTTGGGTCTTTGGCCGGATTACAGACAGATGATTTTACTGATGTTTATAGCCTGGCCGTTGAACTGTTCGAGCTCCCTCAAGAGCAAAAAAATACAATGCTGCTGTTTTAGGTCTTCAGCTTAGTCAATCGGCCCTGTCCAATAGACAGATCTCTTGCGAACATTTTTGAGTATTTTTTGCGCTCGATGGCTTCTTTTTTTTTGTAAGTATGTCTTGTATATGTCGCGAATCAGAGACTCAGAGATCTACTTATTGAGTCGCCGTCATCCGAAAACGTCATCGAGATCACATAATCATCTTGTGCCTTTCCTCCATTAGCTTCAGCATATCGGCTAAAATCTTAGTGGTTCTTTTATACGGTAGATTTTAAAGAACTTATACCTGACCGTATGGGCAGTTTTCACTAAGTTGCCGTTATAAACATCCAAGACGATAAACAGCTATGATTTCACCTAGACCGGCAATTCTGCAGTTCAAGCTGAAAGCTAAATTTCGACAGATGCTGGACGGAGCGTAATCTTCATAATTCTAAACTTTTTCAACATGTAATTTATATTCAATGTGCCTCTGACTAGCTCGTGATCACTTTCAATTTTAACTGCGTTGATAACAGAGACATAATTGAATATGTCTATCTCATTTCTGGAAACAGCGTCAGGGCTTAACCAGCTCCATTTGCGGTGGCATCTCTTAGGCAAGAAACTCATCATAAATAGTTCTTTCTTTTCCTTGAAGTCAGCCAGCATTTAGCCTAGAGGATTTAGTTATCCAGTACAAAAAGTCCGCACTCTCAGCTCATCGTCGCCTAGTGTGCTAGAAATAATTAGGGTGGTGGATCACTTGGCATCTGGGTTGGCGATCACAGTATAGTTATATTGTTAGTACGTATCAAGAGGACACTGCTTCTTTGCTGTCAAATACTATTCGTTATAGTATTCGTTTCTTTATGCATGAAGAAAATTACTTAATTTTTATCACTCCATATTAGCTTTCACAAAATCATGCAAGGTTAGAAAAATTAAGAAGATATCTTGTATATCTATCTATATCATCACGCAAGATCCCTTGCGGGGTAGTCAGAGAGAGTAACTTGTATAATTTCCAGAAAAACAAAATGTTTGAAAGCCTAAGGCAAATTCAGAGATAACATCTTGTAGAGGTCAAAAACCTCTTCGCATCATGTACCGTATCTGTACTATTTGCCTATGATTTAAATTAAGATTGTATAGGAATCACTGAAATAATCAGAACTTTTTTCAAAAGAACACACTTCAGAAGAACTAACAGAACACCTTCAGATTACTCTTACTCTGCATGAAATATTGATAGATACTTTATTAATTAACAGGCAATCAAAGGACGGCTTCATCCTGGTATGAAAGTGTTGATCCATGGTGGCGCGGGAGCTCTAGGTCAAGCGGCGATATCCATCGCTCTAGCTTACGACTGTGAAGTGTTTACTACTGTCAAAGACATAAGAAAAAGGCAGTTTTTGAAGAAAATGTTTCCGGATTTAAAAGGTACGTTATGTAAGCACGAGCTTAAAAAAACAGAACAGATAAAGAATTTACACAGAAATTATTCCATAAGTAAAGCAGCGTTTATTGGTTGACGTTGACGACTATCCTAAACTAACTAAAAGTTTTAAATAGTCGATTGCGTCAACCGATAGATGAGATATTGAAAAAAAAGACAGTCTGGGTAATAAACATGATGTGCTAAGTAAAATATTATTAAGAAAAATGAACATGCATTAATAACACTAAATAGATCAAGAATTATGGATAACATGACAATGATCCTTATGCATAACGATGTGTAAACTGCAGTTACATCATACAACATAAATAAAAATAAATATCTCATTTTACATAATATTTAATTATAAAATATAACATATCTTGTTTTAGATGATCACATTCTAAATTCGCGGGATCAAAGTTTTGCAGATTATATCCTCGGCGCTACTAAAGGCGAAGGTTGTAATATCATTATAAGTACAGTGAGAGAAGGTTTGAAGCACGTAAGTTATTCATTCTTTATGTTAAGGTTATTGGAACTCTAATTTGGAAAGACTATGAAAACGATTTATCTTCTTTTTCATAGTCGTCCGGCGATTAAGTCATATGAAATGCAGTGAAATTAGCTGCTCCGCGTTAAGTCCGAGCGCTTGCTCCGTTGTGAAAAGACTCTAAACGCAGCGCCATCCGCCATTTTACATCGGCATCGCCATCTGACAGATCGCTTCACACCTAAACACACTCGAACAATCATAGAGTATGTCTATGACAAGATTACAATGCCCGCCGTTCCATTACCCGATTTTCAAATATATATATATATATATACATATATATATATATATATATATATATATATATATATATATATATATATATATATATATATATATATATATATATAGCGCTCTGAAGGAGTAAAATAATTTTTAGCAAATTTAAAAAAAATTTAAAATACATTAAATATTTTTGGAATCAATTCAGTTTGTTTGACGGTTTCCACTTACAATCAGGAGGTTAATCTGGCTGTTTGGGAGCCTATCTAGGCTACAAAGTTATCATTTTGACCACACTACCAGCACGTCGCATCTCGAGCTAATTAACATCTGCTGTCCTTTAAAAAATACGAAAGGTTTTAAAAAGCATAATAGTCTATTGTATCTTTACTTTGCCTTAATGACAATTATTTTAGAGTATGGCAGTCATATAGGAATATGGTCTCCTAATTACAAGGTTTACATGGACACAGTTGAACAAGTTCAGAAAAAATGTCTTAGAATATTAAGTTATCGTCAACAACTAGCTTGATCAGATCAGAAATACGTAGATAGGCTAACTAAGTATAAAATCCAATACTTAGGAACTAGACGCATATATTTTGATTAAGCATATTTCTATAAAATTATTTACTCTTTTATTGATTGTACCGAGCTGTTATCTCCTAATTGTATGTAATACTAAATTTAGTACGAGAAGGTCTAATCACACTAATTTATTCTCTTTACAAGTTTATAAATATAACATTGCCTACATGAATCCACTTACAAGAATGGCTCGTCAACATAATGACTTAGCTAAATTTAAGAATGTTTTTGACATATTTTATCCTAGTTTAAGTAATTTTCTAAAACAATCGACTAATACACTCCAAGTCAGCCCAGATACTGTTAATACAAACTAACCCAAATATTAGGATTAACTAATTTTTCTGTAACTTTTAATAGTATAGTTATAATAATTTATTGTTTTCAATACAAAGGCATGTTACAATTTGTGATATAACAAAATAATTCCTAATTACAATTTCTACCTTTGCGAGTGACTGGTCTCCGAACTAGGGGTAACCTGTGCGACGGATCACCAGGCCCTCACAACACAGGACTCGTACATTTTTTGGAATTATAAACTTATTACTAGACATAAGTACCTCAACACTGTGTGTATGTGTGTGCATTTGTGTCTCTGTGTGTGTGTGTGTGTGTGTGCGCGTGTGTGTATGGCTATGATGTCTGTTTGCAAATATAGGTGAATTTGTATTTTGTTAAACCGGTAACTATATTATTGGCTTAAGTAGCTTTTCCGTGTTATCATAATTAATTTCTTGTAGCCACTTAGATACAACGACTTTACATTTGTATTTTGAAACAGGGTAAATAGATAAAATTTTATTTATTTCATTTTATAAATAACTGCCATGAAAACAAAAGAATTTTTGACCGAGGCGGTTTTTGTAGAATAGGAATGGCATACTATATACTTTCGACGAAGATTCACATGAGTGGTAGGATTATATATTACCCATGTATGTTTTTTCAAAATGATTTGCAAGATAAACAGTTGTCTCACAGTTAAGACTTCACATATTTTATAAACCTCGATCGTGGGATGAAAAAAAGGAAGGAAAGCACTGGTCTTTAGGACTGCTCCTTGCGCTCGCTCTAATTTTAAGATCGTTGTTTTCGAGGCGCCTCCCCAGATCGGAATACAGTAAGATATGATCGATTGGCAAAGGGCATAGTGTACTGATTTTAGTATCTTTGGGTCAGCAACATGACGGAGGTTTTTAAACATATAAATGAGTTTACGTACTCTTGCGGATACTAGGTCGATGTGGGGCTGGAAACTAAGCATAACACCTAAATATCTGACTGTGTCGGTTTTATTTAAAGTTGGACATGAACAGTTCGTTATATCATTCAATCCTAGACAATTACAGCGACAGCAATTGACGGATATGGTTCTAAGGGTTGTGAAGAACTGATAATAGAGAATGTCATATAATTAGTTTTGCTAACGTTAAGGGTTAATTTGTTACCATTAAGCCATTTTGTTACTTTGTTCAATCCTGTTTGAGCAAGTTGAAAAGTTTAATTCCAATTAGGTGCGCTAAAAAGAAGGACTGTATCATCTGCAAATGTTACAATCCTTCCACCCGTCAAGTCAAGTTGACACAAGTCATTTATAAAGATTAAGAATAGAGTCGGGCCCGGTATACTACCTTGGGGGATACCGTAGTTAATAGGAAGATTGCTACTAACCCATTTGTCGATCTTAACGTTTTGTGAGATAGTCGGCAAATAATTTCAACTGTAGGTCCCGAATGCCATATCTTTCTAGCTTACTAATTAGATACTATTACTAAACTTATGTTCTCAAAGGTAACTAACACTACTCATTATTAGTCCTTATTGTAAGCTTTACTCCTTTTTCTTACTACCCGCCTTATAACCGCTAGCTTGTTGTTTTGGTTTTCCTTTTTCCACATAACTTTAAGTAATAATATAGATTTAAGCAGTGATATGAAAAGTTGTACTATGCAATGAAATAAATAAATAAAAATTTAAAATCAAATAAGGAACTAAAAGAACGACCACCCAATAAGCTGGCGCAATTATAACTAGGCCGCTCTAGATTACGACTTTTTATTCTTATTCGTCCCTTCAACATTTGTCTAGGAAAGTTTTTAGTTTATGTTTTGTTACAGATTACATCGAACTGTGTTGCATTTTTGGGTACTGTTATTGATGTAACTCAGCTCATTGATCAAGATGAGTTCTCCTTCGGAATGTTTAGTCTTACACAAAAAAGATCTTATCAGATCTGTGACTTCAGTTCTATATTTAATGATGTCACTAAGAGGGATATGAAAGTAAGTAACGTACACGCAATGTAGTTTAGAATGTGTTTGGAGTCACGAAAATACTCGGTATTACTATAATTTAATGCATGTCGCTTTGCTTACAGTATGTAGGATCACTATTATACTTTCAATTTATAACTGAAGTTGGAAAAACCTTAAGATTTTATCCAACTATGTGTTTTCGTCCGTTGGAAAGTCGCTTGTCCCGTTACCATTTCATGAGGTAGTCGTTAAGTCAAGGATTCCACCTAGACTTAATTTTTCCATCTGCTTGCATCAAAGACCTAAATGAAACCCATACATATTCAGTTTGATCAAAAATATCAATAAAAAAAATCTCGTTAAGACTATGGCAATATAACTTGTAGTCTTACTAAGTAAAACGACCGCTAGTAAATTTCTAAACATATGGTCTAAAAACCTCGAGATGGTGGTGGCCAGTGAAATGAAATTTTTACAGAGAAAAGTGATTGTCGATTGCGGAACGATAATAGAAATGAAACGCTTACCACTTGGCTAGACCATCAAAAGGCTTAGCACGAACTTTTTGACACGAGCGAGTTGATATGCCATCCTTACTATACTACGTACCTACAATTTATTAAATAATCATGAACATGACAGCAAGCTTACTCGGTAGCATCACACTAACGTCAATCTTTTCGCGCTAAGCCCTTAGCTTATTTAGAAGTCGTACGACTACACTAAACTCTCATTGTAGAAACTGCAGTTGATGATAAGCGACGGCATTAGCCGGGGGTACGTGCGCCCGCTGTCGCGCGTCGTCTACGAGCCGCACCAAGCGGCGCGCGCCTTCCACCTCGTGGCCGCGAGCGCGCACCGCGGACGCGTGCTGCTGCGCATGCGCGATCTGCGGGAGCCTGCACAGCCCAGGTAGCATATGTCACCACAGGCACCAGTCAAAAAATACTTAAGATATCGCAATGGGTTGGTCCTATTCAAAGCCGCGTGGTTCCCGGCTTAGAATAGGACCAACCCATCTCATCCCATCGGGTGTCGTACAAGGCGACTAAGGGAAAACTAGGGAATGGGCAGCAGCGTTCCCTTAACACTTCTACCATCAAAAACTGCGCTCGCCAACCCGCCTGCCAAGCGTGGCGAGTATGGCAAACCCCCCCAATTTATTAAAATGGAAGAAAAAGATAAAACCAGGCCCCTAGTCCCCGGCGGTCCTGTTCGTCCTGGCCACGGTAGCAGCTATGGTAACGACAGGACAAGGGGTGCTAAGAATCTCCGGCAGAGATTCGGCTACCACCAACTACGAAAATTGGCCCTGGTGACATACAACGCACGCACGTTAAGGACAGATGAGAAGCTTGTTGAGCTGGAAGAAGAGATAAACAAGTTGCGGTGGAATATTGTTGGTTTATCGGAGGTCCGAAGAAAGGGCGAGGACACGATAACCTTAAAGTCCGGCAACTTGTTTTACTATCGGGAGGGCGAACAGCAGTCCCAGGGTGGTGTCGGATTTATCGTCCACAAGTCACTCATAGACAACGTTGTGTCCATCACTAGTGTGTCGAGCAGGGTAGCGTACCTGATACTCAGAATATCCAAAAGATATTCGCTGAAGGTCATACAGGTCTACGCACCGACCTCGGCATACTCAGATGATGACGTCGAAGTAATGTATGAGGACATTAGTAGAGCCATACATACTTCCAAAGCACACTTTACAGTGGTTATGGGTGACTTCAATGCGCGGCTGGGCAAACGGGGCGATGATGAATTGAGAGTGGGGCAATTTGGATATGGGCAGCGCAACCCCAGGGGTCAGAGGCTGGCCGAATATATGGAGAAGGAGGGACTCTTTATGATGAACTCTTTCTTCCGGAAGCCGCCTCATAGGAAATGGACCTGGATGAGCCCTGATGGTTCCACAAAAAATGAGATAGACTTCATCATGAGCACCAAGCGACAAATATTTAATGATGTCTCCGTGATTCACAGGGTAAAAACCGGCAGTGATCACCGAATGGTCAGAGGCACATTAAATATTAATGTCAAAATGGAAAGATCGCGTCTGATGAAGTCTACGCTCCGACCTTCTAATACACATATCCAAAACCCCGAGAACTTTCAACTCGAATTGGCAAACCGCTTCGAATTGCTAGACAGCAGCGCATCAGTGGACGAAATCAACAACAGGCTGGTAGAGACTGTCCATACGGTCGGGTCTAAGTATTTTAAGACCCACCGTAAAAATAGACCTCAAAAACTTTCCAACTACACCCGAAACCTCATGGCTGAGCGACGTTCCATGACGCTCCAAACCTCCGATGATGCTAAGTCCTATAGGCAGCTCAATGGACAGATACTGAAGTCCTTGCGACACGATTTACGGTCCTTCAATACAAGGCGTATTGAGGAGACCATAGCACAGAACAAGGGCTCCAAAGTGTTCGCAAGAGACGCGTCTATTGGGCAAAGCCAGTTGACGAAGCTGAAGACGGAGGACGGAAACGTCACGTCAAATAAGTCAGAGGTGCTCAGGGAGATAGAGAGGTTCTATGGGCAGTTGTACACCTCAGTAGCTGAACCTGTTGTTGACTTGGAAAAAGACCCAAGAGCCAAGCTAACCCGACACTACACTGAAGATATCCCGGACATCAGCCTGTACGAGATTAGGATGGCTCTCGAACAACTCAGAAATAACAAAGCGCCAGGCGAAGACGGAATTACCGCAGAGCTTCTGAAAGCGGGCGGAACGCCGGTACTTAAAGTCCTTCAGAGGCTGTTTAATTCCGTCTTGCTCGAAGAGAAAACGCCGGAAGCATGGAAAAGGGGTGTGGTGGTACTGTTTTTCAAGAAAGGTGATAATACTTTACTGAAGAATTATAGGCCCATCACACTGCTGAGCCATGTGTATAAGTTGTTTTCGAGAGTCATCACGAATCGTCTCGAACGCAGGCTTGATGACTTCCAGCCTCCCGAACAAGCCGGTTTCCGGAAAGGCTTTAGTACCATAGACCACATACATACGCTGCGGCAGATTATACAGAAGACCGAGGAGTATAATCGGCCACTATGCTTGGCGTTTGTGGACTATGAGAAAGCCTTCGATTCGATCGAGACTTGGGCGGTTCTTAGATCTCTCCAGCGATGCCGCATTGACTATCGGTACATTGAAGTGTTGAAGTGCTTGTATAATAACGCCACCATGTCAGTCCGAGTACAGGGGCAGTGCACGAAGGCGATCCCCATAAAAAGAGGAGTAAGGCAGGGAGACGTCATTTCTCCGAAACTGTTTACGGCCACCTTAGAGGACGCCTTCAAGCTCTTGGAATGGCAAGGACTTGGCATCAACATCAATGGCGAATACATCACTCACCTTCGATTTGCCGACGACATTGTGGTCGTGGCGGAGTCGCTGGAAGATCTAGGACGAATGCTCGGTGACCTCAACAGAGTATCTCAACAAGTGGGTCTTAAAATGAACATGGACAAAACGAAAATAATGTGTAACGTCCATGTCGTACCCACCGCACTCACCGTTGGGAACTCTACTCTTGAAGTTGTCGACGAATACATTTACCTGGGACAGGTAGTCCGGTTAGGTAGGTCCAACTTTGAGAGAGAGGTCAATCGACGAATCCAACTCGGCTGGGCAGCGTTCGGGAAACTGCGCAACATCTTCTCATCCAAAATACCTCAGTGCCTAAAGACTAAAGTTTTTAGTCAATGTGTGTTACCAGTGATGATATATGGATCAGAGACGTGGTCTCTTACAATAGGTCTCATAAAAAAGCTCAGAGTTGCTCAGCGAGCTATGGAGAGAGCTATGCTCGGCGTTTCTCTACGCGATCGAATCAGGAATGAGGAGATTCGTAGAAGAACCAAGGTCACCGACATAGCCGTTAAGATAAGCAAGCTGAAGTGGCAATGGGCGGGCCACATAGCGCGTAGATCGGACGGGCGTTGGGGCAGAAAGATTCTAGAGTGGAGACCACGTATTGGCAAGCGCAGCGTGGGACGACCGCCTGCCAGATGGACCGACGATCTTGTGAAAATCGCAGGAAGTCGTTGGATGCAGGTGGCATCGGACCGGTTACGCTGGAAAGCAATTGGGGAGGCCTATGTTCAGCAGTGGACAAGTATAGGCTGAGATGATGATGATGATGATCGCAAATCTATCCCCGACAATTATTTTGTAGCCGTCGGAACATTAAAAAAAAATAAACAAGAACGGTGTAAATACTAGGAGGGATCAAAAAGTAGTGAGAACGACATATTCCTTTAAAAAAAAAATGCTTGCAGGCATAGCTCAGATACATATTTGTAATATTAATAAAAAAAAATAATCTTCGATTCTCTTTTGTTTTTTTCTGAATGTAGTCATTTGTTTGCTTCGTTTCGGAACGTGTTCTCGAAAATGGAGAAAAACGAAGTGCAAGCCGTTATTAAATACCTCTGTTTAAAAAAGTTAACGACGCAAGAGATTCATTGCGATTTGGAGGCAACATTAGGAGAGTCTGCTCCGCCGTATTCCACTGTCGCAAGGTGGGCTTCTCAATTTCGAGTAGGGAGAACGAGCACGGAAGACGAACATCGTTGCGGCCGTCTATCGACGTCAGTCACCCAAGAAAATGCTGCGAAAGTCGAGAAAATTGTATTGAGCGATCGAAGAGTTACCATCCGATACTTAATTCAAGAAACGGGCATTTCATATGGAAGTATTCAATCCATATTGAAACAATCTTTGAATATGAGAAAAGTCTCCGCAAAATGGGTGCCGAGAATGTTAACCGACAGTCAGAAACAAAATCGACCTGACATTTCGAAGATATTGTTGGACAAGTTTCAAGAAGATTCTGAAAACTTTTTGTCTCGTTTCGTAACAATGGACGAAACATAGGTCCATCATTTTGATCCCGAGACAAAACAGCAATCTTCGCAATGGAAATGGCTATTATCACCGACCCCGAAGAAGTTTCGTGTTGTGGCATCGGCTGGCAAGGTTATGGCCTCAATATTTTGGGACTCAGAAGGAATATTGTTGATTGATTATCTGGAGCGTGGAACCACTATTACAGGCCAATATTATGCAGCTTTAATTCCCAAGTTGAGGAATGCCATCAAAGAGAAAAGGAGAGGGAAACTTCGAAGGGGCGTGCTGTTTCACCACGACAACGCACCCGTGCACAGGTTGGCAGTTGCGATAGTTGCCATTCAGCAAGCTGGCTTCGAATTGGATGACCACCCCCCTTATTCACCAGATCTGGCGGCTAGCGATTTTTATCTGTTCCCCAAATTGAAAAAATACTTAAGGGGAAACAGGTACGAAGACGATAACGAGGTGATGGATGCCGTGGAGAGCTTTTTGCAGGACCAAGACAAATCGTTTTTTTGTGAAAAGGATTGAAGCCTTGGAAAAGCGCTGGACTTGGTGTGTAGAGAGACTCGGAAACTATGTAGAAAAATAAATTATTAAGTTATGAATAATCATTACATTCTATCTCATTCTCACTACTTTTTGATCCCTCCTCGTATTACTCACGCTTTGTTTCAGAATTAATTGCAATTCGGAAAGTTGTCATCTAGTACTATGTGATGACGAGAAGCTCGGTGTGCAGCTAGTGGACAAGCTTGTAAACTGTGGGGCCAGAAAAGTGTATTTGCATTACAAATACCAAGAAGCTGGCCTTCAAGCTAAACTACGGTAACTCATTGATTTACTTCATTTAAATTGACAAGAAGTTACCCGCGGCTTCGCACGCGTT
Source organism: Phalera bucephala (assembly GCA_905147815.2). Classification (NCBI taxonomy): domain Eukaryota; kingdom Metazoa; phylum Arthropoda; class Insecta; order Lepidoptera; family Notodontidae; genus Phalera; species Phalera bucephala. The sequence continues at coordinate 5,569,053 of LR990629.1, read as the reverse complement.
CATTTTATATTTACATAGCGGACTTAATCGACAACAGCGCACCCATCGGGTCCCATAAGTACAGAAAAAAATCATTAAAGGGAGAAAGGGATGATTAACGAACACGCGCACACCAGAATTTTATAAAAAAATGTGTCTGTAAATATTCCATGTACAGACATGACCACGTTATAATTCTATTTTAGTTTGAATATAGTATCCCTACATATTATAAAACAAAGTCTGTCGTCTGTCTGTCCGAACGCGGTAAACTCAATGGCTAACGAACGGATTTTCATATGGTTTTCACCAATGGCTGGAGCGACGAGGAGTCGGAGGAGGACAGAAGATGTATAATTCGCCCATGCGAAGCCGGGGCGGGTCGCTAGTAGATTTATAAATTTATTCAGTGTCTAGGTAATAACTTTATTCAGCAGGTGCTTTTTTTTCTAGGTCATGGCAAAAACTTGGCATTCGAGTAGAGGTTTCGTCATCAAAACTGAATACCGAAATGGATCTCATTGCTTTGTTACAACAATGCGCTCACTTGGGATCAGTGGAAAGCATAAATGTGGTTCTGAATAAAAATGTAGGAAACATTCCGGAAAGTGCAATTTCTCAACTAGATTTGCTGTCGAGAAAATTGTGTGCAAATGTGAAGTAAGTTGAGCCACTGCAGTCTATTTAGATTTTTTATAAACACAGACACATTCTACGATATTGGCGGATACCTACCCTTTGAAACTTGCCGAGAAGCTGTATAAAGCGTGCTTCTGTGTGTGCGATTCTAATGCAGCTTATGCTCATACTAAGATTTTCTATAGTGTATATTTGTTGACAGTGGTCTATATGCTGCAGTGGACTGGACGTCTTTCGGCTGATGATGATGATATCTCAACCCTTTATGTTATTTAGTGCACGAACTTAGTCTATTAAAATTCCCGTGTATTTTTCTTTCTGTCTTCACGCCTTCTTTATATCATCACGCCAGACTCCCCTGCGGAGACAGAGTTTATTTACAGATCATTAACAGGTACTTTATTTACAGATCATTAACATTTCCACTTATGTAAATACATAAATCATAGTAACAAAATATTTCTCAACAAAAAAAATTGAACCCTTTGAAAGGTATTCATATTCTAAGTGTCCACATTTGATTCTAGCGACCCCACATAGATAGACCACATAATAGGGGAAAATCCAATTACCGAGACAGGCGCTCGATCGCTGGGAAATTAGTTTTACTGTTTTAATCCACATACGCACTTATCGGGTACATAATAATAAAATAGTTTTGATATATATCATGGTTATACTTTTAGGTTATTTGCTGTGACCAACGTTGGCGGTTATGTTGGACAAAACACGTGTTTGTCTCGCAAACAAAATAAGTATCCGGCTACGATGTTAACTTTGTCCAATCCGGAAGCTTCATGGGTAAGACCAAAGACAATACGTCATATTCAGTCCTAACACAAGAAGTCCTTGTGGTTTGTGTTATTCTCAAGTAGGGTAAGCATAGAATAAGAATAACCTAGAAGCCGCGATCGCGCATCGATTTGAATCGACAATTAGTACCTGCAAAGCAAGTAGCCACACGTTTATGCGATAAGTCACTCGGCGACCGTCGCGTGAAACAACGTGTTCTACGCGTGTCAAATTAAATTTAATTATGGCGTCCTGTGGCGTTCCTACCTGTAACAATTCCGTCAAACTCAAAAAGAAATAGGATGGGATTACATTCCATGTGTAAGTAGCGCAATCGAAATTAAATGTTCCGCCAAATGGCAGTGGCAGAGGTCTATCGCGTGCACCCACGTTTCAGGCAATATTTAAAAAACAATATTAAACAAAAGGAATATTAAAAATAATATTACACTTTTTCTGTCCTAAGAATCGATCCTAGAACCTCGTAATTGTTTTTTTTTTTAACATAGCCCCACTCTAAAATTTATTCCTGTGTCGTGGGTGCGTTTACAAACATGAAATTCACATACACAAATACCCAGACTGAAACAAATAATTGTGGGTCACATAAAGATTTGTCTCCTGCGGGAATCTAACCCGCGACTATAAGATACAGTGGGCGGAGCAGCTTAATCTCTTAACGACTGCGCTAAATCGTCCGTCAAATTGTAACGCAACGACAAAAATAAATAAAATATTATTAACTTTTAAAAAAAAATAACATTATTAACTTACTGCTAATGGAATCGTGATTTATTTTAAGAACCTACTTAATTACGTCTATTTATTTTGTTAATATGTATAAAGATACATGTTAGCGCTAGAAATAATAATGATTTTATAATCTCTTACTAAACATTTACCTCAAAAAGTGGTAAATCATTTTTAACTAGCAACATTATGCGGGTGGGAAGTGCGGTGAGTGCGGGACGTTTGTTGATTTTTTGGCTTCAAAAAATTGTATTCGACCAAATATTGTCATCAGCATAGATAGATAGATAGATAGATAACTCTTTATTGTGCACCAATTACATAGATATTAAAATACAAAAACAAAAAAGAACTTAAAATACACAAAGGGCGGCCTTATCGCTAAAAAGCAATCTCTTCCAGGCAACCTTGGGATGGAGAAAACGATTTCGTTGTGGAATAAACGGGGGTGCACTTATTACATAAAAGTTTTAACTTATAGCAATAAATACTTAAATATAATATAAAAATGCATAACATACTACAAATTTTTTTTACCACACATACACATAATTAACTATCACGATACGACGGCAGGACCCGGTGAACAAGTAGATAAGTAATACTTCCTCACCTGGCCCTTGAAGCTCTCTAGCGACGATGCACGCCGTATACTGATAGGTATAGTATTCCACAGTCATACTTGATTCTTAACTTATTTGAAGCATCTTATGCTTTAATAACATACTTTAGTATTTTGCAATACTTGATACAGTGTCCATGTGCCTAAATAGGAACTTATTATTCGATAACAAAACTTATATAAACTTAATGATACTCAAGATGACGTTATTAGTGCGAGACCCGTCTGTTGCGTTTTATTAAATTTGGTTAAATATCCATCTGTATCCATCCAATATAATTGTATCCATCGATCAGATATTGGTGTATCGTTATTGTTATATTATTCGTTAGTTATTAATACATCGAAGGTCACATCATTTACTTTTCAATACTGACCATTCACAATAACGACCACAATCTCATTAATAATTAGCATATTCCACTGTCTTAGACCTCCAAAGGTACGTTAAGCCGTTGGCCCCAGTTACCACTTAATTTGTTATTTGTTCAGCCAAGATAAAAGCCTTATAGGCGACTTGATCAGTTCCAACAGCAGGTAGCCACAAATCTGCCTCTTCGAATTCGTATAGGATTGGTGGAGTTTGACCTAATTATTCTAACCTCGATTTTTGAGAGGAGGCCTTTGCCCAGAAGTGGAACAGTATGGGCTGGTTTATTGAATAAATTATTTTATCACAGTGTGATGACGTGTCCTGGTACCGCTGCGCTGTAGACACATGGGAACGCGCAGTGTTTAACGGATGCCCAGTGCAGATCGCGCACACCCTGCAAGAAAGCCAATCAAAAACTTTGTTACAGCATCTCTTCTCACTTGTCGGTATGTGACCTTGCTGATTTTTCAATAATTACCATTTATTTTATTTTTTATCATAGGATTTTAGTAGTAGACTGTCGTTATTTTCATTTCCTGTTTGATTCAAAGATTGTTTTATGCAGAAATCTCACCATATATAAATAATACCTTCTAAATAGATATGTAAACATTTGCACCAAAGGCAAACGTCACATTTAAGCTCTCTCACCTCTCCTCTATCACGCCGTTCATTCTGGTTGTTATAATCTGAACCACATTTTGCCGACTAACTTCATAATGTCATCGTTCCATCTAGCTGATAATCTGCCTTTGGGCCTATGTCCCTTTCTGGGCCACCACTCTGTCACGGTCTTGGTCCACCTGCCATCATCCCCCCTCATCAAATTTCGTATCTATCTCCACTTTATTTTCTTTACCAACATATTCAACTTAAATCCGCCCTCGGATTTCTATGTTTGGTAGGATAGATGATAATAATAGCTAAAATATGTTTTGTTATTAGATGGAACGATTTTTGGTGTGGGATGGAAATAGCTGGTATAATTCGTACCTTAATACGTTTTTACAGGTATATCGGTACCCGATGATATTGGTAATAATCCCACTTTGGAACAATTGGGCATCAGCGGTGAAAAATTAGAGTTGATATCTTCATTCCTGCGAAATAATTACAATATTTCATACACTACTGACCAGATACCACTTTTAACTATTCAAAGGTAAGTATTTCGTTATCATACTATAATGAAACTACGCAAACAAAGGAGCTATGCAAATGATTTGCACAAAATTCCTAAATTATTTACATTTTAATAGATAACATTACTTCAGATCCTGAATATATACATCCTGATAACATGATTTCAGATAAAATTCGAAATTCTTTTAAATTATGTAAAAAAAATATCTATACATTTTTTTTTTCAGTTCAAGTTAAAACAAATAGGTTTATGAATTTATAAAGTAATGATTATATGAGTATGGATTATATGAAATTATACACTAATAATTATATGAGCATAGAGTATAAGATTTATTTATAAACAAAATGCAATAACAATACCTTACATTTTTATTTTCGAGATATTATTTTTATTTTTATTACAGTTTGGTACGATTTTTGTGTACAATTTCCTCTTTATCGTTCTTTAATATCTTGACATTACAATCGAAGTCTTCTAAAACTTCGTATGGACCTAAATAGATAGATTGCTTTTTATCACCAGTTGAGTTTTGCAACAATATTAAATCACCTTTAATATAACTGGCAGGATTGATGGTTTTGTCATAATGTTGTTTTCTCTTTAGCTTACTACATAGCAAATTATTTTTAGAATCTTTTTGTGCGAGTTGAAGCCTATACTTCATTTCTAATGGGTAACTATCTAGGTTGTATAAAGGATGTACGAGACAGTTAGACAGATTACTCGGAATGTTACACAACTTACCGAATACCAACTCATGGGGAGTGTATTTAGTTTCAGAATGGATTGTGTTATTGTAAGAAAAACACCAATAAGGTAACCACTCACTCCATGAATCAGTATGATTTTCACAATTTATTCTCAAGTAAGCACCCATGTGCTTATGAGAATTTTCCAATGCCCGATGCTCTCATGATGATAGGCTGTTGATGTTAACTGATTAATGTTTAAAAGTTTACATACCTGGGTCACTGTGCTGGAGATGAATATCGTGCCTCTATCTGTGCCTATAGCCTGTGGGATGCCGTAACGAAGGATGAAGTTATTTACAAATGACTTTGCAACGCTTACTGCATCTTTTGTACGAAGTGGATACGCTTCTACGAATTTCGTTAGCTCGCACTGTAATGTGAGTACGTAACTGTTGCCATGGCCATCTTTAGGTAAGGGACCGACTATATCAGAAATAATTTTTCAAACGCGGAATTTGCTGTGCTTGTAATCGCCATAGGTATTGAAACAAAATCCTTAATATCTTTTTCCATGCTAGGCCAAAATTAATATTTTTTAATATTATTTGTCATTCGCCTAATGCCCGCGTGGCCACTAGTGGGCAATAGGTGAAAATCGTTTATGATCACACGCCTGTCATCAACATTATCTATTTTTTGTACCGATTTTAATACGCAAATACGGGTCCCCGTCCAATTTTCGTATTTTTTTATCTGCTCTATCATACTTGCTATAAAATCTTTATTGTTATCCTTTCTTGTAATGCATATTTCCTTAATATTCAATTTATTACTAAATAATTCCAAATCTCGCGTCAATGTCGATCGAGAATTTGGATTCAAATAAATAATCGATTTACTCGGTACAAAAATAAAATTATTCGAATATTTAATTATTATATTTTGCTATAACAATATATTAAAATCCCTTTTTCTTATTAAAGAGAGTTCAGTTAAATTTCCCGGTTTTTTAATTATTTCCACAACTCTCGGCTGATCAGGCTTTGAGTTAGGGGGAATATTAATTGCTGAAGAATTATTACCGTTCATTGTGTGATTACATCCTTGCATTTTTCTCTTATTACTCCTTGTTAACACGTTCATCTCCGATATTTCTTTCAAATCCTCTGACGTAATAACAACACGCGATAAGGCATCTGCGCTAGTATTGTAACATCCTTTTAAATATTCAATTGTAAAGCTATATTCCTCTAGCTGCCATCGATATTTTAATAATCTATTTGAAGGATCCCGCATACCAAATAAATATACTAACGGCCTGTGGTCTGTTTGTATTTTAAACTTTCTGTCATACAAGTAAGGTCGAAAATGCTGAACACTCCATACAATTGCCAACAGTTATTTTTCAATAGTGGGATAGTTTCTTTCAGCTTTATTTAAACCTCTACTTGCGTATGCAATAGGGCGACCATCACCATTGCATAATACTGAACCGACTGCCAAACCAGATGCATCGGTTTGTAAAATAAATGTGTTATTTTCAGAAAAATTTGGATATTGAAGAACTGGCGGATTAATTAATTTACTTTTAAGAAATCGAAAGGATTGTTCACATTCATCCGTCCAAAGAAACGGTACATTTTTGCAACTAAATCTATTTAACGGGTAAACCTTTACTGCAAAATTCGGGATAAATTTACGCTAGTAATTTACGAATGCTACAAAACGTTTTACTTCTTGAGCGTTTTGTGGCCTTGGATAGGTGTTTACAATTTTCGTTTTTTCTGGATCAGGTAAAACCCCCTTTTCCGAAACAATGTGTCCTAAATACAGCATCTGTTTTTGTAAAAACTGACACTTAGATGGATTTAATTTCAAATTTACTTTACGAAGTCTGCAGAATACATCAAGCAAATTTCGATTGTGCGTATCCAAATTTCTCCCAAAAATTGCCGGGTCATTTGATACTGATTTTGCCCTGTTGTAAAAGATGTATACGGTCTGCTCTGTGGATGTAAATTAATTTGAAAAAATCCTTGATATAAATTTGAATGCGAAAAATAAACTGCGCCTGATAATGAGTCTAAAATATCTGATATATGCGGTAAAGGAAATTTGTTCTTGATCTTAAATTTGATCATTCAATTTTCTATAATCAATTACTATACGCCATTTCTTTAATCCTTATGAATCGCTTTTTTAGGCACTAATAATAACGGACTGGACCACGCACTCCTACTCTCTTCTATTATTCCGTCTTCTAACATTTCTCGTATTTGTTTATCTATTTCATTTTTCTGCACATGGGGTAATCGATAAGGCCTCGTATACACGGGAGCGCTATGTGGTTTCAATTGAATTGTTTCCTGATATAACGAAGTAGTAGTCAGTTTGTCACCTGGTAAATGGAAAATGTCGGGTAACTTGGCACATGTATTTTCAATAGACTTTCTTTCTTCTTCATTCAAATTTTTCATGTTTAACATCGAAAATAGCTTTTTTACCCTATCAGAATTGATGTTACTTGACAAATGAAATAATCAGTAAGTTTTGATTGCTTTAAAGAAAAATAATTTATTTACGTCACTATCTCTTGTATTCAAAATTTTAATAGGCACTTTTCTGTTATCTGGCTTGACTACACTACTAGCTATAATAACTCCGTCACATAATTCTTGAGATTCTATTACAAACTCTTCTGTATTATTCGTATAAACGTAATGAATGGACTCACTCCTGGAGGAAACTGTTTTATAATTATTTTTTTGTATTTTATTATGAAAAGGAACTATGATAAACGAGCCTGATTTTGTCGTTAAACGCATCGTATTAAATTAAAATTTTAATATTGCGTTAAAGGTTTTCAAGAACTCTTGACCTAGAATGCCATCGATTGTTGATGGTTAAGATTTCAAAACATAAAATTTGTGCTTAAATATTTTATTACTGTTAGATAACTCAAGATGAATATAACCATCAGAAATGACATCACCTCCTATTCCTTTTATATTTAGTGCCCTTGTATGGAATGGAATTCGCAAACACTTTAGTGTCTAGTATCTTATAACTGAAATTGATGCGCCCGTATCTATTAGCCATCTGCGTCGTTGGTGGCCTACGCTAAAAAAAACGTTGTTTAATGAGTTAAACGAGAAAAAAACGTTAGGATCGAAAAAAATAGTTAACGTTTCCGTTAGAGGCTGGTCTGCTGCGATACCCGTCTCATTCTCCAGAGTAATAGCATTTACCTGCCTAGATGTTGATCCATGGACCCGGTTTCCAAAAGAAACTCGACCCTAAATACCTCCTCGGTATATTGCGCTGCTGGTGGGGCCTGATAGCTATAAGTCCTTGTCGAACGTCCAGCGTACGTGTTAAGAGCAGAACCTACGCGGCCTATACCTTGTCCCCTGAGCTCTATAAGGTCTATTAGACATATACCTATTATCGTAAGGTTACATACCCATAACCTCAGCAGACGACGTCGACATTTCTTCATCCTGTGCTGCTTGTATTGTGTCCTTAAGAGACGTAAAATTACGCGCCGCTATAATTGTACTTAATCGCCTATTTCTCAGACCGTCGGCAAAACATTTAACGGCGTACTTCTCATTTATCGGTATTAGCACTTTGTAACTATTACTATCACCGTCGGCCTGGGAAATGGTGAGATCTACAAACAATTCAGATATTTCCTTACCAAAATCCGCTACACTCTGCTCATTCTGCGATGATTTTTGTAACCTGGCCTGGATTGCAGTTGGAGCTTTCTGTGGAAGCAACAATGTTCGCATATCCTTTAATAAACCTTCAACCTTAACTTAGCGGATTAAGAAATTCTACTTTTTAAAACGAATGTAACAAGGTTTCTTTTACATTCTCTTTCGGTTAACACCGAATCGTAATTTTCTATATTTTCTATTCGCTGCTTTGTAACCACATCATCGTCGGTCATAACACGCAATAAACTAAACGCTATTTTCAAAACAAAGATTGTTTCCTTAACCATTGTACTTACTAATTCTTTATCTACCGAACACAATTTTAATATTTCATCGTACATAGATAAAAAGTTTGAGCAACATTGATTTATTAGCACGACACTGGTATCATCGTAATAACATTTTTTAATGTTGTCTTGCAAACTATCTACTTGAGTTATGAACTGACTATATAAAGTATTTGCTTCGGTTAACTTAACAAGCCGTATATTTTTCTGCCTACGGCTGGGACCAATTCTAATAAGGTAGGTTCTTACTTTTTTTACTTCATGAAATAAGTACTGGAAGACATCTGCCATAATCTCCAATAAAAACTAGGTACCAAAAGTATATCTATGATTAACATGTTGGATTATAATATCGCTTCACAAAGATAAACACAAATAAAATATAAAAATGATAAAATCGTCAAATACAATACATAATATATTATAGTAGGCTTTTTTTTGATATTTTTTTTATGCAGGCTTAATCCATACTATTATATTGCTTAGTCTTAAATTCCGTAATTCACTTTCTTACTGACTTTACCAAACGCCGCATCATTATAATAACCTCACGTTCACTATACAACATCATCAGTTTTCACCTGGAGCCGATGTCGCCGGAACAGACTTCCATATTGCTGCAACACAAATTCGTTTAGCTCGACGAAAAACGAATTTGTAAACTGTTAAACTTTTTGTACAGGCGGTAGATGACCAGCAGTCCGCCAATAGCCAAAATAACGCTTATCACTCTTAGCACCACAGTGATGGTACTGATACCGGTGCTAAGGTTCTTAAGATGGGTGGTGTTATCTCCGACTGCCGCATTCTGCGCGATTACAAATTCCTCATTCTTTGTCGACTTAGAACCCCCCATTTTGATTTTTCGAAATTTGTATTGGACGCGACCTTTTTTAATATGTTCTTGGACGGGGCCGAAGTCTACAAAAGTCAATAGTGTCCATCATAGTAAAAACCCATACACTTTTCACTTGGCAACGAGCATAGGCACAATATTGTTTTTTAATAACTTGCCTTATATGGACGACGGAATGCGCGCTCGCACTAGGCAGACTCTTGGTACCGGCAGGGTCGCCATGTAGGATGCGATGTTCGAGAGATGAGTGAAACCAATCAATATCGAGTATGCACTGATTTATTATATCATAAAACACTAAGTTATATAGACTTACACAATAACATGCTTACTATTACACTACAATTATTTTAACTTATGTAACCCTGCTAAAATAATAAATTCGTATTGTAACCAATCTCGTGTACACAAGAAGAACTAAATTTATTGTATATCTTAATATATCTGAAACGACAAGGGTTGCTGTGACCATAGAGAAGATGCTACTAAAAAATTTAAAGATTTTCTTTTTACTACTACTCTAGGAAAACAGAGTTATAACAATATGCCGTATTTAAATAAAAAAAAATCAACATAAATCGCTAATATATTATTAAATCATTGCACAAAACAATTACGACAAATGTAACTTTGAAAACTTGAATTCATTAGTGATAATGTCGTTTTAAGTAAATGATTTCGTTGTTAATGATGACCTTTTTGCAACTCGGTGTTAATGTATTGTTTTTGTACAGGATTAAGGAGATCGAAAAGAATATCAAAGAGTTCCCCTTTGAACAATCAAAGGGCTTGGCGATGTTCTACAAGTATGTAGACCCCGATGAACTGTCGGGGACAGCAGAAGCGGTTTATTTACCAACGCTGATAAACAGCTCCATGATGGTAAACCTGTACTATAATTCTGGTAGAAAATCAATTAGACAGCGTGATTTTATTTCACGTGTTTGATATTAAAGGAAGGTATATAGTATCAGAACCTTAAACAATATCTTCATATAGGAATACTATACAATGATATAGATATATATGATCATATCAACTGAAAACCAAAATACGTATTTCATACATTCAAAGTCTGCAAATCTATAGTGTTATTGTCCGTAAAATCTACAGTGTTAGTATCATCGTTCATTATCAACTACATCTAAAAAGTCATGCTGAGGGTATACCGCTGTCAACACCGCTACAAATTTTGATTATAGAGAGATAATGAAAATGATTCGAATGAGCCGTGCCTCTGTATAATACCGGGGCTAGAAGGACTCCACATACGGTTCCGCGTGCTGTGCGAGCGCCTCAAGCTGCCGGCGTTGGTGCTGCAGCCAGGGCTCGACAATCCGCACGAGACGCCACGGGAGCTAGCCGAGAGATACGTCGAGGTAAGCAATAAGTCAGCCGATTTTGTCCCACCACTGGGTCCTTATTCACTATAACGAAACGCGGCATTATGTTAATTCGTGAAAAGATCGTGTAATAGTATTTTGTGTTACCACTGAGATGCCATTACCTAATTATTTCTCGAAGTTATCGTAACACGCCGTGGTACGTGTTTAATTGGTTATAGCAAGTAAGGCCCCGAGGAAGATTCCACTGCGGGCTCTCACAAATCGAGGCACTAGAGATTAGGTCATACTTCACGATAGCGGACCAACTTGCGGTGGGGAGGGACCCATCGTTACCAGCCTTGGTCCAAGCTATGGTTAACAGTGACAGGTTGTGGGAAGCGAGAGTGACCTTCTGTGGGAACCAATACGCTGAAAGACACGGCGGAGTGAATATGGGAGACCGACCCCCTGGCCAATCCACTCGGTCGCCGTAGACCAAGGCAGCGACAGCGTGTCTACGCGAACCTTGTGCCGCCTTGATGAGGGTCTGTAGCCGATGGGAAGAAGGACTGCCCGTGGCCTGCATACAATAGTCTGCCATCGACAGGAAAGTGCATGTCATGTGCTCCCGACCACGGCCCTCAAAAAGTAGTATTTTCGCTATAAGTGAATGTCTACGAAAGCGGACGGTCGGTGGTAGGTTAAGGATTATTGCTCACGCGTTTCTGTAGCACATCCCATCCATAGTGGCGAGTAGTACGCTCGTTATAACCCCTCTCTTCCCCCCTAACGAGTGGGTATCTTATGTAGGATTTCTCTAACCCAAAAAAATGGTTTTATGGTTTGAGAATATATGCTGTTAGGACTTATCACTTCGTCCATAAGAACTTCGATTCGGTGAGCTAGGATCAATGCTTTAACGTGCCTTCCAAAAAATACACAGCTCGAAAATATATTTGTCATACCCATCTCAGACTGACCGAGTCGAACACTGGTTAACCTTGGTGATCGCCAAGAACACTGCGGATCTACAGCTACTATAATGCAAATTTGGTAATTTGTAAATAAAATAATCCGATTAATTACATTTCATGACCGACAGTTATTAAAATTCAAGTAATTACGGGGACATTACAATATTATTGAAATCAGTAAATGCATAACTTCATTAAAATAAGTAAACTAAGTAAAATGTCGTGTCGCTCAGTGAACTATGGAAAGAGCTATGCTCGGCGTTTCTCTAAGTGATCGAATCAGGAATGAGAACTTTCGTAGAAGAACCAAGGTTACCAATATAGTCCATAGGATCAGTAAGCTGTAGTAGTAAGGGACGGGCCACATAGCGCAAAGATCGGCCGTTGGAGCAGAAAGATTATAAAGTGGAGACCAAGTATTGGCAAGCGCAGCGTGGGACGGTCGCCTGCCAGATGGACCGATGATCTTGTGAAGATCGCAGAAAGTCTTTGGATGCAGGTGACATCGGACCGGTTGCGCTGGAGAGCTATTGGGGAGGCCTATGTTCAGCAGTGGACAAATATAGGCTGAGATGATAAGGAAATAAAGTAATTACGTTTACTTGAGATGGACCCACTAGGCTGGTACTAGCCCCAGCCTAGTGTCGTGTTATTACTTGTATTAAACTTCGTCGTATTCTACATTGACAGGTTATGATAAGAAAATTTGGTCTAAAAGATAATTTTTATCTTTTGGGTTATGAGAGCGGAGTTCTGGTGGCTTTAGAAGTTGCAGCAATCTTGGAGGATAAGGGTAATTAATATTTTTTATTTATCTTAAGGGAAACCAATAGCTACATAAATATATTAGGCAAAACATAAATATTATGTAGCGCAAAGCCAATTACAGGTTTCCACGTACAGCAATAAATTACTAGATGTTTTAACGACAAAAAGTAAAATTACTTACACGAAGAAAAAAAGGTGTAGGTAAGAGAGCACCTGAGCTTACCTAGCTTGTATTATTATAGTTTATAGGTCTATACAGCGAGTGCTATAGTCCGTGCAAAACTCATTGGCTACATGTGGAATATTAAAACGTGGGCAATGAATTAATTGAATTACTTATTAAAAGCACGAGTTTGATCCCGAACAAATCTTTGTGTGCACAAAAATGTTTGTTTGGGTGCTTTTTATATGAATTTTATTTCTGTTAATACTGTCACCATACAGAAATTTCGTTTCCAATTTAGGGTTACGTTTGATTTAAACATCATTAAATAATAAATAAATATAAGTTGGTGCTTAGGTTGAGTTCATCTAACTATCTCCTGTTGATAATCTTCAATATAGTCAAAATAATTAAGTGATCGGTTTTCTTTTTCAAGTAAAATTTAACAATTCTGCTGAGCGTAGACCACAATTGCAGCAGCGCAGCAGAAGCTGTTAATTTAGTAACAATATTAACGACAAAACTCCATACTAATCGGATCAGTCGAGAAAATCGCGGACATATATACATACTGGTGGTTCTCCTCTCGACCCGTCGAGAGGAGAACCGCCAGTTTTTGAAGTCACTTAAAAATACTATGTTATGAACAATTAAACACTAGATATTATTAAAATTTTCAGGATTAACTGGCACCGTGTTTTGCGTCGGTTGTACTCCAGAGGAACTCCAAACAATATTGGAAGACCAACTGCGCCACCTGGATACAGATGAGAAACTACAGAACGAGGTCGTCCTACACATGTTTACTCTACTGTCGGGTGGAGACACTGGAAGGCTTAAAGAAAAGTTAGAGAATACTAATACGTGGACGCAGAAACTTAACGCATGCCTACAGTTTTTGTCCGGTCGCCTCGCGCACTCAGCGCAATACACGCGTGCGCTGATAGAAGCGGCGCTTGCCCGGATACAGCAAGCGAGACGCAACAGATTCACGACGCGCAGCTTGCGCTCCAAGTTGGTACTACTGCGCTCGACCACTATGTTCGCCGGCGAAGGGCCACGAACGTTACAACAACTCTCCAAAAAAACTGTACCCGTACATCAGCTGCGCGCACCACTTGGGGACGCTGCCGTGGATCTCAGTTTCGCATCTATCGTTAATGGATACTTAGATCAAGAAATAATAAACAAGTTTGAAAATATAAATCGTTGCGACTCTTACCTACTGAATGGTGATTGCTTTTCAATGGAACTGTCGGCCACAGACTAGATTGCGTATCATGATTGTAAGCCTACGGAGGTGGTGATTTTGTATTTACTTATGTATTAAAATAGATGAGCATGTGATGTGATTTATTGCTTTTTTTCTTTCAAGATCATAGTGTGCTTTAAGTAGGTACATGTTGTAGCAGAAATAGCTAGTACTTTGTGGAAACAAGTCAGCAGGCTGGCTAAACAAAAACGGCAAACTTTTTTTTTCTACTGTGTTATTATATAAGTACAAAGCGGATTTGGGGGTAGGTATAACAGTGGACGGAGCATGAATTTATTACTCAACACGAATTGAGTAATCCACCAAATTATGTTTAATTTTTCTAATCACTAGATTGCTAGCTCTTTCAGCGGACATAATTTGATACGCGGTTGCTCTTTAATAATTATAAATAATAATCAAACTTAGAGAAAGTAAGGATTTTGTGAGCCTCTTTGTTGAAAGAGTCATTGAAGTTGTTTGTATTGAGTCTGAGCAGCTCATAGTTGTGTACGTATATAGGCCCCCATCTACTCCTTATGATGATTTTGAGAAATATAGATGAATTGATTGGTTCAAATAGAAATTTATGACACTGACAGTTAACAAATTACTATCTATCTATCTATCTATCTATAACCTCACGCCAGATCCCTTGCGGGGTAGGCAGAGAGTACAGAGTTCCAACAGGTTCTTTCCTTACATACCTCTCTGGCTTCCTCGACTCTCATAGTTCGTCTCATACACGCTCGCCGGTTACGGAGACTCTTGACTTTTCCATCAGATATAACAGCGTTGGGACAAGAACTCCGTTATGTATGGCCAGCTGCGCCTTATGGCTTAAGTGCCGGCTCCCGAGTAGCTTTCCCATCGCACCATTCACTCTGTTCTCTGCACACACTCTTCTCTCTATGTCAGCGGTGTATTTCCCATCCTTACTGAAGGCGCATCCAAGATATACAAACTCATTCACTTGCTCTAGCACATCGTTACCAACCACAATCCTTACATTCGTTCTATTTTCTTCCCTTTCAAAAACCATAATCTTGGTTTTCTTCACATTCAAGTGTAAGACATTGATCATGCAGTCGTCTTTCATAACTGTGACTAGTGTTTGCAGATCAGTGGCTGTTGGCGCTATTAAAACCGCGTCATCTGCATAAAGTAGATGGTTTACCACTAGGTCACCCATTTGTACACCTTTATTCATCGCTTTCAGTCTTTGAAGACTTTTATCCAGATATATTATAAACAGTCTAGCGGACAACACGCAACCCTGCTTGACGCCGATTTTAACGTCAAACCAGGGTGACCTGTTACCACCCACTCGTACGCATGCCTTGCAGTCCACATAAGTGGACTGGACGGCTCGCAACAGATTGCCATCTATACCATACTCTGGCAAAATGTCCCAAAGTCTCTTTCGCACAACTCTGTCAAATGCCTTCTCCAGATCTACAAAACCGCAGAAAACCTTCCGCCCCACTGCCAGATGCTTCTCTACGATGTTGCGGAGTGAGAAGACTTGATCCGAACATCCTCTTCCAGACCTGAAACCCCCTTGTGCCTCGCACAACATTCCATCGGACTTCACGCGCATTCTCCGTTCAATAATTTTACCGTACACCTTGGCTGCCAAGCTGATCAAACTGATGGCTCTGTAATTGGCGCAGTCATATTGTGAACCCTTGCCTTTATACAAGGGTACTATGACTGCGCGGCGCCAATCTGTAGGGACTCTACCGGTCCTCCAGCAAAGGTTTGCAAGGGCCCGGAAAGCGTCCCGGACGCAAGTTCCACCATATTTGATCATCTCGGCAGATATCATGTCTACTCCCGCAGCTTTACCGTTTTCAAACTTCCTATCGCCCATTCAACTTCTTCCATAGTGATGTCCTCCGTTGATTCTGGTGCCGCAATCTCGCCTTTGGGCACGTCTGCGGCATCAGCATCCGGGTCATCTCCATACATTTCTCCAAAATATTCACGCCACCGGTTTAGCACAGCTTGTGTGTCTGCAAGAATGTCACCATCTTTAGATTTTATCCTTTCCATTCTGGAGCCTGACGAATCACCTCGAGCCTTTCTCACCTTGCTCCAAAAGCGTTTGGTGTTGTTCTCGAAGTTCTTCGCCAGCCTCTCCTCCTCAATCATACTGGCTCTTTCACGCTTTTCTTTCACTAAAGTTTTAGTGGCATTCTTGCATTGCCGGTATATTTTGTTTCCTAATCTCTGTCAGACTGGCATTCAGGTTCAAAGAAGATACATTCTTCGTTCGAATAAACATAGTCCTGCCACGCTTTCTTCTTACTTTCTACGGAGCTTTGCAACTCCGCATCCCACCAGGCATCACCTTTTGCTGTAATATGCTTCTTTGAGCAACCACATACTTCTTTCGCGGATTCCACCAAACTCTCTTTCAGGCTATTCCAGCATTTATCTACATTTAAGTCCGAAGAGCCTGGTGTCAAAAGCTTGTCCCGGACTCTGTCTTCATACAATCTCCTCACGCTCTCATCTTGCAACTTTTCAACCTTTATTCTTTCAAGGTCTCCGAAGGGGATACGCTCTCGCCAATGCCTCCACTTCCTGAACAGACCACTAAGCCGCGCAACTACGAGATAGTGGTCTGATTCCAGAGTGGGGCCTCTATACGTACGCGTATCTTGTAGTTTGCTTCGGAGACGGTTATCAACTAGGATCAGATCTATCATGCTTTTTTGTTCATTCGTTCTCCACGTATACATATGTATGTCTTTGTGCTGGAATATCGTATTAGACACTAGGAGACCCCTTTCCAAACAAATATCTACAATGAGCTTACCTGCATCGTTCACTCTCTTATCACCATAAGGACCCAGAGCAGCGTCGCATGTTTGCCGCCTGGTTCCTACCCATCCGTTCAGATCGCCACACAAAATCATCTTTTCGTTAGCCTCAGCCAAATCCAGAACTTCCCTGACATTATCCCAACACTTCTCAAGGTCCTGGGGTGTCGACGAGCTTACGCTTAACAAATTACTCCGTATATAATTTTCTTTAAAAATTGTCATTATAGTATTTTCTATCATAATTTTAATTAAAACTAAAGTACATCCTATAATTATTAAGTAAAAGTGTATGTGAAATCCTAAATAATTCTGAAGAAGTCCGTGTGACAAATTTCTGCGAAACGCTGCATTAAAGCGCTCGTGCGAACGCCCGCTCACTGATAAGTTACAGTTGCGTATATAAGAAAGAAGTTACACTGGATTTGATATAATGGGTTCAAACCCTTATGGAGTTCTTTTTGGAAATTAAGTTGTTAGAAGTAAAGGAAAAATATATAATTTACCTGGATAAAAAAGGACATTACGTTTCGTCGAAACCGAACTAAAACTTAATCAGATATAAATCTACATGTAGAAGATAGTAATTTGGTGTCACTAACACCTGAGGATACTAATAATAGCATGCCTGAGCTATCTGATGATGATGACAATCAAAGAAAGTCACTAAACGATGAAATTACAAGTCTTAATGCTCAGTTACTTAGTGCACAGAAAGAAATAGAATCGTTATCACTAGAACACTCATCACTTAAACAACATAATGAGGAAATAATAAAGAGAAATGGCCACTATAAAAAAATTGCAAATCTATCTATCTATCTATCTATAACCTCACGCCAGATCCCTTGCGGGGTAGGCAGAGAGTACAGAGTTCCAACAGGTTCTTTCCTTACATACCTCTCTGGCTTCCTCGACTCTCATAGTTCGTCTCATACACGGTCGCCGGTTACGGAGACTCTTGAGTTTTCCATCAGATAAGACTCGGTTTATTTGGTCGTGGTAAGATAGTCTAGGTCTTCCCCGGTACCTGCATCCTTCCACTTTCACATTGTATATCTGTTTTGTCATTCTTTCCTCTGGCATTCTTTCTATATGCCCGAACCAACGGAGCATGCCCTTTCTCATCTTTACACCGATACTATCTTTCATACCTACTCGCTGTCTTACTATGCTGTTGCTAATGCGGTCGGTCAGCTTCACTCCGCACATCTTCCGCAGAGCTCGCATTTCTACCGCATTTATCCTAGTTTCATTCTCCTTCTTACATACCCAGCTCTCGCTACCATATAACAGCGTTGGGACAAGAACTCCGTTATGTATAGCCAGCTGCGCCTTATGGCTTAAGTGCCGGCTCCCGAGTAGCTTTCCCATCGCACCATTCACTCTGTTTCCTGCACTCACTCTTCTCTCTATGTCAGCGGTGTATTTCCCATCCTTACTGAAGGCGCATCCAAGATATACAAACTCATTCACTTGCTCTAGCACATCGTTACCAACCACAATCCTTACATTCGTTCTGGTTTCTTCCCTTTCAAAAACCATAATCTTGGTTTTCTTCACATTCAAGTGTAAGCCATTGATCATGCAGTCGTCTTTCATAACTGTGACTAGTGTTTGCAGATCAGTGGCTGTTGGCGCTATTAAAACCGCGTCATCTGCATAAAGTAGATGGTTTACCACTAAGTCACCCATTTGTACACCTTCATTCATCGCTTTCAGTCTGTGAAGACTTTTGTCCAGATATATTATAAACAGTCTAGCGGACAACACGCAACCCTGCTTGACGCCGATTTTAACGTCAAACCAGGGTGACCTGTTACCACCCACCCGTACGCATGCCTTGCAGTCCACATAAGTGGACTGGACGGCTCGCAACAGAGTGCCATCTATACCATACTCTGGCAAAATGCCCCAAAGTCTCTTTCGCACAACTCTGTCAAATGCCTTCTCCAGATCTACAAAACCGCAGAAAACCTTCCGCCCCACTGCCAGATGCTTCTCTACGATGATGCGGAGTGAGAAGACTTGATCCGAACATCCTCTTCCAGACCTGAAACCCCCTTGTGCCTCGCACAACATTTCATCGGAATCCCGCGCATTCTCCGTTCAATAATTTTACCGTACACCTTGGCTGCTAAGCTGATCAAACTGATGGCTCTGTAATTGGCGCAGTCATATTGTGAACCCTTGCCTTTATACAAGGGTACTATGACTGCGCGGCGTCAATCTGTAGGGACTCTACCGGTCCTCCAGCAAAGG
This sequence comes from Phalera bucephala, assembly GCA_905147815.2. Lineage (NCBI taxonomy): Eukaryota > Metazoa > Arthropoda > Insecta > Lepidoptera > Notodontidae > Phalera > Phalera bucephala. The sequence goes on along the minus strand of LR990629.1, from coordinate 5,549,622 downwards.
TTTGCAAGGGCCCGGAAAGCGTCCCGGACGCAAGTTCCACCATATTTGATCATCTCGGCAGATATCATGTCTACTCCCGCAGCTTTACCGTTTTTCATACTTCCTATCGCCCATTCAACTTCTTCCAAAGTGATGTCCTCCGTTGATTCTGGTGCCGCAATCTCGCCTTTGGGCACGTCTGCGGCATCAGCATCCGGGTCATCTCCATACATTTCTCCAAAATATTCACTCCACCGGTTTAGCACAGCTTGTGTGTCTGCAAGAATGTCACCATCTTTAGATTTTATCCTTTCCATTCTGGAGCCTGACGAATCACCTCGAGCCTTTCTCACCTTGCTCCAAAAGAGTTTGGTGTTGTTCTCGAAGTTCTTCGCCAGCCTCTCCTCCTCAATCATACTGGCTCTTTCACGCTTTTCTTTCACTAAAGTTTTAGTGGCATTCTTGCATTGCCGTTATATTTCTTTCCTCATCTCTGTCATACTGGCATTCAGGTTCAAAGAAGATACATAGTCCTGCCACGCTTTCTTCTTACTTTCTACGGAGCTTTGCAACTCCGCATCCCACCATGCATCACCTTTTGCTGTAATATGCTTCTTTGAGCAACCACATACTTCTTTCGCGGATTCCACCCAACTCTCTTTCAGGCTATTCCAGCATTCATCTACATTTGAGTCGAAGAGCCTGCTGTCAAAAGCTTGTCCCGGACTCTGTCTTCATACATTCTCCTCACGCTCTCATCTTGCAACTTTTCAACCTTTAATCTTTCAAGGTCTCCGAAGGGGATACGCTCTCGCCAGTGCCTCCACTTCCTGAACAGACCACTAAACCGCGCAACTACGAGATAGTGGTCTGATTCCAGAGTGGGGCCTCTATACGCACGCGTATCTTGTAGTTTGCTTCGGAGACGGTTATCAACTAGGATCAGATCTATCATGCTTTTTTGTTCATTCCTTCTCCACGTATACATATGTATGTCCTTGTGCTGAAATATCGTGTTAGACACAAGGAGACCCCTTTCCAAACAAACATCTACAATGAGCTTACCTGCATCGTTCACTCTCTTATCACCATAAGGACCCAGAGCAGCGTCGCAAGTTTGCCGCCTGGTTCCTACCCATCCGTTCAGATCGCCACACAAAATCACCTTTTCGTTAGCCTCAGCCAAATCCAGAACTTCCCTGACATTATCCCAAAACTTCTCAAGGTCCTGGGGTGTCGACGAGCTTACGGGAGCATATGCTGCGACCAAAAATACTCTAGTGACACCCAGTTTTAAACGGACCCAGAGAAGTCTCGCATCGCACAGGCCATAATCTCTCACTCCAGAGGCCAGGTGACGGGACAGCAAGATACCCACCCCCATGCTGGCACGACTGCTCTGCGATACCCCAGACCACAGAGCCATCGTTCCATCAGGAAGATCACAGGTTTCACTGCCCCTCCGCTTAGTCTCTGTTACACACAGAGCATCCAGGCGTCTCTCTTTCATCACATCAATCACCTCATGCATCTTATCTTCCATACCACCTCTTACATTCCAAGTGCCTATTCGGCACTCTGCACCCCACAACTCGCCAGTTCGGGCCCGGCGTGGTGGGTGGCGGCCCCCATCGCCGCTTCCACCTATATTCGTACCGACGGGGGCGGGCCGGTACGCGTCGCCTCGGGGGGATGCCCTAGCCCGCACTGCGGTACGTCTTCGGTCCAAGATTACAGCCATAATGACTGGCAGGGGTCGCGACGAGCACGCTCTTGGACAGACCCCCGAAAAATTGCAAATATCCAGCTAAAAGCGAATCATTAGCACCGACGAAGCCAATACAAAAGAATACTGGTGATGCGGGATGAATGACCTACTATGGTGATGCGGAATGAAGGGCGTGAACTTGGTGTGGAAGGAAAAGTCGCTGGTAAGTCCGGTTTGAATGAGACCAGAACTTTGATGGTGCGGGTAAACTGTAATGGGATGCGGCGTGCGGGGATGCGAATAGCCTAGAAGTGGCTGAAGAGTATGCTATGCTAAAGGAAATAAAAGGGTTCTCACAATGGAAGATGCCAGAGAGGAGGGTCGTAGACACACATAAACCAACAAACGGCAATCAAAGCATATGCACTTACAGGTCAGTCAAGCTCGGCTCCACGCAATGCAAGCGGGCGGTGGCTATGCAGGCAGCATGAAGAACGGAGCACTCACTCACAGCATAAGCGTTTAAGCGGGATAAGAAGGTCTCACGAGGAGACGGCAGTAAATTGAAAATGCGGTGACCGCGTAACCGAACCGATGCGCTCGGTCGGTAGTAGATCTTGCGACAGCCCTTTTGCGACACTGCCTTTTTGGGACTCCTATTTGCGACTGATTTCGTTTCGTTCTCGAACTTGATTCAGCGATCGGGTCACTAGGCGACCTAGCGCCCCCCGTGTAGGCAAAACAACATCACGCTTCGCACATGATGTCATAGATGGCGCGTTTGCAAGTTCTAGCGTGCAAAAAATGGCCTAAACATCCTCCCCGGCTTGGAAATACGGAGGATTTCCAAATGAAACAGAAAAATACGGATGCGGTAGAGAGGATAAAGCGGATATATAAGTTGTAAACATATAATGTGAATCATGAGATATAATATATATAGATGCGAGTGAAATTATGAAGTTAAGAACATTGTTAATTAAAATTTAGGTTTATAATAAATGTATAATTATTGCCATGGAAGAGGACATAATTTTACAACTGGTTTTTTAAAGGTACTAGTAGGAGTACGTACAAGCGCGACGCGCACTATTTCATCCTTTCCTGGATATATCTGTGTAATAATGCCTGTAGGCCAACGGAACGGTGGTGTATCATCTTAATGAATAAGAACCAGAGTGCCTAGTTGAATTGGGACATCAAGCGTGTTCCACTTCTGTCTCAATTGCAGCGTTTGTAAATAATCTAAATGCCATTTTTTCCAATAACTCTGGACTAATTTATTAAGAAGGTCCTTTCTATGATGGACAGTTGCGGGTGAAATCTCAGTAAATGGTAAAGACTGGAGCGGACTAATAGTTAAAAAATGCGCGGATGTTAAAATAGTATGTGCCTGATCAGACAGACAACACAACGGTCGAGAATTGAGTACACATTCAATTTGGACTAATACAGTTAGCAATTCCTCAAAAATGCGGGGCACGTGGTGGAATATTACGCCGTTTACTACATTACGAATTTACGTGTGTTTTCTATTAACTAATTCAGTTTTGATGACGGTGCAAGTGGTCTTGTTAGATAAGAATTTGTATAAATCGTCTAGTTGACGCTTCACGCCAATGAAGTTAGTTCCGTTGTCGGAATAAATACACGACACCGGACCACGCCTGGCTAGAAAACGTTTAAACACTTCCAGAAACGTTTCTGTGCTTAGGTCTGACGCTATTTCCAGATGAATAGCCTTGGTAGTAAGGCATTCGAAAAAATAAATGTACGCCTTTTGGCTTTTAATGCCACGTTTGCGAGATAAAGTAATATTTATTGGGCCAGCATAATCAAAGTCGGTTTGAGTAAAAGCCTTAGCCTCTAGCACACGAGCTGAAGGAAGGCTTGCCATTATAGGCGAAGGATGCGACGGCGCGACTTTAAAACAAAAATTACATTGGCGAATGCGTTGTCCAATAATATTACGAGCGGAATTGATCCAATAACGTTGTCTTAGTAAAGATATGAAAAGATACGAGCCAGTATGACAGTTGGATCGGTGGCAATCTTCAATTATCAAATCAACCAAATGATGGCGGCGTGGAAGTAGTAAAGGATGACGATTTTCATAAGGTAAGTTAGCGTTCGTTATTCGCCCACCAACTCGAAGCAATCCATTGTCATCTAAAAACGGATCAAGTTTTCTTGAAGAGGGTGAAGGTAAGTTACCTTTATTTTTATTTTTAATATCATCAGAAAAACATTTACGCTGTAAATCCCGAAGAATCATGCGTTCAGCAGTTTCAATATCAGCAACCTGAATCGAAGAAGAGCAAGGGAATTTATGCGTGAAGCTTAGGACATAAACACTAATGCGTAACATTTTTTTCTAGGAGGAGACCCGCAGAGCGAGCTCAATAAAAGGAGAAGAACCCAGATCGGCGATTACGGTAAGAATAATTGACAGTTTCATTTCAGGTATATCAACTTTTGTTCGTGAAGTGTCGAAAGGAACGATGTGCCATTTGGCGATTGGACGACTGATCCATGTTAGACCGTGCCACCAAAGCAGATGATTAATTAATTATTAGGGCAATAAACCCCTAGATACACAATCACAAGGGTTTTGTGTTCCATCTACATGAAAGAAGTGGTAGCGCAGCACACAATTTGAGCCTGGCTAGAGTGACAGTCTTTAGCGGGGCCACTTTAGACTTCGAACATACTAAATGAGTGGATATGTCGCGGTTACGATGTGTAACATGAAGATAAAAGACGCAGCCGTAAGCTTTCATGCTAGTGTCTCCGAAAGCTAGAAGATGTATAACATTACCTCATCATCATCATCATCATCATCAGCCTATAACAGTCCACTGCTGGACATAGGCCTCTCCAAGTGCACGCCACTGGGTACGATCCTCGGCTACTCGCATCCAGTTTCTGCCAGCCGCCCTACGAAGGTCATCGCTCCACCTAGCCTGAGGGCGTCCTGCATTACGTTTGCCAGTCCGCGGTCTCCACTCAAGAACTCGTTTGTCCCAGCGGTTATCGGTTGTTCGGCTAATGTGACCGGCCCATTGCCACTTCAGCTTACTAATCCGGTGGGCTATGTCGATAACTTTGGTTCTCTGTCGAATGACATGACATTACCTGCAGCAATGCCTAAATGACGCGGAATTTGTAATTTAGATAATAACGGTAACTCGTTTTTAAATTTAATAAAGCGTTTAGAAATAGGTTCAGGTGGTTCCTGATCCTATTCTACTTTAGCGAGCTAAAGCTCTTGTAATAAAAGCTTCGCGTACAGAATGAAAGGCGCGGCTAAACCTAATACGTCAAATAAGCGGGCGATCGTCGAAAGGATAACTCTTTTGGTGTTACCTGCAGCTGTAGCGCATGTAGTGAAGGTGAATGTATCTGTATTAGGTATCCATTTTAAGCCCAACACTTTTAAAGCATCGGTATCATTAGTGAATTCAATTGAAGCGTGATGTGACTCTGGCAATTGTGCAAGCAGTTCGGACGAGTTACTTGCCCATTTTACATGATTAAAACCTCCGGCCTTGACCAAGCATAGCGATCAACTCGTCCGTCAAATGAATTCCGTCTTTGAGTGACTCTACTGAGGTTGTAATATCGTCCATATACAATTCGCTAGAGGCGACCTCTGCTGCGAGCCGGAAAGGTCTTTGCTCTTCGTTTTCTAACTAACAGACAGTCCTTATGGCTAAGAACGGACTAAAGCGTAGACCGAAAGCGACCGAATTAAATTGGAAAATGCGCGGTGATTCTGATTCATTAAAGCGATAAAATATTTTTTGATATTTGCGATTCACGTATCCTCAAATACATTTGTTGTATATCCGCGGTTAAACAATTTTAAAATTATGGAACCTTAAAAGAAGCGCGCTGAAGCTGCCTGTAAGTGAGGTCCTATAAGTAGTAAGTCGTTAAGCGATGTTCCAGTATCTGTTTTAGTACTGGCATCCAAAACGATGCGCGTTTTTGTTGTTACTTTGTCTGAGCGTACAACAGCATGATGAGGGAGAATAAGGTACTTCAGATAAATAACCTGTCTAAATATTCCGTGATGACGTCATTATAAGATTGACGTAGTACCGGAAGCGAGTTAAATTTGCGTTCTAACGGGGTAATCGTTGCTGAGCGACAGTGTAAGAATTGCCTAAAGACTTAGGATTGCCTTTAAAAGGCAGCGAAACAACATTACGCCCACAAGACATTCTTGTGACCGTAGATTTTTAAAATTGTTCACAGTCATGATTTTCCGGACTAATAATATCTAATGAAGTTACCTCCTCGAGTTCCCAAAATTTAACAAAATTTTTATTTAATTCGTTTACTAAAGGACCGAAGGACCAGCCTACAGCATCAGGGTTTAAAGGCGGTATCTCTCCCATAACGATGTAGCCATGCGTGGTCTCGAGAGCGTGAGGCGCAGCGCGAGCGCTGTCCGAAGAATCAGCTGACTGAGTGTATTACTTTACCTCCTAGTAAAATAAATGCGTATATTTGCGTACCTAGAATTACGTCGATATCCCCGGGTTTATTCCAATATTCGTCAGCGAGCGGTAAATTTACGAAATGATCTATCACAGAAGGATGGACCGTGCGAGTCGGTAGTTGATTAGTGATATTATCAACTACTTAAAGCGTTAAATTATATTGAGCGTCAGAAACGCGCGATTGAATCGTGAGCGAAACGTAACCTTTAATAGGTGCTGAAATAGAACCTACTGTCTTTAAAGACGAATTAATAAGCGGTTTTTATAATTTTTTATATTTTATAATATTGAAAAACGTAGCCCCACACTTAAATATTTAATTTTAATTTATTGCAACACGCAAGCGAAATTATATTATTATCTACTAAACATCTGATAACAAAGCGTTGTCCATTATTAGACACGTACACTTGCGCGGTAGGTGAAATAATCGTGTTATTAAAATGTTTAAGCGATGCATTATACGAAAGTCACGGAACTATTATTATTACTGCATTTATCGAGTACAGCGGTGGCGGCGTTCGAAACGCGCGGAGCCTATGCTACGCCCACATCAGCTGTAGCTGCATAAACTAGTGTTGTAAAAATGAGCGCCGAGCGCCGAGCGTTCAGCGCTGAGTCGACGCTTACGAGCGTTCAAGGCTCGAGCGTTGAAGGCTCGAGCCTTTAAGGCTCTCGGAACGTTGAAGACTCGCGCTGTAACGCTGAGTTGCAAGCTCAAACGTTATAGCGTTATAATTTCTTTTGCTTTGATCGTCGAAAATCGAAATTAATTTAGACTTCCGAAACAACTGTGTAACAGAGGTGAATCCAACACCAGTACTTAACTAAGATTTTTGCATCAATTTTAATAAATGAAAATGTATGTAATTTTAAAATTATCAATCAATCAAAAGGATAAACGAAAGTAGGTTGTAATTAAAATAAACACGAAAATGCATGCTGCACTCTGAAACTTCAACACGAAGCACGTATTTGTAAGAATTTATTTAGGGCAGCTCTTCAGCGCAGTGGCAAGTACAAGTGCAGTGATATGCCAATTAGTAACAGATTCAGTATCAGAGTTGGTCAGTAACAGAGTGTGTTTAAATTACACCTAAATATAAAAATTTATTCAAGGTGATACTTATGCAAGTTGTAGTTATTTGTCTGTGTACACCCGCCAAAGGCGCCGCGGGGCAGTGCGGTTGCGGGAGGGGCGTTCTGCCGTGCCGAAAGAGTAGAGAGATTTAAAGAGTAGGCGAAAATAAAATTACTAATCAAAATAGGTAAAACAAATTCTTTGAAAGGGCCGACTACGTGTGTGGGGTGCGTGCACACTGTACTCGTTGTATTGTATCATAGGTATTGAATTATGTTATCGTATTTCATATATGTATTTGGAACTGTAACATATGGATTTTGTTTGGGGAAGCCTAATACCAATAGAAAACGTATTTTCGGTTATGGATGACAAAAAGATACAATTTTTGTACACTAAAGGTTTGGGTATGCCCGATACCTATAAAAATAAACGATTTAATATATTATTTTATATAATAATTACCTTCACAACTGTATCCTCATACGGGGTTGGCAGAGGTATACCTCTGCCTACCCGTGGGGAAAGGGAATATAGTATACTGTGTACTATACACCTACTAATTGAAATCGCCGTCCCAATGTTATTACATACAAACATTCTTTAATATTATTACGGAAACGTTAGTGTAAACGAATCCTTATTTTTGTGGCACAAACATCAAACGCGTCGACAAAGGACTTGTCGGCGCATTTGACGATGTCTTGAGATTCGAGGTGACCTTGCTATTATAGTTATAGTTATGAAACAAACATAAATTAGGGCATATTGTACCTTACTCGAATCACTTAAAGTTGTATTTTTGCAAAGTAATAGGCAAAAAGCAATACATTTACGACCGAAGCTGAACACAAAATATGTTGAATTATTACACAACATTAGTATAATACACACACAGCGTCACGCCTATATTTCCCAAGCGGGGGTGGCAGAGGTGTACTAAGTAGAACCACGTTTCGCCGACGATGTTAAGCCCCATGTACTAAGGGGCGAGCCTATTGCCATATACCGGGCACAATTCCAGACTCGTACTGGGAAGTTGTCGCTAGAAAAACTACACTTGTCCGACCTAGGATTTGAACCCAGGACCTCGTAATCACAAAGCGATGCGTTTTGCCACTAGATCAACGAGGCAGTATTTTTTAGTATAATTTATTAGTATAATATTTTTTATTCGTACAGTACACACAAATAGATTTTTGAAACTATGTAAAATGTGTTGTAAACCCAATATAGGTACCTTTATAGTGTTGTATTTTTTTTTTTATTAAAGGATCATAGCTCCACACTAGGATTCATTCCTGTGTCGTGGATGCCTTAACAAATATGAAAATTTACATAAACAAATACCCAGACTGAAACAAAAAAAAGTGTAGAATTGTCCCGTGCGGGAATCGAACCCGCGACTATTAGACAGTGGGTGGAGGAGCTTAAACGCTAAATCGTCCGTTGAATATAAATCTAAATAGGATTTATATTTGATATTAAAACTAGTACTGGTATAATATATTTTATTTATTGGTCGTTAAGCACAACAGGCATTTTCATATTTGAGCGTCTCCATACTACGGAAGACATGTTAAGCCTTTGGTCCCGGTTAAGCCGAGTTTGAAGCCGCGGCTTGATAAATTCCAACAGTAGGTGGCACAAACCTGCCTCCACCAGTCTGCACTGGGTCTGCGTGGTGGTATGACTTAATCTCTTTCGCCTTGATATGTGAGAGAAGGCCTTTGCCGAGCAGTGGGCAGTATAGGCTGATATTATATACTTGAGTAGACAGTACTTGCCGCCACCCGCGCGAGTGTGCGGACGTGTTGTCTTAGTGTGATAGATTAAAAGCAAATATAAGATTATAATCAAATGGTTACGAAGTGTAACAGCTGCAGTGCCGTGATTTACGACATTTCCTATATGGAATGTTAGCAATTATCATGCAAGAAGATATACCATCTTAAGTGCCTTGCTATCACTATGGAAAATTTTGAAGCCTTACCTGAAGAGTACAAAAGCAATTGGAAGTGTCCAGAATGCATTAGCAGTAATCCGAAGATAGGTAATTTAGATACGCCGGTTCGAGGGAATACTGTAATGAATAAAACTTTCACACCGAGCTATGTAAATACTGAGCGTGGTAATCGTAGAAACACCAAATTATGTGACACTGACACAGACTTGTTTGTGGAGCTACGGGAGTTTCGCCAGGAAATGAAACTACGGTATGAGGAACAAAAAAGGGAGTACGAACAACTTAAAAAAAGATTCACAAGCACAGAAACACAATTGAAGGAATTACAAAAAATTATGAAGGTAGATCAAGATAAAACGAACAGAGTTAATGAGTTAGAAAATAAAATTAAATTACTAACGGAAAAAAAATGAACGCCTGGAAGCTTGTCTCAGATCAAGCTCAAGCCCTAATTCAGCAAATTTAGAAGCAGAACAGAAATCAGAAGGGTCACTGCCATTATCATTCGTAAATGCCGTTAAACAGAATCAAATGCCAATGCAAGCCAAACAAGGTGTGGCCACGAAATCGCCGAACACGGCTATTACGTTTGAGAACAAACAATCAATAAATAACGGTAAAAACCCTTCAAATTTGGGAAGGGTAACTGAAAGGGAGAAGAAAGAACCGGAAAAAGAAGAAAATTGGACAGTTGTTAACAGGAAAAAAAAAACAAATATCATAATGATGAAGTTAGACGAGGCGGAAGCACAAAAGTTCTCGATATACAGGGAATTGAAAGAAAGAAATATCTTCATGTCTGGCGTCTACAAAAGGGAACTACAGAAGATAGTTTAGAAATATATGTTAAAGAGGTGTTATTACATGATAAAGATGTGCAGGTTAAAATTGAAAAAATTAAACATAAAACGGAGAGGGATTATGCTTCATTTATCATAGGCGTACCAGAAAGTCACTATGAAATATTATGTCGGACAGAAAGTTGGCCAGTAAATATAGAGATTTGTGAGTGGGTGTGGTTTCGTAGACCACTCAGTAAATCAAAAACCACGAATAAATCAATTCTAATATATTATCAAAACGTTAGAGGACTTCGGACAAAATTAGAGGACTTCTACATTGGAGTATCGTCTACAAATGCTGATTTAATTGCCATCACGGAAACAGGCTGCAACGACACCATCCATGATGCAGAAATGATTCCACCTGGGTACACTATCATACGTTGTGACCGAGCCGATGGGCGTAAACAAGGCGGTGCGTGTCTCGTGGCCTCACCGCCTTTCGAGTTTCGACGACCAGCTGGGCCGAGGGACATAAACATAGATGCGCATGCATTCGAAATAGTTAGTGCTACTGTCTATCAAAGAAATCGGTTTTTGTTTTTATTGTGTGTAGTTTATATTCCACCACACAGTAATGACAATGAATACATGTTGTTATTTAAAATAATAGAAGAATATTGCAATCGTTACAAAGAGATCGTAGTAATAGGAGACTTTAACTTGTATTCTTGCTCGTCAGATATTATTAATTACTATGAATACTTTCAGACATATTGTGGATTCACTCAGAGTAACAAAATAAGTAATAAAAACGATCGACAGTTAGATCTCGTATTGAGTACGTTTGCGGAGGGAGGGGAAGTGTGTGTGCGCGCGGCGGAGGCGCCGCTCGTGCCGGTGGACGCGCAACATCCGCCTCTAGAGGTGTCGGTGAAGCCGCCAAGCCGTGGCCCGCGCCGCCCGACCAGCTCGGCTAAAGCTACTGCAAGCGAGGACACCCACTCAGGTTGGAATTTTTATAAAGCAAATTTTTCACTATTATATACATTAATTGGCGTAGTGGATTGGACTCCAATGTATAAATTAGGTTTAGAAGGGAGTTTAGATTTTTTTTTATGACTATAAATTCGATATTGGATGACTGTGTTCCGAGAAAAAAGCGAAGTAGTGTCAGTTCGAGGTACTGTTACCCCGAATGGTACACTATTGAAATAATTCGCGACATAAAATTGAAGGCAGCTCTTCATAAGAGATACAAAGAGAGGGGCTCGAGGGTTGATTACGAAGCGTTCGCCCAGTGTAGAACCAAGGTAAAAAATATGATAGCGCAAGCACAAGAACAATATCGGAATCGCGTTCAAAATCAATTGTTAAAAGACCCTAAGTCATTCTGGAATTACATTAATTCTAAAAGGGAAAGTAGAATGTCACAGAAAATTTTTAAAGAACGGGGAAGTTTTAACTAGTGAGGAATGTGCTAAAGAATTTGCGGAATACTTTCATTCAGTGTATAGTGAAAGGCGCGCTGAGTTGAATGTGAGAGCGGCGATGACGGGTTCGGGCGACGGGAACGAAGCGGCGCGGGTTCATCTAGATCGACTAGATATAAAGGATGTACAGCGCGCGCTTCAGCAGTTAAAACCAAAGAGATCCACGGGGCCGGATGGCATCCCACCTTATATATTTAGGGATTGTCGAACAGTTCTTGCTGAGCCGCTACATTATATCTATAACATGTGCTTAAAAACAGGTGTATTTCCGAACAGGTGGAAATTAACCCGCGTCGTTCCAGTCCCTAAAGGACGATCGGCTATGAAAGTGGAGGAATATAGGCCGGTAGCCGTATAGTCAACTCCGGCGAAAGTGTTAGAATCCGCGATTCAAAAATCTATATTTGGGCAGGTCAGTACACAGATCACAGACGCTCAGCACGGTTTTCGCCCCGCGAGAAGCACCGCCACTAACCTTTTAAGCTATATGGCTGATGTATTCCCAGCAGTGGACAGTGGAGTAAAAACCGATGCCGCTTACTTTGACTTTAAAAATGCGTTCGACTTAGTCGATAACGACATACTGCTTAGCAAGTTGGCCGGTATCGGTTTCACTCCACATTTACTAAAGTTTTTCGCAAGCTACATGAAAGATAGGCATCAGTATGTAGAATACGCGGGATGCGTCTCTGAGCCGTATGATACTCGGTCTGGGGTAAGTCAAGGCAGTAATCTCGGACCAATGGAGTTTATCATCATGGTAAATGATCTCCCCAAAGTGGTAAAGGACGCAAAATGTTTGTTATTTGCGGACGACTTGAAGTTATACAGAGTGATAAGAAATACAAATGACTGTGAAAAGCTACAAAAGGATATAGATAGGGTGGTAGCCTGGAGTAAAAAAAACCATTTACAGTTTAACACTTCAAAATGTGCAACAATCACCTTCTCTCGCGCACGCACACCAGTTGTCCACAATTACAACATTGAGGGCACTCCATTGGTCCGAGTTACAGAAGTTAGGGATTTAGGAGTCTGTTTTAATTCTGGGCTAACGTTTTATAATCATATAATCAAGATCTGTAAAAAAGCATACAGGAATTTAGGCTTTTTACTCCGTACGGTTCGAGGCTTTACAAACATTAAGGCAATTATAACATTATACAATGCACTGGTTCGTAGTCAATTAGAATGCAACGCAATCATCTGGAGCCCACATGAAATTAAATATAATCTCATGTTGGAGCGAGTTCAGAATAAATTTGTTCGGTACTTGTATATGAAGTACTATGGGGTCGAATCGAATGTTTCGAACTAAAAAAATAATACATATTTTATTATCTTCAATGAAATTGAAGCGTTCTTTAATATGCCTATTTAATTCTAAACATCGCGCATAATTGGATATGATTACCTTTACAAAACAAACAACTGTTTTTATTATTGTTGTTATCAGTTATGGTGAACGAATGCATTACATTTTTAAACTGATATGTGATAATTTTGGCGGATATGAAACCTTTTGAAACTTACAATTTCTTTGAGAATATGTTGTACTTTGTTGAATACTACCTGTTTGTTCTAAGACTTTAACGCGATGTCGTATGTAGGTCAATAAATCGTTGCAAGTGGGTAGGTTATTATCTTTAATAGATAACTCAAAGGTTTGTAATAATTGAGAATCTATTTTTTAAGTGCGAGGTGTGTAAGGATAAAATTGCTTAGATCTTCAATATCTAATTGTTTTAATGCGGCAATTGACGAGTTAATTCGTTAGTGAAATTATTTAATTGCGTGGGTGAATCAAAGGTAGGTTTAATATCTAGAATGTTATTTAGGTACATAGAACCAAGTAACCTATTATCTTGGTATTTAGATACTAAAGAGTTCCATATTGTATGATAATTATTTTCGTTAGGTATAATTCCCAGGAATACATTAAGGGCATTTTCACTTAATTTGTCCAAGAGCGTGCCCGTCGCGACCCCTGCCAGCCGATACGGCTGCAATCTTGGACCGAACAAGTACCGCAGTGCGGGCTAGGGCGTCCCCCCGAGGCGACGCGTACTGGACCGCCCCCGTCGGTACGAACATAGGTGGAAGCGGCGATGGGGGCCGCCACCCATCACGCCGGGCCCGAACTGGCGAGTCGTAGGGTGCAGAGTGCCGAATAGGCACCTGGAATGTAAGAGGTGGTATGGAAGATAAGATGCATGAGGTGATTGATATAATGAAAGAGAGACGCCTGGATGCTCTGTGTGTAACAGAGACTAAGCGAAGGGGCAGTGAAGCCTGTGATCTCCCTGACGGCATGATGGCTCTGTGGTCTGGAGTGCCACAGAGCGATCGTGCCAGCATGAGGGTGGGTATCTTGTTGTCCCGTCGCCTGGCCTCTGGAGTGAGAGATTATGGCCTGCATGATGCGAGACTTCTCTGGGTCCGCTTGAAACTGGGTGTCACTAGAGTGTTTTGGTTGGAGCCTACGCTCCTGTAAGCTCGTCGACACCCCCGGACCTGGAGAAGTTTTGGGATAATGTCAGGGAAGTTCTGGATCTGGCTGATGCGAATGAAAAGGTGATTTTGTGTGGCGACCTGAACGGATGGGTGGGAACCAGGCGGCAAACTTGCGACGCTGCTCTGGGTCCTTATGGTGATAAGAGAGTGAATGATGCAGGTAAGCTTATTGTAGATGTGTGTTTGGAAAGAGGTCTCCTTGTGTCCAATACAATATTCCAACACAAGGATATTCATATGTATACGTGGAGAAGAAATGAACAGAAAAGCATGATAGATTTGATCCTGGTAGATAACCGTCTCCGAAGTAAACTTCAAGATACCCGTGCATATAGAGGCCCCACTCTTGAATCGGACCACTATCTCGTAATTGCGCGGTTCAGTGGTTTGTTCAGGAAGTGGAGGCACTGGCGAGAGCGTATCCCCTTCGGAGGCCTTGAAAGAATCAAGGTTGAAAGGTTGCAAGATGAGAGCGTGAGGAGAACGTATGAAGACAGAGTCCAGGACAAGCTTTTGACAGCTGGTTCTTCGGACTCAAACATAGATGAATGCTGGAATTGTCTGAAAGAGAGTTTGGTAGAATCAGCGAAAGAAGTATGTGGCTGCTCAAAGAAGCATATCACAGCAAAAGGGGATGCATGGTGGGACACAGAGTTAAAAAGCTCTGTAGAAAGAAAGAAGAAAGCGTGGCAGGACTATGTCTCTTCTTTGAATCTAAATGACAGTATGACGGAGATGAAGAAAGAAATATACCGGCAATGCAAGAATGCCACCAAAACCTTAGTGAAAGAAAAGCGTGAAAGGGCTAGTGTGATTGAGGAGGAGAGGCTTACGAAGAACTTCGAGAATAACACCAAACTCTTTTGGAGCAAGGTGAGAAAGGCTCGTGGTGATTCGTCAGGCTCCAGAATGGAATAGATAAAATCTTAGGATGGCGACATTCTTGCAGACACACAAGCTGTGCTAAACCGGTGGAGTGAATACTTTGGAGAAATGTATGAGAATGACCCGGATGCTGGTGCCACAGACGAGCCCAGAGGCGAGTTTGCGGCACCAGAATCCACAGAGGACATCACTATGGAAGAAGTTGAATGGGCGATACGAAGTATGAAAAATGGTAAAGCTGCGGGAATAGACATGATATCTGCCGAGATGATTAAATATGGTGGAACTTGCGTCCGGGACGCTTTTTGGGTCCTCGCAAATCTTTGCTGGAAGACCGGTAGAGTCCCTACAGATTGGCGCCGCGCAGTCATAGTACCCTTGTATAAAGGCAAGGGCTCACAATATGACTGCGCCAATTACAGGGCCATCAGTTTGATCAGCTTGGCAGCTAAGGTGTATGGTAAAATTATTGAACGGAGAATGCGCGAGAAGTCCGATGGAGTGTTGTGTGAGGCACAGGGAGGTTTCAGGTCCGGAAGAGGATGTTCGGATCAAGTTTTCTCCTTCCGCAACATCGTAGAAAAGCATCTGGCAGTAGGCCGGAAGGTTTTCTGCGGTTTTGTGGACCTGGAGAAGGCGTTTGATAGAGTAGTGCGAAAGAGACTTTGGGACATTTTGCCAGAGTATGGTATAAACGGCACCCTGTTGCGAGCCGTCCAGTCCACCTACGTGGACAGCAAGGCATGCGTACGGGTGGGTGGTAACATGTCACCTTGGTTTGACGTTAAAATCGGTGTCAAGCAGGTTGCGTGTTGTCCGCTAGACTGTTTATAGTGTATCTGGATAAAAGTCTTCAAAGACTGTGTGCGATGACTGAAGGGGTAAAAATGGGTGATCTAGTGATAAACCACCTATTTTATGCAGATGACGCGGTTTTGATAGCGCCAACAGCCACTGATCTGCAAACACTAGTCACAGCTATGAGAGACGACTGCATGAATAATGGCTTACATTTGAATGTGAAGAAAACCAAAATTATGGTTTTTGAACGGGAAGAAACCAGAACGAATGCAAGGATTGTGGTTGGTAACGATGTGCTGGAGCAAGTGAATGAGTTTGTATATCTTGGATGCGCCTTCAGTAAGGATGGGAAATACACCGCTGATATAGAGAGAAGAGTGAATGCAGGTAATAGAGTGAATGGTGCGATGGGAAGGCTACTTGGGAGCCGGCACTTAAGCCAAAAGGCGCAGCTGGCCATGCATAACGGAGTGCTTGTCCCAACGCTGTTATATGGCAGTGAGAGTTGGGTATGTAAGAAGGAGAACGAAAGCAGGATAAATGCGGTCGAAATGCGATCTCTGCGGAAGATGTGCGGAGTCACGCTGACCGACCGTATTCGCATCAGCGTAGTAAGAAAGCGAGTAGGTATGAAAGATAGTATCGGTGTAAAGATGAGAAAGGGTATGCTCCGTTGGTTCGGGCATATAGACAGAATGCCAGAAGAAAGAATGACAAAACAGATATACAATGCGAAAGTGGAAGGATGTAGGTGCCGGGGAAGACCTAGACTATCTTACCATGACCAAATAGACCGTGTCTTATCTGAAGGGCAAGTCAAGAGTCTCCGTAACCGGCGAGTGTGTATGAGACGAACTATGAGAGTGGAGGAAGCCAGAGAGGTATGTAAGGAAAGAACCTGTTGGAACTCTGTACTCTCTGCCTACCCCGCGAGGGAGCTGGCGTGATGATATAGATATAGATAGATAGAGTTACACACTAAATATTGTACGCGTTGAGCATCGGTTAACTGTTTGTTGTCATGAAGACTAACGAGTCTTAAAATTATGGTAGAAAAGGGGCCACGTTTCTGGTTGGCCAGAAAACCCTGCGAGGTCTAAAGGTGGAAGACGACAATTGAATGAGGTACTAGGCTTGTTTACTTGCGAAAGTGAACTGGATTCTAACAATTCCGTGAGCGTATGTTGAGTGTAGGAAAATAAGGTTTGAAATGCGGTCCAGTTATTATAGTTGATTTGGTGTTTAGGATCTTCTTCAAGCAACAACGTGTTGTGCAGATCACATAATTCGTTAAACTCGTCACATATTTTAGTTATGTTGGAAGAAGCAGCTAAAACTTCGTATTTACTGCTCGTATCTGGACTGGATGGGATTATTCGTTTCACGGACTCATATAATGTAGTGAAATGTGCAAAGATAGCTTCTTTTTTTGCGGCAACTATTTTATTTTTGCTTCAGACGCCATTTTATTGAGCGACGCGAAACTAAGGGCGGACGAAAATAACCTTATATAGTAATGGCGTGCGCGCAAACAAAGTATGAAAATATACAAAATATACGTATTTTTACAATAAGTTTAGGGTAAATAAATATGTAATTAATATATATGCGATAATACGAATGAATATATATATGGTAGGGAGGAAAAGGTAAAAGTTGTAAAAGTCGCTAGTAAGTCCGGCTCGAATGAACCAAACTATGATGATGCGGGATGAAGAGCCTAAACTTGGTGTGGAAGGAAAAGTCACTGATAAGTCCGGCTCGAATGAGACCAGAACTTTGATGGTGCGGGTGAACTGTAATGGGATGTGGTGTGCGGGGATGCGAATAGCCTAGAAGTGGCTAAAGAGTATGCGATGCGAAAGGAAATAAAAGTGTTCTTACAATGGAAGATGTTAGAGAGGAGGGTCGTATACACATATAAACCAACAAACGGCAATCAAAGCATATGCACTTACCGGTCAGTCAAGCCCCGGCTTCACGCAATGCAAGCGAGTGGTGGCTATGCAGGCAGCACGAAGAACGGAGCACCCACTCACAGCATAAGCGTTTAAGCGGGATAAGAAGGTCTCACGAAAAGAAGTGAATAAATTGAAAATGCGGTGGCCGCGTAACCGAACCGATGCGCTCGGTTGGTAGTAGATCTTGCGACAGCCCTTTTGTGACACTGCCTTTTTACGACTCACATTTGCGACTGATTTCGTTTCGTTCTCGAACTTGATTCAGCGATCGAGTCACTAGGCGAGCTAGCGCCCCCTGTGGAGTCAATACAACATTACGCTTCCCACATGATGCCATAGATGGCGCGTTTGCAAGTTTTAGCGTGCAAAAAACGGCCTAAACAAATACTATAGTGAGACATAGGAACTCAAATAGAAATATCAAAACATACCACTGACAGTAAAACTAAGAAGTCTAAAATATAGAAGTATTAAGTTCTCTAAATATAAACAACAAAAAAATCTTTTTTAAAAAAGGTAAACAGACTGTGAAAAGCAAAAAAAAAATATATTTGAAGTCGGTACCGATTAGTGCAGTCGGTTACTTAGCACCGACTTCAAATATTTAGTTTTTGCTCTGTGAAGTCGGTTTACCGTTTTTTAAAAAGGTTTTTATTTTGCTCGTTTAAGTGACGAGTGAATTATTTACTGATATTTACATACCTATATTGTATTATTTTGCTGAGTTGTACAGTAAGATACTCGTACCTACAGGATTGATATATTAACCATAATAACGGAATCTATACATTCGTGCTGTTCGCTGTTAAGGAGTCCTCTGGTGTATCTTCCAAGTCCAAAGTTCAATACCGATTTCATTAAAATGGCATCACCTCGAAACTATATTAAACCCAAAGCAAAAACATTCATCAAAATCAGTTCGTAGATATAGACGTCATAAAAACACACGAATTGTCGACTTCCTCCTTTTTTAAGTTTATTAATCTTCTGATTAGTTCTATGGCAGGGTACCTATAGGATTGACGTAATACCTATGATATCTCAATCTACGCATTCGTATTGTTTGTCGTTAAGGAGTTCCCTGGTGTATCTTTAAAGTCCAAGGTCCAATACCGATGAAATTAAAATGGAACCACCTTGGAGCTATACTGAATCCAACACAACAAGAATCATCAAAATCGATTCAGAATTAGCGTGAATGATCGCGTAACATACAAACAAAAAAAACATACAACCGAATTGCGAACCTCCTCCTTTTTTGTAGTCGTTTAAAGTTTTCTCTAGATGGACCGACGACCTCAAAAAGGTCGCTGGGACAGACTGGATGCGGAAGGCGGAGGACCGTGTGCAATGGCGCGTGTTAGGAGAGGCCTATGTCCAGCAGTGGACTGCGATAGGCTGATTGATTTGATTTGATTTGAAAGTTTTCTCCCTCCGCAACATCGTAGAGTAGCATCTGGTAGTAGGCCGGAAGGTTTTCTGCGGTTTTGTGGATCTGGAGAAGTTGTTTGATAGAGTCGTGCAAAAGAGACTTTGGGACATTTTGCTAGAGTATGGTATAAACGGCATTCTGTTGCGAGCCGTCCAGTTCACTTGTGGACAGCAAGGCATACTGTAATATGCCACCTTGGTCTGACGTTAAAATCGGCGTCAAGCAGGGTTGCGTGTTGTCCGCTAGACTTTTTATAATATCTGGATAAAGGTCTTCAAAGACTGAATGCGATGAATGAAGGGATAAAAATGGGTGATCTAATGGTAAACCACCTATTGTATGCAGATGACGCGGTTTTGATAGCGCCAACAGCCACTGATCTGCAAACACTAGTCACAGTTATGAGACACGACTGCATGAACAATGGCTTACATTTGAATGTGAAGAAAATCAAAATTATGGTTTTTGAATGGGAAGAAACCAGAACGTATGCAAGGATTGTGGTTGGTAACGATGTGCTGAAGTAAGTGAATGAGTTTGTATATCTTGGATGCGCCTTCAGTAAGGATGGGAAATACACCGCTGATATAGAGAGAAAAGTGAATGCAGGGAATAGAGTGAATGGTGCGATGGGAAGGCTACTTAGGAGCTGGCACTTAAGCCAAAAGGCGCAGCTGGCCATGCATAACCGAGTGCTTGTCCCAACGCTGTTATGTGGCAGTGAGAGTTGGGTATTGTTACGTCGTAACATAGTTTTAAAAATATAAAATAAAAATAAAAAATCTTTACACACAAACAAACAAAATAACTAGTTGTTACATCGAATGGAAACCGCGCGCCTTAACTAGTGATAGCATCATAATGACCATATAAGGTATTCGTTGGCACCGGAAATCAAATTCCTTCTAGAACACCTAATAAGAAACGCCCACAACATAGAAGGATCTAGAAATAATACAATAGCGAACAACGGGACAATGATCCTATCTCACTCGGTTCGGTTATTGCTAACTTAGTCCCACAAGAATTTTATAAAAAACAGACAATAGTTTAGGGCGTGCCTTGCTTCGGTTGAGCCGTTCTTTCTATATCTCTGTCCTCGTCTCAGACGAAGGATCAAGAGATCTGGGAAGTGCGCACTGTTGCCAGGCAGGAAGTAGGCCGTCCTGGGGGGGCAGTATATAAAAACGAGTTCGCGCAGGTACAACCCTTTTCCGACGCCAGAGCTCGCACGACAACAGTTCAGTTCAAACAGTGCTTTACTAAAATAAAAGTTTAAATTAGCAACATTCTTCAACCCCCTTGGTAAGTTTAATATAATTATTCCAATAGTTCTGATTGCTGTTAACTAATTTTGCGTGTCTGGATTAATTCGATTACTATTCAACAAGTGATTTGTTCTACCTTTTAATAGTGTATTTTTCTGTGGCTATATATATTTTTTAATAGTGGGTAAAAACGTAACCAAATGTGACAGCTAGTATCTTAAAAATTGTAAAATATAACCTTTTCTATTTAATCATTCGATAAGTTTTGAATATGTTTCGCCGCGGTATTTTTCTTCATTTCTATTATCATATTATTTTCGTCCAAATCGATCCAGCCTCCACAAGAAACCAGGAGAGATATGGCCGCGATAATTAATTCCCACTGTACATTCCACGCGTGTGTTATTTAACATCGGTGGCTTGTGAATATCTATTTTTCTAAAATATTTGTTGTCAAAATTCCGTAAATACTAAAATTCTAAACATACATTAAAATAATGAGCTTTTGGTTTTGTTAATCTATTAAAAATTGCCACCGCAAATTGTATAATGTAAACACAAAATTATTCGCTGGATTGATGTCACGAAAGAGGGTTTTCAAAATATACCCGACAAAAAAAAATATCAATGGTCATTGTTTCGATGTTTTTATAGACCTACCGTAATGTGTAGAAATTAAAAATTTTTGTACCTCATAGCGTAGTGGAGTGGTGATAGTCCTAAATATAATGTTGGGGTTTGATTCAGGGTTGGGTAATAAGTTTTATTATATATTTGTTTTTCCTTATATTTCAACCGGACGTAAATATCACCACTCCATTTCGTGAATATTTTAATTGCTTCGCGAAAGATGCCGACGCCCACTCCTGGTCTCACCTAGTGCCTGGGGGTCGGATCTTTCGCGCTACATGTGTCCAATTCGGCGCGTTCCAGAAAACTGGGGGTCCACCGTACGGGTTGACAAAGTACGGTTTGGGAGACAGCAGGCCTCACTTCTGCCGACACGTCGACTTCCGCTGACCTCGGCGGCTGAGGGCCTTCTACAGGGCACCTCCAAATTCCCCACCTAGCCGGTGGAGGCTGTTTACCGAAGACCCCCCACGCGTCACGGGATCGAGCGGCCTAAAGATAAGTCCCCAGCGCCCATAGGTTTTTTTGTGGACCCAAAAACTCTCCTGTGCCGGGAATTCACGCCCCATTTTAATATTATTACTTATTTTAATTTACTGGATTGTTATTATTACGATTTTTAATTGTTTGCGTAATTAAATATATTTTTTCCTGTTAACAATAAACAATTGTATTTTTTTTATAATTGTGTGTTTTATTTGTACCCGCCGTCAGGCGGTCGTAACAGTATGTAAGAAGGAGAACGAAAGCAGGATAAATGCGGTCAAAGTGCGATCTCTGCGGAAGATGTGCGGAGTCACGTTGACCGACCGTATTCGCAACAGCGTAGTAAGAAAGCGAGTAGGTATGAAAGATAGTATCGGTGTAAAGATGAGAAAGGGTATACTCCGTTGGTTCGGGCATATAGAAAGAATGTCATAAGAAAGAATGACAAAACTGATATACAATGCGAAAGTAGAAGGATGTAGGAAGACCTAGACTATCTTACCATGACCAAATAGACCGTGTCTTATCTGAAGGGCAAGTCAAGAAAGAGTCTTCGTAACCAGCGAGTGTGTATGAGACGAACTATGAGAGTGGAGGAAGCCAGAGAGGTATGTAAGGAAAGAACCTGTTGGAACTCTGTACTCTCTGCCTACCCCGGGAGGGAGCTGGCGTGATAATATAGCAGTATAGTAGTGGTTAAAAAAGAAGAAGTATTACTGAAGCAAAAAATGTGTCTGATAAGCGGCGAACAGCAGTGATAGCCTAGTGGTTAGACCGTCGTACTGCAAAGTCAGAGGTTCAAACCTAGCAACGCACCTCTGCCTTTTCGAAAGCATGTGCGTATTAAGAATTAATTATCACTTGTTTTTCACGGTGAAGGAAAACATCGTGAGGAAACCTGCATGCCTAAGAGTTTCTCGAAGGTGTGTGAAGTTCGCCAACCCGCACTGGGCCAGCGTGGTGGACTATGGTGCTCGACCATAGTCCACCACGCTCGTTCAGCGCTGAGTCGACACTTACGAGCGTTTAAGACTCAAGCGTTGAACTCTCGAGCGTTTAAGGCTCACGGAGCGTTGAAGACTTGGACTATAACGCTTGAGTTACGTACTCAAGCATTATAGCGTTTTAATGTCTTTTGCTATGATCATCGAAAATCGAAATTAATTTATAGTTCCGAAACAACTGTATACAGAGGCGTACCCAACACCCAAAGATTTTTGCATCAATTTTGATAAATGAAAAATGGTGTGTAATTTTAAAATGACCAACACGATGCTAGTATTTGCATGAATGCCTGATTTTTCCAAGGGCAGTGTTTGTGGCAAGTACAAGTGCAGTAATATGCTAATGGCAAGCTTCTGGACAGAGGGTGTTTACACACCGTCACGCCTATATTCTCCCAACGGGGGTGGCCAAGGTGTACTCCGTACACCCACTTTTCGCCGACGATGTTAGGTTCCATGTAATAGGGCGCGAGCCTATTGCCATATACCGGGCACAATTCTGGACTCCGGTCTCATACTGGGGCGTTTTCGTTAGAAAAACTTCATTTGTCCGACCTAGGATTTGAACCCAGGACCACATGATCACCAAGCGATACGCTTTGCCAATAGACCAACGACGCAGTCACATAGCTTATATTAAACCTAAATATAACAATAATGTAGGCGCGGGTCCTTCGTACTTATGCAAGTTGTAGTTATTTTTCTGTGTACACCCGCCAAAGGCGCCGCGAGGCAGCGCGGTCGCGGGGGGATGTTACTTGCCGAAAGAGTAAAGAGGTTAAAAGAGGAGCCAAAAATGAAATAAAAAATAATATAGGTATAATAATTTCTTTGCAAAGGCTGACTATGTATATGGGGTGCGTACACACTGTACTCATTGTATTGTATCATAGGTACCATTAAGTATGTAATCGTATTGCATATATGTATTTAGAACTTTTTATGGGAAGCCTCATATTAATAGAAAAGGTCTTCCCAGTGATAGATAACAAAAAATACGAATTTTCGTAGACTCAAAGTTTAGGTATGCGCGATACCTACTATGAAACAAACGATTTTTTTTTATTTTAATGATTCGCACACACATTCACGCCTATATTCTTACGTATGAGGTTGAGGGAATATAGTATACTATACACCACTTTTCGACGACACCACCTATTTTCATTCTTTATTATTTTTACGGAAACGTTAGTGTAAACGAATCCTTAATTTTGCGGCACAAACATCAAACGCGCCGACAAAGGATTTGTCGGTACATTGGGCGATGTTTTGTGATTCTAGGTGTGCTGCACTGCACTGATTTGATGGTCATGGTGAATTAATATTTGTTTTTGTTATTAAATTAGTATTTTGCGGGGTATCACGGTACCCCGCAAGGGATCTGGCGTGATGATAGATAGTATTTTCATTCTTGGAGTTTATATGGTCTTTTCCGGCTTCATAATCAGATCCTGCTTATCATCTAAGCCTATTACATTTGTCAAAGCAAATCCAAAGAGCCCAAATACGATAGTGCTATCTTGTTTAATTTAAATAGTTCGTATAGCCACGTTCCGGTTTCATCATGGGACCCTGGGCACTACCCAGAGCTATTGTGAAGTACTTGAGTAAGGCGCGTTGAGGCGCCTGTAACGCTGTGTGACCACGGTGTTCTAATCGATCACCAAGGTTAAGCAGCGTTCGACTCGGTCGGCCTGAGATGGGTGACCGTTTGTGATATTCGAGCGTCTCCATACTTCGGAATGCACGTTAAGCCATTGGTCCCGGCTACCACTTAATGTGGTAGTCGTTGGAACCCTTTAGGTGGCTTGATAAGTTCCAACAGCAAGGTGGCCACAAACCTGCCTTTACCAATGCGCACTGGGTCCGCGTGGTTAAGTATGACCTAATCTCTCTCACCGCGATTTGTGAGAGAAGGCCTTTGCCCAGCAGTGGACAGTATGGGCTGATATTATGATATTATATACTTGAGTAAATACTTAAGTAGACAGTACTTGTCAAGACTAACCCAGCGAGCATAAACTCAGATGGGTTATGTTAAGTAGTTGGGTTGTTCAGTTGGCCATCTAACATTTTCAAACCAGGTCCATGGTACTATATAAAAGAAAAAGAATAGTTGTCACATAACTTCTCTATTCTTTTTATTTAAAAAAAACTTAACTCCACACTATGATTTATTTCTGTGTCGTGGGTGCGTTTACAAACATGAAAAATCACATACACAAATACTCAGACCGGAACAAATAATTGTGGATCACACAAAGATTTGTCCCGTACGGGAATCGAACCCGCGACTATTAGACACTGTAAGCGGAGCGGCTTAAGCTTTTAACCACTGCGCTAAATCGCCCGTCAATTTGTGAAATGTTGCACTTTTCCATAAATATTTTCCAGTAACTGTGTAAGACCACATTCAGGACGACAAAATAATTAAGGCAGCAAAACATGCGGATTCAAACAAAAAAGACTCTCCACGATTAAAGCATAAAGCTACTGAAAATCCACGGAAACCAAATGAAAAGGAATATTTCTTTACTGAAGATAACAAATTTGTAAATCTCGGCAATTTTTTTGCCAACCGAAAATCATTTGATAATGAAATAGCCAATTTCAAGTGATAATGATTCAACAAGTAGTGATATGATGCAAATGAATTTGGACGACATACAAAAAGTTTCGACATATTTTAAAAGGCAAGTGCAAGAGGATAATATTCTTCCAGACGCCGAGACTCAGATGTTTATGGGAACATTCCAAGCTGTGATGATACCGTTAAAAGTGCCTAGTTTAAGTTAAAATGGCGCACTTATGGATTGAAGAAGACTAATGCAATTTTCAATTGAAGATACAATAATTATATGAAATTAAAAGAGAAACACTGTTAATTTGTCCATGTCATTTAAAACTAATAATGGACCGTGAAAAATATATCTGAAAATAAAAGTTCTATTAGCTGTCTCTGAATTTATTTGATTTATTTATTTATTTAGGTATACCAACAGTTATTACAGTAAATCGTGTTACAAGTTTTTCATACAAATACATTATCGAACAATGCTGCACAACCAATTCACATACATAGGTACACACAACATGCAATAGGTACTTTAATCATTGGGAGAAGACAATGTTTCTCTCAACCAGCGTATTGTAATATAATAAAGATAAGAATAACAGTTTTAGCAAATGAAAACAACACAAGACCTAGACAATAGTTTTTGACATTACAGAGAGCACAGGGGAGACCCCAACAATGGGTGGTGTAATTTTGTTTTTGTTGTCTATGGTGAACAGAAAGCGCGGGTGAGAGCTGCCAGACTGCGTGGATATCACAGCGATCGCTTCGGCTATTTATAAGTTTGCATAGACGTGGTACTGGAGAGTTTGCACCAAAGTTTGTTCGCCGAAGAGGTGGTACTAATGGGGTTATAGGTTTACGGGGAGAATTTCGCGGTACTCTGAAACAAAACTTACTAAGAAGCTGAGGGGAGTCAATTTTATTCCTACACAGCTTGTGAAAAACTTAAGATCTAGAATATCTCTGAGTTTCTCTAAAGTGTTCATTTTATAATGTGATAGCTTGTCTGTATACGACCATTTAGTTCTTTTCCCCTTGGTATTTGAATAGGCCAAGTGATTTAAAAACCTCTTTTGCACCCGCTCTATACGCAATTAATGTGTTGCATAATGAGGCCTCCAGACCACGCTACAGTACTCCAAGATACTTCGTACTAAGCTATTGTACAAACATATTTTGGTGCGTGGGTTATGGAACATTTTGCCGTTGCGAATTACGAACCCCAACATTCGAAGGGCTTTTTTAATAATGCTGTCCATATGTAGCACAAAAGATAATTTGCTATCGAGGAACACCCCTAGATCCCTGATACCGTTTACTTCCGTCAGTGAGGTTCCATTCATACTGTAGGCTGTATTTATATTTTGTAATTTCCTGCTGAACTTGATATGTCGACACTTGTCACAGTTCAACAAGATATTGTTTCGTTTGCACCACTTAGAAAGTCTATCTATATCTTCCTGCATGAGAACAGCATCCTGCTGAGAAGTAACTGCTCTTACTAGTTTAATGTCATCAGCAAACAAGAAGGGGGTAGAATGGTGAAAACATGTAATGACATCGTTGATAAAGATGCTAAATAGGACAGGACCTAAATGCGAACCTTGAGGGACGCCTGATTCAACGCTGCGACAGGTTGAATGAAACCCATTGACGACTACATAAAACTCTCTCTGGCGCAAGTAGGATTGCATCCATTCAAGCAGGTCGCCAGAAACACCGTACATGGAAAGCTTTTGGAGTAGTATTTTATGGGACACGCTGTCAAATGCTTTACTGAAGTCCGTATATACGGCGTCTACTTGTGTGCCTTTATCCATGAACTGTGTTACGGTCTCAGTATATAATGTAAGGTTTGTACATGTTGACCGGGATTTTATAAAGCCATGCTGTTGCTCACTTAATATCCTTCCAAAATGACGCTGTATATGAACGACAGATGTCGTTTTGAATAAATAAGAAATAATTACGAAGAAAAATAGGAAAGATTGGACGAGAGACTAGGCCGTTCAGGGATCGGACGTGTCGCTCGGTGTTCTGCTTGAACTGTGTTGAGTTTCTTATTATTTTCGCAAAATTAATTTGTTGTGATGGAATGTCAAAAGTGTAAGAAAGTTCTTTCCAAAAAAGGATCACATTTTTCATGTCAAGGACCATGCCAAGGTATCTTTCATAGATCCTGCGTAAAAGGACTCGCGGCGGACATGAAATCGGGAAAGAATCGGATTTACTGTAATAACTGTGAAGACGAGGGTTCTGATGAGGATGAACCTTACGAGGGAGTACAAGACGTGCAAAAAATCTTAAAGGATATTCATACAAAGGTTAGCGTAATCCCCGTATTAAAAAAGCATTTAGATTCAATTCAACAAAGTATCAGTGTGCTCTCAGATAAATACGATACACTATTGGTAGAACATGAGCTAGCGAAGGATAAAATATCGAAGTTAGAGAAGAATGTGTGTAATATCAACAATAAGTGTATCTATTTAGAGAAGTGCAACCTTGCTCTTGAAGAAAAAGTTTTTAACCAGGAGCAGGCGTCACGACAGCATAATCTGGAGGTAGTTGGAGTTGAATGTTTACCCGCAGAAAACATAAAGGAGGTAGTGGCAAAAATTGCCAATTGCATCGGTGCAAGCACTAACAATATTGAATGGGTACGGCGCAATAGATCACTAAAGCAAGAAATGAAACCGCCTTCCATAGTCGTAGCCTTTAAGACATCGGGTATGGAATGCAGAGATAGCTGGCTCGCCAAACGTCATAAGCTGAACGAAATCACAAGTAACACAATCACCGGCGGATCAAAGAACCACAAAATTTATATAAATGAGGATCTTACAAAGACTACAAAAGCTATATTGTGGAATGCTAAAAAACAACTTCGCGGTGTTTATAAATACGTATGGATATCAAATGGAAAAGTTCTGGTGAAGAAAGATGAAGGAGACAAAGTCATATGGTTACGATCTGAAAGCGAAATAACTAATTTATTAAAAATAAAGTAGTTTCATTTCGTTCACATACTGTAACTACTTCAATTTTCTTTATGTTTTTAAAAGACTTTATTTCTATTTGTTTATTCTATTTTTTAGTTAATGATACTTTTTAAAATTCGCGGACGCTACTTTTGATTTTATAATTGATAATGATGTTAACTTTACCAGTTTTAATAACATGAATGACTGGTTGGATACATTTGGAAACATAGAAGCTTTGAGCATTTTGCATGTAAACATTCGTAGTTTAAAAAAACATTTTAGTGAATTACTTGTAATATTAAATGATAGTATAAAGCATTTAGACATTATTGTTATAACAGAACCTAATATAGATTACTCATTATTATCAATGTTTAAAATAAATGGCTATGATGTTAACAACTATACACGAGCGGGCCGTTCCGGTGGGGGGGTCTTAGTGTACACGCGTGAGGCGTTAGGAGCATGTGTGTGCGATTTGTTGCCGGTCACTGGAATGCGCTCGGCAGAGTGCGTTTCCACTATAATTAATTATAATGGTGAAAAAATTTATGTTATATCTATGTATAGACCGCCAAGAATAAATAATCTAAATAAAGTAAGCCAGTTTTTACTTGAATTTCGATGCCTCTTGGAAAATCTACCACAAAATTCCAAAGTGTTCTTCTGTGGTGATATAAATATTAATTTATTAAACTACGAAGACAATCACGTCACTACTTATGAAAATTTATTATCTGAATACGGATTCCAAAAGTGCATTGAAGATGTTACGCGAAGAGAAATTTTATTAGGAAATGTAGTACAATCTTGTTTAGACCACATTTACGTTAGAGCAAGTAACACACGTATTCACTCAGCGGTAATAAAGCATAAATTATCTGACCATTATTTCGTCTCGGCTGTAGTAGAATGGAAACGAACTCCGTCGAAACAGCTGTCCCACTCCGATGCGACCCGACTTGTGCGTTCATCTGCGCCACAATTCGCTATTACGAAGCGAGTTCTAGACAATAGAATGGTCAGAGACAAATTATTAAATACAGACTTTGAGAGGTTCTTATCGATTAATTGCCCAACTGAATTATATAACTCCTTTACACAATTATTTAATGATATTTATAATGATTGTTATACAAATAAAACTGTCAATATTAGTAATAGAAATAACAAAGGATGGATAAACAATAGTTTGAAGAATATGGTAAGAGAAAAAGACAGACTTTTTGAATTATGGAGTAACGACCCAAAAAATATGATAAAGCGTCTTACTTACACTAAATACAGAAATAAGTGCCAGAAAGCTATTAATAAAAGTAAAAATGTTTATGATCAGAATAGCATATTAGAATGTCATAAGAATATTAAACAGGTATGGGAAAAAATTAACGAACTATTAGGAAATAACAAACAGACCATAGACGCACTTATTCTGTCAAATATGAAAACGCAAGGAAACGCCAGAGATATAACTAATAATTTTGCTACAACTTTTTCAGATGAAGTTAATAATATAATACATAAGTGTAAAGAAAATTGGTTACCTAGAGCAACTTATGTAAAACCTGTTGACGTAAGCATGAGATGGCAACCAGTGACGAGTTTAGATATTAAGAATACAATTAAAAACATGGATATTAACAAGTCACCGGGTAGCGATCTAGTGCGTATGTCCGATTTAAAACTTGTTTGTGATAAGATTAGCTCAGTCCTGGCTAGACTTGTAAATTTATCTGTGAAAAATTATGAGTTCCCTATGAAGTTAAAAGAGGCAATAGTTCGTCCAGTTCATAAAAAAGGTGACCCGAAAAATATATCCAACTACAGACCTATATCTATATTGTCAAGCATAGATAAAATATTTGAGCATTGTGTAGTTAAGCAGTTAGGGGACTATCTAAAGGCTAATAATGTATTAAACAAGTGTCAATACGGTTTTCAAAAGGGCAAAAGTACAAACACTTTATTGGCAAATTTCACAGATGAAATTAATAATTATTTAGGTGATAAAAAGTTTGTAGTAGCAACATTTTTTGATTATAAAAAAGCGTTTGACACTTTACAAACGGAAACCCTACTTAGTGCATTGGCTGAGTGCGGAGTGAGAGAGCCGCTTAATCATTGGTTCCGTGACTATCTCACAGCACGCTCTTATCGTGTGAAAGTGGGCGAGGCGTACAGTGACAGTAAGACAGTGCAGTGCGGCGTACCACAGGGATCGGGGTGTGGGCCTGTCTGCTACCTCATACACGTGAATAGCTTGTGCGGTGTACTAAGGCACTGCTCGGCATTCATGTACGCAGATGATCTTTGCGTGCTGCGCGCGGGCACTGACATCAATGACAGTTGCAGATTAGTGCAACAAGATATAGATGCAGTAGTAAAATGGTCGCATGACAATGGTATCGTGTTAAACGCAGACAAAACAAAATTAATGATTATACACTCACCTTATTTACACTTATCCTTAGAACCCCCCCTTTTATTCACTCACGACTATTCATGTATGCATAACAATCTAACCAATTGTAATTGTAAACCTATCGAACAGGTTAAATGTATTACTTATTTAGGTATGAAAATTGATGAAAACTTCTCTTGGTCTCAGCACGTAGACTATGTTTGCAATAAATTAAGAATATTACTAGGTAAATTTTACCATCTTAGTTACAGAGTTCCTATTAATACTCTAAGATGTTTATATATGTCTTTAGTTGATTCGATATTTAGTTACGCTCTCGATAGTTACGGTCTTACATTTAAAACAAACCTGGATAAATTAGAAACGCTTCAAATTAGATTTCTAAAACTACTTGTCAATAGAAAGATTAATAATAGCTGTAAGGATAACTATAGAAAGTTATTTCAAATTTGTAAAATTCTTCCAATCAGTTTAAAACACAAATTTCTTTTAATTGTAAACAATCGTGACCGTCGAGAGTTTTTAACTCCAGCAAGCAATGTGTACAGTACGCGCTTGGTGACCGACGGCAGATACAATGTACCAAGGGTAACCAACTACTTCGGTGACAGGGCGCTAAAAAAACGCATCCCATACATTTTGAATAGTCTGCCGGCGGCCATAAGGGGCGAGACAAATATAAAAAAATTTAAAAGGAATCTGAAAAAACATTACCTAAGTTTGTGTTAAGTTAGTGTTACCATTATATTAAGTTTGTAGATTCAACTGACCCCACAGTCAAACTGGTTGCACAGTTTTGTGGGGCGATGTTTTTTATGTTGTGCATTATGTTGTGATCGTAAATAAATAAATAAATAAATAATACGGGCATAGCAATGATTCCAAGATTTTTCCAAGTATAGACAGAATCGATATAGGTCTGTAGTTGCTCACCACCTCTCTATCACCATTTTAAAGATCGGGATTACTTTAGCTAATTTCCATTTATTCGGGAAACACCCTGAAGTAAAAGATTTGTTATATATTATAGTTAAGGGGGTGGCTAAGCTTGATGCACACCTTGCAATGAATATTGGGGGAATACTGTCAGGGTGCAGGCACCCTTTGATATGTCGAGGTTTTTCAGTTTCCTTAAGACGACGTCCCGGCTCAGTGCCAAAGTGGATATGTTATCATTTATTGAACTAGAGTGTGTAATGCTGCAATCCAGAACCTCCGTGTCCCTAATATAGGCCTTAGAGAATGTTGAAGCAAACAGATTACATATCTCTGTGCCGTCAGACGCGGATGTGGTCCCATCAGAGATTATTGCCGGGCAGCTACTCTTCCCGCCGCGTTTGCCCTTTACATACGTCCAGAAATATTTTGGGTTAACAGTTATCGCTTTTTCAGTATTTTCTATATGTATTTTATAACACGTTTTTATCTGTTCGTCACATCGTTTATTAATTAAACGCAGATACACAAAATCTAATGGAATATGATATTTTTTAATTCTTTTCCTAATTCTGTTCTTTTCTCTTAACATTCTAACTAAATCTTTACTAAACCAGGCTGGAGTTTTTCTATTTGTTTTCGACTCATTGGTACATAAGTGTCGATGGGCGTTTCCAAAACGTTGTAAAACGTTTTTACCATGTCATCGACGTCTCTACAATCCCGAAACAATTCACTCCAATTTTGACAATTTAGGTGCTCATTTATTTGTCCGTAATCTGCTTTATAAAAGTTTGTTTTTTTGCAGTCGCTTTTAGGTTCAAGTTGCTTGATTTTATTTAACAAGGATATTTGTATGTTTAGGGGAGGGTGAAAGTTATCAATGGGACTTAATGGTTCCGCTTCACAAATAGTGCAACTCGGAACATCCACCAGAACAATGGCATCTTTCTATTTTTATTAGTGATAGTGTTACATTGGTGTAGACCATTAACCGAAACGAAGTCCGCAAGTATCTCACCAAGCGTGGAATGTTTCTGTGCAAAATTAGAATTACTCATCTCCGACCAGTTCATGTGCCCCATGTTAAAATCTCCCACAATGCAAGTGTAAGCATTAGAATTATCTAAAACTTCATTATATTCATCCAGAAAGTGCTCAAGCATACGTCGTGACACGGGCGGCGGAAGATAAATTGCACAAATTTCAAGACTACAAGGTTGGGCTGAGCCCCGGGGCGATATATCAATGGATACCCATAAGTCTTCACAGTTGCTTTCTCTTACTGTTAATCTTGTAGCGTTTAAACTTTTCAAAACAGCAACTAATACCCCTCCGCCGTCCTTGTCACTATGAAACCCTGAGTTTTCTCGATCTCTTCTATAGACTAAGTACCTGCCATCGAATAGTTCTTTGCTATAGACAGTACTATTAAGCCAAGTTTCTACTAAAATTATGATATCGTAGTTACAATTCAATACAGAGCAAATAAAATTATGTGTCTTGGTGCGTAAGCCTCTAACATTCTGGTAAAATATATTTAGTGTTGAGAATTTTGATAATTTTAAGTCTAAAGAATCATGAGTCGTTAGGGGGTCTACTTTAACTTATCCAACGATGCAATATCTCTAACAATTATATACTCTGACGACACGTCCTTTCTCATCAGGTTCCGACCGCTTCTCACCCAAACAAACTTGTATCCAACCTCTTTCGCTTTAATTCGGGCTGCTGCATGGATAGCTCTATTTGTTGGGGAAAGGTGCTCCATGATAAATATCGGTTTTTTCTCTCCAGCTATCCTAAGGTGAGAAGAATTTAGCTTTTCATTGCAATGAGCCCTGTTGTATGTTATTGCAGCTGTCAAGAAAGTGTCTCTAGTTCTAGGTGAGCAAAACTGAACTACAATTGATCTTGGGCGGTTGGACTCACGGTTTAATTTGGGTGTCCTAGTACAGTGAAGGATTTGCTCATCGGTTATCCTGCATCCTATAACTGAGCCCAATTGTTGAGTTAGTGTAACTAAATTTTCAGTTTTGTATTCTGGCACGCACTGTATCTCAACATTGCTGCCACGAGTATGCTGTTCAATTTGGTTCATTCTAGTAGTTAAGGTATTGATTGTACTTTCCAGTCTCTCATTCTCCTTCTCGAGTTCTTTGACCGCATCCGATGATACCTTTAGCTCCTTCTTAATGTCGTCATACTCTTTGCTAATAAACATTATTGAGTCTTTCACGCCCTAAATTTCGTCCTTGATAGATTTCAGTTCAGAGCCTATCAAGGACTTCATGGTGTTCCTAAGTTCAGACATCATTTCGACTCTCTCAGTCTTTAAGACTTGATGACTTGACTGTAATAATGCTTCCCAAATCATCCCTGCTAATAGGGCTAGAATTAGTTAACTGAGGTGAAGACCGAGCTGGCCTTTTCTTGGATCTGGATGTAACATTTTCCGCTGCATCGATACTTTTAACCGGGGTGTTATCGTTCTTTCTGTTACCTCTCTTGCTTTGCGCACTCCTACACAGGGGGCACGGCCAGGTTGGAGTGAGCCATTCAGCATTGCTAGCCCACTTAGATGTAGATTGTAAACAAGCCAGATGAAATCCCTGTTTACAGTTGCAACATGTTGCATAGTCACCATCACTGAATTCATTACAACAACCCCACTCAATTGAAATTGACATGATGGTGTCAAACAGTATATAATAGTTGGCAAACGGTTTAAAAGTTAAAACTGTTTAATAAAAAAATATATATATAATAAGCAAATATACTATAAAACAGTTAATAAAAAGTTAAAAAAAAAAACTAAATTAAAATGTTGCGAATGTGTGATTTGATCGCACATCTGTATAGTACGGAGCGTTTTCACTACAAATGAGCTGACCGTTCTACTAATAGGAAGTTCGAATAGTTAACTGTATGGTAGCACATTAACGAAGTAATTAGTCTGCAGAATACGGTCGTTGACCTTCCTATTGTTCGTCAATGTCACCTATTGTACACTTTTTATCGAACACAGATTACTTGAGTTTGTTTTTTATCAATTTTGCCACAGTTTAATAACACTTAACTTAGAATCTTACTTTAAATTAAAAAACAGATCGAAGCACACGTCTCGGTATAGGTTTAAGGACTAATAATGAACTTTTTCGAACAATTTAGAATAAAAACATCGAAGACGAAAGAAACACGTCCGCTCACAACAAGTTGCGGGTAGAAAAAATTGATTGTTAATTAGGTATCCAAAATAATCCTGTATGGAAAGGTATTGGCGCCAGAATTTTCATATGTTATGGCAATTAGAGAGCTAATGGGCTGTGAATAGATACAACCAAAATAAAATATTACTCACATGAGCGTCGTCTTTAAGGTTAGTTCATAGCAATTCGTATGAGTCAGTAAAATAATTATGGATTGACGAGAGCTTCCATTAATACTCCATGAAATACGAAATTACACGGTTTAAACAAGCAACATTGTTGATATCGTGCACTAAATCTAAATCCAAATGTATTTGCTTATACCCGCCATGCTTTGATGAAAAAAGATAGGTGATATAGAAAAAAAAAACAAATGCTAGATCAAACAATAACAAAATACCTGCACTTATTAGGTACTTGATCGTTCCCCTTGATGTTCCACACTCTGCAGAGAAAGTAGAATTCATCAAGCGGTTAATTTTCACTAGGCACATTATTTATTACGTCATCAACTAGCCAATATCTATCCACTGCTAAGCCACAATCCTCTACTTGTCTAGTTATTTACGTTATCGGTATTGGCTCAAATCTTAATAACGAAATTCATATAATTTTACAGAAAAACAGTTCTATTGCCTTATCCTGTATTTAGGTAAATTCAGATGTTGTAACTACTAAACTAACAGGAACTGGTTAAACAAATCTTAGTACAGCACCCAGGGCACAGGAATCATTCCTTGTGTGGGGCTACGTTTTTATTTAAAACAAAATAAAATTGTATGATTTGTCAACGGCGAAGGAATACATCTTGTGTAATCGTTCATGTCCGATAAATACTAGTTTTCAGATTTCGTAAGAAATAATCTCGAACCAAAAATTCAATCCCCATTCTATTTGCGATCAACAAGCGTAAGCGGGCGTTCGAACGGTCGCTTTTTCAACGCGCAGTGCTGAAGCTCTTTATAGTGCTTTTAAAAAATATACTGTTGGCCATTATTTTTCATTCTAGCGCTTAACTAACGCGCGTTGAAAAAGCTCTCATGCAAACGTAGAGTAAGCGATATAAGAAAATAATATAAACACAAGAAACTCTATAGATCAGGAGCAACACGCTAAAACCTTTATTGAAGCATTAGTTCACACAAACATATAATAATAGCATTAATAGTTTATTACTGATTTCAAAATACAATATAAGTACCTACTCCACCTATCGTATCTAGCCGTCAAATAAGTTTCTATGAAATTTTACAGATCCTTACTAAATCCAGAAGTAACGATAATTTTCCTTAAAATGAACTGGCTTTTGAATTAAATATGACTACATATTATAGAACAGATGAAGACAAATCATCTCAAAAACTATCTTTATTGAGTGATGACGAGGTATGTAGTGATGGTGCCCAAGACCTGTAAGAAACAATGTGATAAATTAGTAAGGAGTGTAACGTATATGATATACTTGTGGTTAACGGTCATATGCAAGAGCAATTATATGATCATGTCAATATGTTAAAAATTGCATGTATCTATTTAATACATCAGGGATCGACTTTCATCTTTCTTTCATGGTACTTCAATAATGTGGTAATAACTTGCATAGTATTACCACATTCTTTCCTTTCACCTATTTCTGCAAACCTTCCACAGATATTTGCAGGAACAGGTACGGTTCAAGACAGTCTGTCGCAGGCAGCAAAGACCCTTACCGTGAAATCAAACTATATTTCAAATGGAATGATCACGGAAAGGACTCACCACTACCATGGGTGCTGCAAAGCACTCGGAACTTAAAAATCAAAAATAAATTGCGATAAAATCCGAAAAATAGTTTTATATCGTGTGTAATATTCGCGTATATCTAAGAACTCAATGAGTTTTACCGTAATTAGGAACTGTCTGTTCAGAGTGAACATCTGCAGCGGGGAGTATACAGGGTCGTTGAGTGTCAGGTGACTGGCGAACAGCTTGAGCTCACCCTCCAGGACGTTGTCTTTAGACGAGCTCACGATCATTTTGCATATCAGGACCTTGGTCCTCTCCATCTGAATGAAAGACAAGAATCGATAAGTAAATGCAGGAGTTCGTTCATTACTTTAAAATTACTTACAGTATTTCTTTTATTGTAACTTAACCCGCGAGCAGATAGTGTCCAAATTGCCACAGTAGTGTAGCAAAGTGATCAAACCGCCTAAAACCTCCGATTTAGCGATTGACTTCAACTTAATATCACTAAACTTACAGTTTGACTTGCTGTATAAAGCAAGGCGATCTTATCAAGTAATAGGAACTTCGTCATTCATTATCGATCTGTTCGTGAAACACCTATAAGCTTTAGATGTACTACCTGATATACAAAGATATGCTTACTTGCTCCTGTGTGCGGTGACATGGCTCGACGATGGTTAATACTCGAGATAATAATAGAGCGCACCACATGATCGGCATTAATGTTGAGCTGGACGAAAAGTCAGATGTGGCTGCGAAAATATTTGTTTAAATATAAGAGTTTAAAAGAAGTAAAGAGCCTTCACAACTAGCGGATGAGTAATTTGGGACGATACGCTTATAATTCAAAATAATCAAACTGTGGTTGATTTCTGATTTTAGCGTTAAATCTGTTAAAATATTTCTAAATCAGATTTCCAAGCAAACGATACTGAAACAACAACGGCATTCTCTATCTCCAGCTGAAAGACGTCCACTGCAGGACAAAACCCGTAGAGTGTAGTGGCTTATTTATCCACTGAAATGACATACCGAAATGGTGGTAGAGTCTGTTACTTTTCTGACGATTCATAAATACTATAATTATTTACATTAATAACAAATATTCTGATGCTAATTGAGAGACAGAACCTGAATCTATTTTATCGGCAGTATATTATTATTATGTGTACGTACGAACACGTTTTATAAATTCGTGTAGCATTGCCAGCAGGTGCACCAAGGCGGAGCATATGATCAGAAGCGTGGTGAAGCCGTAGCAGCGGTCCACACTCTGCGCCGCTGCGCACGCGTCGCCATGCAGGGATAACAGCTGGTGCACACACTCCTGTTGCCGCTTTGCTAATAAGTTTTAAGTCTGTGTTGATATCTATTGAGAGTCATCATAATATACTTTATACCTGAGTAACACTCGATAGGTACGCACTATTAAACAATTACAAAATATAAAAGCAATTTCAATTTGTCAATATTGTTTTTGAGTTTGCATGAATTTTAAAGTTACCCACGTTGACTTTTCTTTCTTTTTATTTATATTATAATTCTTACTACTTTGATTTATATTATTTAAAATAAGCAATGCAGCCAGCGCTCTTGCCGCCATACCACGCGGACAAGATTTAGATTTATAATTAGTGTAAGTGTTTCGTGCTGCTTTTATTTTATTTTCATTTAATTGTAAGAGAGATAATAATAATTACATTGGAAAGTTTAAAATAAGTAATAGACGATAATTTATGTATCGCCTCTACATCGCGCAATAAGCTTCGACTGTTTCTAATTTTATTAGTTTTTTATTTATTATTATATTTTTTTTGTTTCATCACCATCAAACTATATCCTCCTGGATATAGGCATCTCTAATTACGCGCCACCGAATTAATGCCGTTTTCTGTTTCGGGATTCTTAAACATCTATACCTAACTAGAAATATTTTCACACACACATTTTAAACAGTTACATTTAACATTTCAGGAGTTCCAATTTAGTAGTGTCATTACATCGATTAATTAAAAATTAAACTAATTATTTATAAAACAGAATAGAACAATAATAATATTTTGTAAGAAACAACATAATAAACCAAATTTCAAATATTATTTTGAACAATTGTCAATAATTTATAAAATTTCATAAAACATGCATCTTTGCAAATTTGCTCATTGAACATGAGGGGACGTCTAGCTTAGTGGCAACCAGATTTAACGTATTGATTGTTCGTGTCAGAGGCGTGGTGCCCAACTTAGTTCTTCCGCGACGCACTGCAAACATGTTTGGTAAACGCCGTGCCGCCGCCTTACATAGTAATCAAGCACACACAGGCGCAACCACTGCAGTACCCCCGGATTGTATACATCACCTCGAAATACCCTAATTACGTAAGCTGCCAGTGGGCCCACTGGCAGCTTACGTAATTAGGTTAAATACTTGGTCTATCACTATAGACCTCTCCTAGTTTCCAACTTGTTGTATCCAACCATGCCTAGCACAAACAAGAAGCCGCGGGCGCGCATCAATTTGAAGGAACAATTACTAGTTGCAATGATAGTAGTCACACGTCAACGCGAGTAGTCACTCTGTGACCGTCGTGCGAAATAACATGCTCTGCGCGTGTCAAATTTAATTGAATTATGCCGTATTGTATCGTTCCTGCCTATAAAAATACTGTTGAGGTCAAGAAGAAACATGATGGGATCACATTTCATACCTAAATAGCGCAATCAAGTGCTATATTATTTAAATATCGAATTAATTCTGCCGCTTGTAATTGTCGTAGTAAAAGACGCAGACGTATAACAATTTTAGTTTCATCTACTTTTATTTGCTGAGGACTTTTTAGTTCTAGTATTAAATGGTAATAATTTAGTTAACTACTTCACCATGGCTTAAATATTTAGTTAACATGATGAAATTATATTTTCCCTACATTAAATTACTAGAAATCTTAATAAAGTATATCTCGTAGTAGTTTATTATGTATTAAAATACACGTTACCGCATCAATGATTTTATTATCATCTATTCTAATGTCATCAACATTTACTCCAAAAAATGGTAATCTCTTCGGGCTGCCAACATTACGCGGGACGGAAGTGCGGTGAGTGCGGGACTTTTGTTGAATTTTTGGCTCCACCGCGCGGCGTGCAATTGCAACTCGACGCGGCTTCTGGATTATATTTATTCTAAGGTGTGGAGAAGATCCTGGAGAACGAGGTAATTTCCAATCATGTTTTTCCATCCAAAACGTGTAATCCCAATGTGTAACCCAAATTCCGACCCGATAATGTTAAGCGTTCAGAAATTTACTATTAAATAACACTACAACTATAACAATTCAACTATAAAATAAAAATATTATCATAAGAATCATAGGTTTACAACTTTTTAACTTGATAAATCGAAGTGGAGAATTGTTCAAAATAACCTTGCAAGATAATGACCAAATAATAATATATAAA
Source organism: Phalera bucephala (assembly GCA_905147815.2). Taxonomy (NCBI): domain Eukaryota; kingdom Metazoa; phylum Arthropoda; class Insecta; order Lepidoptera; family Notodontidae; genus Phalera; species Phalera bucephala. The sequence continues at coordinate 5,509,806 of LR990629.1, read as the reverse complement.
GTGATGTTAAAATACTTGTAAAATATTATTATACTTATCCAATACCATCAAACTTTTTCTTAGTGCATATATCTCTCAAGCAACCGTTCAACTGGTCAAACGTTGAGCAGATGTTGATTGCGATGAATACGAACTGTATGGTGAGCAAAGTCTCTATCATTTCTAGTATGATATAAAGCACGAAAAAGATCCCCGAATGCGCTGAAATGAAAGAGTTCCAATAATTATCTAATATATTATATTTGAAGTGGCAGGGAAGCCACTACATTATTCGAATTATGTTTCGTATTAGGAGGCTTATTACAGGATCAGAAATTTCATTTACGGTAACCGTTGTTAATTATATTAACGATAGGATAGATTTCATGAGGATTTATTTCCTGCAGTTACTTATGCAGACACAAGAGCTCCTGCAGCCGCCAGTCCGTGCCTAACAGTCAATTAAAGACCAAGGGATAGTGCCCATTACTTACAGTTAGTTACTAACCTCGATCTAGAAACGGCATGTCTTCGCTTAATGGTATACCACAATCAATTAAAAGAACGCAGCATCCTCCAAATACGACTGCCGTGAAAATCATCCATTGTATCTTCTGCGTAGTTGTATTTCGGCGATAATTGTTCAAATTCATGGTTATCTAGATACATTTAATGATTAATAAATAGTTATATTCCACATATGACTAAGTTATGCATATACAATTATTTTTACTATAAATCTTACAACTTACTTTTTTCCTATGAAAAAAATATGGTGTCTAAATTTGAATGTCGAGTTAGTTAATTCATATTAAATCTAGTTGTAGGGTACTTTATATATATTACGAGTAGTCCGTGGCTTAACTACGCGCAGGCACAATATTTTCATATTGTGCCTTGCGTGTACAATATAATAATGCGTTCAAAATTGTGTTGGGGCCCCCAGTTCTGTAGCACAAAAGGGATTCTCGCGGATACGTGTTGATAGCTTCAACACCGTCATTCGTAATACCCTGATAACATAGTTATCATACTGAGATAGTTGATACAATAAAGGTGATTATTATTTTATCTTCCTGAGATCCATGAGCCTTACTAGGGAAAATACTACGTTTGGAAGGCTTGTGCGGGGACTTAGGTCCAACATGTAGAGGCCCTGTGCAAGAAAATAATTTTATGGAAGCGACCTGCAACGATCTCGCAAATGAAAAAATATAAACATCACACTGATCCAAGCAGGTGTATCCAAATAGACCAGTCTCTACGGGCAAAAACTGGTCTATTTCAAAGCATACCGACACTGCAGCCTAATTATGCGTGCCCGGCGATGACTCCTCGTTCATTAGATAGAATTTCTAAATGAACGTCATCACTGTGAGCAGCTCAGGAGACTTAACAGATGTGCTACACTTTTTCCAAAATTACTCGCAAAGTTATGCCCTTTAACAATACGACTCCTAAAGCACGTAGCTCTAACAGCTTCTCTCTGGACGGTCAAATAAGGCAAGTCCGGGCTGAGAGCTCTTCGATTTTCATTCGACGGATGAAACTTCATCAAGGTGAGGGCTCTGACTTACTCTCTGGAGTCTTAGAGCCCGCGGTGTCGTTATTCACCAACGGGTCGCCACTAACTACCTTGTTGTGATAAAGCACTGGAAGAATGGTGATAGATTTACCATCTTCCGTTTTGTATAAAAACTTCTTTAAATGTAACTAGTTTAAAAAAAACGTGGGTGTGCTAACGTAGAATGCCCACGTATTTTAAAAGCATGTATACATATACATCTGGTGTCAACACTTCGGATATTACTATTAAATTGTTTTGTATAAACGATTAACCGTTATAGTAACGTTGTTGAGAAAGTAGTATCTCGTTCATCTTTGGATGACGTGAAAAGGATGTCACAGCAACTCGATAGCCGCTTAGAATAAATATAAACTAGAATCCGCATCCAGTCGTAATTGAACGCCGTGCGGTGAAGCCAAGAATTGAACAAACGTTCCAAACTCCATGCACTTTTCACCCGCCTAATGTTGGTAGTCCGTAAAGAAGAACCAGTTTTTGGTTTAAATGTTGATGAAATTAGAGTGGGTGATAATAAAATCATTGTTGCGGTTACGTATATTTTTATACATATTAAACTAAAGAAATGTACGGCTATACTTGAACTATTAAGGATTTTAGTAATTTAATGTAGGGAAAATATATTTTCATTATAAGTTTTTATACTTTCATTTTAACTAAATAATTACTATATAATACTATAAATAACAAGTTCCTTAGCAAATAGAAGTAGGGAAAAGCAACACTAACAAAAAGGACGCGGCTTTTACTGTGACGGTTAAAGATCGAAGGTCGGTAATTCAATATTTAAATAATACGGCACCTGAATCCGCTAGTTAGGTGTAAAATGTGATCCCATCATGTTATTTTTGTACTCAAAAGCATTTTTAAAGGCAGGAAGACGACATAATTCAATTTAATTTGACAAGCGCAGAGCACGCTTTTTCGCACGGCGGTAACAGATTGATTTCTAACTCCTTGCATTGCAAGAAGTTATTGTTGCTTCAATTAATGCGCACCCGCGGCTTCTGGTTTATATTTATTCTAAGCGTTAACGTCAAATTGTTTGTGCTTAATAGTACGCGCACTTTCGATGGAGTCAAAAAACAGACTCAGTTCTACTATTGTGTGTCATTTGTTCCTACCGCCTGCGATACATTTCACAGACTACATCTGCCGGCGTTGTAAACTGAACTAATATTTTGGAAGCACCTAGTAGCTTAATAACGTGGTGAATATTCACATACTCTCTGTATCTGGTGCAAGCTCTTAATCATGCCGTCCATGCGTGCTCGCGCAGTGCACGCTCCGCCGAGCGCGACCAGGATTGCAACTGCGACGTCCAAATAGCACAGCGCACGGTTTTTTGGAGACGCTAACCATGGTGGCTTTCGTTGCATGAATGCCATCAGTGTGACTATTATTGTAAAACCTGTCCAAATTTACAAATATCATATCAAAACCTAAAATAGGTATTATATATACATTTTACAAAGAGTATTAATCATAATTATGAAACACATGAATAAACTTCACCAATGGTATCAACTCTTTGAAGCAGAGATTAATTTTAACATTTACATTAGTAAATATTTAGGTAATAACGCAGAATTCCAAGACATTTTGATCTCTGATAAAATGAAGGTATTTTTGACTTCCCACCCAATTTTGTTTTCGCCCGAAATCAAAATCAGTTTGTATTAGTGGTAGGATACATCAAGAGACCCTGGCACGGAACAATAATGAGATAATTTAATATTAAAATGTTAATATTATGAGTAAAATATTTACTAACACAACAGAACAACAAACGCTTTTCCATACAAGTACAAGCCTTCTGACACACGGACGCGCCAGCCGGCGCGCACCTTCCTGAACTTCAACGGCGCTAGTCCCGCGACCCGTGACATACGGAGAGCGAAGGCTAGTGCGCCGGACACCGTGCACTCCAGGTCAGGATCTAAATCCATAGTGCGTAGGCTTTCTTAAATCAGGGTGGGCATCTGTAGCATCTATTATCCGCGTCGGCTTACTGCTACCCAGAGAAGGGTTGACGGCCGCGTAACAGCGTCTGGTACAATATGAAATCATAATATGTGTCACAATGCGTAAGACATAGCGCTGAGCCCAGATAACCGAAAGAAAATACTAATGCTCAAAAACTTGAAAGTATTAGTGACATCTATAGTGAAAACACCTAGACTAAAACAATTTCGCAAAGCATGTCGAGTCATTAGTCATAGAATGAGCAATTCAGTTATGGCTTTTTAACGATAACTGAAATTGACAGACAAATATAAAATTAAAATTAGAGGAAATATATATAGAAATATTTAATAATTTACTTTATCTACACAATATGACATATGAATACGCCTTTTTATTGGACTCCAACGCAGATTTAACCTATGACCACAGAATGTTCTCCGGGCGTCAAGGCTTTTTAAATGATACAGGTATGAGAAATATATTTAGAAATCTAAAAAAGACCTTAGGCGAAATTAAAGCTGACAATGACAATATCAACATGAATGGCACATCTACAGAAAGTTCAGACATGTTTTTTCTATAATACTTTTACTATGATGCATCAAAATATCGCGGGGCTCATCAATAAATCAGATCAATTAATATTGCATCTAGATGAACTTAAAAATAGTATAGATATTATCTGTGTTACAGAACACTTCATGGAAAGCGGATGCGATGATCTTCTTACCATACAAAATTATAAATTAGCAGCCTGCTACTCCAGAGACATTAAAAACGGAGGAGCGTGTATTTTAATAAAAAATAACCATCAATTTAGAGAACTTAGAGAGTTTAGGAATTATTCTAGTCAGGGGCACTTCGAATGTTGTGCAATTGAATTGATACAACATAACATAATAATATTATGTGTCTATAGAACACCGAATCCACGTAATCTAGACACTTTTTATTCCAAACTAAATCTAATTTTACCAAAAATTTGTTATAGGCAGCGCAAAAGTATCATTATATGTGGCGACTTCAATATTAATTTATTAAAGAATGATAAAACCTCCCTTGATTTTATAAGTTATTTACTAAATTACAATCTAAAGCTACTAATTCATCAGCCAACTAGACTACAGAGTAACACATGTATAGATAATTTTGCGCACAATTTATCGCAAAAATGTGTCCACAAAGTAATTGACCTCAACATGTTAGACCATACGGCTCAAACATTAGAGATTCCGGTTAAAAAGACCTGTGTGGTAAACAGCTGGAATGTCTCAGTGCGTGATTATAGCTACGAAAATCTTACTAAGTTTAGATCATGCATATCTTCTTTATCATTTTGGGATGTCCATAAAGCTGAAGACCCTAACATGGCATATGATACCTTTATAGAAATATTTCAGTTATTCTATAATTTGTCTTTTCCTTGGATTAATAAAAAGATAAAGCTAAGAAGAAATCCAAATTGGTTAACGCCCGGTATAATGCGCTGTAGCAAAAATAAAAGACAGCTTCTTTGGCAACTCAGAAAGAAACCAACCGCACACAACCTAATCAAACTTAAATACTATTCATTAAGACTAAAACAAATTATAAAATTGACACAAAAAGCAAAAAATAACCATAAAATTATCACATCAAAAAATAAGTCCAAAGACACATGGAAAATAATAAATAATAACAAAAGTGTTCTACCACGCGATTACATTAAAGAAATATATTACAATGGAATAACAATAAATAACCCTAAGGGTATAGCAAATGCATTCAATGAACACTTTATAAATCAAGCTAGATTACTATCGGAATGATCAAAAACTACAGGTTCAAAAAATTATGGAACTCTAAATAATTGTAGACAATCAATGTTTCTAGGGCCAACTACTCCTACTGAAGTAAATCGAACTATACAATATTTAAAAAATAAATCAAGTGTAGGATATGACGGCATCTCGACAGGAGTACAATTTGTTTCGGATGTAATATCGAGTCCAATCAGCTACATCATAAACCTCTGTATATGCTCTGGCATTTATCCCGACAAACTAAAACCAACCATAATAAAACCATTGCACAAGAAAGACGATAAGACCAACATACAAAATTATAGACCTATTGCACTTATTTCAGTAATGTCTAAAATATTTGAAAAAGTCATCTATCATGAAATGTACTCCTATTTTACCAAAAATAATATTTTAGCGAAAAATAAATCCATAAATATGGCCATATATGACTTTGTTGATATCGTAATGACAGATATGAACCAAGGAGTATCAATAAGTGCTATATTTATGGATATGACCAAAGCATTTGACCTTATAGATTATAATGTATTACTAAATAAACTTTATAATTATGGAATAAGAGGGAACGTACTTTCTCTTATAAAATCCTACCTTACTAACAGAACGCAGTATACGGAAATTAATCGAATATGTAAAAAAGCTAAAAGAGAACTCAAATACGTTTCAGAAGAACATGAAATAGCTTGTGGAGTCCCACAGGGCAGCGTATTGGGACCACTCTTATTTTTAGCTTATATTAATGACTTTCCAAAACATGTAAGTTTCCCTATGGTGCTATTTGCTGATGATAGCACAATAATAGTAAGGCACGATAAAGAAAGTGACTTCAAATGTGATATAAATAATGCTTTACGCTTACGCTTTTTAACAAAATAATTTAATCTTAAATATTAATAAAACTAAAATTATTACTTTTCGACAAAGAACTATTGCACCGGACATTAATCTAATTATCAATAATGAAAGAATTGAAGAAGTACATTATACCAAATTTTTAGGTTTAACAATTGACTATAAACTGACGCGGAAAGAACATGCATCTATCCTAATTAAAAAACTGAGTAAGTTCTCGTTTGCTCTGTACAAACTTAAAAAAGTTGTTAACCAGGCAGCTGTCGTCACTGCCTATTATGGTTATGTCGAGTCCATTTTGCGATACGGAGTTGTATTTTGGGGATATTCCTGCGAAAAATCCTCCATTTTCAAAGCGCAGAAAAGATGCATTAGATCAATATGTAACTTGAAACCAATTGATAGTTGCAAACCTCATTTTACTTTTCTTAAAATATTACCATTGCCACGTTATGAGACATATATGAGACCGCATTGGTTGTGAAAAAAAATAGTGATCTTTTTATAAATATAGCCGAAAAGCGATCTAGAAGAGTGAGACAGAAATATCGGCATGAATTTTGTTTGAGACCTTCCAAAACTGCACTTCTGCACAAGAGCATACTATGCATGGCCCCAAAAATTTTCAATAAAATCCCGAATGACATCAAAGACCTAAACTTGACACAATTTAAACAAAAATAAAATATATTTTTATTGGACAAATGCTATTATACAGTTGACGAATTCCTTTTTGACAAATCACTTACACACAAGAAATAATAATATTATGTAATGTTAATAACAGTAATAATGTAATTGCATGTATTTTAACTACCTAAACAGTGTACGCCCAATGGGTAGATTTTTGAGAAACTTAATGTTAAACCAAGATCATATTGTATCACCAAAAATCACACTGAATAAATGATTTATGATTTAAAAAGTGAAATTTCTTAGCATCGAATTAAAATTGTTTCAATCAATATAAATTGGTAGGAATTACTATTGATTAATGTATCATTACACAAAATGAATCATCCTCAGATGAAGTACACCGTAGCAAAACAAATAATGAGCCTGGATATCTTCTTCATAGTGTTCTGAAGACTGCATTGGAAGTTTCGGATTGGTGGCTATATTAGGCAAATCGCTTCCTTCGGAACTAGCAACGTTATTATTACGATTTAAGGGGATAATGGCTGTTCAAATAGTTATATACCTGAGCACGGGTACTGCATGCGACACTAGTACATATGTTAACATTTTGACCTTTTTCTCAGTAAATTTTAAATTTTATTAACTCGGTCGAGAAGTACCACACTGAAATTAGAAGGCTACTATTAACTATCCCTAACATATAAAAATAAAAGCAAGGCCTCTGCTTAATCGCCACACGACATCTAATTCAGTAATTTCTGTAACCTTTCTGTAAAAATATTTTCAGCTTATCTAAAAAATATTAAGAACAACATACCAAATAAAAATACAATACAATGGGAAACATCGCATTGGTATCCGCTGCATGCAGTAGATAAGTGGAGACTGTACCGCCAGTTTAACGACAACCATATAAATTAAAACACATTATAGACTCCACTTTTTCACCGCAAGTCCATTGCAGTACGCGTGAATAAGCAAAATAATTGTGGACTGACAGCAGTTTCTATTAGTACTATAACATAATGCTACGGTTTCAGAAGGCAACATTGTCGATATCGTAAACCCAATCAAAAGTCAAATATGTTTGCTCGTGCCCGTAGTGGTTTGAGGAAATTTTGAAAGATTCGTGGGTAACGGATAAGAAAAAATAATATGTGCTCTATCAAATAGGAACCACACCACATTCTTGCATTATAATATACTTGTAATTGTTTGCAATAAGAATACGCTGTTATATGATGATCAATATGGTTTTACTAAGGGTCGTTTAACTACAGACGCGGGAGGGGGAACTGGGGGTGTGGGAGGGGTCACAGAATACTAATATAATATTATAAAATCCTTTCTGCTGTAAATTCACCATAACCACTTACGGTTTTAAAGCGGGAGCGGGAATTTTTATTTCGCCCTGACTAAAATAGAAATCGTAAATTACAATTTTACCGGAAAAATAAAAAACTGGTTTTTGCGTATAACTCAGTACAGGTAAATAGTAAGATATTAGTAGATTATATGTCAAAAAAGACTTAATTATTTTTTACTGTCTTTGCATTTCTTTTTGTAATGATTTTACAAAATAAAGTTATTGACTAAAATAATTTTACTGAAAATACAAATCAAAATATATATTGCCAATGCGTCATTACCATATTATTCGCATCTAAACTAAGTCGGTATTAATGGATTACGATTTTATACTGTGGCCTTTGTTCTCAATATAAACAATATGCAGCTCTCTTGACTAACTTGAATCATCAACGCCTCCTCTATGCTACCTGGGGACCGAACATCTCTGTCTATACTTTTGAGAGCGCGGCAGCTTTTGCCACCTTAAAAAGCTTTGGTCGAGATTTAATTTGTAATTGAATATAATAATTGTGAAACATCAGTAAAATTACATTATAGAAGGAGTCTATCCAAAGAAAGAAGAGGTATGAAATAAAACTATTTTACGGATTTTATCGCGGCTTATTTTTTTTATTTTTAGTTCCCGACGTTTCGAGTGCTTTGCAGCACCCATGGTCACGGGAGGGACTGAGGTGTTAGACGTCCAATAGGCATAGTTGTTCCGGGGTACCCTCAAACTTCTTAATTATTTTTGTTGTTGTTGGTCCGATCTACGTAGAATGAGCTCACGGTGTCTTGAGGTCTTGCAGTGTTATGCTTGGTTTTGGATTTGATTATATTAATTACCGGATCCCAAGACGATGGAAGCACCCAGCCATCTTCTCTATTGAAATTAGGATGTTTTATAATTTCAATAGCCTCGCGAACCATCCTTGGTAGGAATCGGTGTTCTTTCACGAGGATTTGTGGTCTATCAAATCTGATGTTATGGCGGGTGCGGTCAAGGACATGTTCACAGACTGCAGACTTCTTTGAGCGACGGTGTTTTAGGTCAGCTATGTGCTCTTTAACTCGAGTTTTTACCGGTCTTTTTGTTTGTCCTATATAAGAGAGACCACATTCACAATCAAGCTTGTAAACTCCTGCATCTTGTAGAGGGATCTGACACTTGACAGATGGTAAAAATTGACTGATCTTCTTCGGCGGCTTATAAAATGTTTTAATCGAAGCACGCTTCAAGATGTAGCCAATCTTGTCCGTGACTCCTCTCATGTAAGGTAGTACAGCAGGGAGACGCTCAACTGTGGCTGGTTTCACTCGGTCACTGTGACGTTGGCGTGGGACTCGAAGCTTATTGTCGTGCAGGACTTGCTTGACATGTTGAAGCTCGGCAGCCAGATGTTTCTTGTCACAGATCCCTTGTGCTCTCTGAAACAAAGATTTACCCACGGTAGCCAACTGTGTTGTGGATGGTGGTGAGATTCACCGTTTAAGTACCTATCAGTATGGGTCTTTTTACGATAAACCGTATGGCTTAAGGTGTTGTTGGGGTTACGGATTATTGAAACATCTAGGAAAGCTAGGGAATTGTTTGCCTCCAACTCCATTGTAAACTGAATTTTAGGGTTAATGGAGTTAAGATGATTCAGGAGTACATGAATTTTGTCAGATGGTAATATTGTGAAAGTATCATCTACGTACCCTTACATCTGGCTACTTATTGTGGAAGGAGCAGTTCTACAAGCAAGTAGATGGCGTGGCGATGGGCGCCCCTGTATCTCCCATTGTTGCCGATATATTCATGGAAGACTTTGAGGAGACAGCCCTTCGTACCTCACCTGTAAAACCAAGTTTCTACAAGCGGTACGTAGATGATACTTTCACAATAATGAAGTCACTCATCACCTAAAATTGTAAAGTAAATAAAGGACATTTGCAGAATTCCATACATGGTTTTGCCTGATATCGATTTGAAGCGTCTATGAATGAAAAAATGTGAAAACTATAGGGTTTTCATTACTTAAACATAAACACCGAGAATTTTCAATTTGAGACATCGAAAAAAAAAGATATTAACATTTTAGTTTTAAGATTATGTTAATATTCCATATATTCAGATTTATATGTCAAGACATTAAATAGTTAGGAATCATGAGCTATTTATAACTTTGAGGCTTCTAAAACACTCAGCGGTAACTATAAAAATATACATATTGCAGCCATACTATTTCATGTTTTGAGGTTATATCAATATATTCTTAATAAAATTATCTCTTAATGGGTAGTTAGCATTGGGTTATTGGTGATTTTTATTTACGAGTCTTCTAGAAAAGGGGTAACTTGCAACCACTAGACTATATAATAATAGGCACTACGTTTAAGTATCTACTTACTTTTATATGAAATATGTAAAGATGGTGGACTATGATCTATCTCTTACCTCGATTTGTAAGACATTTGCCTAACAGTGGCACAGAATTAGTCGATTCATTATTTTTGTTATCATCTCGTTACCACCCATACACTGCAGCAAAATAAAACAGGTAAAATAAAATCAAGATTAATAAATATTTATTCTTCGTTACATACAATAGCTAACAGTCTAGTTGTAGAGCGTATTCTCGTGTTTTGATCCAAGACATATCGCTGAGCATTTGGGACTCCAATATAACATTTGCATGCACGTGTAGGTCTGTCACACCTTTCCGCCTCCGAGCGAAGCGTACCTACACAATGTCTTAAGGTACGATCGGAGTCCGTATAGAAAAAGAAATTATCAGTTTCGTACAATAAAATCAGGTAGCTGCAAGGCTTAAAACTAAAATAAATGAAACAACCAGGAAGAAAAAGAATACCGTAAAATATTTGGGTAAGTTGAAGTTGTCAATAAATTGTCAACACAAATGTTATTATTACGAAGTATTGCCACTACATTTCTTTTCAATCAATAAACCATAAGACATAAAATCCATAAACTATTTAAAATACGTTGTGTATACTATTTTTTTTTATATTAACTATTTAGAAATTATTTCAGTTATTCGAAAGTAAAACATTACGAGAGTTTTTATAAATCAATAGCCTTTAACTAAACCTTTATCTACAAATGTTTATTAGTTTCTACTATTGACATTTATTTTTTCAAATGTGGCAATTTTGGTAATTTAAATAAAATGGATGAATATGAATTTAGTCAAATAAAGTACTTTAATTTTGAAAATATTATCATACGAGTTTACATACAAAATTAACTTTGTGTAAAAACCGAGAGAATTATATCACTAATATTTGCACATGTCATATTTTTAGACACTTCATAAAACATTCAGGTAGGGTCTCGCAACTGTTCTTTAAAAAAAAAGGGAAAACGACTTCAAAAAGCAAAAAATAAATATTTGAAGTCGGTGCTAAGTAACCCAATGCCTTTTAAGTCGGTTTCCCTTTTTAAAAAAAGTTATTGGTTAGCGTAATGCGGGACAGCTACATTTTAGTCTTGACACCGTACGCATATTATATAACGTTTTACATAGAAAAAGCCGTTATTAACAATAAACTAAGTAAACATTAAACAAAACTAGATGCATAACAACGCTAAAATGCGGCATTTTCGACTTTTTAATTTATGAAATAAAACAATTTTTTCGGATTTTATCGCGGTTTATTTTTTAATTTTTAAGTTCCCGACGTTTCGAGTGCTTAGCAGCACCCATGGTCACGGGAAGGACTGAGGTGGTAGACGTCCAAAAGGTTTTTAATTTATGGAAATTTAGTTACGGATTTTTTTTTAATGTTCTAATAATTTTCCTAGAAAAACATGAAGTTGTAACCTTTTAGCTGCTTTTTCCTTCAGCAATGATTCATACAACAATACAACTGTATTTTAGTATGGTAATCATAATTAAACTAATAACTTATAATAACTTTTTCGGAAACCATAACAGATAATAACATGGCGACTAGATAGAGATTTTTTTTCTGATCTTGATGGCATTAAAACGGCAAAATCGACCTGATGTCTCATAACGTCATTAAAGCTTGAGGACGACAGCTTGTTGATTGCTAAGAACACCGCGATCGGACAGCGCTATGAGTGCCTCCTATAATCCTTCTTTATGTTAACCTTCTCTCTCTTCCAGTGCTTGGCAAAAATATCCCTATAATCTTCCACGTGCAACTGTGATTAGTCATCTCTGGCCGTCACGCCGTCGTTACGCCGACGTTTCCTAGGCCTGCCGCGACGTCGATGGCCATCCGCAGACACCTATTGCGTGACGATTCTAGCTAATTTTTCAGGGGGCGTTCGGTATCGTGCCCTTCCCACTCCCATTTAAGCTTTGCAGACTTAATTCCCACATCATCGAACCCCATTATAGAGCGTATAGTGTGGTTACGAAATCTGTCTGTCAACTTTATAGGTAACTAGTTTCTGCCCACGACTTCATTCGCGTTAAGTTTAGACAGGAATCTAAATTGTTCCCGGGATATAAATCCTTTGTACTAATACAGGTAATAAACTATCTGTGTGCCAAATTTCATCAAAATTCGTTCGAATAACAAACAACCAAATATAAACATACAAACTTTCATATTTATAATATTAGGAGGATAGTAGGATATGCTTTAATAATATATTTATCCACTACGAGAACCAAACCTACAACTTCTAGGGAATAAACCAGCTCCTGTAATTATTTTTACATAATGCAAATGTATACCTAACGTTAAACCAACATTAACTAGGAAGATAGCATCAGTCTTCTTTATTCGAAGCTTTATTTGAACAGGTAATATTATTTCATTGTTATCTACAGCATATAAAGTTAAATAAATAGAAAATATTCCAATAATTGCCTGGTTGGGCTAGTGGTGTCTGGTGGTTTTTATTATTTTTATTTATCGAAAAATTCTCATTGCTAGTCTAGTGTCTGGGACAATTAAAAATAACTGGACAAGTGCGAGTAGGACACGCGCTCTGAGGGTTTCGTACCGGGTTCGGTTTCGGCCAGTTTCAGCACAAAATTGTAGTTTCGGTTTCGGCAGAAATCCAGCCGAAACTAGGGCCGAAACCGAAACTACGTTTGTGAGCTTTCGGTGGCCTTTAGGCGCTATAGGCGAGTGTCGAAACGATTGAACTATGGTCGACGCATGTCGATTTAATAAAATCTATCTTTTAATTAATTTAAATCGATTACACTCGAATCGACTTACGTGTTTGCGCCTTTTGAATTTGTCTTGATTAGTACTATTGTTTTAAGTGACCCTATAAAAAAATCAACAAGATAGCCCCATCATGTTTGGGTTTGTTGAATGTGTTTTGATAAGTTGTATAGACTACATTTGCCAGAGTCTGGCGGTGGAGACAGAAAGTGCCCATAGGAATTCGCCTAATATATGACGTAACTATCTATACGTACGTATAACGTACTATATCTATCGTATTTAGGCTAGTTTGATTTATCTAGACAAGTACCATATACCGAGATTGCGAGCAGAGTCTGAACCGGAAGGAGGCCAAAGTAACTCCTCGGCTTAGTAAAGTATCTCCGGTGTATTATAGTTGTTTATTAACATTAAAATCGGATCATAAACGAAGAAGTTATGGTCAAATATACACAAAAATATGTATACAGATTAAGAGAACCTCTTTTTTTGGCGTCCGTTAATATTTTGTTTAGTTCTATAGTAAGCTACAGGTATAAGATGGTTATAAACTCATAATAACTCAATCTACACATTCGTATTGTCTGTCGTTAAGGAATTCCCTGGTGTATTTTCAAATTCTAAGATCCAATATCAATGAAATTAAAATGGAGCCTGGAGCTACACACTAAGCCCAAAACAAAAAGAATTATCAAAATGTTTCATAAATAATATTTTTTTATTTAAAAAGTTCTTTTTGAAATCAGGCTTTTATAGCAAAAACTCTATGGCGAAAACACAACGGAGACCGACAAATACTATGGTTATACAAGGTCTTGGGCTTAGACCTTTAGTACAAGGTATACCCTACAGGATGCGCCAATGAAACTACCTGTTAGGATACCGGGATCTATATTAGATCCAAGAAAAGCATCTTGTTATCTGTGTATCAAGTACAATTCCAACGAACCCCTAACAAGGCGGGGTTATATTTAATATTAGGGTAGTTCCGTTGGCCACATTTCTACTTAATCATCACACCCTGTAAATCATTTAGTTGTATAGCACTTGTCAGTACCAATGTAACAACCCTTAACACGAGGTCGTCTTGAGCTGGGTCCATGTTGGTATATTATTGCATTGTCATCGAACTTAAATACGTATGCCAATTTTCAGCTCAATCGGATACCCGAAGTGCTTGAAAAATGGATCACAAGATTTTAACTAGAAAGACAGACATACATACGAACATAAAAGCTTGTAAAAAGTTACCAATGTCTCGTTAGTCTATTGGCGAACAATGCGCGTAGCGATCACGAGTTCCGGAGTTCGAATCCCAGGTCAGACCAAATGTAATTTTTTGATACAAATATTTCCAGTATCATCTGTCACTGTGCCCAATATAATGACATTAGGCTTGCTTTCTATTCAATGAGACCTAACCTCCGACCATTGCCTATGTGCCAATGTAAAAGGAGCGAGGCTATTGTTATTATACTGGGCAGAATTTCGGACCCCGGACTGATACTGGACACTTTTCTATAGAAAAACTACATATTACCCGCCCTACAATTTTTACGATCCTCCGCAATCTTTAAGTGCATTATACGTTACCTACTAGACCAACGAGGCAGTCCATAAAAATACCTTTTACAAAAATCCCTCTTTCTTTTAACAACATTTTCATCATCTCAGCCTATACTTGTCCACTGCTGAACATAGGCCTCCCCAATCGCTTTCCAGCGTAACCGGTCCGATGCCACCTGCATCCAACGACTTCCTGCGATTTTCACAAGATCGTCGGTCCATCTGGCAGGCGGTCGTCCCACACTGCGCTTGCCAATACGTGGTCTCCACTCTAGAATCTTTCTGCCCCAACGCCCGTCCGATCTACGCGCTATGTGGCCCGCCCATTGCCACTTCAGCTTGCTAATCTTAACGGCTATGTCGGTGACCTTGGTTCTTCTACGAATCTCCTCATTCCTGATTCGATCGCGTAGAGAAACGCCGAGCATAGCTCTCTCCATAGCTCGCTGAGCAACTCTGAGCTTTTTTATGAGACCTATAGTAAGAGACCACGTCTCTGATCCATACATCATCACTGGTAACACACACTGACTAAAAACTTTAGTCTTAAGGCACTGAGGTATTTTGGATGAGAAGATGTTGCGCAGTTTCCCGAACGCTGCCCAGCCGAGTTGGATTCGTCGATTGACCTCTCTCTCAAAGTTGGACCTACCTAACCGGACTACCTGTCCCAGGTAAATGTATTCGTCGACAACTTCAAGAGTAGAGTTCCCAACGGTGAGTGCGGTGGGTACGACATGGACGTTACACATTATTTTCGTTTTGTCCATGTTCATTTTAAGACCCACTTGTTGAGATACTCTGTTGAGGTCACCGAGCATTCGTCCTAGATCTTCCAGCGACTCCGCCACGACTACAATGTCGTCGGCAAATCGAAGGTGAGTGATGTATTCGCCATTGATGTTGATGCCAAGTCCTTGCCATTCCAAGAGCTTGAAGGCGTCCTCTAAGGTGGCCGTAAACAGTTTCGGAGAAATGACGTCTCCCTGCCTTACTCCTCTTTTTATGGGGATCGCCTTCGTGCAATGCCCCTGTACTCGGACTGACATGGTGGCGTTATTATACAAGCACTTCAACACTTCAATGTACCGATAGTCAATGCGGCATCGCTGGAGAGATCTAAGAACCGCCCAAGTCTCGATCGAATCGAAGGCTTTCTCATAGTCCACAAACGCCAAGCATAGTGGCCGATTATACTCCTCGGTCTTCTGTATAATCTGCCGCAGCGTATGTATGTGGTCTATGGTACTAAAGCCTTTCCGGAAACCGGCTTGTTCGGGAGGCTGGAAGTCGAAAACGATTCGTGATGACTCTCGAAAACAACTTATAAACATGGCTCAGCAGTGTGATGGGCCTATAATTCTTCAGTAAAGTGTTATCACCTTTCTTGAAAAACAGTACCACCACTCCCCTGTTCCATGCTTCCGGCGTTTTCTCTTCGAGCAAGACGGAATTAAACAGCCTCTTAAGGACTTTAAGTACCGGCGTTCCGCCCGCTTTCAGAAGCTCTGCGGTAATTCCGTCTTCGCCTGGTGCTTTGTTATTTTTGAGTTGTTTGAGAGCCATCGTAATCTCGTACAGTTTGATCTCCGGGATATCTTCAGTGTAGTGTCGGGTTAGCTTGGCTCTTGGGTCTTTTACCAAGTCAACAACAGGTTCAGCTACTGAGGTGTACAACTGCCCATAGAACCTCTCTATCTCCCTGAGCACCTCTGAACTATTCGACGTTACGTTTCCGTCCTCCGTCTTCAGCTTCGTCAACTGGCTTTGCCCAATAGACGCGTCTCTTGCGAACATTTTGGATCCCTTGTTCTGTGCTATGGTCTCCTCAATACGCCTTGTATTGAAGGACCGTAAATCGTGACGCAAGGACTTCAGTATCTGTCCATTGAGCTGCCTATAGGACTTAGCATCATCGGAGGTTTGGAGCGTCATGGAACGTCGCTCAGCCATGAGATTTCGGGTGGAGTTAGATAGTTTTTGAGATCTATTTTTACGGTGGGGCTTATAATACTTGGACCCGACCGTATGGACAGTCTCTACCAGCCTGTTGTTGATTTCGTCCACTGATGCGCTGCTGTCTAGCAATTCGAAGCGGTTTGCCAATTCGAGTTGAAAGTTCTCGGGGTTTTGGATGTGTGCATAAGAAGGTCGGAGCGTAGACTTCATCAGACGCGATCTTTCCATTTTGACATTAATATTTAATGTGCCTCTGACCATTCGGTGATCACTGCCGGTTTTTACCCTGTGAATCACGGAGACATCATTAAATATTTGTCGCTTGGTGCTCATGATGAAGTCTATCTCATTTTTTGTGGAACCATCAGGGCTCATCCAGGTCCATTTTCTATGAGGCGGCTTCCGGAAGAAAGAGTTCATCATAAAGAGTCCCTCCTTCTCCAGATATTCAGCCAGCCTCTGACCCCTGGGGTTGCGCTGCCCATATCCAAATTGCCCCACTCTCAACTCATCATCGCCCCGTTTGCCCAGCCGCGCATTGAAGTCACCCATAACCACTGTAAAGTGTGCTTTGGAAGTATGTATGGCTCTACTAATGTCCTCATACATTACTTCGACGTCATCATCTGAGTATGCCGAGGTCGGTGCGTAGACCTGTATGACCTTCAGCGAATATCTTTTGGATATTCTGAGTATCAGGTACGCTACCCTGCTCGACACACTAGTGATGGACACAATGTTGTCTATGAGTGACTTGTGGACGATAAATCCGACACCACCTTGGGACTGCTGTTCACCCTCCCGGTAGTAAAACAAGTTGCCGGATTTTAAGGTTATCATGTCCTCGCCCTTTCTTCGGACCTCCGATAAACCAACAATATTCCACCGCAACTTGTTTATCTCTTCTTCCAGCTCAACAAGCTTCTCATCTGTCCTTAACGTGCGTGCATTGTATGTCACCAGGGCCAATTTTCGATGTTGGTGGTAGCCGAATCTCTGCCGGAGATTCTTAGCACCCCTTGTCCTGTCGTTACCATAGCTGCTACCGTGGCCAGGACGAACAGGACCGCCGGGGACTAGGGGCCTGGTTTTATTCTTATCTTCCATTTTAATAAATTGGGGGTGTTTGCCATACTCGCCACGCTTGACAGGCGGGTTGGCGAGCGCAGTTATTGGTCGTCGAAGTGCTAAGGGAACGCTGCTGCCCATTCCCTAGTTTTCCCTTAGTCGCCTTGTACGACACCCGATGGGATGAGATGCGTTGGTCCTATTCTAAGCCGGGAACCACGCGGCTTCCGAAGCTTCAAGAAGATAGATTAGTGATTAATGTCACTGTAAATTTAAAGGACATATCTGCAACTGGTCGTAAATAGTTCTATTTGTGCGGAAATGGTTTTCATTAAAAACAAAATTAAATACTTAAATGTTATCATCATTACTAACAATCACCCTGTACCTACCCACTGATGAGTGTAGGCTCTCTTTATCACACCAATCGTTCCGGTCTTGGGCTAATCTGTTTCCATTTTTTTTGATTCGGCTATCATTTAGTAATAAAAGTTTAGTCTGTAGAGATAAGTGGTATTTCGAGTAAAAGTGATGGAAATATATGAACGACTTCTCTCAACTCTTTGATTGTAAACGTACCTCAAAGCATCTTTGGCTTTTTGCAGAAACAATACGTTGATGGCTTCAGATTTAGCGCAGGCCGGTTGGCGCCGCTTGGCAGGCGGGTTGGCGAGCGCAGTTTTTGATGGTAGAAGTGTTAAGGGAACGCTGCTGCCCATTCCCTAGTTTTCCCTTAGTCGCCTTGTACGACACCCGATGGGATGAGATGGGTTGGTCCTATTCTAAGCCGGGAACCACGCGGCAAACAAGACATTTTAGCTGTACTTAAAATAAACTACATTTCATTTTCATTCTAACTATGTAAACATAAAATAAGAAATCGACAGTCTGATCTAATTTATGTCGGATACTATATAGGTGTGGTGCCATCTCTGTACATAGATATTTCCCATCACATTCTCATTATTTACCACAAATCAAAATAGTTTCACAAAATATCACTAAGTAGCGCTCTAATATATATTTCAACGGCAGTGAGGCAAAATTATATTTCTTTATATGATATAATTATAAATTAACAATTTTGTCCTTTACTATCTCTCTAGCTTTCTGTCTCTTTATGCATAATCACGCCAGATCTCTTGCGGGGACGACATAGAAGCATAGTTCCATAAATCGTGTACTTTGAAACCTTGCTTCTTACTAAATTCCATGGTCCTAGGTCAACAGGAAGTGCCATATAATTTCTGATAATTTACTTTAAATGGCCAATGGGTAATGGGTTTACTTAGAACTTTTATTTTTTTACACCAGTAATGGATTGTAGACCTTCGTATTTAATATAAATTATAACTAAAATACCTTAAGCCATTCCTGAGAAAAAAGGTGAAAACCGTCGGACAGACGGACAATGAAGTGATCCTATAAGGGTTTCGTTTTAGGTACGAAACCCTAAAAAATATATAATGAAAACCGGTACAATTACTGGTTTTCATCATATATATTTTTTTAATTATATCATCATCTGCGAAATAAGAACACATACCTACGCCAGGAAACCTTGTTATGTATTAGAAGATTAGTTACATTAGAAGATGATTCAATAAAAACAAAGTATTGCTCATGCAAATCTATTCTAAGAACTGTGTTAATGGTTTAGCACAAAGTTGCCTTAACTGCTTATTTATCAGACACGCCATTGTAAACAGATATCAGATTACATGTTTAGTCTCTAATTACGAATTCCGACGCAGGAGGACTAAAAAAAAACGATTATTTAAAATTAATTTATTAAAATAAAAATTTCTTACAAATAAATCATAATTATAATCTAAATGAAGCGACTTGCTCGATATCTGAGCTAAAAGTGTTCGGCACGGCATGATGATATGCTTCCACGCGCATCGTCCTAGTCAGCGCTTTACGCGGATATTGGGCAATACGCACGGGCTGGCGGCGTGCAGTATGCATCAGCATTCTATATAATAGCGATCACTATAACACCTTCCCCCTCAGATCAGCGACTACTTCAGATTTTAAGATGAAATATCGCTGGCATCTTCCGTTGTTCTGGAGGTAGTGGCTGATCTTTTTGATTTTGTGAAGATCCGGGTCTTGCGTATGTGGGATCCGCATCTGTAGTTGTCTTTAGTTTCATGCGGCGAATATACACGCGGCATAGTAATGTACCACCCAGTACAAGAGCACCGAGTAGTATACCATATAAGGGGATGGTTGTATGGTATAAGATTGGACTGTGATCTATCTGAACTAATCTCTGGCCATCAATCCTATCTTGAATAACGTGCAGTTTCGGCAGACTTATCGAATTAATTTCAAGAGAGATTGTTGTTAACTTATCGATAGATTTATCTGATACGCTGGTTATCTTCATAGGCTGTCCACTGATCTGGTCATTAACGTTGACTATGATGAATTCATTTGTTCTCAGCTTGCAGTTATGTGGAATCGTAGCTAAGAAACTTCCGACCGCGATAATCGATTCCTCTTGTTCGCAGATAAGCTGGACTTGTGCCGGGTTTGGGAACACAACGGCGTAGCGACGGTCGTCTAATTTTTCCATGGCTGCTTTCGTCAGGTTAAGGGTCATCTTCTTACAGGAATTGTCGGCTGTTCTTCCCTCAATGATGCCGCAGATGCAGTCTTCGTGAGATCTCATTTGTTGATGAAGTTCTTCTTCACAGAGATACCTTGTACTAACCTTCGGGCATTCTGCCTCTATGTACACGTGAATATTATTTCCAGTGGTTGCAAGGAAAGGAGAGGGCGGAATAATTGCTTGCCTACTCTTATTAGGTATTATAACTAATTTGTACAGTGAAAATTCTAATGGAGATACTATGGGAAATCTAAAAATAAAAACTATTCGGTTACCGCTATAATAAGATGCTGGTCTGATCACATCGTAATATTCTCTTATGTTTAGCTCTAATATTTGATCCTTATTATAAAATGTTCGAAGTTTAGCTAACATAGATTTTATCATGTTTGGACTTAACATGAGTGCGCGATTCGCTACAAATTGCTATTGCATTTTCTAACCTACTTAATTCGCCTAATAAGCTATCGGTATTGTCGCTAATTATTCCTAACATTTGTGCGAATTTAGCAAACCTAATAAGTGCATAATTTTTATAATTATTGGTGTTAAGTAAAATATGCAGGGTTTCATTTAACTGAATTTGATTCGCTACAAGTTTCGTAATTATTTTCGTGTGTTCATCCATTAGCTCTTTGCTAAGGCTAATATGATGATTCTGCTCTATCGTAATCTAGAGTCATTGTAATCTAGATTACCTGTAATGCTTTTCACTATAGACCCGAGACCATCTATCAAACCTCTCTTAAAACGATTTGGTTCCAGACTTTCCAAATGAGATGAAGCTTTATCTAATTTAGCATTTAAATGATCTATTTGAATATCATATAGGGTGTACATATTCTTATCTAATTTACCTATGACTTTAGCTAGTTCAGTTCGCACTACCTGGATATTATTAGCGATATCTGATAGTTCTATGTACTGTAAAAATGTATGATAATGAGTTGTAAGCTGCATAGGCCCTAGTTTAAAGGGTAAGAGCCCGGATCCATCGTCGAGAGATTCGAGCTTAATCTCTTGTGCCTGTATTAGGCTGAGAGTTAGCATCAGGAGTATCCTGTAACAATTTCGATGATTTAGGGACACGTTTTAGCCTATACTTTGCTATGGGCCCTTTTTTCTTAGATGTATAAATGTGGATTGGTAAATTTGCTAAGACCGTATCTTGAGTGTATCTGGGTGCGAGTTTTGATCTACTAGCTGAAGGATTGCTGATGAAAATTTGCTGGTCAGGCAAATATTCTGTTTCAGGTTCCCTAGTTTTATTACGGTTCTCGATAATACGGGTCCTATTCTCAAGGGATGCTTCGTTAATAAGATCATACACTTTTTTCATACGATCTCTGTGGGTCTCAGTATATTGCTGTAAGAGGTGTCTATGTCAGTCGGATCTCGTGGATCAGTATGCCCTAGAATGAGATCGTAAGGTTTGCATCTAGTGAATGAATGAATTGAACTATTATACCCTAATATAGCATATGGCATCAAATTAATGACAGGTTCATCTTTGTGTTTTAACTTCAAAATACGAAGGTGCTCTAATATCGTTGAGTGAAAGCGTTCGATGTTACCATTGGCATTGGGTGCATGGGCGAGAGTCTGATGATGAATGATCTTATGCAATTTACAAAATTCTGAAAACATTTGGTTAGTAAATTCCGTTCCTTGATCTGTGATAATGGTTAATGGTAAGCCATGATGCGTGCTGAATGTTAATAAGGCTTGTACTATACTAACAGCGGTGCCATCCCTAAGTAAGTATGCTTGACCGTATTTTGAAAAGGCATCTATGAAAGTTAGGTATTTTTCATTTTGTGCTGAAAAAGTGTCCATGTGTACAATTTCAAAAGGCCTAGTAGCAGGGGGTACTATATTAAATTTAGGTTTTATTGGGTTTCTGTCATACTTGGCTTGTCCACAGATAGTACATTCATTAATGAATCTGGTTATCTGTTCTTTCATTTTTGGCCAGTAATATTTTGTGGATAGGGCCATGTAACACTCGTTAATGCCACGGTGGTTGGTTTTACCCTCGTGGTAGTGACGAATGACTTCTTGTTGTCTTAGGTATTCTTTAACATTTTCAAGCTCTCTTTTTGCCAAAACTAGACTCATAGATGAACTTCTAAAGTATTTTTGAATTAAAGGTATTATTTCTTACTGGGCTGGAAGCGAAAGAAAAACTTAGAATGCCCCAGTAGCCATACTTTTGCTTGGCTGGTGGTAAGAGTCCACCAAAGGTAGTAACGTCATCCGATCAACGACCAGAAAAGGAAAATTTGAAACAAACCCTATACCAACCCGTCTGGCCAGCGTGGTATAGTAGGCCAAAAACCTCTTAATATGTTAAGACACCAAACGCAAAGGCCCCCAGTTCCCGGTAGTCCCGCTGTCCGCTGCCACGGTAGCGGTCGCGGTAACAGCGGGGCAGGGGGTGCGAAGAATCTCCGGGCTACGACACAAGGCTACCAAAAACACCTGACCCTGGCTACGTACAATGGACGCTCTCTACGGCTGGACCAACACCTCGCTGAACTCGAGGTAGAACTAGGTCGCATAAACTGGCACATATTGGGGTTATCCGAAGTCCGAAGACAGGGCGAGGACACGATAACCCTTGAGTCAGGCCACCTGTTTTACTTTCGGGAAGGTGATCGGCCCTCTCAGGGCGGTGTCGGTTTCCTGGTCAACAAAGCTCTCACTAACAACGTTGTGGAAGTCAGCAGTGTGTCGACACGGGTAGCGTACCTCATAATTAAAATCACCAACAGGTACACCCTGAAGGTGGTACAGGTATATGCGCCGACCTCGACATACTGCGACGACATAGCCGAAGCCATGTATGAAGACATAGCCAAGGCATTACATGGCACCACCAAGGCTCACTACAACGTTGTTATGGGGGACTTCAATGCCAAAGTGGGAGTACAAGAACGCGGCGAAACGATAATCGGACCCCACGGCGTCGGGCGCCGAAACCACAGGGGGCAGATGCTGGTCAACTTTCTGGAGTCGCAGGGGCTCTTCTTGATGAATTCGTTCTTTAAGAAGAAGCCTCATAGAAAGTGGACATGGCGAAGCCCCGACACTGTGACGAGGAACGAGATAGACTTCATCATGACTGACAGGAAGTCTATATTTAGAGACGTCTCCGTGATCAACAGGTTTAATACCGGCAGCGATCACCGACTTGTCCGAGGCGCTCTAAATATAGACTTCAAGGCCGAAAGACGTCGCATGATGAGGTCTACTCTCAGACCTACTGCGCCTCAAATAGCTTTAGGGTCCGAAAAGTTCCAACTGGAGCTTCAAAATCGTTTCGACCTGCTGGAAACCGAAGGCAATGTTGACGAGAAAACCGACACAGTGGTCAAAACGCTACAGGATGTGTCTCGAAGGGTGTTTCCCGGCAAAAGCGGTAACAGAGAGTCTAAACTCTCGCTCGAGACTCTCGAACTTATGAGGCAGAGACGGGAAATGTCATCCACGCAGGCGTCTTCGCCGGATGGGAGGAACCTCAACCGGAAGATCCGGAAGCGGGTGCGACGTGACCTCCGATGTTCCAACACCCGCGCCATCGCGGCTGCGATTGAACAGAACAGAGGCACCAAAGTCTTCGCTCGCCAGCTAGGTAGATCCCATCTGACGAAACTTAATACAGCGGATGGCAAAACCGTGACCTCCAAGTTCGAGATACTCGAGGAAATTGAGAGTTTCTACAAAGACCTGTACGCATCACGGATGGCTAAACCCTCGAGACCCAGCGCTGACGACCACAGAGCCCCACTAGCACGCCACGATACGGAAGACATCCCTGATGTCAACCAGGACGAGGTCAGAGTGGCTCTCGAGCAGCTCAAAAACAACAAGTCGCCAGGCGATGACGGAATCACCACTGAGCTCCTAAAAGCAGGCGGGACTCCAATCCTGAAAAAGCTAGCGAGTCTCTTTAATTCCGTCATCCACCAGGGCTTAACACCTCAAGCGTGGAGCGGGAGTGCGGTGGTTCTGTTCTTCAAAAAAGGTGACAAAACCTTGCTGAAGAACTACAGACCCATCTCACTCCTGAGCCACGTCTACAAGTTGTTCTCGAGAGTACTCACAAACCGCCTCGCCAGAAGACTTGACGAGTTCCAGCCACCGGAACAAGCCGGGTTTCGAAAAGGCTACAGCACCGTAGACCACATCCATACTGTTCGGCAGATTGTACAGAAGACCGAAGAGTACAATCAGCCGCTGTGTATGGCTTTCGTGGACTACGAGAAAGCCTTCGACTCCATCGAAACCTGGGCGGTTTTGGATGCTCTGCAGCGATGTGGCATCGATTGGCGCTATATCGAGGTGTTGAGATGTCTGTATGATACCGCCACAATGACCGTCCAGCTCCAGGGCCAAAAGACCAACCCGATCGAGCTGCATCGAGGGGTAAGACAGGGGGATGTAATATCCCCCAAGCTCTTCACCAATGCACTCGAGGACGTCTTCAAGACGCTGGACTGGACTGGGCGGGGCATTAACATCAATGGCGAATACATCTCACACCTTCGGTTTGCCGATGATATCGTCATCGTGGCAGAGTCACTGGAACAGTTGAGCGGAATGCTGCATAGCCTAAATGGAGCCTCTCGAGGTGTCGGTCTCGGCATGAACTTGGATAAAACCAAGATCATGTTTAATGAGCATGTCACGCCGGGACCGATCTACGTCGATGGTTCGATGCTCGAAGTTGTTCGGGAGTATGTCTACCTTGGACAAGTTGTCCAATTTGGTAGGAACAACTTCGAGAAAGAAATCAACCGCAGGATCCAATTGGGTTGGGCAGCATTTGGCAAACTACGTCACGTTTTCGCTTCGCCTATACCGCAATGCCTGAAGACTAAAGTCTTTAACCAATGCGTTCTACCTGTTATGACTTACGGGGCCGAGACGTGGACACTCACAGTGGGACTAGTCCACAAACTCAAAGTCGCACAGCGGGCTATGGAGCGAGCTATGATCGGCGTCTCTTTGAAGGATAAAATTCGTAACGAGGTAATCCGACAAAGAACCAAAGTTACCGACATAGCTCGCAGACTCAGTAAGCTAAAGTGGCAATGGGCTGGTCACATCTGCAGAAGGACCGACGGCCGATGGAGCAAGCGTGTCCTAGAGTGGAGACCGCGACTTGGTAAGCGTAAGGTAGGACGGCCCCCAGCTAGATGGACCGACGACCTCAAGAAGGTCGCTGGGACGGACTGGATGCGGAAGGCGGGGGACCGTGTGCAATGGCGCGTGTTAGGAGAGGCCTATGTCCAGCAGTGGACTACGATAGGCTGATTGATTGATTGATTGATTTGATTGATTTACACATGGCAAGTGGTGGATTTATGAGAAGAGCGGTTTTAATTTTAGGGTTAACGTACTCATTAATAGCGTTAACTAGGTCTTCTTCCAGATTAGATTCCGATTGTGATCTGTTACGATTTTAAACTTACGGCCAAAGAGATATGGTCGAAAGTACTTTGTTGCCCAATCGATAGCGAGTAATTCTTTCTCTATGGTACTATAGTTTATTTCGCTATCATTTAGAGTACGTGAAGCGTACGCTATAGGTTTATCAGACCCAATTATGCCTTGTGAGAGAACTGCACCAAGCGCGAAATTAGATGCGTCAGTGGTACGTGATGCGTCAATGATGTGTCGCATTATTATGTCACATAATGATGCGACACATCATTATGTGACATGTTATCCTACTAAGAAATTGAGATGAAATATATGTGAAGTAAATTTATTCGTCATATTTTTAATCTAGGAAAATTTTTAATCACAATGAAAAATATTATGTTGACAGCGACAGGAATTAACCTAAAAGTATGAAAAGATCCGCACTAAAACATTTATTCGAATAATTCCATATTTATTACTCGATTTCTTTTAAGAATGATGTACTTTGTCTGACGCGTAATAGTAAAGATAATTATTAATATAGTTTACACATATAATTATAACCTCAACTTTTATACACAACACTGTATAACTGTAGATGAGTGCACAGCTGATGCGTTCTCCTTCTCTATTTCCCTTTCCCTATGGGTTGGCACCATCTCACAGCCATCTTTCCGCCACCGAAACTCTCACTCAGGATTTTCCAAAGGCATCGAAGTCAGACAACTTAGGATAGAATTAAATCTACAAACTCAAAGACAGTTACTTATAGATACCGGAGCAAATCAATCTTTTATTAGTCCTGTAGCGGTCCAAAAATATTTTTCCGAGATACCTTTGAACTATGACCCGTTCGAGGTTACGAACGTCCACGGTACTAGTAGGAACGAATATTCAATTAACCTTCCTTGTTTTGCGGAAATGAATGATTCGGAGGACATGAAGTAGTTCGTGTACAAATTTCACTAACACTTCGATGGCTTGATAGGAATGGACCTACTGACAAAGTGGGAGGCCAAATTAGATCTCAGAGCTTACATTGTTAACTAAACATTCAGTTAACCCCATTCAAATCTACAATTCACGGAATTTGAACCTCTATAAGGGAATAATACCAGCCGAAAGCTCTAAGTTACTTAGACTTCCTATCAACGCCCCGGATGGCGAAGTTCTGATCGAGGAACAACTCATCTGTAACTGTTTAATTAGTGAATGCCTCACTAAAGTCACAAACAATCGTGGTGTAGTTGAAGTCATAAATCCGACTAAAAATGACGTCATATTTACATTAGATCATGCTACACAAGCGAGTATTTTTAATATTCAGTGCGCAAGCTCTAATGAAATATCACCACAAGCTAAAGAAGTTTTAACGCGCCTACGTACTGAACATCTTAATGGGGAAGAAAAGGTAAATTTAACAAGACTTTGTTCAAAGTACGCTGACGTATTTTATATCGAAGGCGAGGCTTTAACTTTTACAAATAAAGTAAAACATAGTATTAGGACAACTGATGAAATCCCTATATACACTAAGAGCTATCGATACCCGTTCATTCATTGCAAGGAAGTTAGCGATCAAATAGAAAAAATGCTCGAACAGGGTATTATAAGGCCGTCAGAGTCCGCATAGAGCTCGCCTATTTGGGTCGTTCCAAAGAAGGCCGATGCCTCTGGAAAGCAAAAGTAGCGTTTGGTCGTAGACTTTCGAAAACTCAACGAAAAGACTATCGACGACAAATATCCCATCCCTAACATCAATGACGTCCTTGACAAATTAGGCAAGTGTCAATATTTCACCACTCTGGACCTAGCGTCTGGATTTTATCAGGTGGAAATGCAACCCAGCGACATCCCCAAGACCGCATTTAATGTTGAACATGGGCACTTTGAATTTTTGAGAATGCCCATGGGCCTTAAAAATTCTCCGTCCACATTTCAACGTGTGATGGATAATGTTCTTAGGGGCCTTCAAAACGTTATATGTCTCGTATATTTGGACGACATAATTGTATTTAGTACTTCCCTCCAGGAACACATGATTAATCTCGAGAAAGTATTCCAGAGACTGCGTGAATCTAACTTTAAAATCCAGTTAGATAAGTCAGAATTTTTAAAACGCGAAACCGTTTATTTAGGACATATTATTACTTCAGAAGGTATAAAACCTAATCCAGATAAAATCACAGCCATTCAGAACTACCCTATTCCCAAAACCTCTAAGGAAATTAAACAATTTCTCGGACTTCTCGGTTATTATCGAAAATTTATCCCAGATCTGGCTCGAATTACTAAACCTATGACGCTGTGCCTTAAGAAAGGAAAGAAGATAAACTTTGGCCCCGAATACACTAACTGTTTTGAGAAATGCAAAACCCTACTAACAAACGACCCCGTATTAAGATGTCCAGACTTTGAGAAAAAAATTATATATTGACCACTGACGCATCTAATTTCGCGCTTGGTGCAGTTCTCTCACAAGGCATAATTGGGTCTGATAAACCTATAGCGTACGCTTCACGTACTCTAAATGATAGCGAAATAAACTATAGTACCATAGAGAAAGAATTACTCGCTATCGATTGGGCAACAAAGTACTTTCGACCATATCTCTTTGGCCGTAAGTTTAAAATCGTAACAGATCACAATCGGAATCTAATCTGGAAGAAGACCTAGTTAACGCTATTAATGAGTACGTTAACCCTAAAATTAAAACCGCTCTGCTCATAAATCCACCACTTGCCATGTGTAAATAATACCTTTAATTCAAAAATACTTTAGAAGTTCATCTATGAGTCTAGTTTTGGCAAAAAGAGAGCTTGAAAATGTTAAAGAATACCTAAGACAACAAGAAGTCATTCGTCACTACCACGAGGGTAAAACCAACCACCGTGGCATTAACGAGTGTTACATGGCCCTATCCACAAAATATTACTGGCCAAAAATGAAAGAACAGATAACCAGATTCATTAATGAATGTACTATCTGTGGACAAGCCAAGTATGACAGAAACCCAATAAAACCCAAATTTAATATAGTACCCCCTGCTACTAGGCCTTTTGAAATTGTACACATGGACACTTTTTCAGCACAAAATGAAAAATACCTAACTTTCATAGATGCCTTTTCAAAATACGGTCAAGCATACTTACTTAGGGATGGCACCGCTGTTAGTATAGTACAAGCCTTATTAACATTCAGCACGCATCATGGCTTACCATTAACCATTATCACAGATCAAGGAACGGAATTTACTAACCAAATGTTTTCAGAATTTTGTAAATTGCATAAGATCATTCATCATCAGACTCTCGCCCATGCACCCAATGCCAATGGTAACATCGAACGCTTTCACTCAACGATATTAGAGCACCTTCGTATTTTGAAGTTAAAACACAAAGATGAACCTGTCATTAATTTGATGCCATATGCTATATTAGGGTATAATAGTTCAATTCATTCATTCACTAGATGCAAACCTTACGATCTCATTCTAGGGCATACTGATCCACGAGATCCGACTGACATAGACACCTCTTACAGCAATATACTGAGACCCACAGAGATCGTATGAAAAAAGTGTATGATCTTATTAACGAAGCATCCCTTGAGAATAGGACCCGTATTATCGAGAACCGTAATAAAACTAGGGAACCTGAAACAGAATATTTGCCTGACCAGCAAATTTTCATCAGCAATCCTTCAGCTAGTAGATCAAAACTCGCACCCAGATACACTCAAGATACGGTCTTAGCAAATTTACCAATCCACATTTATACATCTAAGAAAAAAGGGCCCATAGCAAAGTATAGGCTAAAACGTGTCCCTAAATCATCGAAATTGTTACAGGATACTCCTGATGCTAACTCTCAGCCTAATCCCTTCGTCTAGCAGTGAAACATAGAGTAGGCTTATAAAAAACGGTATTATAAGAGACGTGCAAAAGAGACTTTGGGACAGTTTGCCAGAGTATGGTATAAACGGCACCCTGTTGCGAGCCGTCCAGTCCACCTACGTGGACAGCAAGGCATGCGTACGGGTGGGTGGTAACATGTCACCTTGGTTTGACGTTAAAATCGGCGTCAAGCAGGGTTGCGTGTTGTCCGCTAGACTGTTTATAGTGTATCTGGATAAAAGTCTTCAAAGACTGAATGCGATGACTGAAGGGGTAAAAATGGGTGATCTAGTGATAAAGCACCTATTGTATGCAGATGGCGCGGTTTTGATAGCGCCAACAGTCACTGATCTGCACACACTAGTCACAGTTATGAGAGACGACTGCATGAACAATGGCTTACATTTGAATGTGAAGAAAACCAAAATTATGGTTTTTGAACGGGAAGAAACCAGAACGAATGCAAGGATTGTGGTTGGTAACGATGTGCTGGAGCAAGTGAATGAGTTTGTATATCTTGGATGCGCCTTCAGTAAGGATGGGAAATACACCGCTGATATAGAGAGAAGAGTGAATGCAGGTGCGATGGGAAGGCTACTTGGGAGCCGGCACTTAAGCCAAAAGGCGCAGCTGGCCATGCATAACGGAGTGCTTGTCCCAACGCTGTTATATGGCAGTGAGAGTTGGGTATGTAAGAAGGGGAACGAAAGCAGGATAAATGCGGTCGAAATGCGATCTCTGCGGAAGATGTGCGGAGTCACGCTGACCGACCGTATTCGCAACAGCGTAGTAAGAAAGCGAGTAGGTATGAAAGATAGTATCGGTGTAAAGATGAGAAAGGGCATGCTCCGTTGGTTCGGGCATATAGAAAGAATGCCAGAAGAAAGAATGACAAAACAGATATACAATGCGGAAGTGGAAGGATGTAGGTGCCGGGGAAGACCTAGACTATCTTACCATGACCAAATAGACCGTGTCTTAGCTGAAGGGCAAGTCAAGAGTCTCCGTAACCGGCGAGTGTGTATGAGACGAACTATGAGAGTGGAAGAAGCCAGAGAGGTATGTAAAGAAAGAACCTGTTGGAACTCTGTACTCTCTGCCTACCCCGCGAGGGAGCTGGCGTGATGATATAAATAGATAATAACAACTTTGTCATATTTTTAATTAATCGTTCTTTGAATGTTCCTAATTTATATAAGCCTTAACATAGGTTTAATTTTTTGCACTGGTGGATTTAGATTCTTTCTAATTTCTCTATGGATTCTGATTGAGAAGATGCTGAAGATGATATTTAATAGTTGTTGAGCTCACCGAAGGCATAGCTCGATAAAACTTACCTGTTTAAACGGAATTCGCTGCACAATACTGCAGTGGTATCTGCTACGATTCGGTGACGCGGATGCAAAAGCAAATCGTAAAGCTTTTAACACAATCAATAATGAATCTTTATTTTTTTCCATTTCAGCGACACAATACGTAATATTTTAACATAATTGTAGTGACAGCAGGTTCTATTCGTTCTACATAATACAAAATTACACGGATCGATAAGCAACATTGGCGATATTTTGAAGTCGATCAAAGATCAAATTGATTTTCCTCTGTGTCCCTGTTTCATTGGATCGAGATTATTAATAGTAGATAAGTAATAAACATATACCTAGTAAAACCAATGAAAATGATAAAATAATTCTAATATAGAAAGCCTTTCAAAAACAAGCTTTTATAGCAAAAACATAAAGAAAATATCTTGCTTAGTTCAGGAGTATGCCTTCCTTTCAGCTCCATTACAGACCTTGGGCACCATATGGGTCTAAAGTACTCGTCAAGACCAATCTAACGAGTCCAAACACAGCGGTATTGTATTGAGTATTTGAGTGGTTCCATTGGCCACCTGTCGGCTTCATCATTAGACCCTGATCACTATTTGATTGTAAAGTACTTGTCAATAGCAACCTAACAAGCTTTAACATGAGGGAGTTACTTTGTATATTCACATGTTTCTATAGCTACCTTCCGACTCCATCATCAGACCAGCTCCGTGGTACCATGTTATTGCATTATCATCGACACACGCAAGTACTTGAAAATGAATCACAAGATTTGAACTGAAAAGACAGATAGGCGGACGGACCGCTCCGCGATATTGCGCTCCTAAAATGAGACTGGACTAATAGATAATGATGTTTTTTTTATTACCAAAATCACACACGGGCACTAGGGTGTGATATACTTCAGTAGCTGGTGAACTGTTGGAATAGTTGGCATATCCATTGTAATCTAATTTGAAATGCTGTTACTCCAAAAGAATGATAACAGAACATCGAATAAAAAATACAATTTGATTTTATACTTTTGAAGTGATTATTTTATATTTAATATTAAATATTATCATTACAACGGGAGCTGATTTGTTTCTTTCAAGGTGTGGCTTTATTGTATGACCGAACAGCGGCTCGCACCCACTCGACACCATCTATCTTACTTCTAGATAATTTAGCTTGCTAATTGAGAAAGAATTATTAAAATCAATTCAGTAGTTTCAGAGATTATCGATTACAAACAAACTATTATTTTCTCTTTATAATAAAAGTATAGAAGTATAGACTAGCTGTTACCCGCTGCTGCGCATGCGATTATCTAATGTACCTTCCTAATGGTGAATGAATGTTTAGTAATTTCAAAGGTTATTGATTACAAACAAATACATGTTTCCCTTTAAAGTTCATACTACTCATGTATAGATTAATATTTCATACGTTCTATGTAACTATAAGATTAAAATAGTAATATCAACTAATCATTCTAGAAGCCAATTAAACAAGGCGTCTGTTTAATCACGGCGCGTTTCCAGCAACTTCGCTCCTAAAAGCTTTCTAGCTTATCGAAGAAATATAAAGGACAGCAGACCAGTTTGGATGCAGTATACTGGACAACTTTGCGATGGTATCCGTTGCAGCCATCAGAAAGATATGCAACCAATGGATGAACAATACCACCAGTTTGAGGGCAGTTTCAAAAACCAAATAAACAGTATTGACCTTTCAATTGCAAAGCTAATACTTTTTAGTACGCGTGAATGCGCAACACAATCGTGAACTGACAGCAGGTTCCATTAGTACTATGTGATACCAAATTACTAGAGATGAACCAAGTAGTCAGGAAAGCCGACTGTGTGGCTACATTTATACCTGGCAATTAGCCGGCAATAGATTCCGACCAGTCGGAACTCAACTTATAGGACAACAAGTAAAATAGTCCACGCGCGCTTTATTTTTAACATTCGACTTTCCTAGCACTCGTTATAATTATATTAATTTTAGTTATTATTTTAGTTGACTTGTTTTGTTATTAAACGCGCCAGTGCAGCAAGTTATGTATACTAGACCAGTACACACCTCAGTGCAAGTACTTTAAAAGATGATGCAATATAAACAGACTATTGCTCATAGAATATAATTCCAAGTACTGTTTTGCTTAATCAGCTTAACTTGCCTCAGCTGCGTATTAATCATGTAAACAGATATCAGGTTACTTGTTTAGTCTCAGTCCAATTCTCATAACTGTTTTGCTAAATAAGCAGATATCAATTAATAAGACGTATAACGCGTGGGTTCATTCTAGAAAGAGTTGTTTACTTGACGATGCTATAAAAGCCATCGCCAAGCAAAGTACATTTAATATCGACTCAGCTCTCTTACCGTTCGCACTAACGTTAAGTAATATTAATTGACTGCATTAATATTTTGAGTATCTATTATTAATTTGTATTGTGAAATAAATATATTTTTATAAAGTCACGCCGGCCTTTATATTTGACTGGCGCAGCCGAACGGTAGGATTTCAGTCGCGATAAGTGTTGCAGTAGTCATACCAGACAAGCTCAACGCCGTGTAGGAGTACAAGCATCGATTCCGGACCACAATCGCCTGGCTGAATCCTAGAAAAGGACCTACCCTACCTTCGAACAAAGAAATTTTGTCAAGAAGTGCCTGCAGATACTCAAAGAGCGGATATTCGGCATGAAAAATTGCAGCATTGTGTGAGTTCTGACCTTTCCCACATGTTCCTATTTTTCTGTCTATTCTGAATTTAATTGGACAAGCATCGCTAATTTCATTCAGACCCCGAGCCTGTAATTCCGGTCAAAAATCACGGGAATTATTTGGATAAAAGGATATCGCATTATTAGACAAGCATCGCTAATTTGTGATTAGAATTTAGGATCTCACGGGATTTAGACACGCATCGCTAAGCCGTAGATCACCACTTAGGGCCGTAAGAATCAGACAAGCATCGCTGAACTTACGTAAAACATTGTCGTATTTTATTAAAAAAAGAAAATTACTTCCAGTGGGTTGATCACAAGGTCCACTTGAGAATGTAAAATATTGAAAAGAAAATAAATCTTAATGAAAAGAAATTAAATATTTAAAAAAAAGAAATAATAAACGTTGTTCTGCCTATAAAGGCTAAGTTAAATAATAATTGTTAAGAGTTATCTTTTCGGACAAAAATCGCCGAATCTATAAGCTTTTTCTTTTATTATAAAAAAAAAAAAAATATTGTAAACTTTTTATGTGTTATTTTTAAATTGTATTTTTTTTTGTGTGTGTTATTTTAAATTGTATTTTTTTTTTGTGGGTAATATTTATCTTATTGTGTTTGTAAAAGTGAATAATAGTGTTCAAAATATTCAAAATGAATCAAATTCAAATTATTCCGAAAGAAATTCTCGACTTAATTCCGCGTTACGACGGTAACGACCAATTGTTAAATTTTTACATTCAAAAATGCGAATATGTTATTAGAAGTTTTAGTCGCGAAAATAATGCCGCACAACAAATGTACATTTACCATAGTCTGACGAGTAAATTAATAGATAAAGCCGCGAAACTAGTGAGTGAAAGAAATATTATCAATTCTTGGGATAGCTTAAAGGAACTCCTCATAGAACATTTTGGAGATCCTAGAACAGAAGATTGCATTGCCGTAGAATTAGAAAACATTAAATTAAAATCAGGAGAATCATATGATAGATTTAGCTCATAGAATCCAAGACGTAAAAAGTTCAGTTATAGCCAAAGTAAATTTGTTAACCGATGAAGGCGTTAAAGCCGCTAAAATGATTATTTACAATAATTCAGCGTTAAATAGCTTTTTGTTTAACTTGCCAGAAGACCTATTAAGGATCGTTAGGTTAAATAAATGCGCTAATCTAGAATCAGCCTTAGGAGTAGTTACAGAGGAAGTAAATTTCCATAACCATTATAATGCAAAAAGCAAAGTCAAATCAAATAATAGTTTACAAACAACCAAACAAATTCCAACTCAATTTAAATTTGGCATACCTCAAAATAGATTCCTTCAAAGTAATTTCCCACAAAGACAACTAATGAATCAAAACTTCCGACCTAACTTTAATCCTAATTTAATTCAGCAAAATCAACAAAAAGTATTTAAAAATGATCAAAGATTACCTTACAACATAAATAATTATAAGCAATCTGGGTTCTTCAAACCCAATCCAAATCAACAATTCCGTTTCGGTATTCCTAATAAATTCATAAATAAAAATCAAACAGATAATGATGTCACAATGAGGACAGCAGTTCGTAATAACATGATTGAAAATTTATATGAGAATGACGTAGATGACATCGACCTTGAGACTGACGAATACTTTAATGAATATGAGCCAGTGACAATCGATGAAGTCGACGACGAAAACCCCGATAATAATGTTTCTCCACCTGAAAATTTTCCCATGGATCCGGTCCAAGATCCCCCGAAATAGTTAAACTTAATTATAGTGAAACCTTAAAATTACCACATATTATAATACCAGAAATTCATTCAAAATTTATGATAGATACAGGAAGCACTAGATCCTTCATTAGCCCCGAAATAGCAAACAAATTCTTTTATAATTTTATAACTTTAGAACCTTTTGAAATAATTAGTACACATGGACATAGTAGGCACAGTAAAGTAGCTTATATGCCCTTAACCAAAACTTTTAAAAGCAAACTTTGTCACAAATTTTACATTTATGATGTGGATAGCAGATACGAAGGTTTATTAGGTTCAGACTTGTTAAAAGAACTAGAAGCCACAATAGATATGAAAAATCAAGTTTTAAAAACCAGAAATACTAAAATTCCGATATTGTATAGAAAACCCTACGAAATTAAATTATCACCGCGTTCAGAAACTCGTGTTAAAATTCCGACAAATCTTAAAAATGGTGAAGCCATAGTACATTTTTTAGAATTTCAACCAGGAGTTAGAATGCCCGATGCCATAGTAAATTGTAAAAATTCAATAGCCCAAACAATTATACAAAATTCTACAGATCAAAATGTTATATTAAAATTTGAGAATCCATTAAAAGTAGACAAATTTGAGGAAAAATTTTTCAATAACCTCAATACTTTAAATTTAAATACAAATAAAAATAAATTGTTACAAAAAAACCTTTCTAAATTAAGATTAGAACATTTAAAGAAAGAAGAAAAACAAGCCATACAAAAATTATGTTACAGATATAGAGACATATTCTATTGTGATGATATTCCTTTAACTTTTACGAATCAAGTTAAACATAAAATTCGAACCACTAATGAAGATCCCATATATATAAAACCATATAGACATGCCCCTACAGAAAATAAAGAAATTGAAAAACAAATAGATAAATTATTAAGAAACAATGTCATTAGGGAATCGCACTCTCCATGGAGCGCCCCAGTTCACTTAGTTCCGAAAAAAATGGACGCTTCGGGCGAACGAAAATTTCGCATGGTCATAGATTATAGACGATTGAATGAAATAACCGTAGACGACAAATACCCATTACCTAACATTTCAGACCTTTTCGATAAATTAGGAAAAGCGTGTTATTTTTCTACATTAGATTTAGCTAGTGGTTACCATCAGATAGAAGTAGAGAAACAGGATCAATCTAAAACAGCATTTACAGCACAAAATGGTCATTATGAGTTTACTAGAATGCCATTTGGTTTAAAAACAGCCCCCGCAACATTTCAACGTGCAATGGATAACATACTTAGAGGTTTACAGGGTATCCATTGTTTAGTTTACTTAGATGATATCATTATATTCTCAAGTAGTTTAGAAGAACATTTAGAAAAATTTGAAAAAGTATTTGAAAGACTTAGGCAAACAAATTTAAAAGTAACATTAGACAAGTGTGAATTTCTCAGAAAAGAAGTTCTTTACCTAGGTCACACTATTACAGAAAATGGTCTTCAACCAAATGATGATAAAATTAAAGCCATATTACAATTTCCGTTACCTAAAACACCTTCGGAAATACGTGGTTTTGTTGGATTAGTAGGTTACTACCGAAAATTCATTAAAGATTTTTCCAAATTAACACAACCTCTCACTAAATGTTTAAAGAAAAGACACAAAATCATAATTAACAAAGAATATATTGATGCATTTGAGAAATGTAAAGAAATTTTAACAAACGCTCCAATCTTACAATACCCCGATTTTACTAAACCATTTTTGTTAACAACCGACGCATCCAATTATGCCCTTGGCGCTATACTATCACAAGGACCGATAGGTAGTGACAAGCCTGTAGCTTATCTTAGTAGGACATTAAACGACGCAGAAACCCGTTATAGTACAATAGAAAAAGAATTATTAGCCATAGTATGGGCGTGTAGAAAATTTAGGCCATACTTATATGGAAATAAATTTACCATATTAAGTGACCATAAACCCCTAATGTGGTTAAATTCAGTTAAAGAACCCGGAAGTAGACTTACCAATTGGAAATTACAATTAATAGCATTTGATTACGAAATTAAATACAAACCCGGTAAACAAAATGGAAACGCTGATGCGCTTTCACGTGCAAAAATTAATATACTAAAAGATAATCTATCAATGAAAGTTAATGCCTCTAGTCCCATAACAATATCTTCCGAAAATTCTAGCAAATCAGAATTAACTAACCCAGTTCCATCTTTAAATAGTAGCACCTTAACCGCATCTGAAAAATCAGAATCATCTTTTATAACTGTCCATTCAGAAGAAAACATGGATTCTGCTAATATTCCTATTTGACAAGAAGCAATTGATACTAAACCTAATCAAATACTTGTGTACACCTGGAACAGAAATGAATTTACTGTTAAAAATTTATCCAGAGATAAACAAAAAGTATTAGAAGTTCATTTACCATTAAATAATACCCAGTTAATAAAATCATTCCTTAAAGAATATATTAGGCCTAAAATAAAATATTTCCTATACTTTGACGATGAACGTCATCGTAAACAATTTTCAGAAATCATTATAACTTTATTTAAAAAAGATTCAGTAAAATTCTTTGAATGCACAAAACGTGTAGTGTACGTTGAAGATGAAAATGAGCAACGTGATATAGTGTTAAAATACCATATTGGCAAAACTTGTCACCGTGGCATAAAAGAAACCATTGCTCATCTTAAACGAACATTTTTCTGGCAAAATTTAGAACAAACCGTATCAAGTATTATTAATTCTTGTGAAACATGCAAAACCATGAAATACGATAGAAAACCATTTAATCCTAAACTTCAATTAACTCAAACTCAAACTAGACCCTTTCAGGAAATTTTCATAGACTTATTTTCCATAGAAGGCAAATATTTCCTAACGATAGTAGACTCCTTTAGTAAATTAGGTCAAGCCATAGAAGTCTCAAATAGAACAACACCAGAAATAATTAGAGCATTAATAAAATATTTTTCCATTTACGGAGTACCAAGAAAAATAAGTTCAGATCCAGGTTCAGAATTCAATAATAATTTACTTAAACAAATGTTAATATTTTATAAAATAGATTTACATATTGGAACACCCCATAACCCCAACTCAATGGGCATTGTTGAACGTTTTCATTCCACAATAATAGAAATTTATAGACTTGCAAAATATGAAAGGAAAATAACAGATACTGCCTCAGTAATGACATACGCGATAATGTCGTATAACCAGTCCATACATTCAACAACTGGTCTTACGCCATTTGAAGTAGTTTTTGGTCATACAGATTCATCTAATGCATTTGAAGTTGATTTTGAGAAAAATTATACACAACAACTTGTTTTAGAGCACCGTAAACGAACTAAACATTTATATGATTTCTTAACCGATAAAATGATAAATAATAAAATTAAAATTAGAGAAAAACGTGGCGGTGAAGAAAGAATAAAATTTAAACAAGGAGACACCGTCTTCATAAAAGGTGTCAATATTAGGCGTAGTAAAGACCAACCGCGTTATAAAAAAGCAAAAGTTATTGGAACAATTAATAGAAACACAGTACCGGTAGAGTCTCATCAGAGACACAAAAAAGTCCCAATAAAAGATATAAAACGTCCTCCGCAGGTTTGCGCTCCTGATCCTCGTACAGGCAGCCCAAAACCTGGCCCATCAACTTCAGAAAATTGAAGATAATCCTGGAATCTTCCCAGTTAAGGAAGGACAAGCATTCATTAGCACTTATAATTGGAATATAATTAAAATATTAGATTTAAAATTTCTTAGTAACAGCATTGAATATAACGTTAACAAGTATTATGAAGTTAACGATTATTTAAAAGAAAAATTAAATGTATATTTCTTAGACGGAAATATCATAGATGCACAAATGCAAACTGAGTATATTATGAGTTTAACATTAGAGCGTTATAATCAATTAGTCCCAACAATTAGAATTAAAAGAGGTATTTTAAATCCCCTAGGTTCAATAGTTAAAGCCATTACAGGCAATTTAGATAATGAAGACGCAATCAGATACGATTCCTTAATAAGTCATATTCAATCTAAACAAAACGCTATTGATAACAAAATATCATTAGTTTCCGAAACAATTGGAGTATTAGTAAATCTGACAAACTCTACGAGAAATAATTTTATTGAAATAGACAAAACAATTAACGAAATAGAATCCATTCTGAATAAAACTCAATTCCAACATAGTAAGGAAATTGTCTTGAATACTTTCGATTTAATTATCCATAATTTTCAAATTTTGTTAAGTAGGTAAGATGAGGTTG
Organism: Phalera bucephala; assembly: GCA_905147815.2. Lineage (NCBI taxonomy): Eukaryota > Metazoa > Arthropoda > Insecta > Lepidoptera > Notodontidae > Phalera > Phalera bucephala. The sequence goes on along the minus strand of LR990629.1, from coordinate 5,469,848 downwards.
AAACAGCTATTGCTTTTAGTAGATTAAATATTTTACACCAATCCATTTTAGACATAGATGAATTGTTATCAACTCTTAAAGACATAGAGAAAATAGATAAATTAATGTATCCAGTAAATACCGATAATTTGATCAAAATTGTACATTGTATAGACATAAGAGCATATATTAAGGACAAACGAATAACGTTTATTATGTCGATACCAATTGTCCAATTAGATTTCTATAACTATTACAACCTTCATCCTTTTCCCATGTATAATCCTCATTTAAACCTAACATTCCTATTAACGCCTCAATATTCCCAAATCCTGGTCAGAGGGTCAGATATACTTCCACTATCACAATCATGCAAAGAAATAGACGAAGGAGAATTCCTGTTTTATGAAGATAATTTATCTGTCACTAATGAAGACTTATGCATTACAGATTTGATGAAATTTTCTTCACAAATTACATCATGTTCTCCACTTGTGAAATCTTTAAAAGTCAAGGTCAAATCTATTCGGCCTGACACATGGTTACTATATTCAGGAAAACAGACATTTCTCACAGAGCACTGTGAAAATGATTTCAACCAGTTCAACATTTTTGGCACCTATATATTAACCTTAGATAATGAATGTGAAGCTAAATTAGAGAACATCACATTAAGGAAACGTCACATACAACTAACTAATCAAGTCTTCCATCAAGTTCCAGTTATAAATTTACCAAGCATCACAGCAGCAGAGAAAGTCTACAAGCAGCCAATCAGCGTAGACGAAGTCAACTTAGAAAATCTTCAGTTCCTGTCACACGTGTTAAGCAGTAAAAGTGAAAAACTCAGTGAAAACCACGTATATTCAGTGAATGTGCATAGCATAAGTTTAGGTTCTATAATCATTTATGTAATATTAATAATTGTGCTTTTGATTGGTTTATATATTTATAAGTCTAAAATATTGTCCTTATGTAAACATAAGCAAAATCAACATTTTCAAAAATCGAACGCTGATTTTGAACTTATGGAGGGAGGAGTTATGTATACTAGACCAGTACACAGCTCAGTGCAAGTACTTTAAAAGATGATGCAATATAAACAGACTATTGCTCATAGAATATAATTCCAAGTACTGTTTTGCTTAATCAGCTTAACTTGCCTCAGCTGCGTATTAATCATGTAAACAGATATCAGGTTACTTGTTTAGTCTCAGTCCAATTCTCATAACTGTTTTGCTAAATAAGCAGATATCAATTAATAAGACGTATAACGCGTGGGTTCATTCTAGAAAGAGTTGTTTACTTGACGATGCCTATAAAAGCCATCGCCAAGCAAAGTACATTTAATATCGACTCAGCTCTCTTACCGTTCGCACTAACGTTAAGTAATATTAATTGACTGCATTAATATTTTGAGTATCTATTATTAATTTGTATTGTGAAATAAATATATTTTTATAAAGTCACGCCGGCCTTTATATTTGACTAGCATGTGAAACATGAAACTCGTAAACAAATTGTCAGGATACGAACGTGTGACTAGAGATGCGACCACGACGCGATCAACAAAACAACACGAAGATTTCCAAACGTACCCGAACTTAATCGAAACCAATGATCAACGTTCCCTTTTTTGTGTCGTCATAACATGGCCTACTAGTCGTGTAGTCGGCTAGTCGGCCAAGTTTATAGTCGGCCCATCTCTACAAATTAATCGGTTTCGACAAGCAAAATTGTCGATATCGGGAACTCAATCAAAAACCAAATACATACGTAGGTATGTTTGCTTAAACTTGTGGTGGTTTGATGAAATAAGATTCGTAGGTGAAGGATAAGAAAAAATAATATATATCTACTTGATCAAATAGGAATCACAATAAGTTTTCCGCGTACCAGGTTGTTTGTTTCAAATTTATTTACGTACCTACCCTGCAAGGCATCTGGCGTGAGGGTATAGAGAGAAACCTATTAAAAACAGTAATAGTAAAAAACTACTTAAACATAAAGAATTATTTACTAAATATGTACAAGCTTTGATTAGCCTCGTGGGAATATAAATTGTAATGTGACATTTTTTTATAATTCTTTTGTAATGACAGAATGTCAATAATAACGATTTGATATCAAAAATACCTTCTTGTTTACATTAAGGTACTTAATAGTTGGATATCTACTAGAATTAAATAAAATTTAATTTAAAATCGATTAATCACTTAAAAAGTAGAGACCTAGGTCTAGTCGTGTAATTTTATTTTATACAAGTAATTTTATCGAATGCTCACTGCTAGATCAACTTGCCTGGAATTAAAAAAGAACATTCCTTTATTTATTTATTATCAGGTTTATCTACGGATAATACAATATTTCATATATACATCTCCTTAAAATTAACTTATTAATTGCTTAACCAATTACAGATAAACATCTTATACCTTAATATAAATGAAAGAGAATAACTTAAGAGAAGAACTTAATAAGAAAATTTTGTAGAGGCTACCAGTACTAAAACCGATACTCCAAATACGTCTGAAAATTCAGAACTTTGTAATTATTTTTTTCGTTTATAAGCATATTTCTTGTTACTATGCAAATATAAATTCGGCAACATTTGATATACATAATGTTAGTTACTCTTGGTTACTTGACACCGGCGCCTCGCTCTCGGAATTCCATTCCATATAGAGAGAATGCAAATTAAGGTTATATATAGGTGGTGATGTTATTTCAGAAGGTTTTGTATATATGAAACTTTGTTCAACCGGACAGGAATTCAATCATAAGTTTTACTTTTTTAAAAACTTATCTTGTCGTACAGATGGTATACTTGGACAAGACTTTATTCGTAAATTTAAATGCTTATTGAATTTCGAAACAAATACTTTAATAATAAATGATATTGTACCTTGCATAGTATCATTACACATGGGACAATTAGGTGAGAATAGATATATTACCTTACCACCAAGGTGCGAAGCAGTACATTATATTGAATCAATATAAATCAGGATTGCATAATTGCTCCGAGTCAATTTTGCGTAGGGGTTTTTCTCGAAAGTGTTTTAATACGACCGAATAAGGGAAAAGTCCCTATTAAGATTTTAAACACTAGAGAGGAAAAAGTTCCACTAAGTTATTTGACGCCTGAATTACTAAATTTACAAGATTATATGGTCTGTAATTTTGAAAAAAAATTAGTTAACGCGGATAGGGTAAAGAAAATGTTTTGCGTGTTAAAGTTAGATCTTATGAATTCAGAAGAACAAAAATCTATTGAAAACATTTGTGCAAAATATTCTGATGTTTTCTTTTTACTAAAAGACAAATTCACATATACGCCTGCATATGTGAAGCCATACAGACTGCCTAGGTCACAAAAGAAATAAATTGATTGACAAATTAAACAGATGTTGAGTGACGATATCATAGAAGAGAGTCAGAGTGAATGGTGTAGTCCTCTTTTGCTAATACCCAAAAAGAGCGAAAATTCTGAAAAAAAGTGGCGTGTTGTGATTGACTACCGAAAGTTGAATGAAAGGATTAAGGATGATAAATTTCCTTTACCGAACATAACAGAAATTCTGGATTCGCTTTCTGGCGCAGTCTATTTTAATCATTTAGATTTGACACAATCATATTACCAATTGTTATTACAACCAGAGAGTAGAAAGTACACTGCTTTCACTACTGATAGGCAATATCAACTTAAAAGATTGCCGATGGGGCTTAAAAATTAGCCCCAGTGTATTTAGTCGGTTAATGAATGTTGCAATGGCTGGTTTAAATTACGATAAGGCATTAGTATATTTGGATGATTTAATTTGTTTTGAACGTAATTTAGATATGCACAATAAAAATCTAATTGACATATTCGAAAGATTGCGAAAAGTTAATTTAAAAGTAAACCCGAGTAAATACCAATTTTTAAAGAAAGAATTGTTGTATTTAGGACACATAGTATCGTCAAAAGGTGTACTACCAGACTCAGAAAAAACTAGAGTTACAAAACCTTTATCTAGTGACCAAGTAAAACGTTTTGTCGCTTTTGCAAATTATTATCGGAAATTTGTGCCGAATTTTGCCGAGATGACAATTCCGCTTAATAAACTATGTCGGAAAGGTGCTAGGTTTAAATGGAATAGTGATTGTGAATACGCTTTTAATAAGCTTAAAGAAAAATTATGCAAACCACCGATATTACTGTATCCAGATTTTTCATAAGATAGTCAATTCATTTTGCGTACGGATGCATCGAACAAAGCTTTAGGCGCAGTTTTGTCTAATAAGGATGATTTGCCAATTGCATATGCAAGCCGGACCTTAAACAAATCTGAAATTAACTATCCGACTATAGAAAAAGAATAGCTAGCTATAGTTTGGGCAGTGCGTTACTTTAGACCATATTTGTATGGAAAAAGTTTGACTATATTTACGGATCATAAACCTCTTATTTATTTATTTAGCATAAGTAATCCTTCTAGTAGATTACTTAAATTTAGATTAACTATGGAAGAATAAGATTATAAGATCGAGTATGTTAGAGGTACGAATAATGTGACTGCAGACGCATTATCTCGTATAGTCGTGTCATCGAAGGACTTAAAGGAGTTGAGTATAAAAGCCGTGAATGTGATGACTAGAAGTAAGGCAAGAAAATTGGCTGAAGATAAGAAAACATTTTGAATGATAATGTTTCCACCGAAAGACGGTCTGATCACCCAATTGTCGTGGAAATGCTTAAAAACAAAAGAAATGTATTGAATTGATTATACAGAAAGCCTCGCAAGAAGCTTTTGTTTACTCTAAAGATAAATGCGTAATATACCTAAATCCTTATCCTCAATCATGTCTAACGCGAGACGTTTTTGTAAGAGAATTTGGATAATTTTGTACAAAAAATGATATAACAGAAATTTATCTATCTCTATCTATCTATATCATCACGCCAGCTCCCTCGCGGGGTAGGCAGAGAGTACAGAGTTCCAACAGGTTCTTTCCTTACATACCTCTCTGGCTTCCTCCACTCTCATAGTTCGTCTCATACACACTCGCCGGTTACGGAGACTCTTGACTTGCCCTTCAGCTAAGACACGGTCTATTTGGTCATGGTAAGATAGTCTAGGTCTTCCCCGGCACCTACATCCTTCCACATTCGCATTGTATATCTGTTTTGTCATTCTTTCTTCTGGCATTCTTTCTATATGCCCGAACCAACGGAGCATACCCTTTCTCATCTTTACACCGATACTATCTTTCATACCTACTCGCTTTCTTACTACGCTGTTGCGAATACGGTCGGTCAGCGTGACTCCGCACATCTTCCGCAGAGATCGAATTTCGACCGCTTTTATCCTGCTTTCGTTCTCCTTCTTACATACCCAACTCTCACTGCCATATAACAGCGTTGGGACAAGCACTCCGTTATGCATGGCCAGCTGCGCCTTCTGGCTTAAGTGCCGGCTCCCAAGTAGTCTTCCCATCGCACCATTCACTCTATTACCTGCATTCACTTTTCTCTCTATATCAGCGGTGTATTTCCCATCCTTACTGAAGGCGCATCCAAGATATACAAACTCATTCACTTGCTCCAGCACATCGTTACCAACCACAATCCTTGCATTCGTTCTGGTTTCATCCCGTTCAAAAACCATAATTTTGGTTTTCTTCACATTCAAATGTAAGCCATTGTTCATGCAGTCGTCTCTCATAACTGTGACTAGTGTTTGCAGATCAGTGGCTGTTGGCGATATCAAAACCGCGTCATCTGCATACAATAGGTGGTTTATCACTAGATCACCCATTTTTACCCCTTCAGTCATCGCATTCAGTCTTTGAAGACTTTTATCCAGATACACTATAAACAGTCTAGCGGACAACACGCAACCCTGCTTGACGCCGATTTTAACGTCAAACCAAGGTGACATGTTACCACCCACCCGTACGCATGCCTTGCTGTCCACGTAGGTGGACTGGACGGCTCGCAACACAGAAATTTACATTTAAAAAACCGGTCCGGGCCACGAATTTATGTAGTAAAGGGAATAATTAAATAAATAAGGAAGATGACAAATTAGTAGTATTAAACGATTTTCATTTACTGCCGACAAGCGGCCATGCTGGAATTAGACGCATGTTGAATAATGTAAAGAAATATTATTTTTGGTCAAACGTGAAGGATGAAGGAGGATATAAAGAGGTACGTAAAGAAATATGCTAAGTGTTATACACAAAAACATTCTTTACCTACTAAACAACCAATCGAGATTACTACTACCGCGCAGTTAGCATTTGACAAAATATTTATAGATATAGTAGGGCCCTTAAGTAGAGATTATTATAACTATGCATGCATACCCACATTGCAATGTGAATTCAGTAAATATATTTAAGCGTATCCCTTAGAAAATAAATATAGTGTTAGTGTTGCGATGGTTTTTGTGGACATTTTTATTTTAAGGTTCGGAATCCCTAAAGAAGTAGCTACGGATCAGGGGACTAAATTTTTTTCCAACACGATGGCAAAGGTATGTAAACTACTTAATTTTAATCAAATTTCTTCCTTCATCAGTCGATCGGCGCCTTAGAAAATTCGCATAAATCGCTTAATGCTTATTTAAGGATTCAAACCGATAATAATCCTATATGTATTGGAGTACGTGGTTACAATATTTTTGTTTTTCATAATACAGCAGTCCATTCAGAAACAAAATATACCCCATTTGAACTAGTTTTTGGGAAAACATGTAACATCCCCAGCAATTTGAAGTCTGGAACGGTAGAACCGTTGTACAGGGTGGGCAATGAATTAGTTTAAACTTGTGCAAACCCAAGCGAGGCGGGTCGCAGGGAGAGGGCTAGCGGGTAGCTCGTTGCTTGGAAAATTCGCAATTGTAACGGACGTAATGTCAGCCAACGCGTCAACCTGCCAAGTTAAGCTAAAGCCAAGCCAAAACAAAGCCAAATCCAAAACCAAGCCAAGCCAAGCCAAGCCAAGCCAAGCCAAGCCAAGCCAAAGCCATGTCAAGCCAAGCCAAGCTACGCCGAAGCGAAGCCATGCCGAAGCGGAGCCACGCCTAAGCGGAGCCACGCCGAAGCGGAGCCACGCCGAAGCGGAGCCACGCCGAAGCGGAGCCACGCCGAAGCGGAGCCACGTCGAAGCGGAGCCACGCCGAAGCGGAGCCACGACGAAGCGGAGCCACGCCGAAGCGGAGCCACGCCGAAGCGGAGCCACGCCGAAGCGGAGCCACGCCGAAGCGGAGCCACGCCGAAGCGGAGCCACGCCGAAGCGGAGCCACGCCGAAGCGGAGCCACGCCGAAGCCGAGCCACGCTGAAGCCGAGCCACGCTAAAGCCAAACCACGATATTCGATTCTCGTAACTGTCAATCGCTGCCGTCATGTTGACACATTTCTTGACGCCCCGCCAAAATGCCACTGCCAAAGAAGTGGGGATGTATCTATATAAGCCTTAGCTAAGTCATTTGTGGAGGATTCTAGTACCAATTAAACGGGTAGAACGAAATTCTGCTTCATTTTATTTCTAACCGTCTTACAATGGATCGGTTTACGGGACCGCAGCGCGCCTTTTGCGTAAGACAATTTTATTTGAACAATAATACGCTAATAGTTGTGAGGCGCTTATTTCGCGTTGAGTTCGATTTGCATGACTTAAATCAGTGTCTGAGTGCAGTTTTAATAAAGAAATGGGCGAAGAAATTCGAAGAGACAAGATCGATACTAAATGTGAAATAATCTGGCGGCCCACGGACTTCACGGAATGAAGAAAACGTGCACAGAGTTTCAGCTTCAGTTCGACGCGATCCTGATTTATCGACGCGCAAACGTTCGGCTGAATTAGAAATATCCCGCACATCCTTATGCCGTATTTTGTAATTAGATTTGAAATTATATCCATACAAGATTCAGATAGTGCAAAAATTGAAACCGAATGATTTAAATTTATGCAAATTGTATGTTGAAACAATGTTGGATTGCTTCCGTAACTTTGACAACATCTTGTTTCCGGACGAAGCCTATTTCCATCTCAACTGATATGTAAATTAACAAAACTGCAGATACTGGAGCAGTGAAAATCCCAAACCAAAACATCAAAGACCTCTGCATTCACAAAAAGTAACAGTGTGGCGCAGCAATTTCGGCTAGAGGAATCATTGGGCCCTATTTCTTTGAGGATTTTCACGGCCGCACAGTTACTGTTAATTCAACTGAGTATGTGAGATAGTTACGTGGGTTTCTGTTACCACAACCAAAGGAATTTGCTGGCTACAATCGGAATACGTGGTTCCAGCAAGACGCAGTCACTTGCCACACCTCTAATGAGACTTGTCAAAGAGATGTTCCCGGAAAAGCTGATTTTTCAGAGAGGCGACATCCTGTGGCCTCCCAGGAGTCCAGATTTGGCAAGATATCTCAAGCATCGAGTGTATACCCATAAACCAAAAACCCTGCTTGAACTAAAAGCTAAGATTAGAGAAGAGATGTCAGCAATCCCCTAGTCTTTATGCCGAAGAGTGTTTGAATATTTACGCCCTCGTTTGGAAGAGTGCCACATTCGCCACGGGCGTCATTTAGATGATATTATTTTTAAAAAATAAATTTCCTGTTTTTCTGATATCTTATATATAAATATTTTTTTAAATAAATTATATCGATTTTTCTATATTTTTTTTAAATGTTAACTAATTCATGGCCCACCCTGTATAATGATAATGATTATGTAAAACAATTGAAATACAGACTACAAGTAGCACAAAGTGATGCAAAATGTAATTTAATTAACAGTAAGGAGAAACGTAAAGTTATGTATGATTAGTATACTAAACCTGTAAATTATAATACCGGTGACTTGATATTAGTTCAAAATGAAAATGATAACAAATTTGAACCAGTGTATTTGGGTCCATTTAAAGTGCTAGAAGACTTACTGAGTAACGTGAAAATAGAACGTAATGGTAAAATAGACGCTGTACACAAATACCGTACCATACTTTACAATGGTGTATAGAAAAAAATAGTTTTGTTTTTTTTCTTATGTAGTAAATAGAATATACCTAGTTTTTTTTTTTTAACCAAGTGTATAACCGGTCATTAAAGTAGTAATAAAAGAATTGTCTAACCTACAATTCGTGTTCTCATTTGTCACCTAGTGACAACCTCATAGGCGGAGATAACTAAAATGATCAGGGATATGGTTGACAACAAAATAATCCAACCTTCTACGAGTCCATGGTCATCACCGGTTGTCTTGGTAAAGAAGAAGGACGGCAGTACAAGGTTCTGCGTCGATTATCATGCTGTGGCGAGGCGTGTGCTATGGCGAGACGTGCTGTGTCAAGACACTCATTGTAGTAGCGCGGGCCTTGGTGCATACTGATGACGTGTAAAAATTGTTTATTTATTTATTTTATTCAGTGATTACGTAGTAAATTGTTATAAGATTATAATTCACAAAAAGTTAATTGTAAGTGTGCTATACAAAATAATTAAATGGATACTATCTCAAACATAGAATTATCTATCATATATGTAATCTGTGTCTTTACATCACGCGCGGACGCGTGCATGGTCCACGTGACAACGTTGTAGTGTACCCTAGGGGTATTATGAAGGGCCTTAGATATGTCCTCGTAGAGTACCTCTATGACCTCGTCCGAATGTGCCGAAGTCGGTGCATAAACCTGCACGATCTTGAGGATGTACCTCTCGGTCAGCTTAATTATGAGGTATGCTACCCTTGTCGACACACTGGACATTTCTACAACAAAGTCAGCGAAGGCTATGGACCAGAAACCCGACGCCACCCTAGGAAAGTTGGTCTCCCTCTCTAAAATACAAAAGATAGCTAGATTCTAGGATTATGGTGTCTTCTCCCTCTCTTCGAACTTCACATAAACGGAGAACGTGCCATCTTATGCACTTTAGTTCTTCATCTAACTGCAGAAGATGTTAATCGAGTCGCAGCGTGCGTCCGTTATACGTAGCCAGGGTCATTTCATGTTTGTAAGATTGGCGTCCTACCGTAGCTCGGAGATTCTTCGCACCCCCTGCCCCGCCGGGACCGTGACCGCCGCCGTGGTCAGGAATAGCGGAGCGTCCGGGAACTGGGGGCCGTGTTATATTCCGATTTGCCATGGAAGGTTTTGCCCATAATCGCCACGCTGGGCATGCGGGTTGGCGATCGCAGGGCGTAACTTCTCGCACTAGTGATGCTGCTGCCCGTCACCTGTCTGGTTAAAAATTTAATTGCGCCATATTAGAATGGCCTCGTCCGTTGGTCAGGAGGATGCACCGCAGGCAGGAGAGGTTGACTTGGGGAGCGTAGATGGTAGGTGTCCCCCTTACATCCCGGTTTTCTATATAATATAGGAATTCTAGTGTTTTTAGTTTTCAGTACTTGATTCTTCATATCGGCTACTTTATTATGCCTACTGTATCCATGTGTACTGATTATTTTAAATGGTTCTGTATTAATAAAAATGATAAAAGAATTCATTTGCTTTCTCTGGGCTAATGAAGCATCTAGTGCTTCCTGTGTCAATCATAAGTTTCGAATGATTACCTGAAGGTCTTATTATGTGGGGTAATATTAGGTTTTCATTAAAAAAAATAAGCAGTTCGGCATATGCACTGCACAAACTAGCCCCCCTAGTCAATAAAGATACCTTATTAACGGCCTATCATAGTTGAGTTGCGTCAAGACTAAGGTATGGGATCATATTTTGGGGAAATTCCACCAACAAGGAAATACCTTTCAAAGTTCAAAAGCGCTGCATCAGAGCTATGTTTGGTCTCATTGCTACTGACAGTTGTAAATCTTACTTTATGCACAACAGAATTCTAACACTTCCTTGCCTTTATATTTTAGAAATAGCGTCATTTGTAAAAGGTAATCCTCATTTATTTAGTCGCTTATCGGATATTGTACAACGCAGCCGCCGCGATCAAAGTAAACTTTGTTTGCAAACGTCTCGGACTGCACTTATGAATAAAAGTGTATTTTGCATGGCACCGAAAATTTACAATAAGATACCAAATAAATACAAAGTTATTTAGGAAACATTTAAAAGACATTCTTATATCAAAGTGTTACTATAATTTAAATGACTTTTTTAATGATCCCACTTTTACATAAATTTTACATAATTTTTTTCTCAACTTCGTGTGTAGTTGAATTAAGTATTATTAAATGTATTATTTTTTTCTATTCTCGTTAATAAATTAATTAATAATTATTGATTTAACTGGCGCACTTTTGACTGAACAACAGTTATAATAAATAATAATATTTTATGTTTGTACCAACTTTGATCTCATTTGACATTTATTTTATTTTACTGGATTAATTGACTTTATTGGTACTGTTAAAAAAAAACTTTTTATATTTGTACGCCGGATTTGGCAAAAACATGTTGATTCTATTATCGATATTTACTTCCTATGTACCTACATATGTTTTGATAAATAAATATACTTTGACTTTGACTTTGATTATAACTGAGATTTATTATTTCGGGGGATCTTGTAACGGATCCATCGGAAAATTTTCAGGTGGAGAAACAATATTATCGGGGTTTTCGTTATTGACTTCGTCGATTGTTATTGGCTCATGATCATTTGAGTATTCGCCAGTCTCAAGCTCGGAGTCATCTACTTCATCCTCGTATACATTTTATATCATTTTATTGCGTACCGTTATCCTCATGGTCACATCAATGTCTAAATTTGGATTTCTATTTATGAATTCGTTTGTAATTCCAAAACGGAATTGTTGGTTTGGCTTGGGTTCAAAAAATCCAGATTGTATATAGGTATTTATATTATAAGGAAGACGTTGATCATTCCTAGAAACTCTTTGTTGATTATTATTTGGGTTTACATTAGTTCGAAAGTTTCGATTTATAAGTTGTCATTGTAGGAAATTTGTTTGGAGGAATTTGTTTTGAATATTAGAGTATAAGCCCTGTTAACAAACTGTCCCATCGTTGGGCACGGGCCTCCCCTCAAACTGATAGGGCTTAGGCCATAGTCCACAATGCTGGCCCAGCGCGGGTAAGCGAACTTCACACGTCATCGAGAAACCTTTAGGTTTGCAGGTTTCCTTACGAAGTTTTCCTTCACCGTTAAAGCAAGTGATGAAGAATTTTTATTACGCACAAGTTTTCGAAAAGACTTTTGTTTTAGCATTATAATGATTATGGAAGTTTATTTCCTCTGTAACTATTCCAAAAGCTGATTCTAAATTGGAGCATTAATTTAATCTTACAATCCTTAGTAGATCTTCCGGTAAGTTAAATGGAAAGGTGTTTAGCGCTGTATTATAATATATAAAAATTTGAAGTCCAGAGAACGTTGTGATATAGTTGGGCTGTCAGTTGAACAGTGTGTTGAAATTTCTTGTGTTGAGCTGGATAAACATATTATTGTGTGTATACAGACCCTTAAACAGTCAAAATTTTTCAACATTTGAATCTGTAATGGAAGATTTGCTCAATAAAACTTTCATGAGTAACAAATCTGTTGTAGTTTGCGGTGACCTAAATATAAATATTTTAGAACAAACCTGGCACAGTGATAGACTCTTAAGTTTATTTAATTCTTTTAAATTAATTAACGTTTTTTTCGAACCGACTCGACTAACAGCAACTTCTGCTACATGCATCGATAATATTTTTTGTAATTGCAATTACATAGATCAAGCAGTAGTTAACTATCTCCCATCAGATCACACAGGACAATCGGTTACCTTTAAAAATATTACACCACAAAAGGGTATTGTTGGAACAAATATTGTAATTTCACCGTGAACAGTAATGTTCAATAATTAGGTTGTTTACGACATACCCCGATAGATGGCGCTGCACGGAAAGTAAATAATTCATGAAAAAAGTTAGCCCGCGGTTTCGAGATTTTCAACCGATTAACGACTACCGGTCAGTTTCGGTGTAGCGTCAACCTCGGCACAGTGGAACAGTTGAGTATACTCCTTAGTACACACGGAGGTTCTTTATACCTTCGTTCATGGTCCTTCGAGAGCCGGAATCCGGCTGGGCGGTTAGCGGATGGCTTTAAGCTGTCCAGAACGCTTCCGCTATTAATCCTGGCGCTGGCTTCGGCCGCTGCCTAGGACGGACGGGTGGCTAACGCCTCCGTTATAATCCTGGAGCTGGCTTCGGCCGCTACCTAGGACGGACGGGTGGCTAAAGCCATGATTACACTTTGCGACTGCGACCTGACAGCCTTGAGACGGTCACGTCGGAGTCAGAGTTGGATCCATCCGCCGACACGACCGCGACTGCGACCAAGGACATTTAGTGTTGCAGTCATCCTAACGATAAACATCAATGTATCGATATAATATGATACTGTTGTCGTGTAAAAAATGATAGTGTTTGATGATGTATCGAAACATCAATCTATTATTAAGCTTTCTTTTTTTGTCGATGGATCGATGTATGATTTGAGGTTTTGTAAAAAATAAATCGCTTCGATGTATCGTCAAATCGATATTTTATAAGTTTTTATTACACTTTATTAACACATTCTGGTCCAAAATTTGTGATCCCTTTTCCAAAAACTTGCGAGCATCTACATGAGTTAAAATTTAGCATACAAATTCGCTGACGATGCAATAAGATAGTTCGTTAGAGGTATGTGTGCTAACACTACACCTGTTTCCTGCATTGTACTAAACTAAAGCAAAATCGATACATTAATATTTTGCAATTTAAAGCGTCGATGTCTTGCATATTAAAACATCGATATATCATTTTTTCCCTTAGCGTGCAGTGTCATGGAATGCAGCACATTCCATGTCGCTGCACGCTACACGATCTTCTGTGAAAAAGCACGCGCGCCGTCTAATCTAAGATAATTATTTCTCAGTCTACCTATTTCTCTATTTTATCCGGACCGGAAAGATGGAGATATATGAAAAATGGATCACAAATTTTAAACCAGAACAAAGTGTAATAAAAACTTAATAAAAGATTGATGTTTCGATACATCATCATTCACTTTCATTTCACATTATTTTTTTACACGACAACAGTATCATACTATATCGATACATTGATATTTATCATAACGATGACTGCATCACTAAATGACCTTGGTCGCAGTCGCGGTCGGGTCGGCGGTTGGATCCAACTCAGACTCCGACGTGACCATCTCAAGGCTGTCAGGTCGGAGTCGCGGTCGCAAAGTATAATCACGGCTTAACGCCTCCGTTATAGACCAGGAGCTGGCCTCTGGCCGCTACCTTGGTAGGGCGGTGTTGACACCGCAGGACGGTTGGTAGACGGCTTCACGGCTGACACCTCCGTTATATTCCTGGAGCTGGCTTCAGCCGCTGCCTAGGACGGACGGGTGGCTAACGCCTCCGTTATAGACCAGGAGCTGGCCTCTGGCGGCTACCTTGGTAGGGCGGTATCGACACCGCAGGACGGCAGGTCAACGGCCTCGCGGCCCGAGCCTCCGTTATAGACCAGGAGCTGGCCTCTGGCCGCTACCTTGGTAGGGCGTGATCAACTCCGCAGGACGGCAGGTCAACGGCCTCGCGGCTCGAGCCTCCGTTATTGACCAGGAGCAGGCCTCTGGCCGCTACCTTGGTAGGTGCTTGGTAAATACACCGCAGGAAGGCAGGTCAACGGCTTCGCGGCCCGAGCCTCCGTTATAGACCAGGGGCTGGCCTCTGGTCGCTACCTTGGTAGGCACGCCGTAACTACACCGCAGAACCGCAGCCCATCGGCGCACGCAGCTGTTGCGCAATCATCGGGGTGCGAGGTATCAGCGAGTGCACTCTGAGCGGAGCAGCGAGCGCATCGTAAACTTCAACGTCATCGCGTGGTTGACGTGATCAGCGCCAGTAACGAGCAACGTGTTCAAAGCTAAGTGATTCTGAAGTGTTATTAAAAAGTGAAGTGAAAACCGTGAGTACGTTTAAAAAACTATTGTATAAAACATTTTATATCGGAACTTTAGTTGATAATACTTTAGAATTAGATAATTGATAAGTTTGAAAATTTTTCGTAATAATTGAGTCTCGCATTAATTATCAGGTAGACTTAAATTCGCGCATAGTGAAAGCTAAAACTAACTTCAAAAAGTCTCCTAAGGATCGAATAACGATTGAATATGTCGAGGGTAGAGTCGAATCCTTAGAACAATTATGGGGAGAATTTATTAGTGGACACCGAGATTTAATGCGCACTTGTAATGTTAAGGAGCTGATGGCTTCTGAGTACATGAAAAACGACATGTATGACCAAACTGAAACTGTGTACATGGACTATAAATGCGAATTAAAAACTAATTTATCAAAACTTAAAACAGTTCAGCCATCAGCTAGTTCACATAGTATTCAAGCACCTCAGTTTAAATTACCTAAGATTAATATACCTACTTTCTCTGGTAAATATTCAGAATGGTCTACAGTTAAAGATTTGTTTCAGTCCTTAGTTCATGATAATAATTCATTAAGCAATGTTCAGAAACTTCATTACTTGAAAAATTATTTAATTGACGAAGCAGAACAACTGGTAAGACATATCCCTATCACGGAAGATAATTATACAAAGTGTTGGGATTTATTGGAGAACCACTATAGTAACAAAAAGTACATTTGTCATAACTTGTTAAAAACATTACTTAGTCAGAGAAATATGCCAAATGAATCTGCAAGTAGTTTAAAGGCTTTAATTAATACTACAAACTATTGTTTATCTGCTTTGTCAAATCTTGGAATTAATGTAAAAACTTGGGATGTTATTGTAGTAAAAATTTTATCTCTGAAATTGGATCCAGAGACCAGGAGGCAATGGGAATTTCATAACAATTCAATTGATGAATTAGCTACTTATAGTGAAATGGAACAATTTCTAAGCAAGCGATACAAATCTATTGAATTTCTGGAAATTAGATCCAATTCAAATTACAAGAATCATAATAAGGATAAGAATGTAAATAATAATAATGTGGTAAAAATAAAAGCATTACACGTAACAAATAATGCTAACAAAGTAACGTGTCAATTTTGTTCCGAAACTCACAAGTTGAGTATGTGTAAAAGGATTTGCAGGGAACCATTCGATTCAAGACGTAACTTTGTAAAACGTAAAAGGTTATGTTATAATTGTTTTAGTAGTAACCATTCGGCTAATAAATGTAATGTTAAAATTAGATGCGCAAAATGTAAACATAAACACCACTCACTACTACATCCCAATGGTTTAGGGAGTACTCATAATTTAAATGTCAATAGTAGTAGTAGTAGTAGTAGGGAAAATAAATGCAAAGAAACTTGTGCAACTGACACTAACAGTTTAAAAAGTGAGGAACCAATAGTCGCTTGTTTTTCGACAGGAAATATTAATCAGGTCTTGCTACCAACGGCGTTAGTCAGGGCTCGGTCTGAAAACAGCGAAGATTACAAAATTATTCGGACTTTGTTGGACCAAGGGTCTCAGTCGTCTTTCGTAACAAAAGCAGCTGTGCAATATTTAGGGTTAAAAAAGATACTTGCTTACGGACAGATATCTGGTATAGGCGGAGACCAGTTGTTAAACTCAAAATCTATGGTCCAAATAGAATTAAAGTCGTTAGTGGAACCAAATACGGTCGTAAATGTGAAAGCTTACGTATTAGATACAATTACCAGCCCCCTTCCTCTTAATAAGGTAGAACATTTAGAATGGAAAGAAATAAATAAGTTAAAATTAGCTGATCCTACTTACAGTGAACCAAGTAACATAGACTTGCTACTGGGAGCAGAAATATATTGTGGCATTCTCAGAGAAGGTTTCAAGAAGGTCCTAGTGGTTGTCCAGTAGCACAAAATACAAGTCTAGGTTGGATTTTATCTGGGACAGTAGATTATAATAAGGTACCTAAAACTATCCATAAAAATTCTGAAGATAGGCAGGTAATTGAAGGTAAAGGTAGAATTAAGAAAAGAAAAACAATAAAACCCTTAGATTTAAAACGAAAGAAGGGGCAGTTGATTAGTGGTTAATGTTTTTTGTGTTATAATATTGTTTAATTGTTGAAATATAAGTTAATTTTAAGAAACTTAAATTTTACCTTTGTATTGCAATTTAAATATACCAGCCTTTGTATTGTAATATTCTCATGATGGGCGGCACAGTAGGTTAAGGACAAAATAAAAAGTTTAATTTGTCCTTGGTGGGCGGTATGTTGGAACAAATATTGTAATTTCACCGTGAACAGTAATGTTCAATAATTAGGTTGTTTATGACATACCCCGATAGATGGCGCTGTACCGAAAGTAAATAATTCATGAAGAAAGTTAGCCCGCGGTTTCGAGATTTTCAACCGATTAATGACTACCGGTCAGTTTCGGTGTAGCGTCAACCTCGGCACAGTGGAACAGTTGAGTATACTTCTTAGTACACACGGAGGTTCTTTGGACCTTCGTTCAGGTATTAATTCTAAGTTTAGACATAACACCTAAGAATCTGCATAAATTTAATAGCGTTTTAGGTAATAAATTAGGTGTTTTCAAGTATATTCCAAAAGATCCTAGTAGATCCTATGCTGACTTCTTTTCGATAATACAAAAGAAATTTACTAGTAACTTTCCTGTGAAAATGAAATATATTAAGCCCAAGTTTATCTTCAGTGTTTGGGCTACCACGGGAATTCGTAGAAGTAGAGAAAGACTCTTTGAGTTATATGATGTCAAATCCCAAAATCATAATGAAAACTTTGCAAGGTACATTAAAAATTATTCCAAAACGTTTAGAAGAGTGTGGAAGGCAGCTAAAGCGCTTTACATAAGTAAACAAATTAAATGTGCAGATGATAAAATAAAGACCACCTGGAAAATTATTCATAATGAAACCGGGAGGTCTAAACGACGCAGTTTAGACTTCACCCTTGAGACTCCGCGCGGTCTCTTTAACACAGACAGAGATGTAGCTCTCGAATTTGAAAGATTTTTTACTAATATTCCAATAGAGACGACTAAATATTTAAAATCCTCTTAAAGCCTTGCGGTTTCATTTGTTAAAAAAACATTGGTGCTTGTCCTGTAGAGTTTAGGTTCACATATACTAGTCTACAGTCTGTTATTAAATTCTTCAATAATCTAAAAATAAAAATAACAGAAGACGTATGGGGCATGTCTGTTAAAGTATGTAAATCAATTATTCATACAATTACTTAGCTTTAATTTTTAATATGTGTGTAGATCAGGGAGTGTTCCCGGATTTAATGAAGTTTAGTAAAGTAATAACACTGTTTAAATCAGGCAATAGTAATGATCCTAACAACTATAGGCCTGTATCTGTTTTGCCAGTGCTCAGCAAAGTGTTTGAAAAGATAATGCTTATTCAAATGTTAGATCACTTCAACGTTAATAACATCCTTCATCACCAACAATATGGCTTCACCAAAGGACGTTGTACTACCGACGCCGGTGTGACCTTAATAAAGCATAAGCATCTTTTGCGACCTGTCGAAGGCATTTGATTGTGTTGAACATGAAACGCTGTTGCTTAAACTAGAGCATTATGGAATCCGAGGTAAAGCACTAAATCTACTAAAATCTTACTTAGGAGGAGATAGACAACAGTGTGTTCAAATAAATGAAATGAAATCTCTAGGAGCTTTAGTTAAAATGGGCGTTCCTCAGGGATCGATACTGGGTCCGTTTCTATTTTTGGTATATATAAATGACCTGCCTCGAGCAGTTGAGGGGCGGGCGAAGGTAGTGTTGTTTGCTGATGATACCTCTTTGATCTTTAAAGTAGGTAGACATGTAAATAACTTAGACGAGGTAAATGACGCTATTCTTCAAGTACATAATTGGTTCACATGCAACAATTTAGTGCTTAATAACAAGAAAACTAAATGCATACGGTTTTTTTACCGAATGTGAAAAGTACTGCATGTGATATTATACTTAATAACGAGAAACTTGAGTTTATAAATGATACAGCTTTCTTAGGGATAACGCTTGACTCTAAGTTGCAATGGGGCCCTCATATTAAGACTTTAGGTAAACGACTCAGTTCCGCTGCCTATGCCGTAAGAAAAATCAGACAGCTTACTGATGTGGACACCGCGCGGTTGGTCTACTTCAGTTACTTTCATAGTGTCATGTCTTACGGTATATTATTGTGGGGTAGGGCAGCTGACATTGACTCTATTTTTATCTTACAAAAAAGGGCTATTAGGGCCATCTATAACCTAGGTAGTCGCGACTCTTTGAGAGAATTGTTTAAAGAAGCCAATATTATGACGGTCCCATGACAGTATATTTATGAAAACATAATGTACACGCGGAAAAATTTGGATCTAATTAATCAGCTAGGTGATAGGCATTGCTATAACACGCGACATAGAAATAAATTGTATCAACCTCAATTTCGTCTGTCTAAAATTCACACGTACTGTGTTAGATTTTATAATAAAATTCCACTTGACGTCACTCAACTTAGTGAAAATAAATTCAAAGCCTGTATTAAACGTACGCTCTGCAAGCGAGCTTACTATACTCTAGATAATTATTTAAAAGATAAAAATGCTTGGATAGGTATTGTTCTAGCTCCACCAGAATGTGGATAACATGTTCAGATATAATTATTTATTATTCCCTCTCTTCCTTCTAGTAGTTAAATAAAATTTATCATTTTTCTTCCTCATTTCTTTATGTGTAAATGAGAGAACCATGTAGCCATTCACATGAATAGTTTAACTTGGTTAATTTAATTTAGACTCACCTGATACTACATTGTTCTCCCATACCCCACAACAAAATGTAGATGGAAAATTTGTAATAATACTATTTTAAAAGAGTAACCGTGGAGTTTCTTGCCCTTCTTCTCCACAGGAATGACATTCCGAAGTGGTGGTAGAGTCTTTGTTACTATTTTGACGATACATAAATACTGTAATAGTTTACGTGAATAAAAAATATTCTGATTCTGATTCTATTATAAATGATTATTTTAGCGGCTTTAACGCCTTCATCGGTTCGTAGATTTATTTTAGCTTTGACCGAACTTTTAAAATTTTGTATTCTATGGGCTAACTCTATGTATACTTCCCCTGATTTAATTTTAATGTTTTCTAGTTCTAATGCTATGCAATCTTCTGTCCTAGGATCTCCAAAATGTTCCATGAGGAGTACTTTTAAGCTATTCCAAAAATTGATATTAGGCCTTTCACTCACGAATATCGTGGCTTTACCTGTTAATTTGCTAGTCATACTATGGTTAATTTACATGTGTTGCGTGGCGATATTTTCTCGACTAAAACTTCTAATTACACATTCACATTTCAAAATGAAAAAAAATTATAATTATTCTTTGCCGTCATAACGCGGAACTATATCCAATATTACTTTCGGAATAATTTGAATTTGATTCATTTTAAATACTTATTATTTAATTTGACAAACTAAAACACATTAAAAAAAAATTATATTAAAAATATCACACAAAAAAAAATAAAAACAAGTTCAAAACATAATTTTTACACAATAAAAAAAACGAAAGTTCTTAAAAGTCGGCAATTTTTTACCGAAAAACCATTTTTCATCGATTATATTAACACAATGTAATATTCTTTAAACTAAACTTAATGTCTTAGGGTCTAATTTGAAGAAATATGTGCTTCCTGTTAATAAAGACGTGTTATGTTTGACCTGTTAATAAAGAATGTTTTCTTGGGACAGTTGGCTGATCCAAATGGGATAAACAATGCTTTTCTTGATATCCCTGGCGACTTAAATGAAACTATTTCTCAGCTGACTTATTTCGAATTCACACGTTACGGACTAGCGAGTTTTATATAAAGCCAGTGGATGAGACAACTGTATTTAATATCATTAATAATATATCGACAAATGCTCAAGAAATTGATGGAATATCTAAAAATATGATAAAGCTTACACTGCCGCAATCCCTGTCAGCAATAACTAGCATCGTAAACCAATCCATCTATTCTAGCGAATTCCGTAACTTGTGGCGGAATGCGATAGTGCGTCCTTTTTCGAAAAACCATAACCCGCAAGGCTTTAAAGATCTCCGTCCCATTGGTATATTACCCTGTTTCTCTAAAGTCGTAGAATTTTTGGAGTCGAGTAGCATTCTTCCAGATTTGCAATCAGGTTTTAGACGGGGGCGTGGCACTGCTACAACTTTAGCAGACGAAGTGGAAATTTTCCTTGAAGCCAGAGATCATAGAGAGGGTTCGTTTTTAACACTACTTGATTTTTCGCGTGCCTTTGACTCAATAAATATTCTTTTGTTATGTCAAAACTCACATACTACATACTATAAGATGGTTTGATAGCTACTTAGTTAACAGATCACAACAAGTTGAGATTTGGAAAGATGAAGGGTCAAAGGTATCTTCCTCCCCGCGCTTGGTGAAGAGAGCCCGCTCCTTTTTATACTCTACAGTGCTGATATGACTCATTGTTTGTACTACATGTACGCAGATGACACACAATTATATTTGTCTTTTAATGCTAATAACACTGCATCCGCTGTACAAATGATCAATGCGGAACTAGATAATGTAGCCTCATGGTCAAAAAAACAACTCACTGGTATTAATTCCACAGAAATCTAAATTCATGGTTATGGGTAGCAAAAGGCAAATTGGTTCGGTAGTGTCCGCAAGCCCAGAAATTAAAATCTTGGGGGAAAGCATACAGAGAGTAGAAGTTGCATGTAGCCTTGGCCTTACCATCGATCCAGAGCTTCGTTTTGAAGGTCACATCAATAATGTTGTCAAAAATTGCTTTTATAGATTAAAAATATTTTACAGGGTTAGGGACTTCCTTAGCTTTACAACAAGTAAAAGATTAATGGAAAGCCTAGTATTGTCGAAACTATATTATTGTGACGTTGTTTATGGCCCTTGTATTTTGTCTCGTACAAAAAAATTGAAACAGCGCGTGCATAATGCGTATGCTCGATTTTGCTATAGTGCCCCGGAAAAGTCACATTACACCGTATGCAAGCACGTCGTAAGCGACATATAGCCAGTTTTCTATTTGGTGTTATAAATAAATATAAGCCGGGCTACCTCTTTAGCAAGCTAAGTTAGCGACTTGACTACTATAGCTATTTAACTCGTTCTACGTCGAATCCGCTCATTACAAGACTACAGCCTTTCGAGGGTGTTTCAAATACGCCGCCGCCCGCTGCTTGAAAGATATACCGCCCCCATGAGATCCCTAAAAACCAGTGACACTTTTAAATCTAACTTTAAAATACATCTCTTACAAGAACAAAAATGTTCATTTTAATTTATGTTTTTAATTTTTTATCGATGGGTGGCAGGTATATAGAGATTTGCCAGCTCAGGGCAGAATTTGCACTTTGCTCCCTGCGCTGCCGTGCGGGGAGCTTGGGCGTGATAATTCGTACTCACATCACGGTTCTGATCTGCGTGCGGTAGGTGGGTGTGTCGAGTCCCGGGCGGGTGTCGGCGTGTGGCGTTTATCTCGGGGCATTATTAGCTAAGGTGTTCTTGAACATCTGACATACGCAAAGCCTTATACTGTACCTATAAATAAAATAATTATTGATTAATGTTTAAGTAGCTACCTAATTAATATTAATAGACACAGCTCTGGCTGGATTGGTATGAATTCATGTATTTACTTATCATATTTAACCAGTTTATCATTCATGCGTGTATGTAGCTCTCATGGATATTAAATAAAAAAATTAACTTTTATGTGATTAATTTAGAAATTGTTACGTTCGCTTTTTAATGCGTAGTTTACCGGTGTTGTCATTCACCACGCACTCCCTCTACTGGAGTCGCGCCCCAGTCAGGCGCTCACTTGCGCCTGTGGAGAGTGATGCAATCGACATATTATCGATTGCATCATATTTTTGCGGCGCGGGCGCACGAACCGAGTGTGGAAGCGAGACGGAACGGATGCACTCACGGTATGGGTGCATACCTAACTATGTGTTACAATGTTTATATATATATATCTATCTGTAACCTCACGCCAGATCCCTTGCGGGGTAGGCAGAGAGTACAGAGTTCCAACAGGTTTTTTCCTTACATACCTCTCTGGCTTCCTCGACTCTCATAGTTCGTCTCATACACGCTCGCCGGTTACGGAGACTCTTGACTTTTCCATCAGATAAGACTCGGTTTATTTGGTCGTGGTAAGATAGTCTAGGTCTTCCCCGGTACCTGCATCCTTCCACTTTCACATTGTATATCTGTTTTGTCATTCTTTCCTCTGGCATTCTTTCTATATGCCCGAACCAACGGAGCATGCCCTTTCTCATCTTTACACCGATACTATCTTTCATACCTACTCGTTGTCTTATTATGCTGTTGCTAATGCGGTCGGTCAGCTTCACTCCGCACATCTTCCGCAGAGCTCGCATTTCTACCGCATTTATCCTACTTTCATTCTCCTTCTTACATACCCAGCCCTCGCTACCATATAACAGCGTTGGGACAAGAACTCCGTTATGTATGGCCAGCTGCGCCTTATGGCTTAAGTGCCGGCTCCCGAGTAGCTTTCCCATGGCACCATTCACTCTGTTCCCTGCACTCACTCTTCTCTCTATGTCAGCGGTGTATTTCCCATCCTTACTGAAGGCGCATCCAAGATATAGAAACTCATTCACTTGCTCCAGCACATCGTTACCAACCACAATCCTTACATTCGTTCTGGTTTCTTCCCTTTCAAAAACCATAATCTTGGTTTTCTTCACATTCAAGTGTAAGCCATTGATCATGCAGTCGTCTTTCATAACTGTGATTAGTATTTGCAGATCAGTGGCTGTTGGCGCTATTAAAACCGCGTCATCTGCATAAAGTAGATGGTTTACCACTAAATCACCCATTTGTACACCTTCATTCATTGCTTTCAGTCTTTGAAGACTTTTGTCCAGATATATTATAAACAGTCTAGCGGACAACACGCAACCCTGCTTGACGCCGATTTTAACGTCAAACCAGGGTGACCTGTTATCACCCACCCGTACGCATGCCTTGCAGTCCACATAAGTGGACTGGACGGCTCGCAACAGAGTGCCATCTATACCATAAAAGAGTTCGTGTCAAGTTTACCGTTCGTTTTAAGTTTTCTCGTTTTAAGCTTCATGCGCGCACGTCCCTTGGGGTACCACTGAAAATCAGCGCTGTGTTGTGGTCCACGCTGCAACACAGCTGTATGCCGAGTTAGGCTTGTTGAAAAAATATTGATACTTCCATATATCGATATTATTTTTCCAATGTATCGATATTGTTGAGCGATATTTTATATTTCGATATAAAATTCCAAGTATTGAAAAGGTATAAAAATCGATATTTTTTTCAGGCCAATAAACATTTATAAGTTTTAATATTAAAATATCCTAACAAGGAATTCCTTTTTTTATACTAACATCTTTTTAACAAATTATATTTTATGTATTTTTTGTTTTTGGTGGACTCGATTTGCTGTTTTATAATTTGGTTTTTATGTTGGCAACTCTGTCAATTTCAACTTCAACTGCCCGTCCGTATTATTACCATGACTGACTTATATATTATTTTTTTTTTTTTTTTTTTATTAATAAAAACGTAGCCCCACACTAGGATTTATTCCTGTGTCGTGGTTGCGTTTAAAAACATGAAAGTTCACACACAAATACCCAGACCGAAACAAATAATTGTGGATCACACAAAGATTTGTTCCGTGCGAGAATCGAACCCGCGACTATTAGACACAGTGGGCGGAGCGACTTAAGCTCTTAACCACTGCGCTAAATCGTCCGTCCGTCCGTTATAACCTCAACACGCGCGTATTTCTGCACTTGAGTACCTACCAGGAGTCGGAAAGTCGCCTATACAGTCAAAACAGGTTTTTTGGTTACGCCACCTCATATCGTTATTCCTAAACATAATAAGACCAATTAGTTATTAAGTTATTCGCTAGATGTCACAACAAAACCGATTAGTATCGGTAGAAGATCGATTATAATAATAAAAATATTAGTGTTTTTTTAATTAATATATTAATGTTATTCAACCTGTGATCAACATCGTTATATACATTTTTTATTTCACTATTAAACCGTTACTGCGATTTATTTTAGTAAAAGTATTATTATCTATTATTTTCTACAATAAATCGATAGAAAGTGTATGTGCAGTCTGTGGACTGTTCACTCTAATTAGTCTGTGGGACTTACAAATGGCCGCCGAACTCGTATTGTTTGTTTGTTGTGCGCGTAGGTACGTTTGTAATTATGTGTTTACTGACTGATTTTGAGTTAAATTTATATGGTTTTGCGTGGGGGATCTTTATCAACCTAAACACATTTTTGCCCTTGCTTTACGTCGAGTTCAAACATCCTCTGGACGCTGATTTTGGTGTTAGTTTTTACGAACTTGGAACTAAAGTGCTTCTTGTGATATTGAACATTTTAATTGAATTGATCTATGTAATTGTGTGAGTTGCAAAAGTTACTTGTGTAATAAAAAGAAGATATAATTTTTTGCCTTTTATTTTCTCTAGATTTGTTGCTCCTCGTAATAAAAAGTTAAATTTTTATTAATAGTGTTTTATCTTACTGGACATATTCGTTAGTGCTACCTGTAGGAATGTATAGATACAGCTGCATCTATACATTCCTATAGGTAGTACGCACATGGATTCTGAACTATATATGCATATACGAATATATAGGCATACCACCATAGCTAGCTATATATAGGTACAATCAATCAATCAATCAGCCTATCGTAGTCCACTGCTGGACATAGGCCTCTCCTAACACGCGCCATTGCACACGGTCCTCCGCCTTCCACATCCAGTCTGTCCCAGCGACCTTTTTGAGGTCGTCGGTCCATCTAGCTGGGGGCCGTCCTACTTTACGCTTACCAAGTCGCGGTCTCCACTCTAGGACACGCTTGCTCCATCAGCCGTCGGTCCTTCTGCAGATGTGACCAGCCCATTGCCACTTTAGCTTACTGAGTCTGCGAGCTATGTCGGTAACTTTGGTTCTTTGTCGGATTACCTCATTACGAATTTTATCCTTCAAAGAGACGCCGAGCATAGCCCGCTGTGCGACTTTGAATTTGTGGACTAGTCCCACTGTGAGTGTCCACGTCTCGGCCCCGTAAGTCATAACAGGTAGAACGCATTGGTTAAAGACTTTAGTCATCAGGCATTGCGGTATAGGCAAAGCGAAAACGTGACGTAGATTGCCAAATGCTGCCCAACCCAATTGGATCCTGCGGTTGATTTCTTTCTCGAAGTTGTTCCTACCAAATTGGACAACTTGTCCAAGGTAGACATACTCCCGAACAACTTCGAGCATCGAACCATCGAAGTAGATCGGTCCCGGCGTGACATGCTCATTAAACATGATCTTAATTTTATCCAAGTTCATGCCGAGACCGACACCTCGAGAGGCTCCATTTAGGCTATGCAGCATTTCGCTTAGCTGTTCCAGTGACTCTGCCACGATGACGATATCATCGGCAAACCGAAGGTGTGAGATGTATTCGCCGTTGATGTTAATGCCCCGCCCAGTCCAGTCCAGCGTCTTGAAGACGTCTTCGAGTGCATTGGTACATAGGTACGTACGTCGAAAAAGTTTCGAAATACTAATAATAGACGGCGCTACGAAGTGACAGACATCGTGTTGGCGTAAAAAAGCGCCGAGTTGGCTCTCTATTTCTACTATATTACTTTACTCTATGGTACCTACGTAGTTCTCAAACAATCGATCAATAATCAATTCATGGAAACAAAATAATTTGTGCATTGTAGTGGATTTCTGTTTTATATGTCATGTCTAGTGTTGTATGGAACTTTTTCAATAAAATTGACAAACAAAACGTTACATGTAATCTGTGTGGAAAAACATATAAAAGCAGTGGCAATACGACGAATTTAGCTGCATATCTAAAAAATAAGCATCACCATGCGTTTTTGCAACTAAAAAATACAAACGCAAGGTCAAGTGAAGTGAATATTACACCAAGGGCTTTAGAACCTAAACGAATTTCCGACATCCTTATGCTGAGAGGTGAGAACCCATTAGTGCGGCTACATAGTATGCACATGTAACTTATTTTTCTTTATTTTATAGTCATCATTTTGTGTAGGGTACTTTACTGTTAGCCTAACTAATAAATATTTGCTTTCTTTCTTTCATCCAGTGTCTAAATTGCTGACAATGGGATGTCCTCAGGGGTCTGTATTAAGTCCGTATCTCTAGAATTAAGGGTTCGATGATTTCCTAGAGATACCTCTGCCGCGTGGTTGCACGTTAACCGGTTACGCTGACGACGGATTTTTAATCGTAGAATCTAACAATAGAGACGGGCTAGATAAATTACCAGACACATGTTTGCATCTTATACTAAAATAGGTTGAAAGAAACCGCCTTACATTAGCTCCTCAAAAACAAACCAACTCTTATTTAAAGGGAAAATTTCCTTTTAATAAGAGTTGGTATGTTTTTTGAGGATAAGGAGAAAAAGTTTTGTTTAGCATTTTGGCCCACAGTTTTTATATGTTCAATAAATGATAAATTTCTCTCCAGAACTATACCGAGATAACAAACAGATTGTTTTCTTTTGACTGTTTGATTGTTGAATTTAATACGCGGCGCTGATTGTAAATACAATCAGTTGTTGTCTCCTTCCCTATGGCTGATCTGCTAATTTTTTGTGTCTCCTGGTTTGCAAAGGAGGGAAGTGGAGTTTTTTTATTCTTCCAACTCCTCTTGTTTTTATTTCTAATCAAATTTGTTGCAGGTTCCAAGACAATTAAAGCACTTGCCGGGACGCCCCAAGGTTCAAACCTTGGCGTCATGTAGAAGACTATTGTGGATCCTGGCTTACAAGAGTTAAAATGGTGGAAACGTGTGGCGGGGTTAGTTCCATAAAAATTGTTAGGTTGGTAATTGGTATTCTACGCTTTATTAACATATCTCCAAAGGCTAGTGACTGGTTTCGTAACTACCTGTTTGGGCGCCGGCAACGCGATCGCATTGAAGAAACCTACTCTTCTTGGTGTAACACTAGTGCCGGTTTTCCACAGGGTGGTGTTCTCTCTCCTTTACTTTTTGCTCTTTTTATTAACTCTATTACCAACCAATTACAATCTTCATACCAACTTTATGCAGATGATCTCCAAATCTACACGCAAGCCCCGTTAGCCAAGTTGTCAAAAGCTGTTAAAAATTTGGCCTCAAAGTCAATCCGACTAAGACGCAAGTCATTATTATTGGTAGTTCCCGGATGACTTCCCGGATTGATTGGTCGCAATTTCCCCAAATTAAGTTTGATGATTGTAAAATAGCAATAAGATAAGCCGTTAAAATTTGGGGATTTATATTGATACAAACCTTACTTGGGGCCCACAACTTCAAAAACTGAGTTGCAAAATTTTTGCTTCCGCAGCGTCCTTGAGAAGATTGCATAATTATCTCTCTACTGCCACTAATTTCGGCACTGGGATGTGTTCACTTAGGATGGGTCTCATAAGAAGGATCAAGATCACCCAAAAAACCAGAGCATCGCTTATAGTTTCACTGTGGGATCAAATGGTAAATGAAGAGGATCACAGGAAAATCAAATTTACCGACATAACGTTAAAAATTAAAGTAGGAATAAGCGGAGTGTATCGTTCGTAAAACTAATAGCTGTTGTGGCAGAAAGTTTCTCGAATAACGACCACGTAGCGTAGGGATTTGAGTGGACAGGTCTTGATGGACTTGATAAAAATGACTTAATAAAGGTAGCGAGATGAATCAGGACAAGAAATTCGAAGACTTATCTCTTGTAATGAACGTCAAAAGACGGTGATAAAGAGCAAGTTCAGCCCTTTCATCAACGCCAGGTTCGGATGGAAACCCCTTTAATCTGGGAGTTTTATTAGATATTTCATTATTTATAGTAGATATAAGAGTATAATAAAGGACTCTTGTCTTTTTAGAAGACGATTCTCCATCAACAATAGCCTCAAGTGCTGTGAACACTACCTGAAAACAATAAAAAATTTGATATTTTTACATGCTTGAATTTATTTCATATAATGAAGTAATAAGAAAAATAGAAAATAATGAAGCAAATATTTACATTAGAGCCTAAACTAAGCAAACATTTAGTGCAAAAATGTTGTGTTCACATATTGATTATATTGAATTCATACTGAGACTAACGAAGGTTCTTAATAGAAAATTCATAGTTCATTAACTGGAATTTTATAAACCAGTAAATGAACATACCCGTCCTAATACTGGTCAAATGATTCTAAAATATAAATGTTGTAACATAAGACTTAATTGCATTAATGACTAAAACTACCGTTCATTTACTGACTTTTGATAAAGTTCTTGTTCCAATACTGGGGTACCCAACATTTCGCTGTAAACTGGCTAAAATTACAATCAAATCTATTCGAAACCTATTATACAATTGTCCTTAATAACAGTCAAAAAGTTATGCATATTTCACAAGTGGCCATGTATAATATACGTATGAATAATAAAATTCTACCGACCCTCGTTTACACACAATTGATTTTTAATCGGTTATAACGTACGATCGTTCGCAGGTATATCAACCAAATACCTAGGTAAAGTTTTTGACATTTATATAACCCTTGCAAATTACGTGCATCATAATTAATTTAAGTAGGTCTAACTATCTATCTATATCATCGCGCCAGATTCCTTGTGGGGTAGGCAGAGGTGACTAAGTGGGTCACTTGCAATAATTTTGATAATAAACTTTGGATTTAGTACTAAACAACCGTATCCGCCATAGCCCGTGCCGTGGAGTGCCGGTGAGCGCAAGTGAGCAAAAAGTCGCCCGGCTAGCAAAAAAAAATAGTTGCATGGTTATCAGAATATCCTCCAGAAGCCCCTGTCGCAATCACATTTCCTCTATCAAGGCGGCCCGTTTCTGAAGGCAACCTTTGAACAACGACATATTTTCTATTAAATAATAAAAACTTTATTACATAGAACAAAAGTTTACAATTGTTAGGTTTATCATAGCATACAATCATACATCACATTATTACAAAATATTGATTTGTAGGTTATGATACTTGCGTGGCTATGTTTTGCAGAATATAAGGATTGGACAAACCGTCGAGTGATATTGTTTTTAACAGACTTCAAATAGGAGGAAGTTTTATATTCCTCTGTATGTAAACAAAAGCCAAGTGACAATACACCGACCGACTAGCACCGACATCAAATATCATTTTTTTTACTTAGTTAACTTACTTTTGTGCTTTTTTAAGTCGGTTTCCCTTTTTTTACAAGCTTTCATTTAACTTATTATTTATTTTACAATTTCTGTGATGAGTGAATTAATTATCAATTAATATAATTATTTTTTTAAAAGTTACTCATCCGTCATACATCTGTCATATATTGATTTTGTTCATATAAAATGTGTCACCTTGAGAATGATAACGTTTGTTACGACATTTGTTATTCTGATGTATATATCTTATACATCAGAATAACAAATGTCATTTCTAATGATATTACAAAACAAACGCGTGCGCAGCCTCGGGCAACAGCTAGTAATTCGTGGTCATGTACTCTTCTAATATTACTTTGCAATGTTGCCAATGGTACTGTGTTCCTAGATTCACATGAAGTTTACACATGAAATAAAACGTCGGGAACTTAAAAATCAAAAATAATAATTATTTCTAATGTTGCTAATGGTTATTCTAACCAATTCAGAAAATAATATTGCGAACTAACCATTATTTATTCATACAATACGCTTTTCAATCCAAAGGCATGTCGCGAATATGTTAATGTGTCATGCAATTGAACTTGTCTTATTTATGTGCATATATACTTATCCAGTTATTGGTATAAAAACAGTGTAATGTAATATTCAATATAGTCCGTGTTAGGAGATAGCCGTATTAACTCTAGGTAAGTACAAATTAAAATATCAGGTACGAAAGTTTTGTAAAAATAGTTTGTATGGTATGAAAGACAGTATCGGTGTAAAATTGAGAAAGGGTATGCTCAGATGGCTCGAGTATATAGAAAGAATGTGGGAAGGAAGAATGACAAACCACCATATGCAAAAATGGAAGGTACATCCTTCAACTTTTGCATATGGTGTGGTATATATACCGAATATATATGTACCAAATATAATGTTTCTTATGTGAAGGGCAAGTCAAGAGTTCCTGTAATGAACGCGCGTGTACAAGACTAACTATGAGAGTGTAGGGACACAGAGAGGTCTATAAGGAAAGAAGCTGTTGGAACTATGTACTCCGCAAGAGATCTGGCGTGATGGTATAGATAAATAATTTATATATGTGACATGGAGGAAAATTATGCAGATGACGCGGTTTTAATAGCGCCAACAGCCACTGATCTGCAAACACTAGTCACAGTTATGAAAAACGACTGCATGATCAATGGCTTACACTTGAATGTGAAGAAAATCAAGATTATGGTTTTTGAAAGGGAAGACACCAGAACGAATGTAAGGATTGTGGTTGGTAACGATGTGCTGGAGCAAGTGAATGAGTTTGTATATCTTGGATGCGCCTTCAGTAAGGATGGGAAATACACTGCTGACAGAGAGAGAAGAGTGAGTGCAGGGAACAGAGTGAATGGTGCGATGGGAAAGCTACTCGGGAGCCGGCACTTAAGCCATAAGGCGCAGCTGGCCATACATAACGGAGTTCTTGTCCCAACGCTGTTATATGGTAGCGAGAGCTGGGTATGTAAGAAGGAGAATGAAAGTAGGATAAATGCGGTAGAAATGCGAGCTCTGCGGAAGATGTGCGGAGTGAAGCTGACCGACCGCATTAGCAACAGCATAGTAAGACAGCGAGTAGGTATGAAAGATAGTATCGGTGAAAAGATGAGAAAGGGCATGCATGCATTCGGGAATATAGAAAGAATGCCAGAGGAAATAATGACAAAACAGATATACAATGTGAAAGTGGAAGGATGCAGGTACCGGGGAAGACCTAGACTATCTTACCACGACCAAATAAACCGAGTCTTATCTGATGGAAACGTCAAGAGTCTCCGTAACCGGCGAGCGTGTATGAGACGAACTATGAGAGTCGAGGAAGCCAGAGAGGTATGTAAGGAAAGAACCTGTTGGAACTCTGTACTCTCTGCCTACCCCGCAAGGGATCTGGCGTGAGGTTATAGATAGATAGATAGAGATGGAGAAAAATCGCAAGTTTGAATGATTTTTTTATCTATATCATCACGCTAGATCCCTTGTGAGGAAGCAGAGACAGAGTTCCGACATTTTCTTTCCTTACATACCTCTCTGACTTTTCCACTCTCATAGTCCGTCTTATAAACGCAGTGGTAAGTCTAAAACTTCTAAATCGTAATAATAAAACACTAAAAGTTATTAAGCTAAGCGATTTTTTTCGTTCAAAAGCAGTGTCGCCGATTTGACATACATGCAAGCACTATTTAAAAAAATTGACATGAACTCACATTATTGGTGTAAAAATATAGTTGCCGATGAATTGTAATACCTCATAAGCACAAGTACAAGTTTTGGAAGACATTAGCCACTGTACAAAATATATTGGTCCACGCAATACTGAATCATATTGTGATCATTTTCATATATGTGTGGCGACAACTTCACGCGGCTATACGAATTCTAGTAACTTATTATTTGGACTTCTACGATCTTAAAGATATAGGTTTAGTCAATGCAGTCAGGCCGGAACCGAAGTTAAATCCATGGCTATAGATGGAGGTGCTACTATCCAATTGATGTTCTTTGGATGTTTTAGAAAGTCGCTCGAGGAAAAACTTTGTCGTATATTAGGTTCATCCACCAGGTGGGATATTTGAAATCAGTTTAGTAAAATATGGACGTTTGAATTCTTTATTTATTTAATAACATATACCATCAGCATTGTCACTGAATCTATCTATATCATCACGCCGGATCGCATGCGGGTAGGTAGAGAGCACAGAGTTTCAACAGATTATTTCCTTACAGATCTCTTTGACTTCCTCCACTCTTATAGTTGGTCTTATACACGCTCGTCAGTAACGGAGATTCTTCAGATAAAAGACTGTCTATTTGGTGATGGTAAGATAGTCTTGGTCTTCCCCGGTACCCACATCTTTCGCATTGTATATTGTTTTGTCATTCTTTCTACCGACTTCTCTCTACATGGCCGAACCACTCGAAGCAACCCTTTTTCATCTTTACACCAATACCATCTTTCGTACCCACACGCTTTCTTACTACGCTGTTACGAATACGGTCGGTCAGCTAAACTCTGCACATCTTACGCAGAGCTCGCATTTCGTCGGCATTTATCCTGCTTTCATTATCCTTACATACTCAACTTTCACTGCAACCACTCCGTTATGTATGGCTGCGCCTTCTGGCTTAAGTGCCGGCTCCCAAGTAACTTTCTCCTTTAATCAAAATCTTAGTAACATAAAATAGTTAGAATTAAAAATATAATATAATAAAAATTTCCAACTTCATTACATTTTTAAATACTACTTGCACAGTTCTTATGTCTTTCCAAATCAAATCTTGTGATCTATTTTTCAAATACTTGCGAGTAACCGATTGAGCTATAATTTGGCATACACATGTGATCTTGGTGACAACGCAATATTATGGTACTATGGAGCTGGATGATGGAGTCGGGAGGTAGTCATACAAACATGTAAACTATACAACGTATCCCCCTTATGTTGAGGCTTGATAGATTGGTGGTTCAATTATCCACCTATCGTCTTCATCATCAGACCCTGAACATTATCTTGTTGTCTAGTACTTGTCAATACCGATTTAACAAGCCTAAATACAAGGAGGTAACGTTGTATAGTTTACATGTTCCTATGGCCGCCTTTGGACTTCATCACGAGACCAGCTTCATGGTACCATATTAATGCATTGTCACCGAACATAGATACTTATGCCAAATTTCAGCTCTATCAAGTCCTTGAAAAATGGATCACAAGATTTAAACCGGAAAGACAGACAGACATACGAACATTTCTAGTTAAATTAAAGCTTTTAAAAATAGTCGGTAGATAAACTACGGAAAATGTGCATCACCAAATTTTTATACCAGGCAAATATACTAAAATTACGGATCGTTATTTCGTAAGTCCAACTTATGCTTAACTGGTTTTTATTATTATAGTTCAACAATGGCGCCTTCCCCACAAGAAGTTGATTCGTGCATACCAGAGACTGTATCGACGTCAGAAGATGGAGAAAAGATCGTCATCTCTGGAATGGCAGGACTCTACCCGAACTGCCACAACGTCAAGGAGTTATCAAATATTCTATATACTAAGGTAATCATCAGTTAGCCAATGTTTAAGATTGTAATCCTGGATTCGCTAAAATAGAAATGTCATAGTATAAAGATAATACGTAAATTATATATACGATATTGAATGTGAAGAAAACCAAAATTATGGTTTTTGAACGGGAAGAAACCAGAACGAATGCAAGGATTGTGGTTGGTAACGATGTGCTGGAGCAAGTGAATGAGTTTGTATATCTTGGATGCGCCTTCAGTAAGGATGGGAAATACACCGCTAATATAGAGAGAAGAGTGAATGCAGGTAATAGAGTGAATGGTGCGATGGGAAGGCTACTTGGGAGCCGGCACTTAAGCCAAAAGGCGCAGCTGGCCATGCATAACGGAGTGCTTGTCCCAACGCTGTTATATGGCAGTGAGAGTTGGGTATGTAAGAAGGAGAACGAAAGCAGGATAAATGCGGTCGAAATGCAATCTCTGCGGAAGATGTGCGGAGTCACGCTGACCGACCGTATTCGCAACAGCGTAGTAAGAAAGCGAGTAGATGTGAAAGATAGTATCGGTGTAAAGATGAGAAAGGGTATGCTCCGTTGCTTTGGGCATATAGAAAGAATGCCAGAAGAAAGAATGACAAAACAGATATACAATGCGAAAGTGGAAGGATGTAGGTGCCGGGGAAGACCTAGACTATCTTACCATGACCAAATAGACCGTGTCTTAGCTGAAGGGCAAGTCAAGAGTCTACGTAACCGGCGAGTGTGTATGAGACGAACTATGAGAGTGGAGGAAGCCAGAGAGGTATGTAAGGAAAGAACCTGTTGGAACTTTGTACTCTCTGCCTACCCCGCGAGGGAGCTGGCGTGATGATAAAGATAGAGATAGATAGATATATACGATTGTGTTTCTACGATCTGCTGTTGGTGTTTGTTGTTGCAGCTGTAACAAGCCCAAAAATACGGCCGAGTTACAAAAGATTATTGAACAATCTACGATCCATTTGTTATAAAAAGTATATATCAAAATAAAGATATGAATTTCTTAAACATAATTCACTGTGAAAGAAATCCACAACAATAACTTCTAACATTCCTTTTTAATATAAATTGTAAATTTTCTACTCAACGGCTGAGTGGGTATCCGTAAAATATACACGAAAAGGAACCTTAAGGACATGCGTTACAGACTGTGTTGATGCCTTTTTTATTCGAATTAATTATATATCAATTATTTAAAAAAAACCTTTAGGCATTCTAGGGACACTTTTCTCTATTATCAAGGTCAGTAGGCAAGGGAAGTTTTCAAACAAAAATTCTCAAGGTCATTCACGTTAGTAATCCTCTTCAGTAGTGAGTTAACATTGACGTTGTTTTCTTACAGTCAAACCCGATCACATCAGACGGTCTTCGCTACCAGTTACACCACCCTGAGGTGGCACAGTATGGCGGGAAAGTGCCGATGCTGAACCGCTTTGACGCGCAGTTTTTCAAGGTGCACTTTCGCCAAGGAACCTGCATGGATCCCATGTCACGGAAAGTTCTTGAGCAAGCTTATCATGCCATTTATGATGCCGGTATGTATGATAGAGTTCCCCCTTTTAACAAGCATTAATTTAACTTGCAATGTTTGTCATATCTTGCCATCTAAATAAGAACAACTTCTTATGATCTTACGGAGTTGAAATTTGACCTTTTAGTTCAGTGCCGATTACTATGCATTTTATTGGTAAGCATGATCTGGTTCTATACCCAGTATTGGCTCCAAATGAAGGAACTGCTCAAAACCCAACAGCATGTACCCGAATTTTGTACAAAACAGTACTGGCTGTGCCGCCCGCGTGTTCGGTCGTGTCACTGCGCAGCCCGCCCGCTCGCTATCTCTCGCACGTATTAATCGCGATCTATTTGCGTAGTTGGTCTCGCCTGCGCTTACGTGCTTACGTGCTTGCGCAAGTGCGTGTTTTCATTCGCTCTCGCGTATGCAAGTACGTCATGTGTGATCACGTCTGTGCGTTTCGCTCGCGTGTGACTAATTACGTGGGTCGATAGATAGACGCGCTGTTCTGACGGCGGTCGACCTTTCCCGCGTTTTCATAACGGTTTCGGTTAGGTTAGTTTTGTTTTTAAAACCACGACTTTTGTCCGTTCGTGGTAAGACTGGTGGACGCCCTAGCGTTAGCCCTAGTTAGCCCTATTCGCGGATGATACCGCTCTCTACGTCTCGCATAGGAATAAGGGTTTCATTACCAGAAACCTTCAGGCATCCGCCAATTCCCTAGGGAATTGGTTCAGGAAGTGGCGTATTGAGGTGAACCCGGACAAGAGCGCTGCGGTGTTCTTCTCCAGAGGTGCCACCCCCCGCCACTCCCTGCGCCGCCCTAGAAGTAATCTTGGCCAGTGACCATCTTCGACCGACCCATTCCCTGGGTCAAAGAGGTCAAATATCTAGGGGTCACCCTAAACAGTACCATGTCATTCGGCCCGCACATCAAGCGGGTCCGTCACCGAGCATCCTTTGTGCTCGGTCGTATCCATTCGTTAATCTGCAAGCGGAGTAAAATGTCCCTTAGAAATAAGGTGGCGTTTTACAAAACTTGCGTTCGACCCATCATGACTTATGCGTGTGTTGTGTTCGGACATTCGGCCCCCTCTCACATCGATAAACTCCAAGTGGTTCAAAACCGCTTCCTCCGTAAAGCCGTAGGAGCCCCCTGGTTCGTACGGAATGTCGATCTCCACTCCGATCTAGGTCTCGAACCTATTTGCGCCTATAATAAAAAGGCGACAACACGACACTTCGCGAACGCATCTACCCATGCGAATCCGTTAATCGTAGCCGCCGCCGACTACGATCTCCCCCCCGGCCCCTGCCGCCACCGCCGGTCGCGACATGTTCTCACCGACCCCCCGATGCTTTGTCATCCATTCTTTCCGCTTAGAATACGGGCGACGACGACGTAGTCGTAGATCCCCTCCCATAGCCGGCGGTTGACCGGTCCCCCTACAGCGACTGTGCCCCTCGCCCCTTGCCCTTCTGGCCCGAGCATAGTGGTTGCACGCTCACCCTCAAGTCCGGTGAAGCCATTACCCGACTGCAAAAACTGTTTTTTTTTAATTTTCTTTTGCTATTAATTTGTAGTCATGAATTGAAATTTAAAGGCATATAGTGCAGAAGTACCGGGCTATAATCATTATACCTACTGAATTATCTTATGTTTCAAAGTTCTATTCATTTTCACCTATTATTTTTTTCTTTTCATTGCTTGCAACTTCCTCGTAATGTTATGAATGTACTTCAAAAAACCCGGCAAATTAACGTTAACGATGTGTTAGATAGTAATCTATAATCTCAAATTAACTAACGTAAAAAAGTTCGATTCTCGTCGCCATTGTGATAACAAAGCAATATTTATAGTGTGCCGATTATCTATAACTGCTTGACATTGGCGAAATACGCTGTTGAAGAATGGGCCATTTAAATAATAAATATAATAGTGAAAGTCGTTTGCAAATTATTATTCTATATATTTTAGAAAGAAACACCGTCATGCTTATATTCCCCAAGCGGGGGTGGCTGAGGTTTACTGTGTAATACACCCACTTTTCGCCGACGATGTTAGGTTCCATGTAAGAGGGGGCGAGCCTACTGCCATATATTCTTCATTGACACCTTTCGTATTTGACAAAGATTAAACTTTTATTGAGCACGACAGGTGAGGAACACGCACATATAAATGAAAGTTCTTGAGATAAGGAACAGATCAAAAAACAATAACGGATCCGTTTTTAACGACCGCGAATTAAAATACCCAACCACGACAAATTTTAAATTCAATAATTGACTAGTTTAAGTTCTGAGAAAGGTACACTATATGGTA
This sequence comes from Phalera bucephala, assembly GCA_905147815.2. Lineage (NCBI taxonomy): Eukaryota > Metazoa > Arthropoda > Insecta > Lepidoptera > Notodontidae > Phalera > Phalera bucephala. The sequence continues at coordinate 5,431,691 of LR990629.1, read as the reverse complement.
TGGCTGAAAATAACCCTTATTGTTGTACAGGAGTTAATCCAGAGCAGTTGTCTGGCAGAAAAGTTGGTGTTTTCATCGGTTCCTGTGTTTCCGAATGTGAAAAAACTTCAGTTTATACTACTAAACTAGCAGGTGGTTTTGGAATAACCGGGTAAATACATATTTTTAGATCTAATAACATAACATTTTAGAATATTGTATTTTTGTTAAAAAATCCTTAGCAACAAATTTATAAGGCCACTGATTGGTTTCAAACATCGAATTAGTAGAAATGGTGCAGTTATATGCAATATGCAACGGCGTTTTCGTGCTTCGGATGGCAAGTTAGGTTAAATACTGTACGTTACCACATTGAGCGGTAATTGAGACCAAATCGAGATCTAATTAGCCCTCAATGTAGTATTCGTTAAGTTGGAAGCCTTATAGGCGGCTTGATAAGTTCCACATCAGCTGGTCACAAACCTGCCTCCATCAATCTACATTGCGTGGTGGAGTATGACCTAATCTCTCTCACCTCGATTTGTGAAAGAAAGCCTTTGCGCAGCAGTGGGGAAGTATAGTCTGATTTATTTTTATTATTAAGTGTAATTTCTTCCAACTCTACTTTAGATGCAGTAGAACTATGTACGCCAATCGAATTTCGTATTGGCTGAACACTCGCGGGCCTTCTGTGGCTATTGACGAGTCGTGCTGCAGTGCGATAGCTGCGCTAGAGCAGGCTTATATCGCGATGACCCGCGGGGATTGCGAGGCAGCTGTCGTCGGTGCAACATCCCTGTGCCTATATCCACAATATTCTGTGCATCTCAAAAGGTATTCTTGAAATAAAAATACCGCGCGAGGAGCCACGGATAAAAGCTAATGTAACTTACTGCACACAATTTACAATGTAACTTACTGCACCGCACTCGCATTCCAGGCAACATATCATGCCCTGTTCACCTTAAGCACGGCTAGCTTGACTCATGCTTGATCTTTTCGGTGTGTATTAATTCTTCTTCTAGCTTTTCTTGATGCCATCGCTTAGCTGTATCACCATTTGGAGTATTGACTTTTATGGAAACTGTAGTCTAAGAGTATTGTCATGTTACCTGATCTTTCCATCCGTACGTGAGCGTTTGGCGAGAACATGACTGGAGGTTGACCACTGTGGGGCTCAATTTCTCACCGGACATGGCAACATTAAGAGTAAATTATTCTATTTTAAACTGGTACCTTCACCGCTATGTCAGTATTCCACGTCTAACTGCGAGTATGTACAATCAGCACATCACGTTCTTTGGGAGTGTAGTCTCTGGCTCAGCGAGCGTACCATTACGTTAAACAGCCTGCGAAATACATCTGGCGTAATCTAGTACACGGATCTTGTAGAATCTCGGGATAATTTCCGTTCCTTCAAGCGTTTTTGCCATACCTATTACTGGAATCACACATGAGGCTTACAAATAGGCCCTGTTATTTTTTTTCGTATCCGTGGTGCATTAAAACTGGACTCATCCTAGTTGTAGTCTCCTTCTCTATGGCTGATCTATCAATTTTGTGTCTCCCGCTTTGCAGAGGAGGGAAGTGGTAATTTATTTTACCTAATCCTCGTGTTTTTTTTTCTAATTAAATTGGTTGCGGGTCCCAATACAATTAAAGCGCTTCTCGGTACACCCCAAGGCTCAAACCTTGGTGTCATCTAAAGAGACCATTGTAGATACTGGCTCACAGGAGTTACAATGGTAGGAATCTGTGGCGAGCTTAGCCTCAAAATAAAAAAAAAAGTCTAAATGTGTTCGGCCGTCTCCCAAATGTTTACCAGCGAAAATTGTCCTTTGCTAGTCTAGGGGATTCTCCATTGGTCCTGGATATTGGTCTTCATATTATCGATGATATCCAAGAATTGGATTTATTTACAAAAAAGGGAACTACCTAACTTTATTTCTAATGCACTTACAGAATAGTTGGTATATGTCCAGACGGCAAAACAAAGTCTTACGATCAAAATGCCGATGGCTGCGCTAAATCTGAAGCCATCAACGTATTGTTTCTGCAAAAAGCCAAAGATGCTTTGAGGTACGTTTACAATCATAGAGTTGAGAGAAGTCGTTCATATATTTCCATCACTTTTACTCGAAATACCACTTATCTCTACAGACTAAACTTTTATTACTAAATGATAGCCGAATCAAAAAAATGGGAACAGATTAGCCCAAGACCGGAACGATTGGTGTGATAAAGAGAGCCTACACTTATCAGTGGGTAGGTACAGGGTAATTGTTAGTAATGATTATAACATTTAAGTATTTAATTTTGTTTTTAATGAAAACCATTTCCGCACAAATAGAACTATTTACGACCAGTTGCAGATACGTCCTTTAAATTTACAGTGACATTAATCACTAATCTATCTTCTTTATAATATATGGTTTAAAAATTCAGTAACAGTTTAGGAATGACCTTCACTAAGCTTGGGCTTTATGACCACCTTCGATTGAAAATTGTAAAGCTCTCCATTAGACTTTGGGCACAGTTTAAGAAAAATAATATATTGATAGCTTACATATTAGGAAAAAACGGCTAGGTGTGCTTAAAGCTCGAAAAACGGTAACGCGTCTTAACTGTGGTTATCGCTTAGAGAGCTTGTCCGGTGAAGCTGTAAAGGCCCCGCGGCTATACAGCGTAGATCGCACACTCACTCACAACGCTTAGTGACATGCGACTTGAGATTTTTTATCCTATACTCATTTGCCATATTTTTAGGATTTACGCAGAATTATTACATGTGAAAACCGAATTTGTCGGTATACCAGAAGATAAAATTGGCCCGAAATATGGGTTCTACCGGGATCCCTTCCTAACAAGCAGTTATTTGAAGAGTTTCTATGATGAAGCTAAGATCCCACCCCAAGCTGTCGAATACGTCGAAGGATTTGGTTGTGGTAATTATGTCTTTTCGGTTACCTTCTAAGAGGAACACTCACATAAAAAGCAAAGACTCAGTGACAGGATACGTAAAGGGGACGACATTTAAAATAAGTGAAGTTATGAGCTTAACATAAGTTAAAGCCACTTAAACTGCAGTCAGTTTGTACAACAAGCAAAAGGTCTAAAGATTAATCAAATGTGAAAAAGGAAATCGGCTGTTCAAGAATATACTCGACTCCATCATTTTTACAGCTATCGGAGAAGTTGACAAAGCTGAACTAGAAGCTTTTGATGAAGTATTCTGCGATCAAAGGGACCAACCGCTTTTAATTGGAAGCGTCATGTCCAACATTGGTTATGGTGAAGCTGCGACAGGCATATCTGCTATAACAAAGGTAAACTGTTTTGAAAAGTTATAAGTAGCCTTTTTTAAAAATCAAGCTTTTACTGTATTGAGAGCGAATGTAAATAGATGATAAAGCGTCACAAGAGTTGTCGAGTGAAGATATTTACCTATTTGGCAATTCTAAATGCTGATTTGTCTTGCAAAAATATTCCAACCTCTATGCTTTTTGGCTGGTTTTGAAAACTCTCACTGGCCACACACACTGATCAAAGATTTTGTCTTGAGATACTGTGATAGGTATTTGGAAGAGGTGAATGTTACTTACCGCGTAGTGTACTCACTACCGCGTGCATATGTTTATAATAACAATAATGTTGTTCGCATCTCAATTTAAAGTACTTAAATGGTTCCAAATAGGTATAAATAAGATATGTTTTAAAACAGGTGCTACTGGGTTATCACAACGGTGAGCTAGCAGCCAACCTGCACTGTAATGAACCAAGAAGTGACGTGGCTGCACTGCGTGAGGGCCGCATGCGCATCGTCACTGATCACCAGCGCTTTGGGCGCTCGTACGTTGCGGTCAACGGCGTGTCAATCACTGGTATAAATTCTCACGTATTACTGCACGGACACTATAAACCTAAGGTAATAAGTCAATCCAAATTCCATACGCTTAACTAGATACTATATAGTACCTTCATACTGTGGTATTAGTCGGTAGTACCACTGTATATCTAGTACCTTTTTTCCCCGGGGAGAAAATCTTTTAAATACTAGTCCCCCGCCTGCTTTCGAGTAGGCAGACGGGGAAGTGTCGGACTCTCTGCCGCAGTCCTCGCTCCGCTTTGTGCACTTTCACGTGTTCCGCTTTTCACTTTAAGAAAAGACTGCGGGAACGGAGATTTCATCCGCAACCAGTATATCTAGTGCCTAAGTACCTATCGATTACCTGTAAAATCATTTGGGTGTCTGTCTTTTTTTGTTTTGTAAACTTGTTTGATTCATCAAGTTGATTTCGGTAGAATCTTCGTTAAACGATGGAGACATACTACTTTTATTTTCTCTATGTGAATGTATTGGTGGACATTAAAGAGTAATCTATCTATCTACTAATATTATAAATGTAAAAGTTTGGCTGTTTAGATGACTGGATGTTTAGATGTTTGTACTCAATCACGCAAAAACGACTGAACGGACTTGGATTCAATTTGGCACACAGATAGTTTATTACTTGGATTAACACATAGGATACTCTTTTTCCCGGAAAAATGTATAGTTTCTGTCTAAAGTCAACGCGGACGAAGTCGCGGGCTACTAGTAATTGTAATTGGAACTGGAATATAATGAAGGACGGACTGAAATATAAACGGAATATAGACGTATTATAGTATAATAGTTATCGTTTTAATGCACTCCACCGAATACTGTTTGCGTTTATTATTTTTCTTTGTTTCATTGGGTCGTCTGGAAAAAAATCGCATTTAATGATAAGGCCTCTGATTAAAATTCCTTTTTTGTCACTAACTAGCACTTAACCCGCTACTTTACCCGTGGAAATCTAAAACACAAGGATATTACTTAAATCTACAATACGTTTAATCAAAATCAGATAACTTGACCTCTCCTAGTAGGTCGGTAGATACTATATACTATGGTACGATCAAGCTGAATCTCCCGTTCAATACCGAAGGATTTTCGACCAATATCGCACTAATTAAGCATATTTCTAGCCCAATAAGAATAGTTCATTAAAATCCGTTCGATGATATTTAATTATTTGCCCGAACAGATAAAAAGAAATTTGGTTCTGAATCTCTAACTAGCCGATCCCCATATTATTTTTCAAATACATTCCAAGCAGGTACTAATAGGTAATAAAATGCCTTTATAATTTCGTAATAAGTAGGCAAAATAGGTACAAAGCAAACTATCTACTTACATATTTATATCACTTATACTAATACAACTAATATATAACCCATTTCAGGATCCTACACGATACAAGTCGAGTATACCATATCTCGTCACTGTAACAGGGAGAATGGATACAGCAGTTAACATTATTTTAGAAGATTTGAAATCTCGTCCTATCGATCCTGAGGAGCTGGCGTTATTACATAACATACATAACATGAATACACAAGGGCACTTAGGACGAGGATTTATCATACTTGGTAAGTTCTGATGTTGAAGTTACGATCGTTTCCGTGCGAGTGCGAGTGCGAGTGCGACAACTGGACAAGTGGGAGTAGGACTCGCTCTCTGAGGGTTCCGTACCGGGTTCGGTTTTTGCCAGTTTCAGCATAAAATTGAAGTTTCGGTTTCGGCAGAAATCCAGCTGAAACTAGTTCCGAAACTGAAACTACGTTCGTGAGCTTTCGGTGGCCTTTGGGCGCTATAGGCGAGTGTCGAAATAACTGAACTATGGTCTAGGTAGGTCTACAATTTGTACGGGATCCTACGCGATCTTTAAACGCATTATACGTTGCCTACTAGACCAACGAGGCAGTCCATAAAAATACCTCTTAATCCCTCTTTCTTTTAACAAAGTTTTATCTGTTTTGGGGTTCCATTCTGGGAGTAAATGTCGGGACTACTTAAGATTTTTTGAGTAGGATAACTATTTTAAGGTTGTAACCTAAACATTGTATCTACCCAATATTATTGCATTTAACATACAAAATTAAACTATCACATATTTTAAATAGATAAAAAATCCAATGAAAAGTAGAATAAAATAATACACTTTTTACAACTGTGCCAAATCGCTGGCGTTCGGCAGGGTGCCCAGAAGGCTGGCAGCGTTCCCGCGCTGGATAGCAATGCTAATCGATAGCATGAGATACGTGCCATCCCTCTGGTCATGTGTAGTGTCGACCAGTCTTTTAGATAGTTCCCCAAAGATGTGATGGGCACTTGAACCCAATGGACCCAAAGTCTCCACACCAAACGGCTCAAATAAGCATCCTTTATCCAGGTTGCTGTATATGCGCCGTTTGCGGCACTCGACAGAATCTGCGGTGCTTTAATGAATGTCTCTGGAAAATGCGACGGCGCTAAAGTATCGACACATGTCGCATCCCATATCAGAGGCCGTTCCGTCTTCCAGGGAATAATTGTCATTCTATCGGGTCTCTTACCATCGTCACGCATAAGGCCGTTTGGTTCCAAACCGGCCGGCACATTGGCGGTGGCAAAGGCACGACGGATGACATCATTAATACTGGCATGCCGCGATATTCTACCGGCGCTTCGGAGACATGAGAGGCCATGGTGTACAAAACTGGTCGACATTCTCACCACAACGACAGCGATGTGGCACAAAGCACTTAGCCCCAATACGTAGGCATATACTTAACCTAAATGAGATGGAGTCCATCAAATTGCCAATATGAGAAGAAGGGAGAGCCTGCAAACCGACTCCGACGCACCTTTTTTTTTTTTTTTTTTTTTCTTGGGGAAATCCTCATGGACTTCCGCAAACCTCGGGGGAAGCTGGCGGGGCATGTCGGACTCGTACCGACTAAAACCCCACGGTGTTCGGCTTTGGCACGTGTCAGAGGGGCTCCGGGATCTCCGAGTGGAACACGCCGGTGCCCCCCTTGTGCCGCGCTCCGAAGAGCCCGCCTCGGGAGGGGAAACTTGTAGCTTGCTTCCCCCCTGCACCGTCGCGGTGCTCACGGCGGCGTGGGCCACACCACGCCGCCATCCTCCTCGGGGTCGCGCGTGAAGGACGCTTAGGGCCCCCGCCCCAGCGTCCCACAACCCCGAAGGCCCCCCTGCGGATGTTGGTGCAGGGGGGGGGGTCCCCCACCAGATGTTGCGGCAGGGGACACAAGTTAGCCCGTATTATAGAGCCCCGGGCTATTGGGCTGGGGGGCCTGGGCGGGCTGTGCCTCCGCCCCGGCGCCTTCGCCTTCGGCGAGCGGGATCGGGAGAGGGCCGATCCCGCTCGCCTCCTTCTCCTCCTCCTTCTGTGACATCACAGTCTCGCAGAAGGAGGATACGGCCCCCCACGCCGAATCCCCTGCCAGCATAGCCGCTACTATTGCCGGCAAGGAGAGGTCCGGTCCAATCCGGTCGACCAGGATCCGCCGCTCGGAGGCCCACGCTGGGCACTCGACAAGCGTGTGCTCTGCGGAATCCCGGTCCCCACCACAGTGGTGACAGATCGCCGTCGCCTCGCGTCCGATCTTGCTCAGATAATCACCGAAACAGCCGTGACCGGTGATTATCTGAGCAAGCCTGTAGGAGATTCGCCCACTCCTCCGCTGTTGCCAGGCTTCGAAGGACGGCAGGATGGCTTGGACGATGCGCTTGCGCGCGATGTGCTCCTGGCTGAGCCCCCCGCGCCGCTCCTCCAGAGCGCGTCGTCGTTCCCGCCGTCTGATTTCGAGCGCGGGCACGCATTCGTCGCTTTGGCGGACGACGCGAGTTCGGTCGTAGACCCTCGCGTCCATGTCCGCCAGGATGTCGAGCGGCGGAAAGCACGCCAAGAGGGTCGCCGCCTCGAAAGATACGGTCCGGTATCCTCGTGCGATGCGGATGGCCATCTTGCGCTGCAGGCTATAGATTTTGATCCTGCAGCGCCGGACGCCCGACAGTCGGTGTGACCATACAGGCGCCCCATAGAGAGCCACCGATCGCACGACCCCCCCGTAAAGGCGGCGTACCTCCTCCGACGGCCCCCCGAGGTTGGGTAGCAGTCTATGCATGGCACCCACTACCCTTTCGACTCGGGGGACAAGACGCTCGAAATGCTCTTCGAAGCCCCAGCGACTATCCAAGGTTAGGCCCAAGTACTTTAGGTACCGCCCCACCCGGACTGGCGAATCTCCGACGCGAACCCACGAGTCGGGCGGTTCCCTGCACCTAGGCAGGACTCCGACGCACCTACAGCAAGGAGACGGGCACGCTCTGTGTTTCTAACAATTTTTTCTGAATCAGTTCACATATCGGCCCGTCCCATTGCCTCTGAGAAGACAGGGTACGCAAGCTTATATTAGGGCAGGCCAAACGCCAGGTATTTTTAGCTTCACTCACTCCTGATAATTTTGAATTTACGTTTGTGGTACTGGTAGTTGTTGATGGTGACTGTAACGTATAATAAATACAGACTCGCACGATGGTGCGGACGGTACCTACAAATATAAACTAGAGGTAGTCTGGTGAAAATCGGACGGTACCTACAAATATCAACTAGAGGTAGTCTGGTGAAAATCGGACGGTACCTACAAATATAAACTAAGAGGGAGTCTGGTGAAAATCGGACGGTACCTACAAATATAAACTAAGAGGTAGTCTGGTGAAAATCGGACGGTACCTACAAATATAAACTAGAGGTAGTCTGGTGAAAATCGGACGGTACCTACAAATATCAACTAAGAGGTAATCTGGTTCAAATTGGACGGTACCTACAAATATCAACTAGAGGTAGTCTGGTGAAAATCGGACGGTACCTCCAAATATAAACTAAGAGGTAGTCTGGTGAAAACCGAACGGTACCTACAATATAATTACCTTCCTTACAGGTAGTACAATAACAATTGTCACATATTCCGCTCCTGGAGACTTTCGACTGTAAAGGCGAGCCAGCTTCAAGCAGCAAAAAATGGAAGCGGGGCCTCAAGCTATATCTTATAGCAACAAATGTCACAATATCAGAGCCCAAAAGCCCAAAATGCTTTTGCATTTGGGTGGACTTGCTTTGCAAGAAATTACAGCATACTGGGTGCTCATATTGAACCAGCTGATGATGATGACGATATTTTTTTAGTAGCTATAAATAAGTTAGACGAATATTTCTCTCCGAAACAAAGTCGTGTCTACGAACGTCATCTCTTTCGGCTTATTAAACAGGAGTGTGGAGAAAAATTTGATAAATTCCTTGTCAGACTTTGAAACCAGTATTCAAAGTGCAAGTATACTGCTCCTAACGAACACATGATGGATCAAATTACTGAAAAGTGTGAGTCTGCCAAATTGCGAAAAATTCTAACCCTTGGGGATAAAGCTACGCTTGATAAATTTATTTGTGAAGCCAATGCTTTAGAAACTGTCAATCGGCAACTCAATGATTTTGGTTCGTTTGGATCTGCTAAGAATTTATCGGTAAACCGAGTTGAGACCGTCAATAAAAAGCTAAATCATCCTCTGTGTACGCGTTGTGGTGGAGGTCATTCTAGTGATAGTAAGTTTTGTTCGGCGTGAGAAAAGAAATGTCCCAAATGTGGGTTTATTGATCATTTTCGTAACTTTTGTAGGACTAGAGCGAGTAAACGCAAATCTAGAGACATCCCTCCTAGAGTTAGAAAAAATCTAAAACTAATTCCGATGATGTCGATTATAAATTTCATATCGATGATGAGTGCACCATAATGTGCACATTAGGAACTGTAAGCATCGATATACTTATAGACTGGCTGCAAATGCAATATAATAAATGATGCCAGTTGGAAGGATCTTAAAAGTAGCGGTATTCAGATTCAAAATCAAGTAAAAAAACCCTGGCAAAAAATTAATGGCTTATGTTAGTCAAAAACCACTAACGATTCTCGGGTGTTTTGACTCTTCTATTACGGCTTGCAACGGGGTTCTAGTGTGAAAGCAACATTTTACGTAGTCAAGGATGGCACTAAGAATTTACTGGGGAGAGATACAGCAACTAAGGTTGGAGTTCTGAAAGTAGGGCTCGGAGTAAATGCTATTAAAAGTGTTTTTCCTAAATTTAGAGATGTCCAAATTCATATCCCTATAAATAAGTCTATAAAACTAGTCTTTCAACCTTGTCGAAGGGTCCCTGTCCCACTAGAGTTGAAAATTAATGCTAAAATTCACGAACTTATTGATGCAGATATCATAGAGCCGGTACATGGTCCATCCATGTGGATATCTCCAGTGGTACCTGTTCTCAAGGGGGATGGAGACATTCGAATTCGTGTAGACATGAGGGCCAACCAGGCTATAATCAGAGAAAAACACCCCTTACCGACTATGGAACAGCTAATTCCCAGATTTAGAAACGCCAAAATCTTTTAAAAACTAGATTTAAAAAGTTCTTTGCACCAACTTGAATTAAGTGAAGATAGCAGACACATAACTACTTTCATTTGTAGCCAGGGACTGTTTAGGTACAAGCGCCTTATGTTTGGAATTTCATGAGCTCCGGAATGTTTCCGAAAAACCTTAGAAAGAGTACTGTTGCCTTGTGAAGGTGTAGTTAATTTCATCGATGATATCGTTGTGTACGCGAGAGATAAAAGTTTTGCAAGTATTAAGGGTTAACAACGTTCTGCTGAATGACGCTAAATGTGTTTATAGGGTTAAACAAATACATTTCTTGGGACATGAATTGTTCCGTAATGGAGCCGCTCGACAAATATGTTAAATCAATTAAATCATTTCGGGCTCCCGTTATTGAAGAGGTCCAAAGCTTTTTAGGGTTAGTTAACTATGTAGGCAAGTGGATCCCAAATTTAGCAACTTGGACGGCTGTACTTAGACTTAAGCTTAGTAAAGGCACTGATATTAGTTCATACTGGAAAAATAAACAAGTCGAAGCGTTTGATGGATTAAAACGGGCGATGACCCAAATTAAAACCTTAGGTTACTATAATCCACATGATAGGACTCAAGTTTTTGCCGATGCTAGTACAGTAGGGTTAAGATCTGTGCTCATTCAGCATAGAACAAATGGGCCACGCATAATTGCATATGGCAATAAGAGTCTGACAGATCGCGAAAAACGCTACTGTCAGACCGTAAAAGAGGCTCTTGCTTTAGTTTGGGCCGTAGAACATTTCGCGATATTTTAAAAAGACTGCGTATCAGCCAAATTCAAAAGTCGAATTGGCAAGAGGATTTACTTAAGTATCTAACGATGTACAATAGCACTCCCTCATTCAGTCACAGGCAGAGCTTTTTTACTGGCGTCAGTTTAGAGATAAATTATCATCCATTATGGATGTTGAATTCGCTGAAATTGATTGAGAAACAAAGGATAAAGACACCGAAATGAAAGCCAAAGGAAAAGAATATGCAGACAAGAAGAGGCGTGCAGTAGAAAATAGTATTGGGATAGGAGAAAAAGTGTATGTGAAGAATATGGTGAAACAGAGTAAACTATCTAGCACATTCAGTGACGAATCACACACTGTAGTCACAAGGAGGGAAATGACATGGAACTGGAAAATGATGCTAATGGTCAACGGTTGCGTCGAAATATAGTACATTTAAAACGAATTGAAGGACAATGGAAAGTTTGTACAGATGAAAATGATTCAAGCAACACAAGGGATACGATAGATGAAAATTTGATTAATCATAAATAACTTTAAAATAATTATTTATGTTAAGTATTAATATGTTTGTTTTATAAATTTTGTAAAAGGTAGATGTCATCATCATCTCAGCCCATACTTGTCCACTGTTGAACATAGGCCTCCCCAAAGGGGGGATTTGCCATACTCGCCACGCTTGGCAGGCGGGTTGGCGAGCGCAGTTTTTGATCGCAGAAGTGTTAAGAGAACGCTGCTGCCCATTCCCTAGTTTTCCCTTAGTCGCCTTGTACGACACCCGATGGGATGAGATGGGTTGGTCCTATTCTAAGCCGGGAACCACGCGGCTAAGGGATGAAATATATTACAGCGCTGTCACTAGACAGCGCTGTAATATATTTCATCGACATTCAGGCAAAATAATATTTTTTATATGATATAGTTATAAATTAAGAATTTTAGTATTTTTTCCTTGACTATCTTTGGGAAGACATAGAAGCATAGTTCCACAAAATGTTACTATACAGTGCTATTGCAATTTTTCATCGGATTTGAGGGAATCTAATATTTTTTTTATTCGTTATAGTTATATCTATCTATCTATCTATATCATCACGCCAGCTCCCTCGCGGGGTAGGCAGAGAGTACAGAGTTCCAACAGGTTCTTTCCTTACATACCTCTCTGGCTTCCTCCACTCTCATAGTTCGTCTCATACACACTCGCCGGTTACGGAGACTCTTGACTTGCCCTTCAGCTAAGACACGGTCTATTTGGTCATGGTAAGATAGTCTAGGTCTTCCCCGGCACCTACATCCTTCCACTTTCGCATTGTATATCTGTTTTGTCATTATTTCTTCTGGCATTCTTTCTATATGCCCGAACCAACGGAGCATACCCTTTCTCATCTTTACACCGATACTATCTTTCATACCTACTCGCTTTCTTACTACGCTGTTGCGAATACGGTCGGTCAGCGTGACTCCGCACATCTTCCGCAGAGATCGCATTTCGACCGCATTTATCCTGCTTTCGTTCTCCTTCTTACATACCCAACTCTCACTGCCATATAACAGCGTTGGGACAAGCACTCCGTTATGCATGGCCAGCTGCGCCTTTTGGCTTAAGTGCCGGCTCCCAAGTAGCCTTCCCATCGCACCATTCACTCTATTACTTGCATTCACTCTTCTCTCTATATCAGCGGTGTATTTTCCATCCTTACTGAAGGCGCATCCAAGATATACAAACTCATTCACTTGCTCCAGCACATCGTTACCAACCACAATCCGTTATAGTTATAAATTAACAATTATCTGATTTTTTCTTTTACGTGTACTTTAAAAGCTTGCTTCTTGCCAAATTCCATGGTTCCATGGTTACTTTATATGGCCATATCTTTTGTTTCGGTTTACTTAGAACCTTCATATTTTACACCAGTAGAGGACTGTAGATTTTTGTATTTGATATAAATTTCAACTTAATACCTCTAGCCGTTCCTGAGAAAAAAGGTGATAACCGTCGGACAGACGGACAACGAAGTGATCTATAAGGGTTTCGTTTTAGGTACGAAACCCTAAAATGTGTAAACCACAGGGTTTTTATTACTTAAACATAAACACCGTACACTTTTGATTTGAGATATCCCCAAGTAAACGACATTAAAATTTTAAGTTTTTATGTTAAGTTAATATGAAATGCATTTAATTTAATTTTAGGTTATTGACAACTTCGTGGCTTCTAATAAAGTCCGCGGCAATCATCAGGATATTTACATTTTAAATTTTGAGGTTTTATCAATATGAACTTAATAAAATAACCTGTTAATAGTTACTTATTGGGTTATTGGTCATTTGCAGTTACGACTCTTCCAAAAAGGAGTAACATGCAACCATAAGAAATTATAATAGTAGGAACTACGTTTAAGTATTTACAATACTTTTATGTGGGATATGAAAGGCCAATGGTGGATAGGTGGATGCTCAATTCTCTATTTCGATTTGTTAGACATTTTCTCAGCAGTGGGATAGAAATTATCGGTCGGCTTGGTCTCGTGGTTAAGATCTTAAGCCGCTCCTCCAACTAGATAGATAGTGAAACTTGAAATTTACATACACAATACCCAGACTGTCATATATAATTGTGGATCATACAACAATTTGTTTCATGGGGGAACGAGCCCTCGATGTTCGATCCAGTGATTCGAATGGTGGCCTACGCTCAAATGAATAGACCATGTCGTTACCAGGGCCGCAAGCTAGTAGAAAGGATTGAAATATTTGTAAAATATGCAAACACAAACTCAAACCAATCTCATTTTTACAAGCTTTTATTTAACTTGCAATGTTCGTATGTCTGTCTATCTCTCCGATTCGACAAGTATTATAAAACCAGATAATGTTCAGGGCCTGATGATGAATCCGAAAGGTTGCCAATGGAACCACCCATCTACTTAATATAACCCTGCCGTGTTTGGGCTCGTTAGAATTGTCTTGACGAGTACCTTAGACCTGGATGGTATCTGGGTCTGATGATGGAGCTGGAAAGAAGCCATAGGAACTCCTCAACTACGCAAGATTTTGTTGTTTCTGCTATAAAAGCTTGTTCTTAAAAAAACCTTTTAAATTGTTTTTTTTCTTTAATTCTGATTCTTTTTTTTAACTGACTTCAAAAAGGAGGTGGTTCTATGATCGTCTATATGTATATTCATATCATGTTGTCTGTATCTACAATGTTGAGGTTAGTTACATAGTTGGGCAGGAAGTGCTCCGCACCCATAGCTACCGCGACTTCACAATACCATTTACGTACTTTACAGATACAGATGAAGCGGGAAAAACGAAAAGTATTGCCGAGAAAGCAGGCCACGTTGATATTGCGAGGCGGCCGCTGTGGTTTGTGTACAGTGGCATGGGCTCGCAGTGGGCCGGCATGGGCGCACAACTCATGCGCATCCCCATCTTCGCTGCGGCTATAGAGCGGTAAATAATAAACACATGCATAACAGAAATTTAAAATGGAATACCTCATAATCTCTAAAACACATCTTTATAGCTGCACAGAAAGCCTTTGCATATTTTAGAATTTTAATAGCGTTGGCAAAATCTACCACCAATTTTTGTCTATTAATTAAATTTGTAATGCCAACTCTGAACTCTGAACTGTGTGCTTATTCTGTACTGTACTTCGAACCGTAACTAGCGACCATTTAAATCCACAAAGATTAAAATCAGAAAAATTCTTTCAGTTGCCACCGCGCGTTGGAGCCCAAAAGAATTGATCTCACCCACATAATCACTAGTGATGATAACACCATTTTCGACAACATTTTGCACTCATTCGTGGGAATCGCTGCTGTCCAAATTGGACTGACTGACATCTTGCGTGAATTGGATCTGGTGCCTGATGGGATTATTGGTAAGACATAAAAAAAATATTGTCATTTTGACATTAAATTGAAACTTTATATTCCAGTCCAGCTTACTATTCAACGTAAATCAATTAACTGAGCTATCTTTACCCAGGTCATAGCGTGGGTGAGTTGGGGTGCGCGTACGCAGACGGCTGCCTGACCGCAGAGGAGATGATACTGTCGGCGTACAGCCGCGGCTTGGTGTCTCTGCAAACTCCCCTGATACGTGGCTCAATGGCCGCTGTCGGACTTGGATATGAACAAGTAAGTTGCTTTTATATCCTGTACATATTCCATCAACAGTGCGACAAGGGTCTTTTGGCGCATGATATTGACGGAGACGATAGTGTGAAATAAGTGTTACTATTTAATACATTTTTTCTACTTCCAAGGAGATATTTTAACAAGTGGGTCCGCACAATTTAGTAATTGTGATTGTATGTAATTTCATGTTATGTTCTCAGTCTTAATTTAATGTTCAATTTTGTATATACCTAACAATCTAAACGACGGCCCCTAAGAAAACAGAAATATCTGAAAAACAAAAATTTTTCACGACAGCTGTTTGAATCTTTGATCTAGGATAATTCGAAAGGCTTTTGACATAAAACACAATATTTTTTAACATATTAGTTCTACTGTGACACAATTTTAGTTCATTCAAAATATCACAAACATAATTTTAGGTGGTATTTTAAAAAGTATCACAAACATAATTTTACGTGGTATTTTAAAAAGTATAATCTCATAAGTGCACATTACTTATTTTTATTACGGGACGGTTGGAGATGCCCGATGTACCACATAATGAGATTTACGTTGAAAATTATCATGAAAAAATTCAGATACGAGACGGTTCTTAATTTTAACCACAAAGTTTAATCTTCATGTTGTACAAACCGTTTTAGATTACTGTACCTGCATACTGATAATCATCAATCGAATACACAAAAAAATAACAAGGAGCATAATTTTTATGGAATGTAGTAAAGAACCATGTAGAAATAAATAAAAACAATCGTATTATTAGCATGACCACATGTAAGCAAACCAAACATTATACTAAAATATCATAAAAATATAAGGTAAAATAAGATTAATCTTCTTCAGTATCGTCATCACTATTTAAAATATCTCCTCCTGTTGACTTGGTAAAAGACCCAAGAGCCAAGCTAACTCGACACTATACTGAAGATATCACGGACATCAGCCTGTACCAGATTAGAATGGCACTCAAACAACTGAAAAACAAGAAAGCGCTAGGCGAAGACGAAATTACCGCAGAGCTTCTGAAAGCGGTTTGAACGCTGGTACTTATGATTCCCAACTCCCGAACATGTTTTAGTGCCATAAACCACATTCACAGGTTGCGGCAGATTATACAGAAGACTGAGGAGTATAATCAACCACTATGTTTGGTATTTATTGACTATGGGAAAGCTTTCGATTCGATTGAGCCTTGGGCGGTTCTTAGATATCTCCAGCGATGCCGTATTGACTATCGGTACATCGAAATGTTGAAGTGCTTTTATACTAACGCCACCAAATCAATCCGAGTACAGGGGTAATGCATGAAGGTGATCTCCATAAAACGAGGAGTAAGACAGGGAGAAATCATCTCTCCGAAACTGTTTACGGCCACCTTGGAGGATGCCTTCAAGCCGTTGGAATAGCGAAAACTTGACATCAATATTAATGATGAATACACCTTCGATTTTCCGATGAAGACGAATGCTCAGTCACCTCAACAGAGTATCCCAACAAGTGGGTCTAAAAATGAACATGGACATAACGAAAATAATGTATAATATCCATGTTGTACCCACCGCACTCATCGTTGAAAACTCTACTCTTGAAGCTGTCGACGAATACATTTACCTGAGACAATCAGTCCGGTTAGGTAGGTGTAACTTTGAGGGAGAGTTCAATCGACGAATCTAACTCGGCTGGACAGCGTTCGTGAAACTGCGCGACGTCTTGTCATCCAAATAACCTCAGTGCCTTAAAACTAAAGTTTTTAGTCAATGTGTGTTGCCAGTGATAACATACGGATCAGAGTCATGGTCCCTTACAATAGGTTTCATAAAAATGCTCACAACTGCTCAGCGAGCTATGGAACGGGATATGCTCGGTGTTTCTCTACGTGTTAGAATCAGGAATAAGCAGATTCATAAAAGAACCAAGATCACAGGCCTATATAATTAGTAAGCTGAAGTAGCAATGGAATGGCCACATAGCGCAAAGATTAGACGGGCGTTGGGGCAGAAAGATTCTAGAGTAGACATCACGAGTAGACATCACGCAGCTAGGGACTGCGATCTACCAGATAGGCCGAAGATCTTGTGAGGATCCTATGAAGTCTTTGGATGCAGGTAGCTTCGGTCTGGCTGCGCTGAAGAGCGATTATTTAACAGACTTCAAAAAGGTGGAGGTTCTTGTGTGTGTGAATGATGTACGCTGTTGGCCGCGAGGCTTTTACAGCTTCACTGGACTTAAAGGCGAGCGTGCAACCACTACGCTCTAGCCAGCCAGAAGGGCAAGAGGCGACATACTCGAGGGCGCCCTCGGTTGGGACAGTCGCTGTAGGGGGACGGGTGCACTACTAAGTGCACCGGTCAACCGCCGGCTATGGGAGGGGATCTACTACTACGTCGTCGTCGTCGCCCGTATTCTGAGCGGAAAGAAGGGATGACAAAGCATCGGGGGGGTCGGTGAGAACATGTCGCGGTCGGCGGTGGCGGCAGGGGTCGGGGGGGAATGGAGGTTCTATGTTCGGTTGTATGTATGCATTTTTTTTTTATGATTTTCACCGATATTTCTGTCAGTTGTGGAACGATGTTGATGATTTTTTTTTTTCATTGGGTTCAGTATAGCTCCAACGTGGTCCCATTTTAATTTCATTCGTATTGGACCTTGGACTTTGAAGATACACCAGGGAATTCCTTAACAACAAACAATACGAATGCGTAGATTGAGATATTATGGGTAATACGTCCTATAGGTACCCTGCCGTAGAACTAATCAGAATGTTAACAGACTTCAAAAAAAGAGGGGGTTCATAATTTGTCTGTTTTTTTATAACTTATTTGCTTATAAACCGATTTGGATGATTCTTTCTCCGCTGGATTGAATATAGTTTCAAGGTGGTCCCATTTTAATTTTATCAGTATGGGACGCTGGACTTTGAAGATGCACAAGGGAACTCCTTAACGACAAACAATACGAATGCGTAGATTGAGATATTATGGGTATTACGTCAATCCTATAGGTACCCTACAATAGAACTAAGCAGAATGTTAACCGACTTCAAAAAAGGAGAAGGTTCATAATTCGTCTGTATTCTTTTGTAATTTCTTTGCTTATAAACTGATTTTGATGATTCATTTTGCATCAGATTCAGTATAGCTTCGTGATGGTCGAAATTAATTTTTATTGGTATTGGACAATGGGCTTTCAAGATACACCAGAGGTTTTCTATACGGCAAACAGCATGAATGTGAAAATTCAGTTATTATGAGTTTAATATTAATCTTCTAGGTACCTCATTGTATAAATAAGTAGGATAATATAAAGGAGATATATAAATAATAAAAATAAATTCACTCATCACTAAAAATTGGAAAATAAAAAACGTTTAAGAAAATGGAAACGGACTTCAAAAAGCAAAAAATAAATATTTAAAGTCGGTGCTGGTTGGTGCAGTCAGGAAATTGGCACCGACTTCAAATATTTATTTTTTGCTTTATGAAGTCGGTTTCCATTTTTTTTTAAAGTTTTTCATTTCAGGTAAATGATTCTGCACCTGTAGGTGACTTTGCAAAAGTAAAAATAATCAAATAGTAAATACTTCCATTAATCAAAAGAGGTTTTCGTGGTAAAGACGTGTAACTGGTATTTATAATAAATATCCTTTTTAAAACTCCCGGAAAAAAATTCTTAACCGACAGTAACTAACAGGTAGCGATTCGTAAATCCCACGTATAAATCACTCATTGCCACATATTGATGTTTACGGGGGAAATTAATTCTTGCGTCATAAATAGCTCTAATTTTCAAATATATAGCACTTTTGCTAACTTTCTAATTATTCTAATTATACAAATAAAACAATAACCTTGTTCCGTATAAACAATAAATAATACCGATTCAAACAAAGATCCAATTAAATTTTACTTTAAAAAAATCCAGTTAAACGTATTCAGCTTACCTGACATATTCCTGCTTCTACAATCATAATTATACGTGTCTTCATTGTATAAAATACTTGCATTATTCAAATCATATATGTTTCTACCCCAAAACAAAATTTTTATGTTATATATTTATTGTTTTGAACTTGAACAATTCAATGAATGCGGGCACTTGCTGACAGACAAATACGAACTAACGCTCAAGTAGGTTCCCCGAAAGTGGTACGTACAAACGGGCGCATAAAAGACTTATAGCGGATACCGGCGAATGTATAACGAAGTGGTAAATATGATCTTATACCTGGGAAATCAAAACTTTATATGTAGTTAGCGATTTTGAGGACACTCATATCTTCGTAGTTATTATACAAGATGTAACATAATAAACGCAAGACCTGAAAGTAGTTTGTTCTAAATCGGTAACTGAATTGATTCCAACAATTTTTAATGTATCTTAAATTTTTTTTAAATTTGCAAAAAATGCTTTTACTCTTGATTTATAGCAAGAAGATTTCAAATGCATTCCTAAAACGTATTTCTTAAAACGCACACATACACGTACAAGTTTCATTGTTAATTGGGGTATAGAAGTACTTTAAAAAAGGGTAAAAACCTTTATATTTGATAATTTGGTTTTCGTTTTGGGTTTATGAAGCAATTCTCTAATCGGGGTGTCTGAGGTCTTGCGTTTATTTTGTTACACCTTGTATATATCAGGGTGAAATTTTGCAGGCATCTAGTTTGATGCCCTGAACTCGAAATCCAAAAAAACATTTCAGTCATCTAACTACCACATCTGGGTGGTTACATATGGACCGTCGATAATTATTTTTTCTTTTGCAGAAAACAATAACACCTGACCACACTCAGTTTGCTTACTATTCCTTGACTTTTTGGTTTATCTAAAATGAAATCTAAATTTTACCGACTTGTATTTTTACCGTCACTTTAAAATATACTTACAAGTGTTATGCCTACCTATAATTTGTATAACTACATTGTATTTCATAAGGCTAATGTAATTAATATAATGATGTTATGTAATTATACAGTTACTGCGCTAAATAAATAAAATTAAATTCTTGGTATCATTCAATGGTATCATCAGTATTTATTAAAACCTTTGTCCTTCGCTTTGAAAATAACCGAAAAGTGTTTATATACAAAGATCATTTTAAAATATCTTCAAAATGTGAGAAATATTGTTCGAAAAGCTAGTGTTAACTATTTAACTTTATTTAGCAAGTAATCGTGCTTTCTCATTCATGTTTTCTTTTTTATAAATTCTAATGTGACAAAAGATGGCATGCAGCTTGTTAGCGTCACGCTAACGTCAAAGCTTTTGTGCTAAGTCCGCAAGTTTCTTAACTTCACGTTTTGTTACTATCAGCTCTGACTGCTACTTAACCAACGTCTAAATTTTAAGATAAAAGGTTTTATAATTATACTTACTGATTATAAGAAGTAATTTTATTGAATGCATCACAATTTCTTTGTTCTGTGAATTGCATTACTTGCTGAACCAGGTTCTTTTATCGTAGATTTCAAAAATGTGCCCATCTGATATTGAGGTGGCATGTCACAATGGACCTGCATCTTCCACTATTTCGGGACCTGCAGATGCGATGCGAGAATTTGTTGGACAATTGACGAAAGAAGGAGTTTTTGCAAAGGAAGTTCCGTGTTCTAACATAGCCTATCACTCACGCTATATAGCTGATGCTGGTACGTACCTACATATATAAATTAGATAGGTATAACAATATTTCCTAGGAAATAGTCTAACTGTATTTTCTGAAATGTGACCGAATAGATAAACAAGCAGATTCATACGTGGGTAGAAATATGTTATGTTCCTACAGCATGCCGTAACAATCAGTGGTAAAAGAAATTATATCTGGTAGAGTCTGTCTAATGAAAGCTGAGAGTAGTTATTTATCATTTTCATTAGCTGGTAATACTAACACTAATGTCGCCTATTTTAGTTCTAGTGAGTTATAGACTTGGACATTGAAGTAGAAAGAGCACAACGCGCTGTTATTAAAGACATGTTAAATAAACCCTTCCGTTTCCCAACCCTTAACGTATTCCAAGATCTCCCTGTCCTCTCTACTCGCCAAGTATTAATTCTTAATGCAATCATTAAATCACACCGCGCTATAACTACCAAACCAGATTACGGTCTACTGCTAACAAATAGGGTCTACGGAGTAGCCGTCTCTTCAAGTAAATCCTCAGTCGCAAGACGCTCTCCTCTTTACTCACATCCGTACGTGTACATCATAGTTAGTAAACACTGTAATATTAAATCTAACGCTGCAAAAAAATTGTATAAGTATGGCTCTTAACTTTAACTTACGATGACACTGAGAACATAATAAAATCTCTCCGGTAGCCAAGCGACCCCCGAACTATGCACACGCATACACAGACACAAACACACACATACATACACACACACGCACCCACATACATACACACACGCACACACACATACACACACACACACATGCACACACGCGCACACACACGCTCGCGCACACACACACACCCGCACGCACACATACACACCTATACACTTACACACACACGCACACACCTACACACTTACACACACACGCACACACCTACACATACACGCATACACCTACACTCACACGCACACTCCTACACACACACACGCACACTCCTACACACACGCACACTCCTACACACACACACACACACACACACATACACACACAAATGCAGACATACACATAAATACATACACACATACACATACACACACATACATACACATACACACACACACATACACGCACATCCACACACACCCATACACACATACACACACTCACACATACGCTCATGCGCATTCATATATTCTCATCAATCTATACTGACATCTTAGCAATATGCACAGAATACACACGTCCACACGTCCACATATTTGTTAATTGTGATCATGATGTTGGTCTCAAGACACAGGCTTACGCCTTGTTTGAGATTTACCAGTAATTATGTACTGTAAAGCAATTCGTGAATAAAGATTCGCGAATTTATACAATTTTTTGCTTATACTCTACGATTTTTGAGTCAGGAAATTTAAGTATGTAATCCTATTATTACTAGTTCATCTGGGGTTGCACAACCTAATTTATTTTAATTAATAGTTGCAACTATTTTCTAATCTCAACTTTCATTACACAGACTTTATTTTTAGTTTTTTCCAAAGCACATAAGAGATATGTTTACTTTTTTCATAAGGAAGAGGACAAAAGGAACTTCTCCACATTATTACATTTGAATATGATGTGAGCTTTCGCATCTGCTTTGCGTTTGATTTAATTGAAATGTGGAAATTCTCTTCCAATATCAATTCAATTGAGATTTTAGGACTTTATTTTCAGTGGAATGTTGTGCGAGGCACAGGGAGGTTTCAAGTCTGGAAGAAGATGTTCGGATCAAGTCTTCTCACTCCGCAACATCGTAGAAAAGCATCTGGCAGTAGGCCGGAAGGTTTTCTGCGGTTTTGTGGACCTGGAGAAGGCGTTTGATAGAGTCGTGCGAAAGAGACTTTGGGACATTTTGCCAGAGTATGGTATAAACGGCACCCTGTTGCGAGCCGTCTAGTCCACCTATGTGAACAGCAAGGCATGCGTACGGGTGGGTAGGAACATGTCACCTTGGTTTGACGTTAAAATCGGCGTCAAGCAGGGTTGCGTGTTGTCCGCTAGACTGTTTATAGTGTATCTGGATAAAAGTCTTCAAAGACTGAATGCGATGAATGAAGGGGTAAAAATGGGTGATCTAGTGATAAACCACCTATTGTATGCAGGTCACGCGGTTTTGATAGCGCCAACAGCCACTGATCTGCAAACACTAGTCACAGTTATGAGAGACGACTGCATGAACAATGGCTTACATTTGAATGTGAAGAAACCCAAAGTGTGTGCAGAGTGAATGCAGGTAATAGAGTGAACGGTGCGATGGGAAGGCTACTTGGGAGCCGGTACTTAAGCCAAAAGGCGCAGCTGGCCATGCATAACGGAGTGCTTGTCCCAACGCTGTTATATGGCAGTGAGAGTTGGGTGTGTAAGAAGGAGAACGAAAGCAGGATAAATGCGATCTCTGCGGAAGATGTGCGGAGTCACGCTGACCGACCGTATTCGCAACAGCGTAGTAAGAAAGCGAGTAGGTATGAAAGATAGTATCGGTGTAAAGATGAAAAAGGGTATGCTCCGTTGGTTCAGGCATATAGAAAAAATGCCAGAAGAAAGAATGACAAAACAGATATACAATGCGAAAGTGGAAGGATGTAGGTACCGGGGAAGACCTAGACTATCTTACCATGATCAAATAGACCGTGTCTTATCTGAAGGTCAAGTCAAGTGTCTCCGTAACCGGCGAGTGTGTATGAGACGAACTATGAGAGTGGAGGAAGCCAGAGAGGTATGTAAGGAAAGAACCTGTTGGAACTCTGTACTCTCTGCCTACCCTGCGAGGGAGCTGGCGTGATGATATAGATAGATAGATTATTTTCAGTAAAAGTTTGTTCAAAAAGCTCTTTAAATTTACTTTATTTTCAATAAAAGTTTGTTCATGAAATACTCTTTAATTTTTTGATTTTTTTAGGTCCAGGATTACTTAAATATTTGTCGAAAGTAATAGAATCTCCGAAACTACGAAGTTCGAAGTGGGTATCAACGTCGGTGCCGATGCATAAATGGAACGATTCAGTCGCTAAATATTGCTCGCCGGAATATCTTACAAATAATTTATTGGTAAGAAAACTTCCAAGTAGCCTGTATAGTACGTACTTGCACAAGCATACTCAGGAACTAGGCCCTCATTCACACGAGCGCTATTGAACGCTGGCTACATATAATAAAACAAATGGCTACGGTACATTGTTTGAAAAACGCCTAGAGGCTAATTAAATGCGTGTTGAAAAAGCGCTTGTGCGAATGAAGGTTGAATCCATCGATATATTATTTGTACTAGATTAGAGTTGACAGTCCAGAAAACGACCCCAAAAATAAAGTACAACTACGAGACGGGTCTTATTTCGAATTAGTTCGGTTCAACAACAGCCAACGTGACGACGAGTTAAAATGCTACAGTTAGCTAAAACGATCCTACTAAAACATCTAAAGTCATTAATTAATTTTTACAGTTGCTAGCTACGAATAGATACAGATGCGTAAGTATATCTAAACGCGACCGTTTTGTGGCTGTCATTGTATTCTTGATCAGTTGTCTAGTAATATCGATGGCTAAAACGAATGGCAAACTTGGTACTGTAGAGCCCGGTGCTGTTCGAGGAGACGTCGCGCGTGCTGCCGAGCAACGCCGTGCTGGTGGAGGTGGCGCCGCACGGCCTGCTGCAGGCCATCCTCAAGCGCTCCATGCCGCCAGATTGCGTCAACATCGCACTTACCCGGCGAAAACACCCCGATAATGCTATCTGCCTGCTCGAGGCAATCGGAAAGTAGGTCTTTTGATTTTAATTAAGAATAAAACAAGTATCTTATATACCTAACACTGTAGTTAAATTATGCTTGCGGTTTTAAAATGAATGTGATATTTGACAAAATATATCTTTCTTTCCTTTCCTCCTAATTAGCATCACGCTTAAGAAAGAACTTTGCCAATGTAAAGTAATAATAAAGCATAATGTAAAACGGACGGACGATTTGACGCAGTGGTTTTTTAACCACTTTAAGCTTTTGCTTTAGCCGCTCACTGGGTCGAATAGTCGTGGGTTCGATTCCGGCACGGGACAAATCTTTGTGTGGCCCTCAATTATTTGTTTCGGTCTGGGTATTTGTGTATGTGAATTTTCATGTTTGTAAACGCATCCATGACACAGGAATTAATCCTGGTGTAGGGCTACGCTTAAAAAACTATTATAAAAATTGGCTTGTTGTGCTATTAGCCCAATGTAACAATTGATTAATGTGTAATTTTAGTATTAGAAATTATATTTTCTGCAAATCAGAAAATATGTAAATCGTTTGTGATTTGACGAAATAGGCATAAACAATAATTTATTATAACTTTCCCAGGTTATACATGGAAGGATATAATCCTAAAGTCCAGGTTCTGTACCCGACTGTTGAGTTCCCCGTATCAACCGGCACACCACATTTGTCTCATTTAGTGCAATGGGCACATGAAGAAATATGGTAAGATAAAAGTAAATGAATAAATTGAGTAGATTTCTTATAAGAAACGTTAAAACTTGTAGATTTTGTATAAGGAACTTTAATAATATAGCAAATCTAGGTTATTCCGAACCTAATGCTCCACAATGCAAAGGATTGAGATAAAATTTTTAAAAATTGTTTGGTGTTCTTTGATAGTATTTTTTATTTTCTTCTGCCCTCTACCAAAATATCATAATTTGATTGAATAACCTTAATTTTAACCAAATTACCGCCAAATTTTAAAGCGTTTTATAAGTTTGCCCGAAGGGCATTCTACTGGTAAAACATGCTATCATAGTACCGGAAAATCCTTTAGAACTATTATTTAAACTCCGATTCGCAGATCTTATTTGTTTAAAATATAAGAAGCGGCTTTTGTCAACATCCCTAACAACAATCTGTAGGTTTATCTACTACATAAAATGTTCTAAACGGTAGTAGTTCAGGTCGTTATGTCACACTATCTGGTTCATATATTTGTACGTATATATTATATGTATATATCTGTGCATATTTATGTATAGTATTATATTATTTATTAGTATATTACTTTCTTATTTTGTTTCCCTCCTTAAATTCTCATATTTATCACCTACCACAGTTGTTTCCACACCACCTCAAGGTAGACTGGCAAAAAATGCCTAAGCATTAAGTCCGCCTATGTACACAAGTGCATAAAGAATAAATAAATAAAATAATCGCGCACAGTCGCGCGCGATCTAAAGACTAAGGCACACGTAACGCTTCTTACTGTTGAGAATACCCGCAATGTCTAACAAGTGTGATGTATGTAAAAAAAATATAACGAAATCCGTACCAGGGCTGGAGTGCAGTAAATGTGAGAGGATCGTACATCTTAATACTAAATGTACGGGCTTAACTAATAAACAAATGGCGGCAGTAAAGGCAACCCCGAGCCTGGAGTGGGCATGTCTTGAGTGCCAACAGGAATCACCAAGACGTAACTCTTCCATAATCATACCAGAAGATGAGGATGAAGAAGATGATACACATGTTCAAATTAACGCAAAGAAGCTTCTCAGCAATATAACGAAAGAAGTCGAAAAGGCAATAAAGAAGGAAATGAGTGAACTAAACCACTCAATGCAGTATCATAGCGCTAAAATGCATGAAATTATTGAATGTATTGATACCTTTAAAAAAACTATAAAAGCCCTAGAAAGAATGAACATCGAACTTACCAACAAAAACAATAATTTGGAAACTCGTGTAGGTGCTCTTGAGCAACGTTTGCAAGAAATTGAACAAGAGAAACTTATGAAATATATAGAAATTGCAAACGTACCATATCAAAATAACGAAGATGTAAAACAAGTGGTCGAGAAAGTGGCTGTAAAACTCAATCAACCCAAGGAGGAAATCAAGAACGCACGAAGGCTTCCAGGCAGAAAAGATAAACCCACAAATATAATAGTGGAGCTTAAAAATGAAGATGTTCAACAGCAATGGATACTGGCATCTAAATCCATAAAGACTATGGTAATGGATATTTTCCCAACGGATAAAGATAAAACCAGCATGGTGTATGTACGTGAAGCGATGACAAAACTAAACAAGCAAATTTTCTGGAACGCCAAACAAGAGTTAAAAAATAATCAGAACTTTAAGTACATATGGTTCAAAGGAGGGTATGTGAAAGCTCGTAAGAATGACACGGAAAAAACCTACACCCTAAGATCTATAAATGATATACAAAACCTGGCTACAAACAAGACGACAGAATAAACTATACTAAGTCATACTTATAGGTACCCTAATATTATTTTATATCATGCTTATAAATGGCGAATTCACTAAATGAAATTAATGAAATCAAAGACCTTACCAATGTCAATGATTTTTTAAATTGTTTACCAATACAAAACCAAAGCCTATTGTGTATCCACTTTAACATTAGATCCACGATCAAAAACTTCTCATCACTAGAACAATGTTTACTTACAGCTAATAAATGTTTTGACGTCGTCATACTCACTGAGGCTAATATTTCAGACAGGATTAGTTGCCTATACAATATTGACGGCTACCAAATGTTTACAGCTTTGCGAAAGTCTCGAAGGGGTGGTGGTATTATATTATATGTAAGTAATAAACATAAATGTAGTATCAAAAACTTTAAAACCAAATACTTTGAAACTATTCTTTGTACAATCACCACCCAATCGAACTATTCGGCGAACTTGTGTGCAGCATACCGTCCACCGGCTTGTAGTAAAATCCTTTTTGTTGACGAACTTTCCGCCGTAATCGATAAATTTAACAAAAACACAGATTTTTACTTACTAGGAGATATTAACATTGATTTGCAAAGAGATAGCCCTATAAAACATAAATACAATAACATGTTACATAATATGGGCCTTCTATGCGGGATCACGGTACATACTAGAATTGAGGTTTCGAATAGAAAATTAAGTAAGTCGTCAATTGATCACATTTACGCTAGGTCCCGCACACAAGACCTTTACACAGCGGCAATCGGTACGACACTAGCCGATCACCGCGCTTTGATACTCGCTTGCATAGGCACAACAATACAGCGTGTTCCTAAATACAAAATATGTTGGAATAATAAAAACCTCAATAAATTACTTAATGAAGTGCAATGGGAACAAACGTATGAAATGAAATGTCCATTAAAATTATATGATTTTATACACTCCACCTTTAAAGACTGCTATAGTAAATCAGAATACAAAGTAAAACTTAAATCCAACATTTTTCGTCGAAACAATAACTGGGTTAATAAGGAAATTATTAAAGCCTGTGAGTATAGAGACAAATTATTTTCAAAATGGATAAAAAATACTAGTAACCTAATTATAAAACAAAAGTACAATAAAGCAAGGAATTATGCTAATATGATTATTCAAAAGGCAAAGAACACTAACGTAAAATCTGAAATTATTTCTAATAAACAGAACCCTAAACATCTTTGGCAAATTTTAAATAGAATTACTGGTAGAATTAAATTATCCATAGACCAGGTCGTACAAAACAGTTTTGAAAAACAGGGCTTCTCTGGTAAGGACATTGCAAATAAATTTGCATATACATTTGAAAATAGTGTCAAACAAATGATCTCTAACTGCTCCAAGCCACTCTTAGCCAAGTCAACATATAGATATTCGACAAATGTTACTCTGCGTTATAAGCCCGCAGACGATAATTCTATTGAAAAAATTATTAAGTCAGTTCACAGTAACAAATCTCCAGGAATAGATGGGATAAGAACTATTGATATAAAAGCACTGTGTTCAAAAATGAAATCCGTAATTGTTCATTTAATCAATATAAGCATAAAAACCGGTCAGTATCCCACAGAACTAAAATCAGGGATAGTTAGACCTATATATAAAAAGGGTAGCCAGACAGATTACAAGAACTACAGACCAATAACTATATTACCTATTATTGATAAAGTAGGAGAGAAATTTATATGTAGACAAATATACGATTTTTACGAGAAAAATAAAATATTGACAAACAAACAGTTTGGCTTCCAACCTCACAAGAATACTACACAGTTACTATCAGAATTCACAGATAGTATACATACACACTTGGATAAGAGGAAGCATGTGCTGGTTGTATTTGTAGATTACAAAGTCTAAACGACAGTGGTATCAGAGGTAAACTTTTGGCCTGGTGTGAAAATTATCTGTACAATAGAACATATAGAGTAAGAATTAATAACCAAGACAGTCGCGTAGTCAGAGTGACCGACGGTACGGCACAAGGGTCGGTACTCGGTCCACTGCACTACTTAACGTACGTAAACAGTCTTCCGAATGCAATAAAAAATAGTGAAATATATCAATTCGCTGATGACACCTGTCTTGTGGCTGCTGGAGATACTGTAGAGGAGGCTCTTGGTCAACTCCAAAGCGATTTCGATATACTGTCGAAATGGTCGCATGACGTAGGTCTAGTACTTAATGCAAGCAAAACAAAATTAATGTACATCAGCACTAGCCAGAATAGAAGTTCGTACACGCCAAAATTGAAAGCACATGAACACGAATGTCTTCATAACAATAATGGTCCCAATAAGATATCCTGTACATGTGATCCAATAGCACTAGTTGACAAACAAACATACTTAGGGCTTGTTATTGACAATAAGTTTAATTGGAAAGAACACTTTAATCATGTGTGCGATAGACTGAGGGGTATACTAGCAAAATTCTCTCTCATTAAACAAAGAATACCATATAAAACACTTTTACTTCTATATAAATCATTAGCTGAATCAGTAATTTCGTACGGACTCTCGAGTTATGGTAGGACTTTTAAATCTCATCTCGATCAAATATACTCACTTCAACTGCGAATTTTAAAAGTTATTGTTCCAACTAATATAAAAAAGTTATATGATAATAATTACCACAACTTATTCAAATTTTGTGAAATCATACCAATACATGAAAAAGTTAAGCTAGCTTTATTATCAGAAGAATTTTTTAATGAAGAGCTAAAAAAAGTCAAAATTCCTTCTACCAACGATATAAAAACCCGCAGTATTAGCAACTCCAAGCTACTCTTACCAAGTTACAATAATCTACATGGTAAGAGAACACTAAATTTTATTATACCTAATCTGATTAATCAATTACCAATAGCTTTAAAACGGGCCACAACACGGCAAAACATTAAATATAAATTTAAAAAATACTTTTTACACCTTCTTACAACCGACCAACAGGAATTAAGTGCACACTAATATAAACCCTTTTTTATATTGTTATTACTTCTATATAAGAAATTATACAAAAATGTGTATAGTACTTATGAAAGCAAAAAAAAACATGCTGTATAATGAACTGAACTCGTCACAAACAGGTTTTTATATCAAGAATTTATTTAAGTACCTCCATTTTCATTTTTTTCTTTTTTATTTTCCTTTGTTGTGTTGGTAATGGTAATTATAATAACATAAAAATAAAAAAAATTTTTTTTTTTTATTTTTATGTTATTATAGAAAATGTATATTTAATTGTAATATGCTGCTGTAATGTAAGATAGCTTTTATTTATTAGCCTGCGACACTGGTGTGCGGTAAAACTTGAATGAGTTTATGTCACACCTTTATAGCATATTTTCATATGATGTAATCTTTACGTTGAATTAAATAAATAAAAATAAATAAAATAAATAAATAAACAAGGACTGTAAATATTAACCACAATTACATTCCAGGCCCTTGCCGGTGTTCAGTATGGCTGAAAAAAGAAACTCCGCTATATTTTACAATACTGTTTGCCTACACGACGACGAAAACAATTACTTAAGAGGAAATGTAGTAAGAGGTATGTAAAATGTATGATATCTAGTATTGTAAAAATGAGCGCCGAGCGTCGAGCGTTCAGCGCTGAGTCGACGCTTACGAGCGTTAAAGATTCAAGCGTTGAACGCTCGAGCGTTTTAGGCTCACGGAGCGTTGAAGACTTGGACTATGACGCTCAAGATGCGTGCTCAAGCGTGTTATAATTTCATTTGATTTCATCGTCAAAAATGCCGAAACAACTGAATAACAGATACAGAACACCAGTAACTAAGATTTTTGCAAATCAATAAATGAAAAAAGGTGTGTAATTTTAAAATAACCAACACGAAGCTCGTATTTGCATAAATGCCTGATTTTTCCAAGGGCAGCTCTTGTAGCAAGTAAAAGTGCAGTAATATGCACACACTCAGTCACGCCTATATTCCCCAAGCGGGGGTGGCAGAGGTGTACTGTGTACATCCCCTTTTCGCCGACGATGTTAGGTCCCATATAGAGTGCGAGCCTATTTAAATTTACCGGGCACAATTCCAGACAGACATACTGGCAAGTTTTAGTTAGAAAAACTTCATTTGTTCTACCCAGGATTTGAACCCAGGACTTCGTGATCACCAAGCGATGCGCATTGCCGCATTGCCAACAAGGCAGTCACACAGCTTACATTATACCTAAATATGACAAAAATGTAGGCGCGGGTCCTTCGTACTTATGCAAGTTGTAGTTATTTGTCTGTGTACATCCCCCAAAAGCCGCGGGGCAGAGCGGTGGCGGGGGGATGTTACTTGCTGAAAGAGTAGAAAGATTAAATAGGTAAAATAAATCCTTTGAATGGGCCGACTATGTTTATGGGGTGCGTACACACTGTACTCATTGTAATAGGTAGTTAAATATGTAATCGTATTTTATGTATGTATTTGGAACTTGTTAGGGGAAACCTAATATTAATAGAAAATGTCTCCGTTAATAGATAATAAAAAATACGAATTTTCATAGAACTACTGTGAAACAACGGTTTTAATATTTTTAAAAATTTAATAATTTCTCACACGCAAACCTTTACACCTATATACTCACGTATGAGGTTGAGGGAATACACCACTTTTCGACGACGCCGACCCAATGTTATTCTATTGGAGCAACCTATTGCCATTTTTAACCGACTTCAAAAAGGAGGAGGTTCTATGTTTGGTTGCATGTGTGCTTTTTTATGTATGTTTACCGATATTTCCGTCAGTTGTGGACCGATTTTGATGATTCTTTTTGCTTTAGGTTTTGCATAGCTCGGTGATGGTCGAATTTAAATTTTATTGGTATTGGACAATGGGCTTTGAAGATACACCAAGGGTTTCCTTTACGGCAAACAGCATGAATGTAAAAATTCAGTTATCATGAGTTTTATATAAATCTTGTAGGTACTGTATAAATAAATAGGATAATATAAAGGAGGTATATAAATAATAATAATAAATTTACTCATCACTAAAAAATTGTAAAATAAAAAACTTCTTAAAAAGCAAAAAACGATATTTGAAGTCGATGTAACCGACTGCACCAACCAGCACAGACTTCAAATATTTATTTTTTGCTTCTTGAAGTCGGTTTCCCTTTTTTTGAAAAGATTTTATTTATTATTATTACGGAAACCTTTGGGTAAACGAATCCTTAATGTTGCGGCACAAACATCAAACGCCCGACAAAGGAATTGTCGGTAAATTGAATGATGTTTTGTGATTCTAGGTGTGCTTGCTACGTGTATTACGGCATTGGGCAAAGGATAGCCAAACAAAACGCACTGATTTGATGGTCTCTACAAATAAATATTTTCTTTTTTTTAATAAATTAGTTTTTTGCGGGGTAACACGATACCTCGCAAGGGATCTGAGGTGATGATATTTTGATTCTTGTAGTTTATATGGTCTCTTTCCGGCTTCATCATCAGATCTTGTTTATCCTCTAGGTCTATTACACTTTTGAAACCAAATCAAATGACCCCAAATACTATCAGGTTTAAGTGCTATTTTTATTTTTATTTAAATAGCCACGTTCCGGTTTCATCATCGGACCATGGGCACTACCTAGAGCTATTGTGCTCCTTCTTCATAGATGACTGGAAGACTGAGGACCTGTAGAAATTGGTCTACAACGAAAATGTACTCATATTTAAGTTAACAGCCGTTTAAGTTTAGCCATAAAACGTTAACTGCTTAAATTACTTTTTATGCGCA
Source organism: Phalera bucephala (assembly GCA_905147815.2). Lineage (NCBI taxonomy): Eukaryota > Metazoa > Arthropoda > Insecta > Lepidoptera > Notodontidae > Phalera > Phalera bucephala. The sequence goes on along the minus strand of LR990629.1, from coordinate 5,398,817 downwards.
CGGGATTATTGATTTGGAATTTTGAAATAAAGAAGACATTTTATGCGCGTCCTGGCACAATAAAAAAAAAAGTTTGTTTGTCTGTGGTAATATCCATAACATCGGAATCGATTTTGCATAGACTATCACTGTTTTCAGAGATTATTTAAGACCATTTTTTAGCTCGGGAAATGCAAGATTCCTGGGACATAGTTATTTTTTTTCTCTATAATAATACGGCTGAACTGATTTAAAAGAAACTTATGCCGGTAGGCGGCAAACAGAACGAACGCTCTCACATCCCCACTCAGTGACCTACGGATTGCCAACGGTTCTCAATCTTCCGATCCAGTAATGTTTACCAAACCGTGATGTTTAAGTGCAATTGCTGTGAAGCTGAAGTAAGGGATGGTGTTCGATGCTCTTTATGTCATCACCAGTTTGATTTTCTCTGCGCTGGAATTACCGAAGTTGGCTGGCGTAAGCTAGGAGAAGAAAGAAGATCAGCCTGGAAGTGCAGCTCCTGTAAGTCCCTGGGGGCAAATCGAAACGAGGGTTCATCTTCTACAGCTAAGTCTCCCACACCCGCGGATTTTGATACTATCCTAACTGAGTTAAAAAGGTTATCGTTGCAAACAGCCACTTTACCAGCATTAATGGAGAATGTCAAGTCCATACAAACCGAATTGGCCGAACTAAAGTCCTTCAAGATGGAAATAGAAGACGTGAAAACTTTGATAGAATACGTTCAGCATGCTGTCGATACCTTCACGTCAAAAGTGTCAAAACTCGAAAAGGAGATTGAAGGATTTAAACACACAAGGGAGAAGATTTCCGCTTTACAGGAACGTGGCGAAAAACTAGAATATATCGTGATAGTGAGCAAAGATCCCCAATGAGCAACATTAAGATCAAAGGAATACCTGTATCCAAATCAGAAAATTTATTCTTGATAATGACCAATATTGGTGAAATTATCAACTGCAAAATACCACGAGAACAAATTAATTACATTGCAAGAGTCCCGATGCGCAGCGACACACGCAACAAGCATATTATCTGCTCGGTTCATAACCGTTACTTAAAGGACGACTTTGTAGCCGCAGCAAAAAAACATAGAGTGTTTTCAGCAACGGAATTAGGTCTTGTGGGTGATACCCGAGTATTTGTTAATGGTCACCTAACACTTGAGAACAAAATATTGCTTAATAAAACAAAATCGCTCGCTAAAGAGCGGGATTCTGCATATGTATGGGTAAAGGGATGCAAAATACTCATAAGGAAAAATGCAACCTCACCTATACACCATATCAAGACGGAACAAGACCTGAACAAAATGATGCATTAAAAACCTTAAATCATTCCCTCTTCGTATTATGTTATTGTTGATCAGTCTTACAAAGTTTGAGAAACACAGGTACATTTATTTTTTTATACAATTGGCGCGTGCCTGCCTATTGTTCTGTTGATGCTCGGTATTTATGACCCTAATAGTATTAGCTATTACGGAATTGCAACTTATTTACATGTGGTTGGGATCGGAATTTGCGTGGCATTACTCATTATCCTTTTGTTAAATGTTTTACCCTTTTATTTTTTTCTAATTGATGATGTGCTACCTTTAAACATTGTTCTTATACATACGCTAATTAGTTTCCTTTGATAAAATGATGCATCCTAACTTTTATTATCAAAATGTACGTGGACTGCGGACGAAAACATCGGAATTCTTTAGAAATGTGCAGATTAATTAGTATGATGTAATATGTTTGACGGAAACGTGGCTTTTGGGCAGTATTAGTGACAGTGAGTTGTTCGACGAGCGTTATATCGTTTGGAGGCGTGATAGAAATTATCTTGTAAGGAACCAGTTGCTTGGCGATGGAGTTCTTATTGCGGTACGCCGTGATCTTGTATCTAACACTCACACCGACTGATATTCATCTGCTGAGGATCTGTGGGTTACATTATCCATGGATCGGAAAAAACCAAAAATAACGTATAGGATTCACATCTGTGTTGTCTATATATGTGACCAAAATGTTGGCAACTCGATTGCAACCCAGTTGGAAAATTTTTCACATTACCTATCAAATATAGTTTTAGAACATCCCGCTGATAAGTTTATTATAGTTGGTGATTTCAATCTGCCGCGTATAATTTGGTGCTTGGGGGAGGATGGTTATTCCCTCTACCCAACGAATGTAATTGGTTCCGCTCACACTAGCCTAATTGATACCCTTGGTTCATGTAGTTTACTACAATATAATTCATACACCAATATTAATAACAGGATTTTAGACTTGGTACTATCGAATGTTGAAATTACAGTTACGCACTGCTCCAACCCTCTAGTTCCTGAAGATCCTCATCACAAAGCTCTAAACTTTTCAGCTGAGTATGTTCAAATCCATACTTTGCCTCTAGAGCCCCGTACGAAGTTCCTATACTATATGGGAGATTTTAGTGCGATATCTAATGAGTTGGATAAAATTAACTGGCAACACGAACTTCACACTCGATCGCTGGAAGACGCCACAACTTTTTTCTATGATACTCTTAATACATTACGTAATACCTTCATACCAACAAGAACGTTTATCCCTCAAAGTAAATATCCTCCCTGATATAAAAGGCCTTTAATCAAAATGCTTAAAGAAAAATTTAAATACCATACAAAATATAAGAATTGGCTATCACTCGTTTGTCTTATAAAGGGATCGAGCTAAAATTTTAGAAACTGACATGTTTAATGTAGGATGTTCGGATCAAGTTTTCTCCCTCCGCAACATCGTAGAAAAGCATCTGGCAGTAGGCCGGAAGGTTTTCTGCGGTTTTGTGAACCTGGAGAAGGCGTTTGATAGAGTCGTGCGAAAGAGACTTTGGACCATTTTGCCAGAGTATGGTATAAACGGCACCTTGTTGCGAGCCGTCCAGTCCACCTACGTGGAGAGCAAGGCATGCGTACGGGTGGATGGTAACATGTCACCTTGGTTTGACGTTAAAATCGGCGTCAAGCAGGGTTGCGTATTGTCCGCTAGACTGTTTATAGTGTATCTGGATAAAAGTCTTCAAAGACTGAATGCGATGACTGAAGGGTAAAAATGGGTGATCTAGTGATAAACCACCTATTGTATGCAGATGACGCGGTTTTGATAGCGCCAACAGCCACTGATCTGCAAACACTAGTCACAGTTATGAGAGACGACTGCATGAACAATGGCTTACATTTGCATGTGAAGAAAACCAAAATTATGGTTTTTGAACGGGAAGAAACCAGAACGAATGCAAGGATTGTGGTTGGTAACGATGTGCTGGAGCAAGTGAATGAGTTTGTATATCTTGGATGCGCCTTCAGTAAGGATGGGAAATACATCGCTGATATAGAGAGAAGAGTGAATGCAGGTAATAGAGTGAATGGTGCGATGGGAAGGCTACTTGGGAGCCGGCACTTAAGCCAAAAGGCGCAGCTGGCCATGCATAACGGAGTGCTTGTCCCAACGCTGTTATATGGCAGTGAGAGTTGCGTATGTAAGAAGGAGAACGAAAGCAGGATAAATGCGGTCGAAATGCGATCTCTGCGGAAGATGTGCGGAGTCACGCTGACCGACCGTATTCGCAACAGCGTAGTAAGAAAGCGAGTAGGTATGAAAGGTAGTATGGGTGTAAAGATGAGAAAGGGTATGCTCCGTTGGTTCGGGCATATAGAAAGAATGCCAGAAGAAAGAATGACAAAACAGATACACAATGCGAAAGTGGAAGGATGTAGGTGCCGGGGAAGACCTAGACTATCTTACCATGAAATAGACCGTGTCTTAGCTGAAGGGCAAGTCAAGATCCTCCGTAACCAGCGAATGTGTATGAGACGAACTATGAGAGTGGAGGAAGCCAGAGAGGTATGTAAGGAAAGAGCCTGTTGGAACTCTGTACTCTCTGCCTACCCCGCGAGGGAGCTGGCGTGATGATATAGATAGAGATAGGACAAAATATATCAAAAAATCCCAAGGCATTTTGGTCTTATGTCAAAGCCAAAAAACATAATAATACATATCCCTCTGTACTGAATTATGAGCAACGCTCATCCAGCGATGGGGAGGAGATATGTAACCTCTTTGGTGATATTTTCCATTCCAATTTTTTACAATCTTCTGAATCTGAAAGCAATAATTATTTTATAAATTCCGAACAGCAGTGTGCTACGGTATCTGATATTGGGTCTATACAAGTTTGTGATGATATGGTTTTTAAACTCCTAAGAACAATCGATGGAAATAAATCTGCAGGGCCTGACAATTCCCTCATATTCTTATCGGAAAATGTGCTAAGAGTCTTACGACCCCTGACTGAGGTTTTCTGCGGTTTTGTGGACCTGGAGAAGGCGTTTGATAGAGTCGTGCGAAAGAGACTTTGGGACATTTTGCCAGAGCATGGTATAGATGGCACTCTGTTGCGAGCCGTCCAGTCCACTTATGTGGACTGCAAGGCATGCGTACGGGTGGGTGGTAACAGGTCACCCTGGTTTTACGTTAAAATCGGCGTCAAGCAGGGTTGCGTGTTGTCCGCTAGACTGTTTATAATATATCTGGACAAAAGTCTTCAAAGACTGAAAGCGATGAATGAAGGTGTACAAATGGGTGACTTAGTGGTAAACCATCTACTTTATGAAGATGACGCGGTTTTAATAGCGCCAACAGCCACTGATCTGCAAACACTAGTCACAGTTATGAAAGACGACTGCATGATCAGTGGCTTACACTTGAATGTGAAGAAAACCAAGATTATGGTTTTTGAAAGGGAAGAAACCAGAACGAATATAAGGATTGTGGTTGGTAACGATGTGCTGGAGCAAGTGAATGAGTTTGTATTTCTTGGATGCGCCTTCAGTAAGGATGGGAAATACACCGCTGACATAGAGAGAAGAGTGAGTGCAGGGAACAGAGTGAATGGAGCGATGGGAAAGCTACTCGGGAGCCGGCACTTAAGCCATAAGGCGCAGCTGGCCATACATAACGGAGCTCTTGTCCCAACGCTGTTATATGGTAGCGAGAGCTGGGTATGTAAGAAGGAGAATGAAAGTAGGATAAATGCGGTAGACATGCGAGCTCTGCGGAAGATGTGCGAAGTGAAGCTGACCGACCGCATTAGCAACAGCATAGTAAGACAGCGAGTAGGTATGAAAGATAGTATCGGTGTAAAGATGAGAAAGGGCATGCTCCGTTGGTTCGGGCATATAGAAAGAATGCCAGAGGAAAGAATGACAAAACAGATATACAATGTGAAAGTGGAAGGATGTAGGTACCGGGGAAGACCTAGACTATCTTACCACGACCAAATAAACCGAGTCTTATCTTTTGGAAAAGTCAAGAGTCTCCGTAACCGGCGAGCGTGTATGAGACGAACTATGAGAGTCGAGGAAGCCAGAGAGGTATGTAAGGAAAGAACCTGTTGGAACTCTGTACTCTCTGCCTACCCCGCAAGGGATCTGGCGTGAGGTTATAGATAGATAGATTATAGTAAGGCATTTGATAGAATTGACCATCTCATACTGCTACAAAAGCTTCTGTTAGTTGGTATAATGGGTAACCTTTATAAATGGTTTTCCTCCTACATCGAAAACCGTTGCCAAACTGTCGTTCTTAATGGTTACTCATCGAGAACGATAAATATACCTTCCGGTGTGGCGCAAGGCTCCCTTTTGGGACCATTGCTCTTTAAAATATTTATAAATGACATCGCCAGATGCTTTAAATATTCTAAAAATCTTTTATAAAAAAAGGTAAACCGACTTCAAAAAGCAAATAAATAAATATTTGAAGTCGGTGCTGGTTGGTGCAGTCGGTTAATTGGCACCGACTTCAAATATTTATTTATTTGCTTTTTGAAGTCGGTTTACCTTTTTTTATAAAAGATTTATATTTTACAATTTTAAGTGACCAGTGAATTATTCTATAGTAGGGTACCTATAGGATTGACGTAATACCCATAATATCTCAATTTACACATGCCTATTGTTTGTCGTTAAGGAGTTCCCTGGTGTATCTTCTAAGTCCAAGGTCCAATGTCAATAAAATTAATATGGGACCACCTTGGAGATATACTGAACCCATTGCAAAAAAAATTATCAAAATCGGTCCACAATTGACGGAAATATCGCTGAACATACATAAAAAAAAAAGCATACATACAACCGAACATAGAACCTCCTCCTTTTTGAAGTCGGTTAAAAATACTTATATATGCTGACGACATGAAAATTTTAGGTACGATTAAAAATCAAGAAGATGCTTTTCATTTACAAGATGACCTTAATAGAGTTCAGGAATATTGTATTACTAATAAATTGGATTTAAATGTTTCGAAATGTTACATATGTTCTTATACTCGCAAGCATAATCCCATAGTACATAATTATACCCTTATATACACTGCCGTGTTGCGAGTTTCAGCTACTAGGGATTTGGGAATAACATTCGACTCAAAGCGTCTTTTTTATGAACATATAAATAACGTTGTAGATAAAGCTTCTAAAGCACTCGGTTTTTTCTTAAGACTATCTGCTGAATTTAAAAATATTAAGACATTCAAAATTCTATTTTGCGCTTTTGTCCGCAGCCACTTAGAGTATGCCTCGCAGGTTTGGAACCCTAATTATAAAGTTTACATTAATAGAATAGAAAATATACAAAAAAAGTTTCTAAGATACCTCCAATTCCGATCTAAACAAAAATTCGATAATTATTTTATTCGTTGCAAAAAATTCATATCCTACCCCTGTATGAGCGTAGGAGAATAGCAGGCTTATCCTTTCTTTTCAAACAGTTCAATGGGTCGGTGGATTGTCCCGAGCTCCTAGCCAAGATTGGGCTGCGTGCGCAAACCTCATTTCTTAGCAAACCAAAACTTTTAAATGTACCTACGGCTAAAAGTTCTTACCGCCAAAATTCTTATGTAATACGAACGTAGGCTGCGAGAAGTCGATATTGATCTATTAAACACTAGTGTTTAATAGATCAATATCACTAACACTTAAGAAGGCATCATGTGAGCACTTTTTCACCAAAGTTTAACTTAGACCAGTATAAGTCAGTGGTCTTCATTGCCCTGCATAATATCGTAACTCCACCTCATCCAACGCGCTAATTGTTGATAAATGAACCTAATGATAATTTTTTGGTTTTAATAGATGCTTTAATAGTTTTAATAGGTGCTCAGACTGTAAGACAGGTCCATCCGTGCATAATAGAGGTTTTGTGAGTCGCGATTGTATGTATCGAATGGCTATTGGCGGTCTATTGATTTTAACTGTCCTGTACTTAAAGGGCTTTCTCTTTTTAAGGTCTTGTGTTTAAACGTTTAATCCTTTGATCTCTGTGTCGTATCTGTTTTGCTGTCTCAACTTCCTTCGTAAACTTTATTACTAATTTGTGAAAACTTGTAATTGGCTTTCCTTTTATGTGATTTTACTTATATCTGTTTACTAGCTGTAAGTTTTCTTGAGAAATAAAATAAAATAAACTTAATATAAAAGTGTATCTTAAGTCTTGGAGTCATACGATCTCAAAAAGTCCTACCTAACTATGTCAAATTACAAAACAAACACGTGCGAAGACGCGGGTAACAGCTAGTAAATCATAAAAACCTTTATTCACCAATTTCTTCACATAATATAATTCTAGCAGATCTCAAACAAAGCGTACGTCGGTCTGTCGAGACAACATACAGGCAGGCGCCTGTATGTTGTCTCGAGACCAAAATTTTGATCAACAAATGGACGTATATGCGTGTGCGTTTCTTATGTCCTCGTGATGTACAAAAGATAAAAACTTTTAAGTGCTTCCCGCCCATAATAAGTTATATATACACTGAAATAAATACTGAAAGACTATCACTTACCGACTGGAGCACGTTTTACATGTCCTACCTTAGGAGGCAAAACGCACTAAGCTAGTACTGGAAACTTGTATTGTATATGAATCCTAGGTTTCTTTTAGTTTTATTTTAAAATACCAGTTAATACTAAATGACTGAAAGACTATTTCAAGCTGAATACAACCCTTATTTTCCAGCACCTATATGACGGACGGAGCTGGTTATAGTTTTAGCAATTATTTTTGCATCTGTTTTATGTAAATCGTCAGTGTAAATTGAAATTTGGACATGCGTGGCCGAGGTGCCGTGTACTTAGTGCGCGTGCAGAGAGGTCTAGTATCAGCACCGCTATAGGTTGATAAAAATGATGATGTCAGCGTTATTGTTTGCCAAAAAGTCACATACACTATATTTCTTTATTATTTAAACTCAAAGTTTGGTTTCAGGACAAATACTGTATCCATATGCGGCGGTGCTAACATCGGTGTGGGATACCTTGGCTATGACCATGGGCGTGGGCAAGAAGCAGGTGTCGGTGCAGTTCCACGACGTGCGCTTGCACGCGCAGCCGCCGCTGCACGACCGCCGCCAACTGCGCCTCACAATCGCACTGCACAGGGGAAATGGCAGATTCGAGGTACCGATAAAACTTTCATTAGTTTTTGCGGGTAAAAGCGGGAGATAGATATTGGCACTTCGCTTTGCACAGGAAGAAGTAAACCATCTCTAGTTTTTGTGAGTAAAAGCTACTGATAAACATTCTCGCTTCGCTTGCGCAGGAAGAAAATGGGTGTTTGCATAAAGAGGCCAGTTCGGCACAAGTCTCGACTTGTCCGTACTGACCGGTACTGATCGCTGCAGTTCATCCGCATAAAAATGTATGAATATTTCCTCCAGGCAGTCGGTACCAACAAGTTTCAATGTGTTTCTTTGTGGTATGTGACTTCTGTATTCACACCAGAACATTACCGACCCACATCAACTTGTCGTTGACATCTGTACCGAAAACCTGCCTCTACATGGCGAAATTTGGCATTTATGACACGAACTCGAAATCCGTATGTTCGTACGAATTTTTCTTTGGTGACAATTTTATCAGTAAAACTAATTAAAAAATATATAAAATATTGTATTGAAGTCGTAACAATATGTATTTAAAAAATAATATAACTTAATCTGGGCTATTAGCATTGGATTATTACTAGCATTTAGTTCTAAATACGTATTATTAACTTACGATATTACCTACATACTTGCCTAAAGTACCGGTTATACTGTTCTGAATTTCCTTAAGGGTATATGAATCTCTAGATAATATATTTAAAACATATATAATGTATATTATATCGTCACAATGCAGGTTTTAGACGAAGATGCCAAGATTGCTACAGGTGTAGTAGTTGCCAGTGTTGGTGAAAATTCAGAAAGTAGTACAGTTGATGCCAAAACTGACGGCGGAAACCTTACCGCTGAAGATATATACTATTCGCTACACGAACGTAGCTATTCTTACAGGTATCTATAATTTATTTTTTACAAAACCTTTTTCACTAATTTCATTCTTTACTCTTAAGATTTGATCTACTACTCCACTAAATTAATTTATTTGACGTTATCATTACTTTTTAACCGACTTCAAAAAAGGAGGAGGTTCTCAATTCGATTGCTATTTTCTTGGTTTATGTTTATAACCTCAGATCTCCGTCATTTATAAACCGACTTAAAACATTATTTGTTTTAAGGATTTGCTCCCATTTCAAAGGGAAGAAAAAGGGGTTAAGGGTGAAAAATAGGGATGAAATTTTTTATGGGCTCGAATTTTATTTATGATATGTTAATGTATCTTTGAAAATATCTTGTTGGTACTTTACTATAGAACTAACCAGTATAGGTATATGCAACATGTATACGTCACGCCTATATTCCCCAAGCCGGGGTGGCAAAGGAGTACAAAATACGCCCACCCAGTATAGGTATATAAATATTAATGATTAATTCACTTATCACAAAAAATTTAAAAGCCGACTTCAAAAGTATAAAGCAAATAAATAAATTGTGGCGGGTTAGCTTGGCTCGAGCGTCTTTTTCCAAGTCACCAACAGGATCAGCTACTGAGTTATATAACTGCATATAAAACCTCTCTATCTCTCTATAAATAAAATAACTTATAAATAACTTTTCAACAAAAGAGAAACTAACTTCAAATTTTAAAAGCAAGAGTAAATATTTGAAATGGGTGCCAGTCGATCGGTGCAGTCAGTTACTTGGCCTGTTGGTGACTTGGAAAAAGACCCTCGAGGCAAGCTAACCCGACACGATAGTGCAGATATCAGCCTGTACGAGATTAAGATTGCTCTCAAACAACTTAAAAACAACAAAGCACCGGGCGACGGAATTACCGCAGAGCTTCTGAAAGCAGGCGGGGCGCCACAACTTAAATTGCTTCAGGACCTATTTGATTCCGTCTTGCTTGAAGGGAAAACGCCGGAAGCACGGAACAGATGTGTGGTGATACTGTTTTTTAAGGAAGATGATAACGCCTTATTGAGCAACTACAGACCCATCATACTGCTGATCCATGAATAGAGATGCTCAGGGAGATAGAGAGGTTCTATGGGCAGTTGTATACCTCAGTAACTGAACCTGTTGTTGACTTGGTAAAAGACCCAAGAGCCAAGCTTACCCGACACTATACTGAAGATATCCCGGCCATCAACCTGTACAAGATTAGGATGGCTCTCAAACAACTCAAAAACAACAAAGCGCCGGGTGAAGACGGAATTACCGCAGAGCTTCTGATAGCGGGCGGAACGCTGGTACTTAAAGTCATTCAGTAGCTGTTAATTTCCGTCTTGCTCAAAGAGAAAACGCCAAAAGCATGGAACAGGGGCGTGATGGTACTGTTTTTCAAGAAAGGTGATAACACCTTACTGAAGAATTATAGACCCATCACACTGCTGAGCCATGTTTATAAGTTGTTTTCGAGAGTCATCACGAATAGTCTCGAACCCTGGCTTGATGACCTCCAGCCTCCCGTAAAAGCCGGTTTCCAAATAGGCTTCAGTACCATATACCACAGACATACGCTGCGAAGGTTAAATAAAATACTGAGAAGTATAATCAGTCACTATGAGAAACGTTTGTGGACTATGAGAAAGCCTTTGATGTGATCAAGATTTGGGCGGTTCGTAGATCTCTCCAGCGATACCTTATTGACTATCGGTACGTGGAAGTGTTGAAGTACTTGTCTAATAACGCCACCATGTCAGTACCAACTACAAGGGCAATGCACGAAGGCGGGCCCCATAAAAGTAAGACAGGGACATGTTATTTCTCCGAAACTGTTTACGGTCTTCTTGGAGGGACGCCTTCAAGCTCTTGGAATGGTAAGGCCTTGGCATCGATATCAATGGCGAATACATCAGTCATTTTCGATTTGTTGACGTAATGGCAGAATCGCTGAAAGATTTAGGACGAATGCTAGGTGACTTCATCAGAATATCCGAACACGTGGGTCTAAAAATGAAAATTTACTGATCGAAAATAATGTTTAATGTCCATGTTGTACCCACCGCACTCACTGTTGGGAACTGTACTCTTAAAGCAGTTGTAAAGTAGCAGCAGTGTGCGTGTGTGTTTGTGTGTATGCGCGTGTGCGTGTGCGTGTGGTATATCCGGTCCTATTATTTATTTGTAAAGTAATTACATCACTATCACTAACATACGGTCGATAAGTGGTTGATCGTGGTAGCCCCTTAAATCCCTACATCGATTTGTTGTATGGTTGTATGAATGTTACAAATAAAGACATTGAGATTAATATTTAAACCTTTGTGACATACCATTCATCAAGGAATAACAGTGGCTACCTACTGTTCTCCTTGGTGATAAAGTACACAAATTATGTGGGTATGCCCCTTGGATGAATTAGTCTTAGTCTAAGGTGTTTACCTGAGTCATACCACCTCTTGATTTTATTATGAGGCAATAAAGTGAGACTCATGATTTTGTAAGTGGCGAATAATGCGCATCGTGGTCACGAGGTCCTTCCTGATTTCAAATCCTAGCTCTGACAAAATTGCAATTTGTCTATAGAAAAAAATCCAGTAACTAACAGGAGTTTGGCTTTGTGCCTTGTATAATCGCATTAAGCTTGCCCCTTACTACATGGGTCCTAATATCCTCAGTGAAAAGTGGGTCCACACCCACTTTCGCGTTCCTATTCCCGCTAGGGGCAAATACGCGTGATGATGTATTTTTTTTTCATGATCCCACTTTCCCCGTAAGGATAATAGAATAAACTAGACTTGAGGTCTCGCAGTATTGGGATTAAGAATTCTATACATTCATTTCTTACAAGCTTTTATTTAACATGCAATGCAATGATTAGATTAAATCTTGCAAGCTGAATTAAAACCACTTTCTTATATCCTCCTGTTCAATATTTAGGGATTTAGTTATTATAGCAACACGAAAATAGCGCATAGACGTTTACTCCAAGCCAACGACAAAACATAGAACAAAACAATGACCATAGATTAAAAATACAACACTAACATAAATCCTCATCTCTCCCCAACCATTACAAAAATAAATACAATTTAATCCTTATAATTAGGCGGATTAGCTAGCCTAGTCTTTGTTTTTTGACAGACCGCGATAGAAAATCTGCTACATTGTCATCACTTTTTACACACTCGATATTAAAATAAAGCGTACCTATGCAATCTATTTGCTGCTAATATCGGAACTCCCTTTTTGCTCCCGAAAATTGCTATCAGCGGCTTATGATCTGTTCGTAATACAAAAGGTGTCGTACGGCCGTAAAAGTAGTGATTGAACTTTCTAATTGCAAAAACGATCGCCGTGGCTTCCTTTTGAATTTTCGCATAGTTGGACCCGGCTTTGTTAAGTGCTCGCGACGCGTACGCTATCACTCGCTCGCAGCTCGAGCCGAGGCCGCGCGGGCCTGCGTCACACGTCACTATGGTGGGCAGCTCGGAGTTTTGATGCGGAGTTTCGGCCATAATGACGATGTCGTCTGCAAATCTCAAGTGTGAGATATGATTGCCATTTATGTTTATGCCATGACCTTCCCAGTCCAGCGTCTTAAACATATCCTCCAATGCATTTGTGAACAATTTGGGGGAGATAACGTCCCCTTGTCTCACTCCTCGATGCATTGGGATAGGGTTGGTCTGCTGGTTTTGTAACTGGATGGTCATGGTCGCGGCGTTATAGAGACTTCTTAACACTTGGATGTATCGCCAGTCGACTTGGCATCGTTGCAAGGATATCAGAACTGACCAGGTCTCGATCGAGTCAAAGGCCTTCTCATAGTCCACGAATGCTAAGCACAGGGGCCGATTATACTCTTCGGTCTTCTGTATAATCTGCCGTATAGTGTGGATGTGGTCTATGGTTCCATACCCTCTTCGAAACCCGGCCTGTTCCGGGGGTTGAAATTCGTCGAGCCTTCGCGCAAGACGATTCGTGATAACTCTTGAAAACAGCTTATAAATGTGGCTCAGGAGCGAAATAGGGCGGTAGTTCTTCAGTTGGGTCTTATCACCCTTTTTGAAAAACTATACGACCACGCTCCTACCCCAAGCCTCTGGAGTTCTCCCATTAAAGAGGACAGAGTTAAAGATATTTTGGAGCTCCTTTAGCACGGGTTTACTTCCTGCTTTTAATAGTTCAGTTGTAACTCCGTCCTCTCCAGGGGCTTTTACATTCCTTAGCTGCTCAAGAGCCATCACGATTTCGTCTAGGCTGATTTAGGGCAGGTCTTCCGTAAAGTGGCGGCTTAATGTAGCTCTAGGATCCTCATTTCCGGGATCAGGACGAGATGTATGCGAGGCGTATAGTTGGCTGTAGAAGTCTTCTACTTCCAAAAGAATCTCCGGCTTAGAAGTGATGACGTCCCTACTGGCTTTGGACAACTTCGTCAGATGGCTCCTCCCCAAAGAGTGAACGAAAACTTTCGACCCCCGATTGTGCTCGATTGCTTTTTCAATAGCGCGTGTATTAGCGCATTGGAAGTCATGTCGTACCAGTTTGTTAATTCGTTTGTTGAGTGCCCGTTACTCTAACGAAGTGTTGGGTGGGTTTACACGTCGTACCCTTCATAAGCTGCAGTGTCTCCTCCGAAAGCTTCGTTTTCTTACTTATACGTCGCGTTTTACAAAATCTCGTACCTTCCTCCCTGAGGATTTTAACTACATTTGTGAGGGCCTGGTCTACGTCATTTGTGGTTTCCATGGTAACGAATCGGTTGTCCAGATTTGACTGGAACGCTTCAGATCCTACTACGGTTTGGTGGAAGTTGGGCCGGAGCCTGGCCTTCATCAAACGGACTCGCTCGAGCTTAAGTTGATATTCAGTGAGCCTCTGACAAGTCGGTGATCGCTTCCGGTATTAAACTTGTTGATCACTGAGACATCTCTGAATATGTGCTTCTTGTCTGTTATGATGAAGTCAATCTCATTTTTAGTCCTAGTGTCGGGGCTTTGCCATGTCCACTTTCTTTGGGGCCGTTTCTTAAAGAAAGAATTCATCAAGAAAAGCCCCTCTTTCTCAAGAAAGTTGACAAGCATTTGCCCCCTATGATTCCTGCCACCATAACCGTGAGATCCTACTACCGATTCGCTGCAAATTTGTACTCCCACTTTAGCGTTGAAGTCCCCCATGACGACATTGTAGTAGGCCTTAGTGGTGAAGTGTAAGGCCTTCGATATGTCCTCGTACATATCTTCAACTTCATTGTCAGAGTGTGCCGAAGTCGGTGCGTAAACCTGCACAACCTTTAGGTTATACCTATCGGTTAACTTAATAACAAGATACGCTACCCTGTTCGACACACTAGACATTTCTACAACGTTGTCAGAGAGGGTTTTATTGACCAAGAACCCTACGCCGCCCTGGGATAGCTGATCGCCCTCTCGGAAGTACAAAAGGTGGCCTGATTCTAGGGTAACGGTGTCCTCTCCCTTTCTTCGGACATCACACAGTCCCAGAACGTGCCACCTTATCCAGTCCAAATTTATCCAGTAAAATTAATCCAGTCTCTCTAAATAAACAATTCTATTTGGCGCTGTAATTGATATATCATTCAAATATATGCATATACCCTCGATATCCTCCAACAATTGCTTCATAGTACGTTGAAAAATAAAAGGCGTTTAAGACAAACCAAATACCAGTCGATTATACCGAAATAAACCGTTGTGGGTGTTAATACAAGTCCATTTTTTGGATTCATCTAATTCTAAATGTAAATATGCACAGTGTAGTTTTGCAAACAATTCTTCTACCCGGGGAATCGTATTCGGAATTATCTACCTACAAAACTTTATTCAAAGTTACCGAAAAATATACAGAAATCCTTATATTCCCGTTGGGGTGCAATACCGGTACAATCGGCGTAGCTACATCCGAGCGATCTATTTTTTCTTAAATACCCTACTCTACTAACCTACTAACTTAGTTCTTCTTCTATTTTAGGTTTTAACGCCAAAGGCACCGAACGAGGTTCACAAAGTTTTATTCTGAAATTAATTTTGTATTTTTGAAATTTACCCAATTCGTCATTAAGCAAAAATATATATTTTTTTTAAAAGTAACTCACCATCAATATCCACTTTACTCATATTATTGCAATCAATTTTTCTACACAAGTGTAAGTTAAATAGCCTCATAAAGGCGCGACCTAAGAGTGGTTATGGTTTTCCAGTAGTATGTATTACGTAAAAAATAACTGGTTTAGTGGCACTTTCATAGTTTACAGGCAATAATACGTAACCATCCGGTCTTATCTTAACTCCGGTGTAGAAATTAAACACATTCTTACAAATCTGTAACCCATGTCTACTCCTTCAGGCATCCGCCAATTCCCTAGGGAATTGGTTCAGGAAGTGGCGTATTGAGGTGAACCCGGACAAGAGCGCTGCGGTGTTCTTCTCCAGAGGTGCCACCCCGCGGCACTCCCTGCGCCGCCCTAGAAGTAATCTCGGCCAAGTGACCATGTTCGACCGTCCCATTCCCTGGGTCAAAGAGGTCAAATATCTAGGGGTCACCCTAAACAGTACCATGTCCTTCGGCCCGCACATCAAGCGGGTCCGTCACCGAGCATCATTTGTGCTCGGTCGTCTCCATTCGTTAATCTGCAAGCGGAGTAAAATGTCCCTTAGAAATAAGGTGACACTTTACAAAACTTGCGTTCGACCCATCATGACTTATGCGTGTGTTGTGTTCGGGCATTCGGCCCCCTCTCACATCGATAAACTCCAAGTTGTTCAAAACCGCTTCCTCCGTAAAGCCGTAGGAGCCCCCTGGTTCGTACGGAACGTCGACCTCCACTCCGATCTAGGTCTCGAACCTATTCGCGCCTTTGTTAAAAAGGCGTCAACACGTCACTTCGCGAACGCATCTACCCATGCGAATCCGTTAATCGTAGCCACCGCCGACTACGATCTCCCCCCCGACCCCTGCCGACACCGCCGGCCGCGACATGTTCTCACCGACCCCCCCGATGCTTTGTCATCGCTTCTTTCCGCTCAGAATACGAGCGACGACGACGACGTAGTAGTAGATCCCCTCCCATAGCCGGCGGTTGACCGGTGCACTTAGTAGTGCACCCGTCCCCCTACAGCGACTGTCCCAACCGAGGGCGCCTCGAAGAGGCGCCCTCGAGTATGTCGCCTCTTGCCCTTCTGGCTGGCTAGAGCGTAGTGGTTGCACGCTCGCCTTTAAGTCCGGTGAAGCTGTAAAGGCC
The DNA here is from genome assembly GCA_905147815.2 of Phalera bucephala. Lineage (NCBI taxonomy): Eukaryota > Metazoa > Arthropoda > Insecta > Lepidoptera > Notodontidae > Phalera > Phalera bucephala. The sequence continues at coordinate 5,382,196 of LR990629.1, read as the reverse complement.
TCGCGGCCAACAGCGTACATCATTCACACACACACACACACCCATGTCTACTGGCAAACAGCTTTATAAATTTCTATAGGTAAAACAGACACAGCACTACCGCAGTTTATATCACACAAAATCGGCTTGTTATCTATCAATACATTGCTCCTAATCTGCTTGTCTCTCGCTGGAGTCTGTATATTAAACAAATTATAAATACCTTCCTCCGCGTCATCCTTTGTACCCAAGAAATTGTTATTACTAATTTTAGCCTTACACATTCTCATTAAGGTGACCCTTCACATTACATTTCTGACAGCTATAATTTCCAAACCGACGCTTTTCTCTTGTATGATTTTTATAACCATACACAGTACAACGCTTAGACTTAAGACTTGTGACGCTGTGCAAAGGAGCCGAGCCCGCTCCGCTGCCGCCGCTTACGCTGCGCCGCATCGCGAACACCGGCTGTGCGTGTGCCGAGATCGCGGGACTGTCGGCTCACACGGTGTGCAGCGCGAGGCGCGCACATCGCACGCTCTACGCCAAGTCCAGGGCTTTTCTAAATTTTAGAGTGTCGATGCTCTCAGCAAATAGTTTTTCCTTTTCTTTTATATTCTCCAGACCCAGAACGAAACGATCACGCAATGCTGTTTCTAACTGCGTTTTAAACCCATAAAATTGTGACAAATTTTTTACACGTGCCCTCCGTTCGGTTAAATCTTCCCCTGGTCGTTGCTCCGCCGTATACTCGTAAAAGCTGTATCTTACCGCAAAAGTACTCTTTTTACCAAGAAAATGACTGTTTAATTTTACTAGTGTCGCTGTGTTTTCTGCGTTTTCCAATTCATCGGAAAAATAAATCTTTAGCAATACGGTACGTATCTTCTATAAATGCAGTTAACAATAATGCTCGTCTTACTCTACACTTGTCATTCTCATCAAAGATAACATTCGCAGTATAATATTGTACATCGACTGCGGTAGATAGGAATGGATTCCTGCACCCAGTGTTCGAAGGTGAGGTTCCCACCAAACATCGTGCCCGCGCATACTCCTTTAGTATGCTCCCCAAACATTTAATTTTAATTTTAAGCACAACTTATGCTTTATACGCGTGAATAATGATGACTCGTTGCCAATTGTTAGCTATTTAGGAATTTAGTTATTAAAACAACACAAAAATGGCGCGTGGACGTTTACTCCAAACCAACGACAAAACATAAAACAAAACCATGACCATAGATTAAATATACAACTCTAAAATAAATCTTCATAAGACATTTATATACCACACCTACGGAGTTGAAATGACATGTTGGTACAGTTACGAGGACATTCTAAAACTTTTTATGGTAAACATGACCTGATTCTACACCCAGGATTAGCTCCAGACGAAGGAACTTCTCAACGGCCAACAGCATAGAAACGAAATTTTGTATACACATTTAATTTTGATTGACCGTTTTAAATTGTACCATTACCTGCCATATTAGAAAATCTTGTTTTTGTAAATGTTTTATTTTTTTCGGTTTATATAGAGATGAGTTCCGCAGCATCGTCAGCGCAAATTCTTCACTGACTGAGGCACTCCTGCAATGGCATGGCAACTGGGTGACGATTATGGACGGCATGCTGCAACTCAACACGCTCCGACAAGCGCACCACACCGTGTCGATTCCCACCTTTATAAGCCATATCGTTATTGACGTCAAACAACATGCTATAAATCAATTGAAGGTGTCTGATAAAATTGTGATCAAGGCTGAAATATTAGAAACCCTCGAATTGACGAGGTAAAGCGTTTTTTCAATATTATCTTATGTCATAGAAGTATCGGTGTAAGGATGAGAAAGGGCTTGCTCCGGTGAGACCTTATGGCCCGCATGATGCGAGAGTTCTCTGGGTCCGTTTAAAACTGGGTGTCACTAGAGTATTTTTGGTTGAAGCCTACGCTCCTGTAAGCTCGTCGACACCCCCGGACCTTGAGAAGTTTTAGGATCATGTCAGGGAAGTTCTGGATCTGGCTGATCGCTGCTGGCGAATGAAAAGGTGATTTTGTGTGGCGACCTGAACGGATGGGTGGGAACCAGGCAGCAAACTTGCGACGCTGCTCTGGGTCCTTATGGAGATAAGAGAGTGAATGATGTAGGTAAGCTTATTGTAGATGTACAAGGATATTCATATGTATACGTGGAGAAGAAACGAACAGAAAAGCATGATAAATTTATCCTGGTAGATAATCCGAATAAATCTTCAAGAAATGCGTGCATGTAGAGGCCCCACTCTTGAATCGGACCACTATTTCGTAATTGCGCGGTTTCGTGTTTTGTTCAGGAAGTGGAGGCACTGGCGGGAGCGTATTCCCTTCGGAGGCCTTGAAAAAATAAAGGTTGAAAAGTTGCAAGATGAGAGCGTGAGGAGAATGTATGAAGACATAGTCCGGGACAAGCTTTTGACAGCAGGTTCTTCGGACTCAAAGATAGATGAATGCTGGAATTGCCTAAGAGAGAGTTTGGTAGAATTAGCGAAAGAAGTATGTGGCTGCTCAAAGAAGCATAGCACAGCGAAAGGGGATGCATGGTGGGACGCAGACTTAAAAAGCTCTGTAGAAAGTAAGAAGAAAGCGTGGCAGGACTATTTTTCTTCTTTAATCTGAATGACAGTATGACAGAAAAGAAGAAAGAAATATACCGGCAATGCAAGCATGCCACCAAAACATTAGTAAAAGAAAAGCGTTTCACGCTTTTAGCTTTTAGCTAGTGTGATTGAGGAGGAGAGCCTGGCGAAGAACTTCGAAAACAACACTAAACTCTTTTGGAGCAAGGTGAGAAAGGCTCAAGGTAATTCTTCAGGCTCCAGACTGGAAAAGATAAAATCTGAAGGTGATGACATTCTTAAAGACACACAAGCTGTGCTAAACCGGGAAGTGAATATTTTGGAAAAATGTTTGGAGATGCCCCGGATGCTGGTGCCACAGACGAGCCCAGAGGCGAGTTTGTGGCACCAGAATCACTATGGAAGAAGTTCAATGGGCCATACGAAGTATGAAAAATGGTTAAGCTGCGGGAATGGACATGATATCTGCCGAGATGATCAAATTTGGTGG